>CM065808.1:139681593-141158093 GCA_033398695.1 Orobanche coerulescens | reverse complement strand
TTCGACGAAGAACAATGGATTAAATGATGTTAAACACGAGAATACTACCAAGACCCATCATGAATTAATCAACAACACGGAACGAATCGGACAAAAATGCAAAAACCCCAAATTCACGAAATTAGGGTTCTAAGGAAGATTACCTTGATTCGCTGGATCAAAGGATGATAACGGATGATTGATTCATGTTATGAACTCAAGAACTTCATGGATTTGTTGTTAAACAACATGGCTTCGTCACCCATGAATCGCCAGCCGCGGACGGAGAAGGAAGGAAATGAAAAACGAAGGGAAAAGTGGCTGGTCTGTCATATATATCTTGCCGGAACTAGCGTGCGCTAGCCTTCCTGACTAGCGTGCGCTATCGGGCCGGCCGAGCACTCGGCCGGCCTGCATGCCCGCATGACCACCACCGACCGCCGACCATGACTCCGCCCGACTCCCGCTAGCGTGCGCTACGGCCGAAGCTCGCGCGCTAGCCGACTGCCCAAGAGCCTCGGACTAGACGCTCGGCCAGTAAGCGTGCGCAGCCTTCAGCCGTAGCGTGGCGCTACTGCCGAGCGCTAGCGTGCAAACCATCCGAGAAGGCGGCGCTACACTGCCGTTAGCGTGCAGCCTTCCGGCCGTAGCGTGCGCTACGCCGGTTCCTGCCACACCCGTCCGGCCGGTGCCCGCAATCGTCTTGCCAGTCCCGCAACCGTCCGGCCAGTCCCGCAACCGCCAGGGCTCGACGACCCGATTTCCGAAAACGCACGGAACGAACACGACGAAAAGTTCGCGGACGACATCAACAACCCGAAATGAAAACATAATACCATAATTAATCATACGCGACCAAGAAATGGGTCGAGACAACAATTACAGATACGGATACCCGTAACTTTCAAGAAATTACAAAATGGCCCAAAACGCCCGGAAATCACGATACGTGATCGAATAACCAAACCGAAGTTCACAACACGTCTAACAAAGTTAAACGGACTTACAGGAAACTCGAAACAGCAGTTTCGAACGAGATTCGCAAGAATCGAACTCAAGCGCGGAAAAGTCGCTAAAAAGCACGGAACTCAACAAAACGACACCGAAACGAACTCGGATGTCAAAAAGTGTAGAATTAATCATTCTCGTAATGACGAAACGGACATGAGCGAGTCGTCAAAATGGATTTCGGCCGAAAAAAAGAAATTTACCGAAAATCGAAAATTGCGGATATTACATTCTACCCTCCTTAAAAGAAGTTTCGTCCCGAAACTTAAAACAAGTAGGGGGAAGAAATATTCCGCGAGGAAAACTCAACGAGATACACAAGAATGCGTAACTAATGCCCAACGGCGAAATGTTACAAACAACGCAAAGGAATATACGGCGTGAAAACACGCTCCACGGCGACCAACACAACGTCGCCGTTAGGGATATAATAAAACCAACAAATGACAAGCGTCATCAAACGGATAATATAGCCAAGTCAATTATCTGACAATGACAAAACACAACGAGCGAAAATCAATATGATTGACCAACCCAACGGTACATCAATCAAAACGCGAGCCAACCGCTGAACAAATACGGAATCCCACCGCCCAAGGGTTGGAAGATCGAGAACGAGACTAATTTCCCGAACTTAAGGGAATTACAAAGGAGCCTGAACGCTCAACAATCACGAAACGAGAACAAAAACCGAACAAACAAACGATCGAGACAACAAAAATCGAACAATCATGTCCGAAACACGAAGGATAATAAAATTCAAACAACAACTCCCAGGATGATCTGGTGAGAACTACAAGACATGCATTCCCATAAGATCCACAAGAAAGGGAATAGCGATTGAAAAGTCACAACGACAAATGAGTTATTCCGAAACAATACCGCACTCGTTCGATCAACAAAAGCAAGGGGAAAGACAAGCTCAGAAATGTCAACGAACATAATGAGTCGACAGAGTCGAAAACACAAGAGTTCCAAATCCGATCCACTTCGAATAAAAGAACTAGTAGAACCAAATGATGTTACTCCCGAACAAGGTTCACAAGAATCGAACCAAACTCGAAAAAGTCACAGCGATAACCAGATCGACTCGAAACAAGATCACAGCTCGTTCGGACGATGAAACTGAAATACCGAACAGGTTCATAAAGTATCAACAAACATGAGCGAATCGATAGACTGGAGAAGGAGAAAATACCGTAGTCAAAATAGTACGGGTATTACCTCCGACCTCGTCCACGAAATTCACAAAAATGGGAGCAAGGTAACAAGACATTAAACAACCGACACATCACGGTTGAAATGCCTCGGATCGGCATACCGAAAATACAAATGCTAGGTACAATGGAACATAACATCACAAAACAACAAACCGGAGATGCCAACTCAGCGCAACAAAGAATCATAACACATATCATACACAACGATTATCATCGTAAAGTAATACACACACAAAGACTACAACAACGACGGTATCGTTCGGCGACCTCAACGGCCCGAACGATAACCAGCACATAATTACAACCATCATGAAACAATCACATATGTACACAAACGTACAAACTCAAGCTTTAACAGCTCACATAGGTGCAATAACATGCAAGCCACCACGAAATGACAACATTAAAGATCGTCATCATACCTCCCACAAAGGGTTAACAAAACATGAGCGTGGCGAACGACTCAACGTTCACACCACCAATTCAATCATAATTCGGAGGGCTAACACCCTAACAACAATACCAACATCATACACACCTTCCCCGACCTCAAGCAGGAAATGATGGGTTTTGAAACGAAAACCACCTTTTGAAAACAGTTTGGAAACACCAGTAGATCCTGAGTATCATTTTACAAAAAGTTGACAAACATCATTTTCGAGACTTTGAAAATCATCTCGCAGTTGAGCAAAAATGAGGACACCTTTCTTTTAGTGAAAACTTTCAAAAATATTCGACCCTCAGGTCTAAGCAATTTCCAAAATTACTGGAAGGAATTTTTTTTTTTTTTTTTGGTCCTCAAGGTAGAAGAATTTTGAAACAGATAGTGGCGCTAGTAGGCGCGTTGAAAATACAATCCATTTAAAAGTACGTCTCGAATTTTATTTTCTAAGATACTCAAGGTTTTCGAAAATCTATTAGGCTAGAATGTCTAAAAACTCACATGTAACAATATTCACTTACATACAATCATAATACACGCAACAACTCGCTCAAAAATCAAGACAACACCTGTCTTTTACCGGAAACAACAGTCAAATATCACAGTCAAAAGGACGTAAATAATGACAATACTCCGCATATAAATGAAACATGAGAGTCAAATAACCACATATCCAGAAATCAAAATCCATAAGAGGATTCCGTCACTTAACAAATAATCATAAAAATAGCTCGTGTCACACGAGGCACCACACAAAGAAGGGAGACTTACATCCACCGGTCGCACGATGATGATCGCCCACGATACTAATCACGACCAACAAACTCAGACGACGCGTCGCGACACGACTCAATCAGATAAAATCCGACGAGACAAAACTCAACAGACACCACTGGCCCGACAGCCTAGGTTTCCACAACCTAAGCTCTGATACCATTTATGTAACACCCCCAATCCACTCAGGGATATTACACGCCGTAGACCCTCTCCTCGAGGATCTACCAGGCTGATAACTAAAATCAAACATCTAACCATCGCCTTTAAGGCTAAAATGACCCAGTAGACCGATTTGGTCTTTCAATAATAACATACAACTCAATTCCAAACACTTACCCACGCAGGGGTCAAAATACAATAAACTCCCGTACAACGGGGAAAAGATACTACAGCGGAAAAGAAAATACAACTAGACCAATACGACATCAACGGATCCTCGTGTGATTAGTATCGTTCATCTTTCATCATCCTTCGTGCCGACCCTGTGCTATGCTCCAAAACCTGAATGCAAAAATAGACATCCACCCCCCGAATACTCGGGGGTTAGCAAAACTCCACTGTTTCGCTAGTGCAAGTACAAGTGCAAAAATACGAGCCATTCAATTCACATTCCACAAATAACAATAACCAGGAATCCGCAAAGATCCAAACGTAACAAAAAGTACTTCCCGAGGCAAGAGTTTGGGTAGATATTTCCAAAACCGAAAGGCAATAATTAAAGGGGAAACAATTTATAAAACAGTTTAAAATGCCCTCGAGAGTTTTAATAGAAAACATTTTTGGATTACCGAATCCTTATCTTTCCAAAATCAACAGGGGTCACAGCCCAAAGGTTTTGTTTTCGCAATTAGAAAACCAACAACAATTCACAGGGTTAAAACCCACGTGACGTGTCCTCGGCGGACATAAAATCAATACAATATAATCGCCCAAGATACGTAAAACTTGGTCACCAAAAATACAACATCAACTCATGAATCCAGGGCTATACCATTGGATTCCCTTTGTGGCCCCGTCGGACCCTCCCAAGGTGAGCAGAATGCGTTTTCGAAACCATATACACCAACTCGTGAAGTTTTACTCATGAATCCAGGGCTATACCATTGGAATTCCCTCTGTGGCCCCGTCGAACCCTCCTGAGGTGATCAAATACATTCACCAAACATACACACGCACTCGTGAAGTTTTACTCGTGAATCCAGGGCTATACCATTGGAATTCCCTCCGTGGCCCCGTCGAACCCTCCCGAGGTGAGCAAATACATTCACAAAACAAACAACCGCACTCGTGAATCCAGGGCTATACCATTGGAATTCCCTCCGTGGCCCCGTCGGACCCTCCCGAGGTGAGCGAAAATACATGCACACAAATTAGCATATCACACCAAACATATTCAAGAAATCCACCCAAAGGCAACAACGCAAGACACGACACAATTGTCAAATCACAACGCACCGAAAATCAGAATATATGTATATATATTATCAAAGCACAACAACAACAACAAGCGAATTTACAGGGTTCACGTAATCATCCACAGAACACAACATTCACAAAACTCATGCGTTTTGAGAGAGGGCCTTTAACAAGGCTAACCGAATTTCTTGAAAGTTCAATTCAAACGATCAAATAAACACATAGAGACGATCACTAATTATCATATCCATAAAATAAGAAAAGTATGGGCAAGGTACTTGCCTCGAATAACCACAACGCGGAGAATCGGCCGAAGTAGGTTGGCACGAACCGACTACGAACTCGCCAACTCCACCGAATGCCAATTTGCGATAATAAACTACGGAGGACAATAACAACAATGAAAATGAATTCCATAGCATGACTCAAGGCCGTTGAATTCAAAGAACGAACGACGAATGTTCAAGTGTTTTCCCCAAAACGGCCAAGAACACGATTCGTCCCGACAAAACACGAAAACAGAATTCCAAGTTGAAATATGGATATACAATCCATAGAATATGTTTAACAACATCATTTAACCATAATCGATCCATCGAAAACGGATGAAAAACGAGATCGGGGACAAATCCCCCAAAAAGTCAATTCGAAGGAAATCAAGAAATATACTTCGATTCGACGAAAAACAATGGATTAAATGATGTTAAACACGAGAATACTACCAAGATTAATCATACCCATCATGAATTAATCAACAACACGGAACGAATCGGACAAAAATGCAAAAACCCCCAAATTCACGAAATTAGGGTTCTGAGGAAGATTACCTTGATTCGCTGGATCAAAGGATGATAACGGATGATTGATTGATGTTATGAACTCAAGAACTTCATGGATTTGTTGTTAAACAACATGGCTTCGTCACCCATGAATCGCCAGCCGCGGACGGAGAAGGAAGGAAATGAAAAACGAAGGGAAAAGTGGTCGGTCTCATATATATATCGGGCGGAACTAGCGTGCGCTAGCCTTCCGGACTAGCGTGCGCTATCGGCCAAGACTGGCCGAGCACTCTCGGCCATGGCCCACATGACCCGGCACCACCGACCACCGCCGACCATGACTGTCCGCCCGACTCCCGCTAGCGTGCGCTACTGGCCGGAAGCTCGCGCGCTAGCCGACTGGCCCGAGCCTTCTGGACTAGATCGCCGGCCAGTAAGCGTGTGCAGCCTTCCGATCAGAAGGCGTGCGCTACCCGCCGACCGTAGCGTCTGCCCGTCAAAGAGCGTGCGCTACTCGCCAAGCCCGACCGATTCCAACCCCTGTGACTCCATTGTCTGCACCGGCCAGCGTGCGTTAAAGGCCATCCGAAGCGGCGCTACACTGCCGGCTAGCGCGCGACCTTTTCCGGCCGTGGCGTGCGCTACGCGGTTCTACCGCGCACCGTCGGCCGGTGCCGCAATCATCCGGCGATCCCGCAACCGTCCGGCCAGCCCCGCAACCGCTGTGGCTCGATGACCCGATTTCCGAAAACGCATAACGAACACGGCGAAAAGTTCGCGACGACATCAACGACCGAAATGAAAACATAATACCATAATTAATCATACGCGACCAAGAAATGGGTCGAGACAACAATTACGTATACGGATACCCGTAACTTTTAAGAAATTACAAAATGGCCCAAACGCCGGAAATCACGATACGTGATCGAATAACCAAACCGAAGTTCACAACACGTCTAATAAAGTTAAACGGACTTACAGAAACTCAAATGTTAGCCGAACGAGATTCGCAAGAATCGAACTCAAGCGCGGAAAAGTCGCTAAAAAGCACGGAACTCAACAAAACGACACCGAAACGAACTCAGATGTCAAAAAGTGTAGAATTAATCATTCTCGGAATGACGAAACGGACATGGGCGAGTCGTCAAAACGGATTTAGGCCGAAAAAAAGAAATTTACCGAAAATCGAAAATTGCGGATATTACACAAGTATCTTGTCCATACGTTTCATGTTTCGTAGGCGTAATTATTGATAAATGATTATATGTGAAACCCAATGTTTAATAAACGTAAAAAGGGATTGGTATGTTCTCGATAAATGTTGTCTTTCAACGATAATTCGTGTACTTCGTGAATATATGTGTTCTCGGAATATGTGTGTTGGTTTTGTATGTTGAAAAGATGATATGATCACTTTGAGTTAGTTTAATAGACCGTAATCCTTTGTCGGGGATTACGTAATGCTATGTGTACTTGTTCGGTAAGAACGTACTGTGTGTGATATTAGTTGTTACTCCTTTGAAAGGAGGTTGTGATGTTTAAGTGTTGCTTGGCTTGATGTTCTGCTCATTGTTATGTGATCGTTGAAAGTGATGTGCCTCCGGGTAGGATTGTTGAATCTCCGGGATCCGTACTTGCTAGTATGGGTCGGGCCTGACCGTAGGGTTATCCAATCCGGGTATGTCTTGCGGGGACTCCGAGGTTCGGGGCTTGCTAGCCCGATGCTGGGATAACTTGTGGGGTTATCATCGGGTATGTCTTGCGGGGACTCCGAGGTTCGTGGCTTGTTAGCCCGATGCCGGGATAACTTATGGTTGTGGTTTGGAATGGTTCTGTGGCTGTTGCCACGAGGACATGTGATTTGGTATGGTTTCCTATTGGGTTATTCACTTGGGTATGTTCTACGGGAGCATCTGAGGTTCGTGCCTTGTTAGCACGAGACGCAAATAATCCTTAGGAACATGTGTTATGCGATTCGGGTCGTGGACCCTGTGGCTTGTGATTCAGGTCTTGGACCCCGTGTGTTGTTAATTGGGTTGTGAAATCCGTGTTTTATTATTGGAAACGTATTTTGGAAAGATGATTTTGGGCCATGTCCCTAAGTGTTTTCGAAGGACTTGAGAATTCCTTTATTTCAAATGTTTTCAAACTCCCGAGATCGTAAACTATTTTGTATGAGATACATGGTTCTATTCCTACCTTTTATAAATCAAACTGTTTTGATTAAGTGAATTATCTCGGAAAATATATTCAAGATTATTATATTCTTGAAGCACGTTGTGTATGGCTTGTACTTCTGTTTTATACTTGCACTAGCAAAACAGTGGAGTTTTGCTAACCCCCGAGTATTCAGGGGGTGGATGTCTGTATTGCATCCAGGTACTTGCAGGTAGCTGGGGAGCGAATCATAGGATCGATACGGAGGATGATGGGAGATACTAATCACGTGAAGACCAATTATAGAGTATTTGGTAGAGTCGTGTTGGTTATTCCTCCGATGTGTTATTTTCTCGAATTATGGAAGTGTTATTGTATTCTAGCCCCTGCGTGGGTATGTGTTCTGGGCAAGGATCTTGTATGTATTGTTGTGTGTGTTGTGATATAAGACCAAATCGGTCTAATGGTCCTTTATGTAGCCATGTCGGCATGTGAAGTGATGCATTGTTTTGTATTTAGCCTGGTAGATCCTCGCGGAGAGGGTCTGCAGCGCTGTAATATTCCCGAGTGGTTTGGGGGTGTTACAATAGATTCGTCTACAAATTCGAGCATTACATTCATATTAGTCTACTCGGTTCATTCATCATCCTAGTGGAAGTCTAGGAGTCTAAACTCAGTCCTGAGTATCTATATTGTTCGACCGGAACTACGACCCGCGGTGCAGCGTTTCGTATTCAATGTTTGTCGTTGTATCTTGGGGACATTTGCTATAGACCGTGTGCACAAGTGCGGAGCAATTTTATCTTACGGAAAGTAAATCCAATTCTCACCTCGGCATTTACGTCATAAGTTTTTATTTCTATTATTTGTTCTCCTTGTATTTATATATTTTCATTATTTCCAACACCCACAAGTAACAGCGGATTGGGCGGTCGCGAAGGCTCTTCGGCGTCATTTGAATGACGCGGAGAAATTTGGGCATCTTCCATATCAAACTCGCTCGAGTAAATAATCCAAATTCTCCATTGTACTGCTTGTCGCTCACTTGGTTTACAATTTGGTTAATTTAGCAAGCTAATTGTTTAAAAAGATGTTCTTGATTATTAACTTTTTTTTTAATTTTTAATTAATTATACATTAAAAAATACATAGATCTCTAAAATTGTATATTTTGTAATTTTGTCGAATTCTATGTAGAAAAAATTAATGATATTCTTTACTTTTTTTTTAAAGCATGATATTATAAATCGGATAAACTTGCATTAAAAAGTTTAGTAGATAAAAGAAATCCTATCAGTTTCTCTCTTTCACTTCAATCTACAAAACGTATTTACTACCTTGTGCCTGCCTAGCCTACTACCGAAAAAGTGAAAAGGACAAATCCTTTTTAACAACAGAAAAGGACAAATCCTCTCTCTTCACGCGGGATATATTTTAGGGTAATTTTGTAAACTCGTAACTTATAGTCTAATTAGCGAAACTCCTCAACTTATTTTTTATTAGTGTTTGGCCTCTTAATGTTATTTTCATCTATTTTTTTATTATTTCAGGATTTTTTACACTACAAGGGAAAAATATGTATTATTTAAGTAATTCAATGTACTTATCCCCTCATTATATTGTCAAATAAAGCCTCGAAAGGATAAAAACAATGACATTCAGGGGCCAAACATTAATAAAACACAAGTTGGGGGTTTTCCTTAATTAGGCCTATAAGTTGGGGGGTTTAGACAAAATTACCCTACATTTTAATATCAGAGAATGGGAAAAAGACCAAACAGTACAAAAAGACCCTGAAAACAATTCTAAATTGGTTCTAGTATGAAATTGTTATTTGGACAGAAAAAAATCTTTTTGAAATTTTTTGTGAAAAAAATTGTGGGATTAATTTTTTTTGAGTGTTAGAATAAAATTTACTTTTTTTTCTAAAAATAAATAGTTTTCGAAAGACTGGATAATTTTTTAGATAAAAACAACTTTTGAAGAAATAAAACAAATTATTAATTTTCGCATAATGTTTTTATATAAAAGTACGAAAAGTCTAAAAAAATTACATATATTTGAAAATTTTCATAAGTTTAATGGTTAATTTGATAAATATATAATTTTTTGAAAAAAAATCATTTTACCCCTAAAATTAACAGTCAAAAGTGTTGAGTAACTGAAAACTAAACCGAATGGTTAACTTGATAAGAAAAATTACGTTAAGTCATTCAGATAGATAATTCGTCATACTTGAATGACTTCTGCAGTCTATTACTCATTATTTTAATATTAATATTAATTAACTCTATAAATTATTAATATATAAAAATATTTATAATTATCTTATTTAAATTTTAATTAAATTAATTTATAATATTTAAAACTAAAATATGTTAATTAATTACTTTCATATTTATAAATATAATTTTCCTAGTAGAATATCAATAAATAAAATTTCTGTACGGGTAAAGAGAAAGAATATTTCATTTGGCAGGTGGGAGAAATAATTAACAAGATTAATTTAAGAAGCAGTTTATACAAAAATGTTTTAGAGATGTTGATTTTATAATTTAAAAATAATATTAAATTATGAGGCAAAACAGATGTAGTGCAGAGTCATTTTTATAGTTAAAGTACATTATTTAAAAATAAAATAAAAAGTGAGAAAGGAGAAAAAAAAGATATTTTTTTTTGTTGCGTTAGTCGGTCGAGCTGTTTCACTCCTAGTTCAGCAGATAGAAACCCTACCTATCCTATGCAAGATTGAATGTAGTGTTGGTGATTTTAGTGTTACCATGCATTTTGTGTAATTAGAACTAATATGCGAGCTAAGGGATTTTATAATTTGTATTGTAATATATATTCGGGTATGTGTGGAGTGCACGCATGTATGAGATCGAATTATAAGACGGCATTTAAAATGTCGGGTCCGAGGGCGCCCCGACGTGTGGTCTAGGGCGGCGCCTAGCTGGGTCTAAGGCGAGCCGCACCGTCAATGGCGGGGTGTCAGGCAGAGCCCCAAAAGGTCTTCGGAAATTTGGATTGGTAACTTAGTGAAAATTCCGAATTTTAGAGGGAGACTATGGTAAAATTGACTAATTTCGTCAATTTTGGAAACCATCAGTCATGCCTCTAATTTCGGATCACTAATTAATCCTAATGACGGCGCCGCCTAATGTAACCCTAATATCGCCCTAATGTAATCCTAATTCGACATGTATAAATAAGGTTATTCTCTTTGAGTCTGACACAACTTTTTTCTGAGCTCTCCCTTTTTCTGACGAATTCAGAATCTCTCTAGCAATTTGGCTTACGTTTCTGTGCCAAGATTCGTAAGTGTCCCTTTGGATTATCCTAGACTGTATTTCTTGTAACCCTGGCATAGGGTAGAAATATCAGTTCGGAAAGTGAGTACACGATCCATTGGGAATCCGGATCTCCATCATAAACCCTAAATACCCCAACAATCGAACTGATATTTCTATTTCTGGAGATGGCTGAAACAATCCGCGAGATGACTACAAAGTTCAGCAAACTGGACAAGTTCTAAGGCAATGATTTCAAGCGCTGGCAGAAGAAGATGCACTCCATGCTGACTACTCCGAAGGCGGTGTATATGCTGAGTACTCCCAGACCAGAGGTGGTTGAGAACGAGATATTGGAGGATACCAGGAAGAGGAGCAAGTGGCACAATGATGACTACATCTGCAGAGGTCACATATTGAACGGTATGTCTGCTTCTTTATTCGATATCCATGGTGATGTGCTAAAAGTGCGAAGGAATTGTGGGACACCCTTGAATCAAAATACATCGCTGAGGATGCTTCGAGTAAGAAGTTTCTGGATAGCAATTTTAATTCTTATAAGATGGTTGATTCATGGTCTGTCATAGAACAATACAATGAACTCCTTCCCATTTTGGATCAATTCGAACTGCACGACATGAACATGGACGAATCTATTGCTGTCTCAAGTGTGATTGGCAAACTTCCACGATCCTGGAAAGATTCCAAACATAACCTAAATCATCAAAAGGAGGAACTGTCATTGGTTCAACTTGCTAGTCATCTTCGCATTGAAGAATCTCTTCGTGCAAAGGATAATGACAAATCTGATAAAACCAAAGGAAAAGTTGAACTTGGACAACCCTCTGTTCATATGGTTGAAAGCAAACCAAGGAACCCGAATAGCAAAGGACATGGCAAATGTAAGCTAGAATATGTCCCAAATAACTCCAACAAAAAGAAAAAGGAACTGGCTTGGTGGAGGTGAAACAAGGTGAGACATTGCAAGCGTAATTGTCGTGTGAATCTACGCAACAATGGTACTGGAAACAGTGGAGCCAATGGAAGTGGAAATGGGTCTAAGGACCAAGTTAAAGGAGGTCAGTATTTGACCAACCTTGATAATTCTAAACAGAATTATGTTTATTATGTTTCACTTATTCCAGAATCATTCTATGTTCAGGATGATGATGTTCCTTGGTGGATCGACTCCGGGCAACGATCCATGTATGCAAGGATAAACGGTGATTTGAAACATTAACACCGCTTGAAGATGGATCGGTGCTGAAAATGGGAGACGATTCTTTTATACCTATTTGTGGTGTCGGTGTCGTTTGTCTTGAATTTACTTCTGGAAAGACTATTAGACTTTTTGATGTTTTGTTTTGTCGTAAGATTCGAAAGAATCTAGTTAATGGTAGTAGTTTGAATTCTGATGGTTTTAGACAAGTTTTTGAATCGGATAGGTTCATCCTATCTCGAGGTGGACTGTTTATTGGTTTTGGATATTTGAATAATAGAACGTCCCGTTTGAATGTTATTGATAAGTCTATACCTGTTCAAAATTCTTCATTTATGTCTTCACATATTTAGAAAACACATTTATTCACAAAGCATATGAGTTATCTTCGAAGGAAAACCTTTATCGAGAATATACCGATTCCTTTGAATGTTCATTAAAAACATTCAAATTGCACATATAATCAATTACCAACTATTATGTCTATGAAACACGAAGTGTATGGGCAAGATACTTGCCTTGAAGTCGGCACGCAATTACCCCGACGAACACGACTCGGCCGAAATGCCTCGAAACCTACAACTTCCGCAAGAAACAACGAAAACACGATCACAACGAGGAACAAGACCCAAAACAACGGAAATTGTCTCAAACCAATGAAGAAAAACTCATACGAATATTTAATCGAACAATAAATGTTCACGGTTCCTCAAGAACACTCGAATCATCAATCGAGTTGAACAAGTCGGAATTATCGATATACAATCCATGGAATATGATTAGCAATAATGTTTAACCCCAATAGATTCATCAAAATCGGACTGGAAACGAGATCAAGAACTAAATCTACAAAATGGTCAACTCAATGAAAATCAATGGATTACCTCGATCCGATGAAGAACAGTGGATTATGTGATGTTATAATCACCTAAAACTCTCCAAAATACCTTGGATGGAGCAAAAATCGACCAAGATCATCAACCCTAGGAACTCTTGACTCTCACCCACGGAGAGGAAAGGAAAAGAAGATGAAATGAAGAAATACGACAGGTAGTAAAATCGCACCAAAATCCAACACACCAATGATCCGAAACACAACGTAACATGTTTCCAAGCATGGCATAATCAAACATGATACACGATTCCAAAGACATGGACAGCAACAATCCGCTCAACCGAAGAAAAATTCGACGAAGCCAGAATGCAAACCTCGGGTATTACACGTGAGGGATAGAAGAAGACCTCAACTGTCATGGATAAGAGTGATTGAGAATGATATGAGTTTTTTTGGTATTGGAGAAGTGATGACGTTGGATAGGACGATGTGGAGGGATGTAGAATTCGGGTGATTATATTTGAGGATTATTATTATTATTATTTATTTATTTTTGCATGATGATTGTTACTATTTTTTTATTTACTTTTTATTATTTATTTAATTTTGCATAATTATTATTACCTTTTTTTACTATTTTTTTATTACGTACTAAACTTTTCACCTTTCACTTTTACCTTTTCATATGACTGTTTTATTGGAGACGACTTGACGTTTTCAGAGATTGATTCATGTTAGCCGACCCCAAAGCATTTTGGAGCTAAAGCTATGATGTTGTTGTTGTTGCAATTATATATAAGTGTGAGTTTCTATACAATAAGTTAAATGGTTTACATAATTATTGGGATGTAATAGATTACTTTTATTTGTAATGGTGGTAGTTAAATAATGGGTATAGTTTATAAATATACGACGTAAGAATAAAACAAAACACAATACGATTAAAAACTCTCTACTCTCTCTAACACCCCCCGTTCTCGATTTTCTTTAAGGAAGGAAAAGAAAGGACTTGGAAGGAAACCACAAGATAAGGTGTTCTCACATTTCATTTAGGGAAGGAAAGGAAAGCAAAGCATTTGGAGCGGAAGTTTATGCTTTTTTCACGCTAAAATCTTTCGATTCCTCCTAAAATTGGGATGATTCGGAAGGAAAGGATTTCCTCCCCTTTCCTTTCCTTTTCTTTCTTTTCCTTCCCTTTTTCAACTCGAGAACGAGGCCTAAAATAAAGTATAAATTGTAATTAATCTAAAATCAAGCATTCTTCCATGTTATCAAATAAAACTTTAGCTCAAACATCAAATATAACAAAACTCTAAACTAAAACACAGATTGTCAATAATTGTTCTATACTATGGTAAAACAAAACAAAACAAAACAAACTCAAAGTATATCCATATGGGTTCCGGCGATAAATTTAGCAGAAAAAAAAAATCAAAGTTTGTAGTTAAAGAGACGAAGAGCAGTGATTCTAGTTCTATTCTATGTGATTTACAAAAGAAATGAAGCGAATAAGATAGAAAAAAATACAAATGTGATAGCTTTGTTTTTTAGAAAAACTTGGTTCATCAATTATTGTTGGAACACTCTCAACCTTCTTCTTCAATGGGTTCCGATCGTTCTCTTTGTCATGAAACCACCTCATTATATAGATAATGGACAAGGTGGCTCAGATCTGGACAGGGGAGGGATAAGAGCATCGATTAGATGCGATTGAGACAACGAAATCGAACTGAGCACTTTCTAAATCATTGTGAAAAGTGAAGGATCGAAGAAGGAAAGTGAAAAATGAAATGGGAATTTGAGTTGTTGAATTTCCCTTCTTTCCTCTGATTCTCTATGTCGAAAAGTAAATCGATTTTCACAAAGTCTCAAGTTCGGATTGTTCTTCGATTTCAAATTCGAATTGTTCTTCATTCACAAATAAGAGATTCAAACTTGCTGATATCCTCTGATTTTGTTGTGAACATAAAACCTTGCATTATAATGCCATATGCAACTTAAACCTTATAAATGTTTTTTTTGCAAATCCTTCCTCTAAAGTAACATATTGTGCACATAACACCTTTCGTCCATTTTTTTAATTAACACTATTAAATCAACTTATGTGGGATGCTTATGTGGATAAAAACATGACATATCGTTGCCACATAGGTGCCACATCATTTAGCGGGAAGTCGTTACTGTTCATCATCGAGCTGAACGACTCAAATCCATTTTATATATAATATGTACTTTATTACTCTCGTTTGTTGCCTACTTAACTGAGCTAAAATTTTTCTTCATTTTATGAAGTCAGTAATACAATAATATGCATTCAAATTGATAGCGGTTTTATTGTTATTATATTGACACAGTCAAATACTCTACAAATTTCCTAAATTGTTTTCTCTAATTTGGAAACAAGGATGATAAACATGGTTGTTCTCGAGATGAGATTAACTAAAGAATTTTTTTAGAAATTTGAAATTCGGAGGGAATTTTCCCGCCAAATGACGTGGCACCTATGTAGCAATTATATGTCATGTTTTTATCCACATAAGCATGCCACATAAGCTGAATGAGGATACTGTCAGATAAAGTCTCGAAATGATAAAAAAAATGACGTTCCGGGGCCAAACATTAATAAAAAATAAGTTGTAGTTTTCCCTAATTAGGCCTATAAGTTGGAGGTTTAGACAAAACTAACCTACATTTTAATACCACAGAATTGAAAAAAGACCAAATAGTACAAAATAGACCCTACAAGACCCGATAGGTACAATATTTTTAAAAAACTTTCTAGTTAGTGCAACATGTTCCGTACATGGGGGTACCGCCTATAGTGCGACCCTTATGTAAGAATCCAACACAGAGTCTTGTTTTTTTATAGTGTATTTTCTTTAAAACCCCTCAACTCAACTCAAGTTAATTAAAATTAGGGGTGTGCATGGTACGATATGGTATGCTTTTAGGGAAAAATTGATACTATACCAAATATATCCAGTTTATTATGATTCAATACCATAAACATAATATTTTTTCAGTTTGGTAGTTTGGTATTTCGGTTTGGTTTATATCAGTACGGTATTTTTTTGATTTTCTACTTGATACTTGATAGCATTAATAAGACAAAAATACTCGAATAAATTAATTCAACAAGGTACCATAAATAGCTGATCCAAATTAATAGCTAAACCAAAAAAATCACACTAACCTTAAGACATTAACTAATTTAATGTTCAAGTTGTCATCCAACTATTTTGGAGGATAAAAAGAAAAAAATAAAAAAAAAGACAAACAAGTGTATTGAACTTCAATAAATTTATGAGAGGTTTAGGGGCTGTTTGACAATTGCTGAATGATTTAGTGCAGAACTAGTATAACACCCGTGTAATTACACGGGAACATAAAAAAGAACTCTTATGTAAATATATAATATGTAAATCGTTCATTATAAATTTCATAATACTTCTTTATAAACTACATTATTTGTCTGTTTATTATTACACCATTCTCATCGCAACAAAAAATTTCTAGTCTTTCCTGATCTTCACTCTTGGTAGGGCTACATAAAGCTAACCATGACCGAATACGGGTCTTGGAAGATACATACCGATATGAGGGAGCGTGTGACCTTGGCTCTTAAATATAGTCATGGTAAAGCTCATAATAAGTGGGAACTAACGTATTTGAAATTTAAATGGTAATCTGCTATCTAAGAGACTTAATATCAATTGTGTAATAAGTAATTTACTCTCAAAATTGTTCCCCGAATTTTTTATTCAATAATATGGTTATGGATTTGGATAATTATTAATGATGAGATATTTCATAATCCTGATGATTGATCCATATTTTGAATTAGCATAATTGAGACTCTAACTTGCGATTTCAAGATGTGATTTGGAATTCTAGAACAGTTGATGCTATTCAAAAAAATCCATTGAATATACTTGATTTTGACTTTAGAGGTCGTAGAGATTTTGCATATGCTATCAGAACTGAGATATATCCGTTTGTCTTTTGAAATTATAGACATCACGTAATCATTTACTCTATCCACAATGTCGTTTGTTGGCGTCACAGTTGCTCTTTCTTCAGAAAATTACTTTATGGAAAGTTACTTATAAGTAAATGATAGTACTTTCAGCAATGGTTGCAATATGATCTTCGGCATTCCAGATTAATAATTATCGAGAATATCAATCAAGATTTCGCTATCGACTTCTTCACCCATCTCACCATCTACAATTTTGAGGATTCATTCGGAGAAGTCCTTAATTTCTTATAGATGGTGAGATGACATTGTTTGTCCAATAATTAATCTCATATTCTTGGTCAGTCTTATGAGTTTGCAATGACGCCAAAGTGAAGAACTTATACTTGAATAAACGATATATGTATTGTCCTTTAATACAACTCCATATGTAGAATTATACTAAATAATTGTGGCTAGTTTTAGTAATGTTTTTGGAATTTAGAAAACTTTTGAAAATACATAATAGATCTTGACTTATAACTTAAAAGAAAGCACTTCTCAATCCTTATATTTGAAAAAAATACATAAATTGTTTGGTGTAATTTAAAATACAAAAGAAAATTCAAAACTTTCAAAAATATATAGTTGATTTCAAAAGTAGATAAATTAACAATTTTTTTAAAACTTAAAAAATAAAAAATCACTTAAAATTATTTAAAAAATCACTTCGAGTACATATATATTCAACACTTCTTTCAGTTGATATTTCTTTTATTGATATACATAATTATAGTGGTTAACTAATACAAACTAATTAATTAATAGAAATATATATTAAATTCTCTTTGTTTGGAATTTATATTTTTTAATTAATGAAAATGTAAAATATTTCTGTAATATAATCAATTCCTATTTATTCATAATTCATATTTCTTAATTCGTAGAAATTAATAAGGTAGGTAGGAGTTATTTGAGGTATAATTATAATGTAATTAATGCAATGATGATTAGGCGAGTAATTGATTATGTGTCAGCTGAAGCATGAAATGGTGACACATAAGCACACTAAAGAAGACATGTGGCAGCCGAAGCATGAGAAGCTGCCATTTAGGCTCAACGTATTCTGCATTAGTATATAGGGGAGATTTATAAACTATACATGTTGAGAATCTCAAGAAATATGTAAATTTTGTAACATACTGTTATTTGAGCTTACTTGAAAATGAAATTAACTTGAAGGGATTAAGTAAAAATAACAAAAAAAATATTAAGAATTATCTAAAAAATAAATATTAAGAAATCTGAAGGCGAAAAAGACAAAATCGATTATGTGTTTTCAAAGAAAAAGACTTAACAAAGAACAAAATTTGTCCAGAGTGTTTTTTTCTCTATTTTTCTTGTTTTTATTTTACCGGAGGAATTGATTATATTTATAGAAATATTTCATATTTTCATTAATTAACAACATAAATCCAATCAAAGACAAATTTAATATATCAGTTTGCACTATATATTAAAAACTTAAATCTAAAATCTCGCGGAAATATTATATATTCCACTAATTAGTTAGTTTATATTAGTTAGTCACTATAATCAGATATATCAATAAAATAAATATCAACTGAAATGAAAGATGCTTGGGAGTATTGCAAAAGAAGTATTGAATATATAACTAAGAAGTTACTTGAAGTCCTAATCAATTAAATAAATCAAAATATTCTTATTAAAAATATTATTGAAAGTGTAGAAACGATAGTTTTAATCATTATTTATAAATAAATCAAAGAACTTATGAAATAAATCAATTAGTCTATTTTAGTTTTAATCTTATTTAATTAATATAAAATAACAAAATAAATGAAAAACTTATATTTACGAAATTATATAATTACTCACTTTATGAATTTCAAAGAGATATTTCAAATATATAAGAAATTAAATTGTGTGAGTGTTTTTTTTCTTCTGTTTTTCTTGCTTTTATTTTACATATGTAAAACTAAGTGAATATCACTTTTATTGTGTTTTTCTATATTTTCGATTTTCATAATTCCATAATTTCTAATTTTTTAAGCGGCAGGAAAGGATATTCTTGCTTCTTGTGCAGATTTTTTTTAAGCGGCGGACAATAATTTAGGTAACAATATTTACTACTTATTAATTGAGGTAATTAATTTAGGTAATTAATAAATAGGTTAGGAAATGATGATGTGTTAACCAAAGCATGAGAATATGACACATGAGCAACCGAAGCATCAGAAGATGACATGTGGCAGCCGAAGCATGAGAAGCTGCCATGTAGGCTCAGCATATTCTGCATTAGTATATAGGGGGGATGGTTGAGAGGCCAGAATGGTTGAGAGGCTCTACATGGTTGAGTGCAGAATGAAATTTGGTTGTTTGGTAACTGTTCTGAATGGTAACTCTGAATGGTAACAAATTACCATTTTACCCTTCTGTATAAAAGTAGCGATTAAAAAAACCATTTTTTTCTTCCCTTGCGTAACAAAACCTCTCATTTTTATAAATAAAAACCCTAATTTTTATAAATAATCGTGTATAATATTTTTAAATTTAATTCATTTAAAATAATAATAATAATTATTATTATGTATGATATTTTAAAATTTAATTCATTTAAAATAATAATAATAATAATTATTCTTATTATGTATAATATTTTTAAATTTAATTCATTTAAAATAATAATAATTATGTATAATATTTTTGAATTTAATTCATTTAAAATAATAGTAATAATTATGTATAATGTTTTTTAATTTAATTCATTTAGAAAAATTATAATAAACAAACCTGTATAATATTTTTTATTTAAATTCATTTAAAAAATATAAATAATAATTATGAATAATAATTTTTAATTTAAGAGGAGGGGTAAATTTAGAAATTATTTGCCTCTGAATGGTTGAAAGAGGGTATGAATGCTTAATGGTTCAAATCTCTTTGTAACGATTAAGAGGTAAATTTTTTTTTGCCAAACAGCCGTGGCCTCTGAGCGATTCAGAGGTAGGCTCTTAATGGTTATATTAAGAGCCAAACAAACGGTCCCTTACTATTATCATAAAAATATTTAATATAAATAACGGTACGGTATGTTTTTTTTGGTATTTATGTCAAATACCATACCATTAACAAAATTTTGGTTTTATAAAAAATAAAAACCCCATATTTCGGTTAAAGCGGTTTATCGGTTTTTCGGTACGGTTTTATGGTGCGGTGCGGTTTTTCGGTTTAATCGATTTTTTTGCACACCCCTAATTAAAGTGGAAGTGTACGGTTCAATTTTAAAGATTAAACACCTTAATTTATTTAAAGCATTAAGTAATAGTAGTTACCAAGACAAAGCATTCCAATTGCTTTTGGTTTCTCTGTAACACCACAAAAAGGCGGCTATTACAGTGTCGTGGACCCACTTCGGGACCCACCAGGCGATACCAAAATACAGATTAAATATATATTACCTTGTGATACCGAACGACAATAAATAGTCATTACTCCAATCAGGAGATTATAAATAGTATGGCCAAAGGCCTTAACATACACATGATCCAAATACAAGTATAAACCATATGGAGATGGAGTATACTTCAAATAACAATACAATCGATCAATAGTTTAAACGAAGCGGAAAATAACATTACACGGTTTTGAACATAACCGGACAACAACAAACTTGGGCCCCCCGAACTAGTATCCTTATGCTCTTCTCGTGCCTTGCCTTTGCCTGGACCTAAAATACAACACAAGTATTTCGCCTAAAACACAGGGTCAGAAATATATGATAAATGATTCTTGTTACATGTATTTTTGTACGCTTTGTTGTCATTATTTTATCCCTATTTTTGGTGTAATTCTGCATAAATGAGCTCCTAATGCATGATGTTTACATGTTTTGAAGGAAATTAGAGTCCTGAAGCTTGAACGAAGAAAAACAGGCCAAAAATGACATTTTTCGGTAGAGGGCCGCGTCACACGGGGCCGGGCCGCGTCACAGGCACAACACAAAGTAACGCGGCACAAACTGTACCGGGGGCCACAACACACTTGTTACGGGCCGCAGCCCGTGCTGAATTTTTGCCCAGACCTGGACAGCGGTGTGGCTAGGGCCGCAACACACTTACTCCAGGCCGATGTAATATCCGCAGTTTTTTCCCAATATCCTTATTTTGGTGTATTTTTTGTTTTTAGCAACTCGCTTGTAACCGTTTCGACATTTTGAATCTATTTTATTCTTGGAGTTTCTCCATTTGGACGAGTTTCGGAGATGTTTTGATATTATTCCGTCTTACGTCATGTATTGTTGCATGGACGTTCGATCTCGTAGAACCCGTTCGATTTTGTAATTTCTTTGGTTGCACGAGCTCGTATGGTTGAGTTGTTCTTGTTGTGATTTTCGGTTTATTGATCCGACGTCGTATCGTGATTTTCGGACGTTTGGGCAGTTTTGTAATTTTCTATAAGTTTAGGGAGTTTTACTTTCCTTGTCGTTTCTCGGATTCCTCGGTAGTCGGAATTATATTTTCCTTCAGTGCTTAGCTTCGTCGTTGTGAATATTTCTTATCTACGCGTCGGAATCTGTCCTTGTGTTGCGTCTCGTTTTCGGACCGCCCGATGCAGCTAACTTCGTTCAGCAGTGTTGAACTGCTGCATGCATAACGTGCGTTATGCATGCTTTCTTGCGTGCGCTATAGGCACCTTCATAACGTACGTTATGGCTGATCGCTAACGTACGTTATGGCCTTCAGCAGACTGGACAAATTGTTCTGTCAGAACCATTACGTATGTTAACTCTTTATGTTATGTACGTAAAGTCCTCGTAGCATACGCTACGCGAGCCCTGCGTTGTTAGACAGCGAGTCTGTCCACTTTTGCCCAGACCCTTACGTACGTAAAGGCGTTGATGTTACATACGTAAGCCTCTTGTAGCGTACGCTAAGCCGTCGGATGTAGCGTATGCTAGAGACCTCAGCGTTTTGGGGCAGACTATTCTGCCTAGCCATTACGTACGCTAATGCTTGAGTATTAACGTACGTAATGATCATTACGTACATTAACCACCTTATGTAACGTACGTAATGGCAGCCCATGCTTTATAAACCAGGGGTTGACTTCATTTCGGCATTTCCTCCAGTTCTTGTCCTCCAACCGAGAGCTGCGATCCAAGTGAGGTTTTGAGCGATTATTCAAGTTTTGCCCGTGGAAATCCTTGAGGAATTAAGCATTGTGTTCCTAGTGTATTTTATCATCATCATAATCGTCTTCCTCCATCCGAATCAAGGTAAATCTTCTTAGAACCCTACTTTTGGGTAAATTGGGGGTTTTCGATATTGTTCAATTCATCCCGTGTTGTTGATTAATTCATGATGAATATGATTAATCTTGTCGGTATTCTTGGTTTTCCTACGGATTCATGGTATATTTCGTGGTATTTTCGTAATTCAGAGGGTTTGATTGTGGTCCGCCCTCGTTGTTGTTCTCGTACGAATATACATGAATCATAGACGGGTTTTCGGGTGTATTCCTTTTCCGTATTCGTTTGGGAATGGTTGTGATTGTATTCTTCGAATCGTTAGGTTCAGTTCTGTTGATTCTTAGCGTTTGTTGGTGATTTTCCTTTCCGTTCGTTGCGTCGTCAATTATTCAAGGCAAGTATTTTTGGAAGCCTTTATGCTTAACATGGAATGGTGATGTATATTGTGTGTGCTTTGCTCACCTCGGGAGGGTCCGACGGGGCCTCGAGGGAATCCAATGGTATAGCCCTGTATTCACAAGTTTGTTTCGCTATCCAGCTCGGGAGGGTCCTTAGAGGCCTCGGGCGGATCAATGGTATAGCCCTGTTCCCAAGGCGATGCGCGTGCGTGATTTATTTTATGATATGGCCAGCTCAGGAGGGTCCTTAGAGGCCTCGAGCGGGATCAAAGGTATAGCCGTGTTCCTAAGGCAAATTGATTGACTGTTTTTTTCCGGAAAAGACATGTCAGGTTTTGGTTTTGAAATGAATTTGGTGCATTGTACTATGAAATGTGTAAGCGACTGGTTTGCCTTGATTACTTGTACTAGCGTAATTGCTAACCCCTTTGGGGACACGTTTCGGGGAAATTCTTGTTATTGATTTCAGGTTATGTTCAGCCGGACGAGCGGGCGTTGGGACAGTACGAGGATGCCGGCCAGGGTCGTTGACATGTGCATTTGAGTCTTTTTATTTACGTTGTTCTTTTCGATATGGTTGTTTTCTGCTTTATAAACTTATAGATTGTACTCGCGAGTACTTAGTCTTTTCCCTTCGGGTTGGGATTTGTATTCGTTGAAGTTATGTATGTTTGACGGTATTGATTATTCCGCCAGTTGTATTGGGCTTGTTATTTGATTTTCATCTGGATGATGCGTGTTTTTACCGTGGTATTCGTGTCGAGCCTTCTATGATGCTCAACCGCGGGATATTCCTGTCTCTCAAGCTATTGCTGATTTCAATAAGGAGTTGGGCTACGTGAAGACCCAAGTTGTCGAGGAGAGCGACAAAATTTTTCAATTTTCCAGACGGATGAAACTGTCAATTCGAGACTATATGTCTTGGCTCGTCTGCACCACTTTGAAGGATTATCAGAGTAGGGCCCTTGCGTATGATATGTCGGTGACGGCCAGTGAAGCAGCTCGTGAGAGCAAGAAGCAGAAGTCCGTCAGAAATTTTTCTGGTCACAAGGGCGGAGGCCAACAGAAGTCTCAGTCTGCGAATGTTCCTGCGGGTGGTTCAGCTCATTTTTCTGGGAGTTCTGGAGGTGCTGCTAGAACCTCCGTTCGTGAACTCATATGCTTTAACTGTAGCTTGTCGGGCCATAAGAACCGGGAGTGTCCTCGTCCGCAGTTGACTTGTCATACTTGTGGTTAGACAGGCCACAAGGCTTCCTTTTGTGAACAGATCAGACAGATTCGCGGTGCCCGTTCTTCTCATCTAGTGCCACGGGAGCCGAGTGTGAACCAGGGCTCATTTGCTCCGTAGTCTCTGCCGAGTGCCAGTCGAGGTAGAGCTCGGGGTCACCCCGCTAGAGGAGGAGCTTCTAGTGTCGGCTCTGCCCACCCGCGTGTCTATGATATGAGGAGGGCCGATGACCCAGCGGCTACTGTGGAGACAGGTACCATTCATATTCATACTCATCCTGTTAGTGTGCTTTTCGATTCTGGTGCTACGCATTCATTCATATCTATGGAGTGTGTGCGCCGTTTGAGTCTCGACTGTTTGACGCCTTATGAGCATTTCATTGTTAAGCTTCCTAGCGGTGATAGGATCGTTGGTGATCAGGAGGTTCGAAACTGTTTTGTGCTTATTTGTGAGAGGGCTTGGCCCTCCACTCTTATTGTTGTGGGAATTGAGGGTGAGGATTTAATTCTCGGGGATGATTGGCTCAAGCGGCATGGTGCGATCATGAACTACCGCATGAGAATCATCACTATGCTAGCCGAGGACGGCACCGAGCACTCTTTTGCGGGGCAAAAGAGAAACCAGAAGTTCGTTATTAACGTCTTGAAGGCGATGAGACTTTTGCGGAAGGGGTGTACTGGTTACTGGTGCTATGACTTGAAGGCGAGGGATGGTGGAGTCGAGCTTTCATCGATTCCAATCGTTAGTGAGTTTCCTGATGTTTTTCCTGATGAGTTATCGGGGTTGTCACCGGACCGTGAGGTAGAGTTTACTATCGAGTTAGAGCCGGGTGCGGCTATGATTTTGAAGACGCCGTATCGCATGGCACCTTCAGAGATGGCCGAGTTAAATAAGTAGTTGAGTGAGCTTCTTGAGTCGGGGTATATTCTACCGAGTGCTTCGCCTTGGGGCGCACCGGTTTTGTTTGTTCGGAAAAAGGATGGTTCACTGCGTTTGTGTATCGACTATCGCGAGCTAAACAAGGTGACCATCAAGAACAAGTATACTCTTCCGAGGATTAACGACTTGTTCGATCAGTTGCAGGGAACTGCGATATTCTCGAATATTGACTTGAGATCGGGGTACTATCAGCTTCGGGTGAAGGAGTCCGATGTGCCGAGAACAGCTTTTCGGATGAGATACGGACACTATGAGTTTGTAGTTATGCCTTTCAGGTTAACTAATGCGCCGACAGTTTTAATGCAGTTGATGAACAGGGTCTTTATTGAGTATTTGGATAAGTGTGTCGTCATCTTCATTGACGATATCCTTATTTAATCGAGGAACGAGGAGGAACACGTGTATCATTTGCGAGTAGTGTTAAACATTTTGAGGACCGAGCAACTCTATGCAAAGTTCTCGAAATGTGAGTTCTGGCTAAAGGAAGTGATGTTTCTAGGTCACGTGATTTCATCCGAGGGTGTCCGTATGGATCCGAAGACGGTTGAGGCAGTGTTGGACTTGGCGCCGCCTCAAAACGTGAAGGAGGTCTGTAGTTTCTTGGGTTTAGATGGCTACTACCGTAGGTTCGTCGAGGGTTTCTCGAAACTAGCTCGGCCACTTACACAGTTGCTCCAGAAGTCCGAGAAATTCATCTGGAATGACGAGAGGCAGTCGAGTTTTGAGGAGCTGAAGAGGCGTTTGACTTCAGCCCCGATTTTGGCGTTGCCATGTGGCAACGAGGGTTTCGCCGTTTATAGTGATGCTTCGGGTTAGGGTATTGGGTGCGTGTTGTTGCAGCACGACAAGACTATTGCGTTTGCGTCGAGACAGTTGAGGCCGTATGAGCTTAACTACCCTACTCACGATTTGGAGTTAGCAGCAGTTGTTTTTGCACTCAAGATTTGGCGTCACTATCTTTTGGGCTCTGCATGTCAAATTTTTACCGATCATAAAAGTCTGAAATACATATTTACTCAGCAGGAGTTGAATATAAGGCAGAGAAGGTGGTTAGAGTTGATTAAGGATTATGATCTCGAAATCCTTTATGATCCGGGCAAGGCGAACGTCGTGGCCGATGCCTTGAGTCGGAAACCGGTTGCGTTGCGGACTCTTGATATCCTTACATCTCAATATGAGCTTCAGCAGGATTTTATTGAGTTGAGTGTTGAGATTTTGTTGCCTGGAGCCGTAGGGCAACTTTGTGCTTTAAAGGTTTCGTCGCCTCTGATCGATGAAATTAAACTGAAGCAGCTGGAAGATCCGATGATTATTCAAATCCGAGAGAATGTTCTTAAGGGAAAGTCTCCTGGGTTTGTGATTCCTGAAGATGGGGTATTGAGATTTCAGAGTCGTCTGTGTGTGCCGAATGACTCGGAATTGAGGCAGAGTATTTTACATGAGGCCCATGCTACGCCTTACTCCGTTCATCCTGGTTCGAGGAAGATGTACAAGGACCTGAGAAGGAATTTCTGGTGGAATGATATGAAGGAGGAGGTCGCACGATTTGTAGCGAGATGTTTGACTTGTTAGTAGGTCAAGATCGAGCATCAGCGACCGGCCAGGTTATTGCAGTCACTTCCCATCCCGGAATGGAAATGGGAAGATATTTCGATAGACTTCATCACGAGTTTGCCGAGATCGAGGTCGGGCATGAATATGGTTTGGGTGATTGTTGATCTTCTGACCAAGTCGGCACATTTTCTGGGCGTCAAAGATACTTGGGGCCCGGAGAAGTTGGCTCGCGTGTTTATTACGCAGATTGTGAGGCTTCAAGGTACTCTGAAGTCTATTATTTCGGATCGGGATGGCCGTTTTGTATCGCACTTTTGGCAAGCGGTGCATAAGGCGTTGGGTACTCATTTGCGTTTGAGTACCTCTTTTCATCCTCAGTCAGATGGACAGTCGGAATGCACTATCCATACATTTGATGATATGTTGCGTGCTTGTGCTCTCGACTGGACTAATGACTAGGAGGAGCATTTGCCATTGATCGAATTCACGTACAATAATAGTTGGCACACGTCAATTCGGATGGCACCGTATGAGGCGCTTTATGGGCGGCGGTGTCGATCGCCAATTTGTTGGAATGAGGCGTCCGATTTGGTCGGGACCTAACCGGATATCGCTTTAGAGATGAGACGGAAGGTGGAATTGATTCGAGAACGGATGCTGACTGCTCAGATTCGACAGAAGTCATATGCCGACGCCCGTCGTCGACCTTTGGAATTCGAGGTGGGAGACCACGTTTTGCTAAAGGTATCGCCGACGAGGGGAGTTTTTCGCTTCGGGAAGAAGGGAAAGTTGAGTCCGAGATTTATTGGGCCCTTTGAGATTCTCGAGCGAGTCGGTGAGTTAGCATACCGTTTGGCACTACCTACGGCCTTGAGTCACGTTCATAGCGTTTTAGATGTTTCCCAGCTGAGGAAATATGTTCCGGATCCTAGTCACGTCATCGACTATGGTGAGATTGATGTCGCCGAGGATATTACCTTCGAGGAGCGTCCCATGAAGATTTTAGAATACCGTGAGAAGCAACTGAGGTATAAGAACATTCCATTGGTCAAAGTGCAGTGGTCGAGGCATGGTGTCGAGGAGGCAATTTAAGAAATCGAAGATAGCATGCGTGCTAGGTACCCCGAGTTGTTTGTTTCTTAAGTTTCGGGACGAAACTTATTTTTAGAGGGGTAGGATGTAATATCCGCATTTTTCTTTTCCCGGTATTCTCATTTTTGGTGTATTTTTCATTTTTAGAAACTCGCTTTTAACCGTTTCAATATTTTGAATCTATTTTATTCTTGGAGTTTCTCCATTTGGACGAGTTTCGGAGATGTTTTGATATTATTCCGTCTTACGTCATGTATTGTTGCATGGACGTTCGATTCTCGTAGAACCCATTCGATTTTGTAATTTCTTTGGTTGCACGAGTTCGTATGGTTGAGTTGTTCGTGTTGTGGGTTTCGGTTTATTGATCCGACGTCGTATCGTGATTTTCGGACGTTTGGGCCATTTTGTAATTTCCTATAAGTTTAGGGAGTTTTACTTTCCTTGTCGTTTCTCGGATTCCTCGGTAGTCAGAATTGTATTTTCCTTCAGCGCTTAGCTTTGTCGTTATGAATATTTCTTATCTATGCGTTGGAATCTGTCCTTGTGTTGCATCTCGTTTTCGGACCGCCCGATGCAGCTAACTTCGTTCAGCAGTGTTGAACTTCTACATGCATAACATGCGTTATGCATGCTTTCTTGCGTGCGCTATCGGCAGCTTCATAACGTACGTTATGGCTCATCGCTAACGTACGTTATGCCCTTCAGCAGACTGGACAGATTCTTCTGTCCGAACATTACGTACGATAACTCTTTATGTTACGTACGTAAAGTCCTCGTATCATACGCTAAACTATCCGGCTTAGCGAACGCTATCGAACCCTGCGTTGTTAGACAGTGAGTCTGCCCAGTTTTGCCCGGACCCTTATATACGTAAAGGCATTGATGTTACATACGTAAGCCTTTTGTAGCGTACGCTAAGCCGTCGGATGTAGCGTACGCTAGCGACCTCAGCGTTTTGGGGAAGACTGTTCTGCCCAGCCATTACGTACACTAATGCTTGAGTGTTAACGTATGTAATGAGCATTATGTACGTTATGTAATACCCGAATTTTCAGTATAAATTTTTCGCGTTATTTTATCTGAGTATACTGTATAGTTTGGTATCTATAAAGTATGGATAAAATAAATTGAAAACCGAGATAGTTATACTGGTGTGATTATCGTTTTTGATTGACAGATATACTCATGATATGTTGTATCAGGTTGAACTGATTTGGATATCAGGTATACTGTATGAGAATATTTTTGGATTCAGTATGTGTATTCAGTATGCCGTATGTTTGTATTTTGTACGTCGAGACGTCGGATAGGAACCATTGGATTTTGGCTAAGTATAGAGCCCTTAACGTACGTTAAGATGTTGAGATAACGTACGCTAAATTATACGCTTTACGTACGTTATGCATAAGGTATTACGTACGTAACAAGAGGAATCGGACAGTTGGGCCCGGTGTCGGCAGCTTTCGGCGTAGATGTGGACAGGTGAGTCAACGGATGGAGTTACGTACGTTATACAGGATGTATTACGTACGGAATACGAGTATAATACTGTAGCAAGTCAACGTACGTATTACGTACGCAACGGAATAAGTGTTACGTACGTTACGGGGCGGCTGGCCGAGTCGTGGCCGAGAGGACCTGTAGTGGCCGAGCATGGTCGGCAGTGACTCGCATAGATGGCCGATCACGGTCGGCAGTGACTCGCAGGGATGGCTAGGACTGGCTGATTACGTACGTAAGATAGTGGCGATTCTGGCCGTAGGGCGCCACGACGTAAGCCACCGCCGCTACGTAAGGGTGCCGAACGAACTGGGCAGTGGGGTAGGCCACGACCGGCTACGTACGTAAGGACCCACCGGTTACGTACGTAACGTGCCGGCAGGTCTCGGCCTATATAAGGCCTGGACCGGGTCACTTCGGCATTTTTCATTTTTTCTTCATTTTTTCGCGATTCCTTCAGCAAAAATGGATGGATTTGAGGAAGAACATCAAAGAGCAACATGTTTGGAAGTTTGAATCATGGATTAACATCATCTTCCACCCGGATCGAAGGTAAGAATACCTAAACTTTTGGTTTTTGGATATTCTTGAGGTTTCTTGATGTTTTGGCCGATTTGATTCGTTTTAACTCAGATTATTGATGGAACCTTGTTGTATTCTTGAGATTACGCATTATTCTTGAAGTTTTGTGGAACAAATTCTAGTATTTCTTTGAATAATCGATTGAATTGGACTATGCCTTCAAAGTGTTCGATGAAATGCCTCAATGAGTAGAACTTGGAAAATTCTACACGTTTTCGTATGAATGATGGTTGAATTGATATTGTTGTGACGATTCTTGGTAATTATGGGAATTTTGTTAAAGGAAGATAATGAATTGGTGATCAAATGATTCGATTATGTTGTTATGATTATGGAATCGTAGTATTCTCGATGTTCTTGGTGGTTTGTTGCGATTCATGATGTTATGAGAAGTATATATGTTGAAGAACATGATTATATACACCTTGAATTGTGAATAAGGATTGTTTAGATGTTAGAACACATTGGATTATGTCGTTTGAGGATTTTGAATGTGATGTCGGAATAAGTTGTGTTCTTAAGGAATTCTTGGATTATATGAATTGATGAACATGTTTAAGTGATGCTGGTGTTTTGGATATGAATATGGAATATTCATATCTAAAACTAAGTTATGTGTCTTGGTACAATATTCGTATAGGAATACGAATATGATTCCGGATTTGATAAGGTTATGATTCACTTTTGAGTTTGAGAATTCATACGTGTTGAATAAGTGTTCAATTCGGATAATGGAAATATTTGAAACCTTTGGACTATGGTATTCTATAATTTTGAATTGATCGGATTGTCCGGATTGATGATGATAATCGGTAATTGATTTTTATTATGAATTTACAAGGAGGAAACCTGTAATCGTATTTAAGATTGAATTTGGAATCGGTAATGCTTAAACACTTGGTTAAATTGATTGTTGATATGACTTTCGGATTGTGGAATCGTGTTGTGGTTTTGAGTTCGTGTTTGATTGGTTCGGCTTGTTTGGATATGTGTTTAATCGGGATATTGTAGAACCGTTGTGTTTGTTGATCGGTTATTGATTGTTATTTGTGATCATCGAGTTACAGTTTGTATTGTGGATATGAGTTTGTATTTGTTAAGTTGGATTATTTGGTTTTAGGTATATGATCGGGGTTTCATTGAACCGTTGAGTTTGTTGGTTGGGTATGTCGGTTATTGATTTTTATGGAATGTGTGTTAATCGGTTATTGCAATAGGTTGATATGTTTTGATCGTGGTTTATGACCGTTGTGCTGCGGTTGAGGTCGAAGAGTTCGTAGATTGCTTTTGGTCGGGGCTGAGGAGCTCGTAGACGAAGGCAATGGATTTTGGTAACGGCTTCATGGTATCGGTATCGAGGCAAGTTTCTACTTGTTCAGTTTATAATATTTGATGAATGGTTTCGTTTTCATTTCATTTGTAATTCGTATAGCAATACTGTTAGAAATGTAAGTTTTTAGGATAATGGTTTGTATATCGTACTCAGGTTGTAATAAATCATAAGGTATATGATTTAATTGTGTTCAGGGAAGACGTGAGTTATCTTTGGTCAAGGATATAGAATATCGGATATCGAGGATAGTTATCGTGATGACATAAGTATCGGGATAAAGGTTTATTGGTATTGAATGGATGGTACCTTATTTGAGATTATTTGTATAACTGTGTATTCGTTCAGGGATGTTCGTGGAAAGGATGTTGTCTTTGGCTTTGAGGTAATTTATGTATTGTTCAGTATGAGATAATTGTGTTGAGTTGTTGTATATGTTGTATGTTGAGGCTTCGTATATTGAGATTCGTACTGGTTGTTCGTTGAGGGATGTTGATCCCAGGACTATTGTTGGTATTAATGGTTGTGTTGATCGTCTCATTGGGGGATGTTGATGGATATGGTCCTCGGCTTTGAGGTAATCTATGTATTTGTTCAGTCATGTGGATAATTAGTATGTTGAGTTGTTGTATATGATTGAGGTTACATATAATGAGTTTCGTATCAGTTATTCGTTGAGGGATGTTGATCCCAGGACTGTTGTATTGAGATCGTAGATCGTGTTGGTCATTCATTTGGGGATGATGATCCCAGGATTGATGTTTTGGATATTGATTAGTCGTGTCGACTTTTCATTGTCAGTCTGTTGTTGTTCACTTCGGTGAGTCTTTTAATCCTTATTGGATATGTGTTTCTTTGAGTTTCGTTGTCATGTTGCATCGTGACATATCTGGAGTCATATCTGCGTGCCGATTGGTTATTGTGTAGGATTTTTAGCCGGGCACATGATGGTTATGTGTCGATATTTCCACATTGAACCGTGCACACGAGACGTAGTTCGTGAGGCTAATTAGGTACAAGACCACACGTGTATGTGATCAATACCCGGGGTGGCTTGTGCACGGACACATTTCTGGATCGGGCGTACTATGATTTCCATCTTTGAGCCATATTGTTTGGTCGTTCATCCTCCATTCATGGTTGGGTATGTTCGACGGTTTGCGACTAGTTGTTCATACGCCCGAGGGGTATGTTTCGACAGTCGAGGTTATTTTCTTGAGATCCATTATTGTTGATCGTTTGGAGTTTACCTTGTTGATGGTATTCTCGGTTATTGTTGGTCCTTTGTTGATCATTTGGAGTTTACCTTGTTGATGGTATTCTCGGTTATTGTTGATCCTTCATTGATTCCGTTCGAGATTTACCTTATTGATGGTATTCTCAATTATCGTGATCCTTTATTGGTCGTATTGGAGTTATCATGTCGATGATATTCTCGGTTGAGGTATTGGTTGATCATTGTTATTGATCCTATAAGCATTCGGACTGTACGTCGATGTTCGAGATTTGTTATCATTATCATGTGGTAGTTGATCTACAGATATGCTGTGTATTATTGGTTTATACAGGTTGAGATTTGATTGTGTAATCCGACGGACAGGATTTGGCACAGATTGGATTATTTCCACACTTATGAGTTATGATGATGTTTTGAGGATTGTTGGTATTTTTGGAATACAATACGGTATAATTGATGTTGAGTTCATTTCGCCATTTGAGAATGCGAAATGTGAATTATGGTATGGATCGATTTGGATTGGATTGTTATGGATTGATAAGGTTATGTCGGTAAGATTACATTGGTATTACTCTTACTGTATTATTACATTGGTATGTAATTATTTATGTTGATGTGATCGATATCATTGTTGAGTATTGTGGCTGACCCCGTCGTGGGCTTTATTTTTAGGTACTCGGAGATCGAGCTAGTAGCGGTCATGAAGGGATGAGCTTCCCGATGTGATACTGGCGGTGGCATGTTTTGGAGTATCGAGTATTTCTTTTCTGGTTATTCATTTCCGCTGCAAATGTGTATTTTGAACTGCATTTATCCGCTGCGTGTGTATATTTCAAAATGGCTTTTCGGTATCTTTATCCGCTGCATGTGTGTATTTTAAAAGGGCTTTTTGGAACTTCGCGAACTTGGGTTATTTCATTAAACCTTTTCCTAAACTATTTTATCGGTACGTTTAAGTGGTGGCTTAACGTACATTTTAAACTGTTGAGATTTGGCACTTCGCCTTGTATTTTCAAATGGTATTCTATGACGGTATTCCAGAATTATGTTTTTGAAAATATTTGAGTATTTGCAAAATATTACCGTCATCGGCCTTTTGGCATTTTTAAACATTTTTGAAATGGTTTTGTAAATGGTTATTAGCCTGGTGGGTTCCGGCGCGGGACCCACGGCGCCGTAATATCCCGGATGGTTTTGGGGCGTTACAGAAGATGGTATCGGAGCTTGGGTTTTGTGAAACCCAGGCGTGTGTGTTATGTGGCTCTACCGGTACGGTAGTAGCGTGGCTTTTGAAAATGATTTTCCTGACTTTTGAGTCCAACTGATTTTTGGAGTTTCCAAAATTTTTGAGATCTTTTTAGATTGCTTTTTATGATATTGGTGTGTGTTGGCATTGTGTGGAGACTTCGTGGGGGAGTCGTGTGCTAGTATCACGGGAGACGATCAGCTTCACGCACCTGTAAGTATATTGGGTTGGTTATTCGCTTGTGGCGACGATTGATTATTTTTGTGATGAGTTGGAAGTTTTGGATTTATCTGTTGTTGGTGACGGGTTGCAAGTTTCGAGGACGAAACATATTTTAAGGGGGGTAGTATGTAATACCCGGATTTTCAGTATAAATTTTTCGCATTATTTTATCTGAGTATACTGTATAGTTTGGTATCTATACAGTATGGATAAAATAAATTGAGAACTCAGACAGTTATACTGGTGTGATTATCGTTTTTGATTGACAGATATATTCAGGATATGTTGTATCAGGTTGAACTGATTTGGATATCAGGTATACCGTATGAGAATATTTGTGGATTCAGTATGTGTATTCAGTATGCCGTATGTTTGTATTTTGTACGTCGAGATGTCGGACAGGAACCGTTGGATTTTGGCTAAGTATAGATCCCTTAACGTACGTTAAGATGCTGAGATAACGTACGCTAAATTATACGCTATACATACATTATGCATAAGGTATTACGTACGTAACAAGAGGAATCAGACAGTTGGGCCCGGTGTCAGCAGCTTTCGGCGCAGATGTGGACAGGTGAGTCAACGAATGGAGTTGTGTACGTTATACAGGGTGTATTACGTACATAATACGAGTATAATACTGTAGCATGTCAACGTACGTATTACGTATGCAACGGAATAAGTGTTACGTACGTTACGGGGTGACTGGCCGAGTCGTGGCCGAGAGGACCTGTAGTGGCCGAGCATGGTCGGCAGTGACTCGCATGGATGGCCGATCACGGTCGGCAGTGACTCGCAGGGATGGATAGGACTGGCCGATTATGTACGTAAGACAGTGGCCGGTTACGGCCGTAAGGGCCAGTTACGTACGTAAGCCAGCTGCCGGTTACGTACGTAAGGGTGCCAAACGAACTGGGCAGTGGGGTAGGCCACGGCCGGCTACGTACGTAAGGACCCGCCGGTTACGTACGTAACGTGCCGGTAGGTCTCGACCTATATAAGGCCTGGACCGGGTCACTTCGGCATTTTTCATTTTTTCTTCATTTTTTCGCGATTCCTTCAGCAAAAATGGATGGATTTGAGTAAGAACATCAAAGAGCAACATGTTTGGAAGTTTGAATCATGGATTAACATCATCTTCCACCCGGATCGAAGGTAAGAATACCTAAACTTTTGGTTTTTGGATATTCTTGAGGTTTCTTGATGTTTTGGCCGATTTGATTCGTTTTAACTCAGATTATTGATGGAACCTTGTTGTATTCTTGAGATTATGCATTATTCTTGAAGTTTTGTGGAACAAATTCGAGTATTTCTTTGAATAATCGATTGAATTGGACTATGCCTTCAAAGTGTTCGATGAAATGCCTCAATGAGTAGAACTTGGAAAATCCTACACGTTTTCGTATGAATGATGGTTGAATTGATATTGTTGTGATGATTCTTGGTAATTATGGGAATTTTGTTAAAGGAAGATAATGAATTGGTGATCAAATGATTCGATTATGTTGTTATGATTATGGAATCGTAGTATTCTCGATGTTCTTGGTGGTTTGTTGCGATTCATGATGTTATGAGAAGTATATATGTTGAAGAACATGATTATATACACCTTGAATTGTGAATAAGGATTGTTTAGATGTTAGAACACATCGGATTATGTCGTTTGAGGATTTTGAATGTGATGTCGGAATAAGTTGTGTTCTTAAGGAATTCTTGGATTATATGAATTGATGAACATGTTTAAGTGATGTTGGTGTTTTGGATATGAATATGGAATATTCATATCTAAAACTAAGTTATGTGTCTTGGTACAATATTCGTATAGGAATACGAATATGATTCCGGATTTGATAAGGTTATGATTCACTTTTGAGTTTGAGAATTCATACGTGTTGAATAAGTGTTCAATTCGGATAATGGAAATATTTGAAACTTTTGGACTATGGTATTCTATAATGTTGAATTGATCGGATTGTCCGGATTGATGATGATAATCGGTAATTGATTTTTATTATGAATTTACAAGGAGGAAACTTGTAATCGTATTTAAGATTGAATTTGGAATCGGTAATGCTTAAACACTTGGTTAAATTGATTGTTGATATGACTTTCGGATTGTGGAATCGTGTTGTGGTTTTGAGTTCGTGTTTGATTGGTTCGGCTTGTTTGGATATGTGTTTAATCGGGATATTGTAGAACCGTTGTGTTTGTTGATCGGTTATTGATTGTTATTTGTGATCATCGAGTTATGGTTTGTATTGTGGATATGAGTTTGTATTTGTTGAGTTGGATTATTTGGTTTTAGGTATATGATCGGGGTTTCATTGAACCGTTGAGTTTGTTGGTTGGGTATGTCGGTTATTGATTTTTATGGAATGTGTGTTAATCGGTTATTGCAATAGGTTGATATGTTTTGATCGTGGTTTATGACCGTTGTGCTGCGGTTGAGGTCGACGAGTTCGTAGATTGCTTTTGGTCGGGGCTGAGGAGCTCGTAGACGAAGGCAATGGATTTTGGTAACGGCTTCATGGTATCGGTATCGAGGCAAGTTTCTACTTGTTCATTATCTAGACTATTGGATAAAACTTTTCTTACCCACCCCGATATGTTTTTCAAAATCAGGAAGAAGGTTCGGATTTCACACCTTGCTTATGCTGATGATGTGTTAATCTTTACCAATGCTTCCTACAATAATCTCCTCATTCTCAAAAATTGCCTAGATCACTACACCGCGAGCTCAGGACAAAAAATTAATAACTCTAAAAGTTCTTTTATTTTTGCCAAGCCGAACAATTTGTTGGTTCGTATGGTGAAACAAACGACTGGATTTTCTCAAACGAGTCTCCCAATTAATTATTTGGGAGCCCCATTGTGGAAAGGGAATCAAACTTTTGACATGCATGGTGAGCTTATTGCTAAAACTAGCGCCAAATTCCAGTCGTGGAATCACCTATTACTTACCTCGGGTGGTAGACTAGAACTTATTAAAACTACCCTGAGCTCTATTCCTTTCTATTGTCTCCAAGTCCTTAAACCCCCTAAAAATGTCATTATCTTCTTCGAACGGCTTTTTAACAAATTTCTTTGGGGTTCCAACGACAATAGAAAGAGACTTCATCAAGGCGCATGGCTTAGGCTCATACCCTAAGGAAGAAGGTGGTCTTGGCTGTAGGAGTCTGGGGGACATCATTAAAGCGGCTCAAATTAAACTTTGGTGGAGGTTTCGTACCTCATCTAATATTTGGACCCAATTCATGAAGGCGAAGTATTGTAAACGTCTCCACCCCATGGTGGTTAAATCCAACCCCAATGACTCTCCTACATGGAAAAATCTTTGTGACATTCGTTCCTTATCTGATAAATGGATTTTTTGGTATATTGGTGATGGCGATATCTCGTTTTGGCACGACAATTGGTGTGACTTTAGCCCGCTGTCCCAATGGGCCTCTAACCCCCGGCTAAACACCACCATTAACCATTTTTGGACTTCACACGGGTGGGATCGATCCAAACTTCTCTCCGTCATTCCCTCGGATCTTGGGGATTATGTTATGACCTTTCCCACTCATGTTGAGTCGGGCCTTATCGCTAATAAGGCCGTCTGGAAACTTACCTCCCACAGCGGTTTTTCCTTTAAAAGTGCGTGGGAGGCTATCCGCCAACGTCATGATACTCATCTTATTTTAAAACGTTGTTGGAACCAAATTATTACCCCTACTATGTCGTTTTTCATGGTTAGACTTTTGAAAAAATGGATTCCCACTCCGGACGGCCTTAGAACGAGGGGCATTATTGCTGATAATTCTTGTTTTTGTTGTGATAGCACCGAGGACCTGCCTCATCTTTTTCTTAATGGACCGATCGCATCTTCGGTTTGGGCCAACTTTTGTACCTTATTGGGCATTCCTCTTTTACAAACCAGCTCTATTACTTTAGTTTTGTCCCATTGGTTTAATAAAGCCTCGGGGGCTATCCACATTTTACGCATCATTTCTATACTCATTCTGTGGTTTATTTGGTGCTCTAGGAACGACATGCGGGTCAAGAAGATTCCGTTCACGGCTCAGCGAGTGTGCGATCGCATTTGGGACTTCCTGTTCATGATTAAACGCCAGAGATGTATTCCGCCGCGGGCCTGGCTAGGCGCCCCGACTCTTTCAGCTATTTTGGGTCTCCATTTCTGCCCCTGCAATTTTATTAATAATTTTGCATGTAATTGTAAAAACAAAAAAAAGAAAAAAAATCTACATAGTGAGATGGGTCAGGCCGACTCCTGGGACAACCAAAATCAACACGGACGGGGCCTATAAAGGCAACCCCGGGGATTCGGCTGTGGGGGGGATTGCTAGGAATTTTTTGGGCGAACCTATCTTTGCTTTTCACGAATTTATCGGCAACCATTCTAATAATTTTGCCGAACTTTTTGCTATTTGGAGAGCGCTGGATCTTTGCCACGAGAGAAATATTCGTAAGGTTTGGGTTGAGATGGATTCAGCCATTGCCCTTTCTCTAGTCAACTCGCCTAACAAGGGTAATTGGCAAGTGCTGAACATCTGCCACAAAATTGCATCACTTAGGCGTGTCATGGATATCTCATTTTCCCACATCTATCGGGAAGGGAACACCATTGCGGACCATCTAGCTAATGAAGGTTATAAGTTCAGAAATTTTCGTCTTTATAGCCCGTCTGATCTGCCCGGGAAGATTAATGGCTTGATTAGACTTGATAAAAATAATTTTCCATATGTTAGATTTAAATAAATTCCTTCTCTGTTATTTTCGTTAATTGGGGCGTGTAGAGGGGCTCGTCCTCCCTCAAACTCTTTGGGCGTGTAGTGGGCCTCGTCCCCCCACATTTCTGGTCCGGTTAATAAACTTTGTTTTTTTAAAAAAAAAAAAAAAGTTTCTACTTGTTCAGTTTATAATATTTAATGAATGGTTTCGTTTTCATTTCATTTATAATTCGTATAGCAATGCTGTTAGAAATGTAAGTTTTTAGGATAATGGTTTGTATATCATACTCAGGTTGTAATAAATCATAAGGTATATGATTTAATTGTGTTTAGGGAAGACGTGAGTTATCTTTGGTCAAGGATATAGAATATCGGATATCGAGGATAGTTATCGTGATGACATAAGTATCGGGATAAAGGTTTATTGGTATTGAATGGATGGTACCTTATTTGAGATTATTTGTATAACTGTGTATTCGTTCAGGGATGTTATTCGTGGAAAGGATGTTGTCTTCGGCTTTGAGGTAATTTATGTATTGTTCAGTTATGAGATAATTGTGTTGAGTTGTTGTATATGTTGTATGTTGAGGCTTCGTATATTGAGATTCGTACTGGTTGTTCGTTGAGGGATGTTGATCCCAGGACTATTGTTGGTATTAATGGTTGTTTTGATCGTCTCATTGGGGGATGTTGATGGATATGGTCCTCGGCTTTGAGGTAATCTATGTATTTGTTCAGTCATGTGGATAATTAGTATGTTGAGTTGTTGTATATGATTGAGGTTTCATATAATGAGTTTCGTATCAGTTATTCATTAAGGGATGTTGATCCCAGGACTGTTGTATTTAGATCGTAGATCGTGTTGGTCATTCATTTGGGGATGATGATCCCAGGATTGATGTTTTGGATATTTATTAGTCGTGTCGACTTTTCATTGTCAGCCTGTTGTTGTTCACTTCGGTGAGTCTTTTAATCCTTATTGGATCTGTGTTTCTTTGAGTTTTGTTGTCATTGTTGCATCGTGACATATCTGGAGTCATATCTGCGGGCCGATTGGTTATTGTGTAGGATTTTTAGCCGGGCACATGATGGTTATGTGTTGATATTTCCACATTGAACCGTGCACACGAGACGTAGTTCGTGAGGCTAATTAGGTACAAGACCACACGTGTATGTGATCAATACCCGGGGTGGCTTGTGCACGGACACATTTCTGGATCGGGCGTACTATGATTTCCATCTTTGAGCCATATTGTTTCGTCGTTCATCCTCCATTCATGGTTGGGTATGTTCGACGGTTTGTGACTAGTTGTTCATACGCCCGAGGGGTATGTTTCGACAGTCGAGGTTATTTTCTTGAGATCCATTATTGTTGATCGTTTGGAGTTTACCTTGTTGATGGTATTCTCGATTATTGTTGGTCCTTTGTTGATCATTTGGAGTTTACCTTGTTGATGGTATTCTCGGTTATTGTTGATCCTTCATTGATTGCGTTCGAGATTTACCTTGTTGATGGTATTCTCAATTATCGTGATCCTTTATTGGTCGTATTGGAGTTATCATGTCGATGATATTCTCGGTTGAGGTATTGGTTGATCATTGTTATTGATCGTATAAGCATTCGGACTGTACGTCGATGTTCTGGATTTGTTATCATTATCATGTGGTAGTTGATCTACAGATATGCTGTGTATTATTGGTTTATACAGGTTGAGATTTGATTGTGTAATCCGACGGACAGGATTTGGCACAGATTGGATTATTTCATCACTTATGAGTTATGATGATGTTTTGAGGATTGTTGGTATTTTGGAATACAATACGGTATAATTGATGTTGAGTTCATTTCGTCATTTGAGAATGCGAAATGTGAATTATGGTAAGGATCGATTTGGATTGGATTGTTATGGATTGGTAAGGTTATGTCGGTAAAATTACATTGGTATTACTCTTACTGTATTATTACATTGGTATGTAATTATTTATGTTGATGTGATCGATATCATTGTTGAGTATTGTGGCTGACCCCGTCGTGGGCTTTATTTTTAGGTACTCGGAGATCGAGCTAGTAGCGATCGTGAAGGGATGAACTTCCCGATGTGATACTGGCGGTGGCATGTTTTGGAGTATCGAGTATTTCTTTTCTGGTTATTCATTTCCGCTGCAAATGTGTATTTTGAACTGCATTTATCCGCTGCGTGTGTATATTTCAAAATGGCTTTTCGGTATCTTTATCCGCTGCATGTGTGTATTTTAAAAGGGCTTTTTGGCACTTTGCGAACTTGGGTTATTTCGTTAAACCTTTTCCTAAACTATTTTATCGGTACGTTTAAGTGGTGGCTTAACGTACATTTTAAACTGTTGAGATTTAGCACTTCGCCTTGTATTTTCAAATGGTATTCTATGACGGTATTCCAGAATTATGTTTTTGAAAATATTTGAGTATTTGCAAAATATTACCGTCATCGGCCTTTTGGCGTTTTTAAACGTTTTTGAAATGGTTTTGTAAATGGTTATTAGCCTGGTGGGTTCCGGTGCGGGACCCACGGTGCTGTAATATCCCGGATGGTTTTGGGGCGTTACACGTTAACCACCTTATGTAACGTACGTAATGGCAGCCCAGGCTTTATAAACCGGGGGTTGCCTTCATTTCGGCATTTCCTCCATTTCTTCTCCTCCGACCAAGAGCTGCGATCCAAGTGAGGTTTTGAGTGATTCTTCAAGTTTTGCCCGTGGAAATCCTTGAGGAATCAAGTATTATGTTCCTGGTGTAGTTTATCATCATCATAATCGTCTTCCTCCGTCCGAATCAAGGTAAATCTTCTTAGAACCTTACTTTTGAGTAATTTGGAGGTTTTCGATTTTATTGTTCGATTCATCCCGTGTTGTTGATTAATTCATGATGAATATGATTAATCTTGTCGGTATTCTTGGTTTTCCTACGGATTCATGGTATATTTCGTGGTATTTTTGTAATCGAGAGGGTTTGGTTGTGGTCCACCCTCGTTGTTGTTCTCGTACAAATATACATGAATCGTAGGCGGGTTTTCGGGTGTATTCCTTTTCCGTATTCGTTTGGGAATGGTTGTGATTCTATTATTCGAATCGTTAGGTTCGGTTCTGTTAGCGTTCGTCGGTGATTTTCCTTTCCTTTCGTTGTGTCGTCAATTATTCAAGGCAAGTATTTTTGGAAACCTTTATGCTTAACATGGAATGGTGATGTATATTGTGTGTGCATTGCTCACCTCGGGAGGGTCCGACGGGGCCTCGAGGGAATTCAATGGTATAGCCCTGGATTCACGAGTTTATTTTGCTAGCCAGCTCGGGAGGGTCCTTAGAGGCCTCGAGCAGGATCAATGGTATAGCCCTGTTCCCAAGGAAAATTGATTGACTGTTTGTTTTTGGAAAAGACATGTCTGTTTTTAGTTTTGAAATGAATTTGGTGCATTGTACTATGAAATGTGTAAGCGAATGGTTTGCCTTGATTACTTGTACTAGCGTAATTGCTAACCCCTTTGGGGACCCGTTTCGGGGAATTCTTGTTATAGATTTCAAGTTATGTTCAGCCGGACGAGCGGGCGTTGGGACAGTACGAGGATGCCGGCCTGGGTCGTTGACATGTGCATTTGAGTCTTTTTATTTACGTTGTTCTTTTCGAAATGGTTGTTTTCTGCTTTATAAACTTATAGATTTTTACTCGCGAGTACTTAGGCTTTTCCCTTTGGGTTGGGATTTGTATTCGTTGAAGTTATGTATGTTTGACGGTATTGATTATTCCGCCGGTTATACCGGCTGTGTTATTTGATTTCATCTGGATGATGCATGTTTTTACCGTGGTAATTCGTGTCTAGCTTCGTGGGTCCCATGTAGGGGCCCACGGCACTGTAATATACCTTGAATATTTCGGGTGTTATAGCCGCGGCCCGCAGCGGCGGGAACCCTGGTGATACTTCGCGATTTTGGCCGTTTTGGAGCGAAAGAAGACCTAATTCTCGGGACGCGATTTGGAGGCATGGGAAGGTTATAAAAGCTGGGAGAAGGACAGAAAAAAGGTATCAAAAATCGGAGGAGAACAGAAGACCTAGCAGCAGAGAACAGAGCAGGGAAAGGAGACGAAGGCAAGAAGACGGAAGGGGACGGGTTCTTCAATCGTGTTTGAAATTCTTGAACCTTATGTTGTATTTTTGTGTTGATTTCTAGCATGTAGGGATAGACTCTTTTATTCTAGGATTGAGATGAAATCGAAATTATCACGAATTAATTCTTGATTTTGCATTATTGATAGTTTTCCCTTTTCTAGTAAGTTTTCCCCGATTGTTCTTAATGCTTTCAATTGTGTGGCCGGTGATTGAATTGTTCTAGATGCTTAACTTGAATCGGAAGAGGATAGTGAGTAGTGATAATTGGGAGAAAACCTTTTTATCTTGTGAGATAGGAATATACTCATAAGAATTATGAAGCATCGATATTTTGAAGATTATAGATCTTTTTGGCTAATGCTAATTAACTCACCTAGGAATAGCGTGTTGGAAAATTCAACTGACCTCGGAAGGGGCATTAGATTAAATTGGATAATCTTCGCTTTCAATTAATTAGGAAATTGCATAACTTACTTAAATCAAGATTAATTTGGATTAATCGAGGTGAATTCTTAATTCTAGATTCCTCTCCTATTTGAAACTTCTTTTATCGGATTATTGATTTTCTTGTTTATTTTAGTCATCGCAATATTTATTTATTAATAATTGTTCAACCCCAAATTTTCCGGTCGTTCAAATAAAATTAGAAATACCAATAAATTGATAATTAGCACATCAGTCCTCGAGGGAACGATACTTTACTCATCACTTTATCACTTGTATACGACAACGTGCACTTGCGTTCACGGAAAATACGTAACAAGTTTTTGGCGCCGTTGCCGGAGACTGATTATTTTTGCAAATATCAATTTCAGTGTTTCTCGTCTTAATTTGAATATTAATTTATTTTTTGTGTAAATTTTGTTTCACTTGTTTTCCTTTTAGGGATTCGTTAGTGCATGAGAAAATATGGTAACGAAGGTTTATTTCCTTTGGATACCGAATTCGAACGCACTCTGTGGAAAAACTGGAAGGAAAGACGTGAGTTATTGATTCCGGATACCATGGGAGACACTACTGGAAATCAAGGGATCGATAACCCAATTCAACAGGTTCAACCAGCATTGGCTCTCCGTGACTATGCACTTCCGCAGGTCAATGCTAATTTTTCGGGGATTCGGCGCTCGTCTATTCAAGCAAATAATTTTGAAATCAAGCCAGCTATCATTCAAATGGTGCAAGCGAGACAATTTTTTGGATCGGCTAATGATGACCCTAATGCTCATATTGCATCATTTCTCGAGATTTGCGACACATTTAAGAATAATGGTGTTACTGATGATGCCATTCGTCTACAGCTTTTCCCATTCTCTCTAAGGGACAAGGCCAAGTTCTAGTTAAATTCGCTCCCGCTAGGCTCTATCACAACTTGGACAGAGTTAGCGCAAGCTTTTCTGGCTAAGTTCTTTCCACCGGCGAAGACAGCAAGACTGAGAAATGAGATAACTACTTTCAGACAGTATGATATGTGTAATACTCGAGATCTTTGTTCCGGATTCGTTGAGTTTTCTAGGTTTTATCGGATTGTTTTGGTCCACATCGTTGGAATGTTGTGCCGTGTATGGCTGTGTCATGAGTTGACACGTGTTTAATTTCCGTTCCAGATCATTTCATGAGTTTTTGACCCATTTCAATGTAGCGCACGCTACCATTTGTGGTGTAGCGCACGCTACTGTGCTATTGTTAGCGCATGCTACCGGGCATGTAGCGCACGCTAACTGGCAGTCCAGAGGCAGTCCAGGAGCTACTGGACTGGGACTGGGGTCTCGTTAGCGCACGCTAAGGTTGATAGCTAGCGCACGCTATCGACTGATTACCGCACGCTAATCATTATTCCTAGCGCACGCTACCTGGTAGGTGCAGATCTGCCCAAGGGCTACTGGACTGGTTTCGTGACCCGTTAGCGCACGCTACACTTATTTGGCTAGCGCACGCTAACCGTTACAGGCCATGTATTCTGAGGTGTTGACCTCGTTAGCGTGCGCTAATGCTGTCTGGTTAGCGCATGCTAATAACTGTCCAGTATAAATACTGGACAGCAGGCTTCACTTCGTCATTTCTCACTTCTCTTCATCTATTTCCGTCGGGAGCGAGTTCCAAGGGAGAATTTGGGTAATCTTCATCATCAAGCTTCATCTTGGAGTGGATTTGTAGGTGTTTAACAACATTTAATCATCTCCCTTGCGCAAATCAAGGTATTCTTTTCTTAGAACCCTAGTTTCTTGAATTTGGGGGTTTTCCTTGGTTTTGATGATTTTTACCCGATCTTATCCGATCGGTTGAGTATTATTGAGTGTCTTGGATGTTGATTTTGGTTCGACAACTCATTTATTGATTTTGTATCACCCGGAATAATGATTTTTGATCTCCTTGAGAACACTTAGATCCTTGTTGTTCTTAGTGTTGATTTGGATTCCGATTAGTTTGTTGATTCGTGATGGTATTGTTCTCGTAGTATTCGGGGGATTGTCGATATTCTTGATCGTTATTTGGAAGCCCGGGGGCTGCCCGAACCCGTCCGTTCGACGTTCCATTGCTCGTGGTTTTGAGGCAAGTATCTTGCCCATACACTTCGTGTTTCGTAGACATAATAAATTGGTGATTGTCTATGTGTGAAAATGGAATGTTATTTAACTTTCAAGAGAATCAATATATATATATATATATTTAAGTATATATTTCAAATTAACTTGAGTGTTCAAGAACGAATGCGTCATTCTGAGAATGGGTATTAGTATTGTATGTTGTGCCCGATTTTCGTGTGGTACTGTTAGATGACCGTCGTCACGATGATGTGTGATGTTGTGTGGTTTTCTATTGGGTTTTTCACTCGGGTATGTCTCAAGGAGGCTCCGAGGTCCGTGGCTTACTAACACGGGATGCGAATAACCCTTGGGAGGATGTCGATGTGAATATTTAGGTCTTGGACCCTGTGATTTGTGATTGGAATTGTATTTTGGAAATAACCTTGGGTTGTGTCCCAAAATGGGTTCCGGAAGGCTATGAGTTCTTTAAAACATTTTACTAGTTGTTTACCTCGTTTCATTCCTACCTTTCATAGTTTGTAGATTATATTGTTAATCTTGCTTGTGTCCGATTGGGAAGGCCATTCTGGTGAGTACTCTGAGTATATGGTTTATAGTCCTTTGCATTGGAAGTCGGATATTACTTCTGAGTGTGAGTGTTATATTCGTTCACTCCGAGAGGGCCTGACGGGGCCGAGGAGGGTTCCGCTTATGACGGTTCCGCGAACATTTGGGTTAGCCACTTCGAGAGGGCCCGATGGGGTCGAGGAGGGGTTCGCGTATTGTCGGATCCACGGTTAACCAGGAGTATTTTTAGCCTTATGGCTTGATGCATTTTTGTGATATGTCCGGAGTATCACGATGTTTTGACTTGCCATAATGCTTGGGATGTAATACATATTTATCAGAGGTGCTTGGACTAGAATGGATTATGGATGATGTGTTGTGTGTAATTGGTCCTCAGTTGTGAATTGATGTATGGCTATAGATTTTGTGATTATTTTCCAATCAAAAACTCCCGGGATTCGGAGTTGTTTTCAAAGTGCTTACTTGTTCAATTCTACTTTCAAGACTTGAACTATTTTAACTAAATGAAACATCTCGAGGAGTCTTTCTAAATTAATCAAGTTATTGTATTCCCAAAATATGATATGTATGGCTTGTATTTATATTTTATACTTGCACTAGCAAAACAGTGGAGTTTTGCTAACCCCTGAGTATTCGGGGGGTGGATGTCTCAGACAAGGCCCGTGTATTTGCAGGTTGCTGGGGAGTGAATCACAGGATCGATACGAAGGATGATGGAAGACGACGATACTAATCACATGAAGACCAGTCGTTGAGTATTCTGGTAGAGTCTTGTTGTTTGTCTCTCTGTTGTATTGTTCTCCCATTTTATGGGGATGTTGATGTGTTCCGACCCCTGCGCGGGTACGAATGATGAGAATCGGTTATGTTTGTTTGATATGTTGTGTTGTCTCAAAGACCAAATTGGTCTAGTGGTTCGAATTTAGTGTGTTGGCATGTATGGTTTATCGTGTTTTTCTGTATTTAGCCTGGTAGATCCTCACCAAGAGGGTCTGCGGTGCTGTAATATTCCCAATCGGTTTGGGGGTGTTACAGAATATGGTATCGGAGCTTAGGTTGAGGAAACCTAGGCTATCGGGTTGAGTTGTGTGTTGTCAGGTCTTGTCTGTCAGATTTTGTCTGACTGAGTCGTGTCGCGACGCGTCGTCTGAGATGTCGGTCGTGATTAGTATCAAGGTGCAGCCATCATCTTCGTGCGATCTGTGGATGTAAGTCTCCCTTCTATATGTTGCGTCTCGTGTCACACGAGCTTGTGTGATTTTTGTGTTATGATGTGGAGTTAAATGTGATTCGTGAATACGTACTCCAGGATTGTTGATTCTTGCATTGTACTGGAATGAAGAGTGGTGCCGATGTATATGTATATATGTATATATATATATATCCTTGTATAAATCATTTTTACAGTAGTAATGTTTTGGTGTGGAGTTTATCGACGTAATATTTTGAAACTTTAAATGCTTTGGGAAGTCACGTAAATTTCATTATAAAAGATCCTTCTAGAGAGGAAAAAGTTTGATTTCCTATGATGACCTTGAGACAGAAAATTTTTGAGAATTCAAAACACTCACGTTTTATTTTCATCTTGCCTTGCAAATTTTCAAAATTTGATTTTTAAAAAACTCAAATGAGGTCTATCAAAAATTTACTTGAAACGTGATTTCCACTTTTAACTTTTTGGTTATGAATTTCGGTTAGTAGGTATGTAGTAATGATTTACTATCATTTCGAATATAATGCTCGGAGTTGTGATTAAAGGGGTGGTGGGACGCTTAGTCATTCGATATGCACTCATTGAGATAGTTTTCTTGACCGAGAGGTGGGAATTCGGTTTTGAATGTTAATTATCTTCTGATGGTTATTTGCGTCATGTTATAATTATGTGAACCGTTGGCGTTTGGATTTGTACGTTGTTGTTTATTTGTAACCTTCGATTTCCGTATGGTTTGGCACATGTTCATAACGTGTTGCTGCATTGGAGCAATTAGCGCACGCCAAGTGTGCAGCTAGAGCGCTAATATGGCATGGCTAGCGCACATTAAGTCTCTGTTGTAGCGCTCCAATCAGTCTGGTCATAATCTTTGGTACTGCATTTTGGCCGTTAGGTCTAACTTTTGCGATTGTTAGACCGATCATTTGTGACTGTATTCTATGTGTGTTGTCCAATGACAACAATTATTGTGTGTGATTACGTTATTTTTGTTGCGTTAAGTGGTTGCTTGTTAATATGCCGAGGGGCAGAGGTCGTGGTTGCAACCGTGGTACGGATGGCCATGGGGATCAGACGCAGGATCGAGAGAATATTGCCAGGAATGACATTAGTATTAGTGTTGCTACTACACTGCAACAAGTAGCAGCACAGATGACTCAGTTGACCCAGGCGGTTCAACGCAACACTGACGCGACTCAGAACGTCGGTGTAAATCAATGGCTTCGAGAGGTAATCCATACGAATCCCCCTCGATTCGCCGGCACTGCGGATGCATTGGGTTGGGACGGTTGGCTTTTACAGTGGGGAAACATATTCGAGGCTGTCAATTGTTCCGAAGAGCGGAAGGTACCCATCGCTCAGTACCTTCTTGACAAAGATGCCGCTAGTTGGTGGGAAGCTGTTAAATCTGGTGATCGTGATGTCACGTGGGCGGAGTCCTAGGCATTTATGGGAGCTGAGTTTTGTCCGCAACTGATTAGAGATCAGAGATTCGTGAATTTTATTTGGCAGAACCACAAGATATATCAGTGTCGCAGGCTATCATCGACTATAGCAAATAACTCAGTTATGTGCTAGATCAGGTGAGAACCGAAGAAGAGAAGATCCTTTATGGTGATAGACATATGAAGCTGGAGATTCTCCAGTATATGGAGGGATTTACTTGCACTTCGTTGAGGGATTAACAGGATCGAGCCTTAGCCTACGAACTAGCTTCGTTATCTTCGGAGCGTGTGCACGAGTCGAAGAAGCAGAGGAAGTCCGATGACCTTATGGACAATACATGAGTTGGTGTTTCTAGATTGCAATGTCGTAGTCTCTCTGCTGTAAGACTCCATCGCTCGATGCGTGGGACTGAGAGTTTCACGTCGTCTGCTTTGACTCCTGGTAAAGCCATGAGGTGTTTTAACTGTAATGTGTCGGGGCATGTTCGTGCACATTGCCCTTCTCCGCCAGTAACATGTTACAAGTATGGATTTATGGGACACCGATTTAGTTTTGCCAGTTAGTCATCGAGCCTTCCGAGGCACAGACTTGAGCACTAATATCAGGATCAACTCCGAGAGTCCCTGAGGGTGCAGTCTGCCAGTTGTATGTTATGTTATTTTCTTGCCTAGTTGTTTCGAATTTCGGGGATGAACTTCTTCTATTGGAAGAGAATTGGATTTTTGAACTTATGTGTTCTCAATCATATCAACTCATTTGTATTCGTTGATATAATCTGAACTTGTACTATCTTTTCTTTTTGTTGATCGAACGAGTTGTAGTGTTGTTTCGGATTAATCCGTTGCTCATTGTGACTTTTCCCGAATTCGAATCCATTCCTATGAGTTGTATGTTAATGCATATCTTGTCGTTTTTACCAGACCATCTATTGTCTCGAGTCGAGGTGTGGACTTCGGAATGGTTATTTGATTTTGTCGTCCGTCGTGATTCGAATATGACTGTTCGACCGATTTTGTCTCGATCGTTGTGGTTCGATCGCTTGTTGTCCAGTCTTGTTGGTCTTGTATCGTGATTTTTGAGCGTTCAGATTTCTTCGTAATTTCCTCAAGTTCGGGAAATTAACTTCGTTTTCGATCTTCCAATCCTTGTGTTGTGGAATTTCGTAATTGTTCAGCGATTAACTCGCGTTTTAATTGATGTACTATTCGGGCTGGTCAACCATATTGATTTTGTTCGTTGCAATTCGTTATAATTCTGGTGTCGCGATATCGATCGTAGCAGCCACGTACTGCATGTGATTCGTTGCAGGTTGTCGACAACGGATAGCGGATGTTATCTGGAATTGTTTTGCGTTGATCGTTCTATGTTTCAAGTTTCGGGGACGAAACTTCTTTTAAGAGGGGTAGAATGTAATACCTGAGATCTTTGTTCCGGATTCGTTGAGTTTTCTAGGTTTTATCGGATTGTTTTGGTCCACATCGTTGGAATGTTGTGCCGTGTATGGCTGTGTCATGAGTTGACACATGTTTTATTTCCGTTCCAGATCATTTCATGAGTTTTTGACCCATTTCAATGTAGCGCACGCTACCATTTGTGGTGTAGCGCACGCTACTGTGCTATTGTTAGCGCACGCTACCGGGCATGTAGCGCACGCTAACTGGCAGTCCAGAGGCAGTCCAGGAGCTACTGGACTGGGACTGGGGTCTCGTTAGCGCACGCTAAGGTTGATAGCTAGCGCACGCTATCGACTGATTAGCGCACGCTAATCGTTATTCCTAGCGCACGCTACCTGGTAGGTGCAGATCTGTCCAAGGGCTACTGGACTGGTTTCGTGACCCGTTAGCGCACGCTACACTTATTTGGCTAGCGCACGCTAACCGTTACAGGCCAAGTATTCTGAGGCGTTGACCTCGTTAGCGCGCGCTAATGCTGTCTGGTTAGCGCACGCTAATAACTGTCCAGTATAAATACTGGACAGCAGGCTTCACTTCGTCATTTCTCACTTCTCTTCATCTATTTCCGTCGGGAGCGAGTTCCAAGGGAGAATTTGGGTAATCTTCATCATCAAGCTTCATCTTGGAGTGGATTTGTAGGTGTTTAACAACATTTAATCATCTCCCTTGCGCAAATCAAGGTATTCTTTTCTTAGAACCCTAGTTTCTTGAATTTGGGGGTTTTCCTTGGTTTTGATGATTTTTACCCGATCTTATCCGATTGGTTGAGTATTATTGAGTGTCTTGGCTGTGGCTTTTGGTTCGACAACTCATTTATTGATTTTGTATCACCCGGAATAATGATTCTTGATCTCCTTGAGAACACTTAGATCCATGTTGTTCTTAGTGTTGATTTAGATTCCGATTAGTTTGTTGATTCGTGATGGTATTGTTCTCGTAGTATTCGGGGGATTGTCGAGATTCTTGATAGTTATTTGGAAGCCCGGGGGCTGCCCGAACCCGTCCGTTCGACGTTCCATTGATCGTGGTTTTGAGGCAAGTATCTTGCCCATACACTTCGTGTTTCGTAGACATAATAAATTGGTGATTGTCTATTTGTGAAAATTGAATGTTATTTAACTTTCAAGAGAATCAATATATATATATATATAAGTATATATTCCCGATAAAGGTCTTCTTCAAATTAACTTGAGTGTTCAAGAACGAATGCGTCATTCTGAGAATGGGTATTAGTATTGTATGTTGTGCCCGGTTTTCGTGTGGTACTATTAGATGACTGTCGTCACGAAGATGTGTGATGTTGTGTGGTTTTCCATTGGGGTTTTCACTCGGGGATGTCTCAAGGAGGCTCCGAGGTCCGTGGCTTACTAGCACGGGATGCGAATAACCCTTGGGAGGATGTCGATGTGAATATTTGGGTCTTGGACCCTGTGATTTGTGATTGGAATTGTATTTTGGAAATAACCTTGGGTTGTGTCCCAAAATGGGTTCCGGAAGGCTGTGAATTCTTTAAAACATTTTACTAGTTGTTTACCTCGTTTCATTCCTACCTTTCATAGTTTGTAAATTATATTGTTAATCTTGCTTGTGTCCGATTGGGAAGGCCATTCTGGTGAGTACTCTGAGTATATGGTTTATAGTCCTTTGCATTGGAAGTCGGATATTACTTCTGAGTGTGAGAGTTATATTCGTTCACTCCGAGAGGGCCTGACGGGGACGAGGAGGGTTCCACTTATGACGGTTCCACGAACATTTGGGTTAGCCACTCCGAGAGGGCCCGACGGGGTCGAGGAGGGGTTCGCGTATTGTCGGATCCACGGTTAACCAGGAGTATTTTTAGCCTTGTGGCTTGATGCATTTTTGTGATATGTCCGGAGTATCACGATGTTTTGACTTGCCATAATGCTTGGGATGTAATACATATTTATCAGAGGTGCTTGGACTAGAATGGCTTATGAATGATGTGTTGTGTGTAATTGGTCCTCAGTTGTGAATTGATGTATGGCTATAGATTTTGTGATTATTTTCCAATCAAAAACTCCCGGGATTCGGAGTTGTTTTCAAAGTGCTTACTTGTTCAATTCTACATTCAAGACTTGAACTATTTTAACTAAATGAAACATCTCGGGGAGTCTTTCTAAATTAATCAAGTTATTGTATTCCTAGAATATGATATGTATGGCTTGTATTTATATTTTATACTTGCACTAGCAAAACAGTGGAGTTTTGCTATGCCCTGAGTATTCGGGGGTGGATGTCTGTATTGCGTCCAGGTATTTGCAGGTTGCTGGGGAGTGAATCACAGGATCGATACGAAGGATGCTGGAAGACGACGATACTAATCACATGAAGACCAGTCATTGAGTATTCTGGTAGAGTCTTGTTGTTTGTCTCTCTGTTGTATTATTCTCCCATTTTATGGGGATGTTGATGTGTTCCGACCCCTGCGCGGGTACGAATTATGAGAATCGGTTATGTTTGTTTGATATGTTGTGTTGTCGCAAAGACCAAATTGGTCTAGTGGTTCGACTTTAGCGTGTTGGCATGTATGGTTTATCGTGTTTTTCTGTATTTAGCCTGGTAGATCCTCACCAAGAGGGTCTGCAGCGCTGTAATATTCCCAATCGGTTTGGGGGTGTTACAATATGGAGTCGCTACATGAGGCATGGGAGTGATATAAAGATTTGCTAAGGAGATGCCCCCATCATGGTCTACCGGATTGGCTGCAAATTCAAACATTGTATAACGTATTGAGTGCATCTATACGCACTCTAGTGGATGCAGCAGCTGGGGGTGCGTTAATGGGCAAAACTATGGCTGAAGCTTATTCCTTACTAGAAGCTATGGCTGCGAATGCTTATCAGTGGCCTTCTGAGCGTGTGAACCCGAAAGGAGTTATGGAAATTTCCGACAATGATCCAATATCTACGCTATCGGCCCAAGTCGTAGCTTTAACTCAACAACTCCATGTTTTATCACACGCTCCTTCTACTGGTACTATGGAAATATGTAATTGGTGCAGTGGCTCTCATCTTAGTGCTGAATGTCAAGTCGGGAACCCATTTGAGCAAGCTCAAGTGGAACAAGCTCAATTTGTGGGGAATGGAAATCGTCAAAATAACCCGTACTCTAACACTTACAACCAAGGGTGGCGAAATCATCCAAATCTTTCATGGAGGAACGGGCAAGCATTGGACAAAGCTCCACAAGCTCAATTCACTCAATCACAACAGCAGCCCCCTCAACCACCGAAGGTATCTTTAGAAGATGCACTTGCTCAAATGGCGGATAACACGAGTCAATTCATGACTCGCATGGAAACTACTCTACAGAATCATTCCGCTTCTATTGGGAATTTGGAGGTTCAAATGGGGCAGATTGCAAATCTAGTATCATCTAGACCCCAAGGTGTCTTACCAAGTGATACCGAGATGAATCCCAAAGAAAATGTGCAAGCTATTGAATTACGAAGTGGAAGGTAACTACACGAGCAATCTAAGAGTAACAAAGAAAAGAGCAGCCCCGGTGAGAAAGTGAATGATGAGGAGTCCACTCAACCAGAGACCACTATGCCCTCAAAGCCCAAGTCAAAAGTAGTCTCAACCACTCATCCTACTTATGTACCACCAGTTCCGTTTCCCCAGCGTCTGCAAAAGCAAAAGTTAGACAAACACTTTTCCAAGTTTCTTGATGTCTTCAAGAAATCGCATATTAATATCCCATTTGCCGACGCTTTGGAACAAATGCCGAGCTATGTGAAATTTATGAAGGATATTTTATCTAACAAACGGAAGCTCGAAGAATATGAAACGGTGGCACTGACTGAAGAGTGCAGCGCTATTTTGCAGAAAAAGCTCCCACCTAAATTGAAGGATCCAGGAAGCTTCACTATACCGTGCACTATTGGAAACTCGTCCTTTGATAGAGCCTTATGTGATCTCGGCGCCAGTATTAATCTTATGCCTCTTTTTATTTCAAGAAACTAGGCATTGGGGAGGCCAAGTCTACTACGGTCTCTTTACAACTAGCAGATAGATCCATCAAGTATCCGAGAGGGGTATTAGAAGACGTCCTGGTCAAGGTCGATAAATTCATTTTTCCTACTGATTTTATTATGCTCGATATGGAAGAAGATCATGACATCCCAATTATATTGGGAAGACCAGTTTTAGCGACTGGAAGAACTCTAGTTTATGTGGAAAAAGGGGAGCTGACCTTACGAGTTCAAGAGGAGTAGGTCACTTTTAATATATTTCGAGCTATGAAACATCATAGTGACGTCGAAAATTGCTTTCAAATAAATGTTATTAACTCGTGTGTAAAGAGCGCTTTTCGGGAGAGCTATCCATCAGATCCACTGGAGTCCGTTTTAGTCGGATCCTCTACCTAGTTGAATCCAGAGCACGTAGCTTATTTACGACACATGGATGCTTCACCACCATTTTCACTCGTAGACCATGTGAGGAGATCAGAAGTTCACCAATGCGAACCATCCCATCGATTGAGAAGCCCCTGAAGCTAGAACTTAAGCAGCTGCCTAATCATTTAAAGTATACATTTTTGGGTCCAGACGATTCCCTACCTGTCATTCTTTCTGCCACATTGGCGGTTGATCAAGAGGATAAGTTATTAAGAGTATTGAGGGAATACAAATATGCCTTGGGATGGTCTATTGCGTATATCAAGGGAATTAGTCCTTCCATTTGTATACACAGGATTCTGATGGAGAAGGACTACAAGCCTTCTGTGGAGCATCAAAGTCGGTTAAATCCGAATATGAAAGAGGTGGTAAAAGTTGAGGTTTTAAAACTCCTCGATGCAGGTATGATCTTTCCTATTTCTGATAGTAAGTGGGTAAGTCCGGTTCCAGTTGTGTCAAAGAAATGTGGGATAACGGTTATTCAAAATGATAAATAATGAATTAGTTCCCACTAGAATTGTTACAGGGTGGCGTATGTGCATAGATTATAGAAAATTAAATAAAGCCACTAGAAAAGACCATTTCACTTTACCATTTATTGATCAAATGTTGGATAGATTGGTCGGACATGATTTTTACTATTTTCTTGATGGTTATTCTGGGTATAATCAGATTTATATAGCCCCAGAAGACCAAGAAAAGACGACGTTTACATGTCCTTACGGCATTTTTGCTTATAGGCGCATGCCTTTTGGTTTATGTAATGCGCCGGCCACTTTTCAAAGGTGTATGGATGGCTATTTTTTCTGACATCGTAGAGCATTGTATTGAAATCTTTATGGATGACTTTTCTGTTTTCGGTGATTTGTTTGATTTATGTTTTCAGAATTTACAGAAGGTCCTGAAAACATGCGAAGAGACAAATCTGGTGTTAAATTGGGAGATGTGCCACTTTATGGTCCAGGAAGGCATTGTGCTAGGACATCGCATATCTGCTCATGGGATTGAAGTCGACCATGCATAAATTGAAACGATTGAGAAGATGCCTCCGCCTACTTCAGTAAAGGGGGTGATGAGTGTTGGATCAATATCGGTGTTAGCGCCGTTGTGTGGAAGCGTAAATATAAAGGTGCGGAAAATAACCGACACACGGATTTATAGAGGTTCGGACAAACGTGCCTACGTCCTCTCTCGTTATCTTTTTCTATAGGCTTAAGATATAAACCTCTGCACCTCTCTTCTATCGGTCGAGGGATTACCATTACAAGCTCGTCTTGTATCGGTCTGAGTAAACCGTTCTCTTACTTGTCTTTTTTCCGGTCTAATTTAAACCATTTTTCTTTTCTATTGGACAAGGAATCAACCATTCTAGCTTTCTATCGGTACTAGATAAACCTCCCTAAGATAGCGATTGCGATTCTAACAATTCCAGATCTTTGATCCTAATAACACCGAATCCAATCGTATCTTTTCTTTTACCTCTCGTGTATGTGTTGAATGTATAAACACTCAAACTATCAATATAAGCACAATATCACAACAACAATATAATGAATATGAATATCAGATCAATGTCTTGATTGCTTGAAGTTGTTGTATAGTTTGATACCAAGGATGTGGTATTTATAGCCTTCTTCATCAAACTAGCCGTTACTGCCAGTTGACTTGCTAGCGTGCGCTAGCTCTTCTTCTTAGCGTGCTCTATCGTGCATTGTTGCCTATAGCGTATGTTATGTACAGCATGTAGCATACGTTAACGTCTTGTAATTCCATTCCAGTGGCTACTGTCTCTCTTTGTTAGCGTGCGCTAATCATTCCTTGTAGCGTGCGCTAACAACACATCATTGCATGCGTCATATATTTGTTTGTACTTTTGACTTTGCTTCAGAATCTTCCCATCAGATTGATTGACTTGAATTCAAAATACTATTTAGCGTGCGCTAAATATCATCAGTAGCGTGTACTATGTCTTATATCACTGCATACGTCATTCTGTGTTTGAATGCCTTCACAACGGTAAAATAGCCTTCGATAGCGTGCGCTATCTTCATCAGATGACTTGTCTTCTAGTAATTTCGAAATCGTCTGATCTTCAGCCGGGTATTGCTAGCGTGCGCTAACTTATATGTCTAGCGTGCGCTAGCTTTGTAATTTGATCAACTTTTTTCGTATTCGTCTGCTTCGTCGTTTTGCTTTGCCTCTTTGTTGTTTTGTTTAGTTTAGCAACTTAATCATCAAAACACTATTTATTAATATGTGGAATAAATATTCCAACAATCTCCCCCTTTTTGATGATTACAAAATAACCCTTGAATTGGATAAAACCTGCAAAAGAATATATATATATATATATATATATATATATATATATATATGTGTGTGTGTGTGTGTGTGTGTGTGTACGTTACAAATTTTTCAGCTTTGATCGTTTCGTTAGTTTCACCCATTTTCTTTTCTTTTGTCATTTCCGACTACTTCGTTTCTCATTTTTCAACTCCTTCGTTTCTCCCCCTTTTTGTATGCTTTTTTTTTTCTCCTTTTCGACTTCTTCGATTTTTATTATTTTCTCCTCCTTTTTACTTTTTATTTTTCTCGTCATATCTTTCACGACGCTTTTTATCCGATTCAACTCCTTCTCCCCCTTTTTGTATTCAGCAAAAAGTGTAAAAAAAAATATAGCAATTGAATAGAGGAAACCAATTATTGAATATGCATGATACCAATTGATGAATATAATTATGCATGAATAGGAAATAACTCCCCCTAAAAATATTATCTCCCCCTTTGTAAAATATCAATTATTTAAAAATTAATTTTTGTGGATCCAACCGAAGTTGGTTTTTCTTTCGAAACATAGACGATATTTGGAATAAAAGTTCCTTTAGGAATCCAAATCTTCTTAGTTTTTATCGTCCGTCGTGGGCTTTTGCAATTCGAAATATGGTGCCCAATTTTCAAACATTTTTCACAATGGGGTATTTTGAAATTTACGGATTCGTTTTTAGAATGTGGTTTGAATCCCAACCCCTGTTTATTTAACATAAACTTTTGCACCGAGAGCATTTGTTCAAATTTCTCGTTTCCACATGAGAATTTCTTCGTTAAATTTTTTGAGCTTGGTTTGAACGTTAACAAGATCATCCTTTAAAATATTTTCATTTTCAACACATTTTGAATGATCGATTTCAACAAATTTCCCTTTTTCAAGAATTTTGGGATTTTCAATTTCTAATGATTTATTTTTAGATTTAAGGGATTTAATCTCATTTAAAGTATTTTGATAGTCCGTATGTAATAACTCGAATGCTTCAAAAAGTTCATCGTAAGAATTACTTACTTGGCTTTCGACGTAGCTATCGTCGAATGAACTCTGGGCCATAAATACAAGGTTATTTTGATCATGAAATCATCATCAATATCTTCGTCACTCCATGTTGCAACGAGTACCTTCTTCGGATTTACTGCTTGGCAATTCTTTGCGAAATGGCCTGGTTTACTACATACTCGACAATTATTGTCGAATTTCTTATATTCGCCCGATTTGATGTCTTTCTTTCTCCGGTTTAATAAGTGTTGGAACTTATTAATATTTTTGGCATAATATTCCGATTCTTCGTCGCTTTCGTTCACCGAGATTTCTTCCTTAGATCTTGACATATTAGCCTTCATGGCTATCGATCTTTCCTTCGGCTGCGGTTTAGCATTCCAGGATTTAAGTACTATCTCATAGTTTATAAGAGAAACAACGAGAGCACTAAAATCAAGATTATTTAAATCTTTAGATTCCATTATTGCCGTCACCGTACCGTCCCATTCTTAAGGTAGTGATCGGAGAATCTTCTTTACTTTCTCACTACTCGAAAGTGGTTTTCCAAAACATGTTAATCCATTTGTGATGACCGAGAATCGGTCGAGCATGATCGTGATGTATTCGTCTTCCTTCATTTGAAATAACTCGTACTCGTGAAGGAGCATGTTTATTTTCGTCTCCTTGACTTGAGACGTTCCTTCGTGTGTTACCTCAAGCATTTTCCAAATTTCTTTGGCACTATCACACGATGATAACCGGTTGTGTTCTTCCGGATTTAAGGCACAATATAGGAGTTGAGTTGCCTTACAATTGTAATGGTCATTTCTCCAATCGGAATCGTCATATTCTTCGAAAGTTTTAAGCGTACCGTTGGAATTCGTTGGAATTTTCGGACCAAGACAAATCACTTTCCAAAGCTCGATGTCATACGCTCGGATGAATATTGACATCTTTTTCTTCCACGTTATGAAGTTTGAGCCATCAAAAAATGGTGGTCGGTTAATAGCAAGGCCTTCGACTGGAGCATATTGAAACGCCATTTGGATCGACTCATCGGATGTTAAGCCGCTTATTGGAGGTACCGCTCCGATACGAATTGTTGGAACAATATCGGTATTAGCGCCGTTGTACGGAAGCGTAAATATAAAGGTGCGGAAAATAAATCGACATACGGATTTATAGAGGTTCGGCCAAACGTGCCTACGTCCCCTCTCGTTATCTTTTTCTATTGGCTTAAGATATAAACCTCTGCACCTCTCTTCTATTGGTCGAGGGATTACCGTTACAAGCTCGTCTTCTATCGGTCCGAGTAAATCATTCTCTTAATTGTCTTTTTGTCGGTCCAAGTTAAACCATTTTCCTTTTCTATTGGACAAGGAATCAACCACTCTAGCTTTCTATCGGTACTAGATAAACCTCACTAAGATAGCGATTGCGATTCTAACAATGCCAGATCCTTGATCCTAATAGCACCGAATCCAACCGTATCTTTTCTTTTACCTCTCGTGTATGTGTTGAATGTATAAACACTCAAACTATCAATATAAGCACAATATCACAACAACAATATAATGAATATGAATATCAGATCAATTTCTTGATTGCTTGAAGTTGTTGTATGGTTTGATACCAAGGGTGTGGTATTTATAGCCTTCTTCATCAAACTAGCCGTTACTGCCAGTTGACTTGCTTGTAACACCCCCGAGATATTCGAGGTGTATTACAGCGCCGTGGACCCCTACATGGGACCCACCAGGCTAAAACAAGAAAACACCACTTGACTAACCGTCTCGGTTAGAAAGGAAACAATGGTTAACAACAAGAACATAAAATAACACGTCCGGTACAACCGACATAATAAACATCAACCGATAAATATAGTAACTTCAACGAAGACCAATCACAATCCAAAAGGAAAAGCCTAAGTACTCACGAGTACAATCTATAAGTTTTCAATTTGGAAAACAACCATATCAAAAGAGACAGTAGAAATAATAAGACTCAATTGCACATGTCAACAACCTTGGCTGACGTCCTCGTACCATCCCAGCGCCCGCTCGTCTGGCTGAACATAACCTGAAATCCAGAACAAGAATTTTCCGAAAACGGGTCCCCAAAGGGGTTAGGAATTACGCTAGTACAAGTATTCAAGGCAAACCAATCGCTTACACATTTCATAGTACAATGCACCAAATCATTTTAAAACCAAAACCAGACATGTCTTTTCCGGAAACAAACAGTCAAACAATCAAATTTTCCTAGGACCGGGACGAAGCCACAAATCCCACCCGAGGCCTCTAAGGACCTTCCCGAGCTGGCCATATCATAAAACAAATCACGCACATGCATCGCCTAGGACCGGGACGAAGCCACAAATCCCACCCGAGGCCTTTAAGGACCCTCCCGAGCTGGCTAGCTAAACAAACTCATGAATCCAGGACTCAACCCTTTGGACTCCCTCCGTGATCCCGTCGGACCCTCCCGAGGTGAGCAATCACACACAATATATATTACCATTTCATGTTAAGCATAAAGGTTCCCAAAAATACTTGCCTTGAATAATTGACGACGCAACGAACGAAAAGGAAAGTCACCGATGAATGCTAGGAACCAACGAAACCGAACCTAATGATTCGAAGAATACAATCACAACCATTTATAAATGAATACGGAATTGGAATACACCTGAAAACCCGCATACGATTCATGTATATTCGTATAAAAACGACAACGAGGGTGGACCACAACCAAACCCTCTCGATTCCGTAAAACCCACGAAATATACCATGAATCCGTAGGGAAACTAAGAATACCAACAAGATTAATCATATTCATCATGAATTAATCAACAAAACGGAACGAATCGGACAAAAACGCGAAAACCCCCAAATCTTCCCAAAAGTAGGGTTCTAAAGATCTAACCTTGATTCGATGGATCGAGGGATGTTATAGGATGATTGATCAATGTTATAACCTCTAGAACTTCGTGGATTCCTTGTCTAACAACATGGCTTCGCCTCCTCCGAACCTCCAGCCGCGTACAGAAAAGAAAGGAAATGAAAATCAAGTGAAAATGAGGCTGCTCTGTCATATATATACTGGGCCGGAACTAGCGTGCGCTAGCCTTCCAGGACTAGCGTGCGCTATCGGCCAGTATCGGCCCAGCACCCTCGGCCAGGGCCCGCACCACCCGGCACTACCGACCAAACCTGCCGACCGTGACCTGCCCGCCCGACCCCCGCTAGCGTGCGCTACGACCGGAAGGCTGCGCGCGCTAGCCGACCTGTCCAGTAACCTCTGGACTAAATAGCTCGCCCAGGTAACGTACGCTAGTTGACCGACAGTGTGCGCTACCCCTGCCGGTTAGCGTGTGCCATGACCGACAGTAGCGTGCTCTACCTGCCGATCCTATCCGAGTCCAGAACCTCAGAACCCCTCTGCCCAGACCCGATAGCGTACGCTGGGCCGCTCGACAGCGTGCGCTACACCTGCCGAGCTAGCGCACGCAGCCTTCCGTCCGTAGAGTGCGCTACGCCGGTTCCTGCGTACACCTTTCGGCGGTGCCGGCACTTCCGAGCAGCCGCACTGTCCCACTTTCGGCCGCCATGACCCGACGACTCGATTTCCGAAAACATATGGAACGAACACGACGAAATGATCGCGGACAACATCAACGACCCGAAATGAAAACATAATGCAATAATTAATCATACGCGACCAAGAAAAGGGTCGAGACAACAAATACAGGTACGGATACCCATAACTTTTAGGAAATTACAAAATGGCCCAAAATGCCCGAAAATCACAATACGTGATCGAATAACCAAACCGAAGCTCGCAAGACATCTCACAAAGTTAAACGGACTTACGGGAAACTCGAAACAGCGGTTTCGAACGAGATTCGCAAGAATCAAACTCAAGTGCGGAAAAGTCGCCAAAAAGCAGGAAACTCAACAAAACGGAACCGAAACGAACTCGGAAGTCAAAAAGTGCAGAATTAATCATTCTCAGAATGATGAAACGGTCCCAATCAAGTTGTCAAAATGGACTCTCGCCAAAAAAAGAAAATTACCGGAAATCGAATTTGCGGATATTACATACTATCCTCCTTAAAAGAAGTTTCGTCCCGAAACTTAAAACAAGTAGGGAGAAGCAATATCCCGCCAGGAAAAACTCAACGAGGTACACAATAACCGAAAACTCACGCCCAAATGGTGAAACATTACGAACAACGCAAGGAAACATACGACGTGAAAACGCGCTCCACGACGACCAACACAACGTTACAGGTAGATACATAATAAAACCAACAAGTGACAAGCGTCATCAAATAGATAATATCATCAAGTCAATTATCTGGACAGTCGCAAAACACAAGGCACCTATTACAAGGAAACACGAACAGTCGAAAAATAGAAATGATGCGTACAGCAATCTGCAAAGGTGACCACGATCGAATCAACAATGTTCGAACAACAATGATCCAATAACAATGATTGGACAGCAATGATAGAATTAACAATGATCGAACAACAACAATCGAAAAAAAATGATCGAATAACAACGATCGAAAAACAATGATCGAACAACAATGATCGAACAACAACTCCGAAATTCACACTTCGACTCAAGACGAAAAGAGCTGGTAGGAACTAAAAGATGTTACTTTCGAACAAGGTTCAAAAGAATCGAACCAACTCAGAAAAGTCACAGCAATGACCAGATCGAACCAAAATAAGATCATGGCTTGTTCGAACGATAAAAACCGAAATACAGAACAAGTTCAGAGAATATCAACGAACACGAGCGAGTCGATAGAATTGGGAAAGAGAAAATGCAGAAGTCAAAATAATACGGGTATTACCCTCGACCTCGCCCCCAAAACTCACAACAACGGAACCAAGGTAACAATACAACAAGAAACTGACACAACGTGGAACAATCACTGATGCACACAATCATACCAACCCAAGCTCTAACAGCTCGCATATATGCGATAACGCACAAATCGCTACGAGGCGACAACATCCAATACCAACATCACACCTCTCACAGAGGCTACCACAACAACTGCGTGGCGAACGACTCAACTCTCACACCACCAATTCAATCACAACTCGGGGGTTAACACCCTAACGAGAGTACGAACATCACACATATATTCCCGGATTGCAAATAGGAATGATAGGTTTTGAAAACGAAAACCACCTTTTAAAAATAATTTGGAAGCGCCAGTTGATCTTGAGTATCATATATCAAAAAGTAGTACAAACATCGTCATCGAGACTTTGAAAAAAAAACATCTTGTGTTTGATAAAAAAAATGAGGACACCTTTCTTTAAATTAAAACTTTTCAGCAATATTCGACCTTCGGGTCTAAGCAAATGCGTTTCTAAATCATTAGAAATATCTAAAAATATTTTGATCCTCAAAGTAGAATAATTTTGAAACATAGCGTGGCGCTAGTAGGCATCCTGAGAACACTGTGAGAAAATAATTCATTTTAAAAGTACGTCTCGAGGTTTATTTTCTAAGATACTCAAGGTTTTTCAGAAGTACAATAGGCCAAAATGCCCAAAATTCACACGTATCAACATTCACTTAAACACATCATAGCACACTCATCAAATCGTTCAAAATCAAGACAGTGATATACAATCTCTAGGATATGTTTAACAACATCATTAAACAACAATCGGTTTATCAAAACCGGATGGAAAACAAAATCAAGAACAAAACTCCAAAGAGTCAACTCTAGGATTTTATAATCCATAGATCATTAAACGAATATCGTTCCCTAGATCCGACGAAGAACAATGGATTAGATGATGTTATAATCATCTAGGATACTCCAAAACACCTTTGGATGGAAGAAAATCAGCCCAGGTGCGAACCCTAGTCGCCACGTCTCAAACCCACGGAGGAAGAAGAAGAAATGAAGAAAAATGCGGATTCTAGACTGGTGTCCAATATTTATACTGGACACAATTAGCGTGCGCTAATCATTAAGGTTAGCGTGCGCTATCACGGCACCAATCAAAACTCCTGACCAAAAAAAAATACACTGTTAGCGTGCGCCAACCCCAAGTGTTAGCGTGCGCTAACGAGAACTTCAGACCCAGTGCAGTAGCTCCTGGACTGCCCTGAACTACCAGGTAGCGTGCGCTATCCTCCCCTTAGCATGCTACCAACGCACTCTCGCGTGCGCTAGCCGCAAAGCGTAGCGTGTGCTAACGACTCAGAGAGACAACAACAGAACATCTCAGAAAATTGTAACACCCCCAGATCCTCCTGGGAATATTACACGCCGTAAACCCTTCTCACAAGGATTTACTAGGCTAAGCACAAACTTCCCACGTCATTTCAAAAATGCCAAAAAGACCGATGACGGTAATATTTTCCAAAACTCACAAAATCATTTGTCAAACGGTTATAAAATGTTCAAGGCCAGAATGCCAAAACTCGATTTAGGGAATCGATTTTACGAAATAAAACTCAGTTTGCGAAATACCAAAATTTATTTTGAAAGAAATCACGCAGCGGATAAAATGCGGTTCGAAAATACATTAGCAGCGACGACACTCCTCGTATAAACCAATTACGAGAGTCGAATAAACACATATCGTGAAATCAAAATCCACAGAAGGATTCCATCATTTAACAACTAATCATACAAATAACTCGTGTCACACGAGGCACAATACAAGGAAGGGAGTCTTACATCCATAGGTCGCACGTAAATGACGATCGCCCCTCGATACTAATCACGACCAACGAACTCAGGCGATGCATCGCGACGCGACGAAGTCAGACAAAATCCGACGAGACAAAACTCAACAAATACAACTTGACTCGACAACCTAGGTTTCCCCAAGCTAATCTGATTTTTAAAATCATATACTCTAGTTATTCGAAAATAAAACCGATAAGTTAAAAATCTCTTTCAAGACCCTTTCAAATACGACAAGGGTTTAACAGCAGTAGCATTTTATAAAATGTCCTAAAACACTTTTAAAAACGACTTTCAAATACCGACACAAGGTTTTATTTGGAAATACAAGGCTGGCTCGCCCAAATTCATGTTACTTTTCAAAAACCCACAATACGATCAAGTCTAAAAAATTTTAAAGCATGCACGCCGCATGTATTATTATTAATAGAAGCACATTGGTTGTAAATAAGAACAATTAGCCAAGTACCATCAATTCCCGAACACACGCATATACAGCATTAAAAAATTTCCAGTTCAACAAGTGCAACTCGGAAACACTAATTCCAAGCATATGTCAAACTATCTCTTCAAGTTTAACAGCATAATTAATGAACACCGATTCGAACACATGTCGAAACCATCTATGTGAGTTTCTCAACAAACCCTACCATCGATACCTTTCCCGAAACATATCAATGTTCAAAACCTCCACATCATACTGCACCCCTCGGTGTCTAAACCATCAGTACATTCGGCTCAACATACATTTAGTATATCGCAATTACCAAACACCGATTCCATCATACAACAAAAGACTAGAGAGTCAAGCCCTCTCACAATATACCACGGAGCAAATCTCGGATCTTTCGATCACCAACGATCCCACCAACGCTAGGAAGTTTAGCGATGGGAGGCTCACAAGACGACAAACGGTCAAGGCCAGAACGGCGCACATACTCCAGAGAGATAAAGGACTGCGCAATACTAGAATAAAAAGTACACGAACCGGATGGATCGAAAAACAACTCGACAATAAGTACGAGAGAGACAATCACAGTTCAAGAAGTGGAAATACAATACAAGAAAACAAGAGAATCGAGTAAGGAAAACTTACGAGCACTGTATGCACTGAGATGCCGGCAGCAGTGTGACAATGTGCAAAATAAAACATAATTAGACCCAAATAACCGACAAGCCTAGGTATCTATAAACCTAGAGCTCTGATACCATTTTTTGTAACACCCCCGATATATTCGAGGTGTATTACAGCGCCGTGGACCCCTACATGGGACCCACCAGGCTAAAACAAGAAAAAACCACTTGACTAACCGTCTCGGTTAGCAAGGAAACAATTGTTAACAACAAGAACATAAAATAACACATCCGGTACAACCGGCATAATAAACATCAACCGACAAATATAGTAACTTCAACGAAGACCAATCACAATCTGAAAGGAAAAGCCTAAGTACTCGCGAGTACAATCTATAAGTTTACAATTTGGAAAACAACCATATCAAAAGAGACAGTAGAAATAATAAGACTCAATTGCACATGTCAACAACCTTGGCCGACGTCCTCGTACCATCCCAGCGCTCGCTCGTCTGGCTGAACATAACCTGAAATCCATAACAAGAATTTTCCCAAAACGGGTCCCCAAAGGGGTTAGCAATTACGCTAGTACAAGTATTCAAGGCAAACCAATCGCTTACACATTTCATAGTACAATGCACCAAATCATTTCAAAACCAAAACCAGACATGTCTTTTCCGGAAGCAAACAGTAAAACAATCAAAATTGCCTAGGACCGGGACGAAGCCACAAATCCCACCCGAGGCCTCTAAGGACCCTCCCGGGCTGGCCATATCATAAAACAAATCACGCACATGCATCGCCTAGGACCGAGACGAAGCCACAAATCCCACCCGAGGCCTCTAAGGACCTTCCCGAGCTGGCTAGCTAAACAAACGCACGAATCCAGGACGCAACCCTTTGGACTCCCTCCATGATCCCGTCGGACCCTCCCGAGGTGAGTAATCACACACAATATACATTACCATTTCACGTTAAGCATAAAGGTTTCCAAAAATACTTGCCTTGAAAAATTAACGACGCAATGAATGGAAAGGAAAGTCACCGACGAATGCTAGGAACCAACGAAACCGAACCTAATGATTCAAAGAATACAATCACAACCATTTCTAAACGAATACGGAATTGGAATACACCCGAAAACCCGCCTACGATTCATGTATATTCGTATAAAAACGACAACGAGGGCGGACCACAACCAAACCATCTCGATTCCATAAAAACCACGAAATATACCATGCATCCGTAGGGAAACTAAGAATACCAACAAGATTAATCATATTCATCATGAATTAATCAACAAAACGGAACAAATCGGACAAAAATGCGAAAACCCCCAAATCTTCCCAAAAGTAGGGTTCTAAAGATCTAACCTTGATTCGCTGGATCGAGGGATGTTATAGGATGATTGATCAATGATATAACCTCTAGAACTTCGTGGATTCGTTGTCTAACAACATGGCTTCGCCTCCTCCGAACCTCCAGCCGCGGACAGAAAAGAAAGGAAATGAAAATCGAGTGAAAACGAGGCTGCTCTGTCATATATATACTGGGCCGGAACTAGCGTGCGCTAGCCTTCCCGGACTAGCCTGCGTTATCGGCCAGTATCGGCCCAGCACCCTCGGCCAGGGCCCGCACCACCCGGCACTACCGAGCAAACCTGCCGACTGTGACCTGCCCGCCGACCCCCGCTAGCGTGCGCTAGGAAGGCTGCGCGCGCTAGCCGACCTGTCCAGTAACCTCTGGACTAAACAGCTCGCCCAGGTAACGTACGCTAGTCGGCCGACAGAATGCGCTACCCCTGCCGGTTAGAGTGCGCCACGACCGACAGTAGCATGCGCTACCTGCCGATCCTATCCGAGTCCAGAACCTCAGAACCCCTCTGCTCAGACCCGATAGCGTACGCTAGGCCGCTCGACAGCGTGCGCTACACCTGCCGAGCTAGCGCCCGCAGCCTTCCGACCGTAGCGTGCGCTACGCCGGTTCTTGTCGTGCCTGCTCGGCCAGTGCTCAGCATTTCCGACAGTGCCGCACCTGTCCGGCCAGCTGCTCAGCCGCCATGACCCGACGACTCGATTTCCGAAAACGTACGGAACGAACAAGACGAAAAGCTCGCGGACAACATCAACGACCCGAAATGAAAACATAATGCAATAATTAATCATACGCGGCCAAGAAAAGGGTCGAGACAACAAATGCAGCTACAGATACCCATAACTTTTAGGAAATTACAAAATGGCCCAAAATGCCCGAAAATCACGATACATGATCGAATAACCAAACCGAAGATCACAACACGTCTAACAAAGTTAAACGGACTTACGGGAAACTTGAAACAGCAGTTTCGAACGAGATTCACAAGAATCGAACTCTAGTGCGGAAAAGTCGCCAAAAAGCACGGAACTCAACAAAACAGCACAGAAACAAACTCGAAAGTCAAAAAGTGCAGAATTAATCATTCTTAAAATGATGAAACGGTCCCAAGCGAGTTGTCAAAATGGACTCTCGCTAAAAAGAAAATTACCGAAAATCGAATTTGCGGATATTACATTGCTAGCATGCGCTAGCTCTTCTTCTTAGCGTGCGCTGTCGCGCACTGTTACCTGTAGCATACGTTATGTATAACATGTAGCGTATATTAACGTCTTGTAATTCCAGTCCAGTGGCTACTGTCTCTCTTTGTTAGCGTGCGTTAATCATTCCTTGTAGCGTGCGCTAACAACACATCATTGCATGCGTCATATATCCGTTTGTACTTTTGACTTTGCTTCAGAATTTTCCCAATGGATTGATTGACTTGAATTCAAAATACTATTTAGCGTGCGCTAAATATCATCAGTAGCGTGCGCTATGTCTTATGTCACTGCATACGTCATTCTGTGTTTGAATGTCTTCACAACGGTAAAATAACCTTCGATAGCGTGCGTTAGTAATCATGAGTAGCGTGCGCTATCTTCATCAGATGACTTGTCTTCAGGTAACTTCGAAATCGTCTGATCTGCTGCCGGGTATCGTTAGCGTGTGCTAACTTATATGTCTAGCATGCGCTAGCTTTGTAATTTGATCAGCTTTTTGCGTCTTCGTCTGCTTCGTCGTTTTGCTGCGCCTCTTTGTTGTTTTGTTTAGTTTAGCAATTTAAATTGGGGACATTGGGGACAATCCGAACCCTTGACGATGCACAAAGAAATTACGCAAATTCGTGTCGTTTCGTATTGTGTTTTCGTGTCAGGCGCATAATATAAAATAAATATTAAAATATTATAAAAAATAATAATTTTGATATTATAATATTATTTTTATAGGTTTTAGTAGACGAAATAAAATGAATGGCAACGAAAACTCGAATGTTTACACGAAATTTATGAAAATTCACATTATATTTTCAAATTTTAAATTTTAGTATAAACAGAATTCATAAAATATATATATTTATTAAATTAAATATAATTATATATATTTATTTATTTATTTATTTCGTGTACGTCGTTTCGTGTCGTGTACCCAAAGGGTAAACACAAAACCGATACTAAATCTCGGTCGTGTACTTTCGTGTCCGTATATTTTTATGTCGTGTACTCAAAATGCAAACCCAAACACTAGGGGTGCGTTCTGTTTGTATTTCATTTTGTATTTTTATTTTGAAAAATGTTTTGTATTTTTCTATTTTTATTTTTGTTTTCAAAATTTCTGAAAACGCGTTCTGTTAAATTTATTTTGCAAAATATTTTTTTTGTAATATTAATATTAAATTCATAAATCTTTATTTTAGACTTAGTTTCAAATTAGGATAATCCAAAAAAAATAAAAAAACTCAAAATGCATTTTGAGCATTTTGAAGATTTTTTGTTGAAATACACGCAAAATGCTCAAAACGAGGTTTTGGGCGTTTTGCGTTTTGTGTACAAATATTTTTTTTGTTTTCCAAAATGCATTTTCGAAAATGATAAAAAGAACACGTTTTTAGTGTTTTTGAAAATAAAAACAGAAAATGACCTCAAAACAACAAAGAGAACAGAGCCTAAATTTTCGTATCGTTTTCGTGTCGTGTTTTCGTGTTGCCGGGTCTAAGGTAAACCCCTCTATGTCCACTACTCCTCCACACAGGAGTTAAAAAGTTTACTATAAATACTACATACACAACTACGTATTTATAATCAAACCTATCAATGTATCGTTCACACAGATTGATACAATGATTGAAGCTTTCAACCGTTCACACAGATTGATTTAGGCTTTCACTTGACTGAGTTCTTCACACACAGTTCCGAAGCTTTATCTCTTCAATGCAAATCCCTCACACACAGTTCGGGAAAAGCAATGCTTTCTCAGTCCACACAGGGCTGATGGGTTTGTTCAATGATAGAACGATGGTTTGAACAACAGCTTGACTTTCTCGATCTTCAGCAGATAATGTGTTGTTCAAGGTTGAGCACTTTGAATATTTCTTCTCTCAAAATATGCAGTATACTTGAAGAAATATGTTTGCTCGGAATATTCGTGTAATCACTTTGTTGGTTGTAGTTTTACAGTACCAAGATCCGGATATTGCGTGGTTTGAAGATCTCTCTTGGCTTCAGTATTTAAATACTTTATCCTTTCAGTATTTAAATACTTCTTTATCAAACGGGACTTGACTTTAGTGAATACCAAAGATTCCTTTTCAAACGGTCTTCAGTCCTGTTTCGATGCTTCTTAGCTTGAATGGTGTACCCATTTGCGCTGTAGGCTATAGAGGAGAAGTCGTTGTATGTAATGTTTGAAGTATGAAGGGACAACTTCCATACTTGGCGCTTTTAGACTCTTGTTGCTGTATGATGGCATGATGATAAGTCTTCGATACGGGATCAACAACTTCGATCGGTTTATCGATACAGCAGCTTACTGTATGCTGGATTGGCACATTGTCAAAACATTCTTATCATGATCTTTCGATACATGGATTGTTATCCCAATAATTTCCCCCTTTTTGATAATTTGCCAAGTCTTCCTTTAAAGACCTTTTGATGTTATCCAAACATCCTTGATGATGCCAAAACTTTGACACTTAACATTTTGAAGGAGGGCAGACTTCTTGGTCTTCTGTTCGAATGTTCTGGCCTTCAGCATATTGCCTAACACTAGAAACTGCTCGCAGGCAAGTTCAGCTTTTATCAAAAGAGTGTTACATCTTTAAACTTATGATTGGCGCGCAGGCACAATCTTACATTGTTTATCTAGATACATACAACTGAATCTATGTGAACTGTTCGCAGACAAGTTCGTACAACTTAATATTTTAACTACGTTTTAATACTTGAATTAATTCAGCAAATGGATTGAATAACATAATCATACAAACACACAATAGATTACGAGTTGTAATCTTTCAAGAGAAATATTTTATTGATATTGAGCAAATATTACAGTGTTTTTGCTATCTTAACAGGATAAGAATACATAAATAGGAATACATGAGGAAGCTTATCCTATTATAGTCGAATGCCTCCAATGCCTTCTAGGGTCATTATTAGTACCCTTCCACCAGTTCTGATGCACGTCCTTATTTCGATTAAGGTATAAAGCTTGACCTTCATAGGATTTATCGGAAGCTAGGATCCAATCCTCTGGATGGGTAACCAAGTTGCCTTGCCTGTGCTTTGACTTCATTTTCTACTGTAGCAGGAGCGTCCCTTCGTCCAACAACAAAGTATCTTAGCAGTTCATTCTTTCTCCAGTTCTTAATTTCTTCTGCAGTAGGCTGTCGGTTGGCCGGGAGGTTCATAGCTTGCGGCTTTCGAACGAGGTTCTTCCAAGGAAACTTAGGGTCCTAGAATTCTGGGCGATCTCTCTGTATCCTAACGTTGGTACAAGGAGATGATAGACGAGCAATATCAGTTGTGATGCTGTCTTCAAAAGCAGCTAACATTTCCTTCTCTTGCTCAAGCCTTGCTCTCCTTGCAGCTTCCCTCGCTTCTTCCCCCTTTTTGGGGTCATCAAGGTAGGACACCTTTTCATAAAGACGTTCAAGGATCTGCATAGCAGCATCCTGTTTTGTCTCAAAACTATTCATTTTATTCACAAGGGAGGTGAGCACCTGCGACATATCCTGAATCTTTTTGTCGTGGTCTCGAAGATGGGATCCGGATTCAATGAGAGCTGATGCTGTCTTGGCCTCAGACACACGGAGCTTGGATTGCTCTTTCTTCAGGATCTGCTCCTGACATTGTTGTAATTGGCTAAGGGCTAATTCGGGGTCCCGTACTGTATCTTGAGTTGCTGTAGTTTCGGCTTCAACTTGTACAGCATCGGCTTCATATACGTCAGTTCTTATAGCTGCGGGGTTGATTTCTAGGTCAACGACATGTTCTATAAGAGTTGGTGGATCAATGATGGAAAGTTGTTGGATGTTCTGAGAAATGTCTTCTACTCCTGTAGGATCATGGTGAGGTTCATCGAACACTACATGAACTGATTCCTCAATTGTTAGCTTCCTTTTATTGAAGATCCTCTAAGCTTTGCTAACAGGGGAATATCCAACGAATATCCCTTCATCCGATTTCTCATCGAAGGTTCTAAGTTGATCCTTACCGTTGTTCAAGACGTAACACCTACATTCAAATATGTGAAAGTACGAAACTAACGGAGTTTTGTTGTTCCATACCTCGTATGCCATTTTGTTGTGATGCTTGTTGATGATACAGCGGTTTTGTGTATAGCACGCTGTATTGGTGGCTTCACCCCAGAAACGCTGTGGCAACTTGCTTGCGGCAATCATTGTCCTTGTTGCTTCCTTCAGCGTCCTGTTCTTTCACTCGGCAATGCCATTTTGTTGAGGTGTACGGGCAGCTGAGTATTCGTGCTGTATCCCATGTTCCGAACAGTATTGCTGTATAAAGCGGTTAGTAAATTCTGTACCTCTATCGGAACGAATGGACATGATACTCAACCCTTTTTTCATTTTGAAGCTTTCTCAGGTGCTTGGGCAGCTTTGATGTTGTTTCCTTCTTCTTGCTTAGAAAGATTGTCCAAGCATACCTGGAAAAGTCATCAACAATAACGAGACAGTATTTCTTACCTCCCAAACTTACCGGGTCTACAGGTCCATAGAGATCTATGTGTAGCATTTCTAGAATTCTGTGAGTTGAAAGGTAGGATTTGCTCTTTAGAGTGGTTTTGATTTGCTTGCCTTTCTGACAGGGTCCACAAACGCTGTCTTTTTGGAATGACACATTTGGCAATCCTCTAACCATTCCCTGTCTGGAGAGCTTGTTGATAGTCTTGAAGTTGACATGAGACATCCTCTTGTGCCATAGCCAGCTTAGATCTGCGGTGCCTTTGGCAACAAAACAAGGAATTATGGAGCTCGTAGGCATCCAGTCAGCAATATATATTGCCTGATCTGCTTCCTGTGAGCACAACCTCTTTCGTCAGGATGTTCTTGACTCTACAGTTATCTATATAGAACTTCACCAAGAACCGTTTGTAATAGAACTGGCTAATACTAAGTAGATTGTACTGTAAGCCTTCAACATAAGCTACATCGGTGACTTTGAATTTTCCTAAAAGTAGGGTTCCCTTCCCTCTTGTTCTTCCTTTAGATTTATCACCGAAGCGCACTCTTGGACCGCGACCTTCTACGTAATATGACATCTTGCTTTTATCTCCTGTGATGTGCCGGGAACATCCGCTGTCGAAGTACCAGATGTCCTTCTCCAAAATGTCCTATATGCAAACAAATTAGGTAGATTTAGGTCCCCTTTGATTGTTAGGTCCATGGATGTTAGTGCCTTTAGGTACCCATATTTTCCTGACACCAATAGGTTTACTGTAGGATGTTTTAGGTCCGTAGTTGCGATTTCAACGTGGGGCATGTACGTAGTTGCTATAACCATGATAATTATTCTGCATGTAAAATTCAGGGTTATTATTAATCCAGTACAAATGCCGCCTTGGAGGTGGAGCCATTTTCTTCGGCCTTACAGCTTGCCTTCTGGGTCTCCAGTTGGATTCCCAAAGCTGTTGTTGATACTGTGAGGATACTTGCTTTCGCGAGGGATACCGCGGCTCCTGTATCCAATATCTGGGCGTGTTGTACTGAAAGTACTGCCGTGCGGACCTTTGATAGTTGGATACAGCTTTCTTTGTGAACGGCTGTTGGCGCTGTTGATATGCTTGGGGAGCATGCTGTTGGGTACGCCTTACAGGTCTGAATGGCTGGTGATTCTGCTGTCTGGAATATGACTGTGGTTGCGGAATGGGAGCTTTTGCTATTCGTGGTGCAACGAGTTCCTTCACATGACTCGGAACTTCTTCCGATACAGAAATGGGTTCCACACCCCTGACGAACACAGTACTAGTTTTCCTTTTATTGGAAAATGAGTTGTATCCTAAGCTACTTTTATCATGAACATGTTTCCCAGTGCTTATAATTTCTTCCATTCTTTTAGATAATTTCTCGAAAGATATTAGAATGGTCTCAAGTTCTCCTTCTCGTTTTTCGAGAGTTTTTACTTTGGCTTGAAGCAGAACAAAATCATTTGTATTACTTTCACTATGAGATTTAGTCTCACTTAGTTCATGAGCAAGTTGATGATTGCTCTCCATGAGTTTTTCATACTCGACTTTGTTGTTTTCAAAATCAATAGACATATTTTCATAATTTACTTTCAGTAAGTCGTTTTCTTCTTTCAGCTCTAAGTTAGAAAGTTGGAGCTGCATATTTTCATATTTCAATGTCTCATGGGCCATTTGAATGTTCTTAAACTCATTCATCATGTTTGCAAAAGTATGAGATGCATTGGAAGGAATAGCTGAGTTTGAGCTTACCTCATCATGGCTATCTTCATCTTCCGGAATGTCCTTGGCCATAAAGCACATATAGGCTTTATCTTCGAAATCATCATCAGATGAATCACTGTCAGTGACTACCTGAAGACATTCTTCGGATTTAGATGGTGCGGGGAGGCTTCTGATTCACCAATCAGGGCATTGAGCTTGTTTTTCCAAGCACGTCTTTTTTCATCATTTTCTTGTTGCTCGGATTCCGGCAACCTTTGAACTTTGGGATGAGGACATTTATTTGCGTAATGTCCTGGTTTCCTGCAATTATATCACAGGATAGCATCACTAGAGGAAGTTTCGGTACTTACCTTGTGAACAGGTTTAGGCCTGTATGGAGTCTTTCCCGACTGCTTGATAAACTTCTTGAACTTATGCATGAGGAGCGCCATTTCATCTTGCGACAGGATGTCGTCGTCACTGTGAGCATTCTTGTGAATGGGTTTTGATGAGCTCGGCATGCTGTGTCTTCAGTTAGATACAGCGGCTAATGCTGTAGTCCTGGCATGAGATTCTTCAGCTTTCTCTCCCCTGTCTATATCGTACTCAAATGCTTTGAGGTCAGAAAAGAGATCAAAAGTAGATATTTCACTAAGAATGCACGCCACACGCATAGTTGTAGTCTTAATGTCCCATCGGGCAGGGAGAGATCTAAAAATTTTTAGGTTTTTCTCCCTTTAGGTGTAAATCTTGCCTAATGCTTCAAGTTCACCAACAATGCCAGTGAATCTGAGGTCAAGTTCCTCAAGTGTTTCAGTTGGTTTCATTTCAAAAGATTCAAATTGCTGAGTTAATTTTGAAATCTTATTTTCTTTTGAGAGCTCAGTTCCCTCACAAATTAACTTGAGTTTATCCCACATATCCTTGGCTGATTTGCAGCTCTTTACCTTAGAGAACGTGCCTTTGTCAAGAGTGACAAATAGTGCATTCTTCACGACATTGTCGAGGTTGGCCTGCTTTCTTTCGTCAGAAGTCCATTTTTCGCGCTCTTTCTCGAGCATCTCTGCATGAGCCTGGCCTTCAATTCTTGGGTCCGGATTTACCTCCATGATCTTTATGGGGCCATCCTGTATGACAAAAATCATCTCTTCGTGCATTGCTGCAAGATGAGCCTCCATCCTAATTCTCCAATCGTCAATCTCGTTAATAGAAAACATGGGGACTTTATTGATCATTGATGTATCCATATGAGAATAAAGGGAAGAAAAAGACTATTTAAAAAAATAAGTGATTTGGATCTTATTCGGTTAAAAATATGACTGATTCTTTTTAGAATCAACCGCTCCGATACCACTTTTTGGCCACTAAGTATACAGAATACAGCTTGGAAAGTGTTTTAAACAACAAGCTGTACGATTTTCAAACCTGAGTGCGTAGCGGAAGTCTTGTTAAAGTAAGTTGCTGTAAATACAGAAACTAGATATGAAGTGTATACTTAAAAATAATCACAGATATTAAAACAGTAAATGTAGAAGGTAGAAGACACAGTAATTAAAGTGGTTCGAGGTAAACCCCTCTACGTCCACTGGTCCTCCACACAGGAGTTAAAAAGTTTACTATAAATACTACATACACAACTACGTATTTATAATCCAACCTATCAATGTATCGTTCACACAGATTGATACAATGATTGAAGCTTTCAACCGTTCACACAGATTGGTTTAGGCTTTCACTTGACTGAGTTCTTCACACACAGTTCCGAAGCTTTGTCTCTTCAATGCAAATCCGTCACACACAGGTCGGGAAAAGCAATGCTTTCTCAGTCCACACAGGGCTGATGGGTTTGTTCAATGATAGAACGATGGTTTGAACAACAGCTTGACTTTCTCGATCTTCAGCTGATAATGTGTTGTTTAAGGTTGAGCACTTTGGATATTTCTTCTCTCAGAATGTGCAGTATACTTGAAGAAATATGTTTGCTTGGAATATTCGTGTAATCACTTTGTTGCTTGTAGTTTATCAGTACCTGATCTTCAATGATAAGAATGTTTTGACAATATGCCAATCCCTGTATCGAAAGATCATGATAAGAATGTTTTGACAATGTGCCAATCCCTATATATATATATATATATATATATATATATAGCTGCTGAAAGGATCCGTTGGAATATCCGTTGAGCACGATTCCGTGACAACTATATAGTTGACTTGTATAGACCAAGATCCGGATATTGCGTGGTTTGAAGATCTCTGTTGGCTTCAGTATTTAAATACTTTATTCTTTTAGTATTTAAATACTTCTTTATCAAACGGGACTTGACTTTAGTGAATACCAAAGATTCCTTTTCAAACGGTCTTCAGTCCGGTTTGCTTCTCAGCTTGAATGCTGTACCCATTTGCGCTGTAGGCTATAGAGGAGAAGTCGCTGTATGGAATGTTTGCTGTATGAAGGGACAGCTTCCATACTTGGCGCTTTTAGACTCTTGTTGATGTATGATGGCATGATGATAAGTCTTCAATACGGGATCAGCAACTTCGATCGGTTTATCGATACAGCAGCTTGCTGTATGCTGGATTGGCACATTGTCAAAACATTCCTATCATGATCTTTCGATACAGGGATTGTTATCTCAACACCGACTATTGAACATACCCCTTGGACGTATGAACAATCAGTCACAAACCGTCGAACATATCTAATCATACATGGACAATGAACGACCAAACAATATGGCTCAAGATGGACATCATAGTACGCCCGATCCGGAAATGTGTCCGTGCACATGTCCATCCCGTATACGAAATCTAGAATATATGTGTGACAATGTACCTAATTAGCCTCACGAACTACGTCTCATGTGCACAGTCCAATACGAAAACATCCACGTATAACTATATATGTGCCTGGCTAAAAATCCTACACAATAACCAATCGGCACGTAGATATGAGTTCAGATATGTCACGATACAACATGACAACGAATTCAATAAATCACATATCCGATTAAGGATCAAGAAACTCAACGAAGTGACAATAAGGATCAACGAGATCAACGATTCAAAGGTGATGAACTTGGGAATGCAATCCCATGGTGAAAAACGGAACATCATCAAAAACAATATCGAACTACGAATCACAGATTCATAAGTGTTTCATATACACGAAAAAATTTATATGTAATGACGAAGACCGGAGGAAGTTCCGTTTCGAGAAGACGAAGATTCAAGACGAAGACTTGTAATTAGATTACGGAGTTTTTGTTTTCTAGGAACAGTCCACAAACCACATGTTGGTAGCAACTAGGTTGTGAATGGTTGTTTCATATTGTATAAATGCCACAAACGCGCTTAAATGAATTAATGTGCAAAGTGTAACATTAATCGCGATAATTCTCCCACAATAAATTATTAACTTTATAAGGTTTCAAGGTTTTCCTTCCCTCCATCGAGCTTTCAGGAAATTGAAATCCAAACCAGATGTGCTATGCTTCCGAGTTATCGGGGTAGTCGTTCGGGGAGTATGGATAAATTACCAGGAGCGCATTGGATGCCTTCGATTGGAGCAAATTTTATCCCTAGAAACCAGATAGGTTGCAGAATAAGATTCAATTGTGAAACTGATTTGCGTCGATGGTATAAATTTAACTTGTTTACGAACCATAGAAACCGTATAGGTTGAGGGGAGTGAACAAGCAGAAAAAGAAGATCAAATCATCTATTAGATGGGTTGGTGATTGGCTTTTCTTCGAACGTGCCATCATTAGCCACTTCAATCTCGCCAAAATTGATGATATGACTGGGATCCAGAACATATTTCCGTAATTGGGATACGTGGAACACATGATGAACATGACTCAGCGATGGCGGTAAGGCCAACCTGTACGCCAACTCCCCAACTCTTTCAAGGATTTATTGGTTTATCCAGGTTGAGATTTGATTGTGTAATCCGACAGACAGGATTTGGCACGGATGAATTATTTCATGCTTAGGAGTTATGATGATGTTTTGAGGATTCTTGGTATTGTTTTGATACAGTACAAATGGTTATAGTTAAGTTCATTTCGTCATTTGACAATGTGAAATCTGGATTATGGTAAGTATTGATTTGTTATGGATTGCTATGGATTGGTAAATTTATCACGGTAAGATTACATTGGTAGTATTCTTACTTTGTTATTACATTGGTATGTAATTATTTATGATGATGTGATCGATATCATTGTTGAGTATTGTGGCTGACCCCGTCGTGGGCTTTATTTTTAGGTACTCGGAGATCGAGCTAGTAGCGGTCGTGAAGGGATGAGTTTCCCAGGTGATACTCGATGTGGCATGTATTTGAGAACTCAGTATATTTTGAACTGTGTTTTTATCCGCTGCGTGTGTATTTTGAAATGGCTTTCCGGTATTTTTACCAACTCGTGTGTATTTTAAAATGGCCTTTTGGCATTTTGCATTGGGTTATTTCGTTAAACCCATTTTCCTAAACGATTTTGTCGGTAAGTGGCTTAGCGTACATTTTGAAACTGTTGAGATTTGGCATTTCGCCTTGTATTTTCAAATAGTGTTTGATGATGGTATTTGAGAACTATGTTTTGGTAAATATTTTGGGTATTTAAAATATTACCGTCATTGGCCTTTTGGCGTTTTTAAATATTTGTGAAAATAGTTTTTAGCCTGGTGGGTTCCGGCGCGGGGCCCACGGCGCTGTAATATACCCGGATGGTTTTGGGGGCATTACAGAAGATGGTATCGGAGCTTGGGTTTTGTGAAACCCGAGCGTGTGTGTTATGTGGCTCTACCAGTACGGTAGTAGCGTGACTTTTGAGTCAAACCGATTTTTGGAGGTTCCAAAATTTTTGAGATCTTTTCGAATTGCTAGTCGTGATACTGGTTGTGTTGAGACTTCGTATAGGAGTCGTGTGCTAGTATCACGGGTGATCATCGGCTTCACGCACCTGTAAGTATATTGGTTTGGTTATTCGCTTGTGGCGGCGATTGATTGCTTTTGTGATGAGTTTGGACTTTTGGATTGATCTGTTGTTTGTGGCAGGTTTGCAAGTTTCGAGGACAAAACTTATTTTAAGGGGGGTAGTATGTAATACCCGGATTTTCAGTATAAATTTTTCGCATTATTTTATCTGAGATAAATGGTATAGCTTGGTGTCTATACAATATGGATAAAATAATTTGAAAATTGAGACAGTTGTGTTTGTGTAATTTACATCATTTATTTACAGTTATATTTGAGGATATTGGATATCAGGTGTATCGTATGAGAATATTTTCGGGACGAGTATGTATATTCAGTATGTCGTGTAAATGTATTCGGTATGTCGAGATGACAGGCAGAAACGATTGTAAATGGCCAAGTACAGAGACCTTAACGTACGTTAAGTTTATGGGATAACGTACGCTAAGTTGCTACGTGTTACGTACGTTATGCATAAGGCATTACGTACGTAACAGGAGGAATCAGACATGATCCTGGTTGTGGCCGACAGGTGGGCCCGTGGTCGGCAGCTTTCGGCGCGGATGTGGACAGGTGAGTCAATGGATGGTTTAATGTACGCTATGGAGACGGTGTTACGTACGTTAATAGTGTATGAATATTACGTACATTATACCCGTTGTATTACGTACGTAATAGTATCAGTTGTTAAGTGCAGTTTTTTCTGGATTGAGGATAATGTACGCTAATCTTAGGTGATTACGTACGCTAATTGAATGTTATGTACGTAAGAGTCGGACATTACGTACGTAAACTGAGATACTGTAGTAAGTCAACTCCTGTATTACGTACGCTATGGCATGGGCCTTACGTACGTAATCGTGTTATAGAATTAAGACAGGAGCCTCTGGACCATTGTTACGTATGCTATCAAGGACAAATAACGTACGTAAAGGTGTGTTACGTGCGTTAACTTTGGCATGTTATGTACGTAATGAGCTGGAAGTTTATATAAGTGGGATGGCCGTCATTTCATCTTTCTTCAGAACTTGCCTTCGTTTTTCACCTTCAACACTTAGAGATGGCGTTTCAGTCCTTCTAAGTCGATTATGAGCTTGAGGGCTTGGATTTGAGGCTTGGATATGAAGATATTAAAGATCCTTGAGGTGGTTACTTGTGTATTTCATCTTCTAAGAGGTATGTTGGATAATCCTCTCTTTAGATTCGGAGTTTTGATGTTGTTGTTGATGATTAGTTCGTATGATGATAGTTTATGGAGTTGTTGTGATGATTCTTGGTATTTACGAGAATTTTGTTAAGGAGGATGACGATATGATGATCTATGTCTTGATTATGTTGTTTATGATTATGGAATCATGGTATTCTTGGTGTTCTTGGTATTCTTGGTATATATATCACATCAAAGAGGAATATGTGATAGGATACATAATGGTTTTTAAGTATAATCATGGATTTGATGATTGAAACCAATACTATGTTGATTGTAGTGGTAGAATTCGTATGTTCTTGACGAAATATGAATCATGATAACAAGTTTGAATCCGTAAAGATTATGGTTAGTCTTATAACAAGATTATCAATGGTATTGAACTATTTGGGTAGTTCGGATTGCCTATTATGCCGATAATATTGTTGACAAGTATGAACAAAAAGGAAGCTTGTTGATTCGTGTTTAAAGTTGAAGTTGGAATCGGATATGTTATGAAATCCTTAATATCGAGATGAAGTGATCATTGATATGATGAATGTGTTTAGGAGGTGTTGCTGTTTTGGATATGAATATGGAATATTCATATCTCGAACTAAGTTATGTGTTTTGGTACAATATTCGTATAGGAATACGAATATGATTCCGAGTTTGATGAGATTATTATTCATCTTTAAGTTGGGAAGTTCATACGTATTGAACAAGTAATCAAATCGAATGATTGAATTATTTGACACCCTTGGAATATGATCATCTATATATTGAATTAATCGGATTGACCGGATTGATGATGATAATCGGTAATTAGTTCTAATTATGAATTTACAAGAAGGAAATTTGTATTCGTATTTAAGATTGAATTTGGAATCGGTAACGTTTAGACCCTTGTTATTGGTTTAATTTGATTATTGATATGATTTTCGGATTATGAATCGTGTTGTGGTTTTGAGTTCATGATTGATTGATTTGGGCTTGTTCGGATTTGTGTTAATCGGGATATTGTGGAACCATTGGGTTTGTTGATCGATTATATTGATCGGTTATATTGATTATCGACTTGTGGCTTGTATTGTGGATATGAGTTCGTAATTGTTTGAGTTGTATTGTTTGGTTTTGTGTATATGATCGAGGTATTGTTGAGCCGTTGAGTTTGATTGGTTGTCTATGTCGGTTAAAGATTGTTATCGGAATGTTGTTGATTGATTACTTCAATACATTGAGATGTTTGATCGTGGATTATGACTGTTGTGTTGCGGTTGAGGTTGAAGAGTTCATAGATTGCTTTTGGTCGGGGTTGAGGAGCTCGTAGACGAAGGCAATGGATTTTGGTAACGGCTTCGTGTATCGGTATCGAGGCAAATTATACTTGTTCAGTTTATGATATTTAATGAATGATTTCGATTCATTTCATTTATAATTCATATAGCAATGATATTATAGATGTAAATTGTCGGGATGATGGTTTGTATATTATGCATTGGTTTGGATTAAATCATAGTGTAAATGGTTTAAATGTGTTTAGTACGGACGGAGATGTGAGTTATCTTTGGTCAGTGATATGGAATGTCGGATATCGAGGATGCTTTACCGTGTCGACATTGATGTCGAGACGATGGTTTGTTGGTATAAATGGACTATACTTATTTCGGGATTATTCGTATAACTGTGTATTCGTTCAGGGATGTTGGTTCGTGGAAAGGATATTGTCTTCGGCTTTGAGGTAATTTATCTATTGTTCAATTATGAAGATAATTATTATGTTGAGTTGTTGTATATGTTGTACGTTGAGGTTTCGTATATTGAGATTCGTATTGGTTGCTCGTTGAGGGATGTGGATCCCAGGACTATTGTTTGGTATTAATGGCTGTGTTGATCGATCGTTGAGGGATGATAATCCCAGGGCTGTAGTGTTGAGGTTGTTGATCGTGTTGATCATTCTTTGGGGATTGTGATCCCAGGATAGTTGTTTCGGATATTGTCGGTCGTGTCGATCGCTCATTATCCGTGTGTCTTTGTTCACTTCGGTGAGTCTCTCGATCCTTATTGGATATGTGATTCTTTGAGTTTCGTTGTCATGTTGCATCGTGACATATCTGAATCATATCTGCGTGCCGATTGGTTATTGTGTAGGATTTTTAGCTGGGCACACTATGGTCATGTGTTGATATTTCCACATTGGACCGTGCACACGAGACGTAGTTCATGAGGCTAATTAGGTACATGTCCCATATATATCCTGGATTCCGTATACGGGGTGGACATGTGCACGGACATATTTCCGGATCGGGCGTACTATGACGTCCATCTTTGAGCCATATTGATTGGTCATTCATCCTCCATTTATGGTTAGGTGTGTTCGATGGTTTGCGACTGGTTGTTCATACGCCCGAGGGGTATGTTCGACATTTGGGGTTATTTCTTTGAGATCCATTATTGTTGATCGTTTGGAGTTTAGCTTGTTGATGGTATTCTCGATCGTAGTTGATCCTTTGTTGATCGTTTGGAGTTTACCTTGTTGATGGTATTCTCGGTCGTTGTTGATCTTCTGTTGATCGTGTTTGGAGTTTATGATGTATAACCATCACAAGAATTCAATCATCATTATAATCAAGCAAGATAACTTGCCTCAATTCCGTAGGTGAACGATAGTCTTTCTCCAAACGATCAAACAGACGGTATCCTCGATTAAATACTCAATCGAACAAGCAACCTTGAATGAAACGTAATTCATTCAATAATACATTCACACAATATTGATATCAATTCGTAGGAAACGACACCCGAGACCTACTCGTTCAATTAATTCTATTTCAATGAGCATTATATCAACTGTTGGTGAAATTCAATACCTCTAATTTGGCTTTAATAATCAGATTACCATACTACAATACCCTCTTGAATACTCTTGTTATCACTATACACAAGTTCATACATTAAACACCTTCAACTAATATACATGTCATATCTATCAATGTATGCAAGGTATATATATTAATCACATAGTCCTAGGAATATATGCACTCAAAGATGTTTCTTATGTCGCAAAATATTTTATTCACGTGAATTTTATTTAATCCAAGTTGCTATAAGCAATTCACTTTGATTTAATTAAAATTATTAATGCATCATGCTTTAACTGATTTAATTAAGACTAAAGTAGTTAAAGCATGTAAAATTGCATGTTACAAATAGTAGAGTTTGCATTTGTGTAGAATACTTCGATTCCGAGAAGGAAAAGAATCTGATTTTGTGAAGCGGGTACTGAATACGGAATTGGGCCTGCAACTGGAACCGGGTCGGGTCTTGGGTGGCAGACAGGTCAGCCTTTAAAAGAAAACACAGGATGGGGCACGGGCTGGGGGATCTGTGCTGGAACGGATGTTTTTCTGTCCGAGCAATGCTGGGGGACGATAGAAAAAGGAGCAGGAGATGGAGCGGGGGGCTTCTGATTTTTTCCGATCTGGTAGAAATGATTTGGCCGTGGGTTCTTTATGAATTGGAGATCGAGATCAGAGCAGGGGGTTGTGTATGCTCCGATTAATTGAGAGCGATGTAGGCTAGTGCGGGCATCGCATGTCTGGTTTGGGGAAAACGACCGGAGGTTGTGCGGTTGTGGTGTTTAGGGCTGACAACCGGAGGTTGTTCGGTTTGGATAAGGTTGATATGTAGTGAAAGAGATGACTGAGCGGGTTTTCGAGGGTAAGAATCGGACTTAACAAGCGCGAATCGAAGGTGGACAATTTCTTTTTCCGGCAATTGTTTGAGGTACCGGATCTTCATCGTAGATTTGCGGTGCTGTGCCTGGTGATGTAATATCCATACTTTCTATTTTAGCAGCTTCTATTTTTTGCGCATGTCTATTTTTAACGACTTTTTTGTAACCGTTCCGACATTTTGAATCTATTTTGTTCTTGGTATTTTTCTATTTGGACGAGTTTCGTAGGTATTTTTACGTAATATGCTTTATGTTATGATCTTGTTGCATGTACGTTCGATTATCGTAAAACTCGTTTGATTTCGTTATTTATTTACTCCTATGAGTCTATATGATTAAGTTATTCATGTTGTGAGTTTCGGTTTCATAATCCGACATCGTATCATGATTTTCAGACGTTTTGGGCCATTTTGTAATTTCCTGAAGTTTAGGAAACTTACTTCCATTTCTGTATCCCGAGCCGTCGAGTGGTCGGATTCGTGCCTTCTTTTAGCGTTAGATTCATTGTTGCGAATACTTCGTGAATGTGCCTTTGAATTCCAACCTTTAGTCGTGTTCGGTCTCGTGCCCACCTTAGTAGTGAACTGCACTCAGCAGTACTGGACAGCTGCATAAATAGCATATGCTAATTATGATTGCTTACGTACGCTATCGGTGTGCAGTTAACGTACGCTAACTCTTAGTCATTGTTGGAGCAATATTGGTCGGTATCACCGTTTGGAGATAGAGTTATAAAACTCTTTCGCGTTGCGGAAGCGATTTAGATATGCGGAAAATAAATCGACACATGAATTATAGAGGTTCGGCCAAACGTGCCTACGTCCTCTCTTCGGTATTTTTTTCTATAGGATAAAGATCAACCTCTGCACCTCTCTTCTATCGGTCTAGGGATTACCGTTACATCCTCTCTTCTATCGGTCTGAGTAAACCATACAATCCCTCTTCTATCGGTCGAGATATTACCGAACACACTTGTATTTTTGTCGGTTCAAGTTAAACCATTTTCCTTTTCTATTGGACAAGGAATCAACCAATCTAGCTTTCTATGGGTACTAGATAAACCTCACGTGGATATAGATTGCGATTCTAACAACGCCGGATCCTTGATCCTAATAACACCGAATTGAATTTTATCCTTTCTTTACCTCTCGTGTATGAGTTTTCATGTATCAAACTCAAACTCTTATTGATATAAGCTCAAATACAACAACGATAGAATGTATAACAATATATGATCAATATCTTGATTGCTTGAAGTTGTTGTGGGTTCAATACCCTAGGAAGTGGTATTTATAGGCTCCAAAGCCTCAGCTAGCCGTTAGCCACTTTAGCCTTCCATACGTACGTTATCAGCCAACCTTTACGTACGTTAAGCATTTTACGTACGTTAGCTCAAATCCTTTACGTACATTGTGCATAGTACAAATCAGTCCAGTAGCTTCTATCCTTTATGTTACGTACGTTATCATATCTCCCATTACGTACGTTAACAATGGTCAAAATATCCGTTGGTGTGATGATGTAAGCCATGACATCACAACGGTCACATAGTTTGAATTCCGATTCAAACTCTTCATTGCGTACGTTAACCATAGAGGGTTACGTACGTTAAGCTTGCTACATTACGTACGTTATGCTACATGCATTGCGTACGTTATCCATGTACTGCCCAGCTTTTTGCGTCTTCGACTTCTTTGTTGTTTTGTTTTGCTTCTTTGTTGTTTTCTTTGTTTAACAACTAATCATCAAAACTCGATTAATGAATAATTGGAATGAAATATTTCAACAATCTCCCCCTTTTTGAGGATTACAAAACAACACCTTGAATTGGATAAAACCTGCAAAATAAAGTGTATATATATATATATATATATATATATATATATATATATGTATATTTGTACGAATCAAAGTTTTCGGTTTTGATCGTTTCGTTAGTTTCTCCCATCTTTTCTTTTTCTCCTTTTCGACTACTTTTTTTTATTTTTCAACTTCGTCTTTTTGTTTTCAACTTCGCCGTTTATTCTTTTTCGAATTTTCTCCTTTTTATTTTTCTCTCCCCATTTTTACTTTTATTTTTCTCGTCATTCTTCCATGACGCTTTTTATCCCATTCAACTATTTTCTCCCCTTTATTGTTATCAGCAAAAAGCGTATAAAGGATACCAATTGATGATAAAATATTTTATGATAAAATATGCATAAAAAGGGTAAACTCCCCTGACAAAAATCTCCCCTTTTAAAAATAATACTCCCCCTAAGTAAAATACTTATTGATGAAAATTAATTTTTGGGGATCCAACCGAAAGTCGGTCGTTTTTCATTTACATAGAAGATGTTCGGAATAGTGGCTCCTTTAGGAACCTAAATTTTTTTAATTTTAATTTTCCGACGTAGGTTTTTACAATTTGAAATATGGTGCCCAATTTTTAAATATTTTTCACATCGGGGTATTTTCAAATTTAAGGATTCGTTTTTAATATGCGGTTTGAATCCTAACCCCTGTTTGTTTAAAGTAAATTTTTGAACTGATAACATTTGTTCAAATTTCTCATTACCGCATGAAAAATTTCTTTGTCAAAACTTTAAGTTCGTTTTGAACTTTCAAAAGATCAATCTTTAAAATATTTTCATTTTCAATGCATTGAGAATGATCGGTTTTGATAAATTTCCCTTTTTCAAGACTTTTAGAATTTTCGGTTTCCATAATTTATTTTTAAATTTAAGGGATTTAATTTCGGATAAAGCATTTTGAAAATATGTATGCAATAATTTGAATGCTTCAAAGAGTTCATCTTGAGAGGCTGTACTTACCTGACTTTCGACGTCGCTTTCGTTGAATGAACTTCGTGCCATAAGTGCGAGGTTATTTTGATTGCTGAAATCTTCGTCCTCGCTTTCGTCACTCCACATGGCAATTAGAACTTCCTTCTTTTGGTTTGCTCGGAAATTCTTCGCGAAGTGGCCTGGTTTACTACGGATTCGATAGTTGTTGTCGAATTTCTTAGATTCGGACGTCTTGATGTCTTTATTTCTCCGATTTAATAAGTTTTGAAACTTATTAATATTCTTGGCATAATATGCCGATTCTTCATCACTTTCATCGACCGGGATTTGTTCTTTTCTTTACATCTTCGCTCTCATAGCTATCGTTCTTTCCTTCGGCTTTGGCTTGGTGTTCCGTGATTTTAGAACTATCTCATAATTAATTAACGAACCAATAAGGACGCTAAAATCAAGCGTAATGAGATCTTTAAATTCCATGATCGCCGTCACGGTGCCGTCCTATTCGCTAGGTAGTGATCGTAAGATTTTCTTGACTTTCTCACTACTCGATAGCGGTTTTCCGAATGAAGCAAGTCCATTAGTAATGACCGAAAATCGGTCGAGCATGTTGGTGATGGACTCATAACCCTTCATAATGAATAACTCGTAGTCGTGGAGAAGCATACTGATCTTCGTCTCCTTGACTTGAGTTGTTCCCTCGTGTGTGATTTCAAGAATTTTCCATATCTCTTTAGTACTTTCACACGATGATATACTATTGACCTCTTCTGGATTTAAGGCACAATATAAAAGTTAAGTAGCCTTACAATTTAGATGGTCGTTCTTCCAATCCTCGTCATATATTCTTCGAAACTCTTAAGAAATCCGTCGGATTTGATTAGAACTTTCGGGCCAAGACAAATGATCTTCCAGATTTCTATATTATATGCGCGAATGAAGATCAACATCTTTTTCTTCCACGCCATATAATTTGATCCATCGAAGAATGGTGGTCGGTTCAAGGCAAGACCTTATACTGGGGTAAATTGGAACGCCATTTAGATCTTCTCCTCAGATGTTAAGCCGCTTCTAGGAGGTATCGCTCCGATACCAATTGTTGGAGCAAGATTGGTCGGTATCGCCGTTTGTAGATAGAGTTATAAAAATCTTTCGCGTTGCGTAAGCGATTTGTATGTGTGGAAAAAAAATCGACCCAGGAATTATAGAGGTTCGGCCAAACGTGCCTGCGTCCCCTCTTCGGTATCTATTTCTATAGGCTAAAGATCAACCTCTACACCTCTCTTCTATCGGTCGAGGAATTACCATTCCAACCTCTCTTATATCGGTCCGAGTAAACCGTACAGTCTCTCTTCTATCGGTCGAGATATTACCAAACACACTTGTCTTTTTGTCTGTCCAAGTTAAACCGTTTCCCTTTTGTATTAGACAAGGAATCAACCAATATAGCTTTTCTATGGGTACTATATAAACCTCACGTGGATATAGATTGTGATTCTAACAATGCCGGATCCTTGATCCTAATAACACCAAATCAAATCTTATCCTTTCTTTTACCTCTCGTGTATGAGTTTCCGTGTATCACACTCAAACTCTTATCAATATAAGCTCCAATACAACAACGATAGAATGTATAACAATATATGATCAATATATTGATTGCTTGAAGTTGTTGTGGGTCCAATACCATAGGAAGTGGTATGTATAGGCTCCAAAGCCTCAACTATCCGTTAGCCACTTTAGCCTTCCTTAGGTACGTTATCAGCCAACCTTTACGTATGTTAAGCATTTTACGTACGTTAGCTCAAATCCTTTACGTACGTTGTGCATAGTGCAAATCAGTCCAGTAGCTTCTGTCTTATGTGTTACGTACGTTATCATATCTCCCATTACGTACGTTAACAATAGTTAAAATATCCGTTGGTGTGATGACATAAGCCATGATGTCACAACTGTCACATAGTCTGAATTCCGATTCGAACTCTTCATCACATACGTTAACCATAGAGGGTTACGTTCATTAAGCTTGCTACTTTACGTACGTTATGCTACATGCATTGCGTACGTTATCCATGTTCTGCCTAGCTTTTTGCATCTTCGACTTCTTCGTTGTTTTGTTTTGCTTATTTGTTGTTTTTTTTATTTAACAACTAATCATCAAAACTCGATTAATAAATATTTAGAATGAATTATTCCAACAGTCATAGCGTGCGTTAACGTCTTCAGCATTTTGGACAATAGGCTCTGGACTCAGAAATCTGGGTTCTGACTATCAGGTAGCGCGCTAAGCTTTAGTAGCGCATGTTATTTAGTAGTAGATACCGCGAGCTAAGCAGTAGTAGCGCACACTAACGACACCTGATAGAATCCACTGTACTGCAGGCGATCCTGTTAGCGCGCGTTAATTTCAATAATTAGCACACGCTAATTACACTTAGTATAAATAGGACTCAGCTATACACTTTTCGTCATTTTTCTTCTCTTCTCAACTCTTGGGCGATTTCCGGCGATTTTGGGTCGATTTGTGTAGATTAATCCGTGGAGTACTTTGGGAGATCGATTATTATGTTCCAAGTGAAGTGCATCATCATCTTAATCCTTCTTCTCCACCTTAATCCAAGGTATTTTGGCTTAGAACCCTAACATTGTCAATTTTGGGAGGTTTCGGGAATTATCCTTTTAAACTCGTATTGTTCGTTTGTGTTGCAATATTTTCTATCTATTATTATTATCGGGTGATTCCCAATCTCTTTCCACCAATATTAGTCCGTGAGTTGTTGATTTGGGGAGGTTTTGTGAAAACCCTCGCCCGTGTTGAACGTACACGTATTGTTATGCTTGGTAATCGGGGTTGTGGGCATATTTCGTTCGATTATAGACGTCATTTAGTACTGATTCGTGTTAACCTTTCGCTTGAGAACGGATGTTGTCACTCCGGGCCATTCTTAATTTCCATATCATCGAAGATGTATCAAAGGCAAGTACTTTACATTTGTTTGCATATTCTAGTATTTGAATTATGGCTCCCGTGTATGTTGTGGATGTGTGTTGGCCACTAAGTATACAGAATACATCTTGGAAAGTGTTTTAAGCAACAAGCTGTACGATTTTCAAGTTTGAGAGCGTAGTGCAAGTCTTGTTAAAGTAAGTTGCTGTAAATACAGCAACTAGATATGAAGTGTATACTTAAAATAATCACAGATATTAAAACAGTAAATGCAGAAGGTAAATGACACAGTAATTAAAGTGGTTCGAGGTAAACCCCTCTACGTCCACTGGTCCTCCACACAGGAGTCAAAATGTTTATTATAAATACTACCTACACAACTACGTATTTATAATCAAACCTATCAATGTATCGTTCACACAGATTGATACAAAGATTGAAGCTTTTAACCGTTCACACAGATTGGTTTAGGATTTCACTTGACTAACTTCTTCACACACAGTTCCGAAGCTTTGTCTCTTCAATGCAGATCCGTCACACACAGTTCAGGAAAAGCAAGGCTTTCTCAGTCCACACAAGGCTAATGGGTTTGTTCAATGAAATAACGTTTGTTTGAACAATAGCTTGACTTTCTTGAGCTTGAGCTGATGATGTGTTGTTCAAGGTTGAGCACTTGGATATTTCTTCTCTCAGAATATGCAGTATGCTTGAAGAAATATGTTTGCTCAGATATATTCGTGTAAGTGCTTCTGGTTACTTTTTGTTCGTTTCTTGTAACTTGTTATAACTCGTAACTGATCTTCAAAATCTTGGGGATATATATAGCCTTATGAATAGATCCGTTGAGAAAGATCTGTTGAGCAAAAGTCCGTGACAACAGGATAGTTGACTTTTATAGACCAAGATCCGGATTTTGCATTGTTTGAAGATCTCTGTTGATTTTAGTATTTAAATACTTTATCCTTTCAGTATTTATATACTTCTTTTCAAACGGGACTTGACTTTAGTGAATAACAAAGATTCCTTTTCAAACGGTTTTCAGTCCTGTTTTGTTAGGTATTGAAGATCTCAATACTTTACAGCTTGAATGCTGTATCCATTTGTGCTGTAGGCTATAATGGAGAAGTCGCTGTATGGAGTGTTGCTGTATGAAGAGACAGCTTCCATACTTGGCGCTTTTAGACTCTATTGTTGTTAGATGGCATTATGAGAAGTCTTCGATACAGGATCAACAACCTTCGATCAGACTTTCGATACAGCAGCTTGCTGTATGCTGGATTGGCACTTTATCAAAACCTCGATATAGGGATTGTTTTATCCTAATAATTTCCCCCTTTTTGATAATTTGCCAAGTCTTCTTCAAATCCTTTTGATGTTTTCCAAAAGTCCTTGATGATGCCAAAATTTTGACACTTAATGAAACATCTTCCAGGAGGGCAGACTTCTTGGTCTTCTTTCGAATGTTCTGGCCTTTAGCAATTAGTCTAACACTAAGAACTGTGCGTAGGCTAGTTCAACTTTATCAAAAGAGTTTTACATATTTAAACTTATGATTGGTGTACAGGAACAATCTTACAGTGTTATCTAGATACATACAACTGAATCTATAAACTGTTCGCAGACAAGTTCGTACAGCTTAATATTTAACAAGTTTTTATACTTGTATTAATTCAGCAAATGGACTGAATTACGTAATCATACAAGAACACAGTAGATTACGAGTTGTAAGCTTTCAAGAGAAAACTATTTTATTGATATTGAACAAAGATTACAAGTTTTTGTTATCTCAAAACAAATAAGAATACAAGATAAGAATACAAGAAGGAATCTTGCTCCTAAAGTCAGAATGCCTCCAAGGCCTTTTAGGGTCATTCTTGGTACCCTTCCACCAATTTTGATGAGCATCCCTGTTTCGATTTAGGTATATAGCTTGACCTTCATAGGATTTATCGAAAACCTGGATCCAATCTTCTGGGTGGGTAACTAAGTCACCTTGCCTATGCTTGGACTTCATCTTCTGCTGGAGCGGGAGCGTTCCTTCGTCCAACCTTTTCTTAAACTCCTCTGCGGCTTCCTGCACCATCCTGCAACTGTTGAATATGGTGGAATCCCTAATAAGAACAACGAAGTATCTTAGCAGTTCATTCTTCCTCCAGTTCTTGATCTCGTCGGCAGTTGGTTGTCGGTTGGCCGGGAGGTTTATTGCTTGCGGCTTATGTACGAGGTTCTTCCATGGAAAATTAGGGTCGTGGAATTCTGTACGATCTCCCTGTATCCTGACGTTGGGAGTAGGAGATGATAAACGAGAAATAGCAGCCGTGATGATGTCTCCAAATGTAGCTTCCATCTCCTTCTCTTGCTCGCGCCTTGTTCTCCTTGCAGCTTCCCTCGCTTCTTCCCCCTTTTTGCCGTCATCAAGGTAGGACACCTTTTCATCAAGATGTTCAAGGATCTTCAATGCATCGTCTTGTTTCGCCTCAAAACTTGATATTTTTAGGGTGTTGAGCACCTGCGACATATCTTGAATTTTCTTGTCGTAGGCTCGAAGCTGGGAACCAGATTCAATAAGAGCAGATGCTATCTTGGCTTCATAAACACGAAACTTTGATTGTTCTTCCATCAAGATCTGCTCCTGACGCTGTTGTAATTATCTAAGGGCCTGCTTGAAGACGGTACGCAGAATACGGAAGGCTTCTTCAACTTTAGAAACTCCATGCCTCATACCAGTCATTTCTTCAACGGCTAACTGATGTAACCAATTAATCTACTTTTCAACAGCATGAAGGGCATTCACGGCGTCCTGCAGGAAAACAGTTTGGCGGCCAAGAGCATGCAATTGCTCTTTCTTCTCGCTGGTTCGGGGAGAGTCAGACTGAGCAAAATCTTCAACTCCATTCAACTGTCTCAAGTTCACATTGGGACGTGAATCGAGGTGGACATCCTCAGGTATTATATCGTCGTCGGATTCTAAAACAATTGAGGGTGCGGGAGCATCCGATGTGGGCTCGGCAATAGGGGTTGCTGTATTCTCCTGTTCTGAAATAGGTTCTGAAGACATAGATACAGGAGGAACTGATTCCTCCTGCTGTCTCTCAGCGTCCGCCTGCTCCTGCAGAGGGACTGATTCCTCGTGCGGGATGGCGCTAGCCTGGTCGTCTGTGGTGACAGGCGCGGGTGCCTGTTGAGTGGCTGGATGTTCCTCCGCTATAGGAGGGACTGAATCCTCATTGTTGGGAACATTATTTTGGCTTTAGGTCCCTTGATCCAGTTGTGTTTCCTCATGACTCATTCTTAGACCTACCTGTAGGGCGTCGTCGTCGTCTTCCAAGTCATGATCAGATTTGGGACTGTGGGGATCAGAGCCAATAGATTTTGCTTTTCCTTTCTTGCGGGCATCTGCCTTTTCCATCAAGTGACTGGTGATCAACTCTTTACAGCACAGGTTGTCCCATTGGATCAGGACTTCAACATCTTGAGAGTCCGTCACTTCCAAGACAAACCTTTCTTCTTCGCACCATTCGCTCCAGTTGTACAAAGTCTTGTATGGAGCAAGCCTTTAGGCTTTCCACTGGACAAAGCGTTCATAAGCATGTTCAATTTGCACAGAAAAAAATGTCTTGTTTATTATGGTGTCTGGGTAGGGGCTGCGTACCGCACTTGGGTCCGCTGTATGCATGGGTTCCTCGACAGGCATGGGTTCCTGTGTTGGAGCTGGATCCCGAACAGGGGTTGGTACCCTGAGGGTATAAGGATCCTGAACGGGTGTGGAATCCCGAATAGGAGATGTGGCTATTGGCTCCAAAGAGGCAGCCGACTCGCCAGAGTCTTTTAATTTGGCAGATGTCTGAGTATCCGTCGTAGCCGCCAAAGAATCGGGATCTACTGTCGTGATAGTAGCAGTCATCTCGTCTCGAACGCACCTGTTCTATTCTCAATAACACGACAACAAAACTCGTGTAAGCAAACAAAAGGTAAGCAAAAATGTTTCTTGTGCCAAGAAGTATGAACCGTTTCAACCGATGATGAACTGGTGAATAATCCATAGTATCTGGTTAGGATTTCTTGGGACCCTAAGGTCTCAAGTTCTTTCATGGTCAGGCCATCAGCAGGTAGCCTGTAAAGATTCTGAAGCAGTTCTTGGTCAACACGGATATCAACCCCGCGAATGACAGCAGTGATGTCAGCAATGATTCCTCCTTGAGCGAGAGAGAAGAAACGGACAACAGTGGTGAGGTAAAATTCCTCAACCATTCGAGCATCGAAACGCTCAGCGGTTTGACTCCTAAGGCAATAAAGGCCTTGTTGACGAATCCTCTTAATGACATACTCCATCGATTCGACATCATCACCTTCAGTACGAACACGTTCAACCACTACAGATCTAGCAAAGATCCGTCCGTCGAGAGAGAGAGAGAGAGAGAGAGAGAGAGAGAGAGAGAGAGAGAGAGAGAGAGAGAGAGAGAGAGAGAGAGAGAGAGAGAGAGAGAGAGAGAGAGAGAGAGAGAGAGAGAGGAGGTCTGTGAAGATGCCATTGTTGATTCTTGAAGAAAAGTGAGGAAGATTCAAAGAAAATTGCAGTAAAAAGCAATAAAACTTGTAGGCTGTATGCTCAAAGACTCGTTCAATTTGCAAAAAGTGTAAAGAGTCTGAAGAGGCATTAACAGTCCTTTTATAGTGGGCGGCGGTGAAGGGTTTTCAGATAATGAACGGTCAATTTTAAGGGTTGGGAACCGTTGTTTAAAATGGACGACCACGATAGACTGAGTGTAACCGATACAACTTATCCATCTAATTTTAAAATGAGAGCGGGTCCCACATCTGATGTATCAACTTCCCTTATTGCCCAAATTAGCGGTGTGAAATTATAAAATAATTTGAAACATCGCGGCTTTGGAGATACTAATGTCCAGATGTCGTGTAAAACATTTAATGCAAAAGACTTTTTAATTATACCAGGTCACGTGGACTAAAAATAGTTTTTAAAAGGAATAACATATTAATTGATTTCCCATAGTATGTGTTGTGTCCGCGAAAATACAGCGTTACCCCTTAAAAGGTACATACGGGTTTCAATTCCATACAGCAACTTTCGGATTAATGCTGTATTCATGGGTCATACTGTATTCCCCCTTACTTATTGAGTAAAAGCATTAGAAACTTACAGGGAGTCAGGCTGTAGCATTCCCAATTCATGTCGAAGCATGCAGAATCTTACTGTGTCGAGAGGTTTGGTAAAGATGTCGGCTAACTGGATATATGCATTAACTTTTTCCAGCCGAACATCCTTGTTCTCAACATGATTCCTGATGAAGTGATGCTTCATGTTGATGTGTTTCAACGACAGGTTCTATAAGAGTTGGTGGATTAATGTTGGAAAATTGTTGGATGTTCTGAGTAAGTTATTATACTCCTGTAGGATCATGGTGAGGTTCGTCGAACACTACATGAACTGATTCCTCAATTGTTAGCTTCCTTTTATTAAAGATCCTGTAAGCTTTGCTAATAGAGGAATATCCTACAAATATCCCTTCATCCGATTTCTCATCGAAGGTTCTAAGTTGATCCTTCCCGTTGTTCAAAACGTAACACCTGCATCCAAATATGTGAAAGTACGAAACTAATGGTGTTTTGTTGTTCCATACCTCGTATGCTGTTTTGTTGTGGTGCTTGTTGATGATACAGCGATTTTAGGTATAGCACGCTGTATTGGTGGCCTCGCCCCAGAAACACTGTGGCAATTTGCTAGCGGCAATCATTGTCCTTGTTGCTTCCTTCAGCGTCCTGTTCTTTCGCTCAGCAACACCATTTTGTTGAGGTGTGCGGGCAGCTGAGTATTCGTGCTGTATCCCATTTTCCGAACAGTAATGCTCTATAAAGTGGTTAGTGAATTATGTACCTCTGTCGGAATGAAGGGACATGATACTCAATCCTTTCTCATTCTGAAGCTTTCTCAGGTGCTCGGGCAGCTTTGATGTTGTTTCCTTCTTCTTGCTTAGGAAGATTGTCCAAGCATACCTGGAAAAGTCATCAACAATAACGAGACAGTATTTCTTACCTCCCAAACTTATTGGGTCTACAGGACCATAGAGATCTATGTGTAGCATTTCTAGAATTCTGTGACTGGAAAGGTAGGATTTGCTCTTCAGGGTGGTCTTGATTTGCTTGCCTTTCTGACAGGGTCCACAAACGCTGTCTTTTTGGAATGACACATTTGGCAATCCTCTAACCATTTCCTGTCTGGAGAGCTTGTTGATAGTCTTGAAGTTGACATGAGACATCCTTTTGTGCCATAGCCAGCTTAAATCTGCAGTGCCTTTGGCAACAAAACAAGGAATTGTGGAGCTCGTAGGCATCCAGTCAGCAATATACATATTACCTGATCTGCTTCCTGTGAGCACAACTTCTTTGGTCAGGATGTTCTTAACTCTACAGTGATCTATATAGAACTTCACCGAGAACTGTTTGTCACAGAACTGGCTAATACTAAGTAGATTGTATTGTAAGCCTTCAACATAAGCTACATCGGTGACTTTGAATTCCGACAAGCAGGTTTCCCTTCCCTCTTGTTCTTCCTTTAGATTTATCACCGAAGCGCACTTTTGGACCGCGATCTTCTACGTAATCTGGCAGCTTTCTTTTATCTCTTGTCATGTGACGAGAACATCTGCTGTCGAAGTACCAGATGTCCTCCTCTAAGATGTCATGTATGCAAACAAATTAGGTAGATTTAGGCCCCCTTTGATTGTTGGGTCCATGGATGTTAGTGCCTTTAGTTACCCAGATTTTCCTGACAGCAATAGGTTTACTGTAGGATGGTTTAGGTCCGTAGTTGTGATGTCTACGCGGGGCATATACGTAGTCGCTATAACCATGATAATTATTATTTATGTAAAATTTAGGGATATTATTATTAATCCAGTACGAATGCCGTCTTGGAGTTGGAGCCATTTTCTTCGGCCTTACAGCTTGCCTTCTGGGTCTCCAGTTGGAATCCTAAAACTATTGTTGATATTGTGCAGAAACTTTCTTTCGCGAGGGATAACGAGGCTCCTGTATCCAATACCTAGGCGTGCTGTACTGAAAGTACTGCCGTGCAGGCCTTTGATATTTGGATACAACCTTCTTTCTGAATGGCTGTTGGCGCTGTTGATATGCTCGGGGAGCATGCTGTTGAGTATGCCTTACAGGTCTGAATGGCTGGTGATTCCACTGTCTGGAATATGACTATGGTGGCGGAATGGTAGCTTTTGCTGTTCGCGATGCAACGGGTTCCTTCACAGGACTCGGAATTTCTTCCGATACAGGAATGGGTTCCACACCCCTGACGAACATAGTACTAGTTTTCCCTTTATTAGAAAATGAGTTGTATCCTAAGCCACTTTTATCATGAGCATGTTGCCCAGTGCTTAGAATTTCTTCCATTCTCTTGGATGATTTCTCGAAAGATTTCAGAATGGTCTCAAGTTCTCCTTCTCGTTTTTCGAGAGTTTTTACTTTGGCTTGAAGCATAACAAAATCATTTGTCTTGCTTTCACTATGAGATTTAGCCTCACTTAGTTCATGAGCAAGTTGATGATTGCTCTCCATGAGTTTTTCATGATCGACTTTGCTATTTTCACAATCAACAGACATATTTTCATAGTTTACTGTTAGCAAGTCGTTTTCTTCTTTCAGCTCTAGGTTAGAAAGTTGGAGCTGCATATTTTCATTTTTCAATGTCTCATGAGCATTTTGAATGTTCTTAAACTCATTCATCATGTTTTCAAAAGTATGAGATGCATTGGTAGGAATAGCTGAGGTTGAGATTACCTCATCATTGCTATATTCATCTTCCGGAATGTCTTTGGTCATAAAGCACATATAGGCTTTATCTTCGAAATCATCATCAGATGAGTCACTATCAGTGACTACCTGACAACATTCTTCGGACTTGATGGTGCGGGGGAGGCTTCTGATTCACCAATCAGGGCCTTGAGCTTGTTTTTCCAAGCATGTCTTCTTTCATCCTTTTCTTGTTGCTCGGCTTACGACAACCTTTGAACTTTAGGATCAGGACATTTATTTGCATAATGTCTTGGTTTCCTGCAATTATAACACAGGTTAGCAACACCAGAGGAAGTTTTGGTACTTATCTTGTGAACAAGCTTGGGCCTGTATGGAGTCTTTCCCGACTGCTTGATGAACTTCTTGAATTTATGCATGAGGAGCGCCATTTCATCTTGTGACAGGATGTCGTCGTCGCTGTCAGCATTCTTGTGAATGGACATTGATGAGCAGGGCATGATGTGTCTTCGGTTGGATACAGCGGCTAATGTTGTAGCCCTTGTGGGAGATTCTTCAGCTTTCTCTCTCCTGTCTATATCATACTCAAACGCTTTGAGGTCAGAAAAGAGATCAAAAGTAGATATTTTATTAAGATTGCACGATACACGCATAGCTGTGGTCTTAATGTCCCATCGGCAGGGAGAGATCTGAAAATTTTTAGGTTCTTCTCCCTTTGGGTATAAATCTTGCCTAATGCTTCAAGTTCACCAACAATGCCAGTGAATCTGAGGTCAAGTTCCTCAAGTGTTTCAGATGGTTTCATTTCAAAAGATTCAAATTGATGAGTTAATTTTGAAATTTTGTTTTCTTTTGAGAGCTCAGTTCCTTCACAAATTAACTTGAGTTTATCCCAGATATCCTTGGCTGATATACAGCTCTTTACCTTAGAGAACGTACCTTTGTCAAGAGTAACAAATAGCGCATTCTTCACAACATTATCGAGATTGGCGCGCTTTCTATCATCAAAAGTCCATTATTCGCGCTCTTTCTCGAGCATCTCTGCATGAGCCTGGCCTTCAATCCTTGGGGCCGGATTTACCTTCATGATCTTTATGGGTATATAACAAAAATCATCTCTTCGTGCATTGCTGCAAGACGAGTCTCCATCCTAATTCTCCAATCTTCAAACTTGTTAATAGAAAACATGGGGATTTTATTGATCATTGATGTATCCGTATGGGAATATAGGAAAGAAAAAGACTGTTTGATAAAAATAAGTGATTTAAGGATCTGATTCGGTCAAAACTACGACTGATTCTTTTTAGAATCAACTGCTCTGATACCACTTGTTGTCCACTAAGTATACAGAATACAGCTTGGAAAGTGTTTTAAGCAAAAAACTGTAGGATTTTCAAGTTTGAGTGCGTAGCGGAAGTCTTGTTAAAGTAAGTTGCAGTAAGTACAGCAACTAGATATGAAGTGTATACTTAAAATAATCACAGATATTAAAACAGTAAATGCAGAAGGTAAATGACACAGTAATTAAAGTGGTTCGAGGTAAACCCCTCTACGTCCACTGGTCCTCCACATAGGAGTTAAAATGTTTATTATAAATACTACGTACACAACTACGTATTTATGATCAAACCTATCAGTGTATCGTTCACACAGATTGATACAATGATTGAAGCTTTCAACCATTCACACAGATTGATTTAGGCTTTCACTTGACTAACTTCTTCACACACAGTTCCGAAGCTTTGTCTCTTCAATGCAGATCCATCACACACAGTTCACGAAAAGCAAAGCTTTCTCAGTCCACACAGGGCTGATGGGTTTTGTTCAATGAAAGAATGTTTGTTTGAACAACAGCATGACTTTCTTGAGCTTGAGCTGATGATGTGTTGTTCAAGGTTGAGCACTTGGATATTTCTTCTCTCAGAATATGCAGTATGCTTGAAGAAATATGATTGCTCAGATATATTTATGTAAGTGCTTCTGGTTACTTGTTGTTCGTTTCTTGTAACTTGTTATAACTCGTAACTGATCTTTAAACTCTTGGGGATATATATAGTCTTATGAATAGATCCATTGAGAAAGATCCGTGACAACTGGATGGTTGACTTGTATAGACCAAGATCCGGATTTTGCGTTGTTTGAAGATCTTTGTCGGTTTTAGTATTTAAATACTTTATCCTTTCAGTATTTAAATACTTCTTTTCAAACGAGACTTGACTTTAGCGAATAACAAAGATTCCTTTTCAAACGGTCTTCAGTCCTGTTTCGATAGGTATTGAAGATCTCAATACTTTATAGCTTGAATGTTGTATCCATTTTTGCTATAGGCTATAATGGAGAAGTCGCTATATGGAGTGTTGCTGTATGAAGAGACAGCTTCCATAATTGGCACTTTTAGACTCTGTTGTTGTATGATGGCATTATGAGAAGTCTTTGATACAGGATCAGCAACCTTCGATCAGACTTTCGATACAACAGCTTGCTGTATGCTGGATTGGCACTTTATCAAAACACTTTATCAAAACCTCGATACATGGATTGTTTTATCCTAACAATGTGAATGTGTATGTTCACCCAGGGATGGTCCGACGGGGCCTCTGGGGATACGTAGTGCCGTGTGTGTGTATCATGAACTGGGGTTAGTCACCCAGGGGTGGTCCGACGTGGCCTCTGTGGGGTGTGGTGGTCGTGAGTCTCGTACCAACGGTTAACCTTTGAAATGATTTGTTGGAGAACTATATTTTGTGCTCGTGAACCATAATATTCCGAAAAATAAATGTTTTTCTAAAATGATTTTGGCGCATATTTTCATCTGATTAGAATGGTAGTTCAAATGGATTGTACTTGCACTAGCTGTTGTCGCTAACCCCTTAAATGGGGGAAATACTTTTGTATTTCAGGTACAGGTCATGGAGGCGAACGATCACACGGACAGTACGAGGTTGATGGGCAAGGGTGATTCTATTCGATGGTCGTTCGTTGATGTCTTATCTTTTAAATTTATTAATTATGTCTTCTATCTCAGTACTCGAGTACTTCCTTCATTTTAATTGAGTTGTTTTACTCGTAGTCCCAGTTTGGGAAGACGTTTGGTTATTGAGTGATGTCGTATGATAAGCGTTTGTTTAATATTGTGTATCGTCATTACGTGTCGGTGTATTTATTTCATAATGTCTGTCGTTGGACGAGCATGGTTGAGTCGTATGTTAGCCTGGTGGATTCAAATTGTTGGGTCCACGACGCTGTAATATGCCATGAATGTCTTGGGGGTGTTACAGATATGGTTTCATAGCATAAGGTTTTATGGGTACCTAGGTTGTTGGTTATTTGGGTCTAGTCTAGTGTCATTTCCGAACGGTATCACTTCTACGCCATCATCTCAGTATGCCGGTGCTCGTAAGTTTTTCCTAACTTGACTCGTTTGCGTTACCCTATGTGGTTCCTTTCTTAATATCGTGATGCATTTTGCATTTGTATTGTACTAACTAGTTACTACTTCAGAATGCCTGCTGGTAGAGAACGCGGATGCGGTCGCGGACGCGGTAGGGGACGTGGCGCAGCCGGTGGGGCGGCCATGTCTGATAACTCTGGGGCTGGTTTGGCAACACCTTCCTAGTCGAACAATGTCCAACCTAGTGCTGAGCAGGATCGGTCTGCTAGCTATGGTAATGCTAATGATAACACCGGGGTAGCGAACATTCTGAAGCAAGTAGCGAATCAGATGATGCTACTAACTCAGGCGGTCCTGGTCAATTAAGCTAATGTTAATCCGGTTCCGCCTACTGGTTCTGGTACCGACAAATTACTTCAGGACGTGATCCATATGCATCCTCCGCAGTTCGATGGTACTTCCGACCCTTCTAGTTGGGAGAGTAGGATATTCTATATGGAGAAAGTGTTCAAGGCGGCAAGCTGCTCCGAGGAGAGGAAAGTACCAATTTCTCAGTACTTCCTCGCCAAGGAGGCGGAAACGTGGTGGCAAGCAGTGAAGCCGCGTGATCGGGCAGCTACGTGGTACGAGTTCCGAGAATTGATGGAGGATGAATATTATCCATGGCCGGTGAAAGAGGGAAGGATTCGTGCCTTCTTTGAAGCAAAACACCAGGATGTTCCTATCTCATAGGAAATCAAGAACTACAATCAGAAGCTACACTATGTGAGGAATCAGGTCCGAGATGAGGAAGATAAGATCCGCCACTTCGACATGCGGATGAAGCCGAGGGTTCGCCACTACATGTAAGGTCTTGGGTGTACAACTTTGAAAGACTATCAGAACAAGGCGATGGCCTAAGAAATGTCTTTTTCTGCGACCGAGGTGGCAGCAGAGGGTAAGAAACAGAAGACTTCCGGTCAGTTTTTGGGAGGTAAGTCTGGCGGGTATCAGAAGACTCAGTCTGGCTCGCAAGCCCTTGAGAATCAGTCCCCGTCATTCGGGCGAGGCCATGGTTCTAAGTCTGCTCCGGCTGTTTCTGCTCGTAGCCATACTTGTTTTAACTGTAGTAGTCCGGGACATATGAAGAGTGAGTGTGACAAGCCGCCGCTACAGTATCTTAATTGCGGTCGTATGGGGCATCGTGTTAAGTATTGCGGATATGCGAGTCGGGCACCAGTTACTCAGGTGTCAGCCCCGACTGTGGGAGAACCGAGTGTGAATCAGGCTCCGACAGCGAATCAGCCTCAGTAGAGTTTCGGCAGAGGTCGAGCACATGGGTAGTCCTCTGGAGGGGGAGCTTCTAGTGCGGGGTCTGTTCCGCCCCGTGTGTATGAAATGAGATGAGCTGGAGATCCTGACATGATAGTGGCTACAGATACCGTTCACATCCTTGACCATCCTGTTTCCGTGTTATTCGATTCTGGTGCTACGCATTCTTTCATCTCTTTGGATTGTGTGCATAGTCTACATGTTGATTGTCTAGTTGCATGTGAACCGATTGTTGTTAAACTTCCTAGTGGAGACAGTATTGTGGGGAATCGTGAGGTTAGAGATTTTCCGGTGAGTATCGCGGGGAGGGATTGGTCTTCTAATCTGATTGTGGTAGAGATTAAGGATGATGATTTGATTCTTGGTGAGGATTGACTGGATCGACATGGGCAATCATGAACTATAGAGCGAGGACTATTTCGATGTTAGCCGATGACGGTACTGAACACTCCTTTGTGGGATGCAAACGGGGTAGTAGAAGATTCTTCATCAGCGCTATGAAAGCGGTGAAACTCCTTCGAGGAGGTTGCACTGGTTACTGTTGTTATGCTTTGAGATCGAAAGAAGGGGGAGTCGAGCTCTCGTCTATTTCGGTAGTTAACGAGTATCCTAAAAAATGTCATTTTAAAAATAATTTCAAGGGAGATTAAATATCCTAAAAAAATAATTGAATAATTGCAGTGGAAATTGAAATAAAGTCATCCATTTTGCAAGTAAATATAAAATAAATTCCCAACATTTCAAAACATCCATAATATCCAACCATGACATTGAAGCCAGTTTATCATTTTTAAATAAACGAAATAATTGAAAAGGCAGATAAATATTATTATCACGCCACGCCTTTTCCCGCCACGTCAGTCTCCTCAACCTGAAAGGTTTAAATAATAGGGTGAGCTTTGAACTCGCTCAGTGAGGAGGGAACGCTTTGTTAAATTTAAATACATACATGTTGCCAAGTAGATATGATATGCCTGAACCTGGTGATTGCCCGAGGGCTATTAATATGCGAACTTTGTGCATACTGCCTACTACTCATTGGAGGCTACAACGTAATTAACATGCAAACTTTGAGCACATTATGCCTACTACTCATTGGAGGCTACAACGTAAATAATATGCAAACTTTGAGCATATAAATATTTCGCAAGAAACAAGCATATATACAAGTAACATCATGCATTAAATAAAACAAGTAAAATCCGCACCTCGAAATACGATGATGATCCTTGAAAATTTGAGATGTGAATGAAGTTAGAATCCTAGGGTCCTAGTTCTCGTCTCCTAAAATAACAATTAGATTTTAATATTAATATAGTGTCCAAAATAAATTAATATGAATTATTGAGTTTATAATTTAAATCTCTCATACAAGGGATCTGATTTATAAAATATTGAAAATTGGCTGGGGTGAAATTAAAGGATTGAAAAAACTGAGGGACTGAAATTAAATACACTAAAAGGTTGATTTGGGGTCAAATCAAAAGGTCTGGAACATTAGGACTCAATTGGAATACTCAAAAAGGAGGGTTGGGTATAAAACCCCTCCCTAACTAATTGGCCGACATATTTCCTCACCCTCACCCTATGTTCTCTCTCTCTATCATCGCGGATCAAAAAATCGCGAAAGGAGAAAAAAATTCATCTCTCTCTTATCGTCCGAAACACTCTCCCTGAAACCGATAAAAAAAACTAACCCCACTCTATAAAATCAATCTCACACACAAAACACACACAAATACACACAAGGGCTCAAGAAAATCACACAGACATGAAACCCGCCCCTTTCTTGATCTGGAAAAAAAATAACTGAACACATGAATACATGAAATCGATTGGGATCGAATGAAGGTGGGCGACCGTATCGGGTTCGGTTTATGGGTCGGGCCTAACAAGGTACTGTGCGAGGGTTAGGGCTAAGACGGGTTTGATGGATTTAGCCTCGACCCGAATTTGGTTCCAGTGTGTTCCGAGCTGAAGCTAAAAATTCTTGTGTGATAAAATTTATTTTTTTCAATAGTTTATATAGTTTGGGTCAGAACGTGGTGTTCTCGGCTCATGGAGGCGGTGGCGGGGGACCTGGTCTGAAGGGCGAAAAAAAGCCAGAAGTTAGGGCTGGAAAGTGGGATTTCTGATTTGGGTTTGGAGGTTACTGAGTTCGGTTCGCGGGTTTGCCCTGGTTTTTGATGAATTTTGGTGTTTAACTGGTTGATGAATCTGTTGTGTGAAAATTGGATGTACAATTTGAAATCATATGGTTTTGAACGATGATGTAAAAGGTAAAAAGTAGACAATATGAGAATTTTTGATTTTACCTGTTGGGAAGAAAAGGTTTCAAGAACCGTACGTGAGGCTGCTGGGAAGGAGAACGAGAAAATGCAGAATTTTGTTTCTCTGCCGAAACGTGTATGTGTATTGTAAAAAAATTTGTGCTGAATAAATATACAGTATTTATACTGTACAATTTAGGTTTAGGGTGGGAGAGTTTTGATCTGTGTAGAGTTCTTGTTGGATGTAGATAGATGCAAATGTAATATTAATTATATAATTATTTTAAAATTTTAATCAATCAGTTTACTAATTTCAGATTAAATTAATTAAATTTCTTTAAATAATCTTTATTAATAACGTGTTAATTTATGATATTAATAATAATGGAAAATTAAATGGATAGATTAACAATAATAATAGGTTCTTGATATTACATTTAGAATAATCAAGAAAAATCGATCTGAGCTATTATAAAATGGGAACTTGGAACGTGAACTAAAATCATGATATGCGAATAAGGAAAAAATGGACCTTATTTAATAAATGGGATAAAATTCGTAAATAAATTATTGGACATTTAAAATCATTTATGCGCTTTCTATAAATTATAAAATAAATGCATGCTCGAAAATTGGGGCGTTACAACCTACCCCTCTTAAAAGAATTTTCGTCCTCGAAAATTAAATCATGTACCTCCAATCGCGAACGTCGAATACTTAGAACGGATCTCTTCTTCACGTTCCCAAGTCGCTTCGTTCGGTCCATGATGACTCCACTGAACTTTTACCGGTTTAACCTCTCTATTTCGTAACTGATGTACCTTACGCTCCAAATTAGCTGTAGGTACCTCCTCATAAGTCAGGTTCTTGGCTACGTGCAAATCTTTCAAATTGCACACATGACCAGGATCATGTACGTATTTTCTCAGTATAGAGACGTGAAAGACATTGTGCACTCCCGATTACTCTAATGGCAATGCCAAACTATAATAAGATCACCAACACGACCCAAAATCTCAAAAGTTCCGATATAACGAGGCTGTAGCTTTCCCTTTTTACCGAATCGTATCAGTCCTTTCATCGGCGCTACCTTCAAGAACACCTTTTCTCTAATCTCAAATTGGATATCTTTCCTTCGTTTATCGGCATAAGACTTCTGCCGATCCTGGGCAGTCTTAATCCTACTTCTGATATCGGCTATCTTCTCTACAGTCTGCTCGATCAATTCTGGACCCAAAATCTTTCCTTCTCCAACCTCAATCCAATAAAGAGACGATCAACATTTCCTTCCATACAGAGCCTCATACGGGGCCATTTGTATAGTCGCTTGGTAACTATTGTTATAAGTAAACTCTACTAAAGGCAAAATATTCTCCCAATTCTCACCAGTATCAAGAACACACGCCCTCAACAAATCTTCGAGTGTTTTGATAGTCCATTCAGATTGACCATCGGTCTGCGGGTGATATGCAGTACTGAAACTCAATTTAGTGCCAAACGCACTCTGAAGACTCTTCCAAAATTTCGACGTAAATCACGGATCTCTATCCGAGACGATCGACACTGGAACAACATCACAATCTCCCGAATATAAATCTTCGCATATTGTTCCATACTGTAAGTCATCCTCACAGGTAGAAAATGAGATGACTTCATCAAACGATCTACTATCACACAGATAGCGTCGTTCTTCCTCATGGTTCGCGGCAGACCAACCACGAAATCTATTGTGATATGCTCCCATTTCCATTCTGGGATTTCCAACAGTTGAAGTAAACCTCCTGGCCGTTGGTGTTCTGCCTTCACCTGCTGACATATCATACACCTCTCCACAAATACGCCAATATCTCGTTTCATTCCTCTCCACCAAAAGAACTTCTTCAGGTCGTGGTACATCTTTGTACCTCCAGGGTGAGCGGAGTATGGTGCATTATGAGCTTCTTCAACGATTTGCCTCCTAAGGGATGGATTTTTTATGAACACACAACCTCCCATCGTAAGTCAAAACGTCGTCTGCGGCACCGACAAATTTCTCAATACTGCCATGTTGTGCTCGATCTTTCATCTTATACAAGAACTTATCATGTGGTTGAGCCTCCATAATCTTATCCCTAAAGTTTGGTTGCAATACCAAAGATGATAGGATTGCTTTCGAATGTTTTGAAGACTCAACTACATCAATCCTCAATTGGGAGAACTCCTTTATCAAACTCTCCTGATCGGTCAAGCAAGCTAAATCGCCTCTAGTTTTCCGACTCAAGGCATCAGCTACCACATTAGCCTTACCCGGATGCTAATGAATAGTACAATCATAGTCCTTCACCCATTCTAACCATCGTCTTTGTCTCATGTTAAGATCCTTCTGTGTGAAAAGATACTTCAGACTTTCATGGTCTTTGTATATCTCTCACTTCCCTCCGTAAAGATAGTGACACCAAATCTTCAGCGCATGTACTACAACAGCCAACTTCAGATCATGTGTTGGACAGTTCAACTCATGTGGTTTAAGCTGTCTCGATGCATAGGCTACTACTTTACCATGTTGCATAAAAACACAACCCAAACCCTGCTTTGAGGCATCACTATAAATAACAAAGTCTTCCGTCAGATCAGGAATCGTTAATACTGGTGCCGAGGTTAGTCTCCTTTTCAAATCTTGAAAACTTTCCTCGCACCTCTCACTCCATTCAAACCTCACGTCCTTCCTTGTTAATTGGGTCATAGGAGTAGCGATTTTAGAAAATTCTTCATAGCCAGCTAAGCCCAGAAAGCTGCGAACTTCGCTCGCATTCTTGGGTACTCCCCAGCTACTCACTGCTACAACCTTGTCGGGATCTACCTCAATTCCTTTAGAAGTCACCACATGTCGAAATCCAACTCTGTTTAACCAAAAATCACATTTCTTGAACTTGACATACAACTTCTCCTTGCGAAGTGTCTCCAACGTAATCCTCAAATGCTCTTGGTGTTGTTCCTTGTCCTTACAATACACCAAGATGTCATCCATAAACACTGCAGGTGTGTTACTCAGACCAACTGGCATTACTACAAATTCGAAATGCCCATAATGGGTCCTGAAAGCCATCTTGGGAATGTCACACTCCCTAATCTTCAGTTGGTGGTACCCCGACCACAAATCGATCTTAGAAAAAGTTACGGCTCCCCTCAACTGATCAAATAGATCCTCGATTCTCGGTAGTGGGTACTTATTCTTCATCGTGAGTCAATTCAACCCTCTGTAATCAATACACATCCGAAGTGACCCATCTTTATTTCTTAAAAACAGCACTGGTGCACCCGATGGTGATACACTAGGACGAATAAATCCGAGTTCCAGTAGATCTTGAATTTGAACTTTCAATTCTTGAAGTTCCTTCGGAGCCATTCTATATGGCGCTTTGGATGTCGGGGCCGCTCCAGGGACCAAATAAATACTAAACTTCACTTGCCGGTCGGGTGGGACTCCCGGCAAATCTTCTGGAAACACATCCAAAAGCTCCCGTACTATAGGTACGTCTGTAGGAGACACCTCATTAATACGAGTGTCAACCAAAATCACCAAGTAACCCTGACATTTCTTCTTCTTTAGACTTCTCAGTGCCTTCATGGCTATGATTACTCATGGTACTGCCCTACTCTTAGTACCATAAAAGATGATCGGCTCGTCTTCGAAACACCTCAATGTCACCTTCTTCTCGCGGAAGTTTATATCGGCATCATGTCTATCGAGCGAGTTCATATCAAGGATCACGTCAAAATCCATCGAGTTAATCAAATACAGACTAGCGTCAAATTCTCTTCCTCTTATCTCTATACTCTCGTCAATCATTCTGTTAGTGAGAATTGTATTTCCTGGCGGTAAGCTAACCTTAAGAGACTCTACAGTTTTAACCCATCTATGACCAATGGCATGATAAAACTTTGCAGACATAAAAGAGTGTGGCACCCATGTCAAACAAAGCGAAAGCAGGCACAATAGAGATTATAAGCATACCTGATACTGTGCCGGGACTATTATCAGCCTGATTCATTGAGTAGAGTCGAGCTTAACCTCCCGATGCTTGTCCTTTGCCCTTAGATTGTGCACAATGTCGGCTTGTGTGACCTGGCTTCCCGCAATTATAGAAGACACCCTTTCCATACAAACACTCCCCGTCATGATTCTTACCACACTTTGGGCATGCAGGCCTAGTGATCGGCCCACCCGGTCTAGATTTCTCATCTACCTTCTTCTGCTTATTGGAAGCGATGAACTTAGATTGATTCCCATTCCAACCTCTCTTCCCAGAAGATGACTTAGCAGCTGGTTGAGGACTCAAGTTCTGACTAGCTTCAACCTCTTGATCTCAGAACAGTGTCTCAGTATACGGTAGCACCCCATGACCAGCCACAATGTGACGAATACTCGGGCGTAAACAACTCCGGAACTTAAGGGCCCTCTTGCGGTCAGTATACATCATGTTCTCCACAAAGAAGTTGTTTCTCTCATATTCTTCAACCGATAAGCTCCCTTGCTCAAGGTTCCAGAAATCTCTCTCCATCTTCTCTCGGTAGTGCTGTGGAAAGTACTGTTCCATCATTAGTTCTTTGAACCGATCCCAAGTTAATGCACCACGCTCGGCTGCCGGCCTCAAACGCCAATAGCTCATCCACCAACGCCCAGCATCCTCCACCATTTAATACTGGGCGCAAAGAATCTTTTGCGCATCGGTACACCCAATGAGCTCAACGGTACGCTCCAGCGACATCAACCATTCGTCGACAAAAGCTGGTCCTTCTCGACTGTTGAATGATGGTGGTGTGAAACGTCGGAACTGTTGCACAACTTGTGCCTGGGTAAGAGCTGGCCCATTATTATTGTGGTTATATTGACCTCCGTTACCATCACCACCAGCTCCAGCACTAGGGTTAGAATTCTGACCACCGAGATTATGAGCACCTCGGTTAGCTGGGCGTCCACGTCCACGATTTGCCATGGTCCTAAGGTGCATTATAGCCAATAACTTCTTAGGAATCTCCTCACAAGGGATGGAAATAAAAGTATACATCGCGTCTAAGGGTTAACTGCTCCCAATAGACGTTCTAGCAGTGCTATACTAACGCATCTACATGTGTTTATAAATTTATAAGAATGTACATACATATCCAACATTTATTACGAATCTCAATAGCATATCACCTCTAAAATATAAACATGGTATTGCAACATGATTCAAAAATGAGTTGAATCTCATAACCGTGAAATTTTGTTACGATTACAACATAAATATAACTTGAAATGTGTACCTTCGAGTTGACGTCGAGTGGCGACGGTGGCTGATAATAATCATAGATGCCATTAAAGTTTTAATTACTTGCGAAAAAAGGAAAATTTAGTTTGAAAAAGAAATTATTTTGACGAGTCTACAGAACCGTAGACCCGCTCCGATACCACTTATGTAGCGACCACTTTTCAAAATATCATTTTAAAAATAATTACAAGGAAGATTAAATATCCTTAAAAAAATAATTGAATAATTGCAACGGAAATTGAAATAAAATCATCCATTTCGCAAGTAAATATAAAATAAATTCCCAAAATTTCAAAACATCCATAATATCCAACCATGACATTGAAGCCAAAGTTTAACATTTTTAAATAAACGAAATAATTGAAAAAACAGATAAATATTATTATCACGCCACACCTTTGCCCACCACGTCAGTCTCCTCAACCTGAAAGATTTAAATAACGGGGTGAGTCTTCAACTCGCTTAGTGAGGAAGGAACGCTTTGTTAAATTTAAATACATACATGTTGCCAAGTAGATATGAGATGCCTGAACCTGGTGATTGCCCGAGGGCCATTAATATGCGAACTTTGTGCATACTGCCTACTACTCATTGGAGGCTACAACGTAATTAACATGCAAACTTTAAGCACATTATGCCTACTACTCATAAGGGGCTACAATGTAAATAATATACAACCTTTGAGCATATAAATATTTGGCAACAAACAAGCATATATACAAGTAACATCATGCATTAAATATAACAAGCGTAAAATCCCCACCTCGAAATGCGATGATGATCCTTGAAAATTTGAGATGCGAATGCAGTTCAAATCCTAGGCTCCAAGTCCTCATCTCCTAAAATAATAATTAGATTTTAATATTAATATAGCGCCCAAAATAAATTAATATAAATTATTGAGTTTATAATTTAATTCTCTCGTACAAGGGATCTGATTTATAAAATATTGAAAACTGGCTGGGGTGAAATCAAAGGACTGAGAAACCTGAGGGACTGAAATTGAATACATTGAAAGGTTGATTTGGGGTCAAATAAAAAGGTCTGGAACATTGGGACTCAATTGGAATACTAAAAAAGGAGGGCTGGTATAAAAACCCCTCCCTAACTAATCAGCCGACATATTTCACTCTCATCCTCACCCTCTCCCTCTGTTCTCTCTTTCTATCATCACGGATCGAAAAATCGCGAAGGAGAAAAAAATTCATCTCACTCTCTTATCGGCTGAAACACTCTCCCTGAAATCGATAAAAAAAACCTCTCTATAAAATCAATCTCACACACAAATACACACAAGGGCTCAAGAAAACCACACACACATGAAATCCGCCCCTTTCTCGATCTGGAAAAAAAATAACTGAACACATGAATACATGAAATCGATTGGGATCGAATGAAGGTGGGCCACCATATCGGGTTCGGTTTATGGGTGGGGCCTAACAAGGTACTGTGCGAGGGTTAGGGTTAAGACGGGTTTGATGGATTTGGCCTCGACCCGAATTTGGTTCCAGTGTGTTCCGAGCTGAAGGTAAAATTTCTTGTGTAATAAAATTTATATTTTTCTATAGTTTATATAGTTTTGGTCTGAACGTGGTGTTCTCGGCTCATGGAGGCGGTGGCGGAGGACCTGGTCTGAAGGGCAAAAACTAGTTGGAAGTCAGGGCTGGAAAGTGGGATTTCTAATTTGGGTTTGGAGGTTACTGAGTTCGGGCTGCGGGTTTGCCCTGGTTTTTGATGAATTTTGGTGTTTAACTGGTTGATGAATCTGTCGTGTGAAAACTGGATGTACAGTTTGAAATCATATGGTTTTGAACGATGATGTAAAAAGCAAAAGTAGACAGTATGAGAATTTTTTATTTTACCTGCTGGGAAGAAAAGGTTTCAAGAACCGTACGTGAGGCTGTTGGGAAGGAGAATGAGAAGATGCAGAATTTTGTTTCTCTGCCGAAAGGTGTATGTGTATTGTAAAAAAATTTGTGCTGAATAAATATACAGTATTTATACTCTACAATTTAGGTTTAGGGTGGGAGATTTTTGATCTGTGTAGAGTTCTTGTTGGATGTGGATAGATCCAAATGTAATATTAATTATATATTAATTATGTAATTATTTTAAATTTTAATTAATCAGTTTACTAATTTCAGATTAAATTAATTAAATTGCTTTAATTAATCTTTATTAATAACCTATTAATATATGATATTAATAATAATGGAAAATTTAAATTGATAGATTAATAATAATAATAATAATAATAGATTTTTGATATTACATTTAGAATAATCAAGAAAAATCGATCTGGGGTATTATAAAATGAAAACTTGGACTCGAGCCTGGAGCGTGAACTAAAATCATGATATGGAATAAGGAAAAATTGGACCTTATTTAATAAATAGAATAAATTCGTAAATCAATTATTGGACATTTAAAATCATTCATGCGCTTTCTATAAATTATAAAATAAATGCATGCTCGAAAATCGGGGCATTACACGTGATCTCGACCGAGGGTGTTCGTGTGGACCCACACAAAATAGAGGCAGTATTAGATTGAGCACCTCCCAAGAACGTGAAAGAAGTCCGTAGTTTTCTGTGTTTGGCGGGGTACTATCGAAGGTTTGTCGAGGGGTTCTCTAAACTCACTAGACTGCTTACTCAGTTGTTACAAAAGTCAGAGAAGTTTGTGTGGACAGACGATAGGCAGAAGAGTTTCGAGGAGTTGAAGAAGCGGTTGACTACCGCTCCCGTCTTGACATTGCCGTGCGGTAATGAGGGCTTTTCAGTTTATAGTGATGCCTCAGGTCAAGGGCTTGGATGTGTACTCATGCAGCACGGAAAGACGATTGCATATGCTTCCCGTCAGTTGAAACCGTATGAGTTGAATTATCCTACACATGATCTTGAGTTGGCTGCAGTTGTGTTTACGTTGAAGATTTGGCGTCATTACTTGTATGGCTCATCGTGTCAGATTTTCACCGATCACAAGAGCCTGAAATATATTTTCACACAGAAAGAACTGAATATGAGATAGAGAAGGTGGCTGGAACTAATCAAGGATTAGGACCTCGAAATCCTTTATCATTCGGGCAAGGCAAATGTTGTGGCAGATGCCTTGAGTCGGAAATCAGTATCGCTTCGGGCACTCGAGTTACTCACAGCCCAGCCAGGGCTCCAGCGAGAGTTGATGTGGTTGAGTATGGAGGTTCTGTTACTAGGGAATACTGGGTTGTTGTGCGTCCTTGAGATTTCTTCGTCGCTGGTCGATGACATTAAATCGAGGCAGTTAGAAGATCCAATGTTTATTCAACTCCGTGAGAGAGTGGTTAAGGGGAAAGACTACTACAAAAACAAACAAAGAGATCCTTAATAATAGACCTGTTGGTTAAGACAATGGGTCTCTTTAATATAAGAGACCCAATATTAGGAATAACAAGTCTCTAATATGTTAAAGGGGTCTGCTATTTTTTTGTGAAATAAATTAAAGACCAGTTATTTAAGGTAACGGATAGAAAGAAATAAGAGACTCGTTGTTTGATTCAACGGGTCTCTAATGTGTAAGAAATAAAGGCATGTTTATTTAATATACGCGGCCCATGTGTTGTGTTTCTTTCTTTTCTTCTTCCTCGACCGACTGCAGACGACTATAGCTAGGGCAAATATAGGAAAATCAGAAACCTCACACCGACAGGCCGATCAACGAAGTACCTGTTGGTATTCGGTGCCTAAAACGAAGGCCCAACAGAAGCGGTAAAACAAAAAGTAAAATCTGAATCCCTACGAGGATCGATCGAGCTACGTATATACGAATATTAAAACAAAGCACAAGAAGATATGAGAAACATACCCTTGTAGTCCGTTGATTAAATGGTGTCCTTATTTTGAGCCATTCCCCAAGCTTTAGTTGATTTCCCTACGATCCAATCCACTCCAAGCTCTTGGATCATCCAACGCCGAAAGAACCGCGTCTCTACTTGCCACGCGCCGGAGAAACAAATGGAATGAAAATCACCTGATTAACCTCTAAGGTTACGGCTAGAATCAAGTGATGGAATCTTTTTATGTGATTATGACACTCTAAGTGTATAACTCACAATCTCTCAATATATCTCTCAATTTTTCTCTAAGATCAAGAACTTGTGAAGAAGAGGAAGAAGACTTGGAGAAGTTTCTCTCTCTCTCTCTCTCTCTCTCTCTCTCTCTCTACATTATGTTGAATTTTTAAGTTTATTTTTTAGTAGATATTACTTATGGGTAGTGGTGAGAGTTAGTCTTCCTTCCCTTTATTCTCCAATCAATCACATGAAATCACCTTTACATAATAAAAGGAGATTCCATGTCCCCTTAGGAAAAAACAATTCATGATTTTAAATCATGAAGTCTTCCACCAAATTAGGTGGAAGACAAAGAGGGTGCGGCCATCTAGAAGGGTAGGAAAGAGTTCGGTCCGTTTCGGACTATCGTGAGTCCAAACAGATAAACTCTGATTCCGTTCCGATGTATTTATATCAATTAATTAATCCAATTAATTAATCATATCAAATATAAAATAACATAATTAATTTCTCCAAGAAATAATTATATTTATGAATTAAATTAATCACCCAGTAATTAATTTAATTCATTAGGCCGTAAATTAATTTATTCAATAAATCAATTTAGACATCCAATGTCCCAAATTAGATATCCAATTTCTAATATTCATAATAAGAGAATAAACTCGATTCATTCCGTCGTCAATCCTATTGCGCGACTCGGTAGGTCCGTCTCAGTCAGCAATGGGAGGAACCAAAGAGTAGTAGCACCACCTAGCCATCCTGGCGGCCTACACTGTACCCCAACTGAGAGCGAATGATTGGGATCATTCAAGAACCATTATGTTGCGAATACCAGTATACGTATAAACCCTTCTTTCAAATGTCCCGATCAAGTTATGGAGTCACGGTCAGTCAAACCCTATCTGTACTTGACGCTATGCATGAGTTAATGCAAATCGAGATCATCGAGCTCTTGTGTATCCAATACAACTAGCTCCAATGCTTTGGCCAAAGACTTATGATCTCATCTGCTAATAACCGCATAGGACATATAACTCATTCACTAACTGGAGAAAGAATTCTATCTTGGTATTCAGTAGGACCTGCTACTTGCCCATCAAGAAGCACGTCGAGGTTGACCCCCATCTTCCGGTTTTCTGGGTCGAACTACTCTAATGAAAATCTTAACATTACAAGTAAATCCCTACTAAATCCTCAAGTCAAAGGTTCACGAATACCTTTCACAACCTTTAGATTCCGTCATTTACTGCCCCGAAGTGAAATCCGTGTGACGAATCGAGGATGAGTTGGTTCGAGTATACTAATCCAATTAGCATATCTATAACGTGTGCTCCCACTAACCATTAGTGTTCGACAGGCACTCTCCATGTCAAAGAACACTTCATACAAGTCTTCACATAAACTTAATGCCCAGTCAAGTTTCATCGACTTGCGAACGATTAAGTATTTGAGCTTTAAACCTTTCCAGTGCCGACCCCCCTTATCCAATAATGAGTGGAATGTTTTGCTCTCAAATACACGGACTAGTTTCTATATATATATATATATATTTACGAGTTAGGAATGCCAGTAACTACCAGTAAATAAGGAAACACAATTGCCTTATGATAATGAATTACATAATAACAAGTACAATGTCATCACTCATACATCCCCTGAGTGGCATTCGAGGGCATACTCCTAACAATCTCCCACTTGCACTCAATGCCACACACTATGGTATCTAATACCCATGTTCTCCAGATGACGCTCCAAGCTAGTCTGAGAAAATGGCTTGGTCAGTGGATCAGCGACGTTGTCGGCTGAGTCCACTCTATGCAGCACAATGTATCCCTTGCGAACAAATTCTCTTACGAGATGATACTTCCTATCACTGTGTTTGGTACTGTTATGAAACCTCGGCTCCTTGGCCTGCGCTACAGCTCCGTCGTTGTCGCGGTACAGCAGAACAGGCAGCTCAACACATGGTATCACTTGAAGTTCTCTCAAAAACTTCTTAATCCAGAACCCTTCCTTGGAAGCCTCTGGGGCTGCTTGATACTCAGCCTGACAGGTGGAATCAGCAGTCGCACTTTGCTTGGTGCTACGCTAAGATACTGCTCCTCCATTAAGAGTAAATATGTATCCAGAAGTAGACATCGAATCGTCTTTCTGTCCGTGGAAGTCTGAATCAGTGAAGCCCATCACATTCAGTTCTCCACCGCCATACATAAGAACCATATCTCTAGTCCTTCTTAAGTACTTGAGAACGTTCTTTACGGCAGTCCAATGTTCCCTCCCTGGGTTTGCATGAAACCTACTTACCACGCTCACAACATGCGCAATGTCAGGTCTCGTACACAACATAGCATACATAAGGCTACCCACGGCCGAAGCATATGGTATATTACTCATTTCCTTCTTTTGTTCCTCACTTTGAGGACACATCTTCAAGGAGAGTTTTATTCCATGTCGCATCTGTAGGAACCCTCTTTTAGAATCATCCATCTTAAATCGCTTTAAGATTTTATCTATATAGAGGGCTTGGGAAAGACCTATCGTTCTCTTTTCTCTATCCCGGTAGATCCGAATACCAAGAATATAGGTAGCTTCTCCCAAGTCTTTCATAGAGAAATTACTCGAAATCCAAGCTTTTACAGAACTGAGCATTCCCACATGATTTCCTATTAGTAGAATGTCATCTACATATAGTACTAAGAATACGATCTTTCTCCCACTAACCATCTTGTATACACAAGGTTCCTCTTTATTTTGCATGAAGTCAAACTCTTTGACTGCCTCGTCAAAACGAAGGTTCTAACTACGCGAAGCTTGCTTCAGTCCATAAATGGAACGCTGAAGCTTGCACACTTTCTAAATATCGACCTCGGACACAAAGCCTTTAGGCTGCTCCATATAGATTTCCTCCTCGAGGAATCCATTAAGGAAAGTTGTCTTTACGTCCATTTGTCATATCTCATAATCATGGTAGGTGGTTATAGCAAGCATCATGCGAATAGACTTGATCATAGCTACGGGCGAGAAGGTATCGTAGTAATCGGTCCCTTCCTTTTGGGTATAACCCTTTGCCACAAGCCTGGCCTTATAGACGTCAACCTTGCCATCACCATTAGTCTTTCTCTTGTAGATCCACTTATTTCCAATAGGAACTATGCCCTTGGGGTGGTATACTAGAGTCCAGACCTGATTGACATGCATTGATTCTATCTTAGCTTCCATAGCTTCACGCCATTTAGTGGAGTCTACATCCACCATCGCTTGGTCATAGGTCGTTGGGTCGGTCTTTTTTCTATCACTTGGAACCTCACGGAGACCCATCTCCTCCAAGTGTACAAGGCCATACGTCTCAGGTAAATGATACACCCTACTAGACCTACGAGGTGGTTGTACTTGTATTTTAGAAGGTTCGGTTCCAATTTCTTGCACAGGTGTCTACTGAGGAGTTTCATTGTATTCTTCCAAAGAAATACTTCTACCTGCTCCGCCTTCCTGAATGAACTCATCTTCCAGGAAGTGTGCTTGAAAAGCAACAACGATATTTCGATCTTCGGGCATGTAGAATAGATAAACCATCATCCCAGATGGGAATCCAATGAAACGTCCCTTCGCAGACCTCGCTTCCAACTTTTCCACCTTAGTCTTCTTGACATAGGCGGGACATACCCAAATCATAATGTGATTAAGACTTGGTTTCATGCCCTCCCACAACTCATGTGAAGTTTTAGGAACGGATTTGGAAGGACATATGTTCAAGATATAAGCGGCAGTCAGGAGTGCATATCCCCACAGGTAAATTGGTAAGTCAGTATAGCCTAGCATGGAACGGACTATGTTCGACAAGGTCCGGTTCCTTCTTTCTGACACACCATTTAACTGAGGAGTACCCGTAGGTGTTAGTTGTAATATTATTCCATGTTCCTTAAGGAACTCGTCAAACTCCGTACTCATATACTCACCACCTCGGTCCGACTGAAGTGCTTTGATATGATTTCCAGTTTGTTTCTCGACTAGGGCCTTAAATTCTTGGAATTTCTCAAAGGCCTCGGATTTATGTTTCATTAAGTATACATAACCATACCTAGTATGATCATCTGTAAACATAATGAAATACTGATATCCATCACGTGCTGCTTCCAAAGCACCACATACGTCAGTATGGATTAATCCTAGTTTATCAGCAGCTCTTTCAAAAGTCCCTGTGAATGGGTACTTAGTCATTTTGCCTTTAAGGCAAGATTCATAAGTAGAAAAAGGATTCGATCCTAATGGACCCATAAGTCCGTCTTTTTCCATTTTGTAAACCTTGGTCTGACCAACATGACCAAGTCTAAGATGCCATTTCAAAACTTGATTAGTTTCATCCCTACCACGCTTCCTAGTCATAGTATTCACAATGACTTTGTTACTGAGGTTTAGATGATACAGTCCATTTAACAATGTAGCAATGCCCACTAGTTTATTTCTAAAATAAATTTTTCAGGAACCATCACCAATGAAAAATGAAAAGCCTTTACGATCCATGACCGGAATGGATACAATATTTTTATGCCCCTTGGGTGGAACAAGTACATCTTCTAAAGTCAGAACAAAACCGGATTCTAAACCCAAAAGAAGTGATCTTATGTCAGTTGCTTCGACACTATGCCTGCTTCCGACAGTAATCATCACTTCTCCAGCTCCAAGCTTCCTACTTTATTCCAGATCCTGATTCACTGTGTAAATATGAGAACTAACACCAGAATCCAGTATCCAAGAAGTAGAAAATATAGTAGCAGAACAATTTGTTTCCAAAACTAAAAGTTCTGTACCTGAAGCGCCATGAAGAATCGGACAGTCTCTTGTCCAGTGGCCCAGCTCACCGCATTTGAGACAAGCATCCTTCTTCTTGCTATTCAAAACCATCGGGGCCTTGCCCTTACCTTTAAGGTACTTGACTTGTGGTCCCGTCCGTTTCTTGGTCTTTTCTTCTTATTCTTGGACCTCCGAGATCCAGAAGAAATCACAAGGGCAGACTCCTTCATCCGCGGAGTCTTCATCTGAGACTGAGCGGTCACTAGTTTGTTCATTAGCCCAGTTAAGTTACATGCAATCTCATTGCAGTTGAAGTTCATAACAAACTGTGAGAAGGAATCAGGGAGAGACTGTAGGATAAGGTCGGTTTGAAGAGAAGCATCCATCTTAAAATCATGAGCCTCCAATCTCTAAATCATATATATCATTTTGAGGACGTGGTCCCCAACCTTCTCACCTTCTTTCATCCTTGCACCGAACAGTTGCTTGGATATCTCATATCTAGCCATTCGACTGTGCTCATCATAAATCTCGGTTAAGTGAGATAGAATCTGCCTAGCAGAAGTCATTTTCTCATGAGCTCTCTGAAGCTCATTAGACATAGAATCCATCATGTAAGCACGGACTTTTATGTCATCCTTAACCCGATTTTCGTGGTTCTCAATATCTTCCTGGTTGGCTCTTGTCCGCACTGGAGGCGCTGGAATGTCCATCTCCAAGACGTATCCTAGTGCCTCTATACTGAGGACTATCATCAGATTGTGGAGCCAATCCACAAAGTTAGGTCCGATCAAGGTGTTCTTTTCGAGTAGAATTGTGAGTGGGTTCATAGTCATATTGAGAGTTATGTCTGCATTAAGTACGACATATTAATTAGTGACTCGTTTAATTATGATCCGAGTATAGAATTAAGGTCTTCTCTATTCTTGTTACCCAGCTCCCACTATTTTTTATCGGAATAACACACTCTCATGTGAAATCCGGAAGTATTGTTCGCTCTATTTCATAGTGGTGATCGAGTTCTTTATAAATTTTAATAGAGGGCAACCGAACAGGTTTCTAGTCTATTAATTTTCATAAAGTGGTGTCCAACACCAACCCATCTAATGGATGATTCGATCTTCTTTTTCCCCTTGTTCACTCCCCTCAACCTACACGGTTTCTATGGTTCGTGAACAAGTTAAGCTTATACCATCGACGCAAATCAGTTTCACAATTGAATCTTATCCAGCAACCTATCAGGTTTCTAGGGATAAAATTTTCCCCAACCGAAGCTCCCGGTAATTTATCCATCCTCCCCGAACGACTACCCCGATAACTCGGAAGCATAGCACATCCGGTTTGGATTTCAATTTTTCGAAAGCTCGATGGAGGGAAGGAAAACCTTGAAACCTTTAAAACATAATAATTTGTCGTGGGAGAATTTTCACGATTAATGTTACACTTTGCACATTAATTCATTTAAGCGCGTTTGTAAATTCATACAATATGAATAAACATTCACAACCTAGTTGCTACCAACATATGGTTCATGGACCGTTCCTAAAATCAAAAACTCCGTAATCTAATTACAAGTCTTCGGTCTTGAATCTTCATCTTCTCGAATGGATCTACCTCCGGTCTTCCTCATTACATATAAATTTTACATTAAAAAATTGCATCCTAGATAGAAATATTTCTAGTAAAATAAATAGGCTCAAAAATGCCTTTACAACCCAATCGAATAAAACCGAACGATTCAAAACTAAGTCCATGAACCACATCCCCATTCAAAAGCATTCATCTAATAAATACTAATTAAATGGATTGCTTAGAGATACATTGATCCAACCAATATATGAACAATAAATCGAATTGATCCAATCAATTCACACAATCGGTAATATGAAAATGTTCAAAGTAATTCGGTCAATCACAAGTATTCCAATGAATCAATTTTTCCTTATAAAATGAAATACTATATATTATTTTAATCATATTAAATCCAATTTATAATGCGGGAAATCAATTTTCAAGAATACACGAAGAAAACGAGCCCGAAACAGGTCCGAATGGGGTTGGACCGCGCCCAAAACATGTCGGGCAGCAAGCAGGGCTGCCCAGCAGCCGTGGGCCTCGGCCCCATGAGCTCTGGGCCACGGCCCCCCGTCCAGACACATCGCAAGGGCTTCAATAGCCCTAGGCCGCGGCCCCTTGAGCCCTGGGCCGCGGCCCCCTCCGTTCGGTCCACTCCCGGGCCGTCCAACGGCAATTCAGGGCTCGATTTTTGATCGGATATCCAATATCTATATTTTTCAACATTCATTTCTTCAATATTAATCATATTTCCCAGAAGTTAAAGATTTATATTTAGACATAAACTTACGAAAATTACGACTACAACGAACGGAAAAACATACACCATGATTATGACTATAAATGATTCCAAATCATTCACCATCTAATCAAGCATTTCAAATGCTAAATATCGTATATATGATCGCAAGACCTACGCTCCGATACCACTGTTGGGATTCTGTGCCTAAAACGAAAGCCCAGTGGAAGCGGTAAAATGAAAATTAATTCGATTCGAATCCCTATGAGGATCGATCGAGCTACGTATATACGAATATTAAAACGAAGCACAAGAAGATACGAGAAACATACCCTTGTAGTCTGTTGATTAAATGGTGTCCTTCTCTTGAGCGATACCCCAAGCTTTAGTTGATTTCCCTATGATCCAATCCGCTCCAAGCTCTTGGATGATCCAACGCCGAAAGAACCGCGTCTCTACTTGCCACGCGTCGGAGAAACAAACGGAACGACGATCACCCGATTAACCTCTAATGTTACGGATAGAATCAAGTGATGGAAGCTTTCTATGTGATTATGACACTCTAACTGTATAACTCACAATCTCTCAATATATCTCTCAATTTTTCTCCAAGAAAATCAATATCTTGTGAAGAAGAGGAAGAAGACATGGAGAAGTTTTATCTCTATCTCTTAATCTCTCTCAACCGTATGGATGCAATGGGTAGTGGTGAGAGTTAGTCTTTATTCCCTTTATTCTCCAATCAATCACATGAAATCACCTTTACATAATAAAAGGAGATTCCATGTCCCCTTAGGAAAAATAATTCATGATTTTAAATAATAAAGTCTTCCACCACATTAGGTGGAAGACAAAGGGGGGGCAGCCATCTAGAAGGGTAGGAAAGAGTTCGGTCCATGTCAGACTCCCGTGAGTCCAAACAGATAAACTCTGATTCCATTCCGAGGTATTTATATCAATTAATTAATCCAATTAATTAATCATATCAAATACAAAATAACATAATTAATTTCTCCAAGAAATAATTATATTTATGAATTAAATTAATCACTCAGTAATTAATTTAATTCATTAGGCCGTAAATTAATTTATCCAATAAATCAATTTAGACATCCAATGTCCCAAATTAGATATCCAATATCTAATATTCATAATGAGAGAATAAGCTCGATTCATTCCGTCGTTAATCCTATTGCGCAACTCGGTAGGTCCCTCTCAATCAGCAATGGGAGGAACCAAAGAGTAGTAGCACCACCTAGCCATCCTGGCGGCCTACATTGTACCCCAACTGAGAACGAATGATTGGGATCATTCAAGAACCATTTTGTCGCGAATACCAGTATACGTATAAACCCTTCTTTCGAATGTCCCGATCAAGTTATAGGGTCACGGTTAGTCAAACCCTATCTGTACTTGACGCTATGCATGAGTTAATGCAAATCGAGATCATCGAGCTCTTGTGTATCCAATACAACTAGCTCCAATGCTTTGTCCAAACACTTATGATCTCATCTTCCAATAACCGTATAGGACATATAACATGTTCACTAATAGGAGAAAGAATTCTATCTTGGTATTCAGTAGGACCTGCTACTTGCCCGTCAAGATGCACGTCGAGGTTGACCCCCACCTTCCGGTGTTCTAGGTCGAACTACTCTAATGAAAATCTTAACGTCACAAGCACATACCTACTAAATCCTCAAGTCGAAGGTTCACGAATACCTATCACAACCTTTCGATTCCGTCATTGACTGTCCCGGAGTGAAATCCATGTAACGAATCGAGGGTGAGTCGATTCGAGTATACTAATCCTATTAGCATACTTATAACGTGTGCTCCACTAACCATTAGTATTCGACAGGCACTCTCCATGTCAAATAACACTTCATACAAGTCTTCACATAAACTTAACGCCCAGTCAAGTTTCATCGACTTGTGAACGATTAAGTATTTGAGCTATAAACATTTCCAGTGCCGACCCCCTTGTCCAATAAGGAGTGGAATGTTTTGCTCTCAAATACACGGACTAGTTTCTATATATATATATATATATATATATATATATATTTACGAAAGTAACTACCAGTAAATAAAGAAACACATTTGCCTTATGATTATGAATTACATAATAACAAGTACAATGCCCTCACTCATACATCCCCTGAGTGGCATTCGAGGGCATACTCCTAACAGTACCCACTCACATCATCGGAGATTTACCTACGACCAGTGCCGGCATATATACAAGGTGTATTTTCCAAATTTTTTTCTCCTTTTTTGCATCACTCCTCTTAGAAATAATTTCTCGATTTTCTAGATTAGTTTTATGGTTTTGATTGGTTTAGGTGTTCTGAGTATAGGTGCTCTTGCTCATTATTATGCAACCATGAGCATAGCATCAGGGTTAAATCCCATCGCCATCATAATCACCATCATATTATTTATGTGTGACAAGTACGATTAATGTAGTCTTGAGTGTCTATTTTAGTGCAGGCCTTTTTTCTGATATTGATTTATTTTCTAGTTTAATTATTGATGAAATTATTTAGGATGCATAATCTTTGTTTTTAGTTAAATCAGTACTAATTTAGCTTTGAATCCAAAGTATTTTCTTCACCCAATACTCTTATGGTTTTCTGTAGATTTGTAATATTTTTATGTCAAGTTTTATGAAACATTAGCATTGGCTTGCAGAGATGATAAGGAACTCTCGAGATTGACAGAGAGTGGATTCCAGTTTCCGGTATGAGTTACTTGTAACACCCCCAGATTTAACCAGAAATATTACAGCGCCGTGGGCCCCGAGATGGAACCCACAAGGCTAAAAGAAAATTTTCGCAAATATTTACAAATGCTCAAGAGGCTAACGACAGTACTATCTTTAAAAATATTCGAAGACGTTATAAAACTCGTTTATCAAAAGCGCCATAAAACCTCATTTTGAAAAGGGCAAGGCCAAATGGCCAGAACTCAATAGTTTAAAAAACGATTTACAAAGTAACTCAAGTTACTAGATATCAAAAAAGTCATTTAAAATACTCATGCAGCGAAAAGGACAACCAAGTAAAATTACTCTAGCAGCGAAAAACAATAACTGATCAAGAATTCAGTTCATAAAAACATGCCCTAGCCAGTATCCTCCGGGAAGCTCATCTCTCCACGACCGCTACAAGCTCAATATCTCAAGAACCTAAAAAGAAATCCCACGACGGGGTCAGCCATAATATCCAACAATAAGAACCGTCACATCACATTAATAATTACATACCAATGAGAATACAAAATAAGAATACGACCAATGTAATCTTATCGTCATAATTTTACTTACTCAAATAATCCTCAACAGAATAACCATTATCACATATTTCACCTCTCGTACTCGATTAACCAATAAGTTCGAACAAAATCTCTGTATTGTACCTCAGACAATACTCAAGATTCTCAAACTATCATCGCCAACTCACAATACGGAAATATACCAGTTCTGACCAATAAGATTCGTCGGATAATATCATTAAATCCCAAGACGATAAGCGGTTGTCCATGAGGAGACAAATACCAAAGGAAATACGGAACATACCTCGAGATATGAAGTGCCACGACAATCATATCAGTCTAATCCGAGATCAGATCAATGCAATATGGACACGGTCCTAACACAAGACCTACAGATGCATACTCATATGACCACGTCAATATGCTCAAAACAATAACAACAGTGTATACTTATGGAAATCTGATGATCCAGCGCACACAGCATAGATCCCAAAATGATCCTGATAGATCAACACGAGGTGGATAACTCATAATATACATATGCACAACAACATATGGGTAATCCGATGATCCAGCATTCACTGCCTAGATCCCAAGATGATCCCGTCGGACCAACACGAGGTGGATAAACCCTTCCAATAATCCAGCGCATGCTAGCATAGATCCCAAGATGATCACGTCAGATCAAAACGAGGTGGACAAACGACAACAATGCACAAATGCATATTAATAACAATACACAAATGCATGACAACAACAATACACAAATGTATCACAACATGATCGACACGAAATGACAAAAATGATTAGAGTACTTGCCCCAAGTCCTTCGAGAGCAATCTCGATATCTAAACCATCACCAACCATTATCCGCAATGCTCGGAGATCCAAACGTACCAGGGACTACAGATACTCATATCCTCGTCTTTATCACAATGTATCCTCGATACCTAAAATTCCAATAACCGAAATGAATCATAGACCTTATGATTTAACTCCCAGAATCGGAAATACAACACATAATCCAGATCTCAAGAATTTGCAGTAATAATCATTGCCATATGCATTATAAACGAAATGAAACTGAAACCATTCATTAAACATTATAACTGAGTAAGTAATAACTTGCCTCGATACCGATGAAGCCGTTACCAATTCCTCGTCGTCGTGTACAAGATCCTCGGCTCTCGGCCCAAAGAGATTCACGAACGCACTCGAACACGACCGCAACATACGGTTATAATCACCGATCAATAATCTCAACCTATTGAAGTAATCAATTTACACATATCTGATAACCATCAACAACCGACACGACCAACCAATCAACTCGACGGGTCAACGATACAACGATCATATATAAAACCAAATAATATACTCAAACCATTTTACGAATTCATATCCATCATATGAACCGAAATCCGATGATTACTAATCAATATAACCGATCGACAAACTCAACGATTTCGCAATATCCCGATAATTCAACATACGATCGTTTTTCTATGTTCAATTCATCAAGGAGCTTCTCAAGAACACTAAATGATTCGAAACCTTGTTCATATCCATCTAAACAACATAATTCGATATCCTCTAACATCTAAACAATTCTTATTCACAATTCAAGGTGTATATAATCATGTTTTTCAACATATACTTCTCATAACATCATGAATCGCAACAAACCACCAAGAACATCGAGAATACTACGATTCCATAATCATAACGACATAATCAAGGCATTTGATCATTAATTCATTATCTTCCCTTAACAAAATTCCCATAATTACAAAGAATCATCACAACAATATCAATTCAATCACCATTCATACGAAAACGTGTAGAATTTCCCAAGTTCTACTCATTGAGGCATTTCATCGAACACTTAGGGTGCATAGTCCAATTTAATCGTTTAAACGAAGAAATACTCGAATTTGCTCCACAAAACTTCAAGGGTATTGAATGATTACGAGTATACAATCAAGTTCTATCAATAATCTGAATCAAAACGAATCAAATCGGCCAAAACACCAAGAAACCTCAAGAACATCCAAAAACCAAAAGTTCATGTGTTCTTACCTTCGATCCGGGCGGAAGATGATGTTAATCCATGAATCAAACTTCCAAAACATGTTCTAAGTTGCTCTTACTCAAATCCATCGTCTTTGCTGAAGAAATCGCGAAAGGAATGAAGAAAAACGAAAAATGCTCAAGGTGACTCGGTCCAGGCCTTATATAGGCTGAGACCTGCCGGCACGTTACGGCCGTAACCGGCCGTGGCTTACATACCTAACCAGTCGTAGCCTACCCACTGCCCATTTCTATCGGAACCATTACGGCCGTAATCGGCCCCTGCCTTACGTACGTAACGGGCCCTTACGGCCGTTACCGGCCACGTCCTTACGGCCATAATCGGGCCGCTCGACGCCCCGAGTCACATCGACATGATCGCCATCCCCACGAGTCACGGCCGCCATGCTCGCCATTGCAGGTCCTCTCGGCCACGACTCGGCCAGCCGCCCCGTAACGTACGTAACACTTATTCCGTTGCGTACGTAATACGTACGTTGACTTGCTACAGTATTATACTCGTATTACGTACGTAATACACCCTGTATAACGTACGTAACTCCATCCGTTGACTCACCTGTCCACATCCGCGCCGAAAGCTGCCGACACCGGGCCCAACTCTCTGATTCCTCTTTTTATGTACGCAATACCTTACGCATAATGTACGTAAAACGTACCAACTTAGCGTACGTTAGCTAGAGATGTTAAATGGGCCCGGGCCCGTAGGGCTGGCCCGTTTAACCCGCCAAAAAACCGGGTTAGGGCTGATATTTCCTAGCCCGTTTAAATTCGGGCTTTTTTGGCCCGGACCGTTTAGCCCGAAGCTTGTTAGGGCTAGCCCGAAGCCCGATATATATATATATATATATATATATATATATATTGTTAATCTCAACTTACAGTAATACTATATTTATATAACATATATTAATATTATAGTATATGTAATATATATTAATATTATATATAATATATATTATTTCAGTATTTGTTAATATAGTGTGTATATATATATGTATATACATAAAAGTATATTTTTTGTTAAATTTATTATAGTATCGTTGTTACTATATATATAAAATATATTGTTACTGTTTTTTTTTGTTTGACTTATAAAAAATAAAAAATAGATTTTTTAAATATTTAGCCCGAAACCCGTTAGGGTTAGGGTTAGGGCCGATATTTCCTAGACCGTTTAAATCCGGGCTTTTTTGGCCCGGACCGTTTAGCCCGAAGCCCGCTAGGGCTAGCCCGGAACCGCTAGGGCTAGCCCGTTTAACATCTCTAACGTTAGCCCATAAACTTAGCCTACGTTAAGGGCTCTATACTTAGCCAAAATCCAACTGTTTCTGCCTGTCTCGACATACCAAAAACACATACACACATACTGAATACATATACTGGATCCAATAACATTCTTATACGATATACTCTATATCGAAAGTACGATAACCTGATACACGATATCCTCAAATATAACTGTCGACCAGATATGACAATTATACCGATACTGACATCTCAGTCCTTTATTTATTTTATCCATACTGTACAGATTCCACGGTGTACAATATAACTCGGATAAAATAATATCAAACAACAGTAGTAGAAATTCCGGATATTACATTCTACAGCACTTAAAATAAGTTTTGGCCTCGAAACTTGCAATCCGTCATAAAAAAAAATATATCCCAAAACCATCACGACAACAATCAATCATCATTATTACCGAATAATCAAAATAGCATACCTACAAATGCGCATAGTCGACGATCTCCTGAGATACTAGCAAGTGACTTCACTGTAAAGCCTCGATACGCTTACAATCACATTCCATGAATCTCAACAAAAATATATCATCTTCGGATGACATAATCTATCCGTGTCGGATCCTGTCTGTCTGATCGCACAATCAAATCCCAATTCGGATACAAATCAATAATACACGATACATCTGTGAAGCAACTGCCCAACAAAATAACACAATTTCCGAAACATCGACACAAAATCTGAACGCTTATACGATCATTAACAATGATCAACCAACAAATTAATCGAGTTTATCATCGACATGATAAACTTCAATATGACCAATCCAAAGGTCAAAACGCAGCCAGAATATCATCAACATGATAAACTCCAATATAACCAATGAACGATCAAAGATAATCGAAAATACCTTCACACGATAAGCTCCAACACGATCAACACAGAACCACAGAAACCGATATACGAACGAATAAAGTTCTCAAAACGACACACCAATCACATACAGTGGATCTTCAATAAACATACCCGACCGGTGAACATATCCCTCTCAGGCGTACGAACAACCAGTCGCAAATCGACGAACATCCCAAATCATACATGGAGTGGGAATGACCAATCAGTACGGCTCAAAATTCAAAAGTAGTACAATGACGCTACCACCACATCAATAGAGCCATATAGCACATATGCTCCAGTTTCACAAAATCCGAAGTTCCAAAATTACATCCTGTGTATGAATCTACAACACACATCATATTTATCTTATCCGATAAATCGATCGATCATCCCTGGATAACAAAACTGTCATATTAGAGTTCGGATCTCTTTTCCTCGTACTGTTAGCGTGTTATCATGCGAAGGCAACCTTATGGCCGGACGACCCTGGTGGCGAAGTATTCCGTGAAGACATGCGCCAGCTCGTTAAAGGAGCCAATGGACCGGGGTGGCAATGAGGTGTACCACTGGTGGGCGAGGTCGTCCAGCGTCAGAGGGAACATTCGGCACCGGGTCGCGTCCGATGCCCCACACCCGGTCATGTAGATGTTGAACTTGTTCAGGTGTGTTTGGGGGTCCGATCGCCCCTCGTACACGGGTGTTTGCGGGGGAGCGATCCTGTGCTGAACGGGGGTGAGCTCGATGTCGATCGCGAGCGGCTCGCTTGGCTAGGCGATCGTCTTCATGGCGCCTGCCCTGGATTCCAGGAGCGCTTTCACGTCGTCGAGCTGACGTTGCAATGCGGCAATCGCCGTGGCTCGGTTACTTGTGGATCGGCTTTAGGAGCGGGAGCCAAGGCGATCGTGTACCGATCTCCGGACTCCGCTGCTGCCGACCTCGGAAATTTGGCGAGGGGGAGCCAGACGGCTGGGCTGCCTTCTGGGAGCCGGGTAGGCTGAGCTCCTGGTGACGGACTCAAAATCTGTCGTCTCGTAGCTGGGGCCGGACTGCCCCGGTCGCCAGGTCGGGTCACTGCCCTGGCGATCGAAGACAGAGGTGCCCCGGCTGCCGAGCGCCTCCTCTTGCAGACGAGAGCCTCCTGGCGATCGCTCGGCCAGTAACGCCTTGAGCTTCCGCTTGTACTTCCGGCGGGCGGCCGAGGGGGTGATAGCGGGAGGCGCGTTGAGAGCACTCCATCGCCCCTGAAGGGCGGCTATGGCCTCTTCGATCTGTTCATTGGTTCGAATCGACGAGCGAGAGGTTGGGCCGCCCGTGGACGGATCGAGCGTCTCGATCAAGGGCCGCCTTCCACCATCGGCTTCGCTGACCGGGAAGGAACGGGGCCGGGCCGCCGGGCCGGCTTTCTTCGACGCGGAGGCGGAAGACATGATTTCTGAAAGATTTCTTTGAAGTGCAGTGAGTGTCACTTCAAGTATCTGCCCCGAGAACAGTGAGTGTTCTTCGGGACGGTAGGTGTAAAAATTTGAGGGTTGGATCCCCTTCCTCTAGCGCCAATTGTTGTTGCCCAAAATATTTATCCGAAGATTAAATACTGCTGGAAGACGGACAACAAACAACAATTTGCGGGAGCACTTCCGAGAGAAGATAAATAATACAAGATTTGCCGGGTTTGTTAGGCCTGGGCTTGAATGCTCTCGCGAGATGATATTATTACAAATATTCGTGGATACAAGTATTAATGAGAGAAATCTAAATACAATGAGTGTAAAAAGACTTTGTTAATCCGGCTCTTGAGCGAAGCTCGATGTTCTTCGTCCCTTCCGATCATCTTATTGTATGAGAGAGGCCGGGAGAAGAAGTACCGGAAAATAGCCGTTGCCAAGAGTTGGAGATAGCCAAGTGCTGGGTATTTTGCTTCTGTATTGCGTGAAATCCGAAGGAAGTTCAAGTGCGAGAATGCCAGAGAGTGTTTTGTGTGCCAAAATCTCGGTCCTTTGGACAAGTGCAGGGTGCCCTGTATATATAGTGGCAGCCGAGTCTTGTCCTCTGGCGGGCGATCGCCTTCCGGCCATTATAATAATGGGGCGATCGTCCGCCGGCCAATATTATAATGGGGCAATCACCCGGGCTGTCGGGTTAAAGTCCAAGGGAGAGGCTGGCGCCAGATGGGCGGTCCAATGAGGAGCCAGCACGCGTCCGGAGTCACTGTCACATGCGGCCCTACTGACAGCTTTCGGCGGAATCACTGGCACATGCAGCCCTACTGACAACTTTCGGCGGCTTGTCGGCTGGTGGAATGATTCTGCCAGGCTGTGGTCAATGACCCGAGATTCGCGGATCTTGTCTTGGCTCTTGCACGTGGTGCCAGTCTTGAGGCTCGGCCTTTGCCGACTGGATGGCCATCGGCACTGATCGACATGAGGCGGTCGTCTCTAGCTGGTCATCAGAGGTCTCCATCGGCCAGTTGCTGAGGGTCGGCATCGGTCGGTCACCACGGGTCGGTCGGCAGATGCCGAGAGAGGATCGCCTGCTTGTCGGTCGCCAGGAGTCGGTCGCCGAGTGCCGAGAGACGATCGTATTTGATGTCGATCGCTCGGCACCGGGACTTGTCCTGGGACCTTCGGTTGGCCGATTTAGCTTGTCCGCTGGGCTAAGGCTAGGCCGCCTGGTCGCTGATCGGCAGTTCTGCCTTGGCTGCTCGGCAGTGACTCGGTCGCCCGATCTCCGAGGCGATCGCTGGTCGGAGAGTGTTAATTCTTGACACAACATTCTCGGCCCCATATCACCCTCAGACGAACGGGCAGGTAGAGGCCGTAAACAAAATCCTCAAACACACGATCAAAGCACGACTCGAATCCAGACAAGGATGATGGGCGAGCGAGCTCCTAGATGTTTTGTGGTCCTATCGAACAACGACCCGAAACTCAACCGGCGAAACCCCATTCGCCCTCGTCTTCAGAACAGAAGCAGTGATCCCTTCGGATATCGCCGTCCTCAGCCACCGAACTGAACAGGAAATGACGACAGACAATGATGTAGCCCGACGAATCGACTTGGACATGCTAGAAGAACGGCGACTGACCTCGAAAATGAAGAACACAATCCACAAAAGGAGATCCGAGAAGTTCTTCAATTCGAAGGTCAAGGAAAGACGGTTCCAAGTGTGCGACCTAGTCCTCAAAAAGGTCCAGACCCACACAGGAGTCTTTGGCCCGAATTGGGAAGGACCCTTCAGAATATCTAAATGGCTAACTAGGGGAGCCTACGAACTTGAACACCCTGACGGGACTCCGGACCAATATCCCTAGAACGCCGTACATTTGAAGAAATACTACCAGTGAAAACTCTGTATTCAGTTACCCAATGTACAAAGAGTATAATGAGATTTTCCTATCCCATCTATGTGGTTCGCCTCGATGAAAACAAACAACTAAAAAGAGGACGACTCGCGCGCCCTACAAGAGGTCGTCAACTAACCTGAAAGACCTACGCAAGCGATCGCCCCCCCCCCCCCAAGCATAATGTATACCGTCGAGGATAGTCATTCAACATGGCGATCCGAGGTAGAAAAGTGCAGCCATGGTCCTGGAGGTCGATGGAACCGACAGCTTTGTCCATTCAAGGTTCCTTTGGGCTGCGATCGCTCACCCTTCGTTTAAATACCAGGCAAGCGTAGCCGAAGGACCCTCCAAATAAATCTATGGACACGCTCGCACGCCCTCAAAAGTACATCATCTAACATGATATACCCGGACAAGGCGACGCGTCCCTACCCCGTCACAACGTATACCGTCGAGGGTCGCCATCTAACATGGCGACCCGAGGTAAAAAAGTGCTAACAAGCTGCAGGCGTGGAGTCGAATAAACCGACGACGCCCCGTGCAAGGACTCCTCCAGACCAAGACCGCTCGCCTTTCGTTTAAATACAAGGCGGGCGCAGCCTAACGGAGGACCCTAACAATAAAGTGAGTCGCGAGACAGACCTACATATGGAATGTCCCTCGCACACAAAGACACGGTTATGGAGGTTGGCCCATCGAACTCCGCTGCCGTGCATGATTCCTCAGAGTCGAAACAGTCGACCTCCCTCGAAGAATCGGCAAAACTAAAGATAGCTCACCAAACATACTATTTTCGTTCCCTTACTTACACTAAGTAAACGAAAACAAGGGGCAAAGTGGAGCTATTCCTAAATGGGATCGGAAGGAAGGGACCATGCACGATCGGCTTCGTTCAAACACACACATGACGATCGATCTTGTTCAAGAAATTTACAAGTAAGAATTTTCAAGTGTACCAATACATTCGGATCCATTCAACATTCAAACAGTCGATCATGCAAACAAGGCATCAGGTGCGATTGTGTGAACACTTGTATAAATTCATATGCAAACATTCATAAGAGGCGGTCGTACATATAAAAAATCAGATGCGAAGAAGAATTATTTTATTCCATTCAAAACGATCGTACATACAAGCCCAAAGGCAATACAAGAGAAAACTGGAAATTACAAAGCAAAAGAAAACAAAACAAACAACAACATCACTCAGGCCACCCCCGACTAGCCTTCACCTCCAGCAGGCGGATCGGCGCGCGCTTCCTCACCGGCTTCAGGATAAATAAGTTTATCCGGAAATGGATACCATATCATATCTGTAATATCCGGATTTATTACTGTGTATTTCATCTGTATTCAAACCCTGTATTATTCGAATTTGTGGTTTTGATTATTGGAGTATGATATTTCTTGCATTGGCATCCTTGTACTTAAGTATATCAACATGAAAATTTTCTCATACAAACTCGTGATAGCGCACGCTAAGAATGTAGCTTAACGCGCGCTATCGGCTATTACTAGCGCACGCTACGTATGTAGGAGTTGTGTGCGCTAGACAATGAATTATTGAGGTAGGCGGCTAGCACATGCGCAGCCGGGACATGGGTCCGGATAAGATTCCCGCGGACGAACCTGGACAGATTTGGAGTCAATGCTTATTAGCATGCGCTAAGTAGTGTATGCTAGCGTGCGCTAATTAGCTAAAGTGCAGAATATTATAAATGAGACAACAACCCGTTTTGGCTTACATTTCCTTCGTCTATACTTCATTCTTGAGAGTCCAGAGAGCAAGAATTTCCCTTCCAAAACACTTATAAAACATCTTCTCGATCCTTGAATATTGGATATTACTTGTGAGTGATCATTGAAGTGGAGTGGCATACAACCAACCGGAGTCGGATTCTACCTTACGGTTTAGTGATTTTCATCATATTAAGGTATGTTCAACCTATCTCCAGACTTAGAGTTGGATTCTAAAGAATTAGATGATCATGTTAACGAGATATTGATTTTTATTAGTGAATTATTCAACATGCATCATGTTTGGAATATAGAGATGGTTATGCCTCAAGTACCTTGATTATAAACATCATGATTCGAATCTTATTACAATGAACAAGTAGAGGAAGCTTCTATCATTGGTAATCCAAATCTAGTAGATGACTTCATAGCAATCATGGACTTGACTTTAATATCATTATTGTTAGATGAATCTAAGGGATTGATCATGGAAGGATTTATCTAGTATAGATGGAATGTTAAACAACTACAGTATGATAATTTTGATTGATATAAAGGTGTCGATATCAACCGTTAAGCCTTTCGAATTGTCGTATGAAGATTTGTAGTCGAAATGGAATATGGTTTTATAATAGTATACATATTCTTGAATCCGAAGTTGTTGTTATCCGTAAGATCATTCATAACCATATGAACACGATATTCATGGAGGTAACATGAATTAACACTGAAGATTTCATTTGGTTTGATCATGTTGAGATCAGTTTACTGCCCAGTAGTAAACTGCCATGCACAGTTAGCGCACGCTAAGCTATGACGATTAACGTGCGCTATCGAGCATGAGTTAACGTACGCTACGTTTGGTACGTAACGTACGTTAGGCCATCAGACGAGTCAGTCGGCTGATCAGTGAAGTACTAACCATGCATAGTTAGCGTACGCTAGGTTTTATTGTTTGCGTGCGCTATCGAGCAGACTTAACGCGCGCTACACAGAGTACTTAGCGTGCGCTAAGAAGTTCAGGCAGATTGCATGTTATGAGCTTTTAGCCGTCAATTGAATTGTTAGACATTCGTACGATGTGAGATAAATTCTTTATTATTTCTTTTGTTAAGGTTCGAGCCTGTTACGTGATTGATCGAAGGGGACGACCTTCGAGTATTTTGATATTCATGGAAGTTTTATTCTTGTCAACGAACCGAGGCAAGTACTCTAATTAGAATTGTTTATATTATGACAATTATGATGTGATTGTATCGTGTAAATATGTTGTGATTATATGTCCACCATGCGTTGATCCGACGGGAATCATCATCGGAATCTATAGCTGTGTGCGCTGGATCGTTGGACAGGTAGTTCAACCATGTGTTGGTCCGACGGGATCATCATGGGAATCTATAGCTGTGTGCGCTGGATCGTTGGAATACCATCAGTATGTTGAAACTGTTATGATATGATATGTGTTGTGGATATTTCTCGTTGGAGAAACTTGTTATGATATAATTGTTGATTATATCACTGTTGTATGATTATTGTACTTGTACTAGCATCGTTGTGCTAACCCCTTCGGGGGTGAATATTTGTGTATGTTCAGGATCCAGGAGAGCGGGAAAACAACCACTGGAGATGCATGACGACGAGGGTGCAGAGTGATGTTCCGGCCGGGTTTACTGGCTGTTGTTTGTTGGTTATTTCAATAAGTACTCGAGTACGTCGTCCGTTTATGATGTTTGGAATTTAGTGATGTATTAATAACTCTTCATTTGATATTTGTATTCTCGGTATTGAACCAGACTGTTGTATTTTATTTCAGAAATTTCATAAATTGGTATCTGTTATGGTCATTTCCTTTATTCAGCCTTGTAAATTCTTATGTAAAGGATTTACGGCGCTGTAATATTCCTGAATATATCGGGGGTGTTACAAAATATGGTATCGGAGCTAAGATTATGGATATCTTGGCCATTGGGTTAAAATAGGGGTCATTTACATCTTTTGAGGTAACCGGCCGTGAATGACATCATTGTACTGCCTACGTCTTCATGCGAATGGTTGTTGTAAGTTCCTAAACTCTATCTCGTTCTTTACATATTGTACCTCTTTATACTTGAACATTAGAATGATGTTGCTTCCCGTATATTGAGTATTTGTGCTTACAGTATGTTGAGAGGCGGACGTGGACGTGGTCGCGGTCGTGGACGCGGACGAAGGAATGCTGAAAGGGAGGCGTCGCCTTCTAATCAGGCTAGTCATAGCTCAGGCGAGCCGCAACGATCCATCAATAACGAACCGGAACCTGCTGTACCAGAAATCCTTCGTCAAGTGGTGAATCAGATGACTCAGTTCGCTCATGTCGTGGACCAAATGCAGATGGCGGTGGGACTTCAGCAGGGAGATGGACAACAAAGGATTCCAGAAATGGGAAATCGAGGGGACCGATGGTTACAAGAGGTGGCGAAGATGCAACCACCCAAATTTGACGGCTTTTCCGAGACTCCCACTTGGGATCATTGGTTGAAGGAATTGGAGAAAATTTTTGCTGGAATTAATTGTCCAGACGACAGGAGAGCTCCTATTGCCCAGTACTTTCTGATAGGGGAAGCATCCGAGTGGTGGGAAGCTATCCGACCTGCAGATCATGATGCTGATTAGACAGAATTTAAAATGATGATGGAAGCTCAGTACTACCCTCGTCCTGTGAGGGAAGCCAAAATTCGGGAGTTTTTCTCCGCTCAGCCATCAGACGAACCCGTATCCCAGACGATTAAGACGTTTAACCAGCAGTTAGCATTTGTTCGACATCTGGTCAGAACAGATGAGGAAATGATGATTCATTTTGAAATGAGGATGAAACCAGAATTCCAAAGGTACATGTCCGGTTTTGAATGTACCACTCCCCGCCAATACCAGGATAAGGCATTGGCGTACGAAATCAAGGAAGCATCAATGGAGAAGTTTATGGAGTCAAAGAAGCATAAAGTCTCTGGTACTTTTACAGAGCACAAGAGCAGTGGACCCCGCAAGGCCCAGTCTTTTTTTTCTTTCAAGAAACCTCCGCACCCATCTAAGAGCGGAAAGAATTACGGAACAATGTCAGCCACGACGGATACAGCTAGGAAGTGCTTTAACTATGGTCGCCCAGGCCACCTTTGGCCTGATTGTTTGCACACTCCAGTTACATGTTTTGACTGCGGACAGGAAGGGCATCATGCGACGTTTTGCAAGGATGCCACCAAGTATAATGGAACCCGTTCATCACAGCCAGTTCAGAAGGAAGCTAGTATCCAACAGACGCAGCAAAGTGTTCAGATGCCTCAAAATTTTGGCCGCGGACGAGGCAGAGGACAATGGGATCGAAAGGGGACATCGAGTGCCGGATCTGTTCCCCCACGTCTGTATGAGATGAGGAGGGCAGACGATCAGGATGCTATTGTCGCATCAGGTACTATCCAGATCTTTTCCCAACCAGTTAGTGTTTTATTCGATACCGGAGCTACGCATTCTTTTATATCCTTCTCTTGTGTAAATCGTTTGAATATTTCTGGTTTTCATACTTGTGAACCTTATGTTGTTGGTTTACCGAGTGGAGAGAGGATTGTCGGGAACTTAGAGACTAGAGATTTCCCTGTATCATTTGGGGGTAGGGAGTGGCTCTCAAATCTGATTGTGATATAAATGCAAGGATACGACCTGATACTCGGAGACGATTGGATTAATCGATATGGAGCTATTGTAAACTACCGAAGGAGGAATATTTCATTGATCGTTGATGATGGCTCCGAAGTACTGTTTAAAGGATGGAAACCAGGAAGCTCAGGAAAGTTGATCAAAGCAATGAAAGCTGTCAAATTGTTGAAACAGGGCTGTACCGGATACTGGAGCTATGCAATGAAGAAAGAAGACGAAATTATGGAACTTTCATCCATTCCTGTTGTGAATGAATTTCCAGATGTATTCCCTGACGAGTTACCTAGACTACCTCCACAGAGGGATATAGAATTTACCATTGAGCTGGAACCAGGAGCTACACCAATTTCTAAGGCGCCGTATCGTATGGCACCTACTGAGATGTACGAACTGAAAAAGCAGCTGGAGGAGTTACTGGACAAAGGCTATATTCAGCCAAGCGTTTTGCCCTGGGGAGCGCCAATACTTTTTGTCCGAAAGAAGGATGGATCGCTTCGACTGTGTATTGACTATCGAGAGCTGAACAAGATGACGATTAAGAACAAGTATCCGTTGCCACGGATTGATGATCTGTTTGACCAGTTGCAAGGGGCAACAGTATTTTCTAAAATCGATTTGAGATCAGGGTATCATCAGCTGAGGATTAAGGAATCTGATGTTCCGAAATCAGCGTTCAGAACTCGCTACGGACATTATGAGTTTGTAGTGATGCCGTTTGGTCTCACTAACGCACCTGTTGTATTCATGCAATTGATGAACCGAGTGTTCATCGAATATTTGGATAAATTTGTGGTCGTGTTCATTGATGATATTCTAGTGTATTCTAAGAGCCCGGAAGAGCATGCTCAGCATTTGCAAATTGTATTGGAACTTTTGAAAAATGAGCAATTGTACGCCAAACTCTCTAAGTGTGAATTTTGGCCGAAGGAAGTAATGTTCCTCGGCCATGTGGTATCAGCTAAAGGAGTCCGAGTAGATCCTCAGAAGATCGAAGCAATTATGGATTGGAAGCCTCCAAAAAACGTGAAGGAAGTCCGAAGCTTCTTAGGACTTGCTGGATATTGTCGTCGATTCGTGGAAGGGTTTTCTAAAATCTCCCACCCACTTACTCGACTCCTGCAGAAATCTCAAAAGTTTGAGTGGAACGAATCATGTCAAACTAGTTTTGATGAATTGAAGAAGAGATTGACGGTGGCACCGATTCTATCACTTCCACAGGGAACTGGAGGATTTATAGTTTACAGTGATGCTTCGAACCAAGGACTAGGATGCGTATTGATGCAGAATGACAAGGTGATCGCTTATGCGTCGCGACAGCTGAAACCTTATGAAGTGAATTACCCAACACATGATTTGGAGCTAGCGGCAGTAGTTTTTGCTTTGAAGATCTGGAGGCATTATCTATACGGGACTCACTGTCAGATCTTTACAGATCACAAGAGTCTCAAATACATCTTCAGTCAGAAAGAGTTGAACATGCAGCAAAGAAGATGGTTAGAACTGATTAAGGACTATGACTTGGAGATTTTGTATCATCCAGGCAAAGCGAATGTAGTGGCTGATGCACTCAGCCGCAAGCCTGTTTCTATTCAGATGCTGGAGACTCTGACCTCCCAACTTAGCCTTCAACGAGAGATGATTCGAGAAGGAATTGAAGTGTGGTTACAAAGAGTCCAAGGACAACTGTGCGTGATGAAAATAACTTCATCATTAACCGAAGAAATCAAATCTAGACAGGCAAATGATCCTCTGATGATTCGGTTACGTGATGAAGTGATCAAAGGAAAGGCCCCCGGATTCATAATTCATGATGATGGAGTTTTGAGATTCCAGAACCGACTCTCCATTCCCGATGTCGATGTTCTGAAGCAGACGATTATGAAAGAAGCTCACAGTTCGCCCTATTCTATCCACCCAGGCACCAGTAAGATGTATAAGGACTTGAAGCAGAATTTCTGGTGGGGCAACATGAAGAAAGATGTAGCGGACTATGTTTCGAAATGCTTGACTTGTCATCAGGTTAAGATCGAGCATCAACGGCCTGCCGTAATGTTCAAGCCACTCCCGATTCCTGAATGGAAGTGGGAGGACATATCGATGGACTTTATCACTAGTATGCCGAGAACCAGGACAGGAATGAACATGATTTGGGTGATAGTTGATCGTTTAACCAAATCAGCTCATTTTCTAGGCATTAAGGATACGTGGGGACTAGAGAGGTTGGCACGAGTATTTATTTCGGAGATAGTTCGATTGCATGGTACGCCGAAAACCATTGTTTCTGATCGAGACGGCCGTTTTGTGTCTCACTTTTGGAAAGCAGTTCATAAGACTTTGGGGACCGAATTGAACTTCAGCACAGCATATCACCCACAGACTGACGGACAATCCGAGAGGACTATTCAAATGGTGGAACACATGCTAAGGGCCTGTGCCTTAGATTGGTCAAACTATTGGGAAATTCATCTACCGTTGATTGAATTTACCTACAATAATAGTTGGCATGTTTCCATTAAGATGGCACCATTTGAGGCATTATACGGGAGGAGATGTAGATCGCCCCTATGTTGGGATGATTCATCAGACTTAATCGGGACAGAACCAGAGTTGATCGTACAGACTAGAGAGAAGATAACCTTGATTCGTGAAAGGCTGTTGATCGCCCAGAGTCGCCAGAAATCTTACGCAGACATACACCGTCGCCCTTTGGAATTCAGTACGGGAGACCACGTACTTTTAAAGGTTTCTCCTACAAGGGGAATCTTTCGTTTCGGAAGGAAAAGAAAGCTAAGTCCGAGATATATCGGACCATTTGAGATCCTTGAGAGAGTTGGAGAGTTGGCATACAGATTGGCATTGCCGCCGTCATTGTGCCATGTTCATAACGTGTTTCACGAATCCCAGTTACGGAGGTATATACCAGATCCTAGTCATGTCATTGATTTTGGCAAGATCAAAGTCGCTCAAGATGGGACGTTTGAAGAAAGACCGGTCAAGATACTCGAGAGTCGAGTTAAGCAGTTGAGAAACAAACCCATCGTTTTGGTCAAAGTTCAATGGTCACGACATGGAGTGGAAGAAGCCACATGGTAAACGGAAGATGACATGAAGTCCAGATATCCCGAGTTATTTTCGTCTTGAGTTTCGGGACGAAACTCCTTTTTAGTAGGAGAGTATGTAATATCCGTATTTATTACTGTGTATTTCATCTGTAATCCAACCCTGTATTATTCGAATTTGTGGTTTTGATTATTGGAGTATGATATTTCTTGCATTGGCATCCTTGTACTTAAGTAAATCAACATGCAAATTTTCTCATACAAACTCGTGATAGCGCACGCTAAGAATGTAGCTTAACGTGCGCTATCGGCTATTACTAGCGCACGCTACGTATGTAGGAGTTGCGTGCGCTAGACAATGAATTATTGAGGTAGGCGGCTAGCACATGCGCCAGCCGGGACATGGGTCCGGATAAGATTCCCGCGGACGAACCTGGACAGATTTGGAGTCAACGCTTATTAGCGTGCGCTAAGTAGTGTATGCTAGCGTGCGCTAATTAGCTAAAGTGCATAATATTATAAATGAGACAACAACCCATTTTGGCTTACATTTCCTTCGTCTATACTTCATTCTTGAGAGTCCAGAGAGCAAGAATTTCCCTTCTAAAACACTTAGAAAACATCTTCTCGATCCTTGAATATTGGATATTACTTGTGAGTGATCATTGAAGTGTACAACCAACCAGAGTCGGATTCTACCTTACGGTTTAGTGATTTTCGTCATATTAAGGTATGTTCAACCTATCTCCAGACTTAGAGTTGTATTCTAAAGAATTAGATGACCATGTTAACGAGATATTGATTTTCATTAGTGAATTATTCAACATGCATCATGTTTGGAATATAGAGATGGTTATGCCTCAAGTACCTTGATTATAAACATCATGATTCGAATCTTATTACAATGAACAAGTAGAGGAAGCTTCTATCATTGGTAATCCAAATCTAGTAAATGACTTCATAGCAATCATGGACTTGACTTTAACATCATTATTGTTAGATGAATCTAAGGGATTGATCATGGAAGGATTTATCTAGTATAGATGGAATGTTAAACAACTACAGTATGATAATTTTGATTGATATAAAGGTGTCGATATCAACCGTTAAGCCTTTCGAATTGTCGTATGAAGATTTGTAGTCGAAATGGAATATGGTTTTATAATAATATACATATTCTTGAATCCGAAGTTGTTGTTATCCGTAAGATCATTCATAACCGTATGAACACGATATTCATGGAGGTAACATGAATTAACACTGAAGATTTCATTTGGTTTGATCATGTTGAGATCAGTTTACTGCCCAGTAGTAAACTGTCATGCACAGTTAGCGCACGCTAAGCTATGACGATTAGCGTGCGCTATCGAGCATGAGTTAACGTATGTTAGGCCATCAGATGAGTCAGTCGGCTGATCAGTGAAGTACTGACCATGCATAGTTAGCGAATGCTAGGTTTTATTGTTTGCGTGCGCTATCGAGCAGACTTAACGCACGCTACACAGAGTACTTAGCGTGCGCTAAGAAGTTCAGGCAGATTGCATGTTATGAGCTTTTGGCCATCAATTGAATTGTTAGACATTCGTACGACGTGAGATAAATTCTTTATTATTTCTTTTGTTAAAGTTCGAGCATGTTACGTGATTGATCGAAGGGGACGACCTTCGAGTATTTTGATATTCGTGGAAGTTTTATTCTTGTCAACGAACCGAGGCAAGTACTCTAATTAGAATTGTTTATATTATGACAATTATGATGTGATTGTATCGTGTAAATATGTTGCGATTATATGTCCACCATGCGTTGATCCGACAGGAATCATCATGGGAATCTATAGTTGTGTGCGCTGGATCGTTGGACAGGTAGTTCCACCATGTGTTGGTCCGACGGGATCATCATGGGAATCTATAGTTGTGTGCGCTGGATCGTTGGAATACCATCAGTATGTTGAAACTGTTATGATATGATATGTGTTGTGGATATTTCTCGTTGGAGAAACTTGTTAGGATATAATTGTTGATTATATGACTGTTGTATGATTATTGTACTTGTACTAGCATCGTTGTGCTAACCCCTTCGGGGGTGAACATTTGTGTATGTTCAGGATCCAGGAGAGCGGGAAAACAACCACTGGAGATGCATGACGACGAGGGTGCAGAGTGATGTCCCGCTGCAAGGATGCTCAAGTACATAGTCTTTGAAGGTTTCCATCATAGGGCCGACCTCGAGCGCTACCTTCTTGGCAGCACGGATAGCGTCGGCGTAATCCACATAGTAGGCGAACTCGCCGACGTACCCCACGTTAAGGTAGGGATCGGTCTCGATTGCCTTTAACTGCTCCTTCAGCCCCGCAGTCGTCTTGTCAGCATCCGCAAGCTCGGATACCTTGGCGGCCAGTTCTCCCTTCGCCTTCTCCAGCTCGCCGTGGAGCCGATCCACTATCGCCTTCAGCCCAGTCACCGCCTCCGCGATCCAATGTTCGCGTCCAGGTCGGTCATCCAAGCCTTAAGAAGAGAGGTGATGTCCCGGGAGACATAAGAAGGGACGTCGACAGCCTCGCGCGGAGACTTGCTTGCCAGGAAATCCAGCACCATCGGCGAGACGTCCGGATCGGCAAGACGGACCCTGCAACACAAACAAAAAGAAACAAAGGAGTTAGTATACACCCTACACAAATAGCCTAACTCAGAAAGATCAAACCGCTTTTACCTGGCGACCAACTCGGGGTCGCGGACGAAATAGGGCTTGCCCCGAGGAGTTTCGGCTTCGGCGATCACCACGGTCTTCAGGAAGGCAGCTGAGGGCCTGGACCCCTCCACCATCGGAACAGCAGAGATAGGTGGCGCGGCAACCGGCGGCTCCAAAATGGATACCTCCGCGTCAGTAGTCGGCAGGGACTCCTCCGGCCTCCACCTCTTGCGGTTGCGCTGGAGCTGTTCTTCCTCTCGAGCTTCCGGCTCGACGACCAGCACCGTAGTAGGTCTCACCGCAGGGACAAGACGGGACGTCGTTGCAGGGGCACGACCCGTCTTCTTTCCCTGGTGAAGACGACCCAAAAGACTGGGGTTCGACATTGAGATCTCTTTTAGGGGCTCGGAATAATGGGGAAAATAGATCTCTGTCAAAGAAGAAATTCAGCCAAGTTAGACATCTATCTCAATCAGACGATCGTCAAGAAGGAAAGGGAAAATAATAATTTATACCTGGAACCGTCAGATGGCGAGCGAAGCGAAACAATCGGGTGCCCAACCAATGAGGTTCGTAGTTGACTGTGCGAATGTCGATATAGGAGTCCGGCAGACCGCGAATTCGCTCCCAAACGATCAAGAAGTCGAAAGGAAGGTCGCCGATCGCTGGAACAAGGAAACCTGCAAAGAGGAAACCAAATTAGATCAGTCCAAGGTGTATCCGATCAAAGGGAGAGTTAAAACCCTTACTCGGATTCCTCTCCCGAAAATTGGTGGGGATGTCCAACTCTTCCTCTGGCTGATCGCTCGATGCCGACCTCCACGCCCCGCCGACCCAGCACCATTTTGCCAGGTCGCCCCGAACTTTATTTGGCACCCCAAGGACCACCCTACCCATGCGACCTTGAATGTGATAACCACCGACCGATCACTTCTGCGCAGTCAGTTTAAAGAGATAGTTCATTTCCAGCGCAGAAGGTAGACGGAACAACCGATGACCGCCAAAAATTGTCAAGGTGCTAATGATCTGCAGCCAGGCGTTCGGCGTCAACTGGAGCGGCGCCACATTCCAGGCGATCAGCAAATATGACACGGCGAACGCCGAGGGGAACCGCAAGCCGGCCTCCAGAATCATTTCGTTGACGACGACCAGACCCTCGGGAGGTTGGTCGGCACGCTTGTTCTTCGAGGGCACATGCAGCGAGACGTCAGAAGGGATATGGAATTTCGCCCTCCAGGGACTCAAGTCTTTCCTGGTTGCCGAGCTCCGAATCTGACCGAGGGTCCACAGGGAGCGTTCCGCGGCCCGAAACGCCGTCCGCTTCACGGGTTCATAGGGGTGGGCGGCGGAATATGCTTCGAAGTCAAACTAGGGACATGGTCCGGCAATCCTCTCCATAAGATCGGCGAACTCCAAAAAAGCCCGGCCAAATACGTTGTTCTGCTCCCAGTACCGCCTCACCGTTTCATCATCATCAACCGACGAGCCCCTCTGCCTCGTCGCCGCCGCCGATCTCGCTGCGTCGGACTCGTTGAAGAGCTCTTCAACCTCCGCGGGTGTGATTCCCACACGGATGGCCTCAACGGCCGTCTCCATGTGGAGAACCGCGGAGGCTTCTTCCCGGGCGTGCAAAGTCGCGGCGGCAGAGGAGCTACCAGCCACGTATGTTTTAGATCCTCCTCCAGACATGTTTTGAAGAGTAAAGGGGTAGAAAAAATTTTGTTCTTACCTAGAAGGAAAGTCGGTCGGCACAAGAATCTTCAAAGAAATTCGGCAAAGTCTCATCTGAAAAGAAAGGGTGCATAAAGAGTTGAACCGAAGTGGCCCTAGCCCTTTTATAGGTGAGTGCAGGGACCTATGTGCAAATAGGCGGAATCCCGAGGGCTGAAGTGCAACCGTCGGGAGGGGGACACATTAAATGCAGCCCTCGAAACCCGCGTACGCGTCGTTTCGAGGGCACGCCAGACGACAAGTCTGACAAAATCGTCGGACTCCCCCAACGGTAGCGTGACGCGTGTCCCTGCAACATTTCGAGAGCCTGCCTCCACTTCCCGCTATTTCCAGCGCATAAGGAGATCGTCCGGATTCAAAATCAGATCGTCCAGGCAACGATCGTCCTTGTCATAAGCAGATGAGTCAATCGTCTAAAACAGGTGATCGCCAACAGTGCCACCTCACCCCATGTTTTCAACATTGGAGCGAGCTGGGGGGCAATTGTTATGCGGCGATTAATACGCCTCGATGACGATCGGCATAATAATCAAGAGCCAGCCATAGAAGACAGATGCTGGGCAAGCGCCTAGCGGTCGACGTCCAAGGCGATCGTCTATTGGCATCTGGCGATCGCCTATAATGTCCGACTGTAGACGATCGTCCCGTGCCACACGTGAATCCGACACCCATCAAAGTCTTCGAAGACCGAATCTCGGACGTAGACCCACGTGCAGATCCGCAAAAGGCGCCGCAAGATAAGGCTTTTTGACCCCAGCCTGTCACCACCTTCACACCTACCGACAGGCTCGCCGAAAGGTACAAAGTGGGTCCTCCCCTGACAGCGACTCACGACGTGTGCGGACTTCTCATTGGCTCGCGCATCTGACTGCCAGCAGCAGCCTCGGACTTTAAGGAAACAGTCCCACGTGATGGGACGATCGCCCTCATTATTCTAATATAGAATACGGCAGTCGCCCGCGATCGCTGGGGAGGATCTAGCAACCTCTTCTACTATAAATAGGAGGCTTCCAACAGTGGCCTGGAGAGAGACATTCTAAGGACGGTGAACTTACTGGACGAATACATACACAAACATAGTATACATAAAAAAGCAAGAACTCACAGAGCATCAGATCTGGTTCTTCCGGCAATCTTCATGCTCTATATCTAAGATAACTAGAGTCATTACACTCATTGTAATTGTTGTGCAGCGATTTACACGCCTCAACGGCGATCAGATCAAGGGCCGAGCGACCGAGTCCATAACCAAATAAGGTACGGCGAACCGGTCAGAACAAAGGTAGTGGCCCGCCATCGAGTATCTAGCGATCGACTCCCAGGGTGATCGCCTTCCGGAACCTAGCGATCGACTCTGGTGCCCGACCTAGGACGACCGTCCTATGCCACGAACAAGACCTTCGTCCGTCAAAGTCTACGAAGACTGGATCTCAAAGCAACGCCCATGTGCAGATCTGCGAAAGGCGCCGCATAACATGGATCGTTGACCACAGCCTGTCACCACCTTATCACCTACCGACAAACCCTCCGAAAGGTACAAGGTGGGGCGCCCGTGACAAATGACACGACGCGCGTGCACTTCTCATTGACCGCATACCGATGGCCAAAGAACTCCTCGCGACTTTAAGGACACCAGCCCATGTGCTAAAGACGATCACCCGCTTATTATAATACAGCAGAGGCGATCGCCCGGCATCTCCTAGTCCTATAAATAGAGAACTTCCAGCAACTGGAAAAAGGTGGGCAATTCATTCCAATCAATTCGGAACTCAGTTGACAACCACATTCAGAATACATATACATTCCTTCAGGCTCTCGGCTTCCTCTCTTGGATCTACCTCAGGATTTCTCTCTCAGCACCTCTCATCCAGAAGACGGTCGGCAGAGGCAACAACTCCTTGCAGTACTGATTCAACGAGACTCACAAGCCCAGGAGCTCAAACATACAGCTAATACATACCGTGAGAGACTATCGATTTCTCACGGTCGTCACAGCTCACCAACGTTGTTACAAGAGCTCACAGAGCATCATATCTGGTTCTTCCGGCAATCTTCACGCTCAATAGCTAAGATAACTAGGGACTTTACACTCATTGTAATTGTACTCTATCATTAATACTTGTACCCCAAAATCTTGTGTTATTTACTTTCCCACGGAAGTGTTCTCGCACTTTGTTTGCTACTCGACCATTCCAGCAATATCTATCTCCAGATAATATTTTGGGTAGCAACAATTGACGTTAGAAGAAGGGGATCTAAACCTTCATTTTTATTCCTACCGTCCCGAAGAACACTCACTGTTCTCGGGGCATATACTTGAAGTGACACTCACTGCTCTTCAAAGAAAGCCTTCAGAATCATGACGTCCACGACTACATCGAAGAGGGCTACTCTCCGAACTGCCGGACATCATATCCCGGCTCCATCCGAGCCCCAGCCGACGGCAGAGGGAAATCGCAGCGACGCGAGACTCTCGATCCTGCACCTGAGGGGTGGCCCCAACCTCTCGCTCGACCAGTTCCAAACCGCAAAACAGATCGACGAGGCTATGACCATCCTAAAGGAGCAACGGAGAGCATGCGCGGCGCCCGCTATAACTCCCTCGGCCATCCACTGCGTGGGCAAATGGAAGTTAAAGGGGATACTGGGCGAGCGATCATCAGAAAGCCCCGATTCGCGAGAAAAGGCTCTCGCAAGGTCAGACGGTTCCATATTCAATCGCTTGGGAAGCGATCCATCAGGGCGACCGGGGCATTCTGTCCCCAACCACGAGATGATGGAATCCGAGTCCGTCACCAGGAGTTCGGCCTACCTAACTCCCAGCCAAATTCAGGTCGGTCATCTGGCTCCTGCACCGAACGCCAGGGGGTCAGTACTTGATCGCCACGGCTCCCGTTCCGAGCGCCTAGCCACGTGCATCCAGGCCGCGGCGATGGCCGTTATGCAACGCCAGCTCGACGAGCTGAAAGCACTCTTGGATACTGGGGAAAGCACCTGTAGAAAGATCATCGGACCGACCGAGCCACTCGCGGTCCATATTGAGCTTGCCCCCGTGCAACCGAGGATCGCTCCTCCCAAACACCTCTGTACGAAGGGAGATCGGACCCCGAAACCCACCTAAGCAAGTTCCGGATATACATGATTGGGTGTGGGGCATCAGAAGCGACCAAATGCCGAATCTTCCCATTAACATTGGCCGAGCTGGCCCATAGGTGGTACGTCTCACTACCACCGCGATCGATCATCTCCTTTGAGAAACTGGCGAATGACTTCACGTCATACTTCGCTGCCAAGGTCGCTAGACCAGAAGGCCCCCACCGTATGCTGAAAATCAGGCAGGGGAAGACGAATCCGACGCAGATTACATCGATCGAGTGGACGAAATAGTCCTCAGCGGCGAGCCCATCAGCGATGAGCTCGCTCTCTACTCAGTCCTAGGGTGATTCTACGGTCACTCACCCATGTTTAGACATCTGACGAAGGACATCCCCCCAACCTACGCGATCTTCCGCACTAAAGCTGCCGACTTTCTGGCCAGGCAAAGGCTACTCACCCTCCGCCTAGGCGAGGTAACGCCGCCTCCTGTCCGAAAGACGGCGAGCGCTAAAACCAAAAAGACGTTCGCTAAGCCATCCGGCGATCTCAAGGCCTACGAGGATGTAGAAACCCATCTCCTCCACACGTTCAACCGAACTCCGGCCCACATTTTCTACGCCATCAAGGGGCGCGAACCGCTGAACAAGCCAAAGGCAATAAGGGACCACGGTCATCTGGACCACAATCAATATTGTGCCTACCACAAGAGTCCCGGCCACAACACCAACCAATGCCGCGACCTCCTCAGACAACTCTGGAGATTGTTCGAATCGGAAAGTTGGACAGCTTATTGGCTTAGCCGGAGCCCCTCCAATCTCCCAACACGGTCGCCCGAGTCGAACGCGAACAGGCCGGAAAGCCCATACGAGCCAACCCCTCGATCAACCTTGGCGACCATATCTACATGCTTCAATCAAGAGAAGGGAACTTCGGAAGTCTCTCCCCGATTTCCCACCTCGTTGAACCAAAGGCTACTGCCTGAGCAAATGCTTCTAAAAAGAGGATGCCTCGCTCGCCCTCTAAAGTTTGTCATCAACATGATGGACCTAGGCAGCGATCGCCTCCCCTAACACAACGTATACCGTCGAGGATCATCATCTGGCTTGATGGTCCGAGGTAGAAGAGTGTCGCCATGGTCGTGGAGGACGATGGAACCGTTGCCTGTGCCCATGCAAGGTCCCTTTGGGCCACGATCGCCCCCCCTTCGTTTAAATACGAGGCTGGCGTAGTCTGAGGGCCCTCCAAAACTAGTCTGTGGACACGTTCGCCCGCCATCAAAGGTCCATCACTTAACGTGGTGGGTCCTTCTCGGATAATGCGACGCGTCCCTCCCCTCATCTCAACGTATACCGTCGAGGGTCACCATTTTAATGGCGGCCCAAGGTAGAAGAAGAGCTAACAAGCCGCGGACGTGTAGTTGATTAATCCGACGACGCCCCGCGCAAGGAATCCTCCAGACCGAGACTGCACACCCTTCGTTTAAATACAAGGCGAGGCGCAGACTTCGTAGAACCCTACCAATTAAGTGAGTCGCGAGAACTTAGCCATCAGACGGAATGTCGCTCGCGCATAAGATACGGTCATGGAGGTCGGTCCATCGAACTCCGCGATCGTGCACGGTTCCTCAAGACCGAGATGGACGGCCTTCCTTGAGGGATCGACAAAATTGAAGACCGCTCACTCAACGATTTATTTTCGTCCCCTTACTTTCACTAAGTGATCAAAAAAAAGGGGGAAGTGTGGAGCTATATATACGATCGTCCCTATTCAATTACATACGGAGATCGGCATATTTTGTATGTTTATGCAGCGATCGAATTTGTTGTAAAAGTTATCTACATGAGTTTATCAATTCACTTGGAGCTACACTCGCAACAATCTCTCCTCACACATTTGTACAAAGTCATGCAAAGACTCAGAAAAACAATCATTCAAATAATAAACCGAAGAAACAAACATTCATTTCATTACTTGAAATTTTCAGAAGTACATACACGGTCGCCCGAAGGCCTAAGTACTACAAAGGAAAGCTACAAAATTACAAGGCAAAAAGCTAAAACAATAAGAACGAAGAGCCTCAGGCCCCTGCCTGGACTTCGTCTTCAACCACCGGATCGGCCCGCGACCCTTCGCCAGCTTCCGGAGCGGCCTCCCCGTCCTCCGGAGTGTCAGGCTGAACAAGGTTCGTCGGAGTCAGGTACCAGCTCAGGTCTACGCCGATGTCCGCGAGATCCAAGATCGGCACGGAGAAAGCTGGATGGAGTGGATGCTCCAATGCATACGCCTTGAAGTTTTCGGCTAGAGGGCCGACCTCCAACCCTCCCTTCTTAGCAGCTCGGAGCGAGTCAGTGAACGCCATATAATAGGCAAACTCACTGACGAACTCCACATTAAGAAAGGGATCGGCCTCGGTCGCCTCTAGCTTCCCTTTCAGCTCCGCCACCGCCTGTTGCGCACCCTGGAGCTTGACCTCCCTTGCATCCGTCTCTCCCCTCGACGCCTCTAGTTCGCTAGTCAGCCGAGCGACAGTCACCTTCAGTTGATCGGCCTCCTTCTCAGAGGCCGCGTGCAACCATCGGGCATCTATCATCTGGTCCCGAAATCGGTCGACCGTCGCCCGAGCTCGCTCATAATTCTCCCTCATCAGCTCAAGGTCATGACTCGCCCGCTTAGCTGCATCCAGGGAGTCCTTCTCCATTGCCACAATCCCGTCGGTAAACTCGGCATTCTATTTCCGAGCGGCCTCGAGATCTGCCTGCAGACGTGTAGTAGAAGGACGCCCCTCGAACTCCTGCACAGCCTGGGCAGCCATCGTCGCCGCTTGGAGAGAGAGAGTGAAAGAAGCTTGCATTGCATTCCTGGATTGCTGGCGAGCGATCGCATCTAAATCCGTCATCCAGGCCTTTGGCAAAGCAGAAACGGCCCGGTTGACGTACAGTGGGACATCGCAGCAGGCCGCGCGAGGAGATCGGCTCGCGAGGAAATCCAGAACCATCGGCGGGCAAGATGGGTTAGTGCTACGGATCCTGCATCAAACAACGAAAAGTTAGCACCTCTCCCACGCAAGTAAAGAAACTCAACAAACAGACAAAATTTACCTCTTGGCTCTCTCAGGATCGCGGCCGAAGTATGGTTTCCTGCGAGGGGTCTCAGCCTCGGCGATCGCCATCTCTCGCAAGAAAGCCGCAGAGGGCGTAGGCTCATTCACCGGAGGAACAACGGTGATCGGAGGCGCGACGATCGGCACCTCACTGGCAGGGGCATAAACTGGAGGTTCTCCCAACCTCTGCCGTTTGCGATTCGTCCGGAGCCCCTCCTCCCAAACTTCCTCCTCAGCCACGATCGGCTCTACGCGAGGCCCCACCTCCGGAATAAGAGGCAACGCCACCGGCGAAACTCGAGATGACTTCTTATGGCGAAGGTGGCTCAGAACTTTGGGGTTCGACATGGCTATCTCCACTGGAGGCTCCGAGAAACGAGGAAAGCGGACTTCTGCAATAAAGAACAATCAAACAACGGTCAGACACACTCTCCAAACAGGACGATCGCCAAGCAATTGGAGATTGCAAAAACTCATACCTCAGACCGAGATATGACGTGGAAAACAGAATAGCCGAGCTGACAGCCAACAGCTCTCTTTGTTGATCCAACGAGCGTCTAAGTCGTCGTCTGGCAAACTTCGTATCTGCTCCCAGACGACCAAAAAGTCGAAAGGAAGCTCGTCGATCATCGGAATATGGAAACCTGCAAAAGGAAAACCAAATTAGATCAGTTTAGAACATATCCAAACAAAGGGAGAGTCAGAACCCTTACCCGGATTCCTCTCCCTAAAGCTAGTGGGAATATTCAGCTCGTCGGAGGGATTGTCGCTCGCTAATGCCTTTCATGAACCGCCGACCCATAACCACTTCGTCGGGTCGCCCCGCACCTTGTTCGGGACTCCAAGGATCACCCAACCGGATCGGCCTTGAATATGATAGCCTCCGACCGACCCTTTCTGAGTCATCAGCTTGAACAGGTGGTTCATCTCCAACGGCGAAGGAAGGCGGTACAGTCGGTGACCACCGAACAAGGTGAGAGCGCAAATGATCTGGAGCCAAGCATTCGGCGTCAACTGAAGCGGCGCCACGTTCCAATCCGCCAGCAAATGGAAGACAGAAAAAGACAGAGGGAACCGCAGCCGAGCCTCCATGATTGCTTCGTTCACGACGACCATGCCCTCCGGAGGCTGATTAGCTCGTTCATTCTCGGCTGGCACAAAAAGATCCACATCTGAAGGGACATGAGACCTCGTCCTCCAGACGGCCAGGTCCTTCCTGGTCACCGAACTCCTTATCTGGCCAAGGGACCATGGAGATCGCTGCGCAGCCCGAAACAGCGATCGCTTAGCAGGTTGATAAGGATGAGCGATCGAGTACTCCCGGTAATTGAATTTAGGAGACGGACCAGACAACCTCTCCAGGATTTCAGTGAAGGCCAAATAGGCCTGGCCAAAGGCACTATGCTGCTCCCAGTAGGTCTTCACCGCCAAGTCTCTCTCCATCTGCGAGCGTCTTTGCTCAACCGCCGCCTCCCTGGCAACGTCGGCTTCATTGAACAGCGCCTCGACTTCCGCGGGGTCAATACCGGCCCGGATAGCCTCGGCGGCTGTCTCCAAATGGAATTCTGCCGAGGGTGCTCCCCGGGCAGTCGAAGCCCCGGCGGCAGAGGTGGTGCCCATTCCGTGCGAAGAAGATGTTCCAGACATTCTCGAAACAAAAAGAGGAGAAAAGGAGTGTTTTCTTACCAAGGATTGAATCGATCGATGATCGGCAGTCAGATCTTCAGAAAATTCTTCGGCGATATTATCCTTCTTCTCCGATAAAAGCGCGTAAGGATCTTAACCCTGCAACCCGGCGCTCTTTTATAGGAGATAGCAGGGACTTCTATGCAATTATGGAGAATCTCATGGGTTGGAGTGCAACCGTCGCAATTAATGACTCCCTTGAAACCTACGACGCGTCGTTTCGAGGGCACGCCAGATGATGAGTCGCAACTAACCGTCGGTCTCCCCCGACAGGAACCCGACACATGCCCCGGAGACTTTTCCATGACCGCTGTCATTTCCCGCTCATTTCAGCGACCGACCAGGTCATCCAAATTCAAAACCAAACCACTCAAAGACGATCGTCAGTCCCACAGAATGCAGAGTCACTCGTCAAGATTCTTCGATCGCCAGCAGAACCACCTCACCCCACGTTTCCAACATCGGAGCGAGCTGGGGGGCAATTGTTGTGCGGCGATTTACACGCCTCGACGGCAATCGGATCAAGGGCCGAGCGACCGAGTCCACAACCAAACAAGGTACGACTATCCGGTCAGAACAAAGGTAGCGGCCCGCCATCGAGTATCTAGTGATCGACTCCCAGGGCGATTGCCTTCCGGCACCTAGCGATCGACTCTGGTGCCCGACCTAGGACGACCGTCCTATGCCACGAACAAGACCTTCGTCCGTCAAAGTCTACGAAGACTGGATCTCAAAGCAGCGCTCATGTGTAGATCTACAAAAGGCGCCGCATAACATGGATCGTTAACCACAGCATGTCACCACCTTATCACCTATCTACAAACCCGCCGAAAGGTACAAGGTGGGACCGCCCGTGACAGCAACTCAGATGCGTGCAGACTTCTCATTGGACCGCACAGCTGACTGCCAGCAACTCCTGCGGACTTTAAGGAGACCAGCCTATGTGCTAAAGACGATCGCCCGCTTATTATAATACATCAGAGGCGATCGCTCGGCATCTCCCAGTCCTATAAATAGAGAACTTCCAGCAACTGGAAAAAGGTGGGCAATTCATTCCAATCAATTCAGAACTCAGTTGACAACCACATTCAGAATACATATACATTCCTTCAGGATCTCGGCTTCCTCTCTTGGATCTACCTCAGGATATCTCTCTCAGCACCTCTCATGAAGAAGATGGTGGGTAGAGGCAATAACTCCTTGCAGTACTGATTCAATGAGACTCACAAGCCCAGGAGCTCAAACATACAGCTAATACACACCGTGAGAGACTTTCGATTTCTCACGGTCGTCACAGCTCACCAATGTTGTTACAAGAGCTCACAGAGCATCATATCTGGTTCTTCCGGCAATCTTCACGCTCAATAGCTAAGATAACTAGAGTCTTTACACTCATTGTAATTGTACTCTAACATTAATACTTGTACCACAGAATATTTGTATTAATAGCATCTCGCGAGAGCATTCAAGTCTGGGACTAACATCCTCGGAAAATCTTGTGTTATTTACTTTCCCATAGAAGTGTTCTCGCACTTTGTTTGCTACTCGACCATTCCAGAAATATCTATCTCCGGATAATATTTTGGGTAGCAACAGTAATAGTATTCTAATATTAATATTTGTACTCCAAAGTATTCATATTAATAACATCTCGCGAGAGCATTCAAGCCCGGGACTAACAACCTCGGCAAATCTTGTGTTATTTACCTTCCCACGGAAGTGTTCTCGCATTTGTTTGTTACTCGACCATTCTAGCAATATCATCTCCGGATAATATTTTGGGTAACAACAAAACCAAATAATATACGCAAACCATTTTACGAATTCATATCCATCATATGAACCGAAATCCGATGATTACTAATCAATATAACCGATCGACAAACTCAACGATTTCACAATATCCCGATAATTCAACATACGATCGTTTTGCTATGTTCAATTCATCAAGGAGTTTCTCAAGAACACTAAATGATTTGAAACCTTGTTCATAGCCATCAAAACAACGTAATTCGATATCCTCTAACATCTAAACAATCCTTATTCACAATTCAAGGTGTATATAATCATGTTCTTCAACATATACTTCTCATAACAACATGAATCGCAACAAACCACCAAGAACATCGAGAATACTACGATTCCATAATCATAACGACATAATCAAGGCATTTGATCATCAATTCATTATCTTCCCTTAACAAAATTCCCATAATTACAAAGAGTCATCACAAAAATATCAATTCAATCACCATTCATACGAAAACGTGCAGAATTTCTCAAGTTCTACTCATTGAGGCATTTCATCGAACATTTAGGGTGCATAATCCAATTTAATCGTTTAAACGAAGAAATACTCGAATTTGTTCCACAAAACTTCAAGGGTATTGAATGATTATGAGTATACAATCAAGTTCTATCAATAATCTGAATCAAAACGAATCAAATCGGCCAAAACACCAAGAAACCTCAAGAACATCCAAAAAACAAAAGTTCATGTGTTCTTACCTTCGATCCGGGCGGAAGATGATGTTAATCCATGAATCAAAACTTCCAAAACATGTTGTTCTAAGTTGCTCTTACTCAAATCCATCGTCTTTGCTGAAGAAATCGCGAAAGGAATGAAGAAAAACAAAAAATGCTCAAGGTGACTTCGTCCAGGCCTTATATAGGTCGAGACCTGCCGGCACGTTACGGCCGTAACCGGCCGTGGCTTACGTACGTGTTGTGCGGCGATTAATACGCCTCAATGGCGATAACGATCAGAGAGCCAACCATAGAAGGCTTACTCTGGGCAAACACCCAGCAGTCGCCATCCATGGTGATCGTCTTTTGGTATCCGGCGATCGTCATTTGTTATTTGGCGATCGTCTATGATGCCCAACCAGAGACGATCGTCTCGTGCCACGTATGAATCCAACATCCGTCAAAGTCGTCGAAGACCGAATCTTGGACGGTGACCCACATGCAGATCCGCAAAAGGCGCCGACAGATAAGACCTTTGACCCCAGCCTGTCACCTACCTCACCGACCGACAGGGCCGCCGAAAGGTACAAAGCGGGTCCCCCCCGGACAGCGACTCAGGACGCGTGCAGGCTTCCCATTAGCTCGCACAGCTGTCCACCAGCAACATCCCCAGACTTTAAGGGAACAGCCTCACGTGACGGGACGATCGGCCATTTTATTATAATATAGAAAATGGCGGTCACCCACGATCGCCGGAGAGGTCCCAGCAACCTTGTCTCCTATAAATAGGAGGCTCATAAACATGGCAGCAAGGATCAGAGGAATTCACCGTGAATACAGTGCAAAAAACATACAGAGAGAGAGAATAAAAGACTCATCTGGCAACTACTTACACATTCATAGTGATATTCATACACACATATAATACATCCCAAGCAAGAACTCACAGAGCTTCATATCTGGTTCTTCCGGCAATCTACACGCTCTACAGCTTAGATAACTAGAAGTCTTTACACTCATTGTAATAGATTCTAACATTAATATTTGTACTCAACAGTATACTTATTAATAACATCTCGTGAGAGCATTCAAGCCCGGGATTAACAACCCCGGCAAATCTTGTGTTATTTATTTTCTCACGGAAGTGTTCTCGCCTTTGTTTGTTACTCGATCATTCCAGCAATACTATCTCCGGATAATATTTTGGGTAACAACAATTGGCGCTAGAGGAAGGGGGCACCTATAAACCTTCATTTTTATTCCTACCGTCTCGAAGAACACTCACTGTTCTCCGGACATATACTTGAAGAAACACTCACTGTTCTTCAAAAGAAAAGCCTTCAGAAAAATGACATCTGCAACGACCTCCAAGAGAGCCACCCTGCGATCTGCCGGAAACCTCATTCCGCCCGGACCGAATCCCAGCCCACGGCGGAAGGTGACCACGGCGACGCAAGGCTCTCACTCCCGCCCCCGAGGGACGGTCCTAGCCTCTCACTCGATCAGTTTCAGACCGCGGAACAGATTGAGGAGGCTATAGCCATCCTCAGGGAGCGACGGAGGGCATGCGACTCGCCCACCATCACTCCATCAGCCATCCGCCGAGCAGGCAAGCGGAAACTCAAGGGGATCTATGTTGAGAAATCGACAGAAAGCCCCGAGCCGCAGTAGAAGGCTCTCGTCAGGCGGGATGAGTCCGTCTTCAGCCGCCTGGGAAGCGATCCCTCATGGCGACCCGGGCACTCAGGCCCCAGCTAGGAGACATCGGTATCCGAATACTTTACCAGGAGCTCGGTATATCCGACTCCCAGAAGACAGACCGGTCAGCGAGCCCCCGCTCGCCCAATAAATGAGCCCGCTGGCAAGGAACTTATCATCCACCATGGGGCCAAGGGATCTGTGCACGATCGCCTTGGCTCGCGCTCCGGGAGCCAATCAGCGAGCAGTCAGGCGACGGCAATGGCCGCCATGCAGCGCCAGCTCGACGAGATGAAGGCGCTCCTGGAAACTGGGGCAGGCGCCAGGAGATCGATCGCTGGACCAAGTGAACCACTCGCGGTCCAGATCGAGATCGCCCCGGTACAACCGAAGATCGCTCCCCCACAAACACCTATGTATGAGGGAGATCAGATCTGGAGACCCATTTGAGCAAATTCCGGATCTACATGACCGGATGCGGATCATCAGATGCGATGAAGTGTCAAATGTTCCCATTAACTCTGGGCGACCTCGCCCACAGGTGGTACATCTCACTGCCACCTCCCTCAATCAACTGCTTGAGAAGCTGGCGAATGACTTCACGTCGTACTTCGCCGCCAAAGTCGCTCGCCCGGAAGGCCCCCACCGCATGATGAAAATCAGGCAGGGGAAGGACGAATCAGATGAAGATTACATTGATCGGGTAGACGAGATAGTCCTCACCGGCGAGCCCATCAGCGACGAGATAGTCCTCACCGGCGAGCCCATCAGCGACGAGCTCGCCCTCTACTCAGTCCTGGGGGGATTCTGCGGCCACTCACCCATGTTCAGGCACCTCACTAAGGACATCCCCCCGACCTACTCGGTCTTCCGCATCAGAGCTGCCGATTTTCTGGCCAGGCAGAGGATGCTCTCCCTCCGCTTAGGCGAGGGACCCTCCGGAGAAGGGAAAACGCCATCCCATGTCTAGAAGAAGGTGGTTGCCAAGCCCAGAAAGGCGGTCGCAAAGCCGCCTGGTGAGTTCAAAGCCTTCGAGGATGTGGAGGTCCACCTTCTCCACAACCTCAACTTATCTCCGGCCCACATCTTCAACGCGATCAAGGGGCGCGAATGGCTTTCCAAACCAAAGCCGATAAGGAACCACGGTCATCTAGACCGCAGCAAATTTTGTGCCTACCACAAGAGTCCCGGCCACAACACCAGCCAATGCCGCGACCTCCTCAGACAACTCTGGCGACTGTTTGAGGAAGGCAAATTGGACAACTTGGTCACCAAGCCAGAACCTAGGACAGAGAGGACCGGAGGACGCGAGCGCCGACAAAACGAAAGGACCCCTCCCCATCCAGTCGCCAGGATCGATCATGAGCCGGAGTATTCTGATGAATCAATCCCTCCGATCAACCCTAGCGGTCGGATTAATATGCTTCAAGCAGGAGGTGGAAACCTCGGGGGCCTTTCCCCGGTTTCCACCATGTCAAATAGGAAGCGAAAGGCCGAACTGAGGGTGTTCGCCGGGGTCCATGTCGTAGTACCTCCAGAGCCGACCATCTCTAAAGACGCGCTCGTCACATTCTCCAACAAGGACAGGGAGGGAGTACAATGCCCCAAAGAGGATGCATTGGTGATCTCCGCGTGTATCCTTGGGAAGATGGTCGATCGCGTGCTGGTCGACAACGAGAGCTTCTGCAATATAATATTCAAATCTGCCCTGTACCAGCTCGGAAACTTGACCAAGTTCATCAAGCCGTTCGACACCGTGCTCGAGACAAGATGCAGTCTGATCTAAGCTACGGAAGGATCAAGCTCTCTGTCGAGCTAATATGCTTTTATGATCCCAAGGTTAGGATTACTAGGAACCTAAATTTTGTAATCATAGATAGGCCCAGCATCTATAATGGGTTCCTAGGTCGTCCATTTCTAGAGACCTTTGAGGCGGTCGCTTCATCTTTCTTTTACTGTATCAAATTCCCCACTGCCGATGGGACGGTCGGTAGTGTAAAAGGAGATCAGCTAATGGCAAAGAAATGTTTGAATTACTCCTATGTCGTAACTTCTTTCAATACTTCCCATGCTATGTGTAACATTGAAACGATCGACAATCAACCCATGGAGATCGACGAGCCAAGCACATCGTATCAACCCGACTCATAGGACGCCGTCTCGGATCGATTAACGGACGACATCGAGCCAAGGATCGGTTTCAAGCCAAGTCTCGACATCGATCCAAGGATCGAGTCCGGAAATCGTTCCAAACAAGAAGCGATCGTCCCTGTTGAAGAGTTGGAGAGTATAACGATAGACCCGGCTCGCCCGGAGCGGGAAGTACAGATCGGCGCAAGCATCGACCGTGAATTAAAAAAGGATCTGACCAATTTACTACGTAAGAACATCGGAGTCTTTGCCTGGTCGTATCAAGATATGGTTGGCATAAGTCCTGAACACGCTTGCCACTATCTAAAGATCGACCCGGCAAGGAAACCTGTTCACCAGAAACGTAGGAAATTCGGGCCTGAGAAGTACGCAGCGCTCGACATAGAGGTCAGAAAGCTACTCAACAACAAACTAATCGGAGTAGCTATAGACGAACCACAGTGGGTCTCCAACGCGGTGCTCGTCAAAAAGCCAAACGGCTCCTGGAGGTTATGCATCGACTTCACCAACCTCAACGCGGCATGTCCAAAAGATCACTTTCCAATGCCTCATATTGATCACTTGGTCGATAGTACTGCAGGCTACGAAATGATGTCGTTCATGGATGCCTTTGCCGGATACCATCAAATCCCAATGGCGGAGAAAGACATTAAGCACACATCTTTCCACACGGAAAAGGACATATACTTTTGGTTCCGGATGTCGTTCGGCTTGAAGAATGCGGGAGCAACCTACCAGCGTCTAGTCAACGGAATGTTCGCCAATCAGATCAGCAAGACCATGGAGGTCTACATTGATGATATCGTGGTCAAAAGCCTCAAGAAGGAAGACCACCTCAATGACCTCGCCGAGACATTCGCCATCCTCGAGAAGTTCAACATGAAATTGAACCCCAAGAAATGCAACTTCGGGGTGGGCTCCGGAAAATTCCTGGGGCACATCGTGAGCAAAAGGGGGATTGAGGCGAACCCCAACAAGATTCAGGCGATCCTCGACATGCAGGAGCCACGGAATGTCAAGCAGGTGCAACGACTCACAGGTTGTCTAGCCACCCTCAACCGTTTCATATCTCGGCTCGGCGATAAAAGCAAGCCTTTCTTCGCGACCATCAAGAACAAGAAGTTCGCATGGACGAAGAAGAGTCAAGTAGCGTTCGCCGAAATCAAGGAATATCTATCTAACCCCCAGATCCTGGCAAAGCCGATCCCCGGTGAGAAATTATTCCTTTACCTAGTGGCCTCGGAGGTCGCACTGAGTGCCGTTTTGGTGCGAGTGGATGGACAAGTCCACTTGCCGATCTACTACGTTAGTCAAGCACTCCACGACGCAGAAACACGGTATACACCATTGGAGAAGATCGCCTACGCTCTAGTCATGAGTGTTCGCAATCTAAGGGATTACTTCTTCGAACATCAAGTGGAAGTTCTGACAACTCTACCTCTAAGGCAAGTTCTACACCGGCCAGACACCAACGGGCGACTCCTCAAGTGGTCGCTGGAGATCGCCCAATACGGTATCACATACGCTCCTCGCACGGCGATCAAAGGCCAAGCTCTGGCAGACTTCGTGGTGGAATTAACATTCCCTCACAGTCCAACCCAGATCGGCCGACCTGCCTGGAAGCTGTATGTGGATGGCTCGGCGACCAACTTCCGAGCAGGGGCAGGGATTGTCCTCATCAGTCCCGATGGACAAAGTTTCACAAATTCCGTGCGTTTCGGGTTTCGCGCGACCAACAATGAAGCCGAATACGAAGCCTTGGTAGGTGGGATCGATCTAGCCCTCGCCCTAGATGTTCGCCCCTCCATATCTTCATGGACTCCCTCTTGGTCGTGAACCAAGTCAAGGGAGAATATGAGGCGCGCGGCGAACAGATGGTCAAATACCAAGATCTGGTCGCCGAAATGTGAACGAAATTTGAGGAAGTGCTAATCGAACAAGTCCCGAGAGAGCACGACTCCTAGGCCGATGCCCTATCCAAACTAGCATCATCAGATGGGGCAACCGATTTCTCTAATATCCAAATTACAAAATCAGCAAGGCCGGCGATCGACAGAAGCCTGGTTACCACGGTTGTTGTTGCCGAGGAGAACTGGATGACTCCGTTCATCAAATACTTAAAGGACGGAACGGTCCCTGACGACCGTATCAAAGCTCACCAACTCCAGCTCCGCGCGACCAGATATACCCTATTGGACGACCGGGTTTACAAGCGAGCTTTCAGCCTTCCCCTCCTCAAGTGTATTACACCGGAAGAAGGTCGGCTCGTTTTAGCCGAGATCCATAACGGGATCTGCGGAAACCATGCTGGCGGACGAGCTCTCATCCACAAAACAACCAGGCAAGGTTTTTTCTGGCCGTCACTTCAGAAGGATGCGATCGCCTATCCCAGATCGTGTCATAGGTGTCAAGTAATGGGACCAAACATCAAACTCTTCCCCGAGCAGCTCACTTCAATGTATAGCCCATGGCCTTTCGCCCAATGGGGCATCGACCTTATAGGTCCCTTTTCGACGGCGCCAGGGGGTGTAAGTTTGCCATCGTAGGGGTCGACTACTTCACCAAATGGGCTGAAGCCGAACCGCTCAACAAGATAGGTCAAGAGCAAGTAATCAAGTTCATCTGGAAAAACATCATATGCCGATTCGGTCTGCCCCATGCCATCATCTCCGACAACGGAAAGCAGTTCGACGGTTTAGAAGTCATGCTATTCTGCGAGAAGTGGGGAATCAAAAAGTTGTTCTCGACCCCCTACCACCCTCAGACGAACGGGCAGGTAGAAGCCGTAAACAAAATCCTAACACACGATTAAAGCGCGCCTCGAGTCCAGGCAAAGACGATGGGCGAGCGAGCTCCCGGACATTTTGTGGTCTTATCGAACGACGACCCATAATTCAACCGGCTAAACCCCATTCGCCCTCGCCTTCGGAACAGAAGCAGTGATCCCCTCGGAGATCGCCGTCCTCAGCCATCGAACCGAACAAGAGATGACGACCGACAATGATGTGGCCCGACGGATCGACCTCGACATTCTCGAAGAACGATGACTGACCTCAGAAATGAAGAACACTATCCACAAAAGGAGATCCGAGAAGTTCTTCAATTCGAAGGTCAAGGAAAGACGTTTTCAAGTGGGCGATCTCGCCCTCAAGAAGATCCAAACCCACACAGGTGTCTTTGGACAGAACTGGGAAGGCCCCTTCAGGATATCTAAATGGATAACTAAGGGAGCCTACGAACTTGAACAACCTGACGGTACTCCGGACCAATATCCTTGGAACGCCGTACATCTGAAGAAGTACTACCAGTGAAAGCTTGGTATTCAGTTTCTACTACCCTATGTACAAGGAATATAATGAGATTTCTTCCTATCCCATCTATTCTAGCGATCGCCCCACCAGGCATATCGTATACCGTCGAGGGTCGCCATCTAACATGACGATCCGAGGTAGAAGAGTGCACCACAGTCACAGTAGTCGATGGAACCGACTGCTTCGGCCATGCAAGGTCCCTTTGGGCCAAGATCGCCCGCCCTTCGTTTAAATACGAGGTCCGCGTAGTCTGAGGGACCTCCAAAACTAATCAATGGACACGATCGCCCGCCCTCAAAGGTTCATCATCTAACATGGTGAACCCGGATAATGCGACGTGCCACTACCCCCGTCTCAACGTACACCGTCGAGGGTCTACATCTTCATGGTGGGCCGAGGTGGAAGCTGAGCTAACAAGCCACGGACGTGGAGTCGAATAAACCGACAACGCCCCGTGCAAGGACTCCTCCAGACCAAGACCGCCCTCCTTTCGTTTAAATACAAGGCGGGCGTAGCCTAACGGAGGACCCTCACAATAAAGTGAGTCGCGGGAATATCCCTCGCACACAAAGACACAGTTGTGGAGATCGGTCTATCGAACTCCGCGACCGTGCACGATTCCTCAGAGTCGGCAAAACTGAAAATAGCTCACCAAACACACTATTTTTGTTCCCTTACTTACAATAAGTAAACAAAAACAAGGGGGCAGAAAAGGGGAGCTAATCCTAAATGCGATCAGACAGAAGGAACCATACTCGATCGGCTTCGTTCAGACACACGCAAGACGATCGGAATTGTTCAACAACATTTACAAGTAAGAATTTCCAAACAAGTCAATACTTTCAAACATTCAGACAATCGGTCGGGTGAACAAGACATCGGAAGCAATCATACACATACTTGTAAAAATTCGCATGCAAACATTCAAAGGCGATCGGACGTGTAAAGACATAGATGCAAAAAGGAGTATTTTATTCATTATCAAGGAGATCGTAAGAAATACAAAGCCAGAAGGTAATACAAAGAGAAAGCAAAAATTACAAGTTAAAGAAAACAAAGAAGTCACTCAGGGCCCCTTCGGCTGGTCTTCGCCCCCAGGAGGTGGATCGGCATGCGCTCCCCCTTCGGCCACAGGATGAATGAGTTTATCTGGAAAAGGATACCAACTCAAGTCGATCCCCAAGTCGACGAGGTCAAGGATCGGCAGGGAAAACTCCGGATGCAAAGGGTGCTCGAGTGCATAGGCCTTAAAGCTCTCCATCAAAGGACCGATCTCGATCCCTACCTTTTAGGCAGCTCGGGCAGCGTCGGCATAGGCCACATAATAGGCGAACTCGCCGATGAGTGCCACATTGAGGTAGGGATCGGTCTCGATCGCCTTTAGCTGCCCTCTCAGCTCAGTGGTCGTCTTCTCAGCTTCTGCCAGTTCGACCACCCTAGCGGCCGTTTCCCCCTTATCCTTCTCCAGCTCTCCCTTCGCCGCCTCCAGCTCGCGGTTGAGCCGATCCACCATCGCCTTCAGCCCAGCCGCCTCCTCCTGCGTGGCCATGTGCATCCGGCGAGCCTCCTTCTCCTGGTCGCAAAACCGATCGGCCACTTCCTTGGAGCGGCTCAGCTCCTGCTTCATCCAATCGTTGTCCTGCTTAGCTCATTTGGCCGTCTCTATGTACTCCTTCTCCATAGCCTGGATCCGATTAGCAAATTCAATGTTTTTGTTCCGGGCGGCCTCGAGGTCGCTATGGAGACGAGCATTAGAGGGTCGCCCCTCGTAATCCCTTGCAGCTTGGACGGCCATCGTCGCCGTATGGAGAGCCAGGGCAAGGGTCGCCTGCATGGCATCTCCAGATCGCCGACGAGCGATCGCATCAAGATCGGTCGTCCAAGCCTTGGGCAGAGAGGTGATGGCCTTCTGGATGTAAGTAGGGACGTCGAGGACTTATGCGGAGACTTACTTGCCAGGAAATCCAGCACCATCGGCGAGGCGTCCGGATCAGCAAGACGGACCCTGCAACACAAACAAAAGAGACAAAGGAGTTAGAAGATATCTAACTAAATTTTCCAACTCGGAAAGATCAACCCGATCTTACCTGTTGACCAGTTCGGGGTCGCGGCCAAAATAAGGCTTGCCCCGAGAAGTTTCATCTTCGGCGATCGCCACTTTTTTCAAAAAGCCGGTCGATGACCTGGAGCTGGACGCCGAGGGCCTGGAGCCAGATCCCTCCACCATCGGAACAGCGGAAATAGGAGCTGCGGCAACCGGCGGCTCCAAAATAGACACGTCCGCCTCAGTAGTAGGCAGGGATTCCTCCGGTCTCTGCCTCTTGCGGTTGCGTTGGAGTTGTTCCTCCTCTTGAATTTCTGGCTCGGCGACCGGAACCACAGCGGGCCTCACCACAGGAACGGGGCGAGACGTCGTCGCAGCAATGCGACCCGTCTTCTTACCCTGGTGAAGACAACCGATGAGACCAGGGTTAGACATGGCGATCTCCTGCGGTGGCTCGATGAAGCGGGGAAAATGAATCTCTGCCAAAGAACAAATTCGAACAAGTTAAACACCTCCTTCAATCAGACAATCGTCAAGCAAGGAAGAAGTAAACTTTATACCTGGAACTTTCAGATGACGAGGGAAGCGAAAAAATCGAGCCCCCAGCCGATGAAGTTCGTGACCGAGTGAGCGAACGTCTATGTAGGAATCCGGCAAGGCACGAATTCGCTCCCAAACGATCAAGAAATCGAAGGGGAGATCGCTGATCGCCGGAATAAGGGATCCTGCAAAAAGGAAACAAAATTAGATCAGTCCAAGACGTATCCGATCAAAGGGAGAGTTAAAACCCTTACTCGGATTCCTCTCCCGGAAATTGGTGGTAACCTCCAACTCTTCCTCCGGACTTTCGCTCGACGCCGACCTCCACGCTCCGCCTACCCAGCACCATTTTGCCAGATCGCCCCGAGACTTTTTCGGCACCCCGAGGACCACTCTTCCCATTCGGCCTTGAATGTGGTTACCGTCGACCGACCCTTTCTGCGCAGCCAATTTGAAGAGATAGTTCATTTCCATCGCAGAAAGGAGACAGAACAACCGGTGACCGCCGAAAAGTGTCTGAGTGCAGATGATCTGTAGCCAGGCGTTCGGCGTCAGTTGGAGCGGCGCCAAATTCTAGGCGATCAACAAATAGGATACGGCGAACGGCAAGGGGAACCGCAGGTCGGCCACCATAATCATCTCATTAACGGCGACCAGACCCTCGGGAGGTTGATCGGCACGCTCGTTTTCTGAGGGCACGTGCAGGGAAACGTCAGAAGGAATGTGATATTTCGCCCTCCAGTGTCTTAAGTCTTTCCGGGTTTCCGAACTCCGGATCTGACCAAGAGTCCAGTGAGACGGGTCGGCGGCCCGAAACGCCGTCCGCTTCACATGTTCGTAAGGATGAGCGGCGGAGTAAGCTTCGAAATCAAATTCTGGACAGGGTCCGGCGATCCCCTCCATAAGCTTAGCAAAAGTCGTATAGGTGGGGCCGAATACATTGTCCCGCTCCCAAGATATCCGCACCAGTTCGTCTTCATCCGTCGGCGAGCCCCCCTGCTCCGCCGTCGCCGCCGTTCTCGCCACTTCAGCCCCGTTGAAGAGCTCTTCAAGTTATGCGGGTGCAATCCCCGCACGAATAGCCTCAACGGCCGTTTCCATATGAAGTCCCATGGGAATCTCCTCTCGGTCAGGCGAAGCCTCAGCGACGGAGGTGCTTCCGGTCTCGAAGGTCTTAGATCCTCCAGACATATTATAAAAAGTAAAGGGAGAAAGAAGGTTGGTTATCTTACCTAAGAAAAAAAAGGACGATCGGCACAAGGAGCTTCGGAAATTTCTGCAGAGTCTCGGCAAGAAGGCAAGGATGCATGAAGAGTAGAAATGAAGTAGCCCTAGCCCCTTTTATAGACGGAAGCGGGGGTCTCTGTGCAAATAGGCGAAATTCCGAGGTCCGGAATGCAACCGTCAGTGGGGGGACACATTAAATGCGTCCCTCGAATCCCACGTACGCGTCTTTTCGAGGGCACGCCAGGCGACGAGTCTGACAAACCATTGGACTCCCCCAATGATAGCGTGATGCGTGTCCCTACAACGTTTCGAGAGCCCACCTTCATTTCCCGCTGCTCCCAGCGCAAAAAGAGATCGCCCTAATTTGAAATTAGATCGTCTAATCGTCTAAACATAGGCGATCGCCAATAGTACCACCTCACCCCGTGTTTTCAACATCGAAGCGAGCTGGGGGGGCAATTGTTATGCGACGATTAATACGCCTCAATGGCGATCGGCCTAACGATCAGAGAGCCAACCATAGAAGGCTTACTCTGGGCAAACACCCAACAGTCGGCACCCACGGCAATCGTCTTTTGGTATCCGGCGATCGTCATTTGTTATTTGGTGATCGTCTATGATGCCCAACCAGAGACGATCGTCTCGTGCCACGTATGAATCCAACATCCGTCAAAGTTGTCGAAGACCGAATCTTGGACGGTGACCCACATGCAGATCCGCAAAAGGCGCCGACAGATAAGACCTTTGACCCCAGCCTGTCACCTACCTCACCTACCGACAGGGCCGCTGAAAGGTACAAAGCGGGTCCCCCCCGGATAGCGACTCAGGACGCGTGCAGGCTTCCCATTGGCTCGTACAGCTGGCCACCAGCAGCAGCCCCAGACTTTAAGGGAACAGCCTCACGTGACGGGACGATCGGCCATTTTATTATAATATAGAAAACGGCGGTCGCCCGCGATCGCCGGAGAGGTCCCAGCAACCTTGTCTCCTATAAATAGGAGGCTCATAAACACGGCAGCAAGGATCAAAGGAATTCACCATGAATACAGTGCAAAAATCATACAGAGAGAGAGAATAAAAGACTCATCTGGCAACTACTTACACATTCATAGTGATATTCATACACACATATAATACATCCCAAGCAAAAACTCACAAAGCTTCATATCTGGTTCTTCCGGCAATCTACACGCTCTACAGCTTAGATAACTAGAAGTTTTTACACTCATTGTAATAGATTCTAACATTAATATTTGTACTCAACAGTATACTTATTAATAACATCTCGCGAGAGCATTCAAGCCCAGGATTAACAACCCCGGCAAATCTTGTGTTATTTATTTTCTCACGGAAGTGTTCTCGCCTTTGTTTGTTACTCGATCATTCCAGCAATACTATCTCCGGATAATATTTTGGGTAACAACAGTACGTAACCGGCTGTGGCCTACCCACTCCCTATTTCTGTCGGAACCATTACGGCCGTAACTGGCCCCTGTCTTACGTACGTAACGGGCCCTTACAGCCGTTACCGGCCACGTCCTTACGACCGTAATCGGCCAGGCCTGACGCCCAGCGAGTCACTGTCGACAGTGATCGGCCATCCCCACGAGTCACGGCCGGCCATGCTCGGCCATTGCAGGTCCTCTCGGCCATGACTCGGCCAGCCGCCCCGTAACGTACGTAACACTTATTCCGTTGCATACGTAATACGTACGTTGACTTGCTACAGTATTATACTCGTATTACATACGTAATACACCCTGTATAACGTACGTAACTCCATCCGTTGACTCACCTGTCCACATCCGCGCCGAAAGCTGCCGACACCGGTCCCAACTGTCTGATTCCTCTTGTTACGTACGTAATACCTTACGCATAACGTACGTAAAACGCACCAACTTAGCGTACATTAGCCCATAAACTTAGCGTACGTTAAGGGCTCTACTGTTTCTGCCTGTCTCGACATACCGAAAACACATACACACATACTGAATACATATACTGGATCCAATACCATTCTTATACGATATACTCTATATCGAAAGTACGATAACCTGATACACGATATCCTCAAATGCAACTGTCGACCAGATATGACAATTATACCGATACTGACATCTCAGTCCTTTATTTATTTTATCCATACTATACAGATTTCACGCTGTACAATATAACTCGGATAAAATAATATCAAACAACAGTAGTAGAAATTCCGGATATTACATTCTACACCACTTAAAATAAGTTTCGGCCTCGAAACTTGCAATCCGTAATATAAATATATATATATATATATATATATATATACTGTTCAACCAAAATATCCCAAAACCATCAGGACAACGATCAATCATCATTATTACCGAATAATCAAAATAGCATACTTACACATGCGCAAAGTCGACGATCGCCTGAGATACTAGCAAGCTTCACTGTAAAGCCTCGATACGCTTACAATCACATTCCATGAATCTCAACAAAAATATATCATCTTCGGATGACATAATCTATCCGTGTCGGATCCTGTCTGTCTGATCGCACAATCAAATCCCAATTCGAATACAAATCAATAATACACGATACATCTGTGAAGCAACTGCCCAACAAAATGACACAATTTCCGAAACATCGACACAAAATCTGAACGCTTATATGATCATTAACAATGATCAACCAACAAATTAACCGAGTTTATTATCGACATGATAAACTTCAATACGACCAATCCAAAGGTCAAAACGCAGTCGATAATATCATCAACATGATAAACTCCAATATAACCAATGAACGATCAACGATAATCGAGAATACCTTCACACGATAAGCTCCAACACGATCAACACAGAACCACAGAAATCGATATACGAACGAATAAAGTTCTCAAAACGACACACCAATCACATACAGTGGATCTTCAATAAACATACCCGACCGGTGAACATATCCCTCTCAGGCGTACGAACAACCAGTCGCAAATCGACGAACATCCCAAATCATACATGGAGTGGGAATGACCAATCAGTACGGCTCAAAATTCAAAAGTAGTACAATCACGCTACCACCACATCAATAGAGCCACATAGCACATATGCTCCAGTTTCACAAAATCCGAAGTTTCAAAATTACATCCTGTGTATGAATCTACAACACACAGCATATTTCTCTTATCCGATAAATCGATCGATCATCCCTGGATAACAAAACTATCATATTAGAGTTCGGATCTCTTTTCCTCGTACTGTTAGCGTGTTATCCAGTTTGTGAATCTCACTCAGAACTTCACCATGATATGTAAAATGCATATGAATATCAATCACATTTTCAAAATCAGTTTGAAATCATACAGTCTCGTCAAGAAGACAAATTTTCAAAAGTTCTTTTAAAATTTTCAAAACTCAAAACATAAATTTTCGTAAGACCACGAAATCAATTTCCGAAAAATTAAATCGGCTCACTGGTGCCAAGTATTCGATAACAGTTTTCCTTCGAATCCACACGATTTCGAAATTTTAAAATGAAAACTATGCAAATGATTGACCACATCCATACTCCTGTATACCAATTCGGTTCGTCACCAATATCCAGATATTCCATCGGAAAACCACATGATAGAGTTCCAATATACCAATAGAGCGTATACTCCTGTATACCAATTAATATGAATACTTTGAAGTACAAATATTAATGTTAGAATACTATTACAATGAGTGTAAAGATTCTAGTTATCTTAGCTATAGAGCGTGATGATTGCCGGAAGAACCAGATATGAAGCTCTGTGAGTTCTTGCTTTTTTGATGTTCTGTATATGTGAATGAGTTTCACTGTCACTGTGTATGTGTATGTCTTCGTGAAGTCAGTCCACCGTCCTTAGGCCACTTTTGGAGGCCTACTATTTATAGTAGGAGAGCTTGCTAGGTCCTCCCCGACGATCGCGGGCGACCGCCATATTCTATATTAGAATAATGTGGGCGATCGTCCCATCACGTGGGACTGTTTCCTTAAAGTCCGAGGCTGCTGCTGGCATCCACATGTGCGAGCCAATGAGAAGTCCACACGCGTCCTGAGTCGCTGTCAGGGGAGGACCCACTTTGTACCTTTCGGCGGGCCTGTCGGTAGGTGTGAAGGTGGTGACAGGCTGGGGTCAAAAAGCCTTATCTTGTGGTGCCTTTTGCGGATCTGCACGTGGGTCTTCGTCCGAGATTCAGTCTTCGAAGACTCCAACGGGTGTCGGATTCACGTGTGGCACGGGACGATCGTTCACAGTCGGACATTACTGACGATCGCCAGATGCCCATAGACGATCGCCTTGGACGTCAATCGCTAGGCTCTTGCCCAGCATCTATCTTCTTTGGCTGGTTCCTGACCATCATGCCGATCGCCATCGAGGCGTATTAATCGCCGCACAACAATTGCCCCCCAGCTCGCTCCGATTTTGAAAACATGGGGTGAGGTGGCACTGTTGGCGATCGCCTGTTTTAGAAGATTGACTCGTCTGCTTATGACAAGGACGATCGTCGCCTGGACGATCTGATTTCGAATCCGGACGATCTCCTTATGCACTGGAAATAGTGGGAAATAGAGGCGGGCTCTCGAAACGTTGAAGGGACACACGTCGCGCTACCGTTGGGGGAGTCCGATGGTTTTGTCAGACTTGTCGCCTGTCGTGCCCTCGAAACGACGCGTACGCGGGTTTCGAGGGCTGCATTTAATGTATCCCCCTCCCAATGGTCTCACTTCAGCCCTCGGGATTCCGCCTATTTGCACAGAGGTCCCTGTACTCGCCTATAAAAGGGCTAGGGCCACTTCAGTTCAACTCTTTATGCGCCCTTGATTTTTAGACCAGACTTTGCCGAATTTCTTTGAAGATTCTTGTGCCGACCGACTTTCCTTCTAGGTAAGAACAAAAATTTTCCCTCCCCCGTTACTCTTCGAAACATGTCTGGAGGAGGATCGAAAACATACGAGGCTGGTAGCTCCTCTGCCGCCGCGACTTCGCCCGCCCGGGAAGAAGCCTCCGCGGTTCTCCACATGGAGATGGCTGTTGAGGCCATCCGTGTGGGAATCACACCCGCGGAGGTTGAAGAGCTCTTCAACGAGGCCGACGCGGCGAGATCGGCGGCGGCGGCGAGGCAGAAGGGCTCGCCGGTTGATGAGGATGAAACGGTGAGGCAGTACTGGGAGCAGAACAACGTGTTTAGCCGGGCTTTTTTGGAGTTTGCCGGTCTTATCGAGGGTATTGCCAAATCATGTCCCCAGTTTGACTTCGAAGCATATTCTCCCGCCCACCCCTATGAGCCCGTGAAGCAGGCGGCGTTTCGGGCCGCGGACCGCTCCCTGTGGACCCTCGGTCAGATTCCGAGTTCGGCGACCAAGAAGGACTTGAGTCGCTGGAGGGCGAAATTCCATATCCCTTCTGACGTCTCGCTGCACGTACCCTCGGAGAACGAACGTGCCGACCAACCCCCCAAGGGTTTGGTCGCCGTCAATGAAATGATCCTGGAGGCCAGCCTGCGGTTTCCCTTGCCGTTTGCCGTGTCATACCTGCTGATCGCCTGGAATGTGGCGCCGCTCCAGTTGACGCCGAATGCCTGACTGCAGATTATTAGCACTCTGACACCTTTTGGCGGTCATCGGTTGTTCCGCCTACCTTCTGCGTTGGAAATGAACTATCTCTTCAAGTTGACCGTGCAGAAGGGATCTGTCGGCGGCTACCATATTCAGGGTCGCATGGGTAGGGTGGTCCTTGGGGTGCCGAACAAAGTTTGGGGCGACCTGTCAAAATGGTGCTGGGTCGGCGGAGCGTTGAGGTCGGCATCGAGCGATAAGTCAGAGGAAGAGTTGGATATCCCCACCAGTTTTCGGGAGAGAAATCCGAGTAAGGGTTTTAACTCTCCCTTTGATCGGATACACCTTGGACTGATCTAATTTGGTTTCCTTTTTGCAGGCTTCCTTGTTTCAGCGATCGGCGATCTCCCTTTCGACTACTTGATCGTCTGGGAGCAAATTCGCGGCCTGCCGGACTCCTATCTTGATGTTCGCACAGTCAACCACGAACATCATTGGTTACGCGCCTGATTGTTTCGCTTCCCTCGCCATCTGAAGGTTCTAGGTATAAATTTTTACCTCCTCTTTCCTGTATGACGATCGTCTGTTTGAAAGAGACCTCTAACTCGGCTGAATTTCTTCTTTGACAGAGATCCATTTTCCCCGTTATTCTGAGCCCCCGAAAGAGATCTCAATGTCGAACCCCGGTCTTTTGGGTCGTCTCTACCAGGGAAAGAAGACGGGTCGTGCCCTTGCAACGACGTCCCGTCCTGTCCCCGCGGTGAGACCTACTACAGTGCCGGTCGTCGAGCCGGAAGCTCGGGAGGAAGAACAGCTCCAGCGCAACCGCAAGAGGCGGAGGCCGGAGGAGTCCCTGCCGACTGCTGACGTGGAGGTATCCATTTTGGAGCCGCCGGTTGCCGCGCCACCTATCTCTGTTGTTCCGATGGCAGAGGGGTCCAGGCCCTCAGCTGCCTTCCTGAAGACCGCAGCGATCTCCGAAGCCGAAACTCCTCGGGGCAAGCCCTATTTCGGCCGCGACCCCGAGTTGGTCACCAGGTAAGACCGGTTTGATCTTTCTGAGTTAGGCTATTTGTGTGGGATGTATACTAACTCCTTTGTTTCTTTTTGTTTGTGTTTCAGGGTCCATCTTGCCGATCCGGATGTCTCCCCAATGGTGCTGGATTTCCTGGAGAGCAAGTCCCCGCGCGAGGCTGTCGACATCCCTTCTTACGTCACCCGGGCCATCACCTCTCTTCCTAAGGCTTGAACGACCGACCTGGATGCAATTGCGCGTCGGCGGTCTGGTGATGCCATGCAGGCGACACTCGCCCTGACTCTCCAGGCAGCGACGATAGCCGTCCAAGCTGCTAAAGATTATGAGGGGCGACCCTCTACTGCTCGCCTCCATCAAGATCTTGAGGCCACTCGGAACCAGAATGCTGATTTCGCTAATCGGATAGTGGCCATGGAGAAGGAGCACCTAGAGACGGCCAAGCGAGCCAAACAGGACCTTGATCGGATGAAGCAGGAGCTTGACCGGTCCCGGGGGGTGGCAGATCGGTTTCGTGACCAGATGACGGATGCTCGCCGGTTGCACGCGGCCTTGAAGGAGGAGGTGACTGGGCTGAAGGCGACAGTGGATCGGCTCAACGGCGAGCTGGAGAAGGCGAGGGGGGAATTGGCTGCCAAGGTGACCGAGCTCGCGGAAGCGAACAAGACGGCCGCGGGGCTGAAGGAGCAGTTAAAGGCGATCGAGACCGATCCCTACCTTCATGTGGAGTATGTCGGCGAGTTCGCATACTATATGGCTTACGCCGACGCTATCCGTGCAGCCAAGAAGGTAGGGATCGAGGTCGAACCTATGATGGAAACCTTCAAAGCCTATGTACTCGAGCATCCCCTGCAGCCGGATTTCTCCATACCGATCCTCGACCTCACCGACTTAGGGATCGATCTGAGCTGGTATCCATTTCCGGATAAACTTGTTTATCCTGAAGCCGGTGAGGAGGCACGCGTCGATCCGTCTGCTGGAGGCGAAGTCCAGTCGGGGGTGGCCTGAGTGATGCTAGAGTTTGTTTTGTTTTCCTTTGCTTTGTAATTTCCAGTTTTCTCTTGTATTGCCTTCGGGCTTATATGTACGATTGTTTTGAATGGAATAAAATACTTCTTCGCGTCTGATTCTTTATATGTACGATCGTCTCTTCTGAATGTTTGCATAGGAATTTATACAAGTGTTTACATAATTGCACCTGATGCCTTGTTTGTACGATCGACTGTCTGAATGTTCCGCATCACTTCGACTTTGCACAATTTTCTGAATAGCTTTGAATGTATTGGTACACTTGAAATTATTACTTGTACTTTTCTTGAACAAAACCGATTGTCATTTGTGTGTTTGAAAGAAGCCGATCGTGTATGGTCCCTTCTTCCCGATCGCATTTAGGAATAGCTCCACTTTCCCCCTTGTTTTTGTTTACTTAGTGTAAGTAAGGGAACGAAAATAGTATGTTTGGTGAGCTATCTTTAGTTTTGCCGATTCTTCGAGGGAGGTCGACTTTTTTGAATTTGAGGAACCATGCACGGTCGCGGAGTTCGATGGACCGACCTCCATAACCGTGTCTTTGTGTGCGAGGGACATTCCATCTGTAGGTCTGTCTCGCGACTCACTTTGTTGTTAGGGTCCTCCGTTAGGCTGTGCCCGCCTTGTATTTAGACGAAAGACGAGCGGTCTTGGTCTGGAGGAGTCCTTTCACGGGGCGTCGTCGGTTTATTCGACTCTACGTCCGCGGCTTATTAACACTTTTCTACCTCGGATCGCCATGTTAGATGGCGACCCTCGACGGTATACGTTGTGACGGGGTAGGGACGCGTCGCCTTGTCCGGGTATATCATGTTAGATGATGTACTTTTGAGGGCGCGCGAGCGTGTCCACAGATTTATTTGGAGGGTCCTTCGGCTACGCTTGCGTCGTATTTAAACGAAGGGCGAGCGATCGCAGCCCAAAGGAACCTTGCATGGATGAAGCTGTCGGTTCCATCAACCTCCAGGACCATGGCTGCACTTTTATACCTCGGATCGCCATGTTGAATGACGATCCTCGACGGTATACATTGTGCTTGGAGGGGCGATCGCTAGCATAGGTCTGTCAAGTTTAGACGACGACCTCTTGTAGGGCGAGCGAGTCATCCTCTTTTTAGTTGTTTATTTTCGTCGAGGCGAATCATATAGATGGTATAGGAAAATCTCATTATACTCTTTGTACATTGGGTGACTGAATACAAAGTTTTTACTGGTAGTATTTCTTCAGATGCACGGTGTTCCAGGGATATTGGTCCGGAGTGCCGTCTGGATGTTCGAGTTCATAGGCTCCCCTAGTTAGCCACTTAGATATCCTGAAGGGGCCTTCCCAATTCGGGCCAAAGACTCCTGTGTGAGTCTGGACCTTTTTGAGGACTAGGTCGCCCACTTGGAACCGTCTTTCCTTGACCTTCGAATTGAAGAACTTCTCGGATCTCTTTTTGTGCATTGTGTTCTTCATTTCCGAGGTCAGTCTCCGTTCTTCTAGCATGTCCAAGTCGATTCGTCGGGCTACATCATTGTCCGTCGTCATTTCCTGTTCAATTCGGTGGCTGAGGACGGCGATCTCCGAAGGGATCACTGCTTCTGTTCCGAAGGCGAGGGCGAATGGGGTTTCACCGGTTGAGTTTCGGGTCGTCGTTCGAAAGGACCACAAAACATCTGGGAGCTCGCTCGCCCATCGTCTTTGTCTGGATTCGATTCGTGCTTAGATCGTGTGTTTGAGGATTTTGTTTACAGCCTCTACCTGCCCGTTCATCTGAGGGTGATAGGGGGCCGAGAACAACTTTTTGATTCCCCACTTCTCGCAGAATTGCATGACTTCCAAGTCATCGAACTGCTTTCCGTTGTCGGAGATGATAGCTTGGGGTAGACCGAACCGGCATATGATGTTCTTCCAAATGAACTTGATTACTTGTTCTTGGTCGATCTTATTGAGCGGCTCGGCCTCAGCCCATTTCGTGAAATAATTGACCCCCACGATGGCAAACTTACAGCCCCCTGGCGCCGTCGGCAAGGGACCTATAAGGTCGATGCCCCATTGGGCGAATGGCCATGGGCTGTACATTTAAGTGAGCTGCTCGGGGGAGAGCTTGATGTTCGGGCCCATCACTTGACACCTGTGACACGATCTGGCATAGGCGATCGCATCTTTCTGAAGTGTAGGCCAGAAAAAACCTTGCCTGGTCGTTTTGTGGATGAGAGCTCGCCCGCCAGCATGGTTTCTACAGATACTGTCACGGATCTCGCCTAAAACGAGCCGGCCTTCCTCCGGCGTAATGCACTTTGGGAGGGGAAGGATGAAAGCTCGCTTGTAAAGCTAGTCGTCCAATAGGGTGTATCTGGTTGCATGGAGCTGAAGCTGGCGAGCTTTGATACGGTCGTCGGGGACCGTCCAGTCTTTCAAATATTTAATGAACGGAGTCATCCAGTTCTCTTCGGCGATGGTAACAGTGGTAACCAGGCTTCTGTCGATCGCCGATTTTGTTGATTTCGTGATTTGGATGTTAGAGAAATCGGCCGCCCCATCTGACGACGCTAGTTTGGATAGGGCATCGGCCTGAGAGTTGTGCTCTCTTGGGACTTGTTCGATCAGAACTTCTTCAAACTTCGTGCACATTTCGGCGACCAGTTCTTGGTATTTGACCATTTGTTCACCGTGCGCCTCATATTCTCCCTTGACTTGGTTCACGATCAAGAGGGAGTCCATGAAAACGTGGAGACGGAGAACATCCAGGGCGAGGGCTAGATCGAGCCCGCCTACCAAGGCTTCGTACTCGGCTTCATTGTTGGTCGCACGGAACCTGAAATGCACCGCATTTGTAAAACTTTGGCCGTCGGGGCTGATGAGGACAATCCCTGCCCCTGCTCGCGTACCGGTTGTTGAGCCATCCACGTACAACTTCCAAGCAGGGCGGCCGACCTGGGTCGGACTGGGAGGGAATGTTAATTCCACCACGAAGTCCGCCAGAGCTTGCCCTTTGATCGCCGTGCGAGGAGCGTACGTGATACCATATTGGGCGATCTCCAGTGACCACTTGAGGAGTCGCCCATTGGTGTCTGGCCGGTGTAGAACTTTACTTAAGGGGAGAGTCGTCAGAACCTCCACTTGATGTTCGAAGAAGTAGGCCCTTAGCTTGCGAACACTCATGACTAGAGCGTAGGCGCTATTTTCCAGAGGTGTGTAACGCGTTTCCGCGTCATGGAGCGCTTGACTAATGTAATAGATCGGCAAGTGGCTTGTCCCTCTGCTCGTACTAAAACAGCACTCAGTGCGACCTCCGAGGCCGCTAGGTAAAGGAATAGCTTTTCGCCGGGGATCGGCTTCTCCAAGATCTAGGGGTTAGACAGGTACTCCTTAATTTTGGCGAACGCTGTTTGACTCTCCTTTGTCCATGCGAACTTCTTGTTCTTTATGGTCGTAAAGAACGGCTTGCTTTTATCCCCGAGCCGAGATATGAAATGGTTGAGGGCAGCTAGACAACTTTTGAGGCGTTGCACCTGCTTGACATTCCGTGGCTCCTGCATGTCGAGGACCGCCTGGATCTTGGTGGGGTTCGCCTCGATACCCCTTTAACTCACGATGTGCCCCAGGAATTTTCCGGAGCTCACCCCGAAGTTGCATTTCTTGGGATTCAGCTTCATATTGAACTTCTTGAGGATGGCGAACGTCTCGGCAAGGTCATTGAGGTGATCTTCCTTTTTGAGGCTTTTGACTACGATGTCGTCAATGTAGACCTCCATGGTCTTGCCGATCTGGTTGGCGAACATCCCGTTAAGTAGCCGTTGGTAGGTCGCCCCTGCATTCTTTAGGCCGAACGGCATTCGGACCCAAAAATACACGTCTTTTTTCGTGTGGAACGATGTGTGTTTTATGTCTTTCTCCACCATGGGGATCTGATGGTATCCGGCGAAGGCATCCATGAACGACATCATTTCGCAGCCTGCTATGCTATCGAACAAGTGGTCAATATGAGGCATCGGAAAGTGATCTTTTGGACATGCCGCGTTGAGGTCGGTGAAGTCGATGCATAACCTCCAGGAGTTGCTCGGATTTTTGACGAGCACCGCATTGGATACCCACTGTGGCTCGTCTGTAGCTACTCCGATTAGTTTGTTATCGAGTAGCTTTTTGACTTCTATGTCGAGCGCTGCGTACTTCTCCGGACCGAACTTTCTACGTTACTGGTGAACAGGCTTCCTTGCCGGGTCGATCTTTAGATAGTGGCAAGCGTGTTCAGGACTTATGACGACCATATCTTGATGCGACCAGGCAAATACTCTGATGTTCTTACGTAATAAATTGATCAGATCCTCCTTTAACTCGAGATCAAAGCCTGTGCCGATCTGTACTTCCCGCTCCAGGCGAGCTGGATCTATCGTTATACTTTCCAACTCTTTAACGGGGATGGTCGCTTCTCGTTTGGAATGATTTTCGGACTCGATCCTTGGATCGATGTCGAGGCTTGGATCGAAACCGATCCTTGGCTCGATGTCGTCCGTCAATCGATGTGAGATGGCGTCCTCTGAGTCAGGTTGGTACGAGGTGCTTGGCTCGTCGATCTCCATCGGTTGATTGTCGATCGCCTCAATGTTACAAATAGCATGGAAAGTATTGAAAGAAGTTACGACACAGGAGTAATTCAAACATTTCTTAGCCATTAGTTGGTCCCCTTTTACAGTACCGACCGTCCCATCGGCAGTGGGGAATTTGCTACAGTAAAAGAAAGAAGAGGCGACCGCTTCGAAGGTTTCTAGAAATGGATTACCTAGGAACCCATTATAGATGTTGGGCCTATCTATGATTACAAAGTTTAGGTTCCTAGTAATCCTAACCATGGGACCGTAAAAACATATTAGCTCGACAGAGAGCTTGATCCTCCCGTAGGCTTGGACTGTGCTGTCGCCGAATCCTTGGAGCACGGTGTCAAATGGCTTGATAAATTTGGTCAGGTTGCCGAGCTGGTCAAGAGCGTATTTGAATATGATATTGCAAAAGCTCCCATTGTCAACCAGCACGCGATCGACCATTTTCCCAAGGATACACGCAGAGATTACCAATGCATCCTCTTTGGGGCACTGCACTCCCTCCCTATCCTTGTTGGAGAAAGTGATGAGCGCGTCTTTGGAGATGGTCGGTTCTGGGGGTACTACGACATGGACCCCGGCGAACGCCCTCAGTTCGGCCTTCCGCTTTCTGTTTGACATGGTGGAAACCGGGGAAAGGCCTCTGAGGTTTCCACTTACCGCCTGAAGCATATTGATTCGGCCGCCAGGGTTGATCGGAGGGATCGATTCGTCAGAGTATTCCAGCTCGTTCTGCTCGATCCTGGCGACCGGGTTGGGAGGAATTCTGTCGTTCTGTCGGTGATTGCGCCCTCCGATCCTCTCTGTTCGGAGCTCTGGCTTGGTAACTAAGTTATCCAATTTGCCTTCCTCAAACAGTCTCCAGAGCTGTCTGAGGAGGTCGCGGCACTGGCTGGTGTTGTGGTCGGGACTCTTGTGGTAGGCACAAAATTTACTGCGGTCTAGATGACTGTGGTCCCTCACCGGCTTTAGTTTTATAAGCCATTCATGCCCCTTGATGGCGTTGAAAATGTGGGTCGGAGATAGGTTGAGGTTGCGGAGGAGGTGAACCTCCACATCCTCGAAAGCTTTGAATTCGCCGGGAGGCTTCGCGATCGCCTTTCTGGGCTTGGTGACCGCCTTTATCGGGATGGAAGTTGGCGCCTTCCCTTCCCTGGCAGATCCCTCGCCTAAGCGCAGGGTGAGCATCCTCTGCCTGGCTAGAAAATCAGCGGCCCTGATGCGGAAGATCGCGTAGGTCGGGGGGATGTCTTTTGTAAGGTGCCTGAACATGGGCGAATGGCCATGGAATCCCCCTAGGATCGAGTAGAGAGCGAGCTCGTCGCTAATGGGATCGCCGGTGAGGACTATTTCATCCACCCAGTCGATGTAGTCTTCATCGGGCTCGTTCTTCCCTTGCCTGATTTCCATCATGTGGTCGGGGCCTTCGGGCCGAGCAACTTTGGCGGCGAAATACGATGTGAAGTCGTTCTCCAGTTTCTCGAAACAGTTGATTGAGCGAGGTGGAAGTTAGATGTACCACCTATGGTCGAGATCGCCCAATGTCAATGGGAACATTTGGCACTTCGTCGCGTCCGATGCTCCACATCCGGTTATGTAAATTCGGAATTTGCTCAAATGGGTCTCAGGGTCCGATCTCCCCTCATATAGAGGTGTTTGAGGGGGAGCGATCTTTGGTTGAACTGGGGCAAGCTCGATATGGGCCACGAGTGGCTCACTCGGTCCAGCGATCGATCTCTTGGCGCCTGCCCTGGTTTCTAGGAGCGCCTTCATTTAAATCGAGCCGTGTGCATGGCGGCCATTCTTGTGCTTTATTGCTCGCTGATTGACTCTCGGAGCGGTAGCCAAGGCGATCATGTACTGATCTCCTTGCCCCATGGTATGTGACGAGTTCTCCGCCACCGGGCTCAATTCTTGGGCGAGCGGGGGCCCGTTGGCCGGCTTGTCTTCTGGGAGTCGGATATGCCGAACTCCTGGTGACGGATTCGAACTCCGATGTCTCCCGGCTGGGGCCTAAATGCCCGGGTCGCCATGAGGGGTCGCTCCCTAGGCGGCTAAAGATGGAATCATCCCGCCTTACGAGAACCTTTTCCTGCGGCTCGGGGCTTTCCGACGATTTCTCGACGTATAGACCCTTAAGCTTCTGCTTGCCTGCTCGGCGGATGGCTGATGGAGTAATGGTGGGCGAGTCGCATGCCCTCCGTCGCTCCCTGGGGATGGCCATAGTCTCCTCGATTTGTTCCGCGGTCTGGAACTGATCGAGTGAGAGGCTGGGGCCGTCCCTCGGGGGCAGGAGTGAGAGCCTAGCGTCGCCGCAGTCGCCTTCCGCCGTTGGTTGGGATTCGGTCTGGGCCGGAATGAGAGGTCCGGCAGATCGCAGGGTGGCTCTTTTGGAGGTCGTGGCAGACGTCATGTCTCTGAAGGTTTTTCTTTGAAGAACAGTGAGTGTTTCTTCAAGTATATGCCTCGGAGAACAGTGAGTGTTCTTCGGGACAGTCGGAATAAAAATGAAGGTTAAGATCGCCCTCCTTCTAGCACCAATTGTTGTTACCCAAAATATTATCCGGAGATGATATTGCTGGAATGATCGAGTAACAAACAAATGCGAGAACACTTCCGTGGGAAAGTAAATAACACAAGATTTGCCGGGGTTGTTAGTCCCGGGCTTGAATGCTCTCGCGAGATGTTATTAATATGAATACTTTAGAGTACAAATATTAATGTTAGAATACTATTACAATGAGTGTAAAGATTCTAGTTATCTTAGCTATAGAGCGTGAAGATTGCCGGAAGAACCAGATATGAAGCACTATGAGTTCTTGCTTTTTTGATGTTCTGTATATGTGAATGAGTTTCACTGTCACTGTGTATGTGTATGTCTTCGTGAAGTCAATCCACCGTCCTTAGGCCACTTTTGGAGGCCTACTATTTATAGTAGGAGAGGTTGCTAGGTCCTCCCCGGCGATCGCGGGCGACTGCCGTATTCTATATTAGAATAATGTGGGCGATCGTCCCATCACGTGAGACTATTTCCTTAAAGTCTGAGGCTGCTACTGGCAGCCAGATGTGCGAGCCAATGAGAAGTCCACACGCGTCCTGAGTCACTGTTAGGGGAGGACCCACTTTGTACCTTTCGGCGGGCCTGTCGGTAGGTGTGAAGGTGGTGACAGGCTGGGGTCAAAAAGCCTTATCTTGTGTCGCCTTTTGCGGATCTGCACGTGGGTCTTCGTCCGAGATTCGGTCTTCGAAGACTCTGACGGGTGTCGGATTCACGTGTGGCACGGGACGATCGTTCACAGTCGGACATTACTGACGATCGCCAGATGCCCATAGACGATCGCCTTGGACGTCGATCGCTAGGCTCTTGCCCAGCATCTATCTTCTTTGGCTGGTTCCTGACCATCATGCCGATCGCCATCGAGGCGTATTAATCGCCGCACAACAATATCTTCTGAGAAACTGACAAATATCACGCAAAACTTAGTTGTGGATTTTTGATTTAGCTATTCTCATGATTTTATGTTATTGTAAATTAAGGATAATATATAGGCAGGATAATCTCTGTTTTTTGTGTTTCTGGTCACCTAACATTGACAGTTATTTTTGTGTGTAGTTTCCCATGAAGGGTCGATTCTATGACACACACACACAGATGTAACTTTTAGTTTGCTTCTAGCCATCTGATGAATCATTGATTGTTGGGAAGTTGGGTAGCTAGTTCCTACATTCTTAGGTTTGAAGAATCTATATGATGTATTCCTTTCGAGCATTACCGTTTTCACAGTAAGGCCAGATCTCTTGGGATTTGGTTAATTTTAATGTCGTGTAGACCACTGAATAATTTTCTTTGATAAATATTGTTCGGATTTGTCAATTCTTATAGGATCATGGCATGGATAGAGCTGACCTTATACCATTTCTGCTGGAGCTCAGCTTTCATGTTACGGGCAAGGTAACTAGTTTGAAACTCTTCATTCTAGTGGCTTAATTGGATGAATGTTATTTATCATTTCTATATTTGTTTGGTTTGTGATGTACTAATACTTGATAGCGAACATGTTGTTATTTAGGACGATAGTCCTATTTCATTATTGTACTCGTGCTTATTACGATGCCAAGTCGAGCGAAGCCGCTTATATACTGTCAGGACGGCAAGTTGACAAGTTGTCTGACTAGTCGTGTCAAGTATAGGCCATTCCTCGTAAATAAATTGGAACAAGAACGCCTTCTTCATGATCGGAGGAAAGTGTATGAGGTTTGCATTCTTTACTCTTTTTGGAGAAATGTAATGTACACATAATCCTTTGCAATTACCATCTGTGGCTTTTGTTGCACTGCAATATTTGCGCTTTAAGACAGATATTTCCATAGACCGATAGTGAGTGAATGAAACGAAAGTGGTTCAAGTATATGGGAAAGGATATTAATAGAACTAATATTTCCAACAAGGTAAAAAAAACATCTTCTGATTGCTTGTTATGAACTAAATTTAGTATATTTTTCTTCAGTTTCCGTCATCCGTACTACTTGTCCATTTTCTCCTTTTGTTTTCTTGGCTTTGACTTCTGGTTTTACCTATAAATATATAAATTAATTACCTGTTATTCTTCATGCATTGATCAATAAAATTTATCTATGTTAAGTGAAACATTTCATTAAATTTATTCTATCGCTCACATACATATACACCTTACTGGCTTCATCCGAGCAATGTGATCACCAGAGTTACTCCAACGTGATTAGTGATAAAGGTCCACTTGCTAATTAATACTCTTCTTACATTTTAAATGCCTGCTTATTTCCATATTCTGTTATTTACAGGCGATGATCACAGCATAATGATATATTACCCTAGTTCAGTTGGTGGGGGAATGAAGGAGTTGTTTCGAAAAGTGAGATCTTTGTCCATGATATGTGCTTTCATTTTTTTTAGACTCTGTGGCTTGTGCATCCGTGCATATTTCCATCCTCACTATCATATAACATTAGCCACTTAGGGCAGTAAGTTTATGTTATGCTTTGTGAAAGGATTATGAACAAGAAAGCCCATAGCTCCTTGAAGGCAAGCAAAATTCCTTAGATGTAATTATTTGTCAGGTCAAATTTTAAATCTTATCCTGTGATTTTGTGATGTCGAGTTGAAGTTGCTAGTCATCCTACAGCATTTCGTCCATTAGCATTTCAGTTGACCTGTTTTCTTTTTGTGAGAAACAACTCATTGGTCTAAGGTTAGCTTTAAAGGTTAATGGTTTTGTCTTCTGCTTGGTTTTGCTACACCATAGTGCATCCCTTCAAAGTATAGTTTAATAGGTTTTCCTTTCACAAAACTACAAGTTCTATGCTCAAATAGGACTATAGTTTGTTGTCCTTGAGATTTCTTATGACTGTGTGTTGTAATTTTGATAGGCCAGATTTCTTTTTGATGATTTTGTGTGGTTTTAGAAAAGCTGCCAAAGAAGTTGAAGTCGGATGATTTGTTACAAAACTAGTTTTATAATTTATGTATATGATCCTATACTACATTTTGAAATAGATGGTATCAGGATTATCATATCCTGATCGATGCTCCGACCAAAAAACAGAGCCTTGCTATCCTTTCCTGATTAGGAATGTGTTAGTGTGATTAGGATATAGTTGGTCATCGCTAATTTAGTTTATACATCCTCCTCTCTTTGTTTAGTAAATTTTAAGTTGTACTTCTTATATTGTCACCTCTTTTTCAAGTTGGCAATCGCTCAAGTGAATTTCATCCAGATGTCATAAGAGTGAGACGTGACGGGTCTTATATATATGAGGAATTTATGCCCACTGGGGGTATAGATGTAAAGATTGTTTGCCCTGTGTTTTGCAATATGTATCCGGTGCATAAATACTTGTGAAACATTATTATTCCAAATAGACTAGAAGATGTGGAAGGTTTTGTTTGATTTATGTTTTGAAATATGAGAACAGTGTGAAATTATTATGGTTTTTGAAATATGAGAACATTGTGTGAAATTATTATGCTTTTGTCTTTGGAGATTATAATTAGAGGATTGTTTTGGTATTTCTTTTATGTTTTTATACAAATTACTGGTATGCATTTTTTTTAATAATATAAATTATTATGAATTATCGAGCAAGTTTATGCTGATTTTCCTAAAAACACAAAAAAGTAATAAGAGACCCGTTAGGTATGCAAACGACTCTCTCATATTTTACATTAAAAATATTAAAGAAAATCAAAGAGACATGTTAGGTGTGATAATAGTTCTCTTAAGTTTTACAATAAAATATTAAAAAATTCAAAGAGACCTCATATCTTTAATAACAGGTCTCTTATCCTTTTAAATTATTTCTCGAAATAATTACATAATAGACCTCATTTCTCTAATAAAGGGTCTCCTATGTCTCAAAAGAGACCCATTCCCATGAGGCGGTCTCTTTATCAAAGAGACCCCTGAGATAGAGACCCGTCCAGAGGTGGTCTCTTAGGCTTAATTAGACGGATCTCTTTGCTTGTTTTTATAACAGTGGCACCTGGATTCGTGATTCATGAAGATGGTGTGTTAAGATTCTAAGGTCGGCTGTGTGTTCCGAACGACCTGGAATTGAGGCAGGACATTATGCGGGAGGCTCATGCGTCACCTTACTCAGTCCATCCGGGCTCAAGTAAAATGTATAAGGATTTGAGGAAGAATTTTTGGTGGAAGGACATGAAGAATGAGGTGGTGCAGTTTGTGGCTAAGTATTTGACTTGTCAGCAAGTCAGAATCGAACATCAGCGGCCAGCCGATTTGTTGAAACCACTTCCCGTCCCAGAATGGAAGTGGGAGGACCTCTCTATGGATTTTGTCACGAATTTGCCGAGGACGAAGACAAGAATGAACATGGTGTGGGTGATCGTGGATGGACTAACTAAGTCGGCTCATTTTCTGGGCATCAAAGACACTTGGGGACCAGAGAAATTGGCTCGTATATTTATTGTGCAGATCGTGAGGCTTCATGGCACACCGAAATCTATTATTTCAGATATGGATGGTCGGTTTGTATCGCATTTCTGGCAGGTAATACATAAGGCTTTGGTGATATATTTATGTTTGCGCACATATTTACATCCTCAGACCGATGGACATTCCGAGCGTACTATTCAGACGTTCGAGGATATGTTGCGCGCGTGTGCGCTAGACTGGAGTAGTGATTGGAAGGAACATCTGGCCCAGATTGAGTTCACTTATAATAATAGATGGCATGCGTCGATTAAGATGGCACCATATGAGGCGCTTTATGGCCGACGATGTCGATCACCAATATGTTAGAATGAGCCATCCGATTTAGTTGGCACCGAGTCGGATCTTGTGTTGGAGACTAGGAGGAAAGTCAAGTTGATTAGAGAGAGAATGCTGGCGGCTCAGAGTCGACAAAAGTCTTATGCGGATGTTAGGCGTCGACCTTTGGAGTTTGAGGTAGGGGATCACATCTTGTTATAGTGTCTTCGTCGAAGGGAGTTTTTCGTTTTGGGAAAAAAGGGAAGCTTAGTCCAAGGTATATTAGAACTTTTGAGATATTGGAGAGAGTTGGCGAGTTGGCTTACCGTGTGGCATTACCCCCGTCGTTGAGCCATGTGCATAGTGTATTTCACGTTTCTCAGTTGAGGAAGTATGTTCCATACCCGACTCACGTTATCGACTTCGGGGATGTGGAGATTGAGAAGGATGTTACGTTTGAGGAGAGGCCAGTGAAAATTTTGGAATGTCGGGATAAATAGTTAAGGCACAAAACCATCCCCTTGTTTAAGGTGCAATGGTCGAGGCATGGAGTGGAGGAAGCGACGTGGGAATTGGATGAGGATATGCGTGCGAGATACCCCGAGCTTTTTGATCCTTAAGTTTTGGGACGAAACTTCTTTTTAGGGGGGGATATTGTAATATCCGTACTTTTTATTTTTAACAGTTTCTATTTTTGGCACATGTCTATTTTTAACGACTCTCTTGTAACTGTTCCGATATTTTGAATCTATTTTGTTCTTGGTATTTTTCCATTTGGCCGAGTTTCGGAGGTATTTTTACGTAATATGCTTTATGTTATGATCTTGTTGCATGTACGTTCGATTCTCGTAAAACTCATTTGATTTTGTTATTTCTTTACTCCCATGAGTCTGTATGATTAGGTTATTCGTGTTGTGAGTTTCGGTTTCATAATCCGACGTCGTATCATGATTTTTAGACGTTTTGGGCCATTTTGTAATTTCCTAAAGTTTAGGGAACTTACTTCCATTTCTGTATCCCGAGCTATCGAGTTGTCGGATTCGTGCCTTCTTTTAGCGCTTAGATTCATTGTTGCGAATACTTCGTGAATGTGCCTTTGAATTCCAACTTTTTAGTCGTGTTCGGTCTCATGCCCTCCTCAGCAGTGAACTGCACTCAGAAGTACTGGACTGCTACATAAATGGCATACGCTATTTATGATTGCTTGCGTACGCTATCGGTGTGCAGTTAATGTACGCTAACTCTTAGTCATAGCGTGCGTTAACGTCTTCAGCATTTTGGACAGTAGGATCTGGACTCTGAATTCTGGATTCTAACTATCAGGTAGCGCGCGCTAAGCTTTAGTAGCGCACGCTATTTACTAGCAGATAGCGCGCGCTAAGCGGTAGTAGCGCATTCTAACGATGCCGAATAGAAGCCACTGGACTACAGGCCGAATCGAACCTAATGTTTGAATAAGTTGTGTTATTTTCTGACTTTTATTTTGGCTTGTTTAGACTATATTTTGATGGTCACATATTTCTTTTTTCTTTGAAATTATGGATTTTCTGCTATTTTATTTAACTTGTTTAAACATGGTTTTCTACTTGTGTTTTTGTTCAAGTTCTTTTTAGGTCTTGTTCCGAGGATTGAATCATCCGTATCACATGGCAGGGCAGTCCTTTTCTTTTTCTTCTATTTTTTTCAGTACATTGATGACCATGCTTATTTCTAAAAGTGTGGGGTGGTATTTCGGAAATATATGAATTTATAACATGCAAAAATACCTCCAAACAGTCAATTTGAATATGTTCAATCCAAGCCGAACCCAGTAAAGGTTCGGTACCATTCGACTCGTTTACAACCCTAATTCTTGCTTTGTAGCAACACTCTTGCTTGTGCGAGTGTAACAAGGTGTGGTCTTAAGCTCTGTTTTTTTAGATGAATTTTGCTGAACTGAATTATGCTGTGCTGAACGGAACTAAACTGAAGTTACTGAATAATAATAGTAGTTAGTAATATTAAATAATAATATATATTACAAATAATAATAATAAATTATATATAACATTATTGACAATATTAGTATAGATAATACTAATAATATCACATATCAATATACTCTCTCGGTCCCCTCAAAGCTTTACATTTATCCCTTTTTTTTTATATCTCTTTAAAAACTTTACATTATCACCTTTACACAATCAAATCAAACAACCACCTTTTATTTTTTAATCTCATTTACACACTCAGTATTAATACTTTTTATTTTATTTAATTTACCACTTATTTATCATCATTACTTACACAAATCATCAATACTTTCTTAATACTGCAGGCGATCCCATTAGCGCGTGTTAATTTCAATAATTAGCGCACGCTAATTACACTTAGTATAAATAGGACTGAGCAGTACACTTTTCGTCATTTTTCATCTCTTCTCAAAACTTGGGCGATTTCCGGTGATTTTGGGGCGATTTGTGTAGATTAATCCGTGGAGTTCTTTGGAAGATCGATTATTGTGTTCCAAGTGAAGTGCATCATCATCTTAATCCATCTTCTCCACCTTAATCCAAGATATTTTGGCTTAGAACCCTAACTTTGTCAATTTTGGGGGGTTTTCGGGAATTGTCCTTTTAAACTCGTATTGTTCGTTTGTGTTGCAATATTTCCTATCGATTATTATTATCGGGTGATTCCCAATCCCTTTCCATCAATGTTGATCCGTGAGTTGTTGATTTGGGGAGGTTCTGTGAAAACCCTCGCCCGTGTTGAACGTACACGTATTGTTATGGTTGGTAATCAGGGTTGTGGGCATATTCCGTTCGATTATAGACGTCATTTAGGACTGATTCGTGTTAATCTTTCGTCTAGGAACGGACGTTGTCACTCTGAACATTCCTAGTCGTCGTTTAACTTCCGTATCGTCGAAGATGTCTCAAAGGCAAGTACTTTATATTTATTTGCATATTCTAGTATTTGAATTATGGCTTCCCATGTATGTTGTGGATATGAATGCGTATGTTCACCCAGGGATGGTCCGACGGGGCCTCTGCAGGGTGCGGTGGCCATGAGTCTCGTACTAACGGTTAACCTTTGAAATGTTTTATGCTCGTGCACAGTAATATTCCGGAATATAAATGTTTTTCTAAAATGATTTTGGCGCATATTTTTATCTGATTAGAATGGTAGTTCAAATGGAGTGTACTTGCACTAGCTGTTGTCGCTAACCCCTTAAATGGGGGAAATACTTTTGTATTTCGGGTACAGGTCATGGAGGCGAACGAGCACGCGGACAGTACGAGGATGATGGGCAAGGGTGATTCTGTTCGATGGTCATTCATTGATGTCTTATCTTTTAAATTTATTAATTTTGTCGTCTATCTCAGTACTCGAGTACTTCCTTCATTTTAATTGAGTTGTTTTACTCTTAGTCCCAGTTTGGGAAGACGTTTGGTTATTGAGTAATGTCGTATGAGAAGTGTTTGTTTAATATTGTGTATCTGCATTACGTGTCGGTGTATTTATTTCATAATGTCTGTCGTTGGTCCAGCGTGGTTGAGTCGTATGTTAGCCTGGTGGATTCAAAGTGTTGGGTCCACGGCGTTGTAATATGCCCTGAACGCCTTGGGGGTGTTACAGGTGCGACATGCGGCAGTTGATCGGTTACGGTGGGCTGAGGTGGCGAGCGGCGAGCCTGTGCTGTAGATCCAATTTTGATGCTAGGGTTTCCGAATTTGATTTGTGTTTTTCTTCTTTTTCGGAATTTGCAGAAAATTTGGCTGAAAATTTTTTCTTGGCTCAGTTAGGAGACTACGTGCTGATCACGTGTTGAATGGAAAATAACTGAGACAAGAAGTATGGCAAAAATGTTGTAATCTCATTAATGGTACCCATATATATAAGGAGAGATTACATAGTAGCAAGCCTAATCATACCCTAACTAAAAAAATCCCATAACTTGACTACGACACACAGTATTATTCCTTTGACAATTGAGGCATTTTTAAACAAGAACTTTGTTTGACTTCTCTTTAAACCATTCCGCCCCCAAACTCCTACTTCGGCGTCTCTGCTCTCTGCCTCACATCCAGATCCTCTCTCTCTCTCTCTCTCTCACACACACACACACGCACACACACCGGCACTCAGACACATCTACACACACCCCTGCACGTACACACATCCAGGGCTGGCCCTAATAATTGGGGCTATAGGCTAGGTCCTTTTAGGCTCTCTCTCTCTCTTTCTTTATATATTAAAATTACAAAAAATATGTAAATCCATGAAAATATATGATTTGTAATTAGAGTTTGATTTAAGGTCATTTGAGGACTAAACTTTTTTTACATACCAAGGACTAACCTCCACCCTCTATATTCCCTCCATCTTTATTTGATCTAATGGATGAGATTAATCCCAACAATTTAAAAAACCCACTTTCATCATTTTTTTTCAAATATCAATATCTTTCAAACCGTTAATCGTTAAGTCAAAAAAAAAATATCGTTACGATGAGCATTTAATTATCTTTCTATAGATAGGCACTTTGATATATTTTCGACAAATTTTTCACGTTTTTTTCGTGGCCGAAAAAATCACATATGATATATCATATATGATATATCATATGTGATATGTAATATCATATATGATATATCACATGTGATTTTTTTCGGCCGCGAAAAAAACGTGAAAAAAACGAAAAAAAAAAATTGTCGAAAGTATATCAAAGTGCCCGTCTATAGAAAGATAATTAAATGCTCGTCGCGATGATGTAATTATTTTCGCTTAACGATTAACGGTTTAAGATATATTTAAATTATAAAAAATGTGTGAAATATTAAATGCTTTTAATCTCAACCATTGATTTTTTTTTGGATGGATGGTGGGGATGAGTCTGTAAGAAAAATTTGGTATTTAATATAATTCTACTCATTATTATCGTGTCCCGTACTTTTTTTAGTTTTATAGTTTTCTAACTTTTATTATATGTTTATAGATTTAAGATCATTTGAGGACCAAACTTTTTTTTACATACCAAGGGACTAATCTCCACCCTCCATCTTCCCTCCATCTTTATTTGACCTAATGGATGAGATTAATCCCAACAATTTAAAAAACCCACTTTCATCATTTTTTTTTCAAATATCAATATCTTTCAAATCGTTAATCGTTAAGTCAAAAAAATATCTGAATTCTGACGAGCATTTAATTATCTTTCTATAGACGGGCACTTTGATATATTTTCGACAAATTTTTTTTTTCCGCTTTTTTCACGTTTTTTTTCGTGGCCGAAAAAATCACATGTGATATATCATATATGATATAATCATATATGATATATCACATGTGATTTTTTCGGCCACGAAAAAAACGTGAAAAAATCATATATGATATATCACATGTGATTTTTTCGGCCACGAAAAAAAACGTGAAAAAAGCGGAAAAAAAAAATTTGTCGAAAATATATCAAAGTGCCCGTCTATAGAAAGATAATTAAATGCTCGTCGCGATGGTGTAATTATTTTCGCTTAACGATTAACGGTTTAAGAGATATTTAAATTATAAAAAATGTGTGAAATATTAAATGCTTTTAATCTCAACAATTGATTTCTTTTGGGATGAATGGTGGGATGAGTCCCTTGGTATGTAAGAAAAAATTGGTATTTAATATAACTCTACTCTTAGAGTTTAGCAATATATTTCAAATCAAGCAAAAAATATTCTTTTAGTATTTTGGCTGCAAAATTACTAATCAAATTTGCAGACTCTAACTTCTCAAGAATACCCTTCTCAAATTTTGTTTGTAATTTGTTTATTTTTTGTATAAATTGAATATAATGTAACTTTTATTGGGGTATGGGGACTTGTCAAAATTCGGGGCTCTAAGTTTGGGCCTAGTTGGCCTATAGTCAGGGTCGGCCCTACACACATTTACACACACCCCTTGCACGTGCGCGCGCACGCACAAATCTACATGCACATACACACCAACATACACAAGCGCACACATATATCGCACTCAGAAATCCAGAAACAAACTCGGGTTCGGCACATTGAACGAGGTTTGGGCTAGATTTTGGTTTTGTTTTGAAAAATCTGGGTTAAATCCATATTTAAGAGGCCGATAGTGGTCTAGCATTCGAGCGGTGAAGCCGCTGCTATTTCCATCTCTGTTTTTTTTATACAATAAGGAAAAGGAAAGTAATGAATCTCGAACAAACTCAACACCCGGGGCATTTCCAGGGCCGGCCCAAGGGTAAAGCTACACAAGCTAGGGCTTTAGGCCTCAAAAATTTTGGGAAAAAATAGGGGCCTAAAAAAATATCATTTTAGTTATAAATATATAGTATGACAAAATAATTACATGTGTTTTTATAGCTTAGTTAGTCAATATTAGGCCCTAAATCCTTTTGGTCTTAGGTTCAAATATTAGACCGTGCAAAACTGATATCTTTATAACCAATTTTTTATTTTAATGGGCCTCATTTTATAATTTGCTCTAAGCCTCTTAATGTGTTGGGCCGGTCCTAAGCATTGCCACGAAGAGGGAAGATAACCCATGAGGTGGAGAGTTAAATACTATCTAAGAGTCACTACCAGTACCAGCCGCGCCAATTATAGCAAGGAAATCAGCACATCTTTACGCTTAGTTCCCGAGTTTAACTTAACGAGAGAAAAGTAGGGAAATGGATAGAAATAAGAAGAAAGAAACAATATTTGATGTTCCTGAGTTTTTTAATGAAAAGAAACGGAAAGAAATGGAAGGAAAACTTTCCCTCCTAACTTTCTTTCCGATTTGGAAGGATTTGGAGAGGAAAGAACAAAACTGTTTTCCTTTCACTTCCTTCAAACTCGGGAACACAAAACACAATTTCCTTTCACTTTCCTTTCTCTTCTTTTCTCTCTTAACTTTCTTTCTCTTTTTTTTCTTTACCAAAACTCGGGAACTAAGCATAAATGTTTTGGATGGTTGATGCATATTTACTCATCTATTAAGGGGCGTCGTAACCAGCTGAATGACATTCAGAGAATCAGAGTAGCACACAAGCGTGCGATAACCACCAATTCAAGCAAACACAAGCCCATGATACATGGCTAACAGCTCGGCATGCAAATTGTTGGAAATTCCAATGGATCCTGTGCAACCACCAACCCAATCTTCCCCGCCAGTCGCCAAGAGACCATCGACAGGAAGAGGAACATGATTAGTAGCAACAGTATAACACTTAAGAATAGGCAAGTCATTTTGGGAAGGCAAAATTCTCAAATTTTACCAATAGTAACAAAATTTTTTTGTATTATGAACTTGTTTTCGTCCAACCAAGTCAGGATATCCGTGAAAATCCATCAATTAAATCTAACGGACTTGCCGACATGTCCGTTAAGTGACACGTGTCACCTTCTGATTATCCCGTAATAATAAAAAATAATAGAAAATATAAAAGTCTAAAAATATAAAAAATAAAATATATGGATTTTTTTAAAAAAACCAAACTTTATTTTTTCGAAAAAAAATCTGGAATATTTAAATTCACGCACAAACACACAATCGCACAAACATGAATCGGTCAGACCCGCCGCGAACTGGACGGCTCGGGCGGTGGTGAAGGTTCAGCGCGCGGCAGCACGGAGGAGCATGTGCGGCTTAGTTTTGAGGGCTTTGGCCCTTCCCTCAGATTGGGGTCCAACAACTGGTGCGCCCACGAGCAGTTCGGAGCTACGGGTTCAGGCAACTCGGCTCTGAACCTAGCCGATTGAGACAAGGTCAAAAGAAAAAAAAAAAAAAAAGATGGCTACGGTGGCTCTCGTATTAGGCTTTGATGAAGGGATAGTTTGACTCGGGCTGAAGAAATCGGGTTGGGACAGACGAAAATCTTTTTTTTTCTCTAGTAAGGGTCTCTGATTCGGGCTCGGTAAGATCTGTGACGGGCTGGGATGTGTTTTCTGGTTTGGGCCGTACGAACAAAAATCAAAGTAGTTTTGAAGTTGGGGCTGAAAAGGGATTGATTTCCTGTGTCATAAAATTTAGATTAAAATTTGCAGAAATCAAGTTAAAGGAGATGGTTCGGTTGTAGATTGGTGATGAATTGGATAGATTATGAGGTTGAAGGGTCGAAGGTTTGTGTTTTGATCAGAAACATAAGAAATCAAACGAAAAATACAAACTCTCAATAAGAGATGGGGCTGAAGTTTACCTGTGCAAGGGAGATGATGACGATGACTGTTGCAGAGTTGGGGAGGGCTGCACGGCCGGCTGGAGAAGAGTACTGTATTTGTATTGCAATTTTTTTTTTTGGTGCCGACTTAAATACAGTATTTATACTGTAGGTTTTAAGTTTAGGGTAGTAGAGTTTTGATATGTGTAGAGTTTTGATATGTATAGAGTTCATGTGCATAGATCAAAATATAATATTAATTATATAATTATTTTAAATCTTTAATTAATCAGTTTGCTAATTTCAGATTAAATTAATTAAATTGCTTTAATTAATTTTTATTAATAACCTATTAATTCACGATATTAATATTAATGGAAATTTAAATTGGTAGATTAATAATAATAATAATAGTATGTTCTTGATTTTACATTTAATTTTCTTCCATGCGGTCGACTCTGTGTAAGTGTGCAAGGATTGTTTTTTTTGCAGAGAGTTGAGAAAGTGGGAGAGAGAGATCGGTTGTTTTTGCAGAGGGAGGTTTCTTAGAGAGAAGCAGAGGAGAGAGAGAGATTGGAAGGAGATGAGGGTGAATATCGGCCGATTTCGTAGGGTGGGTTTTTTTTGGCAAAATAGTTTTATTAGGGACTCGAGTTTGTCATTTTTATCACTTAAGGTACTAAAGTTTTAAGTTTTTCAAACAAGGGACAAAAGTTTAATCTGTTTCACCCGTTAGAGACTCCGTTAGTTTGGTCTCGTTAAGTTTTAATGGATTGATGGCGTGGTAGTTAAGTGCACGCACAAGATTTTATCGGTAATAATAAAATAATAAAAAAAATTCAGATTTTTGTAATAATAATAAAATAATAACAAAAATATAAAAAATATAAACGTATAAAATTTTTTAGAAAAATTGAAACTTTATTTTTTTAAAAAATCTGGAATAATAATATTAAAAATCTAATGCTTTTATTTAAGTTAAAAATAAAAATTAAAAATATAATTAAAAATTTCAGATTTTTGTAATAATAATAAAATAATAACAGATATAAAAGTCTAACAAATATAAAAAATAAAAAAATTTGTTTTTTTTTAAAAAAAATGGAACTTTATTATTTTTTTCTCAAATTTTTAAAAAAATCTGTAATATTAGTACTTAAAATCGTATGTTTCTATTTAAAATTTGGAAATAAAAAATAAAAAATTAAAAAATTTGGATCTAATTTATAAACTTTTTTTTTCAAAATAACATATTATTTTTCATAAATAAATAGAAAATTAGATCTAATTTTTCATAATATTAATAAATAAATATTATTTTACAAAAAATCTAAAAATCTAAAATAACAAACTAATGGTTAATTATAAATCAGATCCAAATATTTTTAATTTTTAATTTTTATTTTTAACTTTAAATAAAAGAATTAGATTTTTTTTAAAAAAATAAAGTTTCAATTTTTCTAAGAAATACAGATTTTTTTATTTTTTATATTTTTTAGATTTTTATATTTTTTGTTATTATTTTATTATTAGTACAAAAATCTGAAAATTTATTATTATTTTATTATTACCGACCAATAAAATACTGACACGTGGCACTTAACGGCAATGTCATCAATCCGTTAAGACTTAACGGGACCAAACTAACGGAGTCCCTAACGGGTGAAACGGATTAAACTTTAGTCCCTTATTTGAAACACTTAAAACTTTAGTCTCTTAAGTGATAAAAATGACAAACTTCAGTCCCTAGTAGAGCTATTTTGCCGGGGTATTTTACCCAACTTCTTTTTAGGATTTTCCATTTGAGTCCTTTATGTTTCAGACCCTTCGATTTGACCGCAAATCAACTTTTCAGTATATTCAATTTCAGTCCCTCAGTTTTTTTCAATTCTTTTAATTTGATCCCAGCCAGTTTTTAATATTTAAATCAGATCTCTTTTGCTCAATTATGAATTCAATAATTTATATTAATTTATTTTGGACGCTATATTAATATTAAAATTTAATTGTTATGTTAGGAGATGGGGACTTGGAGCCTAGGATTTGAACTGCATTTGCATCTCAATTTTTCAAGGATCATCATCGTATTTCGAGGTGGGATTTACGCTTGTTTTATTTAATGCATGATGTTACTTGTATATATGCTTGTTTCTTGCCAAATATTTATATGCTCAAAGTATGCATATTATTCACGTTGTAGCCTCCAATGAGTAGTAGGCATAATGTGCTCGAAGTTTGCATATTATTTACGTTGTAGCCTCCAATGAGTAGTAGGCATAATGTGCTCAAAGTTTGCATATTATTTTCGTTGTAGCCTCCAATGAGTAGTAGACAGTATGCACAAAGTTTGCATATTAATAGCCCTCGGGCAATCACCAGGTTCAGGCATGTCATATTTACTTGGCAACATGTATGTATTTAAATTTAACAAAGTGTTCCCTCCTCACCAAGCGAGTTGATAGCTCACCCCATTATTTAAACGTTTCAGGTTGAGGAGTCTGGCGTGGCAGGCAAAGGCGTAGCGTGATAATAATATCTACTTCTTCATTTATTTCGTTTACTTAAATTTTAAACTTTGACTTCAAAGTCATAGTTGGATATTATGGATGTTTTAAAATATTGGGAATTTATTTTATATTTACTTGCGAAATGGATGACCTTATTTCAATTTCCGCTGCAATTATCCAATTATTTTTTTGGGGATATTTAATCTCCTTTGAAATTATTTTAAAATGACATTTTGAAAAGTGGTCGCTACATAAGTGGTATCGGAGTGGGTTTACGGTTCTGTAGACTCGTTAAAATAATTTCTTTTCAAACTAAATTTTCCTTTTTTTCGCAAGTAGTTAAAACTTTAATGGCATCTATGATTATTATCAGTCACCGTTGCCGCTCCACGTCATCTCCAAGGTACATATTTCAAGTTATGTTTATGTTGTAATTGTAGCAAAATTTTACGGTTATGAGATTCAACTAATTTTTGAATCATGTTGCAATACCATATTTATATTTTAGAGATGATATGCTATTGAGATTCATAATAAATGTTGGACATGTATGTGCTTTCTTATAAATTTATAAACACATGCAGATGCGTTAGTATAGCACTGCTATAATGTCTATTGGGAGCAGTTAACCCTTAGACGCGATGTATACTTTTATTTCGATCCCTTATGAGGAGGTTCCTAAGAAGTTATTGGCTATAATACACCTTAGGACCATGGCAACTCGTGGACGTGGAAACCCAGCTAACCGAGGTGCTGATAATCTTGGTGGTCAGAATGCAAACCCTGGTGCTGGAGCTGGTGGTGATGGTAACGGAGGTCAAGATAACTACTATAATAATGAGCCAGCTCTTACCCAAGCACAAGTTGAGCAACAGTTCCGAAGTTTCACACCACCATAATTCCATGGTCGAGAAGGACCACCTTTTGTCGACGAATGGTTGATGTCGCTGGAGCGTACCCTTGAGCTCATTGGGTGCACCGATGCGCAAAAGATTCTTTGCGTCCAGTATCAAATGGTAGAGGATGCTGGACGCTGGTGGATGAGCTATTGGCGTTTGAGGTCGGCAACCGAGCGTGCTGCATTAACTTGGGATTGGTTCAAGGAACTAGTGATGTAACAGTACTATCCATAGTACTACCGAGAGAAGATGGAGAGAGACTGCTGGAACCTTGAGCAAGGGAGCTTATCGGTTGAAGAATATGAGAGAAAATTCAACTAAATCAGCTTCTTTGTGGAGCACATGGTGGATACTGACCGCAAGAGGGCCCTTAAGTTCTAGAGTGGTTTACGTCCAAGTATTCGTCACATTGTGGCTGGTCATGGGGTGCTACCATATACCGAGACAGTGTTCAGAGCTCAAGAGGTTTAAGCTAGTCAGAACTTGAGTCCTCAACCATCTGCTAATTCATCTTCTGGGAAGAGAGGTTGGAATGGTAATCAATCTAAGTCGGCGGCTTCAAATAAGAAGAAGAAGGTAGATGAGAAATCTGGACCAGGTGCGCCGATCACTAGGCCTGCATGCCCGAAGTGTGGTAAGAATCATGGCGGGGAGTGTTTGTATGGAAAGGGTGTTTGCTATAATTGCGGGAAGCCAGGTCACACAAGCCGACATTGTCCACAATCTAAGGGCAAAGGATAAGCATCGGGAGGTCAAGCTCGAGTCTACTCAATGAATCAGGCTGATAATAGTCCCGGTACAGTATCATGTCTGCTTATGATCTCTAATTTGCCTGCTTTCGCTTTGTTTGACACTGGTGCCACACACTCTTTTATGTCTGCAAAGTTTTATCATGCCATTGGTCATAGAAGCGTTAGAACTGTTGAGTCTCTTGAGGTTAGCTTACCGTCAGGAAATACGATACTCACTAACAAAATGATTGACGAGAGTATCGAGATAGGAGGAAGAGAATTTGTCGCTAGTCTGTATTTGATTAACTCGATGGATTTTGACGTGATCCTTGGTATGGACTGGCTCGATAGACATGATGCCGATATAAACTGCCGTGAGAAGAAGGTGATATTGAGGTATTCCGAAGACGAGTCGATCACTTTTTATGGTACTAAGAGTAGGGCAGTACTAAGAGTAATCACATCCATGAAGGCACTGAGAAGTCTAAGGAAGGAGAAATGTCAGGGTTACTTGGTGAGTTTGGTCGACACTCATACCAGTGAGGTGTCCCCTACAGACGTACCTATAGTACGGGAGTTTTTGGATGTGTTTCTAGAAGATTTGCCGGGAGTCCCACCCGACCGGCAAGTGGAATTTAGTATTGATTTGGTCCCTGGGGCGGCCCCAACATCCAAAGCGCCATATAGAATGGCTCCGAAGGAACTTCAAGAATTGAAGGTCCAGATTCAAGAACTGTTGGAACTCGGATTTATTCGTCCTAGTGTGTCACCATGGGGTGCACCAGTGCTATTTATAAGAAAGAAAGATGGGTCACTTCGGATGTGTTTTGATTACAGGGAGCTGAATCGACTCACGGTAAAGAACAAGTACCCATTACCGAGAATCGAGGATCTATTCGATCAGTTGAGGGGATACGGAACTTTTTCGAAGATCGATTTGCGGTCGGGGTACCACCAACTGAAGATTAGGGAGTGTGACATTCCCAAGACGTCTTTCAAGACCCGTTATGGGTATTTTGAATTTGTAGAAATGTCATTTGGTCTGAATAATGCACCAGCAATCTTTATGGATTTTCTGAACAGGGTGTCCCAACCTTACTTGGATAAGTTCGTGATCGTCTTCATAGATGACATGTTGGTGTATTCTAAGTACAAGGAACAACACCAAGAGCGTTTGAGGATTACATTGGAGTAGGGTTGGGACCGGTTCGGTTCTTGGTAAAAAATTAAAGAACCGGAACTGGTTTTTAAATACATAAACCGGTTCGGTTTTTGACCACTTTTTTCAGGAACCGAATTAGGAACCGAAACCGAAAAAACTGGTTTTTTCTTTAGGAACCGAATTAGGAACCGAAACCGAATTTAATGTGTAAAAACCGGATTTTTCGGTTCTTTTAGGAACCGAATTGTGCAAAAAAACCAAATTTTGTAAAAAAAAAAAAAATTTAAGTAGAAATCGAATTTAATGTGTAATATTTTGAACAAAATACATTTAATTTGCTTTATTTAATAGCTATATTATGTAAAAAATTATACATAATATTATTTTTATTATTATATATATATAATATATATAGAACCGGTTCCAAACCGGTTTTTTCTAACATCATAAAATAGGAACCGGAACTGAAACCGAATTATTAAAAAGGAACCGAATTAAGAACCGGAACCGGTTAATAATAATAAAACGGAACCGGAACCGAATTTTTCGGTTCGGTTCTTCGGGTAAAAATCCCAGCCCTACATTGGAGACACTTCGCAAGGAGAAGTTGTATGTCAAGTTCAAGAAATGTGAGTTTTGGTTAAACAGAGTTGGATTTCTTGGACATGTGGTGACTTCTAAAGGAATTGAGGTAGATCCCAATAAGGCTGTAAGAGTGAGTAGTTGGGGAGTACCCAAGAATGCGAGCGAAGTTCGCAGCTTTCTAGGCCTAGCTGGCTATTATAGAAGATTTATCGAAGGATTTTCTAAAATCGCCACTCCTATGACCCAATTAACAAGGAAGGGCGTGAGGTTTGGCTGGAGTGAGAGGTGCGAGGAAAGTTTTCAAGAGTTGAAAAGGAGGCTAACCTCGGCACCAGTATTAACGATTCCTGATCCGACAGAAGACTTTGTTATTTATAGTGATGCCTCAAAGCAGAGTTTGGGTTGTGTTCTGATGCAACATGGTAAAGTGTTAGCCTATGCATCGAGACAGCTTAAACCACATGAGTTGAACTATCCAACTCATGATCTGGAGTTGGCTGCTGTAGTACATGCGTTGAAGATTTGGCATCACTATCTCTACGGAGAGAGGTGTGAGATATACACAGACCATAAAAGTCTGAAGTATCTTTTCACAAAGAAGGATCTTAATATGAGGCAAAGGAGATGGTTAGAATTGGTGAAGGACTATGATTATACTATTCATTACCATCCGGGTAAGGCTAATGTGGTAGCTGATGCCTTGAGTCGGAAGACTAGAGGCGAGTTAGCTTGCTTAACCGATCAGGAGAGTTTGATAAATGAGTTCTCCCAGTTTAGGATTGAGGTAGTTGAGTCTTCAATACGTTCGAAAGCAATCCTATCATCTTTGGTCTTGCAACCAAACTTGAGGGATAAGATTTAGGAGGCTCAACCACGTGATAAGTTCTTGTGTAAGATGAAAGATCAAGCACAAGATGGGAGTATTGAGAAATTTGTCATTGCCGCAGACGACATTTTGTGTGTTCCTAAGGATCGATACCTTAGGAGGCAAATCCTTGAAGAAGCTCACAATGCACCATACTCCGCTCACCCGGTAGGTACAAAGATGTACCACGACCTGAAGAAGTTCTTTTGGTGGAGAGAAATGAAACGGGACATTAGTGTATTTGTGGATAGGTGTATGATATGTCAGCAGGTGAAGGCAGAACACCAACGGCCATGAGGTTTACTTCAACCGTTGGAAATCCCAGAATGGAAATGGGAGCATATCACAATAGATTTCGTGGTTGGTCTGCCACGAACCGTGAGGAAGAACGACGCTATCTGGGTGATATTAGATCGTTTGACGAAGTCATCTCATTTTCTACCTGTGAGGATGACTTACAGTATGGAACAATATGCGAGGATTTATATTCGGGAGATTGTGAGTTTACATGGTGTTCCAATGTCGACCGCCTCTTTATTGGAGTGAGGTTGGAGAAGGAAAGAATTTGGGTCCAGAATTGATCGGACAGACTGTAAAGAAGATAGCCGAAATCAGAAGTAAAATTAAGACTGCCCAGGATCGGCAGAAGTCTTATGCTGATAAACGAAGGAAAGATATCAAATTTGAGATTGGAGAAAAGGTGTTCTTGAAGGTAGCGTCGATGAAAGGAGTCATACGCTTCGGCAAAAAGGGAAAGCTACAGCCTCGTTATATCGGACATTTTGAGATTTTAGGTCGTGTTGGTGATCTTGCTTATAGTTTGGCATTGCCGTTGGAGTTATCGGGAGTGCACAATGTCTTTCATGTCTCCATGCTGAGAAAATACGTACATTATCCTGGTCATGTGTGCAATTTCAAAGAGTTGCATGTAGCCAAGAACCTGACTTATGAGGAGGTACCTACAGCTGTTTTGGAGCATAAGGTACATCAGTTACGAAACAGAGAGGTTAAACTGGTAAAAGTTCAATGGAGCCGTCATGGACCGAACGAAGCGACTTGGGAACGCGAAGAAGAGATCCGTTCTAAGTATCCGATATTTGCCATTGAAGGTACATGTTAACTTTCGAGGACGAAAATTAATTTAAGAGGGGTAGGTTGTAACGCCCCGATTTTCGAGCATGCATTTATTTTATAATTTATAGAAAGTGCATGAATGATTTTAAATGTCCAACAATTTATTTACGAATTTTATTCCATTCATTAAATAAGGTCAAAAATTTCCTTATTCGCATATCATGATTGTAGTTTACACTCGAGTCCAAGTTCTCGTATAAGAATAGCCCAGATCGATTTTACATGATTATTCTAAATGTAAAATCAAGAACATATTATTATTATTAATCTACCAATTTAATTTTCTATTAATATTAATATCATAAATTAATAGGTTATTAATAAAAATTAATTAAAGCAATTTAATTAATTTAACTTGAAATTAGCAAGATGATTAATTAAATATTTAAAATAATTATATAATTAATATTATATTTTGATCTATCCACATCCAACAAGAACTCTACAAAGATCAAAACTCTACTATCCTAAACTTAAAACCTATAGTATAAATAAGTCAGAACCAAAAAAAAAAAATTACAATACAAATACAATACTCTTCTCCAGCCGGTCGTGCAGCCCTAACTCTGCAACAGTCATCATCATCATCTCCCTTTCACAGGTAAACTTCAGTCCCCTCTCTTATTGAGAGTTTGTATTTTCGTTTGATTTCTTATGTTTCTGATCAAAACACAAAGCTTCGACCCTTCAACCTCAGAATCTATCTAATTCATCACCAATCTGCAACCGAACCATCTCCTTTAACCTGCAAATTTTAATCTAAATTTTAGGAAAAATCAGGTGAGGAGCCTCTATGTATAAATTTTTTGTTTAAATAGCCATGACCAAAATAAAAAAATAAAATAAAAAAATAAAATATATTAATATTTCAAATGACATTTTTATCCTTAATATAATAACGAGATTGAAATCGTTATTGTATACACATAACGATGTTAAATTTGTTATAGATAAAAATATTAAAAATAATTTTGAATTGTCTTAGGATATGAATTTTTATAGTCGTTACGGTGTACACATAACGATATTAAAATCGTTACTAATACAAATGTTAAAAATAATTTTGAGCCCTCTTAGGATTCGAACCTTGCACCTAAAAAATAAGTTTGAGCTTGACAACTTAACCAATTCCACCAAGAACCTTAAATGTACTAATTAATCTCTAACAATAATATATATATTGCAACAATAATAATAATAACAACAATAATAATAATATAAAATATACTACAACAACAACAATAATAACAACATATATTCCAATAATAATTATTATAATACTGATATTCATAATATATACTACAATAACAATAACAACAATAATAATTAGAACATATGCTACAACAACAATAATAATATATACCACAATAATAATATACGATGATAATAATAACGATGATAATTTTATAATAGAAAATCAGATTGATTTTAAACTGAATTTTGTTGAACTAAACTGAACTGAAATAAACTGAACTTTGCTTAACATATACACAATATAGCATGATTTATCATGTCATAATGTCAGAAATAGAAATTATACTTTTAGTACATAGAATATTAAGCTTTTAAAATATCTGTTATGTATTTTTTTTTTTTTAAGAACTCTAGTTGGATATGCAGTTCCAAATAAATAAATTAAAAATATTTACACAAAACCCTATAATAAATTATTATAAACAACCAATTATATAAAAATATAGTAATATAACAATGTAACAAAAATAGAATGAGATTTTCAGTTTATAATGATAAGCCCACTTAAAATTAGATTAATTTGAGAATAATTATTGAATTTGGTGATAATTTCCATTTTTATGGTGGGCTCATGATTGCTTTGGGCTCATTTTGAGCTATATATATAAAGATTTATTATGGGGTTGCACTGGGCTGGAGCCCAGTGCAGGATCTACATAGATCCGCCCTTGCAAAGATCACAACATGGTGTATATCGGTTTAGTGAAGACTATACGAACTCAACATTATTTCAGAAATTTTTGAAAATATCATACAAGGTGATTCAAAGATTTTTGAAAATGGACGAATTTAAAGATAGATATGATTGATGATTTTTTTTAATTTTTAAAAATTATATATCATTATTTCGAAGAACTCTGATTTGTAATTTCTAGAACAATTTCCATGACTTTATATTAATAGAATGTATTTGGTGGATTTTACATATTTATGAATGTGAGGCAAATTAAACTCCAAAATTAGTTTTATTTACCAAGTGATATTTCATTTTATTTTAAATTAATTACAGATTTTGCACATTTTTCTCCAAAACAAGGTTTTTGAAATAAGATTTATTAAATTATCATAAATAAGTGAAAATTTAATCAGTTATGTATCATAATCATAACCAATTGGAACCAATAGTCTAACTTCTACAATACAACTTCTATAATGATAGATAAATTATCAGTCATTTCTAATTTTAATTTCATCTATTTTCAAATGTACTTAGTACCCATTTCGGATGACAACCAACGGTTGAATTATCAATTTAAGCCATCACGAAATTCATATCGTGTTATATATAAAGACACGATATGTAACTCGTTATAATTATATTTTATACTGAAACATTATTGGGTTCGTAAAATTTCTTCTAAAACGATATACAACACGTTATCATCAATGTTGTTTTTTACAAAAGGATGATCAAGTTGTTATTTTAGTGAACAAACAATTTGTAACTCGTGATAAATAAATTTTGACTGGAACGATCTCGAGTTTTTATAATTTATAAAGAAACGATATAGGTATTGTTCTGTAATATCTCTACAAGGGAGCATATCGAACTTGAAATCGTTACATGTTTACAGAAACGACTTGTAAATCGTTTTACTTATATTTTCAACTAACACGATCCAGAATTCGTTATTTAAAGACTGTAACGATATTTGATATAGAAACAATTTGGAAGTCGTTATAACGACTTAGACATCGTTGTTAGAATTCATACAATATGTTGGCATTATTATAAATATAATGTAACGATTTTAAATTCGTTATATCAATAGAATAACGATTTAGAAATCGCACCCAGTAACACATTAAGGGTATTTTAGTAATTGAATATATTATATAATCTATTATTTAAAAAAGGGGCTATATAAACAAAAAACAAAAATTGGGTCTTTTTAAACAAAAGTTTTGTTCGACCATTTAAACCAATAACCCTCATAGGGCGGTTACTTTTGTTTCCTCTCATGTTATTGTGCAGGTGGAGCGCCATGTTGCTTTATTGGCTTCTGCGGGGCTTATTTGCTCTGAGTTCTGGGTGGGTTGCTCGCCGCCTGATCGCTTCCAGCGAGCTACATCTTCCCCCGCTCAGACTCGTCGCCCCATCCTGGTGGTTTGGCTTCGACCCGAGACCCCTTGGATCAAGCTGAATACGGATGGTTCGTTCGATAGAGACACACAGATTGCGGGTGGGGGAGGTCTGATTAGAGATCATCACGGAGAGCTCCTTCTTGCTTTCCATTCCTCTTTTCAGGCCTCTTCGAGTTTTGATGCAGAGGTCCAGGCGTTGGCGATTGGATTGATTCTAGCTTTCCAGAGATCGAGACATGTTTGGATTGAGCTCGATGCTGCTGCTGTGGTGACCCTGCTATCATCTGGCCATCGGGGCTCTTGGCAGGTTTGTCACACTCTTATGCGTATCCGACACATTCTCAGAGATATTCAGTTCAGAGTCACTCATATTTTCCGGGAGGGCAACAGGCCGACCGACTATCTTTCTGAGCTCGGCATGTCGTCCCTCGACATTCAGACATTTACTTACGATACTGCTCTTCCGTTCTCCTCTCCCTTATACGGATGGATCAGCTTGGTTATCCGTCATTTAGATTTAGATAGGTTTTACTTTTATCGATTGCTTGATTGCCTATTGTCCGCACATTAGCCCACGGTTTTAGTGGTGCACCTTGTACTGATCTAGCGGGCAGTAGGTACTTTAGATTTTAGGTATTGGATTATGGCCCATTTTTTGTCATAATTCGGGGTTGAGTTATTTTGTTCTACGGGTCCGCACATTAGCCCACAATTTGTGGTGCACTTTGTAGTTATTTAGCGAGCCGTAGATTTCTCCGATGTTTGGACCCTAATTATGGCCCTTTTTTAGTCATAATTCGGGGTTGATATTTTGTATTTCTTGATTCTCTTATCTATAGGTTGGTGAGTCCCGCCTCAACCCCGTCCACTCTGGACGCTTTTCCTTTTAAAAAAAAAAAACCAATAACCCTAAATTTTATCACACAGGATATCAATCCCTTTTCAGCCCCCCAACCTCAAAACTACTTCGATTTTTGTTCGTACGTCCCGAACCAGAAAACACATCCCAGTCCGTCACAGATCTTACCGAGCCCGAATCAGAGACCCTTACCAGAGAAAAAAAAAAAATTTCGTCTGTCCCAACCCGATTTCTTCAGCCCGGGTCAAACTAGCCCTTCATCAAAGCCTAATACGAGAGCCACCGTAGCCATCTTTTTTTTTTTTTTCCTTTCGACCTTGTTTCAATCGGCTAGGTTCAGAGCCGAGTTGCCTGAACCCGTAGCTCCGAACTGCTCGTGGGCGCACCAGTTGTTGGACCCCAATCTGAGGGAAGAGCCAAAGCCCTCAAAACTAAGCCGCACATGCTCCTCCGCGCTGCCGCGCGATGAACCTTCACCGCCGCCCGAGCCGTCCACTTCGCGGTGGGTCTGACCGATTCATGTTTGTGCGATTATGTGTTTGTGCGTGAGTTTAATTTTCTTCCATGCGGTCGACTGTGTGTAAGTGTGCAAGGATTGTTTTTTTTTTTGCAAGAGTTGAGAAAGTGAGAGAAATCGGTGGTTTTTGCAGGGAGGTTTCTTAAAGAGAGGCAGAGGAGAGAGAGATTGGAAGGAGATGAGGGTGAATATCGGTCGATTACTTAGGGTGGGGTTTTATACCCAGCTTTTTTTAGGGTTTTCCAATGGAGTCCTTTATGTTCTAGACCCTTCGATTTGACCCCAAATCAACTTTTCAATATATTCAATTTTAGTCCCTCAATTTTTTTCAATTCTTTTAATTTAATCCCAGCCAGTTTTCAATATTTAAATCGGATCTCTTTTACTCAATTATGAATTCAATAATTTATATTAATTTATTTTGGACGCTATATTAATATTAAAATTTAATTTTTATTTTAGGAGATGAGGACTTGGAGTCTAGGATTTGAACTGCATTCATATCTCAATTTTTCAAGGATCATCATCGTATTTCGAGGTGAGGATTTTACGTTTGTTTTATTTAAAGCATGATGTTACTTGTATATATGCTTGTTTCTTGCCAAATATTTATATGCTCAAAGTATGCATATTATTCACGTTGTAGCCTCCAATGAGTAGTAGGCATAATGTGCTCAAAGTTTGCATATTATTTACGTTGTAGTCTCCGATGAGTAGTAGGCAATATGCACAAAGTTCGCATATTAATGGCCCTCGGGCAATCACTAGGTTCAGACATGTCATATCTACTTGACAATATGTATGTATTTAAATTTAAAAAAGCATTCCCTCCTCACTGAGCGAGTTGAAAGCTCACCCTATTATTTAAACCTTTCATGTTGAGGAGTCTGGCATGGCAGGCAAAGGCGTGGCGTGATAATAATATCTGTTTCTTCATTTATTTCGTTTACTTAAATTTTAAACTTTGGCTTCAAAGTCATGGTTGGATATTATGGATGTTTTGAAATGTTGGGAATTTATTTTATATTTACTTGCGAAATGGATGACCTTATTTCAATTTCCGCTGCAATTATTCAATTATTTTTTGAGATATTAATCTTTCTTGAAATGATTTTAAAATGACATTTTGAAAAGTGGTCGCTACATCAAAACAAAGAGAAACATTGATTTATCATACATGTATAAATTAGGACGTTAGAGAATTGAACTGAAAAGTGCTGAAATTAAGCTGGAAGGAATATAGCCATAATAACTTATATGTAGTTCTGTCAATAATGGAGCAAAGATCATAACGTGGTGTATATCATTTTAGTGAAAATTATACGAACTCAACATCGTTACAATTTAAAATTATGGCTACAACGAGATACATATCGTGTCTTCATATAAAGCACTATGTGTACTTCGTTATGAGCCAAATCGATGATTTGATCATTCGTCGCCGTTCGACATGATTACTACATGTACATACATATAAGAAGATATCATACAAGGTGATTAAAAGATTTTTGAAAATGGACGAATTTAAAGATAGATATGATTGATCATTTCTTTTTATTTTAATAAATTATATAGTCTATCTTCTATAATACAACTTCTATAATGGTAGATAAATTATCAACCATGTCTATCTTTAATTTTGTCTATGTTTAAATATCTTAGAATCATCTTGTATGATACTTTTTTTTTATCTATGTACAATTATGACTCATTTTGAATGACAACCAATGATCGAATTATTAATTTCAGCCATAACGAAATTTATATCATGTTCTATATGAAGACACAATATATAACTTGTTAGAAGTATTTTTATATTGAAACGATATTGAGTTTGTAAAATTTCTTCTAAAATGATACACAACACATTATCATCAAAATTGTTTTTCTACAAAATAATGGTCAGGTTGTTATTGTAGGGAAGAAACAATCTGTAGCTCGCGATAGAATAAATTCTGACTGGAACAATCTCGAGTTTGTATAATTTATAAAGAAACGATATAGATATCGTTCTCTAATATCTTTTCAAGGTAGCAATTGTTGGGAGTAGTGCCTTACGACATTTGATGTGCCTGGATTTGTAATTGTCACATTTAAATAAAGTTATTTGATATCATTTATTTCTCGTTGATTATTATAATGTGTGCATGTTTTAATATTATAATAATCGAATAATAGTTATTCACGAATAATAAGATTATTTAAATGTCCCTGGTCCAATTACGTTGAGTAAAGACTCAAGTGATTGATATACTAGTATAAGTTTGATTGATAATTATCGGATGATTATACGTATGGTACGGATCAATATTATGGGTATTGGTTGGAGAACCAATACTGGACAGACCCGCATTGAGATCACTGCATGAAAATATCATAAGTGAATCTTAATATAATAGTATGTCAATAAATCCTTGAACCTGAGATTATCATAGAGTCCAACATGATAACTGCTATGCCTTGACGTAATCCAACGTCATCTGAAACATGGTGATTATAAAGGTTAGCGATTGGGATTAGTGGGAGTCATGTAGAGTGCAATGAATAATCAAGATGGGGATTTGTCCCCCTCTTCAGTGAGAGAGATATCTGCTGGCCCCCTCGATAAGTAGGACTGAAGGAAATGCATGGTCATGCTCAAATGAAGAGTCATTTGATTCAATCAGTCTACTTAAGATCGAGAAAGCATTTGAACATAAATAAATATGACAAACTCGATGGCTTTAGTTCAACTATGATATCGCGTGACAAAGGGATTTGACAAGTTAAAAGGTTTAATGGACTATTAACTTATATTATTTGGGTAATCATAATGTCTTGCTAGATGCCGCTTATGATTTATTATTTAATAAGGTATTAAATAATTGTCAACATAATATAAGCTTTTTGGGTCGCACGTACGACAATTATAGACAAGCAGGAATAAATATCAACTGGGAATAATAAATATAATATTAGATATTATATTTATGAAGAGATTAAATAATAAGTAATATATAATATTGGATATTATATATATTGTATTATTTAATAAGTTGAGGGGTAACTAAGCAAATATAGAGTCTTGACTCTAGGGATTACTTAGTATAAATAAGGGATCTATGACAAGGAGTTGACACAAGAAGACATCACATAAAATCGCCCCCTTAATCTCTTCAAAGAAATCGACCATCTCCTTCTACAGTAGAAGTTGCGGATCGGTCATCTAGTCTTCTTCCCTTAGTTGATCTTGATCAATAGTACAAACCTTCGAGTAAGGAATTTGTGCTATACTATTTATCAATATTATTCGTAAGGATATAGCAATCCGGCTTGTGGAATTATTCGTGTATGGATCACCCAAAGTGGAAGGAGATATTCATCTGCTTCTAGTCCGGATCTAGATCTGCTCATCGGATTAAGGTAATTCGGTTAACCCTTTAATCAAACAATTAAATTACTGCATGAGATCCTGTATTGGGTTTTTATATTAATTCTCCCATTGCGTTTTACTCTTGATTTATGTATTCGGTGCATGGAAAACCCAACAACAATCGAATGTGAGGTTGTTATATGTTTGAAGAAACGACTTGCAAATTGTTCTGGTTATATTTTCAATTAAGACGATCTTGAATTCGTTATTTACAGATTATGACGATTTTCAATATATAAACAAGTTGAAAGTCGTTATAACAACTTATACATCGTTGTTAGAGTTCATGCAATACGTGGGCATTATTGTAATATAATGATGTTGAATCGTTATATTAGTAGAGTGATGATCTAGATATCGTACTCAGAAATATATCAAGAATATTTTAATAATTAAATAAGTTATTTGATATATTATTTAAAAGAAGGGCTATATAAATAAATATACATTAAGTCTTTTAAGCAAAAATTTTGTTTGACTAGATTATTTAAATCAAGAAGCCATTGATTTACCTTGTTTGGAAGGAGAAGAGTTGTGCAGCGTTGAGATCTTATTCTAGAATTAGGTTTAGAATAGAACTTGAGAAGTAGGATTGTTACTTGGGCCAATTTATGGTTTGGGCTAACAAATTGGCCGGCCTTGAATAAATTAAATAATAATTGAGCCTACATAAAATATTTGGGCTTAAATAATAAAAATAATAACAATAAATTAGGCTCAGACAGAATTGACGAGATAAAAAAAATACTTTGATATAAAGATGAAACGAGATGATTAAATTAAGCTCATGAAAATGAAATGAATAGAAACAAAAGATAAATTATGCACATAAGTTGAGATAATTTTTAATATGTATATCTAAAAAAGTCAAAATACTATTTATGCGTGAAGGGGCTAAATAAAAATTATAAATAAAATGGGGTACCTTGAAGAAATACTTTTATACTTAAAATAGTATTTAAAAGGTATAGTTCATAATATAAAAATGTTGGGTGTTATACATCCAAAGACTTACAATTCGGAAGAAGATCAACCAACTCACAAGTACGATTTTGTATAATACTCTACTTCGCTATTAATAGCTTCTTCCAAGAATGGAGCAACTTCTTTAATAGAACTCGGCTCATCATCCAATATTTACGTGTTAAAATTAGGTTCGAGCAACTTTGTCGTTTTTACCCTTTTACCACATCTCACTTCTTCATCTCTTGGTTCTGCACCATTCCATGTGAAATTCATTGCAATTTCATAAATTCTCTAATTATGACTAGATTATGCTCGAATTTTACATGGAAAGATATTCTTCAGAAAATACCTCATTTTTCGACCCAATCGTGGTACCCACAGTTATATCAGTAATTTTTTATCTGTGCACCGTAAAAAGGTATGTCATACTATTGTATGCATATCGTGAAAACACACCATCGATAGTCTTTAGTTTTGGTTCATGTGTAGCAACCTTAGCCAAACACCTCACACTTAAGGTATTTATAGTAAGGCTTACGATTTCCCAAAATTTGTAAGGAGTCGTATCTTTCTATTTAAGTGGAAGTTTATTCAATATGAGGTTAGCCGTTAAAATAGCTCCCCACATATTTTCGGGTAGCCCTGAATTGATCAATATGACATTCACCTTTTTCTTTAAAATTCGATTTTTGCCTAGACTGATGAGCATAAGCTGTAGCAGTTTGAAGAATTAAATGAAAACATGATATCTATATATTTCTTCTTTTATTTTGAAGAAATAAAAAATGAATAAACCTAAATCGAAACTGAACCAAGAAAATTAGCTTGGACTTGAGGTTCGAAGATCAAAAAAACAAAATGGACCAAAATCTATTTTATACATTTGATTTGAGTTTGAGTTAATATACAGTTAAACCTCGATAAATGAATGTTCGATAAACGAATAATCTCGACAAATGAATAATTTTCCCCGGTTCCAACTCTTTATAAAATGTTCAAAATTTCTTTCGATAAATGCATAATTTTGCTAAATGAATATTTTTCTCCAATTCCGATCATATTTATTTATCGAGGTTTTACTGTAGTTCCCCAACTCAATTCAAAACACCCCTCATTTTTTTATACAAGTAACGAGAAGATTCACATTTTTTGTAGGGTATTACTAAACACCGCCCAAAATTACTAGCCACCGCCCTATAAGATTACCTTTTTATCCATTTCAAGTCTTTCATTATTTCTAAACACCACACCACACCAAAATCTTTCAAGCTCAAGTTTTTCGAATATAACACACAATCAAATATATATCGTCAATATTATCGACAACTACGAAAATGGACGAGAATTCGCATCTGGAGGTAATTTTTCGAAGAAAATGACGCAGGCGTCTGATTATTCCGCCTGTTCCATGGTACAGGCGTCCCAGTTCGCTGGACCATGGTACAAAGGGCGTACAGTGCGACGCTCCGTCCTAGGTCTAGGCGTCTAAACCGGACGCCTTTGAACCATGGTCGGACGTCCGATTGACGCGTCGTGCCATGGCTAGGCGTCCGATTCGAGACGCTGTCCGTGGCCGGGCGTCAGCGACGCGCCTCGGCCATGGTCCAGCGCATTTTTGGGCCTTTGGATCCTTTTTTGCCTGATTTTAAATATTAATAATAATATTATTGGTATTATTATTAACATTCTGTCAATTAAAAATTTCAGGTTATATTGGAAGAATTTGAAGGCGACGGCGTTGATTATAGTGGTTATTTCGTTAATGACGAAATATTCGCTAGTGATTGTGATGCGATTGCTTGGGCGAAAAAAATTGCTCTTCAAATTGGTTTCGAGTTGATCATTTCATCGTACAAGAATAAATGAAAGACAAAGCTATTGAGATGTAATCGTGGTGAACGGTACAGAGGGGTATTAAGAGATTTGGATGTCGCTGTTCGAGCAGGAGAGAAAAATGGAATAGATTAGTCGGTATGATGTAAAACTTTATTTGTTGTATGTTCCTTAATTAATAAAATTTTCGTTTTTGTTGATCTTTATAGTTGATAGTTGATTTTCTTTTATGTTGATCTTGATAGTTGACAGAAAAATTTTCGTTTTTGTAAGCAGAACAGAAAAAAACAAACAAAAGTAAAGTGCCAAATTCAAAACGAAAGTGTCAATCAATATACAAAAACAAAAAAAAAAACACGAAAACGCCAAACAAAATACCGTCACAAACAAAATATAAAATACAAAATCAGTTGGCCAAATGCCAATCCCTCATGAACTCCTCGAGCATCGTCGTCGCTTCTTCCGCTGATGCAGGGAAGGTGTAAATCTGATCTTTGGGTAATAAAGCGGATCGACTCACCCACCGTAAAAATAGAGACAATATAATACTGATGAGTAATGTATGATGAAATCAAACAAAGTACAAAGTTAAAGAACATACGTAATCGGTCTTTGGAGCGAGAAGGGATCAGCGATCCAGTCTTTGCCGTCGTTCGATGAGGGTGCGAATACCGATAATACCACTCAATGTAATCATCGGCGCAAGCACTGATCATGAGTAGCCGCCTCATAGTCGGCGAGAGGAAGCTGTATGCACCGGAAACATCATCCAAGCATCAGATGACATCCGAATGGGATAGTCAACTCGGTACAATCTGCTCGACCACGCCCGAACCGCTTTCTCCGGTCTGGTGATCGGGAAAGGGATGGTCTGCACATAACCGAGCTGCCGTAATGCCCGACCAGGCATGTATGGCTCGATAATATCCCGATATCGTAGCCATCCAATGAATGTGGTCCTCGGGACATCCCTCATAGGATCGGGGCCATAAAGCGACCATCGTATCTGCGTACGCGTACATGTAATCAACAAGTTATACAAGTTATTTTTAAATGAATTGTGAGATTGTTAGAAGGAATCGTTATACATCTGCAGCTGTCAACTGATCAATGCGGCGACGCAAAGACTGGAGGCGGTGCTCGTCCCTACCCTCGGGCTGGACACTCTATGTAGAAGCTCGAGGCTGCGTGGAGTCAACAATCATACGCTCTCGATGAGGTCGAAAGCAGGTAAAATACTCATAAATCCAAGCCTGAACGAGGGTAAGGCATCCACAAATCCCCATGGAGTCGCCGCGACTAGCGATACCGAGCTGACGGTACATGAAAGCCAACGCGACGACATGCCCACCGAAACTCGGGATAACGCTGCCGTCGATAGGGCCACCAGGCATCTCCTCAGAAACCATCCAAGATGTCTCATCCTCTGCCCTACGCCGTTTACTACTGGTAGACCCAGAAGTCACAAACCTCCCCCCTCTCCCCTTCCGAACCCGGCACGAAAATGAAGAAGAATCATCACCGCCCTCCTGATCGTCGGCCTTATCGTGCGAATAATACTCGCTCGAATCCTCAGTACCAAAATCAGTATAAGGTACGTCCTCGAATCCCCTACGCTCTGCCTCCCGCTGTCTACGAATGGAAGCATCAGCACCACGAGCTCTGGTGTGACGCGCTCCAGAACCCATCAACTCTGTGACTAGCGGCATAGATTTGCCCGCTCCTCCTCTCATCTGCATTTAGCAAACAATACAACTAATAAGTAATAATCATACAAAGAATACACATTATTAATTATTAATTAAAAATTCTATTTTTTTTCCAAAAATATGGTAGGGCGTCGGGCAGACGCTTGAACCATGGCACGGGCGTCTGGTCTAGACGCTACTTCCATGGTCCAAGCGTCAAGACAGGCGCTTCTCAGCTAGGCGTCGATCCGGGCCTTTGAACCATGGTATGGGCGTCCGTTGTGGGCGTCAGACACGAGATGGCGTCGCCGTGGACGCCTGCGCCATGGACAGGCGGAATCGGCGGACGCCTGTGCCATGGCCAGGCGTCATCGTCGGACGCCTGTCACAAAATAACGGCCAATGAAACAGTAAAACGAAAAAATAAAATTACCGGCACTTTTCCTTTTCCGGTCATGGCGGCGGTGCGGCGGCAGACGACGGTAGACGGCGGCTGTGCGGCGGTAGTGTGGCGGCGGTTCGGCTGCGTCGGGTGGGTTGTTTAGAGAGAAAAGTATTGTTAAATTAGGATCCAAAATCTAATTAATATGAATTAAGGACAAAAATGTAATATTTTAGAGCGGTGGCCAGTAATTTTGAACGGTGTTTAGTAATCCAATTTTTGTATTATATTAGAAGCCATGAAGATATTGAATCAAACAATCGTCAAGTTTTAACATTTTCATATTTTTATGATATATTGCGCCATCATCATATAAAAACACATTAAAAAACTGGAAAACTATGATCACAAAATAGTAGAAAAAATTAAAATTTATGAGATGAGATTTTTCCATTTCATGCAGTACCACTTTGACTTTCAACTTTGTAGTTTAAGTTTATACTTGTAACTTGTAAGATAGTATTTGGTTTTTTTAATTGGCCGACCAAATTACTTTAATCCATGAGAAAATATCGCGGCATTTAGTTTAGGCCCAATAATGCAGCTACACAATGTCAGTACGTGTCCACTTTCAATTCCATCCCAGATGTTACAAAACCACGTCTGCAACAACCAGTGGACAACCCCCTGAATAAACATGACCATTAACGCGCCTGTCTCTCTCGACACATCCGCTTAGATAAGTTCCATGTGGATCAAGTCATGGGTTTAAATATGGTCTTGAGCTTTTTCAAATTATATGTTTTCCTTTGTATTTATCACACAAGATTTTGTTGTCTGCTAATTTGAGTCTTGGAAAGCAGCGTTCTCTAAGTAATAAGTAGGGCGTAGTGCTCGTACATCTTACCCTCCCCAGACCCTGCTCTGAACGGATATACTGGGTATGTTTGGTTTGGTTTTGTTTGGTTTGGTTTCTCTCTCGACACGCAGAGGTGTTTCATTTCAACGCTTCAGTTAAACCGATCGAATTTAGACCACTGAACCGCGGCCTGATTATTCAACCCAACCGCGAATTGTTATTTTATTGAAAAAATTTAGAGTTAATTACATAAATCGTCCTTGTAGTTTGTCAGGTTTCACAAGTTTAGTCCTTATACTTTTTTTTTCAGCGGGTCATCTCTTTGTGGTTTTTGATCCATTACGGGTTTAGTCCTTGTGGTTTGTCGGGTTTCACAGGTTTAGTCCTTATACTTTTTTTCAGCGGGTCATGTCCTTGTGGTTTTTGATCCGTTACGGGTTTAGTCATTTGACCAATAATTTTGTTAGTTGATTGTTAATTTGAAGAGTATTTTCGTCTTTTCATATTTTATTATTATTATTATTATTATTATTATTTGAGTACGTTGCAAAAATCATGATTTGGTCGAATTGCAGATTTCGTCCTCGTGGTTGAAAATTTCAGATGATTATTATTATTATTATAACATTGTTTGAGGAGAAAGTAAAAGACAGCAAATCAATTGTATATGATAACAATGAATAGAGGGCCCTTTATATAGGCATTACAATGAGAGTCCTTCCATACATAGGATTCCTAGTTAAGGTAAGACATCTAACAGGATCCTACTACTTATGGAAGAGTCTAGAACCTTCCATAACTCTATCCCCCTACGACCAGTATTAGGTAAGACACCAATAAGGAAAGAATTTCCCGGAACACTCCCCCTGTGTCGAACACTAATACTAACATGGTGCATAAGGTGTTGCCTCGGTAAAAAACCTTTCCAAGTCAAATAAAACCCCGTGGGAAAAACAAAGACTTGGTGAGGAAAAAGAGCACAACGCACCAACTACAAATGTCAGAATCATGTGAAGTATACTCCCCCTGAGGTATACATGACAGCTCATTCCGTCGAGCTATCATTAGTTGAGCTCGGATAATCGACACATGCCGATGCTTCTCACATGTTTCTCAAATGTAGATTTCGGCAGAGACTTAGTGAGCAAGTCTGCGATATTCTCATCGGAACTCACTTGTTTCACTTCGATGTTGGCAATTCTGCTGCTTTGATTATAAAAGAACTTGGCGCAATATGCTTGGTATTGTCACCCTTTATGAAACCTAACTTCATCTGCTCAATGCATGCCGCATTGTCCTCAAAGATGCAAGTAGGGGTTCTTTGTAGTGGGATCTAATCCACACGTTCCTCGTATATGGTCTATGGTCAGGAGCAAATGCACTCCCTTACGGATTCGTGCAATCCAATTATCTCTGCATGGTTAGGAAGTAGCAACTAAGTGCCTTGGTAGATCGCCAAGATATTGCCGTATTCCCAATGGTGAACACATAACCGGTTTGGGAACGTCCTTTATGCGGGTCGAGAGATAATGGCATCAAGAAATCCAACTAACGTGTCGTTAGGATTCTCTGCATAAGGGGTAAGCTTGCTCGCATTAGCACTTCTGGTAGTCAAGCTACCATGCTCAGCTGCAATATCAGAGGAAGATCGACGGTCGGTATGCATCGTCTTAACCTCAACAGTTCCTTTCGGAATATCTCTCTCTCTTGCGTAGGGAAAGAACAATCCAAGGTCACTGGAGCCTTTCAAGTATCGAAAGATGTGTTTTACTCCATTCCAATGCCTTATCGTGGGAGCGGAGCTAAATCTCGCTAACAGATTCACAGAGAATGCGATGTCTGGACGAGTACATTGAGCCAGATACAACAACGCACCGATTGCGCTAAGGTACGGTGTTTCTGCTCCAAGGACCTCTTCATCTTCCTCTTTGGGACGAAACGGATCCTTGTTCATTTCCAGACTTCGACCAATCATGGGGGTAGCAAGAGGATGTGCCTTGTCCATACTAAATCGCCTGAGCATTTTGTGGACATAGGCAGACTGATGAATGAGTATGCCATCATCTCGATGTTTTAGCTCTAAGCCCAAGCAGAATCGAGTCCTGAAATCGGATTTGCTCCCACTAAAGTTGCAATTCGGGGAAGCGCTGATCATGCACATTATTAAATCATTGTTCGAGTGTATCCCATAGTTATTTGGGGGTTTGAAAATTCATATAACACTTTTTCAACAACGGATGTATATGTCTACGCAAGTACATCAGTGCATTAGCCTTGGTTTCCTCGCTCGGTTCTTGAGCGGTAGGCTCGTTAGAGTGAAAGATGGTGGTGGTAAATCTCTTACCGACGAACGCCAAGCGAACGTATGAGACCCACCTATGGTACTCCTTACCAGCATGGTCAAGGATGTCAAACTCCGGATGAACATTGGAGCTTTGTGCCATCTATAAGATATAAACAAGAGGAAGTTAGTCTTGTTGGATTTTCAGTGACAATGTAAACGGTCACAATCGATGCTTTTAAAAGCGTGTAACATAACCGTTACTCGATTTACTTCTCTTAATTGTTGTTTAGTAAAGTCGACAAAAACGGCGATATCAGATCGCACCCAGATACGTGGTGTATGTAACAACCACAAGTATCGACTTTTCAACAATTCCGTGACTACCCCAGGACCGTCACACAGTTTTCTTCGACACGCAGAGATACCGACTTCTCTCGCGGTCTCATCCACCGCAAAGTAGCGTGGGAGATAAAGAACCCAATGACCCATGCCCCAAAAGAAAAATTCCCAAGAGGAGAGAATTAAAATAGGGACAAGTCAGATAATTACCTCGATTATAAAATTAGGCACGTGCTGAATTTGTGGTGTGCCTCGATCTACCGGTTGATACTCGATGCGACGACGTGAAACCGGAGGCGCAATTTTGGCTGCTGGCCGATTTTTTTTCTTTTTTTTTGTTCGAGCTACGTGCTGATAACGTGTTTGAGGAGAAAGTAAAAGACAGCAAATCAAGTGTATATGATAACAATGAATAGAGGGGCCTTTATATAGACATTACAATGAGAGTCCTTCCATATATAGGATTCCTAGTTAAGGTAAGACATCTAACAGGATCCTACTACTTATGGAAGAGTCTAGAACCTTCCATAACTCTATCCCCATACAACCAGTATTAGGTAAGACATCAATAAGGAAAGGATTTCCCGGAACAAACATCACTTTATTATAAATTTATACAATTTACAAGAAATTAGTCGGAAGCCGAGATATTATTTAGGCCCCAATCCTCTAGCTATAGCACAATTAATCCTACTAAAGATATAAGTAGCAGCACGCACCGACCAAGCACAAAATCAACCATACTAGTTTGCGTATTTTGCAACTCTTTGTTTTATTATTTATTATTATTATTATTGATGGGATTATTATTATTATTATTATTATTATTATTAGTATTATTATTAAAAACTCGAAGGGTTTACAAAAAATTAGTGGGAAGCCGAGAAACCAACTGGGACCCCACACCTCTAGCAATAGCAAAACCAATCATATTAAAAATATGAACCGCAGCACGTGCCCCAATGTCTTGAGTCATAGAGAATCGTCGAATACGCTTTATTATTATTATTATAACTCTTTATTTTATTATTATTAGAGTATTTTGTAATTAACTCTTTATTTTATTTATTTTTGTTTTTTTGTATTTTTATTTACTTTTTATTGTAACATCACTTTATTAGATATTATCGTACTATTAATCGCATTGGAAAAATGTTGTTGGAAAAGATAATTTCTATATTTTACTACTTTTTTATATTTATTAAAATCAAAATAACTACGAAATAAGTTAAGAGTTATGATGGTTCATAACTAACTAGTTTATTTATTGGTAAATTAAAATTGAAAAAATGCTGAAAAAGAAATTGAAATCAAACCAATAAAATATAAAAACTGAAATTGAAAAAATTGAAAATTAAAAAAAAGATAATTTTTTTTTACAAAAATGATAAATAAAAAGTAATAAAAAACAAAAAAATAAAAAAATAAAATAAAATAAAGAGCTAATTACATTGTACTCAAATAAAAATAAAATAAAATTTTATTAATAATAATAATAATCATAATAATGATAATAATAATCATAAAATAAATAGCTAATTACAACTTACTCAAATAATAATAATAATAAAAATATATGAAAAGACCAAAATACCCTTCAAATTAACGATCAACTAATAGAATTATTGGTCAAATGACTAAACCCGTAACGGATCAAAAACCACAAGGACATGACCCGCTGAAAATGAAGTATAGGGACTAAACCTGTGAAATACGACAAACCACAAGGACATGACCCGCTGAAAAAAAAGTATAGGGACTAAACATGTGAAACCCGACAAACCACAAGGACAATTTATGTAATTAACTCAAAAATTTATTAGGAATTAATAAATTATTTCTATGTAAATAAAATTATTGGATAAAAACTGTGGGGTCTATTACATTGAGACCCCTGCATGAGACGTCACTCTCATCGAAGCCCCTCTTATACTCTAACAATTACATTTAAGTCCAAATTTCAGTTTTAGTGTTGACCAATTTAATTAAAAATTTTGCGATGTTCTTCTCCAAACAAGTCCTTATACTGTTTTTGAACATTTAGGTTCATTTTGAGAAAAATAAAAACAAAAAAAATATTCTTTTTCTTTTATTTATTTTTTCTGTTTTTATTTCGTGTTAATAAAAATAATTTTTTTATTTGATTTTTTATGTTTTATTTTTGGTTAATAAAAATTTTTAAAAACACTTTTTTAGAAGAAAAATAAAAACTACTTTTTCATTTTATTTATTTCTGTATTTATTTTCTATAATATTTTTTAAAAAAACAGGTTAAAAGAAAACAAAAAACGAAAATATATTCTTTTTTATTTATTTTTTCTGTTTTTATTTCGTGTTAATAAAAATATATTTATTTTTATGTTTTTATTTTTTATTAATAAAATTTTAAAAAAAGACTATTTAAAATAAAAATAAAAACGGTAAAACTACTTTTTTATTTTATTTATTTCTGTATTTATTTTCTGTCAATAATTTCTTTTAGAAAAATAGGTCATTTTAAAAGAAAAAAATGAAAAAAATATTATTTTATTTCATTTTTCTGTTTCTATTTCTGGTTAATAATTTAAAGGTTGTTTGACCTGAATCAAAATCCAATATTTGAAGGGGTAAAAATGCCTTTCCAGTTTTTTAATCCACAAAAAATCAAATTCGTGGGCTCAGATGTAATTACAAATTATCTAGTGATGTATCCAGATGTTATTGTTTCTTTAAAAGAGATCCAGATGTAATTGGAGCATCTAGCAAGGGGTCCAGATGTAATGCACCCAAAATTGTGACTATTCATTTAGATCTATTCGAGTGAAGGGTTTTGTACGAATAGTTGTGTTATTTTAGTCTAAATTCAATTGATGCGTTATTCAAATCATTTGGATGAAAAGATTTGTTCGAACAGTCGTGTTGTTTCCATTAAAACCTTTGGATATCTATATATAGATGTACCCCTAGTTGAATGAGAAAAAAAAGACGTACAAATACACACGCATATACGAAGACCCAACTTGTAGTTTCAAATTAGTTCACTTGCATACTATTGCATGTCGTATTCTTCTTTCTATCTTTAAAGTTCCAGACACAGAGTAGTTCGTCGAAGGTTCGTTTCTCGCAAGTGCTGCAACAGACGAATCAGAAGTCGTTATATCTTAGAGACGATTGCCGAAGATTGCTAGCAATTTATATACGAGGCAGTTTCGTCTTATGCAGATTTTGCCCAACACAAATCTCGATTTTAATTAATTTCTTGTGTTGTTTTGCCAATTTTCAAGAAAACCATTACCAATTTTTTTTTCTAACAATCGTAAGACAAAATTTGACGTTTTCTTGGAAATGGAATTTTGGAATTATTTTGGGGCTACCGTTCATGATGAAAAACTGTGAAGATCACCAGTGTTAATATGAAATGATGACCAACCATTATCATTCTTCATCCATGTAGGCCATGTGAAATATATTTTGAAGGATCAAATAAGTATTCTGTTTCTAAAACATATTATTTTCATTATGAATTTTTGTTTAAATAACGTGACAGTTGCAAAAGATTTTCTATTGTAAAATTCGGGATTCTGAAAATTTAATTTGCAAGCTTTTTAGATCGGTTTTTGAACAGGACATCTGTTTTGATATTGGTAGTTTTGCATCTGAAATGAGGTGGAAGACCCTTTATGACCATTGCATGTAGCCGCTGAGGCCAGTCTTTCCCAGTTCTGGGTTGCATACCCATTGTTGAACCCCACGGGGCTAACATGGCGATTTAATATCCGTGTTTTTCTATTTTCGGTAATTTTTATTTTTGGTGTTTTTCTATTTTTGGTGACTCTTTTTTAATCTTTTAGACATTTTGGAATTATTTTATTCTGCATATTTTATCAGTCGAACAAGTTTTGAGGTTGTTTTCAATGATTTTGTGAATTGTTGTGACTTTTTTGCGTTTGGATTCGATTCTTGTAAATTTTGTTCGAAATCGTCGTTTCGTTGTTTCTACAAGTCCATTTGACATATTTAGACATGTGTAAGCCTGGGCACTGTTGTTCGATCTCGAATCGTATTTTTCGGATGTTTGGGCCGTTTTGGTCAGAATCGCGTATTTGTTTAGCGCTTAAGTTCGTTGTTGAGAACTCTTCCTAGCGCTTCATTGCAATTTTTGAATCGCCGCCTTTTGAGGCTGCTCAGCAACCTAGTCTTTTGTCTAGGTTGCTGCCTTAAAAATCTTGGCTGCTGCCTAAACTGTTGACTGTGCTACTGCCTATTTTTAAATACAAGTTTGTTGATAGACTCAGCAGTCTGGACAAGTGTTTCTCGCTTAATAAAAGTGGTTTTTGAATTTGAGGGAGTATTGGGGTCATATCCTAGGCCTGTTTTTAATAGAGTGGCCTCTAATTTGTGCACAATCCATCAAAGGTTATAGATGCTTTCAGAGATGTTATCTCCTTAGCTTGTGTGTTGCTCAACCGTGTTAGTTTTGAAAACTCAATTTTAATATGAGCTAGTGCAGCTGATTTTTCTTTATTTAAAATAGCCAGCCTGTTAATCTCAGCTGTGGCTATATTGATTTCAACTGAGTTTTTTGAATTAATATCAGAAAGTTTTCCAAACTCAGCTCTGTTGTTTTCAATTTTGGCCGACTCTTGGTTGAGTTTATCCAAGTCATTTTTGCTGCCTTTTCTCATTTTTCAGCTGTGTATTCTCAATTGTCACAGTCAGGTGTGCAGTTTTTAAAGTTTCAAAATCTTTTAACAACTGATTTAAAGATTTGTGTAAATTAATATCTTCACACATGTCTGAGCTGACACATTTTGAAGTTTGAGGTTTATATGTTACCTCTTCATCAGCTAGGTTGGTCATTAGGCCGTTGTGATTATCATCATCATCATAGAAGAATCCACTTATTGATTCCACAATCTCTTGTATATGATCTTCTCCAATCAGAGCTTTCCTCTTGTCTTCTTTTCTGCCATGTCCTTCTTTCTTCATCCTTCTTAAGGTTAGGGCAGTCAAACGGGATGTGTCCTGTCTTATGACAGTTATAGCATTCCACTTTACAGTTCCCAGCTTTTGATTTTTCCTGGGATTCTCCTTGTAGTTCTTCTTGTACTTCGAGTAATAATTCTGAAATTACTGAATCTTTGCATTATAAATGCCATTTCTTCCTCAAAATTCAGAGGACTTGGAGGATTGACTTCAGATAGGTTCTTTCCCGCGAACTCAGCGGTAAAGGCAGTTCCTTTTTCTGCTGGCTCACTTGATGATGAGTAGGGCAGCTCAAACTCAAAAGCCTTGAGGTCAAATAACTCTTGGATCTTTATTTTGTTAAGATCTTCTGATTCCCTCATGGCTACTGCCTTCATGCCCCATTTTGGGGTGAGATACCTCAGAACTTTTAGTGCCATATCTCGGTTGCCATATGTTTTACAAAGAGAGTTGATTTCATTTATGATTTCAGTGAATTAGGCGTCCACTTTGTCTATGGTCTCTCCATTATTCATTTTGAAATTGTCAAACTTTTGAGTAGCTATTGACAATTTATTTTCCTTGATCAGCTCAGGTCCTTCACAGATTACAGCTAATGTGTCCCATATCTCCTTGGCATTTTTACAATTCTTGATTTTCACCATGGTGGCTTTATCAAGAGTTTGATATAGAATATCTCTGGCTCGGTTATCAAGGTTGGCCAGCTTATCTTTGGTGGTCGGCTCTATTCTTTTCTTGGGAATCTGCTTTGGTTTCCCATCTGCAATTTCTTCATTTGAATTATCCTTCAGGAAGGTGAAGGGTTCATCTTCTATTATACACCATATGTCGTTATGTATGGATGATAAATGTGCCTGCATTCTTATCTTCTAAAGATCATATTCATCGACAGAGAAAATAGGAAGTCTAGAGTGAATATGTATTGCATATGTTCCATTATTAATGAGAGATTTAAAAAAAATACTCAAGTATATATAGATCTGGTTCGGTGCTTTGAACCAACCTCTCCGATACTAGTTGTCGGTCAAAAGACATCAGATACAAGTCTAGAGGGGGGGTGAGTATACTTGTAAAATCATTTTGCTAAATAACTGTTTGAAAAACACAGTTGTACTATAGTGCAACTAAGACATCTCGGCTGACATTAATGCAGTTAAGGTTTATCAGCTGCAAAATAGTTTTGCGGAAGACAGCTGACTTTTAATGCAACAGTTAATATGAATGCAACATATAAGTATGATGTTGAAAATAATAAATCACACAGCACTTATAGTGGTTTCAGAGGTGGGGTAATCCTATACTAGTCCACTTCTCTCCAAACCAATTGGAGATAAATTCACTTTAACTTTCAACCAGTGAAATCGTGTTACAATGAATTTAGTTACAACAACTTTCAACGAGTGAAAATTCATGGCCGTTGTAACTCCTTCCCTTGGTTGCCTAACACATCTTGATCGAAAATCGTTGGATGTCTCAACAACTCACAAGTTGCCTATCACCTTCCAATCAAGAACCCGTGGATTCCGTACAACTTCTTACTCTCAAGAACCTCGTTTAATAAAGTACTCCGTATTCAAATTTTTAAAACAAGAGTGTTTGCATGCTCCAACTTGAGAGATTCTCTGTATATGATACTTTATGATCTTGCTCTTCATGATACTATAGTTGTATATTGCTTTCATTTGCTTTGATTGCTTGTAAGTATAGTTCGCATCGTACTTCTGCTCAAGTGTTCTTCAGATACTTATAGAATGATTCTTGAGCTCTTCATAGCCATTGCATCTTGGAACAAATCCGTCTATTGGAGAGTGGACTTCATTGTTTAGCTTTTCTGTTCTTTGCACGACTTTGTCTCTTTATTCAAATCTGAGTGTTTGAAGATGTAGGATTGCTGCGTCGTTTTTTTATTTTTATATTTGGAAAGTCTTCAGGGCGCGAATCTCAATGAATATTCTATTCCTTAAATTTCAGGAATCAATCACTTTGCAAGTGATTTGCCATCTTTGCTGACATGGACATAGCTGATGTTCTGCCTTGGTCAAACCTGGCTGATATTTTGCTTTGACCAAAACCTGATTGATGTCTGTCTGGTCACCTTAGCTGATATTCTCCTTTGACCGAAGCCGGATGATGTTTGACTGTTTTTATACTTAGCCAAAGTTGTCTTCAATTATGCTTAGCTGTACTTCTGACTTACTCAAACCCGGCTGATATTTTGTCTTTAACTAAAACCCGACTGATGTTTCATCTGGTCAAACTTTGCTTTGGCCAAAACCCGACTGATATTTATCTGGTCAAGCTCAGGTGGTATTTTGCCCGACTGATTTTTAGGTTGTTCTATACTTAGCCAAAATTCTATCTGATCAACATGATCAATACTTAGCCTAATCATTTAAAGGCCTCTAGAAGATACTCATTTGGTTCTTCTTTACAATGTCAAATACTTTAAACATACATTTGAAATAAATTTTGAGTATATGGATGACATCATCAAAATCTAAAAAAAAGTATTCCTAATAATGGCATCATTTTAGGCCCTCTATGGGAGGTGATGTAGATCGCTATTGTATTGGGATTAGGCCTCGGAGTTAGTTAGTGTAACACCCCAAGATATTCAGGGTATATTACAGCGTTGTGGACTCCTATGTGGGGCCCACCAGGCTAAATAATCAATATCGCTCGTCTAACCATCACGGTTAGCGAGAAAAACACACATCGAGACGAAAATTAAATAAATGCCCAGTACAACCGGTAAACCAGACATCACCGAAAATCACGAATAGAATTTAGTATACAATTCATCTTCGAAATCAAAACGCCTAAGTACTCGCGAGTACTAACTATCACTTTACATGTTTTGAAACAAATGTTTAAAATGGACAACCAAAATAAAAGAACTCATTTGCACACATAAACAACCTTGGCCAGCATCCTCGTACTGCTCTAGTGCTCGATCGACCGACTGAATGCAATCTGAAATTCATAACACGAATGTCCCCAAAAATGGGTCCCCAAAGGGTTAGCAATTACGCTAGTACAAGTAATCAAGGCAAACCATTCGCTTACACATCTCATAGTACATGCATCAAGTCATTTCAAAATCAAAATCAAAACCAAGACATGTATTAATCCGGAAAACAAACAGTCAATAATCACAGTCGAAAACCGCCTAGGACCGGGGCTAAACTATTGGTCCCATCCGAGGCCTCTATGGACCCCTCCCTGACTGGCCATAGTTAAAAATCACGCACATGACTTGCCTAGGACCGGGGCTAAACCACTGGCCCCATCCAAGGCCTCTATGGACCCTCCTGGACTGGCTATCCAAACAAGCTCGTGAACCAGGAGCGAAATCACAGATTCCTCCGAGGCCCCGTCGGACCCTCCCGGAGTGAGCAAATCACACACATATACATTACCATTCCATGTTAGCGCGCGCTACTCAACGAAATTAGTGTGCGCTATACAATGAAATTAGCGTGCGCTAACGAGCGCATACAGTTGTACAAACAACACTCAATGGTTGGAAACCGACGAAATCTCTCCGGGATGAAAACGACGCGCACAAGACACCACACAACGGGCTGAAGAAGACACACGGACAACGAGTTCGATCCAGAACTAGAGCACTAAAAGAAAACATGATTCCGACTACCTGAAGGTTCGGAAAACGACAACGATAGTAATTACCTAATAAGTTTGGGAAATTACAAAACGGCCCAAAACATCCGAAATACACGATATACGATCGAAACACCAGAAAAAAGCTCACAACATGCATAATAACATAAGATGGATTTACGGCAACCCCAAAACGGTGGTTCCGAATAGCGATTACGAGAATCGGACCAAAAAACGACGGAAATGACGATAAACGTGGAATTGAGTACAATAAGTCCAAAACAAGCTCGGATGACAAAAAGTACAGTATTAAATATTCTCAAAATATTAATACGGTCATAAGAGAGTCACTAAAATGAAAAATACACCAAAAATGAAAAATACCGGAAAAAGGAAAAATGCGGATATTACATTCTCTCCCTCTAAAAATAAGTTTCGTCACGAAACTTAAGAAACAAACAACTTGGGGTACCTAGACCTCATGCTATCCTCGATTTTCCAAGTTGCCTCATCGACACCATGTCTCGACCAGTGCACCTTGACCAATGGAATGGTCTTATGCCTCAGTCGCTTCTCACGGTGCTCTAAGATCTTCAAGGGACGCTCCTCGAAGGTAATATCCTCAGCGATATAGATCTCACCATAGTCGATGATATGACTAGGATCCGGAACATATTTGCTCAGTTGGGAAATATGAAAAATATTATGGACGTGACTCAAAGCCAGAGGCAACGCCAAAAGGTACGCCAAGTCGCCGACCCTCTCTAAAATCTCAAAGGGCCCAATTTATCTCGGACTCAACTTTCCCTTCTACCCGAAGCGGAAAACTCCCCTTATCGGCGACACCTCTAGCAAAACGTGGTCTCCCACCTCGAATTCCAAAGGTCGACGATGAACATCAGCATAGAATTTCTGTCGACTGTGAGCAGTCAACATCCTCTCTCGAATCAATTCCACCTTCCTCCTTGTTTCCAAAGCGATATCCGGTTTGGTCCCGACCAAATCGGATGCCTCGTTCCAGCAAATCGACGATCGACATCGCCGCCCATAAAGCACCTCATACGGTGCCATCTTGATCGATGCGTGCCAACTATTATTGTACGTGAACTCGATCAACGGCAAATGCTCTTCCCACTCACTGCTCCAGTCGAGAGCACAAGCACGCAATATATCCTTAAATGTCTGGATGGTGCGCTCCGACTGCCCATCCGTCTGAGGATGAAAAGAAGTACTCAGACGCAAACGAGTACCCAACGCCTTATGTACCGCCTGCTAAAAATGCGATACAAAACGGCCATCACGGTCCGAAACAATAGACTTCGGAGTACCGTGAAGCCTCACAACCTGCGCAATAAATACACGAGCCAAATTTTCCGGACCCCAAGTATCCTTGATGCCCAGAAAGTGTGCCGACTTGGTTAGACGATCCACAATCACCCAAACTATATTCATACCAGATTTCGATCTTGGCAAGCTCGTGACAAAGTCCATCGAATTATCTTCCCATTTCCATTACGGAACGGGAAGCGACTGCAACAATCCGGCTGGTCGCTGATGCTCGATTTTGACCTGCTGACAAGTCAAACATCTCGCTACAAATTGTGCGACCTCCTCCTTCATATCATTCCACCAAAAGTTCCTCCTTAGGTCCTTGTACATCTTACTCGAACCAGGATGAACCGAGTAAGGCGTAGCATGGGCCTCACGTAAAATACTCTGCCTCAATTCCAAGTCATTCAGTACACAAAGACGACCCTGGAATCTCATAACACCATCCTCGTGAATCACAAATCCAGGATACTTTTCTTTAAGAACATTCTCTCGGATTTGAGCAATCATCGGATCCTCCAACTGCTTCAGTTTAATTTCATCAATCAACAACGACGAAATGTCTAAAGCACAAAGTTGCCCGACAACTCCTGGCAACAAAATATCAACACCTAACTCGATTAACTCACATTGAAGCTCAGATTGAGATGTAAGTATCTCAAGCGTCCGCAACGTAACCGGTTTCCGACTCAAGGCGTCTGCCACGACGTTCGCCTTGCCCGGATGATAAAGGATTTCCAGGTCATAATCCTTAATCAATTCCAACCACCTCCTCTTCCTCATATTCAACTCCCGCTGAGTGAATATGTACTTCAGACTTTATGATCTGTAAAAATTTGACATGCAGAGCCAAAGAGATAATGACGCCAAATCTTGAGCGCAAAACCAACTGCCGCTAACTCCAAATCATGAGTAGGGTAGTTAAGTTCATACGGCCTCAACTGTCTCGACGCATATGAAATGGTCTTGCCGTGCTGCATCAATATGCACCCAAGACCCTGACCTGAAGCATCACTGTAAATAGCAAAACCCCTGTTGCCACACGACAACGCTAAAATCGGGGCTGAAGTCAAACGCCTCTTCAGCTCCTCAAAACTCGACTGTCTCTCGTCATTCCAGATGAACTTCTCAGATTTCCGAAGCAACTGTGTAAGTGGACGAGCTAGTTTCAAAAACCCCTCGACGAACCTATGATAGTAGCCAGACAAACCCAAGAAACTACAAACCTCCTTCACATTCTTAGACGGTGTCCAATCCAGCACTGCCTCAACCTTATGTGGGTCCACAAGGACCCCTTCGGCTGAAATCACGTGATCCAGAAACATCACTTCCTTTAGCCAGAACTCACATTTTGAGAACTTCACATAGAGTCACTCAGTCCTCAAAACGTCCAACACCACACGCAGATGATGCGCGTGCTCCTCCTCATTTTTCGAGTAGATAAGGATGTCATCAATGAATACAATGACACACTTATCCAAATACTCGATGAAAACCATGTTCATTAACTGCATGAACACTATTGGCGCGTTAGTTAGCCCAAAGGGCATAACCACAAACTCATAATATCCGTATCTCGTGCGAAAAGTTGTTTTCGAGACATCGAACTCCTTCACCCGAAGCTGATAGTACCCCGATCTCAAGTCGATCTTCGAGAATACCGCATCTCCCTGCAACTGATCAAACAAGTCATCAATCCTCGATAAGGGATACTTGTTCTTTATGGTCACTTTGTTTAGCTCGCGATAGTCGATACATAAACGCAGTGAACCATACTTCTTCCGCACAAACAGGACCGGTGCGCCCCAAGGCGAAGCGCTCGGTCGAATATACCCCAATTCAAGAAGTTCACTCAACTGCTTCTTCAACCCAGCCATCTCGGAAGGTGCCATGCGATACGACGCCTTCGAAGTCGGAGCCGCACCCGGCTCTAGCCTGATAGCAAACTCAACCTCATGGTCCGGTGGTAACCCTAGCAACTCGTCAGGAAAAACATCTTGGAACTCACTAACGACTGGAATCGATGAAAGCTCGACTCACCATCCTACGCCTTCAAAGCGTAACACCAATAACAATTAGACCCCTTCCGTAGGAGTCTCATCGCCTTCAAGGTGTTAATTACGAACTTTTGGTTTCCCCTCTTTCGCCCCGCGAAAGAGTGCTCAGTGCTGTCCTCAGCTAACATGGTGATGATCCTCGCACGGTAGTTCATGATCGCACCATGCCGCTCGAGCCAATCATCCCCGAGAATCAAATCCTCACCCTCAATACCCACAACAATAAGATTAGAGAGCTAAGCCCTCTCATAAATAACGACTGAACAATCTCGGATCTCCCATCACCGACGATCCTATCACCGTTAGGAAGTTTAACGATGAAAGGCTCACAAAACGACAAACAGTCAAGACCCAAACGGCGCACACACTCCAGAGAGATGAACGGATGCGTAGCACCAGAATCGAAAAGCACACTGACAGGATGAGAATGAATATGGACGGTACCTGTAGCCACGGTATCCGCTGGATCATCAGCCGTCCTCATCTCATACACACGCGGATGAGCGGAGCTGACACGAAAAGCTCCCCTTCTAGCGGGTTGGCCCCAACCTCTCCCTCGGCTGGCACTCTGCAGAGATTGCGGAGCAAACGACCCCTGGTTCACACTTGGCTCCCTAGGCGCTGGGAAAGAAGCCTGGGCACCGAAAGTGTACCCTAAACGATCACAAAAGGAAGCCCTGTGTCCCGACTGACCACAAGTATGACAAGTCAACGACGGACGAGGACACTCCCTATTCCTAGCCTGGTTGGCCACAGTTAAAACATCTGATCTATCGAGTAGGAGCACTAGTGGTACCTCGGAAGCCCCCAGAAAAACGAGCCGAACCGCCTGTAGGAACGTTAGCAGACTGAGACCTCTACTGAACTCCGCCCTTGTGCCCCGAAAAGTTACCGACAAATTTCTGTCTCTTACTTTCTCAAGCCGCCTCACTGGCCGTCAAGGACATATAATAAGCAAGAGCTCTACTCTGATAGTCCTTTAGGGTGGTGCAGGCGAGTCGAGACATGTAATCACGAATCCTCGATTTCATCTGCCTAAAAAAGTGACAAATCTTGTCACTCTTCTCCGTAACCTGGGCCTTCACGAAGCCCAATACCCGGTTGAAATCTGCAATGGCCTAAGAAACCAGAATATCTCGAGGCTGAGCATCATAAAAAGGATGGACCCGCACCTGACGAACTGGCCACGGACATTACCCAGCTTCCATAAGGTCTCTGAACTCGGCCAGGATGCAACATGATCCTGAGGCCCGATAGCCTCCCACGAATCAGCAGCGTCCCCAGTGAGAAAATACCGGGCAATTGGGACCTTGCGATCCTGAGGACGGTTAGTGGCAACAAAGATCTTGGACATCTCTTTGATCCACCTCTCCCAGCCAATCGTGTCTGAAGCCCCAGAAAACTGAGAAGGATGCATCTTGGTGACATCCTGAAGCCAACGATCCACTCCGTCCCGAGCAGTACGAGCCATAGCCAGGTTTTGAACCGCCTGGACTATCGTAGCCATTTGGTTCACCATCTGTTGCATCATAGCTGCAACACCAATGCCGGCGCCATTACCGGCCATGTCATCTTGAGTAGCAGTATGGTCCTAACGACCATCATTACTGCCGGATCCAGAAGGGTGTGATGTGGCCGCCCCGGCTGCCCCACGTACTCGGCCGCATCCACGACCACGACCTCTACCTCGACCTCTCCCAGCATCCATACTGGAGATAAAAGTTAGTAAAAGCAACTCGATGATAAGTACAAGAGAAAAACAATCACAGTTCAAGAAACGGAAGTACGATATGAGGAAACAAACGAATCGAGTAAGAAAAACTTATGAACACTGGAAATACCGAGATGATGGCAGCGTGATGACGATGTGCAAAAATAAAACACAACTAGACATAATTAACCGACAAGCCTAGGTATCCATAAACCTAATGCTCTGATATCATTGTCTGTAACACCCCCAAGATATTCAGGGTATATTACAGTGTTGTGGACCCCTACATGGGACCCACCAGGCTAAATAATTAATACTGCTCGTCTAACCATCACGGTTAGCGAGAAAATGCACATCACCAAGACGGAAATTAAATAAACACCTGGTACAACCGGTAAACCAGACATCACCGAAAATCACAAATAGAATTTAGTATACAATTCATATTCCAAATCAAAACGCCTAAGTACTCGCGAGTACTAACTATTCATTTACAAGTTTTGAAAGCAAACCTTTAAAATGGACAACCAAAATAAAAGAACTCATTTGTACACGTCAACAACCTTGGCCAGCATCCTCATACTGCTCCAGTGCTCGATCGACCGGCTGAACGCAACTTGAAATTCATAACACAAATTTCCACAATAATGGGTCCCCAAAGGGTTAGCAATTACGCTAGTACAAGTAATCACGGCAAACCATTCGCTTACAAATCTCATAGTACATGCATCAAATCGTTTCAAAATCAAAGTCAAAACCAAGACATGTCTTTTCCTGAAAACCAAACAGTCAATAATCACAATCGAAAACCGTCTAGAACCGGTGCTAAACCACTGGTCCCATCCGAGGCCTCTATAGATCCCTCTCGGACTGGCCATAGTTAAAAATCATGCACATGACTCGTCTAGGACCGGGGCTAAACCACTGGTACCATCTGAGGCCTCTATGGACCCTCCCGGACTAGCTATCCAAACAAGCTCATGAATGAGGAGCGAAATCATAGATTACTCCGAGGCCCCGTCGGACCCTCACGAAGTGAGCAAATCACACACATATACATTACCAAACCAAACATACCCAATATATCCTGCTCAGAGCAGGTCTGGAGAGGGTAAGATGTACGCAGACTATGCCCCTACTTTTTACGGCAGGGAGGCTATTTCCGTGAAGACTCCAGCTTAGTGCACAACTAAGTATTGAGTGATACATACAGAGAAGCATAAGATTCGAAAAAGCTAAAAACTATACCTGAGCCCATGGCTTAATTCACATGAGACTTACCTAAGGGGACTTTAGCAACTATACTCTCGATGAACGCTGCTCTAACAGAAGAGAAGTTGACTCTGCGCCCAGCTCCCTGTCAAAAATACACCACACGCAAAAGCCAATAGGATAAAATATATAATAAAAATAAAAATATTTAAAACAAAAAATGCTCTAGGTCAAAGCTAATGAGACAACACAACCCTGAGGCTCTCTACTACAACACCGCTCCCTACAAAAGACATCACAACTCTGATCTGGTGCCTCCAAGAGCACCTATCAACAAACATGGCCTCAGAAATATTTAAGACCTTCAAATCTAATCTCAGCTGCTCCTCCCACGTTAAGCATAAGAGTTTCACAAGAATACCTGCCTTGAGAAGTTGACGACGAAATGAACGGGAAATCAACTACGCTTGCTAGGAACCGATGACCACGAACCTAACGATTCGAAGAATACAATCAAAACTAATTCTATACGAGCACGATAACAGAATACACCCGAAAACCCACCTACGATTCATGTAAATTCGTACAAAAATAACAACGAGGACGGGTCGCACCTGAACCCTCTCGATTTCATAAGTACCATGAAATTTATCATGAACTCGTAGGGAAAACATGAATACCACCAAGATTAATCACATACATCATGGATAAATCAACAATATGGAACGAATCAGACATTAAATCGAAAACCCTCAAATTTCCTAAAAATAGGGTTTTAAGAGATTACCTTGGATCGAAGATGAAGAACACAAGTAGATGTTGTTAATATACACCAAGGATTTAAGGAAAAAGATAGCTTGAAGTTACAAGACTTCGAATCGCCTGAAATTCGCCCAAGAAACGCCTAGATCGCCCACAGCCACGGAGGAGGAAGAAAAGTGAGAAAATGGACGCGTCTAGGTCAACTCTCGGGTATATATAACCAGACTGTTTAGTGTGCGATAATGGCTTATGGTTAGCGTGCACTAACCAGCCAACCCTGGTCCAGAACCTTCCGTTTTGACCCGTTAGCATGCGCTATCTGATAATTAGCGTGCGCTATAAGGCCCCCGTTAGCGCACGCTATCTACCTATAGCGTGTGCTACCTTTTCGTCTCCAGAGTCCAGAAACATTCTGCCTTAACTGGTATGCCGAATTAGCACACGCTTCCACACACCTAGCATGCACTAAGTCTCAACTCTAGCGTGTGCTAATCTACAGACTTAGCGTACGCTAAACTGCACGTCCAGAGAGCAGAAACAACCTACTGCCACTGCTGTGCTTGAAACATTAGCGCGCGCTACTGGCAACGTTAGCGCGCACTACTCAACAAAATTAGCGTGTGCTACACAACAAAATTATCGTGCGCTAACAAGCGCAGACAGTAGTACAGACAACACTCAATGTTTGGAAAATGACGAAATTGCCCCCGGATGAAAACGACGTGCACCAAACACCACACAACGGGCTGAAGAAGACACACGCACAACGAGAGAACTACTGACTTCTCAGAGTCTAAGAACAAGGTCGCATCGGTTTGAGAGAGACTACTGACTTCTCAGAGTGGGAAAATGTCTTATTCTGATGTTCGTCTTTGATTTTTAGAGTTTGAAGTGGGAGATCATGTTCTGCTCAAAGTGTCGTTGAGTAAGGCGATTTTCTGCTTTGGGAAAAATGGGAAACTCAGTTCACGGTACATCAGACTGTTTGATATTTTGGATAGGGTGAGAGAGTTAGCTTATCGCTTGGCGTTGCCTCCAGCCTTGAGTCACGTCCATAGTTTTTTTCTTGTTTCTTAGCTGAGAAAGTACATTGCAAATTCGAATCACATTATTGACTATTGGGGAATCGAGGTCGCGAATGATGTCATGTTTCAAGAGATATCGATCAAAATTTTAGAATGTTTAAAGAAGTGCGGCTTTGTTAATTTCTTTACGTGTGAGTACCTTGTATGCCTTATATCATTATTTGCTTGTGTTGGTGCTCGTTGTTTTTATTTGTGCTTATCATATTGGTGTTGCGTGGATTTAGCTTTTGGTTGCTTAGTTTTTAGATTTTTATGTTCATTTTCGTTTGGTGTGTTTGCTAGTTTTTTTTAGGTCGTAGTAGTGTTTTGCTTTCGTGTTTGCTTTTATTTGCTTTTCGTTGTTTACTTTGATGCCTTGCTTGGGTAGATAGTTTTTATTAGATTTTGGTCTACTTTGCGTATTTTTTTTTATTTTATTTTTTTTAGATAGCCTTGCTTGTCTTAGTTTTTCTTTATTAGTGAATTTTTCGTGCTTCTATTTGTGTGATACCGATGTTGCGACACTGTTTTTCTCTCTGAAGAAACGGTCGAGTTTTAGTCGAGTTGTAGTCAGTTATTTCTGTTTTGCATAGTATTCATTTAGGTCCAAAATTTTTCGTGATTGTAGAGGTCTTGGCAGATAAGAGACGATACATACTTGTTTTAAAATCACCGTCAATACGTTTGGTTACATCTTCCGGATAGTGAGTCGTACTGTTTCGTCAGTCGTGTTGGCACTTAGATTGAGTTTAGAGTCGGTCAGTTTTTCCCAAAAGTTGAGATAATGTTGTTCTATGAAGGGAAGTCTAGTAACCGGGGGCATTCGCGTGACCCGTTGTTTACTCTCGCGCAAAACGGCGACCTTGATTCGGACATGCGGAAATTATATATTCGAGTTGTTTCTCCGCTGTAGACGGGAACTTAGTAACTAGAAGCATCCATGTGCCCCATGAGTTTCTTTTACGTCAAACGGTTTCCTAATACATGAGAATGGAAGTTCCACCCTAGGATTACCCCGATGAAACATCCCAAGATCCTAACCTAGTGGTCAACTCGAATCAAATTCTTGAACATATATATAAGGGAATACTGTCCGAGGTAAATTAGTTATGAAACTCGTTAAAATTGTGCCACTAGACTGTGTAACGGGACGAACTAGCTTGTTTATTTTAGCCTTTCATATTGACGGTCGATTTGACTCACGTTTTGTTAATCTTTGAGCTGGATTTTCTTCATGAACGAATGATTAGGACTGAACTTGACTACTTTGCGGAATCATTATTCTGAGTGCAGCTCGCTTTTACGACACTCGGATTATTTAGAGAGAATTACAGGATAGTATTGATTAGGTTGAACACTATGAGTTGCACGATGATTCACGACTTTCTTTTTCTTTTCTTTTTGTTGTTCGGGACGAACAAGGCTTAAGTTTGGGGGGGTTTGATAAGTGGTAATTTTACCACATTTTTCTAGGATTTTATACTAGGTTTTTATCTCGTTTCGTGATTAATGTGCTCGTATTTGGCTTATTTATGATTAGTCGAGCCGTATTACGCGTTTGGGTTGGTTTTAGTGTGTTTGCAGGTTTTTAGAGCCAAAAGGACCCAAAACGAGACAAAGGCTGAGAGTCGAGTCACGGACGGAAGAAACAGATTTTTGCAAGTGACAGACGAACCTATCGGGCCAGCCTATCGGCCGATAGGTGCGTCCGAAAGGTGTTCCTGCCCTACCGAGTGAAGTCGATCGACGAACCAACTATCGGCCAGCCTATCGGCCGATAGGCCAGTCCGATAGGCTGCCCAGCGGACTCTCGTATTTTGACGGATTATGACTCTTTTGGATAGTTTTTGTTTCCTAGATTAGGGCTAATCGGGAGTTTAACTCCTATAGGCTATATACACCCCTCCTAGACCTAGTTTTACTATCTTTCATCATTCTTTTTCATCTTTTATCATATTTAGCATAATTTTACATCTTTTTGGCAAGATTAATTCCTGGGAGACGAGAACTTTTTGGAGGAGAATTATTATTGTATTTCTACTTTTTGGGAGATTGAAGACTCAGAGTTCATCCGTAAGGGTTGTAATCTCTCTTTTCATATTAATAATATGAATTCTCCATCTATTTCTTGTTTAATTTCAAGTATGTCTGGCTAAATTCATTGATTGATTCTAGGGTTAGTAAATTTAATTGATGTTCACATGATGTTCCTTTGATTACCTTTCATCCTAGGCTTGTGATCAAGATGTGTTAAATCTCATGCTAGATTAAAGGGCCCTTAATCGATGCATGTTAGCTAATTGATTTTGCCCGGAAGGATTAATTAATTAGTGGAAATACTTGATGCACAATATGATTTGATCTTAAGACCTAAGTGGAGTAAGATAAATCATAGATAAATAAGTGGGTGCTTTTTAAGTGATTTAAATTCTTTGAGCCTTAGCGGGAAAAAGGATTTAAATTAATTATCTTTCTAGGTTGCCTTGATCGGAATTCTAGATCGGCTGAGTGATTATTTCTAGGATTGAATTAAAATTTGGGGAAAAGGAATCAAGTAAATGGATTGTGTGAACTCAATTAGATGATACTACCCTAGGATCAATTAGCTTTCACTTGTGATTTTATCTTGCTAATTTGCTTTATTTGCTTGATTTAGATAATTCATCTTTTATTTAATTTTTATTCTTCGATTTTTGAAGTTAGATAATTAGAAACAAACTAAATTTTCGGATTCCTAAATAGCAGTCAAATTTTGAGTAGAGTTATTTCCTTTATTTTCGACACATCAATTCCCTTGGGTTCGACACCTTGGAAATACTTCGAGGTTTTACAAATTTTAAAATTGATCGGATTTGAAAACCATACTACGCGAATTCTAGCGATCAATTTTTGGCGCCGTTGCCGGGGAATTGATAGAAAACTTAAGGGGATAATTCGAAAAAGAAGAGATTGTTACTTTAGGGTGTATACTATTATTATTAATATTCGATCTCGTTTCCTCACATCTTGTTTTCTCTTCCTTGTAGGCGGTGCATGATCACAAGATCCCAAGGAAAAGACCTATTTCCTTTGGATCCGGAAATCGAGAAGTCTTTGAGGAGGAAGAAGAAAGAAGCGAGAACCGAGACTCTTTCTATACCTTTCGTTGATACCATGGCCGGCATTGTTGACCCACCACGAGAACTCACTCGTCCCGAGAAGATCCCTTTGAATGCCCGCTTTCGACCGAAGCTGGACGATTATCAAGAAGGAGGTTGGGGAAAGATTGATGCCAACAACTTCGAGCTTAATCCGTCCCTCATCGCTACAGTGAAGTCTCAAACATACGGAGGAGGAGTTAATGAAGATCCAAACGCTCATCTTGAGTCGTTTTTGGACATATGTGCCACCATCAAGCAAAACGGAGTGCCTCCGGATGTCATTAAGCTCCGCCTATTCCGGTTCTCCTTAGAAGACGATGCGCTAGATTGGTACAAGAGCCTAGATCGGAAGGAAATTGGTACTTGGAGAGAGATGACCGGTTGTTCTTATGCAGTTCTATCCTCCCTCGAAGGTGCAAAAACAAATCAACGATATCTTGCAATTCGAGCAATATGAGGATGAATACTTATACGAGGCATGGATCCGATTTAAGAAGCTACTTCGCAAATGCCCACAGCATGGAATTGACAAGGAGGAAATCTACATTCGGTTTTATCGGGGTTTGACGAGGAAGGCTAGAAGAGAGTTGGACTATTCATCGAAAGGGGGATTTCTTGCTAACGATTATGAAGAGGCCAAGAATCTCATTGAGCTAGCGGTCAACAATGATTACGAGGAGGTGACCGATAGGAAGATGACGAGAAGAAAGGTCCCATCCGGTGACGAGGACGCCTACGGTGATTTGAAGGCGAAATTTGAAAGACAACAAAAAGAGCTTGAGATACTAAAAAAGACGAGTTTGGGAGTCAATGCAGTTTTTGAAGAGCTAAACGAGCCTATTGCAATTGAGGAGGATGTGAATTACGTGCAAGGAGAAAACTTCCGGCAAGGGGGAAATAGGGGGAACTATTATCCGAACAATCGAAACCACCCTAATTTCTCCTATGCCAACCCGAACAATGCTCTTCAGCCACCACCGGGATTTAACGTGAAAAACGGGGTTATTCAAGAGCCGATTGCTAAGACACCGATGGAAGAGATGTTGGAACAGTTAGAGGCGAGTCAAAAAGATTTTATTTATAAAGCAGACAAGAGGTTCGGGGCTCTCGAGCATAGTGTGACATCTATTGGAAACTCAGTGATAGCCTTGACAAAGCAGATGTCGATGGTGGAGACCCAAATGAGTCAAATGGCGAACGCCTGCCGGATTTCATAAGCCGGGCCATTTTCCGGCAAGAGACCGAGACCAACCCGAAGACGCAACAATGCAACGCAATCGAGCTTCGGAGTGGGACAAGATACAGTAATCATGGGGCTGAAGTTGAGAAATCTGGAAACGAGGATGTACTAGAAACGGGAGCAGAGAGCGAGAAGGAAGATGAAACACAGCAGGCCCATCGGCCAAGACTATCGGCCGATAGGCCCACCCGATACCCAGACAGAAGGCCGGCAGTTGAGCCTATCGACCCCCCTATCGGTCGAAAGGCTCCTGGAAGTTCGAACGTGAAGGATTTTGAGGTAAAAGCTCCATTTCCACAGCGATTGGCCAAGTCGAGACATGATGAAAAGCTTCAACGATTTATCGACATGTTTCAAAAGGTGAATATCAACATTCCACTTCTAGACGCTTTGAGAGACATGCCGGGGTACGTTAAATTCTTGAAAGACGCTGTGGCAAGCAAGAGGAAGTTGGCGAAGTTTGAAACAATAAATTTGACAGAGGAGTGTAGCGCTATCATTCAAAACAAGCTCCCGCTCAAGCAGAAGGATCCGGGACGTTTTACTTTTACATGCATGATTGGCGACCAAACGTTCCGTAATGTGTTGTGTGATCTCGGGGCAAGCATCAATCTTATGCCTCTATCCATCTTTAAGAGGTTGAAGATTGGGGAGATGAAGCAGACTACCATTTCTCTACTCATGGCGGATCGGTCGATCTCTTATCCGAGGGGAGTTGTGGAGGATGTGTTCGTTAGAGTCCAACACTTAGTCTTCCCGGCCGATTTCGTAGTTCTTGATATGCCCGAGGACGAGAATCAACCATTGATCTTTGGGAGACCGTTTCTAGCGACGGGGAGAGCACTTATCGACGTCCAGGAGGGTGATCTTACCTTCCGGGTTAATGATCAAAATCTGAAAATTTCCATCTATGACGCGATGAAGAAGCCCGAGGATGCGCCCGAGGAATGTTATGCAATTGAGTCTATTATGCCGCCCCCGACCGACTTGTTGGAGCATTGCATTTCACACTCCATTTACTCATATTCCGATGTTGAAGAAATTTACGAGGAATTGCCAGAGTATGTTCGAATGTTGGAGGCGAACGAGTTTCGATCTAATGAGAGGGACGTATGCTATCTTGATGTCAACAAACCCGTTCAAGGGGTAGTTGTCGCTGAGGACCGATCGATCGAGGTGCCGAAGTTAGAACTTAAGCCTTTGCCGGATCACTTACAATATCGCTTCTTGGGCGAGAACGAGTCCTATCCCGTGATAGTTTCTTCTTCTCTCGGACCTACTAACTTGGAGAAGCTATTACGGGTGCTGCGAAAACACAAAGGGGCGATTGGATGGACGATTTCGGACATTAAGGGAATAAGCCCTTCTATTTGTATGCACCGGATTTTGCTAGAAGACGATCATAAGCCGAGGGTGCAACCGCAACGAAGATTAAATCCAGCAATGCAAGAGGTTGTGAGAAAAGAGGTGCTCAAATTATTAGATGCCGGGATGATATATGCGATTTCCGATAGTGAGTGGGTGAGTCCTACTCAAGTCGTCTCTAAGAAAGGGGGTATGACCGTGATCAAGGAAGAGAAGAATGAATTAATCGCGACAAGGCTAGTCACGGGATGGAGAGTTTGTATCGACTACCGGCTACTTAATGCGGCGACGAGGAAGGATCATTTTCCACTTCCATTTATTGATCAAATGCTAGATCGTTTGGCCGGATACGAGTATTATTGCTTTTTGGACGGGTATTCGGGGTACAATCAAATTGCTATCGCTCCGGAAGACCAGCACAAGACCGCTTTCACGTGCCCTTATGGGGTATTCGCTTACCGGAGGATGCCGTTTGGCTTGTGCAACGCACCCGCAACTTTTCAAAGGTGCATGATGGCCATCTTTCACGGATTAGTCGAGAACATAATGGAGGTATTTATGGATGATTTTTCAGTTTTTGGTTCATCTTTCGACCATTGCTTGAAAAATTTATCTTTGGTACTTGCCCGGTGTGAGGAGACGAACCTTGTTCTCAATTGGGAGAAATGTCACTTCATGGTGCAAGAGGGAGTAGTGCTGGGGCATAAAGTATCTTCGGAAGGATTGGAGGTTGATCGAGCGAAGGTGGTTGCTATCGAGAAATTACCGCCTCCAACCAATGTTAAATCAGTACGAAGCTTCGTAGGCCATGCGGGGTTCTATAGACGGTTCATTAAAGATTTCTCAAAAATCACGAAGCCGTTATGTTCCTTGCTCGAGAAAGACGTGAAATTTCAGTTTGATGATGATTGTTTAAGGGCGTTTGAGACATTGAAACAAGCCTTAATTTCGACGCCGGTCTTGATCACTCCGGATTGGGGTGCACCATTCGAGTTGATGTGCGACGCGAGCGATTGGGCCGTTGGGGCCGTTTTGGGTCAAAAACGGGATAAGCTTTTCCGGGTAATTTATTATGCGAGTAAGACGATGGATTCGGCCCAAATGAACTACACCACGACGGAAAAAGAGTTGCTCGCTGTGGTCATTGCATTCGACAAATTCCGACCTTACCTAGTGGGCACTCACACTATTGTTCATACCGATCACGCAGCGATTCGCTATCTATTTGCCAAGAAGGATTCAAAGCCGAGATTAGTGAGATGGATACTCCTTCTACAAGAGTTCTACATGGAGATCCGGGATAGGAAGGGGTGCGAGAATGTTGTTGCCGATCACCTTTCCCGTCTCGAGAAGCCGGTTGAGGGAGAAAATTCGAGGGTCGAAATAAAGGAGAACTTTCCGGACGAGCATATCCTAGCCTTGGCCGATGATACACCATGGTACGCGGACTATGTTAATTTCCTTGCTATCAAGCATGTTCCAACGGGTCTTTCTTCTCATCAAAGAAAGAAATTCTTCCATGACGTTAAATTCTACTATTGGGAAGACCCTATTCTTTATCGGAGGTGCGCGGACGAGATTATTCGCATGTGTGTTCGACAAAGCGAATGGCAAAGGATAATTGAAGAATGCCATAGTGCACCAAGTGGGGGTCATTTTGCAGCGAATCGAACGGCCATGAAGGTGTACCAATGTGGCTTCTATTGGCCTTCTATTCATAAAGATTGCCAAGCTTTTGTGAAACATTGCGATAGATGCCAACGATTGGGGAACATAGCAAAAAGAGACGAGATGCCGCAGCACGCTATTATGGAAGTAGAGTTGTTTGATGTATGGGGTATCGATTTTATGGGTCCGTTTGCAAAATCACGAGGCTATTCGTATATTTTACTTGCGGTCGACTACGTGTCGAGATGGGTTGAGGCGATGCCGACGATTACGAACGATTCGAAAGTGGTGATTAATTTCTTAATAAGAACATTTTGACTCGTTTCGGGACTCCACGAGCTTTGTTGAGTGACGGGGGGAGCCACTTTAATAATAGGTGGTTAGGAACCCTTCTTGCAAAATATGGAGTTAAACATAAGATTACATCCGCCTATCATCCGCAAGCTAATGGACAAGCCGAGCTCGCCAAGCGGGAGATCAAACAAATTTTAGAGAAGACGGTCACGAACAAGAAGGACTGGGCTAAATATCTAGATGATGCACTTTGGGCTTATTGGACAGCGTATAAGACTCCAATTGGAATGTCTCCATACCAGCTCGTCTTTGGGAAATCCTGTCATTTACCGGTGGAGCTGGAAGTTAAAGCGTATTGGGCCACTAGACGGATTAATTTCGAATTTCTTGAAGCTAGTGGATCAAGAAGAGAGAAGCTGCTGGAAATCGACGAATGGAGAAACGAGGCTTTTGAAAATGCAAGGATTTACAAGGAAAGAGCAAAAAAGTTTCACGATGATCGCATTCGGAAGAAGGACTTCGTCCCGGGAGACGAAGTGCTCGTTTTCAATTCACGGCTTCGTCTATTTCTGGGGAAGCTGATGTCAAAGTGGACTGGTCCATACACCGTCTTTCAAGTAAATCAAAACGGATCATGTGTCGTGATGAAAGAAGATGGGAACAAGTTTATTGTGAACGGACATCGGATGAAGCACTATTTCAAGCCCTTGCACCACGAAGAGAAGTATGTTACTTACCTCGAAGACCCAGAATGAATGAGGTATCGTCTAGCTAAAGACGTTAAACGTAGCACTTGTTGGGAGGTAACCCAACGTATGTATATTAGTTCGTTTTATTCGTTTATTTTCGATTTTTCGTTTGCGTGATTTTTGTAGTTTCTAGTTTCGTAGTAGCTTTGCTACTTTTTGTTAAGTTCTAAACCATGCACGCCGAGTTTTGGATACTTGCAGGTCTTTAATCGCCATATCCAAGCAAAAACGGGACCAAGTATACGAAATAGAACGAGTTGAAAATTTTTTTGAGACAGAAGATCCTATCGGGCGAGCCTATCGGCCGATAGGCCCGGCCGATAGGCTGAGGAAAATAAAAAAAATTACATGTTGAAAGCAGTGGTCGATAGGCAGACCCTATCGACCGATATCCCACCCGATATGAGGTACGTAAGTTTCAGTAGTTCCTATCGGCCCAGCCTATCGGCCGATAGGCCTGCCCGATAAGGACATACCCGGACCAGTATCCGCTTCGACCCGGTTGATTAATACCCCCTTTTAAACACCTTCACCACCCGATTTTCTCACACACACACACACACACACATATCGGCCGATAGAACAAGGAGCGATTTTTTTTCTACTTTTCTTCCTTCAAAACTCGATCAAGGTACGTAGTTTCGACTCTTAATCCTCTTGTTTTTCAATTCTATACATGTTTTGAAGCACTTTGACGGATTCTTTTTGGAGTTTTGATGAATTTCGAATTGGGGATCCACTTTTTGGGGGCTTTTGTTAGACTTTGATGTTCTTTGAATTTTATGCCCGATTGTTGATAGAATCCTGATGGAAACATGTTATCTATGCTTGATTGTTCATGGGTACTTCGAATTGTGGGATTATTTGATGAAATTGAACGAATTTTGAAAAAAAACCCCCAAATTGGAAGAACCCTAATTTCGCATTTTGTTGAAATTGGGTGAATTTGTTGAATTGAATTGTTAATTGGGATTGATATGAGTTGAATTGTTTATGAATTAGATTGGATTGGAGAGAATTTGTCCTAATATGATCGTAGTGTGTAGTTTTGTTCTTGTGGGTTGTGATTTTGATCCTTTGAATATGAAATGGGGGAGTCGAAGTTTGGGGGAGGTTGTGTGATTTGTTGATCGTAGTATATGGCCGTCGGGTCTATGATTTTGATGTTTATTGGGCATTATAGGGCCCTTAGTTGATATTGTGGGATTATTGGATTATGTCGATGCTCGTTGAATGTTTGTATTATGAGTTGCTTATTGGATATTGATTGGATGGTTGTTTTGTAGGAACTTTGAAATGGGAAAGCAAAGCAAGAAGTCGAAGCCGAGTAAGGCCGGAACGTCTAAGGCAACCACAGAGAAGGAAAAGGCTCCGACGAAGGTAGTGCCGGCTATTCCGATCCCGGCTGCGCTCGACCCGAAGAAGTTCAAGCTAAGATTGACTGGGCCAGAGTCTAAAAGAAGGTGGTCGCACCTTATCGGAATGTCACATAAGCATTGCCGATTTTTGCATGAGGAGACGGCTCGGGGTATGGGTATATACGATGATATTATGCTACTAGCGAGGCAGTGCGGGTTTGAGCAAATTTTTCGGGCAAACTATCTCGCTTACCACATGCTCACCGTGGAGTTTCTGTCCACACTTGAGGTTTTTAGGGAGAACGGGACTCCGGCATCTATTCGCTTCAACCTCGACAACATAGAAAGGGAGCTCTCGGCCGACGAAGTTAATGCCATTATCAACGGGGCCGAGGACGGGTCATTCCAGCAGGGCGATCATGCCAAAGAAAACTTAGAGCTGTGGTCCAAGATGATTTACCGCAGGGAGGAGACGCTTCTCATTTATAATCCGACATATGCCAAGGCCTCCTCGATCAGGAACCCAGTTCTCCGTTATGTCCACCGTCTGTTCACCTCGACGATTTTGAGCCGTACCGACTCGGGGACGTGCTTGTCCACTGATCTTCACCTTTTATGGTCAGCCTTGAACGGTACACGGAAGCACGCTGGATGTTTTCTGATTGAGCACATGGAGAAACAAGCCCGGCTGACCGGGAAACAGAGGATTGGGATTGGGGCGTTCGTGACCCCTATCGCGGAGCATCTCGGGGTGCGCATTAGAGGAGAGCCGGTGTCCCGAGACATCTATTTGGATAAACCGACACTGCAGAGGCAAGAGATGCTTGCCTTCACCGAGGGGTTCGACTGGAAATTGCACGGTCGGAACAAAACCGTGTCCCTCTTCCGACTCCCCTCTCCGACCTTGACTTGTGTAATGGGCGACGCGCCCGATGTATATGCGAGGTGGAGTATGAGCTCCGAGGCTCATTTGGCACTTATCCGACCGTTGGATGCGTCTCGTAAGAGGCAACGCCGGGAGGTGACCATTGATGAGCCGTTCTTGGAGGGAGCCGAGGAGGAGCTGGATGATATACCCGAGGGGGGTAGCCGTGACGAGATTCCCACCGGTGGAGGTAGTAGTTTTCAGATGAGAGCTCCGGATTTTGATGCTTTTGAGTCGAGATTTTTTGAGAGAGAGAGAGAGATGCACGAAGAGAGTATGCAAGCACAAGACAATTATCATTTGGCGAGTATGCGTTCTTTGACAACCGAGTTTGGTTCTTTGGGAACTCGGCTGGGCGAGGTTGAGACTCGGGTGGGTGTTGTTGCCACTCGGGTCAATGAGTTGTATGAGCTCGTGGAGAAACGAGCCGAAGAGGACAGAGTGTGGCGACAAGAGGAGATTGCTTGGAGGGAGCAAGAGAGGAAGAGGCAGGAAGATAGGTGGGCCCAGGAGGACCACTACCACCGAATGCTACACGAGATGTACCACTTTGCTCCTTTCCCCGATTCACATGCCCTCTATGATCCGAGCTCGCCGACAAACCCGCCATTTCCGCCACAGTGATCAGGTACTCCGTTAACAAAGCCACTCCTTTCTCTTTTCAAACTTATTCCTCCTTTGGGATGCGAAATAAGTTTGGGGGGGGGGAAGAAGTGCGGCTTTGTTAATTTCTTTACGTGTGAGTACCTTGTATGCCTTGTATCATTATTTGCTTGTGTTGGTGCTCGTTGTTTTTATTTGTGCTTATCATATTGGTGTTGCGTGGATTTAGCTTTTGGTTGCTTAGTTTTTAGATTTTTATGTTCATTTTCGTTTGGTGTGTTTGCTAGTTTTTTTTTTTTAGGTCGTAGTAGTGTTTTGCTTTCGTGTTTGCTTTTATTTGCTTTTCGTTGTTTGCTTTGATGCCTTGCTTGGGTAGATAGTTTTTTTTTTAGATTTTGGTCTACTTTGCGTATTTTTTTTTATTTTATTTTTTTAGATAGCCTTGCTTGTCTTAGTTTTTCTTTATTAGTGAATTTTTCGTGCTTCTATTTGTGTGATACCGATGTTGCGACCTTTGTTTTCTCTAGAAAAGCGGTCGAGTTTTAGTCGAGTTGTAGTCGATTATTTCATTTTGCATAGTATTCATTTAGGTCCAAAATTTTTCGTGATTGTAGAGGTCTTGGCAGATAAGAGACGATACATACTTGTTTTAAAATCACCGTCAATACGTTTGGTTACATCTTCCAGATAGTGAGTCGTACTGTTTCGTCAGTCGTGTTGGCACTTAGATTGAGTTTAGAGTCGGTCAGTTTTTCCCTAAAGTTGAGATAATGTTGTTCTATGAAGGGAAGTCTAGTAATGGGGCATTCGCGTGACCCGTTGTTTACCTCGCGTAAAACGACGACTCGATTAGACTAGTGATTTAGATATTTCACATGTGCCAATGATAGGGAACTTAGTAACCGGGGTATTCGCGTGACCATTGTTTACTCTCGCGCAAAACGGCGACCTTGATTCGGACATGCGGAAATTATATATTCGAGTTGTTTCTCCATTGTAGACGGGAACTTAGTAACTAGAAGCATCCATGTGCCCCATGAGTGTCTTTTACGTCAAACGGTTTCCTAATACATGAGAATGGAAGTTCCACCTAGGATTACCCCGATGAAACATCCCAAGATCCTAACCTATCGTCAACTCGAATCAAATTCTTGAACATATATATAAGGGAATACTGTCGAGGTAAATTAGTTATGAAACTCGTTAAAATTGTGCCACTAGGCTGTAACAGGACGAACTAGCTTGTTTATTTTAGCCTTTCATATTGACGGTCGATTTGACTCACGTTTGTTAATCTTTGAGTGGATTTTCTTCATGAGCGAATGATTAGGATGAACTTGACTACTTTGCGGAATCATTATTCGAGTGCGGCTCGCTTTTCGACACTCGGATTATTTAGAGAGAATTACAGGATAGTATTGATTAGGTTGAACACTATGAGTTGCACGATGATTCACGACTTTCTTTTTCTTTTCTTTTTGTTGTTCGGGACGAACAAGGCTTAAGTTTGGGGGGGTTTGATAAGTGGTAATTTTACCACATTTTTCTAGGATTTTATACTAGGTTTTTATCTCGTTTCGTGATTAATGTGCTCGTATTTGGCTTATTTATGATTAGTCGAGCCGTATTACGCGTTTGGGTTGGTTTTAGTGTGTTTGCGGGTTTTAGAGCCAAAAGGACCCAAAACGAGACAAAGGTCGAGAGTCGAGTCACGGACGGAAGAAACGGATTTTTGCAAGTGACGAACCTATCGGGCCACTTATCGGCCGATAGGTGCGTCCAAAGGTGTTCTGCCCTACCGAGTGAAGTCGATCGGCGAACCAACTATCGGCCGACTTATCGGCCGATAGGCCATCCGATAGTCGCCACGGACTCTCGTATTTTGACGGATTATGACTATTATGAATAGTTTTTGTTTCCTAGATTAGGGCTAATCGGGAGTTTAACTCCTATAGGCTATATACACCCCTCCTAGACCTAGTTTTACTATCTTTCATCATTCTTTTTCATCTTTTATCATATTTAGCATAATTTTACATCTTTTTGGCAAGATTAATTCCTGGGAGACGAGAACTTTTTGGAGGAGAATTATTATTGTATTTCTACTTTTTGGGAGATTGAAGACTCAGAGTTCATCCGTAAGGGTTGTAATCTCTCTTTTCATATTAATAATATGAATTCTCCATCTATTTCTTGTTTAATTTCAAGTATGTCTGGCTAAATTCATTGATTGATTCTAGGGTTAGTAAATTTAATTGATGTTCACATGATGTTCCTTTGATTACCTTTCATCCTAGGCTTGTGATCAAGATGTGTTAAATCTCATGCTAGATTAAAGGGCCCTTAATCGATGCATGTTAGCTAATTGATTTTGCCCGGAAGGATTAATTAATTAGTGGAAATACTTGATGCACAATATGATTTGATCTTAAGACCTAAGTGGAGTAAGATAAATCATAGATAAATAAGTGGGTGCTTTTTAAGTGATTTAAATTCTTTGAGCCTTAGCGGGAAAAAGGATTTAAATTAACTATCTTTCTAGGTTGCCTTAATTGGAATTCTAGATCGGCTGAGTGATTATTTCTAGGATTGAATTAAAATTTGGGGAAAAGGAATCAAGTGAATGGATTGTGTGAACTCAATTAGATGATACTACCCTAGGATCAATTAGCTTTCACTTGTGATTTTATCTTGCTAATTTGCTTTATTTGCTTGATTTAGATAATTCATCTTTTATTTAATTTTTGTTCTTCGATTTTTGAAGTTAGATAATTAGAAACAAACTAAATTTTCGGATTCCTAAATAGCAGTCAAATTTTGAGTAGAGTTATTTCCTTTATTTTCGACACATCAATTCCCTTGGGTTCGACACCTTGGAAATACTTCGAGGTTTTACAAATTTTAAAATTGATCGGATTTGAAAACCATACTACGCGAATTCTAGCGATCAATTTTTGCTAAAGCTACGTATATACGAATATACGAATATACGAATATAAACACGAAACAAAGGAAGATACGAAACCATACCCTCGTCGTTGATTAAATGGTGAGAAGATGATGTCCCTTGAGAATCCAATCCGCAACAAGCTCTAGGATGATCCAACACCGAAAACACCGCGTCTCTACTTGCCACACGCCGAAGAAAACGATCGGAACGACAATATCCCAATTAACCTCCAATATTACGGCTAGAATAGGATGATGAAACTATTTAATTTGATTGATACACTCCAAATATATTTATCAAATAATTTCTCTCAATATTTCTCTTAATTTTTCAAGAAAATCTCAAGAATAATGAAGAATGAAAATGAAGACTTGGAGAAAAACTATTTTTCTCTCTCATGCTCTCTTTAATATGGATGTGATATCTCTTTCACAAGACAAGAGGTAAGTCTACTTATCTTCTCAATTCTTCACCTTTTATTATTCTATCTTGAATAATATCTCACCAACTTTCATTATAATCTTGGTCTTCCATCAATTAAGGTGAAGACAAAGACCAAGGAAAGTTTAGGACGGTGGGACGGCCTTCTAGAAGAACTGAACTATTTTGGTTCATTTCGGACTCCCGTGAGTCCAATCAGATAAACTCCATTCCGTTCCGATGTATTTATATCAATTAATTAATCAAATTAATTAATCATATCAAATACAAAATAATATAATTAATTTATCCAAGAAACAATTATATCTATGAATTATATTAATCACCCAGTAATTTATTTAATTCATTAGGACGTAAATTATTTTATTCAATAAATTAATTTATACATCCAATGTCCAATAAATTAGATATCCAATATCTAATATTTATAAAAAGAGAATGAGCTCGATTCATTCCGTCATCAATCCTATTTCCCGACTCGGTAGGTCCGTCTCAGTTAGCAATGGGAAGAACCAAAGAGTAGTAGCACCACCTAGCCAGCCTGGCGGCCTACACTGTACTCTAACTGAGAACGAATGATGGGGATCATTCCAAAACGTTTTTGTCGTGAATACCAGTATACGTATAAACCTTTCTTTCAAATATCCCGATCTAGTTATAGGGTCATGGTCAGCCAAACCCTATCTGTACTTGACGCTATGCATGAGTTAATGCAAATCGAGATCATCGAGCTCTCGTGTATACAATACAACTAGCTCTAATGCTTTGGCGAAAGACTTATGATCTCATCTGCCAATAACCGCATAGGACATATAACCCGTTCACTAACAGGAGAAAGAATCCTATCTTGGTATTTAATAGAAACTGCTACTTGCTCGTCAAGATGCACGTCGAGGTTGACCCCCACCTTCCGGTTTTCTGGGTCGAACTACTCTAATAAAAATCTTAACGTCACAAGCACATTCCTACTAAATCCTCAAGTCTAAGGTTCACAAATACCTATCACAACCTTTTGATTCCGTCATTGACTGTCGCGGAGTGAAATCCGTGTGACGAATCGAGGGTGAGTCGGTTCGAGTATACTAATATCTAGCATACCTATAACGTGTGCTCCCACTAACCATTAGTGTTTGACAGGCACTCTCCAAGTCAAAGAACATGTCATACAAGTCTTCACATAAACTGAACGCCTAGTCAAGTTTTATCCACTTGCGAATGATTAAGTAGTTGAGCCATAAACCTTTTCAGTGTCGATCCCCTTATCCAATAAGGACTGGACTATTTTGCTCTCAAATACACGGACTAGTTTATATATATATATATATGTGTGTGTGTGTGTATATATATATACATATATATATATATATATATATATATATATATATATATATATATTTACGAGTCAGGAATGCCAGTGACTACCAGTAAATAAAGAAGCATACAATTGCCTTTTGATAATATTTTACACAATAACAAGTACAATGCCCTCACTCTAACATCCCGTGAGTGGCATTCAAGGGCATAATCCTAACAATCTCCCACTTGAACTAAATGCCACACACTATGGTATCGAATACCCATATTCTCCAGATGACGCTCCAAGCTAATCTGAGAAAGTGGCTTGGTCAGTGGATCAGCGACGTTGTCAGCTGAGTCTACTCTATGCAGCATAATGTATTCCTTGCGAACAAATTCTCATACGAGATGATACTCCTATCAATGTGTTGGTACTGTTGTGAAACCTTGGCTCCTTGGCCTGTGAAATAGCTCCGTCGTCGCAGAAAATTGGAACAGGCAGCTCAGCACATGGTATCACTTGAAGTTCTCCCAGAAACTTCTTAATCCAAAATCCTTCCTTAGAAGCCTCCAAGGCTGCTTGATACTCAGCCTGACTGGTGGAATCAGCAGTCGTGCTTTGATTAGCGCTATGCCAAGATACTGCTCCTCCATTAAGAGTAAATATGTAGCCAGAAGTGGATATTGAATCGTCTTTGTGTCCTTGGAAGTCTGAATTAGTGAAGCCCATCACATTAAGTTCTCCACCACCATACATAAGAACAAGATCTCTAGTCCTTCTCAAGTACTTGAGAACGTTCTTTACAGCAGTCCAATATTTCCTCCCTGGATTTGCCTGAAACCTACTTACCACGCTCACATCGTGTAACACCCCGAGATATTCGGAATAGTTACAGTGCCTTAAAACCTTTAGGTAAGGATTTACAAGGCTAATTAAAAGTAATGTGAATAAAATCCAACCATACCACAGAAATTCAAGTTACAAACCGGTTCCAAATGATCCAAAGAGTTAATTAATACAACCATATCGAAATGATATTAATTAGACACGCGTACTCGAGTACTAAAAATGAATCAAGAAGGAAAATTACAAAAACAACAAACATCACTGTGCCCCTTCGTCGTCACGTCGGTACTGTGGCTGTTTCCCCGCTCCTCGGCTACCTGAACATCAAAACAAATGTCCACCCCCGAAGGGGTTACCAAAACGATGCTAGTACAAGTATCATATTAAATAAATCGGATATGCCACAACAATGCATAACAAAATACACAACACGAATTTCCGCTACCGGAATCCAACCATGCGAATCCACAAGATTCCATTTACACAGTATGGGTATTCCAACGATCCAGCGCCCTTAGCATAGATCCCAAGATGATCCCGTCGGACCAACACAAGGTGGAAAAACCCGTCCAATGATCCAGCGCCCTCAGCCTAGATCCCAAGATGATCCCGTCGGACCAACACGAGGTGGGCATCCAATCCAGCGCCCTCAGCATAGATCGTACAACATACACAAACACAACTCATGCATACATATATGCCAAATTGCTATGTCCATCAACATGAACATACAAACACTAGATAACGAATATCATGACAATTCAAAAAAATAAATCCCATGTTCAACGACATGAATAAACCACATGCATGCTCAAAATACCAATATTAACACATTACGATACTTGCCTCGAAGATGGCAAGAACTAAACACTCCAATGATCTCAACACACTCGAATGCCGCCTTCTTCGATCAACGTAGCAAGCTCGAACCTTAACAAAAGAAAATGATAAAGAATTCATCTCAAGTCGTACGAATGCCTATCAATCCGGTCTACGGCCAAAAGCTCTAAATATGTAATCTGCCTGAACTAATTAGCGTACGCTACGTACTCTACGTAACGTGCGCTAAGTCTGCCTGTTAACGTATGCAACTGACCAAGTCTAGCGTACGCTAACTATGTACCGACAGTTCTCTCTTGATCAGCCGACTGACTCGGCTGATGACATAACGTACGTTACGTACCCAACGTAGCGTACGTTAACTCATTCCCGATAGTGCACGTTAATATATACATCTTAGCGTGCGCTACCCGTGCATGGCAGTTTACTACTGGGCAGAAAGCTTAATCTAATGGTGAAGAAACTCATGAAATCTTCAGTGCTAATACATGTCATCTCCGTGAATATCATGCTCATACGGTTTGTGAAAGATCTTGACGGATTAAACGACTACGAGACATAAGGATACGTATAATCATCACAACACCATAATTTATCTTTGATCTTCAAGAAGATATCCCAAGTTCAATCCATTCCATGTCCCAAAACGTATGATTCCTTTATGTAAAGACAAAAGAACTTGGTAATCTCCATCTACTGGTCATAATCGGTTTTGAAGCTTCATGAATATGCTAGGAGTTCAAACACTAAAAGGTTCAATGGTTTATACGATGAATAAGTACCGAAACATCGAAAATATCCTTCTAACACATGATGTTCGACTACTTACGAATTTAACTGACTAGGTAATCCCAAAACATGATCAAAACGTCCTTCAGAATACTACTAATATTGGTGAAGAATCACCTACCTCAAAGTAGCGAAGAAAACGAAGGAACTTGAAGAAATCCACACCGAGGGCTTGAACACCAATCTCCAATGACCTACAATATTCAAACTCGTGCTAGGATGATGATATGAAGGGTGTAGGATGAAGAGAGTGACTCTCCAAGTCCAAGAATTCGGATGTGGGAAGTGAAAAGGCTGAAAATATGAAAAAGGATGGTGTCCTATTTATAGAAAATGGTTATTAGCGCGCGCTAGTCCATACTCATAGCGTGCGCTAACGGTCATACGAACCTTACTGACTTCACTGTACTCAGCGTTTAGCGTGCGCTATCCTCATATCATTAGCGTGCACTACCGCGTTGACTTGGCTTTTCCCGAAAGCCATCCAGGTTCATCCCGACATGATCCGACCGAGACCCTCAGCCGATCTCACCTACCACCCTGTCTTAATCGTGCTGACTACGTATAGCATGCGCTAAGGTTCATGCACAGCGTGCGCTACGGATCCAACTTAGCGTACGCTACGCATAGTCGATAGCGTGCGCTACATGCGCAGAATCACAATTTAGATCACATTCATGAAATCATGTGCTCAACAACACCGGATCAAGGAATACAGAGAATAATACTCAGATCAAAATGCAACAAATACAATATCACAAGGTTCAAATACATATCAAAAATCTCGGGTATTACATCCTTCCTCCCTAAAAAGAAGTTTCGTCCGGAAACTTAAGATGAAAACAACTCTGGATATCTAGTCTTCATATTGTCCTCCGTTTCCCAAGTGGCCTCTTCAATTCCATGTCATGACCATTGTACTTTAACCAAGGGTATTGGTTTATTCCTCAGTTGTTTGATCCGACTCTCAAGTATCTTGATTGGTCTCTCCTCGAAGGTGCCGTCATTAGCTATCTCGATCACATCGAACTCAATGATATGACTGGGATCCGGTACACACTTCCGTAATTGGGATACGTGAAACACATTGTGAACGTGACTCAGCGATGGCGGTAAGGCCAACCTATATGCTAAATCCCCAACTCTCTCGAGGATCTCAAATGGTCCGATATATCTCGGACTTAGCTTTACCTTTCCTCCCAGAACGGAAAATTCCTCGTGTAGGGGGGACACCTTCAATAGTACGTGGTCCCCAATGTCGAACTCTAGAGGGCGATGATGCACATCTGCATAAGACTTCTGTCGATTCTGGGCAGTCAACAGTCTTTCCCGAATCAAAGCTATCTTCTCTTGAGTCTGAACTATCAATTCCGGTTCTGTCCCGATCAAGTCCGAAGAATCATCCCAGCACAGAGGTGATCGGCATCTTCTCCCGTAAAAAGCTTCAAATGGTGCCATCTTAATAGAAGCATGCCAACTATTATTGTAGGTGAATTCAATCAACGGCAAATGAACTTCCCAATCAGTTGACAAATCCAAAGCACAAGCTCTAAGCATGTCTTCTACTGTTTGTATAGTCCTTTCGGACTGACCGTCTGTTTGAGGATGATAAGCCGTGCTAAAGTTTAGCTCGGTCCCCAAAGCCCTGTGAACTGCCTTCCAGAAGTGCGACATGAAACGACCATCTCGATCTGAAATAATGGTCTTCGGCATCCCGTGCAATCTGACTATCTCTGCAATAAATACTCGTGCCAATTTCTCGGGTCCCCACGTGTCTTTAATTCCTAGGAAATGAGCCGACTTGGTTAGTCGATCAACTATAACCCAAATCATGTTCATTCCCGTATTGGTCCTTGGCATCTTGGTGATGAAATCCATCGAGATATCCTCCCACTTCCACTCATGGATTGGAAGCGGCTTTAACATTCCGGCAGGTCGCTAATGTTCAATCTTAACCTGTTAACAAGTCAAACACTTCGAAACGTACTCTGCTACGTCCTTCTTCATATTTCCCCACCAGAAGTTTTGTTTAAGATCCTTATACATCTTACTGCTGCCCGGGTGAATAGAATAAGGCGCGCTGTGAGCTTCCTTCAGAATTGTCCGTCTCAAATCATCATCCTCTGGAACGCAAAGTCGACTCTGAAATCTCAGAACTCCATCATCTTGTATCATGAATACTGGGGCCTTTCCTTTCTTTACTTCGTCACATAACCGAAGGATCAGAGAATCGTTCAACTGCTTAGATTTGATTTCCTCGACTAGTAACGAAGTCAGTTCCATCACATATAGTTCCCCTTGGATTCCTGGTGACCATACTTCAATCCCTCCGCGGATCAGTTCTCGTTGAATGCTGGTTTGGGACGTAAGTGCTTCCAACACTCGAAGAGAAACAGGTTTACGGCTCAATGCATCGACTACTACGTTTGCTTTACCCGAATGATAGAGAATTTCCAAGTCGTAATCCTTGATCAATTCCAGCCACCTTCTCTGCCTTATGTTTAATTCTTTCTGACTGAAGATGTACTTGAGGCTTTTATGATCTGTAAAGATCTGACAATGAGTGTCGTATAAATAATGTCGCCAAATTTTCAAGGCAAAGACCACAGCTGCTAACTCCAGATCATGAGTCAGGTAATTTACTTCATACGGTTTCAACTGCCGAGAAGCATAGGCAATCACCTTATCCTTTTGCATCAACACACATCCTGCACTCGATTTGAAGCGTCATTGTACCATGAATCCATCTGGCCCATCCGTAATGATAATATAGGTGCTGTCGTAAGTCTCTTCTTAAGTTCATCAAAACCAGCCTGGCATTTCTCATCCCACATGAACTTTTGAGTTTTCTGTAACAACTGAGTGAGCGGACGAGCAATTTTGGAAAATCCCTCTACAAAACGGCGATAATATCCAGCAAGTCCTAAGAAGCTTCGGTCTTCTTCCACGTTACTAGGAGCTTCCCATTCCAAGATTGCTTCGACTTTCTTCGGGTCCACCTGAACTCCGTCAGCTGATATCACATGCCCAAGGAAGGTTACTTCCCTAAGCCAGAACTCGCATTTGGAAAGCTTTGCATAAAGTTGTTCATTCCTCAATGTGCTCAAAACCACACGCAAATGCTCGGCATGCTCCTCTGTGTCTTTCGAATAGATCAAAATGTCATCAATGAAAACGACCACAAACTTATATAGGTATTCTAAGAATACCCGATTCATCAATTGCATAAATACCGCAGGAGCATTGGTAAGTCCGAATGGCATCACCATGAATTCATAGTGCCCGTACCAGGATCTGAAAGCAGATTTCGGTATATCCAATTCCTTAATTCTCAACTGATGATATCCTGATCGCAAGTCAATCTTTGAGAATACCCTTGCCCCTTGCAGTTGATCAAACAAGTCGTCGATCCGAGGTATAGGATACTTGTTCTTGATCGTCACCTTGTTAAGCTCCCTGTAATCAATACATAATCGGAGGGATACATCTTTCTTCCGGACAAAGAGAATGGGTGCTCCCCAAGGAGAAACACGATGTTGGATGTAACCCTTCTGCAATAATTCCTCCAGTTGCTTCTTTAGTTCATACATCTCGGTTGGCGCCATGCGGTATGGTGCTCTGGAAATAGGAGCGGCTCCAGGCTCTAATTCGATAGTGAACTCCACTTCTCTCTGCGGAGGTAACCCAGGTAGTTCGTCAGGGAATACATCTGAAAATTCATTCACAACTGGAATAGATGAGAGTTCTACTCCTTCTTCTTTCTTCATGGCATAGCACCAAATTCCAAGACATCCCTGCTTCAGTAATTTCACTGCTTTCATCGCTTTGATCAATTTTCCTGAGCTTCCCGGTCTCCATCCTCTGAATAAGTGTTCAGATCCGTCATCAGCAATGATACAAATGACTCTCTTTCGGTAATTTAGAATAGCTCCATAACGGTTGAGCCAATCGTCTCCGAGAATTAAATCGTCACCATGAATGTCGACTACAATAAGATTCGATGGCCAATCTCTCCCTCCTATAGACATTGGAAAATCTCTAGTTTCTAGGGTTCCCACAATTATCTCTCCGCTCGGCAAACCCCCAACATATCGTTCACAATCAAATAAACACGAGATTTTCAAACGATTAACACAGTTCAATGATATGAAAGAATGTGTAGCTCGGGAATCGAATAAGACACTAACTGGTTGCAAAAGGATCCGAATCGTACCTGATGCAACAGCAGTGTTCTGATCGTCAGATTTCCTCATCTCGTACAGGCGCGGAGGAACGGACCCAGCACTGGATGTCTCTCTCTTCCCAACATTCTGCTGCTGAAATCCACTCTGCTGCGTCTGGTTCACACTTATCTCTTTCGGAATTGGCGCTTGAGTGCGAGTACCAAACGATCTAGTCGCCACTCCACAGAAAGCAGCACGGTGCCCCTCTTGCCCACAATCAAAACAAGTCACGGAAGATGCGGGGCAATCACGTCGAATATGCCCTGCTCGACCACAATTATAGCATTTCTTTGATGCGTCCGAAACTGCTGATGTTGTCCGGAACTTCTTTCCACCTCTAGAAGGATGTGGAGGTTTCCTAGCTGAATAAAAGGAAGACTGGCCCTTGCGGGGCCCACCACTCTTGTTTTCCAAGAAATTCCCGGTCACTTTCTGCTTCTTTGCCTCCACCGATTTTTCCACCGCCGCCTCTTTCATGTCGTAGGCCAGCGCTTTGTCTTGATACTGTCGCAACGTAGTACACTCGAATCCGGACATGTACTGCTGAATCTCCGGCTTCATCCGCATATCGAAATGAAAAATCTTTTCTGCCTCTGTTCTGACCAAGTGTCGCACACAAGTCAGCTGATGGTTAAAAGTCTTGATTATGTCTGTCACAGATGCTTCCGAACTCTGTGGTGAGAAAAATTCTCGGATTTTTGCCTCTCTAACTGGACGAGGACAATACTGTGCTTCCATCATTAGCTTGAATTCCGTCCAGTCAGCATTATGATTCTCGGGTCGAATAACCTCCCACCAGTCAAAAGCCTCCCCAGTCAGAAAATATTGGGCAATAGGAACTTTTCGGTCCTCGGGATAGTTAATACCCGCGAATATCTTCTCTAACTCCTTTAGCCAATGATCCCAAGTAAGTGCCTCAGCAGATCCGTCAAATTTTGGCGGGTGCAATTTGACCACTTCAACAAGCCATCTGTCTCCCCGGTTATCCTCGTGGTGCTACTGTCCCATCGCCGTTTGCATGCGCGCTAGTCCATACTCATAGCATGCGCTAACGGTCATACGAAGCTTACTGACTTCACTGTACTCAACGTTTAGCGTGCGCTATTCTCATATCATTAGCGTGCACTACCGCGTTGACTTGGCTTTTCCCGAAAGCCGTCCAGGTTCATCCCGACATGATCCGACCGAGACCCTCAGCCGATCTCACCTACCACCCTGTCTTAATCGTGCTGACTACGTATAGCATGCGCTAAGGTTCATGCACAGCGTGCGCTACGGATCCAACTTAGCGTATGCTACACATAGTCGATAGCGTGCGCTACATGCGCAGAATCACAATTTAGATCACATTCATGAAATCATGCGCTCAACAACACCGGATCAAGGAATACGGAGAATAATACTCAGATCAAAATGCAACAAATACAATATCACAAGGTTCAAATACATATCAGAAATCTCGGGTATTACACATCGTCCGCAATCTCAGGTCTCGTACACAACATTGCATATATAAGGCTACCCATGGCCGAAGCATATGGTATATTACTCATTTCCTTTCATTGTTCCTCACTTTGAGGACACATCTTCGAGAAGAGTTTTATTCCATGTCGTATCGGTAGGAACCCTCTTTTAGAACCATCCATCTTAAATCTCTTTAAGATCTCATCTATATAGAGGGCTTGAGAAAGACCTATCATTCTCTTTGCTCTATCCTGGTAGAGCCGAATTCCAAGAATATAGGTGGCTTCTCCCAAGTCTTTCATGGAGAACCTACTCGAAAGCCAAGCTTTCACAGAACTGAGCATTCCCACATCATTTCCTATTAGTAGAATGTCATCTACATATCCCACTAACCCTCTTGTATACACAAGTTTCCTCTTCATTTTACACGAAGTCAAACTCTTCGACTGCCTCATCAAAACGAATGTTCCAACTACGCGAAGCTTGCTTCAGTCCATAAATGGAACGCTGAAGTTTGTACACCTTATGAATATCGACCTCGGACACAAAGCCATTAGGCTGATTGATATAGATTTCCTCCTCGACGAATACATTAAGGAAAGTTGTCTTTACGTCCATCTGCCATATCCCATAATCGTGGTAGGCAGCTATAGAAAGCATCATGCAAATAGACTTGATCATAGCTATGGGCGAGAAGGTATCATGGTAATCGATCCATTCTTTCTGAGAATAACCCTTTGCCACAATTCTGGCCTTATAGGTGTCAACCTTGCCATCCCCATCAGTCTTTCTCTTGTAGATCCACTTATTCCCAATAGGCACCATGCCCTTGGGGCGGTCTACTAGAGTCCAAACCTGATTGACATGAATCGAGTCTATCTCAACTTCCATAGCTTCACGCCATTTCGCGGAGTCTACATCCACCATCGCTTGGTCATAGGTCGCGAGGTCGGTCTCTTGGCTATCACCTGGAACCTCATGGAGACCCAGCTCCTCCAGGTGCACAAGGCCATACCTCTCAGGTAATTGAGACACCCTATTAGACCTACGAGGTGGTTGTACTTGTGTTTCAGAAGGTTCAGTTCCAACTTCTTGCACAGGTGTCTCCTGAGGAGTTTCATTGTATTCTTCCAAATAAATACTTCTACCTGCTCCGCCTTCCTGAATGAACTCATCTTCCAGGAAGTGTGCTTGCAAATCAACAATGATCTTTCGATCTTCGGGCATGTATAATAGATAACCCATCGTCCCAGATGGGAATCCAATGAAACGTCCCTTCACGGACCTTGCTTCCAATTTCTCCACTTTAGTCTTCTTGACATAGGCTGGACATCCCCAAATCTTAATGTGATTAAGACTTGGTTTTTTGCCCTCCCATATCTCATGTGTAGTTTTAGGAATGGATTTGGAAGAACATCTGTTCAAGATATAAGCAGCAGTCAGGAGTGCATACCCCCACAGGTAAATTGGTAAGTCAGTATATCCAAGCATAGAACAGACCATGTTCAACAAGGTTCAATTCCTTCTTTCGGACACACCATTTAACTGAGGAGTTCCTGGAGGTGTTAGTTGTGATACTATTCCATGCTCCTTAAGGAACTCGTCAAACTCTTTACTCATATACTCGCTACCTCGGTCCGACCGAGGATATGATTACTAGTTTGTTTTTCGACTAGGGCCTTAAATTCCTGGAATTTATCAAAGGCCTCGGATTTATGTTTCATTAAGTATACATAACTATACCTAGTATGATCATCCGTAAACGTAATGAAATACTGATATCCGTCACTTGCTGCTTCTAAAGCACCACATACGTCGGTATGGACTAATCCAAGTTTATTAGCGTCTCTTTCAAAAATTCCTGTGAAGGGGGACTTAGTCATTTTGCCTTTAAGGCAAGATTCACAAGTTGGAAAAGGATCTGATCCCAATGGACCCATAAGTCCATATTTTTCCATTTTGTAAACCTTGGTCTGACCAACATGACCAAGTCTAAGATGCCATTTCAAAACTTGATTAGTTTCATCCCTACCACACTTCCTAGTCATAGTATTCACAATGCTTTATTGCTAAGGTTTAGATGATACAGTCCATTTAACAATGTAGCAGCGCCTACTAGTTTATTTCTAAAATAAATTTTGCAGGAACCATCACCAATGAAAAATGAAAAGCCTTTCTGATCTATGACCGGAATGGATATAATGTTTTTATACCCCTTGGGCAAAACAAGTACATCATCTAATGTTAAAACAAATCCAGATTCCAAATCCAAAAGAAGTGGTCCTATGTCAGTTGCTTCGACACTATGCCCTTCCGACAGTAATCATCACTTCCCTAGTTCCAAGATTCCTACTTTGTTTCAGATCTTGATTCACGGTACAAATGTGAGAACTAGCACCTGAATCCAGTATCCAAGAAGTAGAAAATATAGTAGCAGAATAATTTGTTTCCAAAACTAAAAGTTTTGTACCTGAAGTGCCATGAAGAATCGGACAATCTCTAGCCCATTGCCCAGCTCACCACATTTGAGACGTGCGTATTTCTTCTTCTTGCTCTTGGGAACCATTGGGGCCTTGCCCTTACCTTTAAGGTCCTTGATTTATGGTTCCGTCTGCTTCTTGGTCTTTCTTCTTGTTCTTGGACCTCCGAGGTCCATAAGAAATCACAAGGGAAGACTCCTTCACCCGCGGAGTCTTCATCTGAGACTGAGCGGTTACCAGTTTGTTCATCAATCCTGTTAAATTGCAAGCAATCTCATTGCAGTTGAAATTCATAACAAAATGTGAGGAATTAGGAAGAGACTGTAGGATAAGGGCGTCTGAAGAAAAGTATCCATCTTAAAATCAAGAGCCTCCAATCTCTCGATCATAGAGATCATTTTGAGGACGTGGTCCCCAACCTTCCCACCTTCCTTCATCCTAGCACCGAACAGTTGCTTGGATATCTCATATCTAGCAGTTCGACTGTGCTCACCATAAAGCTCGGTTAAGTGAGATGAAATCTGCCTAGCAGAAGTCATTTTCTTATGAGCTCTCTGAAGCTCATTAGACATAGAATTTGTCATATAGGCACAAACTTTTATGTCATACTTAACCCACTTTTCGTGGTTTTCAATGTCTTCTTGATTGGCTCTAGTCCGCACTGGAGGCGCCGGAATGTCCGCCTCCAAGACGTATCCCAATGCCTCTATACTGAGGAATATCATCAGGTTGCGGAGCCAGTCCACAAAGTTAGGGCCAATTAAAGTGTTCTTTTCGAGTAGTATAGCGAGTGGGTTCATTGTCATATTGAGAGTTGATACTTGTCTGCATTAAGTGCGACAGATTTATTAGTTACTTGTTTAATTATGATCTGAGTATAGAATTAAGGTCTTTTCTTTTCTTTGAACCCGGCTCCCACTATTTTTATCGGAATAACACACTCCTATGTGAAATCCAGAAGTATTGTTCGCTTTACTTCATAGTGGTGATCGAGTTCTTTATAAATTTTAATAGAGGGCAACCAAACAGGTTTCTAGTCTATATTAATCTTCATAAAGTGGTGTCCAACACCAACCATCTAATGGATAATTCGATCTTCTTTTTTCCCTTGGTTCACTCCCCTCAACCTATACCATTTCTTTGGTTCGTGAACAAGTTAAGTTTATACCATCGACGCAAATCAGTTTCACAAATGAAAATTATCCGGCAACCGAACAGGTTTCTAGGGATAAAATTTGCTCCAACTGAAGGCATCAAGGCGCTCTCGGTAATTTATCGATCCTCCCAGAATGACTACCCCGATAACTCGGAAGCACAGCACATCCGGTTTGAATTTTAATTTTGCGAAAACTCGATGGAGGAAGGAAAACCTTGAAACCTTTTAAACTTAATAATTTATCGTGGGAGAATTTTCGCGATTAATATTATACTTTGCACATTAATTCATTTAAGCGCATTTGCAGCATTCATATCATATGAATAAACATTCACAACCTAGTTGCTACCAACATGTAGTTCATGGACCGTTCCTAAAACAAAAATATCATAATCTAATTACAATTCTTCGGTCTCGAATCTTCGTCTTCTCAAATGTATCTTCCTCCGGACTTCGTCATTACATATAAATTTTACATTTGAAATATTGCATCCTATACAAATTTTCCAGTAAAATAAATAGGCTCAAAACAGCCTTTACAACCCAATCGAATAAAACCGAACGATTTAAAACTAGGCCTATGAACTACATCACCATTCACAAGCATTCATCCAATAAATACTAAATAAACTGATTTAAGCAATACAATATATTGATCCAGCCAATATATAAAACTAACAATCTAATAGAATTAATCAAATTAATTCACAAGCATGGTAATTTTAATTCGTTTGTATGATCCAGACAATTTTAAATATTTCATAATAATTAATTTCCTCAAAATAAAAACACCAAGAATTTTTATTTAGTCAAATTAAATCCAATTTAAATTGCCAGAAATTATTATAACCATTCTGACCCAGTTTTCGTCCCGATTTCAAAAATTATATTTTTCTGATTTTAATATTACCCATATAAATCAGTTTTAATAAATAAAACCAGATTTATATATAGTAACATAAAACATGAAAAATTAAATTTTCGACGAACAATTAAAACAACAAATTAAACGGTCGTGATTCCAAATCACTAAACATTTAATCAAGCATTCCAAATGCTAAATATCATATATACGATCGCAAGACCTACGCTCCGATACCACTGTTGGGATTCAGTGCCTAAAATGAAGGTGCAGCGGAAGCAATATACGAATCTAATTCGATCCGAATCCCTAAGAGGATCGATCAAGCTACGGATATATGAATATAAAAACGAAACAAAGGAAGATACGAAATCATACCCTCGTAGTCCGTTGATTAAATGGTGAGAAGATGATGTCCCTTGCGAATCCAATCCGCCACAAGATCTAGGATGATCTAATGCCGAAAATACCGCGTCTCTACTTGCCACGCGCCGAAGAAAATGACCGGAACGACAATTACCCAATTAACCTCTAAGGTTACGGCTAGAATAGGATGGTAAAGCTATTTAATTTGATTAATACACTCCAAATATATCTATCAAAAATTTCTCTCAATATTTCTCTTAATTTTTCAAGAAAATCTCAAGAATAATGAAGAATGAAAATGAAGACTCGGAGAAAAACTATTTTTCTCTCTCTTGCTCTTTTGAATATGGACGTGATATCTCTTTCCCAAGATGAGGTAAGTCTACTTATCTTCTCAATTATTCACATTTTATTATATTATCTTGAATAATATCTCACCAACTTTCATTATAATCTTGGTCTTCCACCAATTAAGGTGAAGACAAAGACAAAGGAAAGTGTAAAGAAGGTGGGGCGGCCTTCTAGAAGAACCGAACTAGTTTGGTTCGTTTCGGCTCCCGTGAGTACAATCAGATAAACTCCATTCCGTTCTGATGTATTTATATTAATTAATTAATTCAATTAATTAATCATATTAAATACAAAATAATATAATTAATTTCTCCAAGAAACAATTATATCTATGAATTAAATTAATCACCCAGTAATTTATTTAATTCATTAGGCCGTAAATTATTATATCCAATAAATTATTTTAGACATCCAATGTCCTTATATTAATTAGACATCCAATGTCCAATAAATTAGATATCCAATATTTAATATTTATAAAAAGAGAATAAGCTCGATTCATTCCGTCGTCAATCTTATTACGCAACTCGGTAGGTCCGTCTCAGTTAGCAATGGGAGGAACCAAAGAGTAGTAGCACCACCTAGCCAGCCTGGCGGCCTACACTGTACTCTAACTGAGAACGAATTATGGGGATCATTCCAAAACGTTTCTGTCGTGAATACCAGTATACGTATAAATCTTTCTTTCAAATATCCCGATCTAGTTATAGGGTCATGGTCAGCCAAACCCTATCTGTACTTGACACTATGCATGAGTTAATGCAAATCGAGATCATCGAGCTCTCGTGTATACAATACAACTAGCTCCAATGCTTTGGCCAAAGACTTATGATCTCATATGCCAATAACCGCATAGGACATATAACCCGTTCACTAACAGGAGAAAGAATCCTATCTTGGTATTTTGTAGAAACTGCTACTTGCTCGTCAAGATGCACGTCGAGGTTGACCCCCACCTTCCGGTTTTCTGGGTCGAACTACTCTAATAAAAATCTTAACGTCACAAGCACATCCCTACTAAATCCTCAAGTCTAAGGTTCACGAATACCTATCATAACCTTTCGATTTCGTCATTGACTGTCCCGGAGTGAAATCCGTGTGACGAATCGAGGGTGAGTCGGTTCGAGTATACTAATCTCATTAGCATACCTATAACGTGTGCTCCCACTAACCATTAGTGTTCGACAGGCACTCTCCAAGTCAAAGAACACGTCATACAAGTCTTTACATAAACTCAACGCCCAGTCAAGTTTTATCGACTTGCGAACGATTAAGTATTTGAGCCATAAACCTTTGTCGATCCCCTTATCCAATAAGGAGTGGAATATTTTGCTCTCAAATACACGGACTAGTTTTTATATATATAGATATATATAGATATATATACGAGTCAGGAATCCCAGTGACTACCAGTAAATAAAGAAACTTACAATTGCCTTTTGATAATATTTTACATAATAACAAGGACAATGCCCTCACTCTAACATCCCCTTAGTGGCATTCGAGGGCATACTCCTAACAACAACTTCAGTACAAAATCATCATGTTGGTTAAAGTGCAATAGTCGAGACATAGAATCGAGGAAGTGACTTGGGAGATAGAAAATAACATGCGAGCAAGATACCCGAAGCTTTTCATTTCTTAAGTTTCTGAATGAAATTTCTTTATAGAGGAGGATGTAATATCCATAATTTTTATTTATTTTTATATTTTTCGATTTTTGCGGTTCGCTTGTACTATGTATTCCTATTATAATGCATTTCCTATATTTTTATCATACTTTGATATTTTTGTGTGGATTTTTGAAATATATCATGATTTCATTTTATATGTTATCGTGACTGTATTGTTCGGAGTTTATTTTATTATCTCTCAGGTTGTCGATTTTCTATGTTTGGATAGCATTTGGATTCATATGTTATTGTTTTACCTAAGAGCATCATTGCATTATCGCATATCATGTGATCGTTGTATTATGTCGATGAGTTGGGTTTTTTCGTTGTACATTGGAACATTGCTGCTAGTTGGTATAGGTTACGTGCGTGCGCACCCATGCATTATGTTACATAACTATTGAGGCCTTACATATGTTAATTGTTAGCCCTTTGTACAACGTATAACTATGTTTTGGAGGTTTGAAACAGTTGTCTCTGGACAAGCCTTACATACTAATTTTATTGTGTTTACGTATGGGAGAGGTGTGTTATGTACATAACTCCTTTATGTTACGTACGTAGGCTCGCGCCACTGCATAAATCCGTGGCAGCAATTTTCTCTATGTTTTTCTTCATTTCATCCTTTGTGCGACGAGTCTGCAGTTTTGGACGATTTGAAGTGCGAAGGTAGGTGATTCTACACCATCCAGCAACATTCTTGAGTTCATAGTGATGATTAATCATGATCAAATCATCTTTTCTCCTTTAAATCAAGGTAGGGAGATTTTTGGGGTTTTTCTTAGATTCGTTCGAATTAATATGTTCTAATTCATGGCCTTTAGTACGAACCATATTTAATCACGTATACTTTTTAAAACTGTGATATGATATGAGATATAAATATTCCGGAATACTTATCTTGGTTTTTGGAATAAATTATATGATTACTTTTCGTTCAATAAATATTATTTCATATATAACATATTTGCACTAGCTATTCCACGGCTAATCCTATTCAAAAAAGTACGTTTATGTATTTTAGGTATCTGAGACGATCGAGTATCGGATCGATATGAAGATAATGGCAAGAGTGATACTGAGCTGCGTTCTATGTAAATTATTGCTCTCTTCCTTTATTTTCCATTGTTGTACTTAGTTAGTTTTAAGTGCTCGAGTATATAAGATTCTTATTATTGTTTTGGTACTTCTTTTGTGGGTTGAATCCCCATTGACTCTCGTGTATTGTCTTGGGATATTTAGTTGAGTATTGTGTTAATCCGTGTGCTTTATTGCTATTCCATGTGTTGTATCTAACAACCATGTCGGTAGAGCTGTCAAAAAAATCCGAAAAATACGATATTCGTCTGTATTCGTATCCGGAAAAAACGGATATTATCTGTTCCGAAAAAAAGTGGATACGAATATTATTCGTATCCGAAAATTCCGGATACGGATATGGATATAGGCGCATCTGTATCCGAAAATATCTGTATCCGAAATTAATTATATATAATATATATTTTAATATAACATAATATATAATTACAAAATATAAGCATGCTACTCCCCCCATAATACTTTGCCACATGTCTTCATTCTTTATTTCTCAATATTAAAATATAAGCATGCGGTATAAGTTATCTTTACTTATTAGTTATTTCCATTTCTAACACAACAATCAGGTCAGCTAGGTCAAGTGGTATTGGCATTAGGAATTTGGTAAGGAGAAGGAGCTCCACCAGAAATCCTCCTCCTGCATTAAATTTTTGAAGATTAAAAAAATGGCGGATACGGATAATATCTGTATCCGGATAGCATCCACCAGATATTATCCATATCCGGTCCGTCTGGATATTTCCGAATCCAGATACGAATTCAGTTACCTTTACTAAATGCCGGATCCGGATACGGATATGGCCATATCTGGCTCCGTATTATCCATTTGACAGCCCTACTTGTCGGTCGAATTATATTGGGTGTATAACCTTGTGGATCCCATGTGAGAAAGCTGTAATATGCCCTAAATACCTTTGGGGTGTTATAAGTATATGAGAGAACTATGAGAAGATGCTATGCAGAAGAACTATAAGAATATACTATATGAGAGACTCATAAAAATATGATACACAGGAGAACCGCAAGAAGATGGTACATGGGAAAACTAGAAGAAGATTATAGATGGGAAAACCATTAGAAGATATTAGATGGAAGAATAATAAAAGTATAATATATGGGAAAACCATAAGAAGATACTACACAGGAGAACCATAAGAAAATGCTACATGGTAGAACTATAAGAAAAAGTTACGAGGAGAATCATAAGAAAAGTCTACATGGTGGAACTGTAAAAATAGGGTATGGATGAAAATCGTCGAAAATATTAGATAGGAAGACATAAAAATATGATTCACGGAAGATCCATAAGAAGATGCTATACGGGTAACCATAAAAAATATTAGATGGAAAAACCATGAGAAGTTGCTAGAGGGGAGACTCATAAAAATATAATATAAGAAATAATTGTAAGAAGATGCTACATGGAAAAAGTATGAGGAGATAATAGACGGGATAACAATAGAAAATGTTAGGTGGAAGAACCGTAAAAATATAATATAAGAAAGAATCATAGAAGATGCGACATGAGAGAAACATGACAAGATTATACACGGGAGAATGACAATAAGACGATACAAGGCAGAACCATATGAAGATGCTCCACGGGGAACCATATAAAATCTCAAATGGGAAAACCTAAAGAAGAAGCTAAATGTTAGAATCATACAAGGATTTTATATAGGAGAACCATGATCAGAGAATCATAAGAAGATACTACACGAAAGAAACTATAGAAAGATGCTACACAGGAAAAATATAAATATGGACTACACGGGAGATCCACAAGAATATGACACAAGGGATAACCATAAGATCCTAGATAGGGGAATAAATTCTAAAGATTACCTTCATACGATAATTGCAACAATTTTTACTAGTCTAGAATTTCTGATACTTTAAGTGGTCATTATATAATTTGTAATAGCGTATAATTATATATAATGATGAAGTTAATATAACTATTAAATTTTTCATATTTGTCAACTTAAAATGGTCGTTACTCAGAGTGCAATTTACTAAATAATATATTAGTAGGGAGGGGTATGTGGTTTGAGAAAGAGAATGGAATCAAAAAATGATTTCCAAACAACATTGAATTAATAGGGTCCATTTTAGTCATTTCTTCAGCCCATTTGATGTGATGCGAATGCGGTTTGGGCCCAAGCCCAACCCATTTGAACCCGACCCAGATCACTTAAGTTTGTGAGAAACCCCTTAGTGTAGGAGTATAGGAAAAGATACGCTCGTCTAGTACAGCTTTCATATGTGTGTAGCACAATCAGAATTATTATGCTGCACAAATTTTAAATATGTGAGTTTAGCACATATTTCATTATTTCGTAGCACAGATTTTAAATAGGTTAGTCTAGTATATCTTCTATCGCATCGTAGCATAAACAGCACAAATACGTAGCACAACCTGGCTTAATTTACATATTTTAATTCTCGTAGCACACACAACATAAAAACGTAGCACAACTGAATATAAATCTCAATCATTGATCTAACTCAATCAAATGCCCAAATTCATTTCTATTTCCTACGAAGTTTACATTTTCTACCTGAACATATATATATATATATATATAGATATATATATATATATATATATTTATATATTATTTTTGGTTGTTAGAAAAGCAATTAGACTTATTCCATTTGTTTGAATATGTGTAAGACTTAAGTCACTATGAAAAATTGAGAATATTTGAACTTTTGAAATTTTAATTTTCTAGATGCTTAGTATTTGATTTTTGATGTTTAAATTAGTCAATTTATAAGATATGTTAAATTCCATCTGAACCCAAAATCGATTCAACTCACATCCAAATGTAAATCAAACCATATTTGGACCAAAATAAATCCATTTCAATGTTGAAAAATCTCAAACCACTTAATGTGATGTGAATATAATTTGAGTCTTGCCCCCAGGGGCATAGCCTAGTGGTTAAGGCTGAGATGACGTGGGATATCATCCCCGGCAACCGCGGTTCGATTCTCGTGTGATGCAGTTTCCTCACCTTGTTGTGGGGGGCTGTGCTGGGGGTCGGTATCGTGGGTCCTCTCGCTCAGATTTTGGCCACTAGGGCACATCCCTCGTTTATCTCCTGTAGAACCGAGGGGCCAACGGTCCTGTGGGGGGAGAAATCAACTCCCTCAACAAAAAAAAATATAATTTGAGTCTTAAACCATATGGAACGGACCCACGCCCACCCCTAAATATTATTTTCAATTTTGGTGAGAAATTTTGTTAACCTTTTGAGAAATAACTGTTAGAACGACTAACTGTTAAGGTAGACTAGGGTGTATATAACAACACTCGGGGCTTTTTATGTACACCCCACCCTACCCTCTTAATACACTCCAATTTAGTTTGACTGGAGGGGTAGCTATATAAAAAGGGGTAGGCATATAAAAAGCCATGAAGAAGAAAAAAGAGGTTGTTGGTGTTAGTAGAGATGTTAAACGGGCTCGGGCCCGGCGGGCTGACCCGTTTAAACCGCCAAAAAACTAGGTTAGGGCCGATATTTCCTAGCCCATTTAAATCCGGGCTTTTTTGGCGGACCGTTCTTAGCCAGTTAAATTGGCTAGCTCGCTTTGTGGCAAAATATATATATATATATATATATTGTTAATTTCAACATATATTAATATTATATAACATATATTAATATTATATATAACATATATTAATATTATATATATAATATATATTAATATTACATATGTAATATATATTAATATTATATATAATATATATTATTACTGTATTTATTAATATAGTGTGTATATATATATGTATATACATAAACATGTATTTTTTATTATATATATTATAGTATAGTTGTTACTATATATATAAAATATATTGTTACTGTTTTTTTGTTTATGACTTATAAAAAAATAAAAAATAGATTTTTTAAATATTTTAGCCCGTTTAGCCCGAAGCCCGTTAGGGTTAGGGTTAGGGCCGATATTTCCTAGCCCGTTTAAATTCAGGCTTTTTTGGCCCGGACCGTTTAGCCCGAAGCCCGCTAGGACTAGCCCGGAACCGCTAGGGCTAGCCCGTTTAACATCTCTAGGTGTTAGTGTCACTATACTTATTTAAATGACAGTGAAACAAAACTTTCAACGGTAGATATAGAGAAGGGTTGCACATCCACAGTTTTCGGTAGAGATAGAGAAGGGTTTCCTTTGGGTGTTGTTATATAAAAAGTCCCTAAAGTAGAGTGTATATAAACCTCCGCCGGATCTACTTTATTTTCTGTAAAATTTACCTCCACCCACCTCTACTTTATTTTCTGTACCAGTGTATATAAACCTCCGTCGGAAAATAATGTCGCCGGCAAAATTTTCACCGGAAAACAATAAATTTCCGCAAAATTGCTCACCGGAAACAGTGTCACCGGAGTCCTCAATTTCATATTCTAGCCGCCGGTCGTCGTCGAATCTGTAACTTCTTTATAATTTATGTATAATTTGTCCCCTCTTCTTTTACATATATTTTCTTTAAACCTTGAACTATATCTTTTCTATCTTAAACTAATTTATGTAAAATTTTAAATGTATGTGTAATTTTTCTTATTCGAATTTGCAGGAAAAAAATTGCGAATACTTCGGAATTTTCTACCGACCAAGTATACTGTCTAATCTTATTATTTACATATGTGTAATGAATTGATGTATTTATCGATTTTTTTAACATGATTTTTTTTAATTTTAGGTGTTTAGATCTCGTAAAGATTTAATGACTTGGGTGTAAAATGTGGCGCATTCTCAAGGTTACGTTATCGTTACTAAACGATCAAAGGCAATAGCTATTGGCTTTATCTCTAAAATAGTACCTGGTTGTGATCGTGGTGGTATATCTAGAAGTAAAGATGCGGTAACAAAAAAAAATTAATTGTCTATTCGAATTGGTAGGAAAGTATTTGAAGGCGCATGATATTTGGACGTTAAGGGTGGTACGTGATGAACAAAATCATGAACCATCAATGTATATGGAGGGTCATCCGTTTGCACTGCGATTGTCGGATAAAGAATCTCGTTTGGTGCAAAATTTGACAGAGCTGAATGTGAAACTGCGAGATATTTTGTCAACACTAAAGGAGCAAAATCAAAATAATGTGTCTTCACTGAGAACTATATACAATTTTCGCCATAAATTTGGGAGATCTCAGCGAGAAGGTAGAACCCCGGTACAGAATGTTATGCACATTTTGCAAACAAAAGGGTACGCTTTTGAGTATCGTTTAGACAAGGTTACTAACGAGTTAGAAGAGTTATTTTTTATGCATCCAACATCATTACAGATGTGGCAAGCATTTCCATATGTGGTGTTGATGGATGCTACATATAAAACAAACAAGTATAATCTTCATTTTCTGGAAATTGTTGGTGTCACTTCTACAAATAAGATGTTTTCTATAGCCTTCGCATTCATGCATAATGAAAAAACAAGCAACTGTAGTTGGGCGTTGACTTGTCTGAAATTGACTATTAATGATTCTTTTTGCCCTCGTGTTATCGTCACCGATAGAGATTTGGCGTTGATGAAAGTGTGCGAAGATGTTTTTCCACAAAGTAAACATTTACTTTGTAGATGACATATATTCAATGATATAACAAAGCATTGCAGGCCACGTATCAAATCACAAAAGAGTTGGGATTATCTTCAGCCAAAGTGGAAGAAATTAGTCGAATCTCCAACACCGGATGCATACATGCAAAATTATGCAGACCTTCAGACATCATTGTTCAAACATCCACATATTATTCATATATATATATATATATATCTTGAAGTCTTAACTTGTTTAACAATTATTATTCATTCAATCATACTAATTTGATTTGGATTTTTCTTCACCTTTTAGAAGTTTTTTATTATCTTTATATTGTTTGGTTGGAGAAATATGCCGAAAGATTTGTATCGTTGTGGATTGATAGGCATATCAATTTTGGAAATTCAACAACAAATAGAGTTGAGAGCCAACATACCAAGCTTAAAAAACACCTAGAATATGCGAAATGTGATTTGGACAAATTCATATATGTTATTGAAAAAGTTGTACACTCACAAGACACCGCTATCAAAGAAAGTTTCACAAGATGCAAAATCATTCATAAGCCAAAATTTAAGGACCCGATATTCCAACTGCTGCGGCGTTTTGTTTCAGAGCATGCTATGGATAAAATCTTAGAAGAGCTTCATCAGTCAAAAGGATTTGTACCAGCTCTTGAGAATTGTGGTTGTCAATTACGGACATGTTTTGATTACCTTGTGCTCACGAACTTGCGATGTATGCCGGTGCAAGTTTGCCTATTACGTTAGATTTGATTGATGCTTTTTGGAGAAAGCTTGATTTAGAGCCTTCTATATCTATGGAATATGGTGATCTTAATTTTGATCACCATATTGAAAAGTTTAAAGAAATATCCAAAAATCAATCGGATTATGGCAAAAGATTGTTATTTAAGAAGGATGTAGGAGATAGCGGATCCATCAAAAATTTTGATCAATGAACCTACCGTGGACGCCCAAAAGTGAAACGTATTCAGCATCAAAGTCAAGCTCCTCACAGATACAGTTGTTCAGACTTGAATCAGGAACCACCTAGGCATAGTTCATCATTCATAGACTTGAAAGATGAGCTGGGTAGGTATAGTTCATTCTTCATGGGCTCGAATGAGGAACCAGTGGGAAATATTTCACCGTTGAAGGAAATTCCTTCAATATTTCATCCATACATCACGCATATACAAAATATAAGGAGTGATGGAAATTGTGGTTTTCGATCAATAGCCATTTGTCTCGGGTATGATGAAGATCAGTGGCTTTACATTCGTCAACAATTATATGACGAGTTATTGAGTTCGTATGACGACTACGCTAGAGCTTTTGTTGGATGTGATGGAGTACTTAATTCATTATCTTTCTTCACATCTCCAGCACCAACGGAACACTGGATGCTTATGCCTGAGACATGTATCCTGATAGCCAATAAGTTTGGTGTGATCCTCCACTTTTTGACCAATGAAGGCTCCATAACTTGTTTTCCTCTTTGGAGAGGTCCTAAAAGAGTTGCAATACCACAAAGTCCTTACAATTGCACTTGTATACACCAATCACTATGATCGAGTCCTTACAATTGCACTTGTATACACCAATCACTATGTCATGGTACAGTTAGAAGGAGAGTACCGATGCCTCCCATTTCGGCATTATGGATCCGCAACAAAGCCCCGTCAGCAACTGAATGGAAAACTATGTATAATTCGCGTCTAGAATTCTATAAGCAGCTCAAACCTACTCAAAATTTTTTATGACTATAGATGATTAGTTGCTGCTTATTTCCGTCTCTGATTTTTGTTATATTATATTCAAAATTAAGAAAAAAGAAGATTGAGGAGGATTCATTCGAAATATATTTTTTTTCTTATAATTATATTTATACAATTATCGTATGAAAAAAAATTATATTATTTTGTCTTATTTATCTTATAAAAAATAAGTTTGGAAGAAAATTTAGATAATAATAAAGTTAGTAATAATTATGTAATGATTAAATAATAAAGTTAGTGAAATGATTATATATTAGTATTATTAATAAAGTTAGTGAAATGATGTAACTATTATTATTATTATAGTTAGGGGTGGACACGAACCGAACGAACTGAGCTTTTGGTGTTATTGACCGTTCGTTCGTTCGGTTCGTGAAGTGTTCGGTTCATGTTCGTGTTCGACGAACATTACAAATTAGTGTTGGAGTTCGGTTCGACATATTTTTTATTGTTCGTGTTCGGTTCATTTGTGTTCAATTGTTCTGTTCGTACGCTTTGTTCGTTTGTATTCAATGGTTCTGTTCGTTCGGTTCGTTTGTGTTCAATTGTTTCTGTTCGTGCCATATATATATATATATATATATATATATATAAGGTGGAGTTATTCTAAAAAAGTCTCTTATAATAAAAAGTGTAGGAAGGATTGTGGGAGTGACATGTGTCACCTTGCCACATCATCATGCCACGTCATATGACATGTGGCACCCCCCACCCCAACCCCCACGAAAAAAAAAATTTCCTGCCAAAAAAAAAAAATTGGGGGGCGAAATTTTTTTTTCCCGCCAAAAACTTATAAGTGTGATGCACCATTTTTTGGTGCATCATAGTTATAAATTTTGGTGCATCATAATAATAAGTTTCTTGCATCACGATTATAAGTTCCGCATCATAGTTAATTGTTAAGTACATCAACTATGATGCGGTAACTTATAACCTTAATGCACTAAATCATAATTGTGATGCATTAACTTTATAAGCGTGATCTTGTAATAATAAGTTTCTTGCATCGCGATTATAAGTTCTTGCATCATAGTTATGATTAAGTGCATCAACTATGATGCAGTAATTTATAACCTTAATGCACTAAATCATAATTGTGATGCAGTAGCTTTATAACTGTGATGCAGTAATAATTTTTGGCAGGAAAGTTTTGGCGGGGGAAAAAAAAAATTTGGCCCAAAAAAAAAAAAAATTTGGCGGGAAATTTTGTTTTTTCGGGTGGGTGGGGGTGGGTGGGGGGGTGGGGGGTGACACATGTCATATGATGTGGAATGGAGATGACACATGTCACTCCCACAATCCTTCATACACTTTTTATTATAAGAGACTTTTTATTTTAACCCATATATATATATATATATATATATATATATATATATTAATGTTCGCGAACAGTTCACGAACACCCGATCAAAATATAAAATGTTCGATGTTCGGTTCAAAAATACTCGAACATGTTCGCGAACATGTTCGGTTCGGTCAAACCGAACTCGAACTGACCGTTGACCGAGCTTTTTCACGAACAGTTCGCGAACGTTCGGTTCATGGGCCACCCCTAATTATAGTAAAGTGCACTTTGTATACCTGAACTTTACTTAAGACACCACTTGAAATACTGAATTTTAATATCTATCACTTGCAATACCGAACATTCACTTTACTTAAACTTCGTGTACTTTCTTCTATCTGTTACTAATTCCGTTAAAAATTCAAGGTTAGAATTGTTTTTTAAAAAAAATTCTGCCAAGAGCTGTGCAATAATGCCAGGGTTACTTTTTTTTAGAGGTGAATGAATAGTGAAATGACTATAGAAGAATCCATTTTTTCTTTCTTCATTTCCTTTTCTTCTCAAGAATTTATTTTCATTCTATAAAAGGAGAGAGATCATAAATAAATTGGATTACTAAACACCGCCCAAAATTACTAGACACCACCCTATAAGATTACCTTTTTGCCCTTAATTAATATTAATTAGATTTTGGATCCTAATTTAACAATACTTTTCTCTCTAACCAACCCACCCGACGCAGCCGAACCGCCGCCACACTACCGTTGCACAGCCGCCGTCCGCCGCCATATTACCGCCGCGTAGCCGCCGTCTGCCGCCGCACCACCATAGTCCGACGCCATGACCGGAAAAGGAAAAGCTTCGGTAATTTTTTTTTCGTTTCTTTTTTTTTCAGCGCGGCGCCGTGCGAGTGCAGGCAGAGGCGCGGCCGTTATTTTGTGACAAGCGTCGACGATGACGCTGGCCATGGCAGTGTCCGCCGATTCCGCTTTATCCATGGCGCAGCGTCAGCTGCGGGCCTTCGGCCGTGTACGACGTCAGCGTGACGTCAAACCATGCCCAGCGTCGAGATCGGACGCCTAGCCGGATAAGCGTCGCCTCGGGCGCTTGGACCATGGAAGTAGCGTCCGCACAGACGCTGTGCCATGGTTCAGCGTCTGCTCGGACGCCAACCATATTTTTGGAAAAAAATAAAATTTTCAATTAATAATTAATAATGTGTATTCTTTGTATGATTATTACTTATTAGTTGTATTGTTTGCTAAATGCAGATGAGAGGAGGAGCGGGCAAATGTATGCCGCTAGTCACAGAGTTGATGGGTTCTGGAGCGCGTCACACCAGTGCTCGTGGTGTTGATGCTTCCGTTCGTAGACAGTGGGAGGCAGAGCGTAGGGAATTCGAGGACGTACCTTATACTGATTTTGGTACTGAGGATTCGAGCGAGTATTATTCGCACGATGAGGCCGACGATCAGGAGGGCGGTGATGATTCTTCTTCATTTTCTTGCCGGGTTCGGAAGGGGAGAGGGGGAGGTTTGTGACTTCTGGGTCTACCAGTAGTAAACGGCGTAGGACAGAGGATGAGACATCTTGGATGGTTTCTGAGGAGATGCCTGGTGGCCCTATCGACGGCAGCGTTATCCCGATTTTCGGTGGGCATGTCGCCGCGCGTATCTGGACTGGAGATATGAGAGGTTTGCTAAAGTGTCACACCAGGACTGCTGCTTGTCAGAGCTTGAGTCAGTGGCGCTCAGTGATGTCACCCTCTTTAGTGAGTCGGATAAGTGGGACTGGGTTATCCCACCTGACGGACGCCATGTTCAGACATATTGACTCCCCGTTGATTTCTGCGTTCGTTGAGCGGTGGCAGCCCGATACGAACTCTTTTCACATGCCGTTCGGAGAGATGACCATCATGTTACATGATGTGTGGCAGATCCTTCGCATTCCTGTCGAGGGTCGATTGGTTGATACCGATAGCACATCTACACAGTTGCAGGTGGATGTGATGGAGGTTCTTGGAGTATCGCGGTTGGAGCTACTGAGTACTCACTGGGGGGGTGGCGGCGTACTTATGGACTTGATTTTCAGGTCATGTCGCGATGGAGGTCGAGTGGAGGGCACCCAGGCCGTAGCTTGGATGTGGTTGTTATTTGGATCCACCTTGTTTGTTGACAAGAGTGGTAACCGGATTAGGCCTTCCTGCATATTGGAGGTGAGGGACGGTATGGATACTACCGGTCAGTATTCATGGGGTTCGGCCGCATTGGCTTTCATGTACCGTCAGCTCGGTATCGCTAGTCGCGACGACTCCATGGGGATTTGTGGATGCCTTACCCTCGTTCAGGCTTGGATTTATGAGTATTTTCCCTGCTTTCGACCTCATCGAGAGCGTATGATTGTTGACTCCACGCAGCCTCGAGCTTCTACATGGAGTGTCCAGCCCGAGGGTAGGGACGAGCACCGACTCCAGTCTTTGCGTCGCCGCATTGATAAGTTGACAGCCGCAGAGGTATAACGATTCCTTCTAATAATCTCACAATTCTTAAAAATAACTTGTATAACTTGTTGATTACATGTACGCAGATACAGTGGTTGCCTTATGGCCCTGATCCGGTGAGGGATGTCCCGAGGACCACATTCATTGGATGGCTACGATATCGGGATATTATCGAGCCATATATGCCTGGTCGGGCATTACGGCAGCTCGGTTATGTGCAGACCATCCCTTTCCCGATCACCAGACCGGAGAAAGCGGTTCGGGCATGGTCGAGCAGATTGTACCGAGTTGACTATCCCATTCGGATGTCATCTGATGCTTGGATGATGTTTCCGGGTGCATACAGGCTCCCTCTCGCTGACTATCAGGCTGCTACTCATGATCAGGCTGCTTGCGCCGATGATTACATTGAGTGGTATTATCGGTATTCGCACCCTCAGCTACTGAACGACGGTGCATCACCTGGATCAGTGATCCCTTCTCGTTCCAGCACCGATTACGTATGTTCTTTAACTTTGTACTTTGTTTGATTTCATCATACATTACTCATTGTATTATATTGTCTCTATTTTTTACAGTGGATGAGTCGATCCGTCGCTATTACCCAGCACTATATCAGACACCTTCCCCCTGACCAGGCGGAAGAAGCGACGACGATGCTCGAGGAGTACATGAGGGATTGGCATTTGGCCAACTGATTTTGTATTTTATATTTTGTTTGTTTTGTGTAAGACGGTATTTTGTTTGGCGTTTTCGTTTTTTTTTTTTGTATTTTGTATATTGATTGGCACTTTCGTTTTGCATTTGGCACTTTACTTTTGTTTGTTTTTTTCTCTTCTGCTTACAAAAACGAAAATTTTTCTGTCAACTATCAAGATCAACATAAAAGAAAATCAACTATCAACTATAAACATCAACAAAAAACGAAAATTTTATTAATTAAGGAACATACAACAAATAAAGTTTTACATCATACCGACTAATCTATTCCATTTTTCTCTCCTGCTCGTATACAAATTCTCCCAGCCACCAACACTACTATCATGGAATCTAAACCAGTTACTCGCTATGGGCGGTACAGGAAAATTAGGCATTAAATCTAGACGAATAAAATGTTTGTACGTATCTCCTAAATGACAAATGACAATCTCTTGGCTAGGCCGTGTTGCCGTTGAGGGTGCTTTCAACGGCGCACAGTGAGACATGCAAATAAAGATCTACCGTTTCCGAATCCGAATAGTATGACAGCGGCATTGAAAATAGTAGCAATAGGGAATAAATCTTCAGCAACAACCATCCAATAATCCGATCCACACGCACCACCATCCCATGTAATACGTCGAACCTCAGGTTCAATCCCATCATAGTAGATCGATCGGTAGAGTGTACAGTTAGCCATAATTTCATTTGCAATGCATACACGTACAATACGCCATTTATCTTGGTCGCCAAATATGTAGTCGGCGATAACACGAAATCTGCAATTACCGTCTCCGGGGACATCGAGATAACCTTCAACAAACGGAAAAATAATTCCCGGTATCTTGTCGATATGGTGATAGTTACCAATCTCCACTCGGTGGTGTCCATCTGCAAACACATATTCAATATATTCAAGAAGACTATTTTTATTTTTATTCCTAACGTTTTTTATTTAACTTGTAACATATAAATATAAAAAATTAGTCAAGAAGACTATTTTTATTTTTATTCCTAACGTTTTTTATTTAACTTGTAACATATAAATATAAAAAATTAGTCAAGAAGACTATTTTTATTTTTGTTTCTAATAAAAATTATCTTTTTATTTAACATGTAATACATAAGTATCCTAGTCCAATATAAAAAAGACACGGTATTAATAAATTTGTTCATACCTGATGAAGAGGCATTGTGGGTGATGCGGAAGAGCTGCGGCCACGACCCTTTGGATGAGCGGGAGCGACCACGACCCCTTTGGCTATACTCCCAACCACTAGGATCGCGTCTAGTCGATGAACTTCCTCTTGGTCGACCCTTAAGCGCCGTATTCACTTGTGGTTCAACGTAACGCGTTTGATCAGGTGAAGATGATCGTGGATCATAAGTGATACGTTACGGACAAGCTGCAGGATCGCTCTGTCGACCTCATCGACAAGGGCACGAAAGTACTTGGTCCTCCGATTCAGCACCGGTAGAAGGATCGACAAATTCGGTCGTGTCCCCACCATCAATAATAATAAGTGTTTGCCAAAATATGTGAAGACGACTAACACTGCATGGGGTCCGCGATTTCATATGTCTCTTGAGCTCACACGCACAAGGAATCTGATGGGTGGTTTGGAGTGAACAACCGCAACGATCGTACACTTGATCACTTAATTCTCTCATACGTGTCAATTCATTCGACAGTAATCGCAGACAATGATGGGAAACACCACAGCGCAAGTAGTTGAACGGAAAACCAGAATACACCACGCCTGTACGACACCTAGACTGTTCAAGTGTGTATCTGATCTGCGTATGTTGTGATTCAATCTCCTGGTTCACTTTGGTCCAGACGATATCGAGGGCTCCGGTGGAAGAATTAAGCCATTGCTTTAACTCGGCATGTGCACTCTCAACTCTACAAGTGGTTGTGTTTCCAAAATGAAGCACTTTATTCGTCCACGCAACAACGAACATCTCCTTGTATTTTAGCCATGTACCCTCAACATATGATATCACCTTAGGATTCCATCTCCATGTATCCTTCATGAGCTGCACCGCTTGATCATATTTCTCTTCGGTCGCCGCTTCCATAATTTTCTTCCATTTCCCATTTTTAAACCTTTGGCCCATTTCTTTATCTTTTCCACAAATTCTGTAGACCTTGTCTTCAACATCCTTATTAATATGCCATGTGCAAAGCAAGTGGGCACTCTGTGGAAATATCTCTTCAATAGGACGCATCAATCCCAACTCGCGATCCGTAACAATAGCCGTCGGATGAACATCAAACCCAAGCAAAATTTTCAACTTCTGTAACACCCACGCATAGCTCGATTCGGTCTCATCTTTCATAATTGCATAGTCGATTAGGAAGTTCTTGTTACATGGAGTCATCCCGACTATCTCGAGAAATGGCATCTTGTACTTATTCGTTTTGTAGGTGGAATCCATGCCAATGAACCATCTGTAGGTCCAGATTAAGTTGATTGATGTTGGATGTGCCATGAACACGTGGGTAACAACATTTGTATCCGGGTCGGCCTGCGTCCAATGTACGTAGTTATTCATCACAGCCAAATGGTGAAACTGACCGACGACATCTCTTTCTTCAAAATCATGCTTCCTCAAGTGGTCTCTATAATTATATATATGTCGTATAGTCGGTTTGTCCTCGGAAAATTTATTCTGAATGGCCGCCAAGATGGCACACGGCTTGGCTTGAGCAGCACTCATCTCACGAACAACTTGTTTGGCCGATTTACTCAGTCCACTCATTTGACGATGCTCCTCCGGATAAACAATAAATGAGTGATTGTGCATACCCTTACTCCCAGAGATCGGTCTGATTATCCAACCACTCAAGTCATGCAATTGTTCGGCCTTTATCTGAAATGTTCATTTGCATGCTTTCGTCTTTGTGTCCTTTCGAACAGCGACATCCAAATCTCTTAATACCCCTCTGTACCGTTCACCACGGTTACATCTCAATAGCTTTGCCTTTCCTTTATTCTTGTACGATGAAATGATCAACTCGAAACCAATTTGAAGAGCAATTTTTTCGCCCAACCAATCACATCACAATCACTAGCGAATATTTCGTCATTAACGAAATAACCACTATAATCAACGTCGTCGCCTTCAAATTCTTCCAATATAACCTGACATTTTTAATTGACAGAATGTTAATAATAATACCAATAATATTATTATTAATATTTAAAATCAGGCAAAAAAAAGGGTTCAGGCGTCCAAAAATTGCGCCTGGACCATGGCCGAGGCGTCTGAATTGGACGCCTGGCCACGGTACAGGCGTCTGAATCGGACGCCTAGCCATGGCACAGGCGTCTGAATCGGACGTCCTGACCATGGTTCAGGCGTCTGGTTTAGACGCCTAGACCTAGGACGGAGCGTCCGCACCAGACGCTTGTACCATGGTCCAGGCGGAATCTTGGGACGCCTGTACCATGGAACAGGCGGAATAATCAGACGCCTGCGTCATTTTCTCCGAAAAATTACCTCCAGATGCGAATTCTCGTCCATTTTCGTAGTTGTCAATAATATTGACGATATATATTTGATTGTGTGTTATATTCGAAAAACTTGAGCTTGAAAGATTTTGGTGTGGTGTGGTGTTTAGAAATAATGAAAGACTTGAAATGGATAAAAAGGTAATCTTATAGGGCGGTGTTTAGTAATACCCAAAATAAATTAGAGAAAGAGAGAAAGAATAAAATTAATGGATTCTGGCAACAGCGAAAGCCCCCAGCCGTCGGACGGTGGAGATGGCGAATCTATTTTCATCAACACTCATCCACCGCAACCGTTGTTATGCCAACTACACACAACAATTCCACCATCCAAACCCCAACCACTTCAACAACCCAAACGCGGCCTGGGCCGGATCCACGTCAGTAATATCCAAACCAAGCCTCAATCACCATGGCGCCATCAACTTTTCCATGCCCTCGCCGATCGGAGTAGAAGACAACAATTCCGGCGAGGGAACCTCCACGTCGGTGGCGGCTCGTAATCCGAAGAAAAGGTCGAGAGCCTCCAGGCGCGCGCCGACCACCTCCTGACCACGGACACCACAAACTTCAGATCCATGGTCCAAAAATTAATCTGGACATAAGTCTCCTGGAAAATAATAATAAAAAAGGTACCAGTAACTGCGTCGGTTCTCAGCAAAATCCTGAATCACAGCGCAAAATCGCAGTAGCCTGGGTTACTGTACGAACTGTACAATTTAGCCACGGTAGATGTGTGTTGAATTGGACAAAGTTCATGGGAGGTGCAGGGAATCTTGTTGGCAGATAGATTTTTTTTGAAAAGACAGTTCTACCTCTGAATTTTTAACGGACAGTACACGAAGTTTAAGTAAAATAAATGTTTAGTATTGTAAGTGATAGATATTAAAATATAGTATTTCAAGTGCTGTCTTGAATAAAGTTTAGATACACAAAATGTACTTTACACTTATTATTATTATTATTATTATTAATAAAGTTAGTGGTAGTAGTGTTAGGGTAGAATAAGGAGTGGGAGGATTAGGGTAGACTAGTGTCACGCCCCGAGAGAAATGACCGACAGAATGCTCGGACAGACCCGCACAGAGAGGTGCGAGGTCCAGCGGATCAACGTGCACGGGGCACGTTCGGGACTACAAGGCCATGTAGAGCGGCACAACCGACTGAGGGACTTAGCCGTGTGGTGCGGCATGCGTGGATGTATGGCCGGACAAGCAGGCTATCTGGGCAACAAAGTGCCCCACCAAGGGACAAGGCCATTGGGCCATATGCAGAGCTACCTACGCGGCAAGACAAGGCACGTCGGGAACCGAATGGACGAGTGCAGCGGACAGGCACGCCGCTTCGGGACAACGCGGGACAAGCTGACGAGATGAGGCACATCTGAGGGCCAAGACTCGAGCGCGAGCGACGGATACCCGCGAGGGATGCGCGCGAGGCGCTAGGCGCGCGCGCGGGGGACACACGAAGCTCCCTCCCCCTATAATAGGCTTAGACGGATAAAGGCCTGTGAGTGCACTAGACATTGGAAAGTTGAGGAGTCCACTGTACGGAAGTCACACCCAGAACATCCAGAAACGGACCGGGATGGTCCGGAACATCAAAGATTAATCCGAAGGCATGTATGGAAGGCCGGGCCGGATCGGGACAGGTTACATGGAGTCGGGCCGAGTCGGGCCGAGTTGGGCCAAGCGGTCTGGGTCGGGTCGAGCAAGCCAGAAGGGCCCGGAAATATGTGGAAGGTGCTGGAGACTCTTGCATGAGTCAAGAAACTTGTAACTTAGAAGAGTTTTCTAGACATTGTACAAAGACTTGTAATACACAGAGTTTTCTAGAAGGTGTTCTAGAATAGGCTAAGTGTAGGAAGATCTAGAAGCCTCCAAATGAGGAGGTGGAAGAAGGTTCTAGTGATAGATGAGTAGTATATATAGGGAAGTTGGGGCTCATTTGCGGCCATCTTTGGGAACTCATTTGTAAGACACACTTTGTAAACTCTTTGTAACTTAGTGGAGGTATTTTTCCATTAAACCATTGCCTCTCTTTCGTTGTGCCAACTTCATACTTAGCCAATTTCGGAGGGTTTAAGGCTGACTAGCAAGAGGGTTGCTGGCCGCACGACGCTTAGGAAGCATAGCAAATTCTAAGCCCGTGACACTAGGATGTATATAACAACACCCATTTTTTTACTCTTTTATCAATTTTTTATTGTGCTTTATCAATTTGCAACAATTATTGTTATTGATTGTTGCAACAATATGACCTTCTCTATTTTAATTATTTTTTCTTAACTTATAGTCTTAACTTATATTATGCCCGTCTCACTTCGAAGGGTGACACACTAATTTTATATTATATAAAGAACACCATCTATAAGAGGATAAACTCAAAAGTACGATTTAACCCCTCTCTTCCTCCTCCTTAGTCCTTCCCCACCTCTCTCGCTCTCTCTCTCATATATATATATATATATATATATATATATATATATATATATATATATATATATATGTTCTGCAAAACCTCCAGTAAGGGCTTTGACAACCGCCACCATCGCCACCATTCCGGCGAACTAACCAATTCCTCCAACTTTAAAGCCACCTTGAGATTTCACCCATAATTTAGCGCCACCTGTCCCAAAGCACTCACTCACAAGTCACACCCACCCACCCGCCACCAGACATAACCATCCCCAGTAATATCCTATTGTCAAAACCTCTCATATTGTTGCTTAATCAATCATCAATGGAAGAAAATCTGCCGACGACAGACTTCCCGTCTTCTCAACGATACCACCCCCACCCCCACCCGATCGACGGCGCCGCCGAATCCGCCCGTACCGTCATCTTTGGAAAATACGAAATCGGCCGCCTCCTCGGCAAAGGCACCTTCGCCAAGGTCTACCACGCCAGAGACCTGAAAACTTCAGAAAGCGTCGCCATTAAAGTCCTCAGCATAGATCAGATAAAAAAGGAAGGCCTGATTGAGCAAATCAAGCGCGAAATCTCGGTCATGCGGCTTGTTCGACACCCAAACGTCGTCGAAATCAAGGAAGTCATGGCGACGAAGCAGAGAATCTTCTTCGTCATGGAATACGTGAGAGGCGGTGAGCTTTTCGCGAAAGTAGAGAGGGGAAAATTGAAGGAGGAATTTGCTCAAAAGTACTTCCAGCAGCTTATAAGGGCCGTCGATTACTGCCACAGCCGCGGGGTTTACCACCGCGACCTAAAACCGGAAAATCTGCTTCTCGACGAGGACGGCAACCTAAAAGTTTCTGATTTCGGCTTGTCGGCTCTGCCGGAGCAGCTTAGGAACGACGGGCTTTTGCACACGCAGTGTGGGACTCCGGCTTACGTGGCTCCGGAAGTGCTTAGGAAAAAAGGCTACGACGGAGCAAAAGCTGATATCTGGTCTTGTGGGGTTATTCTTTATGTTCTATTAGCAGGTTTTTTACCATTTCAAGATGAGAACGTGATGAAAATGTACACAAAGATTTTCAAGGCCGATTTCGAATTCCCCCCTTGGTTTTCACACGAAGCAAAGAGACTAATTTCCAGGCTTCTGGTCTCCGATCCTCAGAAAAGGATCCCAATCCCAGCAATAATGAGATTCCCCTGGTTTTGCAAAAATTTCATGAGGCCATCAGCTTTCTCAATCCAAGAACCAATTCTTCAAGAAGCTTTTTTGGATGATCAAAGCCAAGAATTGGATTCGGTGAGATCAAAATCAGCTCCACCCTTTTACAATGCTTTCGAGTTCATTTCATCAATGTCGTCGGGTTTTGATTTGTCGAGCTTGTTCGAGAATCGGAAGAAATCGGGGTCATTATTCACGTCAAAATGCTCAGCCTCGATGATTATGAGCAAGTTAGAGTCACTTGCCAAGAATCTAAATTTTAGGATAGTGTTGAGCAAGGATTATAAAGTGAGGATGCAAGGCGCATCCGATGGGCGAAAAGGTAAATTATCGGTGACCGCGGAGGTATTTGAGGTCGCCCCGGAGGTGGTGGTGGTGGAATTTTCAAAGTCGGCTGGCGACACGTTTGAGTACAAGAAGGTTTGTGAGGAGGACATTAGGCCTGCCTTGAAAGACATAGTTTGGAGTTGGCAAGGCGAGAGCTGTGGTTATGAGGGCTAGTTTGGTTATTTTCCGCTTGTAGGGTTACACAAAACAAAGGGTGTATATGTGTGTGTGTGTGTGTGTGGATCGAGTTGGTATCGTGACCATAAAGATACTTGACTACTCATCTTAGTAAGGTTGAGGTTTTAAGATGAAACACTAGATCTCTGACACTTTTGTACATAGTCTTGAAGTTATTTTGGGTATGTTGGCCACAATGAACTTCTAGCTTGTTTGGGATTGGGTTAACTAAAGACGGGTCTTTTGGATAAGTGATTATGAAGTTAGAATTTGAGGATGTTTGTATGCAAAGTCAATTATTGTACGAGAGTTCTTTCAAACATATTGATAATGCAAGTTCTTAGATGGCCAGTGTGTATATGTGTGTTATTTGTACAGGGAAATGTTTGTTATGGAAAGGTTATTGGATAGAACGTTTCTGGGCCCATAAGATCTTTTTAATTCTGGCATTTAAATTGTAGAGAGAGAGAGAGAGAGAGAATAAAGTTTGGGGTTTAAAGTTTTATTGCAATTTAAGAAAGCTTATCTAGGAATTGTGGTGGTTGTGAAGTTGGGCAGTGACTCAGTTTGGAGAAGGTTTGTTTTAGCATGTGGTTAGTGGTCCTCAGTTGGCTTCATTTTCAGCAATCAACATCATCAACCGACTGGTATAACCAACCTTGCACTTTGCTGCACGCAACCAAGTGTCTTTTATGGTTGCGCCAAAATGAGATTTTGCACAAATTAAGGAGACATATGTGTGTACAAATCTGAAAGTTCGATTCGGTGTGAAGGATTCGGCTCGAATAAGCGGCGACTCGGACCGAGCCGTTCGGCTGCTATATTTTGGATTTTGGACTTATGGAGTTATATTGGTTTTTAACTCGAGCCGAATCAAACTATATTCGAACGATTCGAAAACTCGAGCTGAACAAATCGAACTATAAAAAAGAATTAGCCTTCGAGCCGAATCAAACCTCAAATTCCGAGGTTCGTAACTTTCAAGCCGAGTCGAACCTAAGGTTTGAATAAGTTGTGTTATTTTCTGATTCTTATTTTGGCTTGTCTAGACTATATTTTATTGTTCGCATATTTCTTTTTTCTTTGAAATTATGGATTTTCTGCTATTTTATTTAACTTGTTTAAACATGGTTTGCTACTGTGTTTTTGTTCAAGTTCTTTTTAGGTCTTGTTCCGAGCATTGAATCATCCGTATCACATGACACGACCGTCCTTTTCTTTTTCTTCTATTTTTTCAATACATTGAGGACCATGCTTATTAGTGTGGGGTGATATTTCAGAAAATATGAATTTATAACATGCAAAAATACCTCCAAACAGTCAATTTGAATATGTTCAAGCCAAGCCGAACCCAGTGAAGGTTCGGTACCGTTCGACTCGTTTACAACCCTAATTCTTGCTTTGTAGCAACACTCTTGCTTGTGCGAGTGTAACAAGATGTGGTCTTAAGCTCTGTTTTTAGTGAATTTTCTTTGATCAATTATGTTGTCTTTGGTGATTAGGCTGAATAGAGCAGGCTAGCTGATTCTTGAATAATAATAATAATAATAATTAGTAATATTAGATAATAATATATATTACAATAATAATAATAAATTATATATAACATTATTGACAATATTAGTATAAATAATAATAATAATAATAATAATAATAATATCACATAACAATATACTCTCTCTGTCCCCTCAAAGCTTTACATTTATCCCTTTTTTTATCTCTTTAAAAACTTTACATTATCACCTTTACACAATCAAATCAAATAACAACCTTTTACTTTTTAATCTCATTTACACACTCAGTATTAATACTTTTTATTTTTTAATTTCCACCACTTATTTATCATCATTACTTACACAAATCATTATCTAAAAATACATCAAATATACACACTTTATCAAGCTTTGAGCAGGACATAAAGAGTATATAACAAACAACAATAAAGTTATTTATATCATAATAACAAAAACAATAATAATAATAAAATTATTAATAATATTAGAAATTATACACATTATTGATAATATTGATATCAATAATAATGATAATAGTAATAAAATTATTAATCATACTACAAATGATATATAATATTATTGATAATATGATATTCTTATGAATAATAATAATTAATACTAAATTAGACAACATATACAATAATAATTAATATTTATATTACACTAATAATAGAATAATAATAAGATTAATATCAATTATATATAATATTAATTAATATCAATATTAATAGTCCTAGTAATGAATCATATTAAAAAAATAAGATATACAACAATAATTATTATTTCGCCTCAAACAGTAATTACCATTTATATTACAACAACAAAAACGACAAATAACAATAAAAATAATAATAAAATAAACAACTATAATAACAATTATTATATGTAATATTGATAATACATATAATAATAATATTAATTCATAATATTAATTTTAAAGTCGAATCGAACTGAACCGAGTTGAATTGAATTGATCTGTACTGAATTTTGCTGAACTGCACTGAACTGAACAAAATTAAACTGAAACGTGCTGAAATTAAACCCCAAAAGCAAAGCCTTACTTTAAATCTGATTCTCTAAACTTAATTTTGAAATAAAAAAGTACCATTAAAAAAATTATTTAAATGAAAAAAGTATCAAAAATGGAAAAGCGCACAAAATAACTAAGATACTAATAGAAAAATAGAACAAAAAATAAAAGATCCTAAGAAATTTAAACAAATAAATACATAACCTTGAAAACTAAAAAATCCTAAAAAAAAAATCAAAATACCCAAAAACTGAAAACTCAGTCCAAAAAAATAAAGAAATAACTAAACGTTAAGATTAGATTCCATCATACGGTGGTGAGGCAGAGTCAAGAGTGGTCAAAGCTGTAACACCGTCTGATGTATCCGAGCTGATCGACCACCAAGAATCAGATTGCTCCCTCTGTTCCGAGTTAGAAAAACACCGGAGTTCCTGCAGAAGACGCCGGAATGGTCCCGACACAAACTCTCCGATGCTTAAGCTGGAACAGATTTCTAGAGAAATCCAAATGTAATGTGTGTTTTATTCTCTTGGCCTCAAAGAGGACAGACCTTCCGATATTTATAGAAGAGAGGGGAGCTTGTCCCTGAAATCCTGCCTTTGATTGGAGGAGATCCCTGATTTTCAGGAGTATGTCCCTGAAAACCAGGGATTCTACTTTTATGATGAAATCCCAGCTTTCCGGGGATCTTGTCCTATTTGAGCTGGACCCTTTCTGTAATATCCGGATTTGTTACGGTGTATTTCATCTGTATTCAAACCCTGTATTATTCGGATTGGTGGTTTTGATTATTGGAGTATGATATTTCTTGCATTGATATCATTGTGCATAAGTATAGAAGCATGCAAAATTTCTCATGCAAACTCGTGATAGCGCACGCTAAGAATGTATCTTAACGCGCGCTATCGGGCTACTATTAGCGCACGCTATGCAGATAGGGGTTGCGTGCGCTAAGAACTCAATTATTGAGCGGGACGGCTATCACATGCGCCAACCGGGACATGGGTCCGGATAAGATTCCCATGGGCCCTTGGACAATTACAAGTCAGCCATTATTAGCGCACGCTAAAGAAAGCTTAGTAGCGTGCGCTAACTTGTTAAAATGCAGAATATTATAAATGGGACAACAACTCGTTTTGGCTTACATTTTACTCGTTCCTACTGCATTCTTGAGAGGCCAGAGAGCTGAGATAACCCTCCTACATACTTAGAAAATATATTGTTGGTGTTTATATATTGGTTATCACTTGGGAGTAATCATTGAAGTGGAATAGCACCTTGGAGTGGCATACAACCAACCAGAGTTGGATTCTACCTTACGGTTCAGTGATTTTCATCATATTAAGGTATGTTCAATCTATCTCCAGACTTAGAGTTGGATTCTAACGATTTGGATGATCATGTTAACAAGATATGGATTTTCATAGATGAATTATCCAAGTATATCATGTTTGGAATATTGAGATGATTAAGCCTTAAGTACCTTGATTATGATCATCATGATTCGAATCTTATTACATTGAACAAGTAAAGGAAGCTTCTATCATTGGTAATCCGAATCTAATAGATGACTTCATAGCAATCTTGGACTTGACTTTAACATCATTATTGTTAGATAAATCTAAAGGATTGATCATGGAAAGATTTATCTAGTATAGATGGAACGTTTAACAACTTCAGCATGATAATATTGATTGATATAAAGGTGTTGATATCAACCGTTAAGCCTTTCGAATTGTCGTATGAAGATTTGTAGTCGGAATGGAATATGGTTTTATATTGGTATGCATATCCTTGAATCCGAAGTTGTCTTTATCCGTAAAATCATTCATAAGGGTATGAACATGATAGTCATGGAGGTAACATGAATTATCACGGAAGATTTCATTGTTTTGATCATGATGAGAACAGTTTACTGCTCAGCAGTAAACTGCCATGCATAGATAGCGCACGCTATGCTATGAAGATTAACGTGCGCTATCGAGCACGAGTTAGCGTACGCTACATTTGGTATGTAACGTACGCTAAGCCATCAGACGAGTCAGTCGACTGATCAGTGAAGTACTGACCATATACAGTTAGCGTACGCTAGGCTTTGTTGTTTGCGTGCGCTATCGAGCAGACTTAACGCACGCTACACAGAGTACTTAGCGTGCGCTAAGCAGTTCAGGCAGATTGCGTTTTATGAACTTTTGGCCGTAAATCGAATTGTTAAACATTCGTACGACGTGAGATAAATCCTATATCATTTCTTTTGTTAAGGTTTGGTCTCGTCACGTGATTGATTGAGGAGGACGACCTTCGAGTGTTCAATTTTCGTGGAAGTGTTGTTCTTGTCTTCAAATCGAGGCAAGTACTTTAATTGTTTTATGTATTGATGCTATACATATTATCGTGCATGTATGTCGTTGTTGTATGTCCACCTCGTGTTGGTCCGACGGGATCATCGGGGGATCTATGCTAGCGTGCGCTGGATCATCGGACGGGTTTTTCCACCACGGGTTGGTCTGACGGGATCATCGTGGGTTCTAGGCAGTGAACGCTGGATCGACGGAATTACCATGTGTATGTTATGATATCATGTTGTGATTATCAGTTGTGCATGTCATTTTTGAGTTTCTCGTAGGAGAAGACTCGTTGGTATTTTTGTCGTTTACATTATACGTGAGATATGAATAATATGTTGTGGTACTTGTACTAGCATCGTTGTGCTAACCCCTTCGGGGGTGAACATTTTGTTTATGTTCAGGATCCAGGAGAGCGGGAAAACAACCACTGGAGCTGCATGACGACGAGGGTGCAGAGTGATGTTTCGGCCGGGTTTATTTATCTGTTATTTATTCGTTATTTCAATAAGTACTCGAGTACGAAGTCATTTGTGATGGATTTGAATTTACTGATGTATTATTGAGTTCCTGTTGAACAATTGAACTTTCAGTATTTGGTAAGAACTGTTGTATCTTAATTCCGTTATTTCCATTTGTTAGTACCTTTTAATGTCTGTTCAAATCTTCAGCCTTGTAAATCCTTATGTAAAGGATTTACGGCGCTGTAATATTCCTGAATATATCGGGGGTGTTACAGAATATGGTATCGGAGCTAAGATTATGGATATCTTGGCCGTTGGGTTAAAATAGGGGTCATTTATGTCTTTTGAGGTAACCGGCCGTGAACGACATCACTGCACTGCCTACGTCTTCATGCGAATGGTGGTTGTAAGTTCCTAAACTCTATCTCGTTCTTTACATGTTGTGTCTCTTTATACTCGAATATTAGAACGATGTTATTTCCCGTATATTGAGTATTTATGCTTACAGTATGTTGAGAGGCGGACGTGGACGTGGTCGCGGTCGTGGACGCGGACGAAGAAATGCTGAAAGGGAAGCGTCGCCTTCTAATCAGGCCAGTCATAGCTCAGGCGATCCGCAACAATCTATTAATAACGAACCAGATCCTGCTGTACCAGAGATCCTTCGTCAAGTGGTGAACCAGATGACTCAGTTCGCCCAAGTCGTGGACCGAATGCAAGTGGCAGTGGGACTACAATAGGGAGAGAGACAGCAAGGAATCCCAGACATGGGAAATCGAGGTGACCGGTGGCTGCAAGAGGTAGCGAAGATGCAACTACCAAAATTCGACGGTATTTCTGAGACTCCCACCTGGGACCATTGGTTGAAGGAACTGGAGAAAATATTTGCCGGAATTAACTGCCCAGACGACCGGAGAGCCTCTATCGCTCAATATTTTATGATAGGGGAAGCATCCGAATGGTGGGAAGCCATCCGGCCTGTAGACCATGATGCCGATTGGACAGAGTTTAGATTGATGATGGAAGCTCAGTATTGCCCTCGTCCTGTGAGGTAAGCCAAAGTTCGGGAGTTTTTCTCCGCTCAGCCTTCTGATGTGCCAGTATCCCAGGCGATTAAGACGTTTAACCAGCAGCTGAAATTTGTTCGACATTTGGTCAGAACAGATGCAGAAATGATGATCCATTTCGATATGAGAATGAAACCATAAATCCAGAGGTACATGTCCGGATTTGAATGTACCACACTCCGCCAATACCAGGATAAGGCATTGGCATATGAGATCAAGGAAGCAGCTATGGAGAAATTTTCGGAATCCAAGAAACAGAAAGTCTCTGGTAATTTTACAGAGCACAAGAACAGCGGGCCCCGTAAGGCCCAGTCATGCTTTCACTCTTTCAAGAAACCTCCGCACCCAGTTAGGAGCGGAAAGAACTTCGGAGCGACATCAACTATTACTGATGTTACCAGGAAATGCTTTAACTGCGCCCAGACAGGGCACTATCGGCGAAATTGCCCCCTTCCTGCCGTGACTTGTTTTGATTGTGGACGAGAGGGATATCGGGCAGTGTTTTGTGAAGAGGCTACAAAGTCTTTTAGAGCCCGTACACCACAGCCAGTCCAGAAGGAAGCCAGTATCCAACAGACGCAGCAAAGTGTCCAGATGCCTCAGAATTTTGGCCGTGGACGAGGCAGAGGACAATGGGACCGAAAGGGGACATCGAGTGCTGGATCTGCTCCCCCACGTCTGTACGAGATGAGAAGGACAGACGATCAGGATGCTGCTGTCGCATCAGGTACTGTCCAGATCTTTTCCCAGCCAGTTAGCGTTTTATTCGATACAGGAGCTACGCATTCTTTTATATCTTTGTCTTGTGTAAATCGTTTGAATATTTCCGGTTTTCATACTTGTGAACCTTATGTGGTTGGTTTACCGAGTGGAGAGAGGATTGTCGGAGACTTATAAACTAGAAATTTCCCTGTATCGTTTGGAGGCAGAGAGTGGCTCTCAAATCTGATCGTGATAGAAATGCAAGGAGACGACCTGATACTCGGAGACGATTGGCTTAATCGATATGGAGCAATTGTAAACTACCGAAGGAGGAATATCTCGCTGATCGCCGACGATGGTTCGAAATTCTGTTTGAGGGATGGAAACCGGGAAGCTCGGGAAAATTGATCAAGGCGATGAAAGTCACAAATTGTTGAAACAGCATCTGCAAGATGCTGGTGTTATGCAATGAAGAAAGAAGACGAAATTGTGGAACTTTCATCCATTTCTGTTGTGAATGAATTTCCAGATGTATTTCTGACGAGTTACGGACTACCTCCACGAAGGGATGTGGAATTTACCATTGGTGGAACAGGAGCTACACCAATTTCTAAGGCGCCGTATCGTATGGCACCTCTTGAGATGTACGAATCAAGAAGCGATTGGAGGAGTTCTTGGACAAGGGCTATATTGACAAGCGTTTCACCACAGGAGCGCCAGTTCTTTTTGTCCGAAAGAAGGATGGATCGCTTCGACTGTGTATTGACTATCGAGAGCTGAACAAGATGATGATTAAGAACAAATATCCGTTGCCATGGATTGATGATCTGTTTGACCAGCTGCAAGGGGCAACAGTATTTTCTAAAATCGATATGAGATCAGGATATCATCAGATGAGGATTAAGGAATCTGACGTTCGGAAATCAGCATTCAGAACTCGCTACGGACATTATGAGTTTGTAGTAATGCCGTTTGGTCTCACTAACGCACCTGCTGTATTTATGCAATTGATGAACCGTGTGTTCATTGAATTTCTGGATAAATTTGTGGTCATGTTCATTGATGACATTCTGGTGTATTCTAAGAGCCCGGAAGAACATGCGCATCATTTGCGGATTGTATTGGAACTTTTGAGAAACGAGCAATTGTACGCCAAACTTTCTAAGTGTGAATTCTGGCTAAAGGAGGTAATGTTCCTCGACCATGTGGTGTCAGCTAAAGGAGTCCGAGTAGATCCTCAGAAGATCGAAGCAATTATGGATTGGAAGCCTCCAAAGAACGTGAAAGAAGTCCGAAGCTTCTTAGGACTTGCTGGATATTATCGTCGATTCGTGGAAGGGTTTTCTAAAATCTCCCGCCCACTTACTCGACTCCTGTAGAAAACTCAAAAGTTTGAGTGGAATGAATTGTGTCAGATTAGCTTTGATGAATTGAAGAAGAGATTGACGACGGCACCGATTCTATCACTTCCACAGGGAACTGGAGGATTTATAGTTTACAGTGATGCTTCGAACTAAGGACTTGGGTGCGTATTGATGCAGAATGATAAGGTGATCGCTTATGCGTCGCGACAGCTGAAACCTTATGAAGTGAATTACCCAACACATGATTTGGAGCTTGCAGCAGTAGTTTTTGCCTTGAAGATCTGGAGGCATTATCTGTACGGGACTCACTGCCAGATCTTTACGGATCATAAGAGTCTCAAGTACATATTCAGTCAGAAAGAGTTGAACATGCGGCAAAGAAGATGGTTAGAGCTGATCAAGGACTATGACTTGGAGATTTTGTATCATCCAGGCAAAGCAAATGTAGTGGCCGATGCACTTAGCCGCAAGCCTGTTTCTATTCAGATGCTGGAGACGCTGACCTCCCAACTTAGCCTTCAATGAGAGATGATTCGTGAAGGAATTGAGGTATGGTTACAAAGAGTCCAAGGACAACTGTGCGTGATGGAGATAACTTCATCATTAACCGAAGGAATCAAATCTAGACAGGTAGATGATCCTCTGATGATTCGGTTACGTGATGAAGTGATCAAAGGAAAGGCCCCCGAATTCGTAATTCATGATGATGGAGTTTTGAGATTTCAGAACCGACTCTGTGTTCCCGATGATGATGTTCTGAAACAAACGATTATGAAGGAAGCTCACAGTTCGCCCTATTCTATCCACCCGGGCACCAGTAAAATGTATAAGGACTTGAAGCAGAATTTCTGGTGGGGCAACATGAAGAAAGATGTAGCGGACTATGTTTCGAAATGCTTGACTTGTCAGCAGGTTAAGATCTAGCATCAACGGCCTGCCGGAATGTTGAAGCCACTCCCGATTCCTGAATGGAAGTGGGAGGACATATCGATGGACTTTATCACTAATATGCCGAGGACCAGGATAAGAATGAACATGATTTGGGTGATAGTTGATCGTTTAACCAAATCAGCTCATTTTCTAGGCATTAAGGATACGTGGGGACCAGAGAGGTTGGCACGGGTATTTATTGCAGAGATAGTTCGATTGCATGGTACGCCGAAGACCATTGTTTCTGATCGAGACGGCCGTTTTGTGTCTCACTTTTGGAAAGCAGTTCATAAGGCCTTGGGGACCGAATTGAACTTCAAGATGCGACTTATCACCCATGGTGACGGACAATCTGAGAGAACTATACAAACGGTGGAAGACATGCTAAGGGCCTGTGCCTTAGATTGGTCAAACGATTGGGAAGTTCATCTACCGTTGATTGAATTTACCTACAACAATAGTTGGCATGCTTCTATTAAGATGGCACCGTTTGAGGAATTATACGGAAGGAGATGCAGATCGCCCCTATGCTGGGACGATTCGTCAGACTTGATCGGAACAGAACCAGAGTTGATCATGCAGACTCGAGAGAAGATAGCCTTGATTCGTGAAAGGCTGTTGACCGCCCAGAGTCGCCAGAAATCTTACGCAGACGTACGCCGTCGCCCATTGGAGTTCAATACTGGAGACCATGTACTTTTGAAGGTTTCTCCTACTCGGGGAATCTTTCGTTTCGGAAGGAAAGGAAAGCTGAGTCCGAGATATATCGGACCATTTTAGATCCTCGAGAGAGTTGGGGAGTTGGCATAAAGATTGGCATTGCCGCCGTCATTGTCCCAGTTACGGAGGTATATACCAGATCCCAGTCATATCATTGATTTCGGCGAGATCGAAGTCGCGCAAGATGGGACTTTTGAAGAAAGACCGGTCAAGATACTCGAGAGTCGAGTTAAGCAGCTGAGGAACAAACCAATCGTTTTGGTCAAAGTTCAATGGTCACGTCACGGAATGGAAGAAGCCACCTGGGAAACGGAAGCTGATATGAAGTCTAGATATCCCGAGTTATTTTCGTCTTGAGTTTCGGGGCGAAACTCCTTTTTAGTAGGAGAGTATGTAATATCCGGATTTATTACGGTGTATTTCATCTGTATTCAAACCCTGTATTATTCGGATTAGTGGTTTTGATTATTGGAGTATGATATTTCTTGCATTGATATCATTGTGCATAAGTATGGAAGCATGCAAAATTTCTCATGCAAACTCGTGATAGCGCACGCTAAGAATGTATCTTAACGCGCGCTATCGGGCTACTATTAGCGCACGCTATGCAGATAGGGGTTGCGTGCGCTAAGAACTCAATTATTGAGCGGGACGGCTAGCACATGCGCCCGGTGACATGGGTCGGATAAGATTCCGCGGGCCTTAGGACAATTCTGAAGTCAACCATTATTAGCGCACGCTAAAGAAAGCTTAGTAGCGTGCGCTAACTTGTTAAAATGCAGAATATTATAAATGGGACAACAACTCGTTTTGGCTTACATTTTACTCGTTCCTACTGCATTCTTGAGAGGCCAGAGAGCTGAGATAACCCTCCTGCATACTTAGAACACATATTGTTGGTGTTTATATATTGGTTATCACTTGGGAGTAATCATTGAAGTGGAATAGCACCTTGGAGTGGCATACAACCAACCGGAGTTGGATTCTACCTTACGGTTCAGTGATTTTCATCATATTAAGGTATGTTCAATCTATCTCCAGACTTAGAGTTGGATTCTAACGATTTGGATGATCATGTTAACAAGATATGGATTTTCATAGATGAATTATCCAAGTATATCATGTTTGGAATATTGAGATGATTAAGCCTTAAGTACCTTGATTATGATCATCATGATTCGAATCTTATTACATTGAACAAGTAAAGGAAGCTTCTATCATTGGTAATCCGAATCTAATAGATGACTTCATAGCAATCTTGGACTTGACTTTAACATCATTATTGTTAGATAAATCTAAAGGATTGATCATGGAAAGATTTATCTAGTATAGATGGAACATTTAACAACTTCAACATGATAATATTGATTGATATAAAGGTGTTGATATCAACCGTTAAGCCTTTCGAATTGTCGTATGAAGATTTGTAGTCGGAATGGAATATGGTTTTATATTGGTATGCATATCCTTGAATCCGAAGTTGTCTTTATCCGTAAAATCATTCATAAGGGTATGAACATGATAGTCATGGAGGTAACATTAATTATCACGGAAGATTTCATTGTTTTGATCATGATGAGAACAGTTTACTGCTCAGCAGTAAACTGCCATGCATAGATAGCGCACGCTATGCTATGAAGATTAACGTGCGCTATCGAGCACGAGTTAGCGTACGCTACATTTGATATGTAACGTACGCTGAGCCATCAGATGAGTCAGTCGACTGATCAGTGAAGTACTGACCATATACAGTTAGCGTACGCTAGGCTTTGTTGTTTGCGTGCGCTATCGAGCAGACTTAACGCACGCTACACAGAGTACTTAGCGTGCGCTAAGCAGTTCAGGCAGATTGCGTTTTATGAACTTTTGGCTGTAAATCGAATTGTTAAACATTTGTACGACATGAGATAAATCCTATATCATTTCTTTTGTTAAGGTTTGGTCTCGTCACGTGATTGATTGAGGAGAACGACCTTCGAGTGTTCAATTTTCGTGGAAGTGTTGTTCTTGTCTTCAAATCGAGGCAAGTACTTTAATTGTTTTATGTATTGATGCTATATATATTATCGTGCATGTATGTCGTTGTTGTATGTGCACCTCGTGTTGGTCCGACGGGATCATCGGGGGATCTATGCTAGCGTGCGCTGGATCATCGGACGGGTTTTTCCACCACGGGTTGGTCTGACGGGATCATCGTGGGTTCTAGGCAGTGAACGCTGGATCGACGGAATTACCATGTGTATGTTATGATATCATGTTGTGATTATCAGTTGTGCATGTCATTTTTGAGTTTCTCGTAGGAGAAGACTCGTTGGTATTTTTTTCGTTTACATTATAGGTGAGATATGAATAATATGTTGTGTTACTTGTACTAGCATCGTTGTTCTAACCCCTTCGGGGGTGAACATTTTGTTTATGTTCAGGATCCAGGAGAGCAGGAAAACAACCACTGGAGCTGCATGACGACGAGGGTGCAGAGTGATGTTTCGGCCGGGTTTATTTATCTGTTGTTTATTCGTTATTTCAATAAGTACTCGAGTACGAAGTCATTTGTGATGGATTTGAATTTACTGATGTATTATTGAGTTCCTATTGAATAATTGAACTTTCAGTATTTGGTAAGAACTGTTGTATCTTAATTCCGTTATTTCCATTCGTTAGTACCTTTTAATGTCTGTTCAAATCTTCAGCCTTGTAAATCCTTATGTAAAGGATTTACGGCGCTGTAATATTCCTGAATATATCGGGGGTGTTACACTTTCTAGCTTGCCTAATTGACGATGCCGAGTTCTATCTACTTATGAGCTCAGAAAATGGGCTTGGGGGCCGGATCTCCTTTTCGGGAAAGTTCTTCTCTGGGAATGTCGAGCTCATCCGCCCTCCGACCTACTCCAGGTTGGTAGTTCAGTTGGGTTTGCTTAAGAGCTGGGTTTAGTGGACCAAGTTCTTTAACAGACCTGAATATGATGTCATCTAGGAGAGCTGACCTATGGGATGACCTGTTGGTCTAGACCTGGCAGATCTACACCCGTTGGGGGTAGACTTGTAGGGACCGAGTTGAACCTAGTAGAGCTAGGCTCTGAGCTTCACTCTCTAAGTTTGCTGGTCTAGACTCGGTAGGTCTACACCTATTGGGGGTAGACTTGTAGGGACCGAGCTGCACCTAGTAGAGCTAGGCTCTGAGCTCCACTCTCCAAGTTTGCTGGTCTAGACTAGTCAGGTTTACACTTGTTGGGGGTAGACTTGTAGGGACCGAGCTGCACCTAGTAGATCTAGGCTCTGAGCTCCACTCTCCAAGTTGTATACTAGGTCGGTGGGACCTACTGGAACTTCACAAAATAAGCTGGGTCTTTAGTAATCGGACTTTGTTATGCTATTTCGAGATGAACCGCAATAAACCGGGCAGGTATATTTTGGATCATATCAGCCAGTCTTCCCTACTCTAGTCGAGCGAAGAATGAGACCGAGTAGAGTAGACTAAATATTTATTTATTTATTTTAATCCATAAGCGCAAAAGTTAAGCTCTAAAACATGACAAGACCCAATGCAGTTGTTCATTTTGTAGTTGATGAACAAAGCTAAGAGTACAATAAGGGGCCTCATAGACACACTGTCTTGGACTCGTGATATAGATGGGGCGATCTTAAGATCGAGGTGCTGATAGGCTAAGCCAAGATCAAGAGGAAAGGATTCTGAGCTGAGGCCTTCCATACCGAGAGACCTGGCAGAGGCCAAAATAATAAGAGGTCGAGCTGAGCAAGTTGTATATTGAGGGCAATTCACCCGATCAATTTTTTGGGCAGGTCACCAATCTTCAAATTTGAGGGCAACTCACCCGATCAAATTTATGGGCAGGTCACTCAGTCTTCAAATTTGAGGGCAGCTCACCCAGTCTTCAAATTTTAGGGCAGCTCACCCGATCAAATTTATGGGCAGGTCACCCAGTCTTCAAATTTGAGGGCAGCTCACCCGATCAAATTTATGGGCAGGTCACACAGTCTTCAAATTTGAGGGCAGTTCACCCGATCAAATTTATGGACAGGTCACCCAGTCTTCAAATTTGAGAGCGGCTCACCCGATCAAATTTATGGGCAGGTCACCCGGTCTTCAAATTTGAGACCCGATCAAATTTATGGGCAGGTCACCCGGTCTTCAAATTTGAGGGCAACTTACCCGATCAAATTTTTGGACAGGTCACACAGTATTCAAATTTGAGGGCAGCTCACTCGATCAAATTTTTGGGCAGGTCACCAGTCATCAAATTTGAGGGCAGCTCACCCGATCAAAATTTTGGGCAGGTCACCAGTCTTCAAATTTGAGGGCAGTTCACCCGATCAAATTTATGGGCAGGTCACCCAGTCTTCAAATTTGAGGGCAGTTCACCCGATCAAATTTATAGGCAGGTCACCCAGTCTTTAAATTTGAGGGCAGTTCACCCGATCAAATTTATGGGCAGGTCACCCAGTCTTCAAATTTGAGGGCAGTTCACCCGATTAAATTTTTGGGCAGGTCACCCAATCTTCAAATTTGTGGGCACTTCACCTGAAATAAAGCTGACGTATAACTGCGATTTTAGATCTTTTAATTTAGACCTAAAAATAAAAAGTTTTGTCCTGATTCCTATCCAAACCAACACATCTCTTCTTCTTACCCAATAACTATAAGAAGATATGAAATTTTCTTGAAGACTTTCACCTTGCAGCAATGGATAATGATTAAACTTATCTCCAAGGAAAATTCATGGCTGATAAAAACTTATCTTTGCAGCTAATTGTTGGAGTAAGATCGGAATATGCGCCGTGTTGCGGAAGCATAAATTAAATTGCGGAAATTAAATGACGTACGGATTTATATAGGTTCGACTATAAACGAGCCTACGTCCTCTCTCGGTATCTTTTTCTATAGATTCAAGATAAAAACCTCTGCACCTCTCTTCTATCGGTCGAGGGATAACCGTTACAATCACGTCTTCTATTGGTCCGTGATAAACCACTCGTACTTGTGTTTATGTCGGTCCAAGTTAAACCGTTTTTCTTTTCGTAGGACAAGAAATCAACCTCTCTAGGTTTCTATGGGTACTAGATAGACCTCACGAAGATAGCGATTGTGATTCTAATAATGCCGGATCCTTGATCCTAATAACACCGAATCCAATCGTATCTTTTCTTTTACCTCTCGTGTATAATGTTGAATGTATAAACACTCAAACTAACAATATAAGCTCAATATCACAACAACAATAATATCAATATGAATATCTGATCAATGAGATGTTTGCTTGAAGTTGTTGTATGGAAGAATACCAAGGATATGGTATTTATAGGCTTCATCAACCAAACTAGCCGTTGCACCTTCAGACTTGATTACGTACGCTATCTTCACTTCATTACGTACGTAAGCCTATTTACGTACGCTTAACCAACCACATTACGTACGTTAGCTTCTCCCAGATTCAGTCCAGTAACATTCGTTTCCTGTGTTACGTACGCTAGACATTTCACCATTACGTACGTTAAGGATGCGTCATTGCTAACGTCATATATCTGTTGCCGCCTTGTTGACTTTGACTCTTCCCAACGTTCATCTAATTTGAATCTTCTTTGCGTACGTTAACATGGACTCTTTACGTACGTTAATCTTCAGCTTTTACGTACGTTATGTAATCTTAGTTACGTACGTTAGGCATGCAGTTTTCCAGCTTTTTGCACTTCGTTTCTTTCGTTGCTTTGCTTCGCCTTTTTGTTGTTTTGTTTTGTGTAACAACTTAATCATCAAAATATTATTAATACATGTATGGAACAAAATATTCCAACAATCTCCCCCTTTTTGATGATTACAAAACAATACTCCGTCAATGGGATTTACCTGCAAAAATACAAATATATGTATATGTGTACAGACCAAAGTTTTCGACTTTGTCTGTTTCGTTAGTTTCTTCTCTCCTTTCTTTTTCGACTCCTTCTTTCATTTTCTTTTTCTTTTCGAATTTTCAAGTTTTCATCATCTTTTCGACATCTCCTCATTTTTCTTTTCAACTTCATCTTTTCGAATTTTCTTCTCCTTTTCTCCTTTCAACTTCCATTTTCTTTTCAATTTCAACTTTTCTACTCTTCTTCGATTTCGATTTTTCTTCCCCTATCAGAGTTAATCCCATTTTCCAATTTCTCCTTTCTCTCCCCCTTTTTGTTTTCATCAAAAAGTGTAATAAATATGCAATAATAGGGTATAACCTCCCCCTGAAAATATTATCCCCCTTAAAAAATTATTACTCTCCCTAAGTAAAATATTTTGATAAAAAAATCAATTTTTAGGGATCCAACCGAGAGTTGATATTTCATTTGACACATAGACGATATTTGAAATATTTGTTCCTTTAGGAACCCAAGTCTTTTTAATTTTAATCGTCCGGCGTGGGATTTTACAGTTCGAAATATGATGCCCAATTTTCAAACATTTTTCGCAATGGGGTATCTTGAAATTTAAGGATTCGTTTTTAGAACGAGGTGTGAATCCCAACCCCTGCTTATTTAAAGTATATTTTTGAACCGAGAGCATATGTTCAAATTTCTCGTTTCCACACGAGAATTTCTTAGTTAAATTTTTGAGCTCGGTTTGAACTTTAACAAGATCATCCTTTAAAATATTTTCATTTTCAACGCATTTTGAATGATCGATCTCAACAGATTTTTCTTTTTCAAGAATTTTGGAAATCTCATTTTCCAATGATTTATTTTTAGTTTGAAGGGATTTGATATCTTTTAAAGCATTTTGAAAATCGGTATGTAGTAACTCGAATGCTTCAAATAATTCATCTTGAGATGACATACTTACCCGGCTTTCGACGTCGCTATCGTCGAATGAACTTCAGGCCATGAGAGCGAGATTATTTTGATTGATAAAATCATCATCTTCGTCGTCATCGCTCCATGTTGCAACGAGAACCTCCTTCTTGGGTTTAGATCGACATTTTTTCGTAAAGTGGCCTGGTTTACCACATAATCGACAATTATTGTCGAATTTCTTAGATTCGCTCGTTTGGATGTCCTTCTTTCTCCGGTTTAATAAGTTTTGGAACTTATTAATATTCTTGGCATAATATGATGATTCTTCGTCGCTTTCGTCCACTGAGATTTCTATTTTTGGCATCTTAGCCTTCAAGGCTATCGATCGTTCCTTCGGTTTTGGCTTGACACTTCGTGATTTTAAAACAATCTCATAATTAATTAGCGAACCAACGAGGTGCTAAAATCAAGCGTACTGAGATCTTTAGATTCCATGATCGCAGTCACGGTGCCGTCCCATTCGCTAGGTAGTGATCGTAAAATTTTCTTGACTTTTTCACTACTAGATAATGGTTTTCCGAATTAAGCTAGTCCATTAGTGATGACCGAAAATCGGTCGAGCATGTTGGTGATGGACTCGTCACCTTTCACCATGAATAACTCGTAGTCATGGAGAAGCATATTGATCTTCATCTCCTTGACTTGAGTTGTCCCTTCATGTGCGATTTCAAGAATTTTCCATATCTCTTTAGCTCTTTCACACGATGAGATTCGATTGACCTCTTCCGGATTTAAGGCACAAAATAGAAATTGAGTAGCCTTACAATTTAGATGGTCATTTTTCCAATCCATGTCGTCATATTCTTCGAAAGATTGAAGCGTACCGTCCGATTTTAGAGGAATTTTCGGACCAAGGCATATCACTTTCCAAAGCTCGCTGTCATATGCTCGGATGAATATATACATCTTTTTCTTCCACGTCATGAAGTTTGAGCCATTAAAAAATGGTGGTCGGTTGAGAGCAAGGCCTTCGACTGGATCAAATTGAAACGCCATTTGGATCGACTCCTAGGATGTTAAGCCTTGTATTGGAGGTACTGCTCTGATACCAATTGTTGGAGCAAGATCAGAATATGTGCCGTGTTGCGGAAGCGTAAATTAAATTGCGGAAATTAAATGACGCACGGATTTATAGAGGTTCGGCTATAAACGAGCCTACATCCTCTCTCGATATCTTTTTTTATAGGTTCAAGATAAAAACCTCTGCACCTCTCTTCTATGTTGGAGCAAGATCGGAATATGCATCGTGATGCGGAAGCGTAAATTAAATATGGAAATTAAATGACGCACAGATTTATAGAGGTTCGGCTATAATCGAGCCTACGTCCTCTGTCGGTATCTTTTTCTATAGGTTCAAGATAAAAACCTCTGCACCTCTCTTCTATCGGTCGAGGGATAACCGTTACAATCACGTCTTCTATTGGTCCGTGATAAACCACTAGTACTTGTCTTTGTGTCGGTGCAAGTTAAACCGTTTTCCTTTTCTATCAGACAAGGAATCAATCGCTCTAGCTTTCTATGGGTACTAGATAAACTCACTAAGATAGAAATTGCGATTCTAACAATGCCGGATCCTTGATCCTAATAACACCAAATCTAATCATATCTTTTCTTTTTCTCACTCGTGTATGATTTTGTGTATAACACTGAATCACTCTAATTTAAGCTCAAGAACAACTATAATGTTTACAATGATATCTCAAGTGTATATGAATTGCCCAATGTTGTTGTGTTGGATTAATACTAAGGATGTGGTATTTATAACCTTCTTCATCAAACTAGCCATTGCTGCCAGTTGACTTGCTAGCGTGCGCTAGCTTCTCCCCTTTAGCGTGCGCTATCACGCATATTTGCCTTAGCGTACGTTATGTACTGCATGTTACGTACGTTAATGTCTTCCAGTTTCAGTCCAGTGGCTACTATCTCTGACTGTTAGCGTGCGCTAACACTTCCTTTGTCGCGTGTGCTAATCTTGCATCATTGCATGGGTCATATATCCGTTTATACTTTTTGACTTTGCATTATAATCTTCCCAACGGATTGATTGACTTGATTCAAATTGATATTTAGCGTGCACTAAATATCATCTGTTGCGTGCGCTAAGCTGACTTCACTGCATACGTCATTATGTGTTTGAATCTCTTCACAACGGTAATATGGCCTCGATAGCGTGCGTTAATCTTGCATGTGTAGCGTGCGCTATCCTCATCAGGTGACTTCACTTCAGGTTACTTCGAACTCGTCTGATATGCAGCCGGGACCCATTAGCGTGCGCTAACTTATAAGACTAGCGTGCGCTAGCTTTGTATTTTGTCCAGCTTTTTGCGTCTTCGTTTGCTTCGATGTTTTGCTTCGCCTCTATGTTGTTTTGTTTTCGGCTTTGATCGTTTCGTTAGTTTCACTCATTCTTTTCTTTTTATGTCATTTTCGACTACTTCATTTCGTATTTTTCAACTCCTTCGTTTCTCCCCCCTTTTGGTATGCTTTCGTCTCCTTTTCGACTTCTTCGATTTTTATTATTTATTTTTCTCGTGATATCTTTCATGACGCTTTTATCCGATTCAACTTCTTCTCCCCCTTTTTGTATTCAGCAAAAAGTAAAAAAATATAGAGGATACCAATTTAAAAAATATGAATGAATACAAAAAATATGCAACAATATGGTTTATCTCCCCCTGAAAATATTATCTCCCTTAAAAAAAATTATTACTCCCCCTGAGTAAAATATTTTGAAAAAAATCAATTTTTGGGGATCCAACCGAAAGTCGGTTTTTCTTTCAAGACGTAGACGATATTTGAAACAATTGTTCCTTTAGGAACCCAAAATTTCTTAACTTTAATCGTCCGGCGTGGGCTTTTGCAGTTCGAAATATGATGCCCAATTTTCAAACATTTTTCGCAACGGGATATTTTAAAATTTACGGATTCATTTTTAGAACGCGGTTTGAATCCTAACCCCTCTTTATTCAAAGTAAACTTTTGAACCAAGACCATATTTTCAAATTTCTCGTTTCCGAGAGAAAATTTATTCGTTAAATTTTTGAGCTCGGTTTGAATTTTAACAAAATCATCATTTAAAATATTTTCATTTTCAAGACATTTAGAATGATCGATCTCGATAAATTTTCCCTTTTCAAGAATTTTGGAATTTTTAATTTCCAATGATTTATTTTTAAATTGAAGGGATTTAATCTCATTTAAAGCATTTTGATAGTCCGTATGTAATAACTCGAATGCTTCAAAAAGTTCGTCGTAAGAATTACTTACTTGGATTTCGACGTTGCTATCGTCGAATGAGATTCGTGCCATGAGAGCGAGATTTTGATTGAGATAGGGCTGAGAATTTCCCGTCGGGAAATCCCGAGTCCCGGTCCCGTCCCGAGTCCCGACGGGAAACGGGACCCTGAGTCCCGAATTTTTCGGGACCGGGACCGGGACCGGGACCTTAAACTTTGGTAATTTCGGGACTCGGGAGTCCCGAAATCCCGATCGGGACTATTCAAAGTCCCGATTGCAAATTTTAATTTCAATCAATTTTATTTTTCCTTTTCTGATTTCGGGACATTTCGTGACATTCGGGACATTTCGGGATATTTCGGGACATTTCGAAAAATTATCCTCGGGATCGGGACCGGGACCGGGACTTAAATTTATCCCAATTCGGGAATCGGGACTCCCGAAGTCTCGATCCGGACTGGGACCGGGACCACCAAATTAGTCCATTTCGGGACCGGGACATTCGGGACTCGGGACCGGGATCTCGGGATGTCCCGATTCTCAGCCCTAGATTGAGATATCATCTTCATTTTCATTGCTCCATGTTGCTTGATTTGTTCCTTCGTGAGTTGCCTCTAACTTTTTCCAAATTTCTTTGGCACTATTACACGAGGAAATATGCTCGAGATCTTCCGGATTTAAGGAACAATAAAGCATTTGCGTTGCCTTACAATTCTGGTGGTCGTTCTCCCAATCCGTATCATCATATTCTTTGAAACTTTTTATAGTCCCGTTCGAATTCGTGGGAATTTTCGAACCTAGACATATGATCTTCCAAAGCTCAATATCATAAGCTCGGATGAAGATTGACATCTTCTTTTTCCACTTCATATAATTTGATCCATCGAAGAATGGAGATTGGTTTGACACAAGACCTTCATTCGGTGTAAATTGGAACGCCATTTGGATCGACTCCTGGGATGTTAAGTTGCTTATAGGAGTACCGCTCCGATACCAATTGTTGGAGCAAGATCGAAATATGCGCCGTGATGCGGAAGCGTAAATTAAATGCGGAAATTAAATGAGGCATGGATTTATAGAGGTTCGGCTATAATCGAGCCTATCCTCTGTCGGTATCTTTTTCTATAGGTTCAAGATAAAAACCTCTGCACCTCTCTTCTATCGGTCGAGGGATAACCGTTACAATCACATCTTCTATTGGTCCGTGATAAACCACTAGTACTTATCTTTGTGTCGGTCCAAGTTAAACCGTTTTCCTTTTCTATCGGACAAGGAATCAACCGCTCTAGCTTTCTACGGGTACTAGATAAACCTCACTAAGATAGCGATTGCGATTCTAGCAATGCCGGATCCTTGATCCTAATAACACCGAATCCAATAGTATCTTTTCTTTTTCTCACTCGTGTATGATTTTGTATATAACACTGAATCACTCTAATTTAAGCTCAAGAACAACAACTATAATGTTTACAGTGATATCTCAAGTGTATATGAACTGCTCAATGTTGTTGTGTTGGATTAATACTAAGGATGTGGTATTTATAACCTTCTTCATCAAACTAGCCATTGCTGCCAGTTGACTTGCTAGCGTGCGCTAGCTTCTACCCTTTAGCGTGCGCTATCGCGCATATTTGCCTTAGCATACATTATGTACTGCATGTTACGTACGTTAATGTCTTCCAGTTTCAGTCCAGTGGCTACTGTCTCTGACTGTTAGCGTGCGCTAACACTTCCTTTATCGCGTGTGCTAATCTTTCATCATTGCATGCGTCATCCGTTTATACTTTTTGACTTTGCATCATAATCTTCCCAATGGATTGATTGACTTGATTCAAACTGATATTTAGTGTGCGCTAAATATCATCTGTTGCGTGCGCTAAGCTGACTTCACTGCATACGTTATTCTGTGTTTGAATCTCTTCACAACGGTAATATGACCTCGATAGCGTGCGTTAATCTTGCATGTGTAGCTTGCGCTATCCTCATCAGGTGACTTCACTTCATGTTACTTCGAACTCGTTTGATCTGCAGCCGAGACCCATTAGCGTGCGTTACCTTATAAGACTAGCGTGGCTTTGTATTTTGTCCAGCTTTTTGCGTCTTCGTCTGCTTCGATGTTTTGCTTCGCCTCGATGTTGTTTTGTTTTGTTTAGCAACTTAATCATCAAAATACTATTTATGAATATGTGGAATAAATATTCCAACATTCTATCGGTTGAGGGATAACCATTACAATCACGTCTTCTATTGGTCTGTGATAAACCACTCGTACTTATCTTTGTGTCGGTCCAAGTTAAACCGTTTTCCTTTTCGTTGGACAAGGAATGAACCTCTCTAGCTTCTATAGGTACTAGATAGACCTCACGAAGATAGCAATTGCGATTCTAATAATGCCGAATCCTTGATCCTAATAACAGCGAGTCCAATCGTATCTTTTCTTTTACATCTCGTGTATAATGTTGAATGTATAGACACTCAAACTAACAATATAAACTCAATATCACAACAACAATAATATCAATATGAATATCTGATCAATGAGATGTTTGGTTGAAGTTGTTGTATGGAAGAATACTAAGGATATGGTATTTATAGGCTTCATCAACCAAACTAGCCGTTGCACCTTCAGACTTGATTACGTACGCTATCTTCACTTCATTACATACGTAAGCCTATTTACATACACTAAACCAACCACGTTACGTATGTTAACTTCTCCCAGATTCAGTCCAGTAACATTCGTTTCCTGTGTTACGTACGTTAGACATTTAACCATTACGTACGTTAAGGATGCGTAATTGCTGACGTCATATATCCATTGCCGCCTTTTTGACTTTGACTCTTCCCAATGTTCATCTGATTTGAATCTGATTTACGTACGTTAACATGGCCTCTTTATGTACGTTAATCTTTATCCTTTACGTAAGTTATGTAATCTTAGTTACGTACATTAGGCATGCAGTTTTCCAGCTTTTTCAACTTCGTTTCCTTCGATGCTTTGCTTCGCCTTTTTGTTGTTTTTTTGTGTAACAACTTAATCATCAAAACATTATTAATACATGTATGGAACAAAATGTTCCAACACTAATGAAAGAATCCGTGTTTGGTTGAATCTAAGTATGAGTAATAAGTCTCACATCTCAACTCAATGAATGACTAGATGTCACTCGTTCCCACAGACGGCGCCACTTGATGTATCCGAGCTGATAAGCCACCAAGAATCAGATTGCTCCCTATGTTCCGAGCTAGAAAACCACCGGAGTTCCTGCAGAAGATACCAGAATGGTCCTGGCACAAACTCTCCGATGCTTAAGCTGGAACAGGTTTCTGGAGAGATCCAAATGTAATGTGTGTATGTGTGTTTTCTTCTCTTGGCCTGAAGGAGGACAGGCCTTCCGATATTTATAGAAGAGAGGGAAACTTGTCCCTAAAATCCTGACTTTGATTGGGGGAGATCCCTGATTTTCAGGGGTATGTCCCTGAAAATCAGGAATACTACTTTTATGATGAAATCCCTGCTTTCCAGGGACCTTGTTCTATTTGAGCTCGACTCTTTCTAGCTTTCCTAATTGACGATGCCGAGGTCTATCTAGTTATAAGCTCATAAAATAGACTTGGGGGTCGGATCTACTCTTCGGGAAAGTTCTTCTCTGGTAATGCCGAGCTCATCCGCCCTACGACCTACTCCAGGTTGGTAGTTCAGTTGGGTTTGCTTAAGAGCCGGGTTTAGTGGAGCAAGTTCTTTAACAGATCTGAATATGATGTCATCTAGGAGACCTGACCTGTGGGATGACCTGCTGGTCTAGACTGGGAAGGTCTACACCTGTTGGGGGTAGACTTGTAGGGACCGAGTTGAACCTAGTAGAGCTAGGATATGAGCTCCACTCTCCAAGTTTGCTGGTGTAGACTCGGCAAGTCTACACCTGTTGGTGGTATACTTGTAGGGACCGAGCTGCACCTAGTAGAGCTAGGCTCTGAGCTCCACTCTCCAAGTTTGATGGTCTAGACTTGGCAGGTCTACACCTGTTGGGGGTAGACTTGTACGGACCGAGTTGCACCTAGTAGATCTAGGCTCTGAGCTCCACTCTCCAAGTTGTATACTAGGTCGGTGGGACCTACTGGAACTTCACACAATAAGCTGGGTCTTTAGTTATCGTACTTTGTTCCGATATTTCGAGATGAACCGCAATAAACCGGACAGGTATATTTTAGGTCATATCACCATCAGTCCGGTCCGGGAATATTACAGTATCGTTGACCCATCACGTAAGGATCTATCGGGCTTAACACCGACTATTAACTACAAAGTCTGACCGACGGGGTCAAATAACTCAATAAATACAAACCAACAAGTCAATGACTGACATAAGTGGGCCGCCAAGGCCACCCGACGCCATAATAGTAATAATTTTCAATGGAACTCCAATACAACTCATTCACATGCAGGGGTACAAATACAATATAATACCCATATAAGGGTAGGAATACACAACGGGATGATATACCACTTAATAAATGACAACAAACACCAACTCTCATATGATTAACATCATCGTTTGTCATCATTCTTCGTGCTGTCCCAGTAGTTTCTCTCACGAACTAGGAATACCTGAAATGCATAAGACGTATTTCCCCAATTTAAGGGGTTAACAATTAAAATTTGTTAGTACAAGTATCCTGGCTATGTAAACTATACTGCGTAATATCAGCTATATAGTATACAACGATGAAGCATCTAATAGAAATTCGCTAGAGGTTTTAGAGTTAGAAAACAAGCTCAAACCTAAGAAAAATATTTCAGCATCTCAAGGAGTTTTATCAAATGGAAATCCATTTAAGACCTTAGTTCCTTAGTTATAGAACCTTTCGGAAACATCGTGCGGCACAACCCAAAACTCATTTCACGTCTCTATCCAGAATATAATCACTGGGTCCGCGACCCAACAACAAAACACTGTCCGTACTCATCAAGTAACGAACTCTATAGGCCCCGTCAGACCCTCTCTGGAATCACACAAATACTGTTACTCATCAAGTAACAAACTCCAGAGTCCCCGTAAGACCCTGGCTGGTACACACAAATACTGTTCGTACTCGTTAGTTAATAAACTCCAGGGGCCCCATCGGACCCTACCTGGCAACCATTATCACTGGGTCTCGATCCGTACTCCTCTAGTACCAAATATCAATAGCCTCGTCAAGCCTTACCTGGTTAAGCCCAGCGCCACACAAAATCATGATACACATTAAAAACATCATAACGACCTTACGAACAACACACAACAACCATATATATCCAGTGATGCACAACACCATAAAATACTCATCCAAGTTTACAAGCAAACTAATACAAACAAGGAATATTGACGGATAATAGGCAAACAACAAGATATCTAAAACAAACAATTCCCATGAATCCTTCCGATAATTGTGAACACACGTTCATAGCATCAATTACACAACTTTATTTCATAGGATATAATTTGTATAGACAAGATACTTGCCTCGGTAATCGATACGCAATTACTCCGAAGAACATGGCTCATCTGAAAGCCCCAAAACCTCCGAATACCATGAAAATACAACAAACATAATCACTACAAATACAATAATAAATCACGATGAAAAAGGCCCCAAAACCCGAATAGTAACCCTCTGGAACAATTAGTATAACATTACAGATTCAAGAGTTCCCCAAGAACTACAATTCAAAGTCCGGGTTGAACAAAATCACGATACGGACATAATCCATAGGATACAATCAATAATATCGAATAACACTAATCGATTCATCAAAATCGGGTTAAGGTCGGAATCAAGAAGAAAACCCCCAAAATTCCCAAAATAGGGATCTATGAAAATTTTCCTTGATTTGAAAGAGAAGGGAGGATCGAATGATGTTTAACTCACGCTCCGAACTAAAGATTGATGTTAGATGGTGAAAAAGCACACTAAATCACCTCCAAGCCGCCGCATCCTCTCGCTCCGTCGGCTTTAGGGTAATAACGAGGAAAGTGAAGAAAAAGGTTGTTGTCCGGGTATATATACCAGTATGGTTAGCGCGCGCTAGCCACACTCCGTAGCATGCGGTAACGTGCCAAATATTCAGCAGGTTTTGCTCTGGCCTCCCATTAGCGCATGCTATTACAACCCTTAGCATGGGCTAATGCACTCTGAACAGATAGCAATCCAGCTCCAAAAACTCGACGCAACGACGAAACTCCTCGATAAAAACAACAACTATGCAACACGTAAATAAACGCTCACAAAGAGCAGCGATATCCGTAATGGGGCTGGTTCTTCTGGAGGTAGTGGTGGAGATGGTCAACCCACCGGTATTCATAGATGGGTCGAGCGGTTTGGTAAACTTAAACCCCCTGTCATTTAGTTCTGCTGCCACCCCTACGGAGGCAGAGGACTGGATCACTCACATGGAGAAGCTGTTTGAGGTATTGGGATGTGGGGATGAATTTAAGACTAGATTGGCTACTTTTAAACTGGAGGGAGATGCGCTTAACTGGTGGAAGGTGCATAAACAGGCCAAAGGAGGAGAGCCCTATGCCATTACTTGTACCTAGATTGAATTCCGCAACACTTTCTATCAACGGTATTTTCCTTTAGCGGAGCAGCAGAGATTCGAGAGGGAGTATAACTCTATCTACCAGTTTGAGAATGAGAACTCGGGAGAGTATATGCAGTGATTTTTGAGGTTGGCTAGTTTTGTGGGGCCGATTGTTGGGGATGCTCGCCGTCAGGCAAAGCATTTCAAATGGGGGTTGAAGAAGTGGGTCTTGGATCATCTTCTCAATAATGACTATGCGGATGTGTCTGCAGTTAACGACACAGCTCGTAATATTTAGATCTTTCATGAGGGGAGTGGTTACAATAAGCGGAACCGTGATGGTGATCGTATTCATCCGAGGGGTCATGTTGGCGATCACAGGGGATGGACAGACAGGAGATATGAGTCGAGGGGTCAGACAGACCGTGGTTATGACCATAGGGGTCAGTCAGGTAGGAGCTATGATCAGAGGCAACAGGAGCCGAGAGGACAGGACCAAAGGTCCACTGCTAGATCTGGGTACGACCGGCAGCATAACTATAAGAACAATGATCGTAAGTCATTGAGGGATGAAGACTGGACCCAAAAACTCAACCGTAGATCAAGAACTTCATACCAAGAGCAGAGACAAGACCAAACTAGAGAACCATCTTATGTCACAAGTGGGAAACTTCACACAGGGAGACCATGCTATAAGGCTTATGGAGCATGTTACAGATGCGGATCCACAGAACATAGGGTTCGGGACTGCCAAGGGAGGATGAACAATGGAGGTGAAGACAGGCCAGATCAGACAAGGGACCAAACTCGTCCCTAGTTTCCTTTATTTCCTTTCCTTTTGATTCAGATGTTTGACGTTTATTTCCTTCCTATGATACACTGGTGTGGTGTTTTGTTTGAATAAGATCCTAGAACGATTAATGTTCTCTATTAGTAATTTTCCATTCAGTATAAATTCTGCGTATGTCGGATGATTGTTTTGTTATGAGAATTTTGATGAATTGCGGAAGACCTGATGCTATTTATGAAGTGCTTCATTTTGATGATACTTACTAGGTCCCGTTACGTTTATTATAAGTTCTGTTTCTCTGATTTTGTTTTGTTAATGATGATTGATTCGGGCCAACCCTAGGATGTAGAAGGACTGTTAGGGGGTTGATAGGTTGCTTATTCACGACTTGAGATAAAGTATGACCATCATGAAGGTATACTGATCATATTATGCTAGTATTATGACGCGTAGCTAAAGTGATAATACTTACGTCATATGACGTACCCTCATTGTGATCATAGGATATTTCGAGGAGTGCCTTGGAAGCTTTATAATTTCTGACATCTATTGGAGATTATCTGTGATTAGTGAGACTTCAGGTCCATTCTACCTATGCGTTTAATCTGCCTTCATCGTTATACGACTTGATACGTTTGGATACTCGACTTGCGTTTGTTGACATCTGTGCTTATGATAAGAATCTTAGGTTCCGTTGTAGAGCTTTCTACCATTTGAATTTATCAACCGATCTGTTTTCTATCCGTATGTAATCCATGTGTTACTATGGAGAAGTACACCTATTCTCTGCTACATGTACGTTTCAAATCCGTTGGATCCGATTCGTTACAACCTACTCTGGAGAAAGATCTGAGATTTGAATTGTGAGGAACAAGATCTATCTGTTCGTGAGAATTCTTTTGGTAAGGTTATACTGAAGATGAGGCTACTTGAGAAACTGAAGAGTTATGCGTATTATCATCCACATGCTTTCTGAGATTCGATACGTTTTCATCTGATCTGTCTACTCCAATTTTCGAGGACGAAAATTTTCTTTTTAGAGGGGAAGAGTTGTAAAACCCTAAAATTCGAAAACCTAAATTCCGTATAATTTTGAAATTTCACCTAAACTTTGAAATATTATTATTATTGCCCTAAACTTATGATTATACATTTAAATTAATACTAAACTAGATATGAATTAAAATAAAATAAAAGGGTACAAGATTGTAACAATTCTATAATTCAATTGACCATATTTGAAGATGTTACATACCACATCCGAATTCCTAGCTTCAATCTCGGCTCACCATTATATCTATAACCGAACACATTAAATTTCCCATTAACACAATTAAGGGAGTTTTCAATACTTGCCATATTTGTCACACAATCCATTCCTCACGGATAAAAAGAAACGTTTTCTTTGACCCCTTCATTCCTTATCATACGTATTCTCAAGAAACAAAACACATACATGATTTTCTCTCTCAAAAATCCATCACATAATCGATTGTTGTTGCTGCTGTGTTGATCGAACAAGGAGGGTTGCTGCGGGAAATTTGTTGCTGTGGGTTTTTGGATCGTGATTAGGGTTTGTTCGTAGGTTAATATTGTTCTTGTCCTGAATTTTCTGCCATTCGATTCAAGGTAACGCAATAAACTTATGTTCTTTTTGTTTTCGACACACAGAATAACAAACTATTGCTACCCAAAATATTATCCGGAGATGAATATTGCTGGAATAGATGAGTAGCAAACAAAGTGCGAGAGCACTTCCGTGGGAAAAGTAAATAACACAAGATTTTCCGGGATTGTTAGTCCCGGGCTTGAATGCTCTCGCGAGATATTATTAATATGAATACTTTGGAGTACAAATATTAATGTTAGAGTACAATTAAAATGAGTGTAAAGACCCTAGTTATCTTAGCTATTGAGCGTGAAGATTGCCGGAAGAACCAGATGTGATGCTCTGTGAGTTCTTGTAACAACGATGGGGGTGCTGTGACGACTGTGAGAGATCGACGGTCTCTCACTGTGTGTATTAGCTGTATGTCTGGACTCCTGGGCTTGTAAGTCTATTTGAATCTGAACTGCAGGAAATTCTTGTCTCTGCCGACCGTCTTCGGGATGAGAGGTGCTGAGAGAGAAATCCTGGGATAGATTCGGGAGAGGAAGCCAAGAGCCTGAGAATGTACACGTATGTGTGTATTTTCGTGAATGGATTTGGAACCTTTTTTCAGTTGCTGTAGGCTCTCTATTTATAGGACTCAGAGATGTCGGGCGATCGCCTATGCTGTATTATAATAAGCGGGCGATCGTCTTTAGCACATGGGCTGGTCTCCTTAAAGTCCGTAGGAGTTGCTGGCAGCCAGCTGTGCGGTCCAATGAGAAGTCTGCACGCGTCTGAGTCGCTGTCACGGGCGGTCCCACCTTGTACCTTTCGGCGGGTCTGTCGGTGGGTGAGAAGGTGGTGACAGGCTGTGGTCAACGATCCATGTTCTGCGGCGCCTTTCGCGGATCTGCACATGGGTGCTGTTTTGAGATCCAGTCATCGTAGACTTTGATGGACGAAGGTCTTGTTCGTGGTACAGGACGGTCATCCTCGGTCGGGCACCAGGGTCGATCGCTAAATGCCAGAAGGCGATCGCCTTGGCAGTCGATCGCTAGATACTCGAAGGCGGACTATTGTCTTCGCTTAGGCGAGTTCGCCGTAGTTTGTTTGGTTGTGGACTCGGTCGCTCGACCTTGTTATCGATCGCCGTCGAGGCGTATAAATCGCCACACAACACAAACCACCAAACTATTTCGATCACATCTATTTGGTTGTCGAATTATACTCTTTTTGACACATGAAATCATAAAGTAAATGTTGTAAATTCGTTATTATTGAAACCCTAAATAATCGACCCTAATAATAGTAATTCGACACTTATTAATTTGCTACTAATCGGATTTATATACCAAGAGAATTAAATATGAGGTGTATATTATATTGCGAATGAAATTAGGTCTGGAACCATGAGTATGTTAAGATGATGTTTAAAACATGTTTTGTGAATTATAAGGTCTCGTGTGATGTTTGTATAATTAAAACATGTGTTATGATGGTCTAAAATAGATTCTGAAAACGGGACAGCTTGTAGGCTGAATATGTGTGCGTTATAGCTCGAGTCCCATAAGTGTTTAGTTCTGTATTTCTGCATGAAAACTTAGTTTAATGTCTTAAATAAGTTCTCCGATTGGTTTGGGGTGATTTGAAGTTGATTTAGTTATGTTTTTGATTTTTATGTGATTAAGTGTCAAAGCTGAGTAATCGAGTCTGAAATTCAGTTGGTGTTTTTGATTTTTCATGTTCAAACCTTAAGGAGTTAGGAATTCTCCTTTTACAGGGGTAATATTCGGGTTATGTGTGACTCCCTGGAATTTTGTGAATTTTTATGAAGTGTTGAAATGGGTTAGTTAAAGGCAAACTTTCTGTGTGTATCTGCAGATCCGAATCTGAATATGTTGGCATAAACGATTTTTGAGAGGGAGTTCCATTTAAAAGTAAAATATGGGAAAATTCAAGTAGACTACTAAGACATTATAGCTTCCGTGCGAATTTTGGTGAATTTTTATCTTGATATCTGGTGTGGTATTAAAATTCGTAAAGTGAAGGCTAAAACATAGTAAAACCAGAAGTTTGTTAGAAGTTAAGATTTTTGTGATTTTAATACCATTTAATATATTTGAACCCTAAAATGCACTTGAATATTAATTATGATATAATTGGTCATATGTTAACCTAATTCCAATAACAAAACCCTAATCACATTAATGAATGGTATTAAGTAATTAAGAATCCGTTACGACATTAAATGGGCTAATTAGCATAAAATGATCCCAAATTCTTGTAGATTCATTGAAGAAGAAGTGAACTATCTTTCTTGAGTTCTTTCTTTTTGATATAATCCCTTTTGCTAAGGTACGGATATTCTACCCTTTCTTAGTAAGGGTTCTGATTCTATGCACTATTGTTATTGTTTGTTTCGTTTCGTACGGATATTCTGACCTTATTCTTAAGGTTTTCTTTGATGTTGACAACCTAGAGATTTATGAACCTTTGATATGGACCTTCACTTTGAAACTTGGACATGAACCTTGTAACACCCCCAAATCCCATTGGGTTATTACAGTACCGTGGACCCCACACCCGGAGATCCACCAAGCGAACATGAGTAAAATACATTAAAATTAACCAACAAGGGAGATCACAGTCCCTACCATGATATCCGACACAATATTCCGATAAGGAATTTCAACGACAACGATGGGCCTACATGGCCAAAAATAAAATACAACAACATCCACGAGCATTTGCTCGGGTAATACAAAATGACAATGACTGACAAACTGGAGAACACTCCAACTGACTAACCAACATGAACAACTCTGAGTAGTATCGCTCGAATGCCTCGTCGCCATCATCATGCCCCTGTGTCTCAACTCTATCATCGCAAGCACCTAAAACATGAAAACATGTTCCGCCCCCACGGGGTCAGTCATCCAGATAATGAACATCAAAACATGTATAACATGATATGCATCCAAAGGCAGAATGAAACGGTACAATGATAATAATAATACGAGATGCTCACAAACCAATGTAAGAACCGAGCATTTGTGAAACACTATGCCCACGGCATACTATTAATACCTGTTCAACAGGTTAGAACATAAGTGCCCAACGACGAATCAGTGATACAGAACACCACAATGAATTACACGAGGATGAACCAAACCGAAACTGAATTAAATATGAATCACAATGCCCGAAGGCTCCAATGAAGTTACCAAGACAATCACAAAGGCCTGAGAAGTCACTCAGCTGAAGCTATCAAATATCACAATCACCTGAAGCCAAAACAGCCCGAAGCTGTATCAATTAGGGCCGAAGCCACGACACGAAGCCATATCACAATTAGGGCCGAAGCCACGGCACGAAGCCGTATCACAATTAGGGCCGAAGCCACGGCACGAAGCCGTATCACAATTAGGGCCGAAGCCACAGCACGAAGCCGTATCCCAATTAGGGCCGAAGCCACGACACGAAGCCGTATCACAATTAGGGCCGAAGCCACGGCATGAAGCCGTATCACAATTAGGGCCGAAGCCACGGCATGAAGACGTATCACAATTAGGGCCGAAGCCACGGCACGAATCCGTATCACAATTAGGGCCGAAGCCACGGCATGAAGCCGTATCACAATTATGGCCGAAGCCACGGCATGAAGCCGTATCACAATTAGGGCCGAAGCCACGGCATGAAGCCGTATCACAATTAGGGCCGAAGCCACGGCATGAAGCCGTATCACAATGAAACCATCCAATGGCCGTTGACCTACTGAGCTGTAGGTGTTGGGGGAAACAACCGCGAAGGTTCAGGCCCCACCAAACTTACCCCATAATGAAACCATCCAATGACCGTTGACCTACTGAGTTGTAGGTGTTGGGGGAAACAACCGCGAAGGTTCAGGCCCCACCAAACTTACCCTATAATGAGCACTAGTCGAGACTAGCCTCCAAACATAATTAATCACAAACGGCAACGATCCCAAGATTACCGAATTCACGAGAATGATAGTGTGCTGCCTTGAGTCGGCCAACACAACAACAATGACTCACGGATGGGTACCGTCCTCGGCGGTCCCAATTCAATACCTCGATTACCTTAGAATGGTCAATCGGTAACAACGACATAACGGATGGGAACTACCCTCGATAGCCTCAATTCAATACCTCGATTGCCTTAATATGGCCAACCGATAACAATGATGCAATGAATGACTCGATACTTCGATCACCTTGGAATGGCCAATCGACAACAATGATGCAGCGGATGATTCAATGAATGACTGAGCGCTTCGATTGCCTTAGAACGGCCAATCGATAAGAATGATACAATGAATGATTTGAATACATCGATTTCCTTAGAATGGCCAATAGATAACAATGACACAAAGAATGCCTCGGCACCTTTAATCGGTTACCGACGACGAAGGTGAGAGATGAATACGCTAATGCCTTCAATTGGCCAATAAAACGTCAATGACAAAACACCAACATCGATAACAATGATTACGACGACGTCTTAGATCGACATCAATATCACAACAATAATCGATACATCGATGCCGCGAATCGGCTATCGACAATACCACTAACAACGAGTATCACAATGCCTTGAACCGGCTGTTAACGAACAATAATAAACATTTGGCATAATTGCCGAAAGGTATCGTATCGAACGATCTCTTAATATCAATGAATTTATGAAGAGACTAAGTCTCGGAATGATACAACACATTCATACACATATATGATAACATTAATCTCATTGACTAGTACAAGTATAAAACTTGCCTCAAACCGAAGGCGAGAAGGTACTTCCACAATCAACAGCCGCTCGAACAACCTTGAACAACACAAATACCAACAATTCTCTTAACACACGAATCAAGCATGATCACAACCAACTCAAAAGTCGATACAACAATACCCGAAACTCATTGGGGCATTTAAACAAACGCGTTGTAAACAATCTCCAATTGTTTACAACCAAAACTCAATTAAATCCGAAACCAACTTCCAATGAATGATTCAATCCAAAAAAACCTCATGAATACTATCAATAATCCAATAGGAATACTTAAATCGAGATTTCAACAACATCTAGTCGAAAACCCCCAAAATTCCAAAGTCAACCCATAAGGGTTCTTGAACAATTCCTCAATGATTCCGAATTTTCGAGAATTACACCAATGAATCCGTAAGAATATAAATATCCAAGATAGATAATCCATATCTAACATATCCCAACATAAAAGCAAGCTAACTCGAAGACATCGGGGATAAAGCCTTCAAATCCCGAAATTCAAGATTAAATGAAAAAATACCTTGATTTGGAGTGATGAAATTGATTAGATGATGATTAATCCAACTTAAGAGCTTAAAGATGATGCTAGATGATTGCAGCTTGAAAAGATCTTTCCGAATCGCCCAAGCTCGTCCGAAATGGTTGAGAAATGAAGAAATGATGAAGGTTGGACTGAACTGTCTTATTAATACTGTCCCAGCTTAGCGCACGCTATGACCTGATATTTAGCGTGCGCTAGCAGTTTATTGGGCAGTCCAGTGAGCTCTGAAATGCCTCGTTAGCATGCGCTATGACTTGGTAGCGTGCGCTAACACCCTAGCGTGCGTTATCCCAGATTGTTAGCGTGCGCTAACTGATGTCTGGTATTCAAAAACTGAAGTCCAGAACCTACTGTCCTCTGCCTTGCACGCGTTAGCGTACGCTACTAATGTGACTTAGCGTGTGTTACCAGCACAATTAGCATACGCTATTTACCACTCGTAGCGTGTGCTACGAATTTCCCAAATCAGCCCAGTACCTTCTGGACTATCTGCCCCACTTGCGCTAGCGTGCGCTAATACTGAATCATAGCGTGCGTTACCTGCACCTCATTAGCGCGCGCTAACCAGAATGTGTAGCGTGCGCTACCTCTCAAATTGAAAATTAAAACATAATGATGATGATGACAATAATCTCGGCTCGATCTCAAATAGTGATGAATGACGAATAGCAACTGATATGCGATTCCAAAGTACGCCGAATAATGGTCACGACTGAATGAACATGAATGATGAATGGGTATTACTGAGTGAAAAAAAATTCTGAGTGACAGTTACTGAGAAATGATAAATGAATTCACAACCGGGTATTACAAACCTTCATTATGAACCTTTGTTATTTAAACCTTAGATTTGAACCTATGAACCCTTGGTGTAACTATGATGGCTCTTATTATGTACTTTGTATCTGTATCACTAGTCATGGGGGTTCCATGTCCATATCATTGATGCACCAATGGTATGACTCCAGGGTGATCGAGTGATGTTCCATCCTGTCACTTTTTATTATATATTATGGCCACTATGATTATGATTTTCTGTAGGGGCGTATGGATGCATCCTAGATTTGATTTGTATATGTATCTGTATCTTATATATTTGGTGACTGGTGCTGTGTGCAATACACGCCTTTCACATTTTTGGGAGCTGATCACTCCACTGGTTATGAAGATTGAAGATTATGTTATGATATGAGCCAGGGTTATTTTGATTCTGTTTATGCAGGCGACGGCATAGATTCCTATTATTTAGCCTATACACATGTTCCACTTGCTACAAATTATGCCTAATTATGCTTTTCCATTATTACTCCAATTGAACTCCACTTTTATATTTCTCTTCTGTATTGCTATATCTGTTCACTGGGATTTTTAGCTCATCCGCATTTATTTTCTCCGCGGCAGGTTATTCAAGCGAAGCTGGGGCTATCTTTGGGCTGAGAGTAGGATCTAGAGTGGACTTACCTAGAGATTTCACCTTCGTTTAGATTCTGTTTATATTTCCTTTCATTTGGTTATCTTGGAACTTATGTAACGATCAAGTCGTGTTGACTTATTTTCCTTTGATATTATTTAAGACTTCCGCTTGTGTTTATTTATGTATGTTCTGATATGCCACCATAATGTGATACTTCTACCCTTGTCGGGTTGGGGTGTTACACAACTCAAGGCAACAAATGAAACAAAAAAGTCACGACTGTGACATATGGGATTTACAGTCGTAATTGACAGATCATACAGCTGTAACTCAAGAAAACTTACAGCCGTAACTACATGTTCATTACCGTAACATAATGATGAAGGAAGACAAGTTCAGTAGCTGCGAAACAGCCCCCGAATGGTAGCCACAACACAATACAAGGTCGAAGAGGTTACCATATGAGCTACAAAACAACTCTACACGATACAGTACAACACGGAAATACGAACCGAACTCCTTCTACAAGAATAACAAAGTACCGAATACATGAAAAGTGTAATGTCTGGTTATCCCCTTCTAAGCCAATAACCATTTTATACCTAAATGCATTTACATAATATGCATTAGGGAAGCATGGCATAAAAGTAGACATTTCATGAGCATGAATAATTGCTATTTATGTGCGTAATTATGTTTTATATCTATGATACATGCAACATGTTATTTATTCCTCATAACATGGTAAAATGTGTCTTTATAAATGTCTCATTGCAGTGAGAAGCTCAGTTTCTCGGTTGACGGAGATCGATGTGCTAAATGACTACAAGTGATTTTATTTGTTAATTGCATTTTTACATTACTTTCACATATGATGATTCACTCCACCTCATAGTTAACTCACTATGTCGTAGAGTATTGAACATATTAAATTAGCCCTAAGCATAGGTGGCAAACATATAAGTACTAATAGGGTCACTGACAGGTCTATTGTAGGTTAACCAGTTTAACACCGGAGCCTAGTAGTGTGTGTTGAGTAAATTTAGATATATGAATCAAGTAGATAACATTATTTTAACCTAATAAAATGTGTCAAATATTTGATTCTTATCTACATTATAAATGGTTCAATTGGTAGTTGCATACGACATCACCTGTTAAGTGATTGGATATGTCACTTCCCTATTCGTCCCAATTGCGGTCGGAACCAGCTGAACTTATCTTTTGTTTTATCATCATCATTATATCATATTGATAAGTGAGCCCTTTCATTCTTATATATAGCGTTATAGGTAGGAAGGTTTAGAAAGTTTGACAATAAAATCCCTTATTAGCATTTTTAATGCTTTCTGCATAGTAACCGGTTTAAACAATAAAAATACACCTTAAACTTCTACAAAACCACTAGACCAGACATTTATACCCTGAATATGTTTAATATCTATCAAGAACCGGTTTAAACCAACCAAGAAGTGGCCTATAAGGCTCTGTTCTTTTGGACTGAATGAATCTGAACTGAACTGAATTGAACTGAACTGAACTGAAATATATATTAAGGGTAAATAATAATAATAATGGTAAATAATAATAATATTAATTAACAACAACAACGATAATAGTAATATTATTAGTAATAATAACAATAATAATAATTAAGATTAATAATAATAATAAGAATAAGAAGAACCGAAATAATCAATCGAATCGAATGGACTCGAATCGAATCGAATCGAATCGAATCGAATCAATAGACTCGAATCGAACTAAACTGAAAAACTAAAAAATAAGTCCAAAAGAACAGGGCCTAACTACCTGAACCGATCCAGTCTTTCAAACATGATTTATAGAAGCTATTTGAGGGTATTTTCGGTATTTCACCCTTAAAACCGCCTCTCTCACTTGGATAAGAGAGGAAAACCGACCCTCAACCCTCCTTAACACTCTGGAATCGACCTAGAAGCATCCATCTCCGAAGAATCACCAAAAATTCAAGAAAAATCATCAAAACACCAACACCTCATATCCTTTGAGAATCAAGGTGAGTTTCCTTTGTTTTCTTCATGTTCTTGATGTATTTATTGATTATTTCGATGAAAGGAGGGTTTTTTCAGGCCCTTAGACATGTCATGATAATCTTCAGAATTCATCCATGGAATAGCCTTGTGTTTATTGTGGGTTTATAGAGCCTAAATCATCACTAGACAACATAGGACTCAATTCTGCCACCTTTTATAAACATATATGGATTGTGCATATTTCGTATAGTTCAAGGGCTGGTGTTCCCATATATCCAACTTATATTGAAGCGATTATAAGCTAAACAAGATATGTTATTCAAAGGTTTTGATAAACTCTCTTGAACAATTATGTTGTTGTAAAATAGGTTACACAAATTACTATATGTTCATATTTCCAGAATAAGTTTTCTTGTATAAGTAAAGGAGAAGGATATAAAGTTAAAACGTAGTATAAATGGGTATATATGTGTAATTATTGCATCACATTAACTAGTTGTGAAGGGATAAGTCATAGATGATCCTAAATTGTATTCCAAACATTTCGTAGCATTTATGAAAGTAATGTTAAGTGCAATATGGTTAATTAATTCAGGGCTTTTAGCACATCCATGTAGCTATAGTGTAACAGGCCAAAAACGGCGGCTATTACAGTGCCGTGGACCCCTATCGGGACCCACCAGGCGATATCACGATATACACCTACAACCTGACAACGTGGCACCGTACCACAATATTTATCAAAACCCCGATGTGGAGTATAAGTTATACATGTCTTTAATACGAGCAAACGTACACAGGATCCAAATTCGGTACAGACCATATGACGATGGGCAATACCTTACAAATTATAGTACATTCATCCGACACAAAATAAAATGAAAATCACAAAAAGACACAACAGAACATTAAAAGACTCCCCCCCCGAATTAGCATCCTTCGAAACCCTCTGTCACCATCGTGCTCTTCCTGTGCCTTGCCCTTTCCTCGCCCTGAAATACAAGTATTTCGCCTAAACCACAGGGTCAGCTATACATGATAATAATTCTCATGACATTATACAATTCATATGTATACATATCTCAAAGAAAAACAACCGACTACTGAATATACCCCACAGGCATATAAACAGTCAGTCCCAACTGTCGAACATATCCAAATATATGAACGACCATATAATATGGATCAAGACAGACGTCACAGTACGCCCGATCCGGAAATGTGTCTGTGCACATGTCCACCCCGTATACGGAATCCAGAATATACGTGGGACGATGTACCTAATTAGCCTCACGAACTACATCTCGTGTGCACGATCTAAATGCGGAAAACATCCACGCATGTTCATCAAGTGCCCGGCTAAAAATCTTACACATAACCAATCGGCACGCAGATATGACTCCAGAGATGTCACGATGCAACATGACAATGAAAACTCAACGAATTACACCTTTATCAAGAAATCGAATGACTCAACTGAAGTGTCAACAAAGCTCAACAGAACCAACGGTAACAAGAACGGTAAGCTCGGGTGTACCATCCCACCACAAATGATAACACGATCAAGGACATCACCATATCATGAATCATAGATTCTGAGAACATATCATATACACAAAATGCATAATAACCACAAGAATTCAACCATCATTATAACCAAGCAAGACAACTTGCCTCAATTCCGTAGATGAATAATCCTTCTTTGAATGATCAAACGAACGGTATCCCCGTCTAACAATACTCACGTGAACAATCAACCTTGAATGAAATGTAATTCATTCAACAACACATTCGTATGATAACGGTATCATTACATAGAAACAATATTCGTAAATTTACTTGAATAGATCAATTATCCTATTGATCATTTTAATGTTCTAATTACAAATCATCATATAACATGTTTATTATGTTCATTCACATATTCCATCATTAATGTCAAACACTTGAAGTCCGGATTATTACCAATGTAACATTGTGAAAACATCTTTTCAAATCATCGGCACTCCCGATTATGATATAAGTTTGTGTTTAATTACGTTCTTCATTATTTTACCAACGATTACATTAAAAGCCGATTCCTATATGAAAGCACAAGTTTAAGTTTTTAGTAAACTAAGAACATCATCTTAATTTACGTCTCTTAATACACACGGATTAATGAAATGGAATTCGGCTACTCCCTCTACCGCATTTGTATCACCATACTCACTACAATCCTCCTAAGAACATTATCAACATATTAATGTAGTGATTAACACCTCCTTAAGTTATCAATGAAATCGATTAACTTGAATATATGAAGATTACGACTGTTTTCTATCGAAATCCATTGTTTTACTTTTGAAGAAGTTATTAGAAACTTAGTTATATCATTGGATATTTGGAATCCTAAACATAACTTCATCCAATCTCGTGAAAATTATCTTCAGAGGGTTAATATAATCCTTTAAACAATTTATCACAAAGGTATCGGTTTTAGAGGGCCAAAAATATGGTTCCATGTTACCTTTCAAGAATCAATTGAATGTTCAAGACAAGATTAGTATCTCCCACCTCTAATCATTAAGAATTCCATTACTTACATGTTTTTGGTGTCAAGATAAACTTCCTATTATCATGTTATTAATCAGGTTTTATCTATCTTTATCAACACAACCATATTATGAAGTTACCAAACATCAACAAGTAATACTAACACCCCTAATGTTGTTTTTCACTTAGTTTGAGCATGATTCAAATAATTTATCATGTTTATACTAGATTAAACTAACATTATGTGAAGTGTTTATATACTAACATCATCATAAGCATAGATTTAATATGAGTTAAAGAAAAATCAACCTCAAAATGAAGAACAACACCAACACTTCCAAGAACACACTTCAATCTCCTAACCTCCAAGTCACAAACCAAGTGCTGAAGCTCCAACACAAGATAGAAGGGATAGAAATCGATTTGGTAGGGTGGGGAATCGTTTTCTCAGAGGAAGAGTTGAATGGGTCGAGTAGAAAAATGAAAGGCAAGTCATATTTTTATAACATGAACTCAGCATTACGTACGTTAAAGAGATGGGTTAACGTACGTTAAAGCCCTTACGTACGTAATCTCATGAACATTACGTACGTAGTTGATTCATCAGACTTCACTGTCTTAAAATGCACCAGTCGTTACATACTTAAATATCTAGCCATTACGTACGTAATAGACGTTGACTTGGCTGTCGCGATCGATTTCCGACCACCACCTACTCACTCGGCCCCACCCGCCGAAAAGTGATCTGTTGAAAGATCCCTCGCATTACGTATGTTAACAAGTAAAGGTTACGTACATAAATCGGCTGATATAGCGTACGTAAGAAAGCTAGGATAACGCACGCTAAGTTCTATAACAAATAAAAGTGGGATTCTCCCAATAACACCCAACAATCAATATAGTATGAATGACCAGGATTCCAACTTAACATAATTCGTCAATATGCTCGCTACAATAAATACATATGTGGTGCGATAATACTCGATTTAAATCAGAAAATACATTAGTAAAGGCGAGGGTATTACATATGTAACACCCCCGATATATTCAGGAATATTACAGCGCCGTAAATCCTTTACATAAGGATTTACAAGGCTGAAGAATTGAATAGACATTAAGAAATACTAACGAATGGAAATATCAGAATTAAGATACAACAGTTCTGACCAAATACCGAAAGTACAATTTGTTCAACAGGGACTTAATAATACATCACCAAATTCAAATTCATCATAAATGACTTCGTACTCGAGTACTTATTGAAATAACCAATAAACAACAGACAAATAAACCCGGCCGGAACATCACTCTGCACCCTCGTCGTCATGCAGCTCCAGTGGTTGTTTTCCCGCTCTCCTGGATCCTGAACATAAACAAAATGTTCACCCCCGAAGGGGTTAGCACAACGATGCTAGTACAAGTACCACAACATATTATTCAACGTCACATGCAGAATAATAATAATAACATAAATGATAAAATGTCAAACGAGTCTTCTCCTACGAGAAACTCAAACATAACATACACAACTGATAATCACAACATGATATCATAACATACACATGGTAATTCCGTCGATCCAGCGTTCACTGCCTAGAACCCACGATGATCTCGTCAGACCAACCCGTGGTGGAAAAACCCGTCCGATGATCCAACGCACGCTAGCATAGATCCCCCGATGATCCCGTCGGACCAACACGAGGTGGACATACAACAACGACATACATGCACGACAATATGTATAACATCAATACATAAAACAAATAAGGTACTTGCCTCGATTTGAAGATAAGAACAATACTTCCACGAAAACGAACACTCGAAGGTCATCCCCCCTCAATCAATCACGTATCAAGCTCAAACCTTAACAAAAGAAATAATATAGGATTTATCTCACATCGTACGAATGTCTAACAATTCGATTTACGGTCAAAAGCTCATAAAATGTAATCTGCCTGAACTGCTTAGCGCACGCTAAGTACTCTGTGTAGCATGCGTTAAGTCTGCTCGATAGCGCACGTAAACAAAAAAGCCTAGCGTACGCTAACTATGCATGGTCAGTACTTCACTGATCAGTCGACTGGCTCGTCTTGTGGCCTAGCGTACGTTAATCTACATAGCTTAGCGTGCGCTAACTCTGCATGGCAGTTTACTGCTGGGCAGTAGACGGACCTCAACATGATTATACCAAATGAAATCCTCAGTGTTAGTTCATGTTACTTCCATGAATATCATGTTCATACGGCTATGAATGATCTAACGGATAACAACAACTTCGGGTTCAAGGATATGTATACTATTATGAAACCATCTTCCATTTCGACCACAATCTTCATACGACAATTCGAAAGGCTTAACGGTTGATATCAACACCTTAATATCAATCAAAATTATCATACTGTAATTGTTTAACATTCCATCTATAATAGATAAATCCTTCCATGATCAATCCTTTAGATTCATCTAACAATAATGATGTTAAAGTCAAGTCCATGATTGCTATGAAGTCATCTACTAGATTGGATTACCAATGATAGCAGCTTCCTCTACTTGTTCATTGTAATAAGATTCGAATCATGGTGTTCATAATCAAGGTACTTGAGGCATAACCATCTCTATATTCCAAACATGATGCATGTTGAATAATTTACTAGTGAAAATCAATATCTTGTTAACATGATCATCTACTTCTTTAGAATCCAACTCTAAGTCTGTAGATAGGTTGAACATACCTTAATATGACGAAAATCACTGAACCGTAAGGTAGAATCCGACTCCAGTTGGTTGTATGCCACTCCAAGGTGCTATTCCACTTCAATGATCACTCACAAGTGATAACCAATATACAAGGATCAATAAGATGTGTTCTAAGTGTGTAGAAGGATTATTATAGCTCTCTGGCCTCTCAAGAATGAAGAATGGACGAATGAAATGTAAGCCAAAAGGGTTTGTTGTCTCATTTATAATATTCTGCACTTTAGCTAATTAGCGCACGCTACTAAGCATTCCTTAGCGCACGCTAATAAGAGTTGACTTCAAAACTATCCAGGTTCGTCCGCGTGAATCTTATCCGGACCCATGTCCCGGCTGGCGCATGTGCTAGCCGTCCCGCTCAATAATTGAGTGATTAGCGCACGCAACTCCTACATAACTAGCGTGCGCTAGTAGTAGCTCGATAGCGCGCGTTAAGCTACATTCTTAGCGTGCGCTATCACGAGTTTGCATGAGAAATTTTGTATGTTGCAATACTCAAGTACAAGGATGCCAATGCAAGAAATATCATACTCCAATCATCAAGATTACAATTCCGAATAATACAGGGTTCGAATACAGGTAAAATACACAGTAATAAATCCGGATATTACATACTCTCCTACTAAAAAGGAGTTTCGTCCCGAAACTCAAGACGAAAATAACTCGGGATATCTGGACTTCATGCCATCTTCCGTTTCCCATGTGGCTTCTTCCATTCCGTGACGTGACCATTGAACTTTGACCAAAACGATTGGTTTGTTCCTTAACTGCTTAACTCGACTCTCGAGTATCTTGACCGGTCTTTCTTCAAACGTCCCATCCTGCGCGACTTCGATCTCTCCGAAATCAATGATATGACTGGGATCTGGTATATACCTCCGTAACTGGGATACATGGAACACGTTATGAACATAGCATAATGACAGCGGCAGTGCCAATCTGTATGCCAGCTCCCCAACTCTCTCAAGGATCTCAAATGGTCAGATATATCTCAGACTCAGCTTTCCCCTTCTTCCAAAACGAAAAATTCCTCGAGTAGGAGAAACTTTTAAATGTACGTGGTCTCCCGTATTGAACTCCAAAGGGCGACGGCGTACGTCTGCGTAAGATTTCTGGCAACTCTCGGTGGTCAACAGCCTTTCACGAATCAAGGCTATCTTCTCTCAGGTCTGCACGATCAACTCTGGTTCTGTTCCGATCAAGTCTGACGAATCGTCCCAATATAGGGGCGATCTACATCTCCTCCCGTATAATGCCTCAAACGGTGCCATCTTAATGGAAGCATGCCAACTATTGTTGTAGGTAAATTCAATCAACGGTAGATGAACTTCCCAATCAGTTGACCAATCTAAGGCACAGGCCCTCAACATATCTTCCACCGTTTGAATGGTCCTCTCGGATTGTCCGTCAGTCTGCGGGTGATCAGCTGTACTAAGTTCAATTCGGTCCTCAAGGCCTTATGAACTGCTTTCCAAAAATGAGACACAAAATGGCCATCTCGATCAGAAATAATGGTCTTCGGCGTACCATGCAATCGAACTATCTCTGATATAAATACTCGTGCCAACCTCTCTGGTCCCCACGTGTCCTTAATGCTTAGAAAATGAGCTGATTTGGTTAAACGATCAACTATCACCCAAATCATGTTCATTCCTGTCTTGGTTCTCGGCATACTAGTGATAAAGTCCATCGATATGTCCTCCCACTTCCATTCAGGAATCGGGAGTGGCTTCAACATTACGGCAGGCCGTTGATGCTCGATCTTAACCTGCTGACAAGTCAAGCATTTCGAAACATACTCCGTTACATCTTTATTCATGTTGCCCCACCAGAAATTCTGCTTCAAGTCCTTATACATCTTACTGGTGCCTGGGTGGATAGAATAGGGCTAACTGTGAGCTTCCTTCATAATTTTCTATTTCAGAACATCGACATCGGGAACGTAGAGTCGGTTCTGAAATCTCAAAACTCCATCATCATGAATTATGAATCCGGGGGCCTTTCCCTTGATCACTTCATCACGTAACCGAATCATCAGAGGATCATCTGCCTATCTAGATTTGATTTCTTCGGTTAATGATGAAGTTATTTCCATCACGCACAGTTGTCCTTGGACTCTTTGTAACCACACTTCAATTCCTTCTCGAATCATCTCTTGTTGAAGGCTAAGTTGGGAGGTCAGCGTCTCCAGCATCTGAATAGAAACAGGTTTGCGGCTAAGTGCATCGGCCACTACATTTGCTTTGCCTGGATGATACAAAATCTCCAAGTCATAGTCTTTGATCAGCTCTAACCATCTTCTTTGCCGCATGTTCAACTCTTTCTGACTGAATATGTATTTGAGACTCTTGTGATCTATAAAGATCTGACAGTGAGTCCCGTACAGATAATGCCTCCAGATCTTCAAAGCAAAAACTACTGCTGCTAGCTCCAAATCATGTGTTGGGTAATTCACTTCATAAGGTTTCAGCTGTCGTGAAGCATAAGCGATCACCTTGTCATTCTGCATCAATACGCATCCGAGTCCTTGGTTCGAAGCATCACTGTAAACTATGAATCCTCCAGCCCCCTGTTGAAGTGATAGAATTGGTGCCGTCGTCAATCTCTTCTTTAATTCATCAAAACTAGTCTGACACGACTCGTTCCACTCAAACTTTTGAGTTTTCTGCAGGAGTCGAGTAAGTGGGCGGGAGATTTTGGAAAACCCTTCCACGAACCGATGATAATACCGAGCAAGTCCTAAGAAACTTCGGACTTCTTTCACGTTCTTTGGAGGCTTCCAATCCATAATTGCTTCGATCTTCTGAGGATATACTCGGACTCCTTTAGCTGACACCACATGGCCGAGGAACATTACTTCCTTTAGCCAGAATTCACACTTAGAAAGTTTGGCGTACAATTGCTCGCTTCTCAAAAGTTCCAATACAATTCGCAAATGCTGCGCATGTTCTTCCGGGCTCTTAGAATATACCAGAATGTCATCAATGAACACGACCACAAATTTATCCAAAAATTCGATGAACACTCGGTTCATCAATTGCATAAATACAGCAGGTGCGTTAGTGAGACCAAACGGCATCAAAACAAACTCATAATGTCCGTAGCGAGTTCTGAATGCTGATTTCGGAACATCAGATTCCTTAATCCTCAGCTGATCATACCCTGATCTCAGATCGATTTTAGAAAATACTGTTTCCCCTTGCAATTGGTCAAACAGCTCATCAATCCGTGGCAATGGATACTTGTTCTTAATCGTCATTTTGTTCAGCTCTCGATAGTCAATACACAGTCGAAGCGATCCATCCTTCTTTCGGACAAAAAGAACTGGCGCTCCCCAGGGCGAAACGCTTGGCTGAATATAGCCTTTGTCCAGTAACTCCTCCAGCTGTTTTTTCAGTTCATACATCTCAGTAGGTGCCATACGATACGGCGCCTTAGAAATTGGTATAGCTCCGGGTTCCAGCTCAATGGTAAGTTCTACATCTCTTCGTGGAGGTAGTCCAGGTAACTCGTCAGGAAATACATCTGGAAATTCATTCACAACAGGAATGGATGAAAGTTCCGTAATTTCGTCTTCTTTCTTCATTGCATAACACCAATATCCTGCATTACTGTTTCAACAATTTGACAGCTTTCATTGCCTTGATCAATTTTCCTGAGCTTCCCGGTTTCCACCCCTCGAACAATATTTCGGAACCATTGTCAGCGATCAGCGAGATATTCCTCCTTCGGTAGTTTACAATTGCTCCATATCGATTAAGCCAATCGTCTCCGAGTATCAGGTCGTCTCCTTACATTTCTATTACAATCAAATTTGAGAGCCACTCTCTGCCTCCAAATGATACCGGGAAATTTCTAGTTTCTAAGTTCCCGACAATCCTCTCTCTACTCGGTAAACCAACAACATAAGGTTCACAAGTATGAAAACCTGAAATATTCAAACGATTTACACAAGACAAAGATATGAAAGAATGTGTAGCTCCTGTATAGAATAAAACGCTAACTGGCTGGGAAAGGATCTGGACAGTACCTAATGCGACAGCAACATCCTGATCGTCTGTCCTCCTCATCTCGTACAAACGTGGGGGAGAAGATCCGGCACTCGATGTCCCCTTTCGGTCCCATTGTCCTCTGCCTCGTCCGCGGCCGAAATTCTGAGGCATCTGAACACTTTGCTGCGTCTGTTGGATACTGGCTTCCTTCTGGACTGGCTGTGGTGTACGGGCTCTAAAAGACTTTGCAGCCTCTTCACAAAACACTGCCCTATGTCCCTTTCGTCCACAATCAAAACAAGTCACGGCAGGTAGGGGGCAATTCCGTCGATAGTGTCCGTCTGGCGCGATTAAAGCATTTCTGGTAACATCGGTAATAGTTGATGTCGCTCCGAAGTTCTTTACGCTCCTAATCTGGGTGCGGAGGTTTCTTGAAAGAGTGAAAGGATGATTTGGGCCTTACGGCCCATTGTTCTTATGCTCTGTAAAAGTACCAGAGACTTTCTGTTTCTTGGATTAGAAAATTTCTCCATAGCTGCTTCCTTGATCTCATACGCCAACGCCTTATCCTGGTATTGACGGAGTGTGGTACATTCAAATCCGGACATGTACCTCTGGATTTCTGGTTTCATCCTCATATCGAAATGGATCATCATTTCTGCATCTGTTCTGACCATATGTCGAACAAATGCCAGTTGCTGGTTAAACGTTTTAATTGCCTGGGATACTGGCACATCTGAAGGCTGAGCGGAGAAAAACTCCCGAACTTTGGCTTCCCTCACGGGACGAGGCAATCGAGCTTCCATCATCAATCTAAACTCTGTCCAATCAGCATCATGGTCTACAGGCCGGATGGCTTACCACCATTCGGACGCTTCCCCTATCAGAAAGTATTGAGCGATAGAGGCTCTCCGGTCGTCTGGGCAGTTAATTCCGGCAAAGATTTTCTCCAGTTCCTTCAACCAATGGTCCCAGGTGGGAGTCTCAGAAATACCGTCGAATTTGGGTGGTTGCATCTTCACCACCTCTTGCAGCCACCGGTCACCTCGATTTCCCATGTCTGGGATCCCTTGATGTCTCTCTCCCTGCTGTAGTCCCACCGCCACTTGCATTCGGTCCACGACTTGGGCAAACTGAGTCATCTGGTTCACCACTTGACGAAGGATCTCTGGTACAGCAGGTTCCGGTTCGTTATTAATAGATTGTTGCGGCTCGCCTGAGCTATGACTAGCCCGATTAGAAGGCGACGCTTCCCTTTCAGCATTTCTTCGTCCGCGTCCACGACCGCGACCACGTCCACGTCCGCCTCTCAACATACTGTAAGCATAAATACTCAATATACAGGAAACAACATCGTTCTAATATTCGAGTATAAAGAGACACAACATGTAAAGAACGAGGTAGAGTTTAGGAACTTACAACCACCGTTCGCAAGAAGATGTAGGCAGTGCAGTGATGTCATTCACGACCGGTTACCTCAAAAGACATAGATGACCCCTATTTTAACCCAACAACCAAGATATCCATAATCTTAGCTCCGATACCATATTCTGTAACACCCCCGATATATTCAGGAATATTACAGCGCCGTAAATCCTTTACATAAGAATTTACAAGGCTGAAGAATTGAACGGACATTAAGAAATACTAACGAATGGAAATATCGGAATTAAGATACAACAGTTCTGACCAAATACTGAAAGTACAATTTGTTCAACAGGGACTTAATAATACATCACCAAATTCAAATTCATCATAAATGACTTCGTACTCGAGTACTTATTGAAATAACCAATAAACAACAGACAAATAAACCCGGCCGGAACATCACTCTGCACCCTCGTCGTCATGCAGCTCCAGTGGTTGTTTTCCCGCTCTCCTGGATCCTGAACATAAACAAAATGTTCACCCCCGAAGGGGTTAGCACAACGATGCTAGTACAAGTACCACAACATATTATTCAACGTCACACGCAGAATAATAATAATAACGTAAATGATAAAATGTCAAACGAGTCTTCTCCTGCGAGAAACTCAAACATAACATACACAACTGATAATCACAACATGATATCATAACATACACATGGTAATTCCATCGATCCAGCGTTCACTGCCTAGAACCCACGATGATCCCGTCAGACCAACCCGTGGTGGAAAAACCCGTCCGATGATCCAGCGCACGCTAGCATAGATCCCCCGATGATCCCGTCGGACCAACACGATGTGGACATACAAAAACGACATACATGCACGACAATATGTATAACATCAATACATAAAACAAATAAGGTACTTGCCTCGATTTGAAGATAAGAACAATACTTCCACGAAAACGAACACTCGAAGGTCGTCCCCCCCTCAATCAATCACGTATCAAGCACAAACCTTAACAAAAGAAATAATATAGGATTTATCTCACATCGTACGAATGTCTAACAATTCGATTTACGGTCAAAAGCTCATAAAATGTAATGCTGAATCGCTTAGCGCACGCTAAGTACTCTGTGTAGCGTGCGTTAAGTGCCTTTCGATAGCGCACGTAAACAACAAAGCCTAGCGTACGCTAACTATGCATGGTCAGTACTTCACTGATCAGTCGACTGGCTCGTCTGGTGGCCTAGCGTACGTTACGTACCAAACGTAGCGTGCGCTAACTCGTGCTCGATAGCGAACGTTAATCTACATAGCTTAGCGTGCGCTAACTCTGCATGGCAGTTTACTGCTGGGCAGTAGACGGACCTCAACATGATTATACCAAATGAAATCCTCAGTGTTAGTTCATGTTACTTCCATGAATATCATGTTCATACGGCTATGAATGATCTAACGGATAACAACAACTTCGGGTTCAAGGATATGTATACTATTATGAAACCATCTTCCATTTCGACCACAATCTTCATACGACAATTCGAAAGGCTTAACGGTTGATATCGACACCTTAATATCAATCAAAATTATCATACTGTAATTGTTTAACATTCCATCTATAATAGATAAATCCTTCCATGATCAATCCTTTAGATTCATCTAACAATAATGATGTTAAAGTCAAGTCCATGATTGCTATGAAGTCATCTACTAGATTGGATTACCAATGATAGCAGCTTCCTCTACTTATTCATTGTAATAAGATTCGAATCATGGTGTTCATAATCAAGGTACTTGAGGCATAACCATCTCTATATTCCAAACATGATGCATGTTGAATAATTCACTAGTGAAAATCAATATCTTGTTAACATGATCATCTACTTCTTTAGAATCCAACTCTAAGTCTGGAGATAGGTTGAACATACCTTAATATGACGAAAATCACTGAACCGTAAGGTAGAATCCGACTCCAGTTGGTTGTATGCCACTCCAAGGTGCTATTCCACTTCAATGATCACTCACAAGTGATAACCAATATACAAGGATCAATAACATGTGTTCTAAGTGTGTAGAAGGATTATTATAGCTCTCTGGCCTCTCAAGAATGAAGAATGGACAAATGAAATGTAAGCCAAAACGGGTTGTTGTCTCATTTATAATATTCTGCACTTTAGCTAATTAGCGCACGCTACTAAGCATTCCTTAGCGCGCGCTAATAAGAGTTGACTTCAAAACTGTCCAGGTTCGTCCGAGGGAATCTTATCCGGACCCATGTCCCGGCTGGCGCATGTGCTAGCCGTCCCGCTCAATAATTGAGTGCTTAGCGCACGCAACTCCTACATAACTAGCGTGCGCTAGTAGTAGCTCGATAGCGCGCGTTAATCTACATTCTTAGCGTGCGCTATCACGAGTTTGCATGAGAAAATTTGTATGTTGCAATACTCAAGTACAAGGATGCCAATGCAAGAAATATCATACTCCAATCATCAAGATTACAATTCCGAATAATACAGGGTTCGAATACAGGTAAAATACACAGTAATAAATCCGGATATTACAACATACTCCCCCCTTAAAAGGAGTTTGGTCCCCGAAACTAAGGGGTAAACATCTCGGGGTATCTCTCTCGCATGCTATCCTCAACTCCATGTCTCGACCACTGAATTTTTAATAAGGGAATTTCCTTGTTCCTCAACTATTTGACTCTCCTCTCAAGTATCCGCACAGGGCGTTCTTCATACGAATGGTCATCGGCTATTTCGACCTCGTCGAATTGAATAATGTGGCTTGGGTCAGCAACATACTTCCTCAACTGAGATACATGGAATATGTTGTGAATCCGGCTCAAAGCTGGTGGTAACGCTAAACGATAGGCTAGGTCGCTTACTCGCTCCAGGATCTCAAACGGACCAATATACCTTGGGCTCAACTTGCCTCTCTTCCCGAATCGGAAAACACCTCGAGTAGGAGATACTTTGACTAGTACATGGTCACCAACCTCAAACTCGAGTGGTCGTCGATGATTATCTGCATATGATTTCTGGTGGCTTTGGGCCATTAATAGACGACTCTTGATCAGGGAAATCTTCTCGCGGGCTGTTAATAACATATCAGGATATGTACCAATAGATTCAGACAAATCGTCCCAACACAAAAGGGACCTAAAACGACGACCATACAATGCCTCATAAGGTGCCATCTTGATCGAGGCGCGCCAGCTGTTATTACATGTGAATTCTACCAACGGTAGTTGGGCTTCCCAGTCGTACTTCCAATCGAGAGCACATGCCCTCAACATATCCTCTAGAGTTTGAATAGTCCTCTCAGACTGACCGTCGGTCTGAGGATGAAAAGCTGTACTGAAATTCAACTGTGTACACATCGCACGATGAACCGCCTTCCAGAAGTGTGACACAAACCGTCCGTCACGATCTGATACAATACTCTTAGGGGTACCATGTAGTCTCACAATCTCTTTGATGAACAGCTGGGCCAATTTCTCAGGGCCCCACGTATCCTTAATCTCCAAGAAGTGGTCTGATTTAGTCAGTCGATCCACAATCACCCAAATCGTATTCATGCCTCGACGGCTCATCGGCAAGCTAGTAATAAAATCCATCGATATGTCTTCCCACTTCCACTCGAGAATCGGGAGCGGTTTCATCATGCCAGCTGGTCGCTGATGCTCTATCTTGACCTGCTGACAGGTCAAACACCTCGAAACGAATTCGGTAACCTCCCGTTTCATGTTACCCCACCAATAATACGGCTTCAAATCTTTATACATTTTCTTCGATCCCTGGTGTATGGAATACGGGGTAGCATGAGCCTCCTTCAGAATAGTATTCCTCAACTCTTCGTCTGCTGGTACACATACTCGGTTTTTAAAGCGTATCAGTCCATCCTCATGAACCACAAATCCAGGGGCCTTCCCCTGATCGATTTCTCCTCGAATTCTGGATAAGAACGGGCCTGTCATCTGTTTCGTCCTGACCATCTCATTCAGGGATGATGAAATCTTAAGCGTGCAAAGTTGTCCCTGAATGCGCTGTAACCAGACCTCAATCTCTGGTCTCATGAACTCTAACTGCAATTCCCTCTGGGCGGTCAAACGAGCCAATATCTGCTCCTGTACGGTCTTACGGCTCAAGGCATCGGCAACCATGTTTGCCTTGCCTGGATGATAAAGGATTTCGATATCATAGTCTTTGATTATCTCTAACCACCTCCTTTGTCTCATATTCAACTCCTTTTGAGTAAAAATATACTTCAGGATCTTGTGATCCGTAAAATTCTGACAGGTAACTCCATACAGATAGTGGCGCCAGATTTTTAAAGCAAACACTACAGCTGCTAACTCCAAATCATGAGTCGGGTAGTTGACCTCGTAAGGACGCAACTGTCTAGATGCATAGGCGATCACTTTCCCGTTCTGCATTAATACGCACCCAAGGCCCTGTCTCGATGCATCGCTATATACTACGAATCCTTCCGTTCCTTTAGGTAGAACCAAAACAGGTGCTGAAATTAATCGACTCTTGAGTTCATCAAAACTTTGCTGACATGCTTCCGACCACAAGTATTTCTTATATTTCCTCAACAGATTAGTCATCAGTTGAGCAATTTTGGAAAAACCTTCCACAAATCGTCTGTAATAACCTGCTAGACCCAGAAAACTACGAACTTCCTCCACGTTCTTCGGAGGTAGCCAGTCTCGGATAGCTTCTGTCTTCTGTGGGTCTACTCTCACTCCATCTGCTGATATTACATGTCCCAGAAAAATAACTTCAGACATCCAGAATTCACATTTAGAAAATTTTCCATTGAGTTGTTCTCGCCTTAATGTATCTAGAACCTGGCGGAGGTGACACTCATGCTCCTCATGATCACGAGAGTAGATCAGGATGTCATCAATAAAAACGACTACAAAATGATCCAGATAATTAACAAAAACCCGATTCATCAATTCCATGAATACTGTTGGTGCATTAGTCAGTCCGAATGGCATGACAATGAACTCATAATGCCCATAGCGAGTGCGAAAAGCTGTCTTCGGGATGTCAGACTCTCGAATCCGCAATTGGTGGTACCCGGATCTCAAGTCGATCTTGGAAAATACAGCGGCTCCATGGAGCTGATCCAATAGATCATCGATGCGAGGTAAAGGATATTTGTTCTTAATTGTTACTTTGTTCATCTCACGATAATCAATACACAAATGTAGCGATCCGTCTTTCTTCCGTACGAATAACACCGGCGCTCCCCAAGGGGATGCACTGGGTCGAACATATCCTTTCTTAGTTAACTCCTCAAGTTGTCTCTTCAACTCCTGCATCTCAGTCGGGGCCATATGATACGGTGCTTTCGAAAGCGGGGACGTCCCTGGCTCTAACTCAATGGTGAATTCTACCTCTCGCTGTGGGGGTAGTCCTGGAAGCTCTTCTGGAAATACATCTGGATAGTCTCGAACTACCGGAATATAACCAACTCGGCTGCTCGGTCTGTTGTCTTGGTCATGCAACACTAATAACCAATGCATCCCTGGTTCAGTAATCTCACAGCCTTCATAGCGCTGATGACTATCCCAGAATGACTAGGATTATCACCCCGAAAAATACACTCGACGCCATCATCAGATGTGACGGTCACCATTCGCTTACGGACGCTAAGCACGGCATCGTGACAATCCATCCAGTCGATACCCAAGATTACATCATTTTTAGGTAAATCAACCACAATCAATTTGGACAACCACTCACGATCGTCCATGCGAATCGGACAGTTATGTACTTCACGATTCCCAATAATTCTTCTACCATCGGGTAGACCAATTACATAAGGTTCACAATCGGTAACATGATTCAATTGCAAACGACTCAAACAAGAAGTAGACAGAAAGGAGTGTGAAGCACCAGTATCAAAAAGAACACAAACGGGCTGAGAGTGGATCTCGAGAGTACCTACAATCATGCTGGCTTCGGGATCGTCGGCTTTCTTCATCTCATAGACTCTGGGTTTTGCAACCCCGGAAGCAGGTGTACCAACTGGATTTCCACGGCCCATCCCTCTGTTTGCCCCGGTAGTCTGGTAAGAAGCGGACAGAGGAGCACGGTCCTAGATAGAAGACTGCACTGGAGCAAGAGATGCTACTGGAGCACGCTCGGGTCCACTCCTGCAATAACGAACACGATGTCCGCTCTTCCCACAAGTGTGACATGCAACGGCCATCTTCGGACACTTGGAGCTGATGTGTCCCTGGTCCCCACAGTTATAACACACGACAGGTGAGCTGATTGCCCGAGAGTGCGTTCCTGTCGGCTTCGGCGCCATAGGTGGCCGTTCAGAAGGATTTGGTACAGGCTGGGGCTTCTTGAACATCCTTCTTATGCCTCGCTAAGTCTGGTTCCTGGATCTCTTGTTGGAAAACTGAGGCTGCTTCTTGGAAATCTCCTTCGCAGTAAGTTCATACTCCAAAGCCTTCTCAATAAACTCTGGTAGGGTCGTACAGTGGTGATTAAGCAATTGCATCCTCATTCGGGGTTTAAGCCTCTTAAGGAAGTATTTGATCTTATCATCTTCCGAACGGACAACTGACGTAGCAAAAGGGAGAAGTGCTTGGAATTTTTTAGCAATAGCTAATACATCCTCGCCTTCCGATGGATCGGGGTTCAGTAATTCGGACAGTTTGGCTTCACGGAGGGGTGCAGGATAGTAACGATCTAGCATAAGATTCTTGAATTCTTCCCAAGTACTCTCTCCATCAGCTGGCCTCACAGAAAGCCACCAAGTATGGGCACTCTTACTAAGATAGTAGGCTGCCACAGCAACTCGATTTTCCTCTCGGCACTCCACCGTCTCGAACAGTTTCTCGAAATGCTCTATCCAGTGTACAATGTCAGTAGGCTCAGATGAGCTTTCAAAAATTGGAGGTCACTGTCGCGATATGTCGCTAATAATCCGGCTCACGATCCCGCCCTGCACCAGAGGCGGAGGCTGTTGCCCCTGCTGTTGACCAGTAGTATTCCTCTGCATAGCTTCCATCAGTTGACCCATTTGGATCATCTGTGCCATCACACCCTGCATCACAGTGTAAGGATCGACACGTGCATTTTCTCCAGTGTGGTGTGATTGGTCCCTAGAAGGCGAATCACTGCCTGCGGAACTCTGTTCCACATTCGCGCGCCTGTTGGCTCGCGGTATCAGGATTCGGCCCCTTCCGCGGCCTCGTCCCCCTCTGCCACGGCTTCTCAGATTTCTTTCCATACTGAAAGAATCAAATCATAAGTACAATTCAAGTTACCAGTCATAATTCATGCTAAGTTAATAGCAACAAGGAATTACATATCCAATAAAAACAGTTCATAATGAATCACTGGCACCGCGGGTGCTATACACTCAATATCATATCAACATTAAATCGAACCAGTTCCAATCACATATTCAATTTAGGTTTTCCTCAGAAAATAAAATAGATGAATCTTACCATAAGTTATCAAGATGCCAAGATCAATAAAGAGATTATTATGTCATCAATATTATGCCAGTAATTAAATCATGGCTCATGAGAAACATACCGTATTCGACGGGTCAGGCGCTTGCACAGGTTACACGTGGCACGAAGGTTTCCTGATGCTAATTCGATTCTACAATAACTCAAAATAAAACACAGGCTCTGATATCATCTTCTGTAACAGCCCAAAAACGGCAGCTATTACAGTGCCGTGGACCCCTATCGGGACCCACCAGGCGATATCACGGTATACACCTACATCCTGACAACGTGGCACCGTACCACAATATTTATCAAAACCCCGATGTGGAGTATAAGTTATACATGTCTTTAATACGAGCAAACGTACACAGGATCCAAATTCGGTACAGACCATATGACGATGGGCAATACCATACAAATTATAGTACATTCATCCGACACAAAATAAAATGAAAATCACAAAAAGACACAACAGAACATTAAAAGACTCAGGGCCCCCCGGATTAGCATCCTTCAAAATCCTCTGTCACCATTGTGCTCTTCCTGTGCCTTGCCCTTTCCTCGCCCTGAAATACAAGTATTTCGCCCAAACCACAGGGTCAGCTATACATGATAATAATTCTCATGACATTATACAATTCATATGTATACGGATCTCAAAGAAAAACAACCGACTACTGAATATACCCCACAGGCGTATAAACAGTCAGTCCCAACTGTCGAACATATCCAAATATACGAACGACCATATAATATGGATCAAGACGGACGTCACAGTACGCCCGATCTGGAAATGTGTCTGTGCACATGTCCACCCCGTATACGGAATCCAGAATATACGTGGGATGATGTACCTAATTAGCCTCACGAACTACGTCTTGTGTGCACGATCTAAATGCGGAAAACATCCACGCATGATCATCAAGTGCCCGGCTAAAAATCCTACACATAACCAATCGGCACGCAGATATGACTCCAGAGATGTCACGATGCAACATGACAATGAAAACTCAACGAATTACACCTTTATCAAGAAATCGAACGACTCAACCGAAGTGTCAACAAAGCTCAACAGAACCAACGGTAACAAGAACGGTAAGCTCGGGCGTACCATCCCACCACAAATGATAACACGATCAAGGACATCACCATATCATGAATCATAGATTCTCAGAACATATCATATACACAAAACGCATAATAACCACAAGAATTCAACCATCATTATAACCAAGCAAGACAACTTGCCTCAATTCCGTAGATGAACAATCCTTCTTTGAATGATCAAACGAACGGTATCCCCGTCTAACAATACTCACGTGAACAAGCAACCTTGAATGAAATGTAATTCATTCAACAACACATTCGTATGATAACAGTATCATTACATAGAAATAATATTCGTAAATTTACTTGAATAGATCAATTATCCTATTGATCATTTTAATGTTCTAATTACAAATCATCATATAACATGTTTATTATGTTCATTCACATATTCCATCATTAATGTCAAACACTTGAAGTCCGGATTATTACCGATGTAACATTGTGAAAATATCTTTTCAAATCATCGGCACTCCCGATTATGATATAAGTTTGTGTTTAATTACGTTCTTCATTATTTTACCAACGATTACATTAAAAGCCGATTCCTATATGAAAGCACAAGTTTAAGTTTTTAGTAAACTAAGAACATCATCTTAATTTACGTCTCTTAATACACACGGATTAATGAAATGGAATTCGGCTACTCCCTCTACCGCATTTGTATCACCATACTCACTACAATTCTCCTAAGAACATTATCAACATATTAATGTAGTGATTAACACCTCCTTAAGTTATCAACGAAATCGATTAACTTGAATATATGAAGATTACGACTGTTTTCTATCGAAATCCATTGTTTTACTTTTGAAGAAGTTATTAAAACCTTAGTTATATCATTGGATATTTGGAATCCTAAACATAACTTCATCCAATCTCGTGAAAATTATCTTCAGAGGGTTAATATAATCCTTTAAACAATTTATCACAAAGGTATCGGTTTTAGAGGGCCAAAAATATGGTTCCATGTTACCTTCAAGAATCAATTGAATGTTCAAGACAAGATTAGTATCTCCCACCTCTAATCATTAAGAATTCCATTACTTACATGTTTTTGGTGTCAAGATCAACTTCCTATTATCATGTTATTAATCAGGTTTTATCTATCTTTATCAACACAACCATATTATGAAGTTATCAAACATCAACAACTAATACTAACACCCCTAATGTTGTTCTTCACTTAGTTTGAGCATGATTCAAATAATTTATCATGTTTATACTAGATTAAACTAACATTATGTGAAGTGTTTATATACTAACATCATCATAAGCATAGATTTAATATGAGTTAAAGAAAAACCAACCTCAAAATGAAGAACAACACCAACACTTCCAAGAACACACTTCAATCTCCTAATCTCCAAGTCACAAACCAAGTGCTGAAGCTCCAATACAAGATAGAAGGGATAGAAATCGATTTGGCAGGGTGGGGAATCGTTTTCTCAGAGAAAGAGTTGAATGGGTCGAGTAGAAAAATGAAAAGCAAGTCATATTTTTATAACCTGAACTCAGCATTACGTACGTTAAAGAGAGGGGTTAACGTACGTTAAAGACCTTACGTACGTAATCTCATGAACATTACGTACGTAGTTGATTCATCAGACTTCACTGTCTTAAAATACACCAGTCATTACATACGTAAATATCTAGCCATTACGTACGTAATAGACGTTGACTTGGCTGTCGCGATCGACTTCCAAACACCACCTACTCACTCGGCCCCACCCGCCGAAAGGTGATCTGCTGAAAGATCCCACGCATTACGTACGTTAATAAGTAAAGGTTACGTACGTAAATCGGCTGATATAGCGTACATAAGAAAGCTAGGCTAACATACGCTAAGTTCTATAACAAATAAAAGTGGGATTCTCCCAATAACACCCAACAATCAATATAGTATGAATGACCAGGATTCCAACTTAACATAATTCGTCAATATGCTCGCTGCAATAAATACAGATGTGGTGCGATAATACTCGATTTAAATCAGATAATACATTAGTAAAGGCGAGGGTATTACATATAGAAGCTGATATTTTTACTTCAATACGCAGTTGGACCTGAGGTAAGATGATGCTTTTCCTTGCTGTATCATAAGGATCATATATTGTGTAACACCCCAAACTAGGCGGATATTACAGTGCCGTGGACCCCCGACTGGGACCCACCAGGCGAATGAAAATGAATGAATTACACAGGTAAATGTAGTACCGAACCACATTACAACATCAATTACTCCGATGAGGAGTTTTATACAACACACCCAGGATAAAATAGAATACATGTGTATTTTATGTGACGATAAAATACACAACACTGAATGAAATGAGCATTCAAACGGAATGTCTGCAGCGGAATAAATAAAAGAAACACAATGACTGAATAAATGACTGAACAGACTGGGGCCCCCTACTAGTATCACTGGGACTCGTCGCCGTCAACATGCTCTTCCCGTGCCTTTGCCTTGCCGTGACCTGAAAACAAAATCCCCCAACGGGCCGGGCCATACGTAACAACAATCCTCAAGAGTTGAAATTACACAATCATGAATTAACTGAAGTTATGAAATAATTCTTAATTATGAATTACGCTGAAGAGGAGTACCATAGTACGCCCGTAATGTTCTGTGCAAGTGTACAAGACGAATGTCCGGACACATCCGTCCTTGTACCTAATTAGTCTCACGGAGGTAAGCGTTACCGTGTGCATACCCAATGTATCGGTGAACCCAATACATGACCATCGTGTGCCCGACTAAAAATTCCACACAGCCACACCCGGCCACGCAATATGAACCCAGAAGGTCATATGAACGAGAATGACCGTAATGAATATCAATGAATAAGTAATAATCTGACAAAGTCAAGAATGACTCACCGAGATGAGAGTAATAATGAAATGAATGATAGCTCAACGAAAAGATTGGAACCGTCGTTCCTTATGACTGAAGTGATTAATTGACAATAACAAGTTTTAATATGATTAATACAATGATGAATGAGTTATGATTATGAGTAATCAACAACAAAAGGAATGAGTATCCTTTTAACCGAGTAAGAATTAACTTACTCAATACCGATGAAGAATGTCCGTCCACGAACAACGTTCTAACCAAGATACCGATCGCTCGAACAACCTTAATACAATACAATTGCCAACAATCCGATCAATAACGAATTAAACACGAATATAACGAACTCAAGACGTCGATACGATTAAACCAAGTTCATTGAGGCATTATATCGAACACTTTGAGGCCAACTTTGATTGATTACCACTAAACCTCAATAATACCAACTTCAAATCCCCAAGAAGTGATTCAAAACAACTAAACATCTCCAATACGATCAATAATCCGTTATGAATATCCAAAAACGTGATTATAACAACAATTAATCGGAAATCCCCAAATCCAACTCGATATTCAAAGTGTTCTTGAAAAAATCTCTCAATAATCCAATGAATCCTTATACAAACTCATAATCATATACATATCCCTTCATATAACATGATTATAACGTCCAAAACATCATAACTCAACACAAAATCGAAATCCAAGGTGTTGAAGAGCTTACCTCTTGAAGATCCAACCACTACGATCCGATGAACACGAGTTATAACGAGTATCCAAGCTTCCCAAAGGAATGAAGATGATGAAGATTACACACTGTGTGATTGATGATGATGAAATCACTCTCTCAACACTCTCTCTCGGATGAAGAAGGAAAAATGAAAAAGTGAGGTGAAATGACCCGCCAAATCATTAAGCATCACGGAAGTTACGGCCGTAACTCGGCCCTCTTACGGCCGTAACTTTCCAAGTCAACGGCCTTACGGCCAGAATCGCCAACTCAGACGGGTAACTCGGCTTCGTCCAAAGCTCGCCGGCAGACTTACGGCCAGAATCGATCCTTAGTTACGGCGTAACTCGCCTTCAAAAACACTCCGCCTGACCTTACGGCCGTACCGCACACCTTACGGCCAGAATTTCGGATGATACGGCCGTATCCGGCCAACCTACGGCGTAACCGCCTTTGTCAAAAATGGCCGACATCCTTCTCGCAGCAGACGGCCGTATCCGGCCAAGCCTTACGGCCGTACTGCCTCGACTTACGGCCAGATGCCGCAACCCTTACGGCCGTAAGTCACCCCGATCGGCAACACCCGTAATTTACGTACGCCACTTTCGGCATTATCTCACCTTACCTTACGCCCGTAACTCTCCTTCGCCAAAATGCCCGGCACTGGCCGACCACTTACGGCCAGAATCGCCAGCCTTACGGCCGTACTACCGACTTACGGCCGTATCCCGTAACCTTACGGCCGTAACTCGATGCCGGCCAAGGTGAATCAATCCGATAATTCCGATTCCACGATACGATCGATGAATGATCCGACATATCATACGAATGTGAAAGTGAACAAGTCTAACACGAGCCAAAGATGATACTCTCGGTACAAGGCTATCAAACACAATGAAAATGATAATACTCCGCCTCGATCTAAAAACGGAGATAAAAATGACGATCGGAATCGATATACGATTACAACATGCCGTATTGAACGCAAATGAGTGATTCATGAATGATGAGTGATTATTAATGAGTGAGAATTCTTGAGTGACAATTACAGATCGATAATTACTGAATGAAAATGAATGAATTACAACCGGGTATTACATACTCCCCCCCTTAAAATAGTTTCGTCCCCGAAACTAAGGGTCAAACAACTCGGGATGACTCTCCCGCATACTCTCTTCGGTTTCCCAAGTGGCCTCTTCGACTCCGTGTCTAGACCACTGAATTTTAACCAAAGGAATCGTCTTATTCCTCAACTGTTTGATTCGCCGCTCTAAAACTCGAATAGGACGTTCCTCATATGAATGATCGTCGGCGATCTCGATTTCGTCGAACTGGAGTATGTGACTCGGGTCGGCAACATACTTCCGTAACTGAGAGACATGAAACACATTATGAATTCGGCTCAACGCCGGAGGTAAAGCCAATCGATAAGCTAACTCGCCCACTCGATCCAAAATCTCAAACGGTCCAATGAATCTCGGACTCAACTTTCCCCTCTTCCCAAAACGGAAAACACCTCGACTCGGGGATACCTTGACCAAAACGTGGTCACCCGTCTCGAACTCTAGTGGTCGACGACGATTATCTGCATAGGATTTCTGTCGACTCTGAGCTGTCAACAAACGACTCCTGATCAAAGCTACCTTCTCAAGGGCGGCTATAAGCATATCGGGCTCGGTGCCGATTGATTCTGATAAGTCGTCCCAACACAACGGAGATCGACAACGACGACCATACAAGGCCTCGTAAGGTGCCATCTTGATCGAAGCATGCCAACTATTATTATACGTGAACTCGATCAATGGTAGTTGGGCTTCCCAATCGTCTTTCCAATCGAGGACGCATGCCCTCAACATGTCCTCTAATGTCTGAATGGTCCTCTCTGATTGTCCGTCGGACTGAGGATGAAAAGCGATCGAGATTAAGCCGAGTTCCCATAAAGACGATGAATCGATTTCCAAAATGCGACACAAACTGGCCCGTCACGATCGGAAACGATACTTTTAGGAGTACTGCGGTCGACTATCTCTTTGATGAACAGTTGAGCAAGTCTCTCGGGACCCCACGTTTCCTTGATTTCAAAGAAATGAGCTGATTTGGTTAAGCGGTCCACGATCACCTGATCGTATTCATGCCACGACGACTCGCCGGCAAACTCGTGATGAAATCCATAGAAATGTCTTCCCACTTCCATTCGGGAATAGGAAGAGGTTTCAGCATACCCACGGCCGCCGATGTTCAATCTTAACTTGTTGACAGTTAAGCATCTCGAAACAAATTCTCGCGACTTCTCGCTTCATATTACTCCACCGTAATTTTGTTTCAAGTCCTTGTACATCTTCTGGACCGGATGAACAGAATAAGGGGTAGCATGAGCTTCTCTCAAAATCGAGTTTTTCAACTCGTCATTCGCGATACGCACAACCGATTCTTAAATCTCAAAAGTCCATCCTCGTGAACCACGAATCCAGGGGCTTTCCGAGCCACATCCTCACGGATGCGCAACAATGAAGGGTCCGAACTCGATTCTCCCCGATTACCTCTTCGAGTGACGATGAAATCTCTAACATACAAAGCCGTCCCCGAACTCGCCGGCTGCACTCGATCTCGGGTCTAAGGAATTCCTGCTGAAGTTCCTTCTGAACTGTTAGACGAGCAAGCATCTGCTCCTGAACGGACTTGCGACTCAAGGCGTCGGCGACAACGTTCGCCTTGCCCGGGTGGTAAAGGATCTCGATATCGTAATCTTTGATTAATTCCAACCACCGTCTCTGACGCATATTTAACTCCTTCTGAGTAAATATATACTTTAAGCTCTTATGATCGGTGAATATCTGACAGGTGACGCCATAAAGGTAATGACGCCAAATCTTCAAAGCGAACACCACGGCTGCTAGCTCCAGGTCGTGGGTCGGATAATTAATCTCGTAAGGTCTCAATTGCCGTGAAGCATAGGCAATAACCTTCCCGTTCTGCATGAGCACACATCCGAGACCCTGTCCGGACGCATCACTATAAACCACAAATCCCTCCGTCCCTTGTGGCAAGGAAAGTACAGGTGCTGACATTAACCGGCTCTTGAGTTCCTCAAAACTCCGTTGACACGCGTCGGACCACGTGTATTTCTTATCCTTCCGCAAAAGGTTCGTCAAGGGTTGAGCGATTTTAGAAAATCCTTCCACAAATCGCCGATAATAACCCGCTAATCCGAGGAAACTTCGGATTTCCTTAACGTTCTTCGGAGGTAGCCAATCTCGAATAGCCTCCGTCTTCTGAGGATCGACACGAACTCCGTCTGATGAAATTACATGTCCGAGAAAAGTCACTTCGGACATCCAGAACTCACATTTAGAAAACTTCCCATAAAGTTGTTCTCGTCTCAACACGTCGAGCACTTGATGAAGGTGAAACTCGTGCTCCTCCCGGTCACGAGAATAAATCAAAATGTCATCGATGAAGACAACAACAAACTGATCCAAAAAGTCGATGAAAACCCGATTCATTAACTCCATGAATACCGCAGGTGCATTAGTCAATCCGAACGGCATAACCACAAACTCATAGTGACCATAGCGTGTTCGAAACGCCGTCCTCGCGATGTCCGACTCTCGGATCCGCAACTGGTGATATCCAGACCTTAAGTCGATCTTGGAAAATACTGAAGCTCCCTGAAGTTGATCTAAAAGATCATCAATACGGGGTAAGGGGTACTTATTCTTGATCGTCACCCTGTTCAACTCCCGATAATCAATACATAAGCGGAATGAACCATCCTTCTTCTTGACAAATAACACTGGTGCTCCCCACGGGGACGCACTCGGTCGAATATAACCCTTCTCGAACAACTCTTCAAGTTGGTTCTTTAATTCCTGCATTTCGGTCGGGGCCATCCGGTACGGCGCCTTCGATATCGGAGACGTACGTGCTCCAACTCAATCGTGAATTCCACATCCCTATGTGGAGGCAAACCAGGTAACTCGTCTGGAAAACATCGGCATATTCCCTCACCACCGGAATATCCGTTAACATTATCGATGACTTCTCGGTTTTGGCCATATAGCACCAATAACCGACACATCCCCGATTGAGTAACCTTACCGCTTTCATCGAATTAATGACCTTACGAGCAATGGGATTACCTCCTCGAAACACACATTCAACTCCATCTTCTGAAATGATAGTGACCATACGCTAACGGACAGTAATGATGGCATCATGACGATCCATCCAATCAATACCCAAGAGGACGACGTCCCTCGGCAAATCTAACACGATAAGGTCCGCTGGCCATACACGACCATCAAACTGAATCGGACAATTCAGAATCTCCGACACGATAATTCGTCTACCATCAGGTAGGCCAATGACATAAGGTTCACAACTAGTAGCACTACCCAGACGTAGTCTACTCAAACATGACTCGGAAATGAATGAATGCGATGCACCAGTATCAAAAAGGGTACACACAGGTTGAGATAGGATATCGAGTGTACCTGAGATCATTCGGGCCTCGGGATCATCAGTCTTCTTCATCTCATAAATCCGGGGCTTGCTAGTCCCGGCACCGGACGCTCCCGTCTGCTGGCTATAGGCTCCACCTTTAGTCGCTCCTGTCGTTTTAAACGACGCTGATTGAGCGGCCTGACTCTGCACGGCTGACTGCTTAGGAGCCTGAGATGACGTCTGAGTAGGTTTGGAGTCCCTACGGCAAAAATGGGCCTTATGCCCAGCAATTCCACAATTATGACATGTGATAGTCTGCTTCGGACACTTGGTACTGAGGTGACCAAGTTCCCCGCAGTTATAACAGGTGATGGCCGAACTGGCCGCTCGAGACTGAGATTCCGCGGGTCTAGATGACACAGGAGGTCGCTCAGAAAAAGCGGAGCCCGCACGGGGTTTCTTGAAAGTGGCCTGACTCCCGTCAGACTGATTACGATTCCTGGACTTCTTGCTAGCAGACGAAGGTTGCTGCTTAGCAATTTCTTTAGCAGTAAGCTCGTAGGTGAGAGCTTTCTCAATGAACTCGGCCAACGTGGTGCAATTATGATTAAGTAATCAAGTCTCATACGGGGTTTCACCTCTTCCGAAATACTTGATCTTGTCCGCTTCGAGTGAATGATAGATGAGGCGAACGGAAGAAGTTCCCGAAATTTCTCGGCAATGGCGAGAACATCCTCGTCTGGCGAGGGGTCGGGGGTGAGCAATTCCGACGACTTGGCCTCTCCGAGTGGGGCCGGATAGTACCTCTCCATCATGAGAGTCTTGAATCGATCCCAAGTACATGATCCGTCTGTGGGCTTCAACGATAACCACCATGAATGAGCGCTCTTACCGAGATAGTAAGCCGCAATCGAAACCTTGTGTCCCTCGGGACACTCTACCATAGCAAACAGCTTCTCGAAATGCTCGAGCCAATGAATGATATCGCCGGCTCACGAGCCCTCAAAAGTAGGTGGCCTCGCGAGAGATATCGCCGATGATGTTACTCACATTCCTCTCTTGCCTCGAGGTGGCGGCGGAGGAGCTCGCCGATTCGATTGACGGAGTTATGCATCGTCTCCATCAACCGAGCCATCTCGAGTCATTTGGGCCATCATGCCTCGCATAAATGCGAGTGGATCAACCCGGACACCCTCTCGACCGAGCCGTGTCCCGGGTACGACTCCGATAGGGAATGATCGCGTCCAGGTGAATGAGTGGCGCGTCACCGCTCGATGAGTTAGCATTATTCCCGGCATTTGCACGTGTGTTCGCACGAGTTCTGGATTCGCCCGCTCCACGGCCTCGTCCTCCTCGTCCTCTCGCCGCCTCTTTCCATACTGAAGTAGGAAAGTCACATGATGATTATATATCTCGCATGAGTATCACATTATGATTATATTATGAAATGATGAAAATGAGCATACGCGCTCAAATACAGCGATTACATGAATGATCAATTGACGTGACATGATTATCCGATGAAGTTACTGAAATGATTATCTTGAATGAGTTAACAAGATTAATGATTCGATCTTCCTGATCAACAACCGAACAATGAAATGAATTGGTGATTAATGAGTTAACTCGACCGTCCCGGCCAAAATGACAATGATGATTGAGGATTGTTAATCGATGAATTATGAATGAATGATTAATGCGTAAATTATACCATGGCATTAGAAATCTTACGCTTCGCCCGATTGGCTCGCATTTGCACAGTCACACGTGACGCGAAAGTCCAATGATACTAGTCCAATGACGACGATTTCAAATGAGACATGACTTGGAGGGTAGTATTCAAAACCACTCTCGATACCAACTCGTAACACCCCAAACTAGGCGGATATTACGGTGCCGTGGACCCCCGATCGGGACCCACTGTGCGAATGAAAATGAATGAATTACAGGTAAATGTAGTACCGAACCACATTACAACATCAATTACTCCGATGAGGAGTTTTATACAACACACCCGGATAAAATAGAATACATGTGTATTTTATGTGACGATAAAATACACAACATCGAATGAAATGAGCATTCAAACGGAATGTCTCAAATGGAATAAATAAAAGAAACACAATGATCGAATAAATGATCAATGCATCGGGGCCCCCTACTAGTATCATCGGGACTCGCCGCCAACATGCTCTTCCCGTGCCTTTGCCTTGCCGTGACACGAAAACAAAATCCCCAACGGGCCGCCATACGTAACAACAATCCTCAAGAGTTGAAATTACACAATCATGAATTAATCAAGTTATGAAATAATTCTTAATTATGAATTACGCCAAGAGGAGTACCATAGTACGCCCGTAATGTTCTCGTGCAAGTGTACAAGACGAATGTCCGACACATCCGTCCTTGTACCTAATTAGTCTCACGGAGGTAAGCGTTACCGTGTGCACACCCAATGTATCGGTGAACCCAATACATGACCATCGTGTGCCCGACTAAAAATTCCACATGACCACACCCGCCACGCAATATGAACCCGTAAGGTCATATGAACGAGAATGACCGTAATGAATATCAATGAATAAGTAATAATCGACAAAGTCAAGAATGACTCACCGAGATGAGAGTAATAATGAAATGAATGATAGCTCAACGAAAAGATTGGAACCGCTGCTCCTTATGATCAAGTGATTAATTGACAATAACAAGTTTTAATATGATTAATACAATGATGAATGAGTTATGATTATGAGTAATCAACAACAAAAGGAATGAGTATCCTTTTAACCGAGTAAGAATTAACTTACTCAATACCGATGAAGAATGTCCGTCCACGAACAACGTCCTAACCAAGATATCGATCGCTCGAACAACCTTAATACAATACAATTGCCAACAATCCGATCAATAACGAATTAAACACGAATATAACGAACTCAAGACGTCGATACGATTAAACCAAGTTCATTGAGGCATTATATCGAACACTTTGAGGCCAACTTTGATTGATTACCACTAAACCTCAATAATACCAACTTCAAATCCCCAAGAAGTGATTCAAAACAACTAAACATCTCCAATATGATCAATAATCCGTTATGAATATCCAAAAACGTGATTATAACAACAATTAATCGGAAATCCCCAAATCCAACTCGATATTCAAAGTGTTCTTGAAAAATCTCTCAATAATCCAATGAATCCTTATACAAACTCATAATCATATACATATCCCTTCATATAACATGATTATAACGTCCAAAACATCATAACTCAACACAAAATCGAAATCCAAGGTGTTGAAGAGCTTACCTCTTGAAGATCCAACCACTACGATCCGATGAACACGAGTTATAACGAGTATCCAAGCTTCCCAAAGGAATGAAGATGATGAAGATTACACACTCAGGTGATTGATGATGATGAAATCACTCTCTCAACACTCTCTCTCGGATTTAGTAGGACTAAATGAAAAATTGAGGTGAAATGACCCGGCCATATCATTAAGTTATGCCGGTAGTTTCGTCCGTAACTCGGCCCTCTTACGGCCGTAACTTTCCAACTCCACGGCCTTACGGCCGTAATCGCCAACTCGTACGGCCGTAACTCGGCTTCGTCCGAAAGCCTGCCGACAGACTTACGGCCGTAACCGATCCTTAGTTACGGGCGTAACTCGCCTTCGTCAAAAACACCCGCCGACAGCCTTACGGCCGTACCGCACACCTTACGGCCGTAACTCGGATGATACGGCCGTATCCGGCCAACCTTACGGGCGTAACCCGCCTTCGTCAAAAATGGCCGGACATCCTTCCTGCAGCGTACGGCCGTATCCGGCCAAGCCTTACGGCCGTACCTGCGTCGACTTACGGCCGTATGCCGCAACCCTTACGGCCGTAAGTCACCCTGATCGGCAACACCCGAAATTTACGAACGCCACTTACGGCCGTATCTCACCTTCCCTTACGGCCGTAACTCACCTTCGGCCAAAATGCCCGGGCAGCCTGCTGGACCACTTACGGCCGTAACCGGCCAGCCTTACGGCCGTACCCGCTGACTTACGGCCGTATCCCATAACCTTACGGCCGTAACTCGATGCTGGCCAAGGTGAATCAATCCGATAATTCCGATTCCACGATACGACTGATGAATGATCCGACATATCATACGAATGTGAAAGTGAACAAGTCTAACACGATCCAAAGATGATACTCTCAGTACAAGGCTATCAAACACAATGAAAATGATAATACTCCCGTCTCGATCTAAAAACGGAGATAAAAATGACGATCGGTAACTGATATACGATTACAACATGCCAGTATTGAACGCAAATGAGTGATTCATGAATGATGAGTGATTATTAATGAGTGAGAATTACTGAGTGACAATTACAGACTGATAATTACTGAATGAAAATGAATGAATTACAACTGGGTATTACATATTGATTGATATTTTCATATGTGATTGTTATTGAATGATCATGCACAACATGTGTATGTGAAAGAATGTTTAAGACAAGGAAGTATGGTACTTGATTGATGGCGGGTAGGCACGGGACGTGGGGTACCGGCGGACCCAAAACATGGTGGCAAATACTTGCGGCTGAAAGTCGGTCAAGGAAACCCCCTTACTATCAGTCGAGTACCACACTTCAAGGGTACCCGAAGAAAGGATTTTACAAGAGCATGACTATATCATATAAAGTAGTTATTTGTTGATGAATGTGATATGTGATACCTTGCTATTACAGAAGTCTCATCTTACCGAGCCATTAGCTCACTAGATTCTTATGATATAGGTGATGATTCTCATGTTTAGGAGTCGACTATACTCCTTCAGTGTTGCCCGTTGGAGACTTGTCCATATGCCATTCCCCAGCTATTTTGCCCCTCTGCTGGAAGACTATGTTTTGTTTTGAATAAGACCACTATGTTATGGTTTTGGTTATGTATTAAACCTAATATTATGTAATGTTTTGAACAAATAATGCCAGCTTACGTTATTTTCCCGAGTTCTTGCCTTTACCAAACTTAAAATTTTGGTTTTCAAAGTGTAAAAGAGTGATACTCCCCAACTTAGTAGCACGGACCACTTTGCGGTTCAGCTGCTAGGTAAGGGGGTGTTACAGTTGTGGTATCGGAGCGAAGGTTTAAATATTTCCTGCAGACAGGACATTCTTGACTGAGGGATATGGTCAACTTTTATCTATTAAGTATTATGTTTAATAGATTACAATCTATTAGTTGTCATTATCATTATTGTGTGTTTGTTATTGGCTTGTGAATGGGTAAGATTGGGCAGTACAGAGGCAGTGATGGCACCCAAAAGGAAGACAAGAGATGATCCAAATCCAAACCACAACCTTCTTGAGAATTTGGATGAGCTAATGCAGCAACAGACAAGGATGTATGGTGAACAGATGCAACAATTTCTGAATATGCAACAAAGAAACCAAGAACAAAACCGAGAACCTCCACCAAGAAACAATAATGGACCAGCAGTATATGAAAAATTTAGGAAAATGGAACCTCCTGATTTTCATGGTGGGTCTGATCCTATGGTTGCAGGGGAATGGGTCAAATCACTTGATGTTATCTTTGATTACATGCACATCGAAGATGCTGAGAAGATACTTTGTGCGGTCTTTCAAATCAAAAAAGATGCCAGAACTTGGTGGGAAGGAGCTAAACTTGCAGTCAACATGGAAGAGCTGACATGGGAGAGATTTAAAGTAATATTTTATGATAAATACTTCACCAGGGATACCCGATCTCTCAAGGTCAAAGATTTTTTAGAGCTGAAGCAAGGGGATATGTCTGTTTGTGAATATATCCGAAAATTTGAAGAAGGCTGCAGGTATGTTCCTTATATAGCTAGGGATAATACTGAGAAGATGGATAATTTCCTAAGAGGCCTCTGACCTGAAATTAGAAGAGATGTGAGAATGTCTACATTAACTGAGTTCAGAGAAATAGTTGACAAAGTGCTGCTCGTAGAAGCTGACGAAAAGGAGATACAAAGGTCTTATCAGCAGAAGAGGCAAGCATTTGCTTCAAAAAATTCAGCACATTAGAAGAAATCGGAGCAAAAACCAGGAAAATCCAACCAGAAGCATCCAACAGCGAGACATGCTCCAAATACAACTGAGAATCCTAAGTGTACTAAATGTGGGAAAAATCACTTTGGAGAATGTTTTGTCGGATCCAATAATTGTTTCAGATGCAAGAAGCTCGGACATATGGCGAGAGATTGCCCAAACCCAGAGAATAAAGTTCAAGGAAGGGTGTTTGCAATGACACGAGAACAAGCTGATGCAGATGCTTCCGTAGTCTCAGGTACCATTCTGATCTTAGGAATTCCTGCACTTACATTGATAGACCCAGGATCCACACATTTATTTGCATCATATGCATTTATGAGAAAATCGGGCATTAAACCAGAACTATTGAAAGTTGGTTATAATGTGGCTGCTCCGTTTGGAGAAAATATGGATTCTGACCAAATGTTGAGGGCTTGTACAGTTCGAATTGGAAGGAGGGTACTCTACACCAACCTTGTTGTCCTACCAATATATAATTTTGATGTTATCCTTGATATGGACTGGCTAGCTAAATATTGTGCAAATGTCGATTGTAATAAGAAGATTGTGGCCTTTCAACCAGCAAATGGAAGACGGTTTATTTTTAGAGGTAATTCATATTCATGCTCTTTGCCAATTATAACTGCATTGAAAGCCAGGAAAATGTTAAATAAGGGGTGTACTGGCTATTTGGCTAATGTTCTGGACACCTCCCTTGAAATTAAATTGAAGCCTGAAGATGTAGATGTGGTTAGAGAATTTACTGAGGTGTTTCCAGATGATCTACCAGAGTTGCCGCCAGAGCGGGAAATTGAGTTTGCAATCGATGTAATGCCAGGGACTACCCCTATTTCTAAAGCCCCATACAGAATGGCACCAACAGAATTGAAAGAATTAAAAATTCAGCTACAAGAATAACTTGACAAGGGATTCATCCATCCTAGTTGTTCACCTTTGGGAGCGCCTGTCTTATTTGTGAAAAAGAAAGATGGCTCATTGCAATTATGCATAGACTATAGATAACTGAATAAGGTGACCATCAAGAACAAATATCCTCTTCCAAGGATAGATAATTTATTTGATCAGTTTCAAGGAGCATCATTATTCTCAAAGATTGATTTACGTTCTGGATATCATCAACTGAAGGTCAAAGAAAAAGATATCCAAAAGACAGCATTTAGAACGCGATATGGTCACTATGAATTTTTAGTGATGCCTTTTGGTTTGACAAATGCTCCAACAGCATTTATGGATCTGATGAACCGGGTATTCAAAGTGTTCCTTGATAAATTTGTGGTGGTGTTTATTGATCACATCCTTATCTATTCACATGATAGAGATAAGCATCAAGAACACCTCAGAATTGTGCTTCAAATTCTCAAAGAAAAACGGTTGTATGCTAAATTCAAGAAATGTGAATTCTGGATAGAACAAGTGGTATTTTTAGGGTATGTGGTATCCAAGGATGGCATTTCAGTTGATCTAAACAAGGTAGAGGTGGTGAGCAACTGGTCAACACCAACAAATGTATCAGGGGTTCGAAGTTTCTTAGGACTAGCTGGATACTACCGATGGTTTGTACAAGGATTCTCAAAGATTGCAACCCCATTGACATTGTTAACAAGGAAGAACACAAAGTTTGTTTGGACCGATGCTTGCGAGGGGAGTTTCCAGGAATTGAAGCGTAGATTAACTACATCTCCTGTCCTTGCCACTCTAATAGGAACATGTGGCTTTGTAGTTTACACTGATGCTTCTAAAAATGGTCTGTGTGTTGTATTAATGCAACATGGGAAGGTAATAGCCTATGCCTCTAGGTAATTAAAAGAGTATGAAAAGAATTATCCAACACATGATCTAGTACTGGCTGCTGTTGTCCTTGCACTAAAAATTTGGAGGCATTATCTATATGGTGAAAAGTGCGAAATCTATGCAGACCACAAGAGTTTGAAGTACTTTTTCACACAGAAGGAGCTGAATATGCAACAGCGGAGATGGTTAGAATTGGTGAAAGACTATGATTGTGAGATCAATTATCATCCTGGTAAGGCAAATGTGGTTGCAGATGCATTAAGTAGAAAGTCTATGTCTTCATTTCTAATCACACAGAAGCCATTATTATTAGACTTGCAAAAATTAGAACTCGAAATTGTGCCCAAAAGGAAGATTTGTTCGTTATCAGCACTCATATTGAAACCTGCACTTCAAGATATAATCAAAGAAACCCAGAAGGAGGATCAGTACATAGGCAAATTGCGGGAAAAAGTTGATGAGGGCAAATTACCGAACTTCTCAGTCTCTAGTGATAAAATATTACGATATAAAGAGAGACTATGTGTGCCAGCCGACGCAACCATCATAGGGGACATTCTGAAGGAGGCTCATTCCAGTCCTTATTCAATACATCCAGGTAGCACAAAAATGTATAAAGACTTGCAACAACATTATTGATGGCCTAACATGAAGAAGATATTGCAAGATTCATGGTAGAGTGTCTAACTTGCCAGCAGATCAAAACTGAACAATAGAGACCGGCAGGATTATTGAAGCCTTTACTAATTCCGGAATGGAAATGGGAACACATTATAATAGATTTTGTGCTTAGGTTACCAAGGACTCAAAGTGGGTATAATTCGATATGGGTGATCGTTTATAGATTGACCAAACCTGCTCATTTCCTTCCAGTAAAATCCACATATAGTATGGATCGATATGCTCAGGAATATATTAAAGAGATAGTCCGACTACATGGGGTGCCAGTATCAATAGTATCTGACAGGGACCCTAAATTCACATATGTATTTTGGAAAAGTTTACATAACGTAATGGGTATGAAGCTTGCTTTCAGCACCGCATTTCATCCACAAAGTGATGGGCAATCAAAAAGAGTTATTCAAATACTCGAAGATATGTTGAGAGCATGCATACTAGATTTCAAGGGCAATTGGGATACAAAGCTTCCATTGGTAGAGTTCACCTACAACAACAGTTACCAATCTACAATAGGGATGGCACCTTATGAAGCACTGTATGGGAGAAATGTAGATCTCCCGTACACTGGGATGAAGTTGGATAAAGAAGTCTACTGGGCCCAGAGATGATACAATAGACTGCTATGGTAGTAGAAAAGATAAGAGAACGAATGAAGATTGCACAAAGTAGACAGAAGAGTTATGCAGATATTTGAAGAAGAGATTTAGAATTTGCAGTTGGAGACCATGTGTTCTTGAGGGTATCTCCAATGAAAAGCATAATGAGATTTGGGAAAAAAGGAAAACTTAGCCCGAGATATGTTGGCCCATTTGAAATTCTTGAGAGAGTTGGTGATGGAGCTTATAGAGTAGCCTTACCTCCTTCGCTATCTGGTGTGCACAATGTCTTCCATGTGTCCATATTAAAGAAGTACATTTCAAACCCCTCACATGTGTTAAATTATGAGCCGTTGGAATTATCCCTAGATTTGTCCTATGAAGAGAAGCCGGTACAAGTTCTTGATAAGAAAGTAAAGAAACTAAGAAATAAGGAGATTCATTTGGTAAAGATTTTATGGAGAAATCATTCTGTTGAAGAGGCTACATGGGAAACAGAGGAGGAAATGCAAAGCAAGTATCCAGAACTGTTCGGTATGTCAATTTCTAGGACAAAATTTTATAAGGAGGGGAGGATTGTAATGCCCAGTTATCCCCTTCTAAGCCAATAACCATTTTATACCTAAATCCATTTACATAATATGCATTAGGGAAGCATGGCATAAAAGTAGACATTTCATGAGCATGAATAATTGCTATTTATGTGCGTAATTATGTTTTATATCTATGATACATGCAACATGTTATTTATTCCTCCTAACATGGTAAAATGTGTCTTTATAAATATCTCATTGCAGTGAGAAGCTCAGTTTCTCAGTTAACGGAGATCGATGTGCTAAATGACTACAAGTGATTTTATTTGTTAATTGCATTTTTACATTACTTTCACATATGATGATTCACTCCACCTCATAGTTAACTCACTATGTCGTATAGTATTGAACATATTAAATTAGCTCTAATCATAGGTGGCAAACATATAAGTACTAATAGGGTCACTGAAAGGTCTATCGTAGGTTAACCAGTTTAACACCGGAGCCTAGTGGTGTGTGTGTGTGTTGAGTAAATTTAGATATATTAATCAAGTATATAACATTTGTTTAACCTAATAAAACGTGTCAAATATTTGATTTTTATCTACATTATAAATGGTTCAATTGGTAGTTGCATACGACATCACTTGTTAAGTAATTGGATATGTCACTTCCCTATTCGTCCCAGTTGCGGTCGGAACCAGCTGAACTTATCTTTTGTTTTATCATCATCATCATATCATATTGATAAGTGAGCCCTTACATTCTTATATATAGCGTTATAGGTAGGAAGGTTTAGAAAGTTTGACAATAAAATCCCTTATTAGCATTTTTAATGCTTTCTGCATAGTAATCGGTTTAAACAATAAAAATACACCTTAAACTTCTACAAAACTACTAGACCAGACATTTATACCCTAAATATGTTCAATATCTATCAAGAACCGGTTTAAATCAATCAAGAAATGGCCTATAACTACCTGAACCGATCCAGTCTTTCAAACATGATTTATAGAAGCTATTTGAGGGTATTTTCGGTATTTCACCCTCAAAACCGCCTCTCTCACTTGGATAAGAGAGGAAAACCGATCCTCAACCCTCATTAACACTCTGGACTCGACATAGAAGCATCTATCTCCGAAAAATCACCAAAAATTCAAGAAAAATCATCAAAACACCAACACCTCATATCCTTTAAGAATCAAGGTGAGTTTCCTTTGTTTTCTTCATGTTCTTGATGTATTTATTGATTATTTAGATGAAATGAGGGTTTGTTCAGGCCCATAGAAATGTCATGATAATGTTAAGAATTTATCCATGGATTAACCTTGTGTTTATTGTGGGTTTATAGAGCCTAAATCATCACTAGACAACATAGGACTCAATTCTGCCACCTTTTATAAACATATATGGATTGTGCATATTTCCTATAGTTCAGGGGCTGGTGTTCCCATATATTTATTCTTCAGTATGTTAGGGATTTTATATCAAAATTTGATACAAATCCAACTTATATTCAAGCGGTTATAAGCTAAACAAGTTATGTTATTCAAAGGTTTTGATAAACTCTCTTGAACAATTATGTTGTTGTAAAATAGGTTACACAAATTACTATATGTTCATATTTTCAGAATAAGTTTTCTTGTATAAGTAAAGGAGAAGTATATAAAGTTAAAACGTAGTATATATGGGTATATATGTGTAATTATTGCATCACATTAACTAGTTGTGAAGGGATAAGTCATAGATGATCCTAAATTGTATTCCAAACATTTTGTAGCATTCATGAAAGTAATGTTAAGTGCAATATGGTTAATTAATTCAGGGATTTTAGCACATCCATCTAGCTATAGAAGCTGATATTTTCACTTCAATACACAGTTGGACCTGAGGTAAGATGATGCTTTTCCTTGCTGTATCATAAGGATCATATATTGATTGATATTTACATATGTGACTGTTATTGAATGATCATGCATAACATGTGTATGTGAAAGAATGTTTAAGACAAGGAAGTATGGTACTTAATTGATGGCGGGTAGGCACGGGACATAGGGGACCGACGGACCCAAAACATGGTGGCAAATAGTTGCGGCTGAAAGTCGGTCAAGGAAATCCACACTGAATGAAAAGGTTGAATATGGCTAATACCATTGGTTGAAAAACCAGTATGGGAACCCCCGTATACACATTTTATTGGCCGATTATATGAACAGGTTCCAAAAACCATGGCCCATTACTATCAGTCGAGTACTGCACTTCAAGGGTACCCGAAGAAAGGATTTTACAAGAACATGACTATATCATATAAAGTAGTTATTTGTTGATGAATGTGATATGTGATACCTTGCTATTACAGAAGTCTCATCTTACTGAGCCATTATCTCACTAGATTCTTATGATACAGGTGATGATGCTCATGTTTAGGGGTCGACTATACTCCTTCAGTGTTTCCCGTTGGAGATTTGTCCATATGCCATTCCCCAGCTATTTTACCCCTCTGCTGGAAGACTATGTTTTGTTTTGAATAAGACCGCTCTGTTATGGTTTAGGTTATGTATTAAACCTAATATTATGTAATGTTTTGAACAAACAATGCCAGATTGCATTATTTTTCCGAGTTCTTGCTTTTACCAAATTTAAAATTTTGGTTTTCAAAGTGTAAAAGAGTGATACTCTCCAACTTAGTAGCACAGACCACTTTGCGGTTCAGCTGCTAGGTTAGGGGGTGTTACAAAAAGTGTTGGTGCTGAAGCGGCACAACAGTCACGAACTCAAGCTCTATCGTTTTAAGCGATAACTTCACTTTTATGCGTACATTTCTTCAAAACTCCACTATAAAAACAGTAAACTCAGAACTAAAAGTCATCTTGTAATTAGAGAATTCTCTATCACCATCATTTTCATAAGATGAAATGAGGAGCTGCAAATCGAAACTCACCGGCTAATACATTACTTTTCCAAAACCATATTCAGGCCATCTTACAAATATTGCTTGAAGGGTGGATAAGTCGCTTTATCAAAATATATGGCCACTTGCCCTACGAAACTTATTCTCTCAAATACGATAAGAGAATCAATTGACGAATACACAACTTTCATAAAATACTTTTTATAAAACAATAGAGGCCATTTAAAGTACCTTATAACTTCCTAAATTACTTTTGAAAATAGTAGAATCGGATTTTAAAATATAAACGCATCGGTAAATATTTAATTCATCCAAAATAATTAAGATTCCCTATCAACCATGGCATAGCTAGTATTATTTATATCAATCTTGAAAAATCACATTTGAGAAGCAAAAATAAAACCATTTTCACTCGATGTTTTCTTCCAAGGTGAAACACCGTTATTAAGTCTAAACTTTCAAGGTTTTCTCTTGTTGCAAAATATGTTCAAGTAATACCCACTAGGTTGGACTTAGTTTAGCAATCATTACACTCTTGCAAGAAGACTAGTGATGGTATTATTTATGAAAATACTCGACTTTCATAAGATATATTCTCCAAACACCGTCATAAGAACTCATTTGAAAATACACGTCCAAAACTCAATTAACTTCCAAAATGAACGTTAAGATACTGCTTATACGTACTGATGAAATCTTTAGGTAATCAAGTTTTTTTCTCCAATGTTTTACTCAAGCTCATAAAATACCAGAAGATCATTTTGTAATACGCATGCAACGATATCATTAACATTGAAAATATATTTATAATGGAGAACAGCAACCAGTCGAAATCTTCGATTCCCACCACATACTTAACTGATATTCCTGAATCACCAGTTCAATAAACAAACTTTTGTTTGATAACAAAATCAATAAAGACCACTGGATGAGACTAAATTCTCAACAAGTCTTACCGTCGGTTAGCCTCTTTTTAAGATGCATCCACATTCAGGAAATTCATCAAAAAAAACTTCAGAACTCATGGTCCAATTTATCATTACATCTCAAATACTTCACGTTCAACGCACCACAAACATCAAGTATAAGTTACATCATATACATAAACCAATTTATGCGATACAAAATATAACGCGAAAAATGGAAGACTTACATCCATAAGTCACATGAGTATGATGGTCGCGCCATGATACTAATGAAAATTGACAACTTAAGTACAAAATGCGTCACCTCATAACTCGACTCAACAGTCGACACTTTCGTTACACAAGAAGACACGGTTTGACTCGACCTAAAAACTTAGATTGCTACCACCTAAGCTTTGATACCATATTCCATAACACTTCCAGTCCAGTCGGGAATATTACGGTACCGTTGACCCATCACGTAAGGATCTATCAGGCTGAACACCGACTATTAACCACAAAGTCTGACCAACGGGGTCAAATAACTCAATAAATACAAACCAACAAGTCAATGACTGACATAAGTGGGCCGCCAAGGCCACCCAACGTCATAATAGTAATAATTTCCAACGGGACTCCAATACAACTCATTCACACGCAGGGGTACAAATACAACATAATACCTATATAAGGGTAGGAATACACAACGGGATGATATACCACTTAATAAATGACAACATACACCAACTCTCATATGATTAACATTGTCTTCTTTCATCATTCTTCGTGCTGTCCCAGTGGTTGCTCTCGCGAACTAGGAATACCTGAAATGCATATGATGCATTTCCCCCATTTAAGGGGTTAGCAATTGGAATTTGCTACTACAAGTATGCTAGCCATGCAAAATATACCGCTTAAATATCAGCTATAGAGTATATAAAAAAGAAGCATCTAATAGGAATTCCCGAGAAGTTTTAGAGTTAGAAAACAAGCTCAAACCTAAGAAAAACATTTCAGCATCTCGAGGGTTTTATAAAATGAAAATCTATTTAGGACCTCAGGTCCTCAATTACAAAACCTCTCGAAAACCACGTGGGGCATAGCCCAAAATTCATTTTACATCTCATTATCCAGAATATAATCACGGGGTGCGTGACCCAACAGCAAAACATTATTTGTACTCATCAAGTAACGAAATCCATAGGCCCCGTCAGACCCTACCTGACATCACACAAATATTGTTCGTACTCATCAAGTAACAAACTCCAGAGGCCCCGTCAGACCATACATGGTACACACAAATATTGTTCGTACTGATCCTGTAATGAACTTCAGAAGCCCCGTCGGACCCTACCTGACAACGCATATTACTGGGTTTCGATCCATACTCCTCAAGTATCAAATTCCAGAAGCCTCGTCAATCCCTACTTAGTCAAACCAAGCGTCACACAAATTCATGATACACATCGACAACATCATATTTACATTACGAACACCACACAACAACCATACATATCCAACGATCAACAACATCACAAATACACGCAAACTAATAAAATCACTACATATAATTGTTGGGATTCGGTGCCTAAAACGAAGGCCCAGCGGAAGCGGTAAAACGAAAATTAATTCGATCCGAATCCCTACGAGGATCGATCGAGCTACGTATATACGAATATATAAACGAAAAACAAGAGTCATAAGAAACTAACCCTCGAAGTCCGTTGATTAAATGGAAACCTTCTCTTGAGCTATTCCCCAAGCTCTTGAACGATCCAACGCCGAAAGTACCGCGTCTCTACTTGCCACGCGCCGGAGAAACGAACGGAACGATGATCACCTTGCTATCCTCCGAGGATACGGCTAGAGCTAAGTGATGAAGCTTCCAATATGAGATTATCACACTCTAAGTGTATAACTCACAACTCTCATTTATTTCTTGATTTTTCTCCAAGAATCACCAAGAACAAGTTGAAGAAGAAGATGAAGATAAGTGTTTGAACTCAAAGTCTCACTTTCTCTCTCTCTCAATGTATCTCACGGTTGGCAACTTGGAATGAATGAGTGAGAGATGTCTTCTTCTTCATTTATTCAACTCTTCACATGTTACATCTCATTATTATGAGAATCCAAGCCCCACCACCTCAATGATCAAAACATAAAGAATGGGACAAGGGTCCATATGAAAGTGGGTGGAAATGTGGGGCGGCCCATGTAGAAATCGGACAAGTTCGGTTCGCTTCGGACTCCCACGAGTCCAAACAGATAAACTCCGATTCCGCTCCGATGTATTTGTGTCGTTTAATTAATCCAATTATTTAAACATATCAAATACAAAATAACATAATTAATTTCTCCAAGAAATAATTATATTCATGAATTAAATTAATCACCCGGTGAAATATTTAATTCATTAGGCCGTAAATTAATTTATCCGATAAATTGATTTAAACATCCAATGTCCCAAATTAGATATCCAATATCTAATATTCATAATGAGAGAATTAGCTTAATTCATTCCGTCGTCAATCCTAATGCGCGACTCGGTAGGTCCGTCTCGATCAAGAATGGGAGGAACCAAAGAGTAGTAGCACCACCTAGCCACTGGCGGCCTACACTACCCTTAACCGAGAACGAATGATTGGGATCATTCAAGAACCATTCTGTCGTGAATACCAAGAACGTATAAACCCTTCTTTCAAATATCCCGATCAAGTTATAGGGTCACGGTCTACCAAACCCTATACGTACTTGACGCTATGCATGCGTTAATGCAAATCGAGATCATCGGTATCGTGTATCTAATACAAGGCTCCAATGCTTTGGCCAAAGACTTATGATCTCATCTCGCCAATAACCGCATAGGACATATAACCCGCTCACTAACGGAGAAAGAATTCTATCTTGGTATTCATAGGACTGCTACTTGCCGTCAAGATGCACGTCGAGGTTGACCCCGCCTTAGGTTTACGGTCGAACTACTCTAATGAAAATCTTGACGTCACAAGCACATCCCTACTAAATCCTCAAGTCGAAGGTTCACGAATACCTATCACAACCTTTCGATTCCGTCATTGACTGTCCCGGAGTGAAATCCATGTGACGAATCGAGGGTGAGTCGGTTCGAGTATACTAATCTAATTAGCATACCTATAACGTGTGCTCCCACTAACTATTAGTGTTCGAGGCACTCTCCATGTCAAAGAACACGTCATACAAGTCTTTACATAAACTTAACGCCTACCAAGTTTCATCGACTTGCGAACGATTAAGTATTTGAGCTATAAACCTTTCCGGTGCCGACCCCCTTATCCAATAAGGAGTGGAACGTTTTGCTCTCAAATGCACGGACTAGTTTCTATATGTTTATTTACGAGTTAGGAATGCCGGTAACTACCGGTAAATAAAGAAACAATCATTTGCCTTATATAAATGGTTTACATAATTACAAGTACAATGCCCTCACTCAACAACCTCTCGAGTGGCATTCGAGGGCATACTCCTAACAATCTCCCACTTGCACTCAATGCCACACACTATGGTATCTAATACCCATGTTCTCCAGGATGACGCTCCAAGCTAGTCTCGAGATAGTGGCTTGGTCGGTGGATCGCGACGTTGTCGGCCGAGTCTACTCTATGCGGACAATGTATCCCTTGCGAACAAATTCTCTTACGAGATGATACTTCCTCTCAATATGTTTGGTGTTGTGAAACCTCGGCTCCTTGGCTGCGCTACTGCTCCGTCGTTGTCGCGATGCAGTAGACAGGCGGCTCGGCACATGGTATCACTTGAAGTTCTCCCGAAACTTCTTAATCCGAACCCTTCCTTGGAAGCCTCCGAGGCCGCTTGATACTCGGCTGACAGGTGGAATCAAGATCGCGCTTTGCTTGGCACTACGCCAAGATATCGCTCCTCCATTAAGAGTAAATATATAGCCGAAGTGGACATCGAGTCGTCCTTCGAGTCCTTGGAAGTCCGAATCGGTGAATCCCACCACATCTAAATCTCCACCGCCATACATAAGAACCATATCTCTCGTTCTTCTCAAGTACTTGAGAACGTTCTTTACGATCCAATGTTCCCTACGGGTTTGCTCGAAACCTACTCACCACGCTTACAGCGTGCGCGATGTCAGGTCTTGTACACAACATAGCATACATAAGGCTACCCACGGCCGAAGCATATGGTATATTACTCATTTCCTTGCGTTGTTCCTCACTTTGAGGACACATCTTCAAGGTGAGTTTTATTCCATGTTGCATCGGTAGGAACCCTCTTTAGAATCATCCATCTTAAATCGCTTTAAGATTTTGTCTATATAGAGGGCTTGGGAAAGACCTATTGTTCTCTTCGCTCTATCCCGGTAGAGTCGAATACCAAGAATATAGGTAGCTTCTCCCAAGTCTTTCATGGAGAAATTACTCGAAAGCCAAGCTTTCACGTAATCGAGCATTCCCACATCATTTCCTATTAGTAGAATGTCATCTACATATAGTACTAAGAATGCGATCTTGCTCCCACTAACCCTCTTGTATACACAAGGTTCCTCTTCATTTTGCACGAAGTCAAACTCTTTGACCGCCTCGTCAAAACGAAGATTCCAACTACGCGACGCTTGCTTGATCCATAAATGGAGCTGAAGCTTGCACACTTTCGAATATCGACTTCGGATACAAAGCCTTTAGTCTTCTCCATATAGATTTCCTCCTCGAGGAATCCATTAAGGAAAGCCGTCTTTACGTCCATTTGCCATATCTCATAATCGTGGTAGGCAGCTCTAGCAAGCATCATGCGAATAGACTTGATCATGGCTACGGGCGAGAAGGTATCGTGGTACTCGATTCCTTCCTTCCGGGTATAACCCTTTGCCACTAGCCCGGCCTTATAGGCGTCAACCTTGCCATCACCATCGGTCTTTCTCTTGTAGATCCACTTGTTCCCAATAGGCACTATGCCCTTGGGGCGGTCTACTAGAGTCCGGACTGATTGACATGCATCGAGTCTATCTCGGCTTCCATAGCTTCACGCCATTTCGCGGAGTCTACATCCACCATCGCTTGGTCATAGGTCGTCGGGTCGGTCTCTTGGCTATCACTTGGAACCTCATGGAGACCCGGCTCCTCCAAGTGCACAAGCCCATACCTCTCGTAAATGAGACACCCTACTAGACCTACGAGGTGGTTGTACTTGTGTTTCAGATAGTTCGGTTCTAGTTTCTTGCAGTGTCTCTCGAGGAGTTTCATTGTATTCTTCTAAAGAAATACTTCTACGCTCCGCCTTCTGAATGAACTCATCTTCCAGAAGTGTGCTTGTAAAGCAACAATGATCCTTCGATCTTCGGGCATGTAGAATAGATATCCCATCGTCCCAGACGGAATCCAATGAAACGTCCCTTCGCAGACCTAGCTTCCAACTTTTCCACCTTAGTCTTCTTGACATAAGCGGGACATCCCCAAATCCTAATATGATTAAGACTTGGTTTCCTTCCTTCCCACATCTCATGTGGAGTTTTAGGAAACGGATTTGGAAGGACATCTGTTCAAGATATACGCGGCGATCAGTGCATACCCCACAGTAAATCGGCAAGTCAAGATAGCCTAGCATGGAACGGACCATGTTCAACAGGGTCGGTTCCTTCTTTACGACACACCATTTAACCGAGGAGTACTGAGGTGTTAGTTGTGAAACTATTCCATGTTCCTTAAGGAACTCGTCAAACTCCGTACTCATATACTCGCCACCTCGGTCCGAGAAGTGCTTTGATATGATTACAGTTTGTTTCTCGACTAGGGCCTTGAATTCTGGAATTTCTCAAAGGCCTCGGATTTATGTTTCATTAGGTATACATAACCATACCTAGTATGATCATCGTAAACGTAATGAAATATTGATATCCGTCACGTCTCGCTTCTAAAGCACCACATACGTCGGTATGGATTAATCCCGATTTATCGGCTCTTTCAAAAGTCCTGTGAAGGGGACTTAGTCATTTTGCCTTTAAGGCAAGATTCACAAGTAGGAAAGGGATCCGATCCCAATGGACCCATAAGTCCATCTTTTTCCATCTTGTAAACCTTGGTCGACCAACATGACCAAGTCTAAGATGCCATTTCAAAACTTGATTGGTTTCATCCCTACCACGTTTTCTAGTCATAGTATTCACAACTACTTTGTTCCGAGATTTAGATGATACAATCCATTCAACAATGTAGCGGTACCCACTAGTTTATTTCTAAAATAAATTTTGCAGGAACCATCACCAATGAAAAATGAAAAGCCTTTTCGGTCCATGACCGGAATGGATACAATGTTTTGTGCCCCTTGGGCAAAACAAGTACATCTTCTAAAGTCAAAACAAAGCCGGATTCTAAACCCAAAAGAAGTGATCCTATGTCGGTCGCCTCGACACTATGCCCGCTTCCGACCGTGATCATAACTTCTCCGGCTCAAGCTTCCTACTTTGTTCCAGATCCCGATTCACGGTACAAATATGAGAACTAGCACGAGAATCCAAAGATCCAGGAAGTAGAAAATACGGTAGCGAGAACAATTTGTTTCCAAAACTAAAAGTTACGTACGAATTGCCATGAAGAATCGGACAGTCTCTAGCCCGGTGGCCCGGCTCACCGCACTTGAGACAAGTATCCTTTTCTTCTTGTTCTTCGGAACCATTGGGGCCTTGCCCTTACCCTTAAGGTCCTTAGCTTGTGGTCCATCTGCTTCTTGGTCTTTTTCTTCTTATTCTTAGACCTCCGAGGTCCAGAAGAAATCACAAGAGCAGACTCCTTCATCAGCGGAGTCTTCATCTGAGACTGAGCGGTCACAAGTTTGTTCATTAGCCCAGCTAAATTACATGCAATCTCATTGCAGTTGAAGTTCATAACAAACTGTGAGAAGGAATCTGGGAGAGACTGTAGGATAAGGTCGGTTTGGAGAGAAGTATCCATTTTAAAATCAAGAGCCTCCAATCTCTCGATCATGGATATCATTTTGAGGACGTGTTCCCCAACCTTCTCACCTTCCTTCATCCTTGCACCGAACAGTTGCTTGGATATCTCATATCTAGCAGTTCTGCTGTGCTCACCATAAAGCTCGGTTAAGTGAGATAGAATCGCCTAGCGAAGTCATTTTCTCATGAGCTCTCTGAAGCTCATTAGACATGGAAGCCATCATATAAGCACGGACTTTCACGTCATCCTTAACCCACTTTTCGTGGTTTTCAATCTCTTCTGATTGGCTCGAGTCCGCATAGGAGGCGCCGGAATGTCCGTCTCCAAGACGTATCCCAGTGCCTCTATACCGAGGACAATCATCGATGCGGAGCCAATCCACAAAGTTAGGTCCCATTAAGGTGTTCTTTTCGAGTAGAATTGCGAGTGGATTCATTGTCATATTGAGTTATGTCCGCATTAAGTATAACAGATTAATTAGTGACTTGTTATATTATGATCCGAGTATAGAATTAAGGTCCTTTCTATTCTTGTTACCCAGCTCCCACTATTTTTATCGGAATAACACACTCCCATGTGAAATCCTAAGTATCGTCGCTCTACTTCATAGTGGTGATCGAGTTCTTTATAAATCTTAATAGAGGGCAACCGAACAGGTTTCTAGTCTATTAATTTTCATAAAGTGGTGTCCAACACCAACCCATCTAATGGATGATTCGATCTTCTTTTTCCCCTTGTTCACTCCCCTCAACCTATACGGTTTCTATGGTTCGTGAACAAGTTAAGTTTATACCATCGACGCAAATCAGTTTCACAATTGAATCTTATCCGGCAACCTATCAGGTTTCTAGGGATAAAATTTGCTCCAACCGAAGGCATCCAATGCGCTCCTGGTAATTTATCCGTCCTCCCCGAACGACTACCCCGATAACTCGGAAGCATAGCACATCCGGTTTGGATTTCAATTTCGAAAACTCGATGGAGGGAAGGAAAACCTTGAAACCTTATAAACTTAATAATTTATAGTGGGAGAATTTTCGCGATTAACGTTACACTTTGCACATTAATCATATTAGCGCGTTTGAGGCATTCATACAATATGAAAAAACCATTCACAACCTAGTTGCTACCAACATGTGGTTCATGGACCGTTCCTAGAAAACAAAAACTCCGTAATCTAATTACAAGTCTTCGTCTTGAATCTTCGTCTTCTCGAAATGGATCTTCCTCCGGTCTTCGTCATTACATATAAATTTTACATTGAAAATTGCATCCTAGATACAAATTTTTCTAGTAAAATAAATAGGCTCAAAACGGCCTTTACAACCCAATCGAATAAAACGAACGATTCAAAAACTAAGTCCACGAACCACATCCCCATTCAAAAGCATTCATCCAATAAATACTAAATAAATGGAAAGCGTAGAGATACATTGATCCAATCAACAATACGAACCGATCCAATCGATTCACACAATCGGTAATGTAATAACGTTCAAAATAATTCGGTCGACCATAAATATTCCAATTAATCAAATTTCCCTTATAAAATGAAATACCATAAATCATTTTAATCATATTAAATCCAATTTAACATGCGGGAGATTAATTTTCAAGAATACACGGAAAAATCGAGCCGGGGTGAAAACGGGCCAGCATGACCGAGTCACCCTCGGCAGCCTACCGGCAGTCACTCCCGGCTTGGCCGAGTCACCCTCGGAAGATGCCGGCCAGGACACGACCGAGTCACCCAGGACACGGTCGGGTCGCTCAGCGATGACTTGGCAGATGCTGGACACGGCCGTGTCACCAGGACACGGCCGAGTCACTGGCCCAGACACGCCGTGTCTCGGACACGGTCGGGTCTCCGTGCGGTGGCACGGCCACCTTGCCGGACACGACCGTGTCACCCAGACACGGTCGAGTCATCCTCGCCAAATTACCCTTTTTGTCCAAAAAGTCGTCAAACGACGATTCGGGGCTAGATTTTCGACGGATATCCAATATCAATATTTTCCGACTTTCATATCTTCAATATAAATCATATTTCCACGAAATTTAAGATTTATATTTAGACATAAACTTACGAAAAATACAATTATTACGAACGAAAAACATATACCACGATTATGACTAAAATGATTCCAAATCATTCACCATTTAATCGAGCATTCCAAATGCCAATATCGTATATACGATCGCAAGACCTACGCTCTGATACCCTTTGTTGGGATTCGGTGCCTAAAACGAAGGCCAGTAGGCGGTAAAGCGAAAATTAATTCGATCCGAATCCTACGAGGATCGATCGAGCTACGTATATACGAATATATAAACGAAAAACAAGAGTCATAAGAAACTAACCCTCGAAGTCCGTTGATTAAATGGAAACCTTCTCTTGAGCTATTCCCCAAGCTCTTGAACGATCCAACGCCGAAAGTACCGCGTCTCTACTTGCCACGCGCCGGAGAAACGAACGGAACGATGATCACCTTGCTATCCTCCGAGGATACGGCTAGAGCTAAGTGATGAAGCTTCCAATATGAGATTATCACACTCTAAGTGTATAACTCACAACTCTCATTTATTTCTTGATTTTTCTCCAAGAATCACCAAGAACAAGTTGAAGAAGAAGATGAAGATAAGTGTTTGAACTCAAAGTCTCACTTTCTCTCTCTCTCAATGTATCTCACGGTTGGCAACTTGGAATGAATGAGTGAGAGATGTCTTCTTCTTCATTTATTCAACTCTTCACATGTTACATCTCATTATTATGAGAATCCAAGCCCCACCACCTCAATGATCAAAACATAAAGAATGGGACAAGGGTCCATATGAAAGTGGGTGGAAATGTGGGGCGGCCCATGTAGAAATCGGACAAGTTCGGTTCGTTTCGGACTCCCACGAGTCCAAACAGATAAACTCCGATTCCGTTCCGATGTATTTGTGTCGTTTAATTAATCCAATTATTTAAACATATCAAATACAAAATAACATAATTAATTTCTCCAAGAAATAATTATATTCATGAATTAAATTAATCACCCAGTGAAATATTTAATTCATTAGGCCGTAAATTAATTTATCCGATAAATTGATTTAAACATCCAATGTCCCAAATTAGATATCCAATATCTAATATTCATAATGAGAGAATTAGCTTAATTCATTCCGTCGTCAATCCTAATGCGCGACTCGGTAGGTCCGTCTCAGTCAGCAATGGGAGGAACCAAAGAGTAGTAGCACCACCTAGCCAGCCTGGCGGCCTACACTGTACCCCAACTGAGAACGAATGATTGGGATCATTCAAGAACCATTCTGTCGTGAATACCAGTAAACGTATAAACCCTTCTTTCAAATATCCCGATCAAGTTATAGGGTCACGGTCAGTCAAACCCTATCTGTACTTGACGCTATGCATGCGTTAATGCAAATCGAGATCATCGAGCTGTCGTGTATCTAATACAACTGGCTCCAATGCTTTGGCCAAAGACTTATGATCTCATCTGCCAATAACCGCATAGGACATATAACCCGCTCACTAACGGGAGAAAGAATTCTATCTTGGTATTCAGTAGGACCTGCTACTTGCCCGTCAAGATGCACGTCGAGGTTGACCCCGCCTTAGGTTTACGTGGTCGAACTACTCTAATGAAAATCTTGACGTCACAAGCACATCCCTACTAAATCCTCAAGTCGAAGGTTCACGAATACCTATCACAACCTTTCGATTCCGTCATTGGTATCCGGAGTGAAATCCATGTGACGAATCGAGGGTGAGTCGGTTCGAGTATACTAATCTAATTAGCATACCTATAACGTGTGCTCCCACTAACTATTAGTGTTCGACAGGCACTCTCCATGTCAAAGAACACGTCATACAAGTCTTTACATAAACTTAACGCCCAGTCAAGTTTCATCGACTTGCGAACGATTAAGTATTTGAGCTATAAACCTTTCCAGTGCCGACCCCCTTATCCAATAAGGAGTGGAACGTTTTGCTCTCAAATGCACGGACTAGTTTCTATATGTTTATTTACGAGTTAGGAATGCCAGTAACTACCAGTAAATAAAGAAACAATCATTTGCCTTATATAAATGGTTTACATAATTACAAGTACAATGCCCTCACTCAACAACCTCTGAGTGGCATTCGAGGGCATACTCCTAACAATCTCCCACTTGCACTCAATGCCACACACTATGGTATCTAATACCCATGTTCTCCAGATGACGCTCCAAGCTAGTCTGAGATAGTGGCTTGGTCAGTGGATCGGCGACGTTGTCGGCCGAGTATACTCGATGCAGCCCACTTTATCCCTTGCGTAAAAATTCTATTACGAGATGCTACTTCCTCTCAATATGTTTGGTGCTGTTGTGAAACCTCGGCTCCTTGGCTGCGCTACTGACTCCGTCATTGTCGCGATGCAGTAGACAGTGACTCAAAGACATGGTATCACTTGAAGTTCTCGCAGTAACTTCTTAATCCAGAAACCTTACTTGGAAGCCTCCGAGGCTGATTGTTTCTCAGCCTGACAGGTGGAATCAGCAGTCGCGCTTTGCTTGGCACTACGCCAAGATACTGCTCCTCCATTAAGAGTAAATATATAGCCAGAAGTGGACATCGAGTCGTCCTTCAGTCCTTGGAAGTCCGAATCAGTGAATCCCACCACATCTAAATCTCCACCGCCATACATAAGAACCATATCTCTCGTTCTTCTCAAGTACTTGAGAACGTTCTTTACAGCAGTCCAATGTTCCCTACCTGGGTTTGCCTGAAACCTACTCACCACGCTTACAGCATGCGCGATGTCAGGTCTTGTACACAACATAGCATACATAAGGCTACCCACGGCCGAAGCATATGGTATATTACTCATTTCCTTGCGTTGTTCCTCACTTTGAGGACACATCTTCAAGGTGAGTTTTATTCCATGTTGCATCGGTAGGAACCCTCTTTTAGAATCATCCATCTTAAATCGCTTTAAGATTTTGTCTATATAGAGGGCTTGGGAAAGACCTATTGTTCTCTTCGCTCTATCCCGGTAGAGTCGAATACCAAGAATATAGGTAGCTTCTCCCAAGTCTTTCATGGAGAAATTACTCGAAAGCCAAGCTTTCACGTAATCGAGCATTCCCACATCATTTCCTATTAGTAGAATGTCATCTACATATAGTACTAAGAATGCGATCTTGCTCCCACTAACCCTCTTGTATACACAAGGTTCCTCTTCATTTTGCACGAAGTCAAACTCTTTGACCGCCTCGTCAAAACGAAGATTCCAACTACGCGACGCTTGCTTGATCCATAAATGGAACGCGAAGCTTGCACACTTTCGAATATCGACTTCGGATACAAAGCCTTTAGGCTGCTCCATATAGATTTCCTCCTCGAGGAATCCATTAAGGAAAGCCGTCTTTACGTCCATTTGCCATATCTCATAATCGTGGTAGGCGGCTATAGCAAGCATCATGCGAATAGACTTGATCATGGCTACGGCGAGAAGGTATCGTGGTAATCGATTCCTTCCTTCAGGTATAACCCTTTGCCACTAGCACGCCTTATAGGCGTCAACCTTGCCATCACCATCGGTCTTTCTCTTGTAGAACCACATGTTCCCAATATGCACTATGCCCTTGGGGCGGACAACAAGATTCCAGACTAGATTGACATCCATCGAGTCTATCTCAGCTTCCATAGCTTCACGCCATTTCGCGGAGTCTACATCCACCATCGCTTGGTCATAGGTCGTCGGGTCGGTCTCTTGGCTATCACTTGGAACCTCATGGAGACCCAGCTCCTCCAAGTGCACAAGCCCATACCTCTCAGGTAAATGAGACACCCTACTAGACCTACGAGGTGGTTGTACTTGTGTTTCAGATAGTTCGGTTCTAGTTTCTTGCACAGGTGTCTCTCGAGGAGTTTCATTGTATTCTTCTAAAGAAATACTTCTACCTGCTCCGCCTTCCTGAATGAACTCATCTTCCAGGAAGTGTGCTTGTAAAGCAACAATGATCCTTCGATCTTCGGGCATGTAGAATAGATATCCCATCGTCCCAGACGGGAATCCAATGAAACGTCCCTTCGCAGACCTAGCTTCCAACTTTTCCACCTTAGTCTTCTTGACATAAGCGGGACATCCCCAAATCCTAATATGATTAAGACTTGGTTTCCTTCCTTCCCACATCTCATGTGGAGTTTTAGGAACGGATTTGGAAGGACATCTGTTCAAGATATACGCGGCAGTCAGGAGTGCATACCCCCACAGGTAAATCGGCAAGTCAGTATAGCCTAGCATGGAACGGACCATGTTCAACAGGGTCCGGTTCCTTATTTCTGACACACCATTTAACTGAGGAGTACCTGGAGGTGTTAGTTGTGAAACTATTCCATGTTCCTTAAGGAACTCGTCAAACTCCGTACTCATATACTCGCCACCTCGGTCCGACCGAAGTGCTTTGATATGATTACCAGTTTGTTTCGACTAGGGCCTTGAATTCTGGAATTTCTCAAAGGCCTCGGATTTATGTTTCATTAGGTATACATAACCATACCTAGTATGATCATCTGTAAACGTAATGAAATATTGATATCCGTCACGTCTCGCTTCTAAAGCACCACATACGTCGGTATGGATTAATCCCGATTTATCGGCTCTTTCAAAAGTCCTGTGAAGGGGACTTAGTCATTTTGCCTTTAAGGCAAGATTCACAAGTAGGAAAGGGATCCGATCCCAATGGACCCATAAGTCCATCTTTTTCCATCTTGTAAATCTTGGTCTGACCAACATGACCAAGTCTCGGATGCCATGGCATAACTTGATTGGTTTCATCCCTACCACGTTTTCTAGTCATAGTATTCACAACTACTTTGTTCTTGAGATTTAGATGATACAATCCATTCAACAATGTAGCAGTACCCACTAGTTTATTTCTAAAATAAATTTTGGGAACCATCACCAATGAAAAATGAAAAGCCTTTTCGGTCCATGTCCGGAATGGATACAATGTTTTTGTGCCCCTTGGGCAAAACAAGTACATATTCGAAAGTCAAAACAAAGCCGGATTCTAAACACAAAAGACGTGATCCTATGTCGGTTGCCTCGACACTATGCCCGCTTCCGACCGTGATCATAACTTCTCCGGCTCCAAGCTTCCTACTTTGTTCAGATCCCGATTCACGGTACAAATATGAGAACTAGCACGAGAATCCAAGATATCAGAAGTAGAAAATACGGTAGCGAGAACAATTTGTTTCCAAAACTAAAAGTTACAGCACAGATTGCCATGAAGAATCGGACAGTCTCTAGCCCGGTGGCCCACTCACCGCACTTGAGACAAGTATCCTTTTTCTTCTTGTTCTTCGGAACCATTGGGGCCTTGCCCTTACCCTTAAGGTCCTTAGCTTGTGGTCCACTCTGCTTCTTGGTCTTTTTCTTCTAATTCTTAGACCTCCGAGGTCCAGAAGAAATCACAAGAGCAGACTCCTTCATCCGCGAGTCTTCATTTGAGACGAGCGGTCACAAGTTTGTTCATTAGCCCGGCTAAATTACATGCAATCTCATTGCGGTTGAAGTTCATAACAAACCGTGAGAAGGAATCGGGAGAGACCGTAGGATAAGGTCGGTTTGAGAGAAGTATCCATTTTAAAATCAAGAGCCTCCAATCTCTCGATCATGGATATCATTTTGAGGACGTGTTCCCCAACCTTCTCACCTTCCTTCATCCTTGCACCGAGCAGTTGCTTGGATATCTCATATCTAGCGATTCTGCTTTGTGCTCACCATAAAGCTCGGTTAAGTGAGATAGAATGCCTAGCGAAGTCATTTTCTCATGAGCTCTCTGAAGCTCATTAGACATGGAAGCCATCATATAAGCACGGACTTTCACGTCATCCTTAACCCACTTTTCGTGGTTTTCAATCTCTTCTGATTGGCTCGAGTCCGCATAGGAGGCGCCGGAATGTCCGTCTCCAAGACGTATCCCGGTGCCTCTATACGAGGACAATCATCGAGTTGCGGAGCCAATCCACAAAGTTAGGTCCCATTAAGGTGTTCTTTTCGAGTAGAATTGCGAGTGGATTCATTGTCATATTGAGTTATGTCCGCATTAAGTATAGCATTAATTAGTGACTTGTTATATTATGATCGAGTATAGAATTAAGGTCCTTTCTATTCTTGTTACCCGGCTCCCACTATTTTTATCTAATAACACACTCCCATGTGAAATCCGGAAGTATCGTCGCTCTACTTCATAGTGGTGATCGAGTTCTTTATAAATCTTAATAGAGGGCAACCGAATGTGGTTTCTAGTCTATTAATTTTCATAAAGTGGTGTCCAACACCAACCCATCTAATGGATGATTCGATCTTCTTTTTCCCCTTGTTCACTCCCCTCAACCTATACGGTTTCTATGGTTCGTGAACAAGTTAAGTTTATACCATCGACGCAAATCAGTTTCACAATTGAATCTTATCCGGCAACCTATCAGGTTTCTAGCGTAGAGATACATTGATTCAATCAACAATACGAACCGATCCAATCGATTCACACAATCGGTAATGTAATAACGTTCAAAATAATTCGGTCGACCATAAATATTCCAATTAATCAAATTTCCCTTATAAAATGAAATACCATAAATCATTTTAATCATATTAAATCCAATTTAACATGCGGGAGATTAATTTTCAAGAATACACGGAAAAATCGAGCCGGGGTGAAAGCAGGCCGGCATGGCCAAGTCACCTCGGCGACTCACCGCGATCACTCCGGCTTGGCCGAGTCACCCTCGGAAGATGCCGGCCAGGACACGACCGAGTCACCCAGACACGGTCGGGTCGCTCAGCGATGACTTGGCAGGTGCCGGACACGGCCGTGTCACCCAGGACACGGCCGAGTCACTTCGGCCAGACACGCCGTGTCTCGGACACGGTCGGGTCTCCAGGCGTGCTCGCCACCTTGCCGGACACGACCGTGTCACCCAGGACACGGTCGAGTCATCCTCGGCCAAATTACCCTTTTTGTCCAAAAAGTCGTCCGACGACGATTCGGGGCTAGATTTTCGACCGGATATCCAATATCAATATTTTCCGACTTTCATATCTTCAATATAAATCATATTTCCACGAAATTTAAGATTTATATTTAGACATAAACTTACGAAAAATACAATTATTACGAACGAAAAACATATACCACGATTATGACTAAAATGATTCCAAATCATTCACCATTTAATCGAGCATTCCAAATGCCAATATCGTATATACGATCGCAAGACCTACGCTCCGATACCACTGTTGGGATTCGGTGCCTAAAACGAAGGCCCAGCGGAAGCGGTAAAACGAAAATTAATTCGATCCGAATCCCTACGAGGATCGATCGAGCTACGTATATACGAATATATAAACGAAAAACAAGAGTCATAAGAAACTAACCCTCGAAGTCCGTTGATTAAATGGAAACCTTCTCTTGAGCTATTCCCCAAGCTCTTGAACGATCCAACGCCGAAAGTACCGCGTCTCTACTTGCCACGCGCCGGAGAAACGAACGGAACGATGATCACCTTGCTATCCTCCGAGGATACGGCTAGAGCTAAGTGATGAAGCTTCCAATATGAGATTATCACACTCTAAGTGTATAACTCACAACTCTCATTTATTTCTTGATTCTTCTCCAAGAATCACCAAGAACAAGTTGAAGAAGAAGATGAAGATAAGTGTTTGAACTCAAAGTCTCACTTTCTCTCTCTCTCAATGTATCTCACGGTTGGCAACTTGGAATGAATGAGTGAGAGATGTCTTCTTCTTCATTTATTCAACTCTTCACATGTTACATCTCATTATTATGAGAATCCAAGCCCCACCACCTCAATGATCAAAACATAAAGAATGGGACAAGGGTCCATATGAAAGTGGGTGGAAATGTGGGGGGCGGCCCATGTAGAAATCGGACAAGTTCGGTTCGTTTGGACTCCCACGAGTCCAAACAGATAAACTCCGATTCCGTTCCGATGTATTTGTGTCGTTTAATTAATCCAATTATTTAAACATATCAAATACAAAATAACATAATTAATTTCTCCAAGAAATAATTATATTCATGAATTAAATTAATCACCCAGTGAAATATTTAATTCATTAGGCCGTAAATTAATTTATCCGATAAATTGATTTAAACATCCAATGTCCCAAATTAGATATCCAATATCTAATATTCATAATGAGAGAATTAGCTTAATTCATTCCGTCGTCAATCCTAATGCGCGACTCGGTAGGTCCGTCTCAGTCAGCAATGGGAGGAACCAAAGAGTAGTAGCACCACCTAGCCAGCCTGGCGGCCTACACTGTACCCCATCTGAGAACGAATGATTGGGATCATTCAAGAACCATTCTGTCGTGAATACCAGTAAACGTATAAACCCTTCTTTCAAATATCCCGATCAAGTTATAGGGTCACGGTAAGTCATACCATATCTGTACTTGACGCTATGCATGCGTTAATGCAAATCTAGATCATCGAGTGCCGTGTATCTAATACAACTGGCTCCAATGCTTTGGCCAAAGACTTATGATCTCATCCGCCAATAACCGCATAGGACATATAACCCGCTCACTAACGGGAGAAAGAATTCTATCTTGGTATTCGGTAGGACTGCTACTTGCCGTCAAGATGCACGTCGAGGTTGACCCCGCCTTCGGTTTACGTGGTCGAACTACTCTAATGAAAATCTTGACGTCACAAGCACATCCCTACTAAATCCTCAAGTCGAAGGTTCACGAATACCTATCACAACATTTCGATTCCGTCATTGATCGTCCTGAGTGAAATCCATTTGACGAATCGAGGGTGAGTCGGTTCGAGTATACTAATCTAATTAGCATACCTATAACGTGTGCTCCCACTAACTATTAGTGTTCGACAGGCACTCTCCATGTCAAAGAACACGTCATACAAGTCTTTACATAAACTTAACGCCTACCAAGTTTCATCGACTTGCGAACGATTAAGTATTTGAGCTATAAACCTTTCCAGTGCCGACCCCCTTATCCAATAAGGAGTGGAACGTTTTGCTCTCAAATGCACGGACTAGTTTCTATATGTTTATTTACGAGTTAGGAATGCCAGTAACTACCAGTAAATAAAGAAACAATCATTTGCCTTATATAAATGGTTTACATAATTACAAGTACAATGCCCTCACTCAACAACCTCTGAGTGGCATTCGAGGGCATACTCCTAACAATAATACTGTTACATAAACAAAGTACAATAAGACATCTTAAAATAAAATAAAAGTAAAAGACTCTCCGGCACAGTATCACGCTTGACCCTCCTCGTCGTACTGTCCCGATACCCGCTCGTCCACATGCTCATAACATGAAATTCATGTAATGAATTTCTCCCGAATGGGGTTACCTTTGAATCCCAAGTGCAAATGAATACTCTTGAACCATTACAACTTACACATTCAAGTACATGCACAAAAGTTTTGAAAGCCAAGATAATGATTTACGAAAATGTAATTATCTATAATATATCACAAAATCAAGCACAAGATGAACTGTGGACCACGTTAGGAGTAACTGATCCTCCGAGGCTCGTCGGAGCCTCCCAGAGTGGTTAATCCAATAGTTCGTGAGCCAGTCCAGAGGTTATGACTCCCCTAAGGCCGCATCAGACCCTCACGGAGTGAACATAAACACACATACATGATGATGACGCATACTTGCATGCAGTGAACTACCATAATTCAATATGTAAAAGGTATGCTAGTTTTTAATATTGATAATAAAATAAAATAAAATATAAAAATAAGTTAAAAAATGATATCACCTAAATACCCGTTTATTTTTTATTACTTTATTAAATATTAAAGAACTAGACAATTCCCACCATATTCCCACCCATCTTTACCATTTCCTACTCAAACCACACCATTGGCGCCAAAAAACCACTGCCGCCAGCATAAATTTGTAAGATGTGACGCTGCGATTAGAGATGTTAAACGGGTTAGTCCTAGCGGTTCCGGGCTAGTTCTAACGGGCTTCGGGCTAAACGGTCCGGACAAAAAAAGCTCGGATTTAAACGGACTAGGAAATATCGGGTCCGAGCCCGTTTAACATCTCTAGCTGCGATAATACATGTAACAACACTGCAACATTACTTTAGTGACAAGCAAAGATGCGGCATTGTTTTTAACAATGACACCACTTTACTATGTAGGGATGCATGTATGCTACATCGATGCTTAGGTAATTTAAAAAAAAACATATTTATCAAGTTTTCAATTTAATAATTTTGTGGTCATATAATCTTGAAAGGGTGATTTTTACAATTATAATTCATGCATAATAAATAAAATGTATGGCAATTGCACAAATTAATTTATAAAGTTAATAACACGTTTGAAGGCCGGTGGCAGACGACAGCAGCGATGATGGGCTGGTGTTGGAGATGAGGCATGGGGTAGAGTGGATTTTTTACTTTTAAGATGATTATGCTTTTAAATTATTTTTTTCATCAAGGGTGTTTAAGTAATTTCATTTACTTTTCATCTTTTTAATTATTTCGTGATACGATGCTATTAGATTTTACGAGGCACCAAGACATTACAACATAGTGAACAAGCATAAATGCACGAAATATGATATTAAATAGATCTGATGGTGTTGGACGATAACAATAGTTCACTGCACCTGGAATTGATACTAACTTTGTCCAAAAGACAAAAACAAATATTACATTCGTCATGCTTGTTTGAGGAGAAAAGTAAAGGCAATGAATCAGATTGTATTGATATGATAAATAGAGGCGCTTTATATGGCATTCTGAAGAGTCTTTCCATACATAGGATTCCTAGTTAAGGTAAGACATCTAACAGGATCCAACTACTTATGGAAGAGTCCAGAACATTCCATAACTCTTATCCCCCTACAACTAGTATTAGGTAAGACACCAATACGGGAATGATTTCCCGGAACACTCCCCCTGTGTCGAACGCTAATACTAACATGGTGCACACGGTGTCTCCTCGGTAAAAAACCTTTCCAAGTCAAATAAAACCCCGTGGGAAAAACAAAGACTTTGGTGAGGAAAAAGAGCGCAACGCACCAACTACAAATGTCAGAATCATGTGAAGTATACTCCCCCTGAGGTATACATGATAGCTCATTCCATCGAGCCATCTTTAGTTGAGCTCGGATAATCGACACATGCCGATGCTTCTCACATGTTTCTCAAATGTAGATTTCGGCAGAGACTTAGTGAACAAGTCTGCGATATTCTCATCGGAACTCACTTGTTTCACTTCGATATTCAGCAATTTCTGCTGCTGCTGATTATAAAAGAACTTCGGCGCAATATGCTTGGTATTGTCACCCTTTATGAAACCTAACTTCATCTGCTCAATGCATGCCGCATTGTCCTCAAAGATGCAAGTAGGGGTTGCTGTAGTGGGATCTAATCCACACGTTCCTCGTAATGGTCTATGACTGACCGGAGCCAAATGCACTCCCTTACGGATTCGTGCAATGCAATTATCTCTGCATGGTTCGAGGAAGTGGCAACCAGGGTCTGCTTGGTAGATCGCCAAGATATCGCCGTATTCCCAATGGTGAACACATAACCAGTTTGGGAACGTCCTTTATGCGGGTCAGAGAGATAACCGACATCAGCAAATTCAACTAACGTGTCGTTAGGATTCTCTGCATAAGGGGTAAGCTTGCTCGCATTAGCACTTCAGGTAGTCAAGCTATCATGCTTAGCTGCAATATCAGAGGAAGATCGACGGTCGGTATGCATCGTCTTAACTCAACAATTCCTTTCGGAATATCACTCTCTTTTGCGTAGGGAAAGAACAATCCAAGGTCACTGGAGCCTTTCAAGTATCGAAAGATGTGTTTTACTCCATTCCAATGCCTTATCGTGGGAGCGGAGCTAAATCTCACTAACAGATTCACAGAGAATGCGATGTCTGGACGAGTGCATTGAGCCAGATACAATAACGCACCGATTGCGCTAAGGTACGGTGTTTCTGCTCCAAGGACCTCTTCATCCCCCTCTTTAGGACCAAACGGATCCTTGTTCATTTCCAGACTTCGACCAATCGTGGGGGTAGCAAGAGGATGTGCCTTGTCCATACTAAATCGCCTGAGCATTTTGTGGACATAGGCAGACTGATGAATGAGTATACCATCATCTCGATGTTCTAGCTCTAAGCCCAAGCAGAATCGAGTCCTCCCCAGATCTTTCATCTAGAATTCGGATTTAAGGTAGCGGGCCGTTTCATTGACCTCATCTATGGTACCGATGACATTCATGTCATCTACATAGACGGCTACAATCGCGAATCCTGCATATGTTCTTTTCACGAATATGCATGGACAGATGTCACTGTTCTTGTATCCCTTCCCAACCAAGTATTCACTTAGGCGGTTGTACCATATCCTTCCGGATTGTTTCAAACCATACAGTGAACGATGCAATTTCACAGCGTACGCGCTCCGTGGTTTAGAGCTACTTGATTTGGGCCATGAAATCCCTTCAGGGACTTTCATATAGATATCCGTATCTAGATCCCCATAAAGATACGCTGTAACCACATCCATAAGCTGCATGTTCAGTTTTTCGGACACTACCAAACTGACTAAGTAGCGGAAAGTGATGATGTCCATAACGAGAGAATATGTCTCCTCGTAGTCAATGCCAGGGCGCTGCGAGAAGCCTTGGGCAACTAGTCTCGATTTGTAACGCATGACCTCATCCTTATCATTGCGTTTACGAACAAAGACCCATTTATGTCCAACTGGTTTAACGCCCATGGGTATTGGCTCGATACGGCCAAATACCTCACGTTTAGCCATTGAGTCTAGTTCAGCCTACATTGCATCTTTCCATTTCGGCCAATCGGCTCGTTGTTGACACTCAGCAACCGAGCGCGGCTCAGCGTCGTTGTCTTCAATAATTTCTTGAGCGACGGAGTAGGCAAAAGCATCGTCGACTAGCGTGGACGACACATCGATAAATGCGTATTCACTCGTACATTGCATCGAGATTTCTTTATTTTCTGACATCAACAAAGTTTCCGACGCGTCCGTCGATTGTTCCATTGTTGATTCGAGGACATATCCGTAGTCAGAGATAATCTCGTGTGACGGAGTCACTGTGTCGATGATGAGAGGATTTTGTGCCTCCGTTCCTCTTCTCTTTCGAGGTTCGGTATCCTTTCTACCCACTGGCCTCCCCCTCTTTCGAGCAGGGATAAGAGCATCCGAAGCAGCCGTCCCACCACTAAGGTTGACGCCGGTGGCATCATTCCTTTGGGCGGATGAACCTTGACCTATAACTGGGACTTCTAACCTTGCAGGAATATTCGCAGTGGGAATGGTAGATCTTGTCACTTTCGCAGTATCAGTAAAGCTGTCGGGCATCGAATCCGCAACTTTCTGAAGACTGAGAATACGTTGCACTTCTAGCTCGGATTGAGCTGTGCGGGGATCTTGATGAGGCAAGGAGGGAGCACACCAGACAATTTCGTGGCATTCAACTGGAATCGTTCGATTCCTCTCTCCCCCTAACGATGGGAAGTTTGTCTCATCAAAGTGACAATCTGCAAATCTTGCAGTGAACAGATCTCCTGTCAAAGGTTCCAAATAGCGGATAATTTTAGGCGATTCATAGCCAACATATATACCTAATCGTCTCTGCGGACCCATTTTAGTACGCTGTGGAGGCGTAATTGGCACATATACTGCACAACCAAAAATGCGTAAGTGTGAAATATCAGGCTCATATCCAGTTACCAACTGGTACGCACTAAACGGTTGATTGGCAGTGGGTCGAAAGCGAATAAGTATAGCCGCATGCAAAATTGCATAACCCAGTGGAAATCGGCAAGTTGCTGCGCAATACCAATGCTCGGGCGATAAGCTGTAACCGCTTAATCATAGCCTCGGCAAGGCCATTCTGCGAATGAACGTGGGGGACGGGATGTTCAACATCAATCCCAATCGACATGCAATAGTCGTCAAAAGACTTTGACGTAAACTCTCCAGCATTGTCCAATCTTAATGACGAGATTGGGAAGTCGGGGTGGTTAGCCCGTAACTTGATGATTTGTGCTAGGAGTTTAGCAAATGCAGCGTTTCTCGTGGATAGCAGAGCGACGTGTGACCATCGCATCGATGCATAAACCAGAACCATAAAATATCTGAATGGTCCGCACTCTGGTTGAATAGGTCCACATATGTCCCCTTGAATTCTTTGTAAGAAGCGAATATTTTGTGTTGAGTCTTTAGCAAAGGACGAAGAGGGTATCAACTTTGCTAGTGAACAGGCTTTACAAAACGATTTATGGGCATTAGAAATTGCCACGGAAGCCTCGGGATTTACAAGAGATGCACCGTCAACCTTATCAGGGCGTGCGATCTTTAGTCCCGGTGATACGGTATCAAGCTCACTCACATCAATGCCGATATCGAGTGGTGCTTCCAATCGTTTTCTGGACTTGAAAAACGGATGACCATGTGAGTTTTTCAAAATGCGAATCATCATGTCGCGTCCAGGGTGACCGAGTCGGTCATGCCATAGTTGGTATGCTTCGGAATCACACAGTTCGTGACTCACAGCATAGGATTCAATAACCCTTATTGTAGTCTGGTATAAACCACTACTTAGACTCATAAGTTTCTAGAGAAAGCGGCGTCTTCCGCATTCTGCCAGAGTAACACACAAAAATTCTGTCCCATTCTCACAATGTGTATCAAAGTGATAACCGTTGGCACGGATGTCCCTAAAACTTAGCAAGGTTCGGTTTGCTCTTGGGACATAGAGAGCATTTGTGACATTAATATGCGTACCATTAGGTAGCAAGAAATGAGCAGGTCCCCTCCCTTGAATTACTTGGGAGGAACCAATCATTGTTGTCACTGAGGATATGTATGGCACAATATCCTTGAATAATTGCCTATTCCGAAGAATAGTGTGGGTTGTTCCACTATCAGCAAGGCACTCAATTTCGCCACGAGACATTTACAATAACACATGAAACTCGATTAGTATTATGATTAGAGACATAGAGAAAACTCATTAACATCGAGTTTGGGGAAATTCGACCAAGTTGGTTAGGATCAAAGTTAGCACAATCGCTGGAAATAATTTCCGCGCAGCTTGACCTTTGTTCACTAAAATAGCAATAACTTCTTCGTTAAGAAGGCTATGGATGAACGGTTAGTTGTTTTGGAAACTAGACTTCCGTAACTTTCTGTCCATATGTCGTACACTTTCTGTATCATTAAACTTAGATCTCAGTGCTCGTTTCAATTTGATATTTTGGTATTTCCCTATTGTTGAGTGATAGAGCAAGGTTGAAGCCTTTTTCAAAGGCATTATTGTTGATACAATACTATGGAAATATGGTCATAGGAGCATTTAAATACTTTAAAATGCATCTTGGTTTTCGATTTATATCTCTACTAATGATCCTTTCGGTAACTCCAACTTGGTAGACTTGCAGAGAAAGTAGGAATGTCGGTACAGCTAAGACTGTTTAAAAACCACTGATTCCGTTTGAACTCTCAAAGCATAAACAAATACCAAGGAGGATGCGCCTAGTCGTGATCAAAAGTTTTGATGAAATCCTACCAATGTATCAAATTTTTAACCAAGCAATTCATTGCTAGCAATTATTTTGTGATAAACCAAACATGCTTTCGAAGGGAAAAAATAAAATTCATCTTTGCACAATCAGAGCAATTAAAAGAATTTTATTCATCATGGCCAACTTTATTACATTCATGAAAATCCAAAGTAGTTCTCAGAAACTAGAAACAAGACAAAACATAACCAAAGCGTAAAACTAGTCAAAGTCGGCAACATCCATATGTTGGTCTTTGTCCGCAATGGTGAGAGGAGGGATCTCAGTCTGGATCTCAATATGGTTCACCTCCGTATTCTCATTATCTTCTTCCATGTAATTCGACTCTTGAGTCAAATATTGTTTATAGTGCTTGTAGTAAGCTTGGATGTTCTTTGGCGCTTTGCAATTGCGGTAAGTATGCTTCTTCGATCCACAAGTATAGCAATTCCGGCCTTCCTTTGGAGTGGTTCCATTCCCGGCGGCAGGAGGCGGCCCACGTGGTTGGGTTCCACTAGGTCCCGTGGCCGAGCCACCTTGCTTCTTCCACACGTTGGAACGACGACCTCGTCTTTTCCCTCGCTTGCTCGAGTCATGCATCCGTGGTGCTTGCAAAAACTGAGTAGCGTTGCCTTTTCTATTTTGTCGTGGTGCTTTCCTGTGGGTAGCCTGATTCACTTCCGGAATCGGCTTCGTACCAGCTGGGCGCGCATTGCTATTGAGAATAATCTCATGGTGCCTTTCTTTTTTCGCGAGGTGAGAGATAAGGTCACTAAAGTTCTTAATTCTCCCTTCCTCATAGGCAACGCGCAGCTGATGAGCAATTACACTTGCTCCCACGGGAAACGTGTTAAGAGTCTTCTCGATCAAATCTTGATCAGACTTCTTGACACCACAAAAATCAAGATTAGCGCGAAGATCGAGGATAGCTTGATTATAGGCTTCCACATTCGCATAATCCAAAAATCGGATTTGCTCCCACTGAAGTTGCAATTCGGGGAAGCGCTGATCATGCACATTATTAAATCGTTGTTCGAGTGTATCCCATAGTTCTTTGGGGGTTTGCAAGTTCATATAACACTTTTTCAACAGCGGGTGTATATGTCTACGCAAGTACATCAGTGCATTAGCCTTGGTTTCCTCACTCGGTTCTTGAGCGGTAGGCTCGTTAGAGGGAAAGATGGTGGTGGTAAATCTCTTACCGACGAACGCCAAGCGAACGTCTGAGACCCACCTATGGTACTCCTTACCAGCATGGTCAAGGATGTCGAACTCCGGATGAACATTGGAGCTTTGTGCCATCTACAAGATATAAACAAGAGGAAGTTAGTCTTGTTGGATTTTCAGTGACAATGTAAACGGTCACAATCGATGCTTTTAAAAGCGTGTAACATAACCGTTACTCGATTTACTTACCTTAATTGTTGTTTAGTAAAGTCGACAAAAAAACGGCGATATCAGATCGCACCCAGATACGTGGTGTATGCAACAACCACAAGTATCGAATTTTCAATAATTCCGTGACTCCCCCAGGACCGTCACACAGTTTTCTTCGACACGCAGAGATACCGACTTCTCTCGCGGTCTCATTCACCGCAAAGTAGCGTGGGAGATAAAGAACCCAAAACCCGTGTCCCCAAAAGAAAAATTCCTAAAAGGAGAGAATTGAAATAGGGACAAGTTAGATAATTACCTCGATTATAAAATTAGGCACGTGCTGAATCTGTGGTGTGCTTCGATCTACCGGTTGGTACTCGATGCGACGACGTGAAACCGGAGGCGCAATTTTGGCGGCTCAAGATAAGTTGATGTTCGGGTTTTGGTCCGAGAGTCCAACTGGTCGGACTAGCCGGACTGAGCTGGTTTGGCGGTCATGGGCGGCGGTGGTCGGCGGCGGTTGCTGGCGGCATTGTGGTTGGCGGCGGGCTGTGGCGGCATGGGCAATGGAGCGGTAAGGCGGTGGCGCGGCTGGCGGCGCAAGAATGGCGCTGGGCGGTGGCTAAGGCGAGGCGCTGCTGGCGTTAGCGGTCCGGGGTTTCGGGCGGATTCGACGGCGGCGTCCGGCCATGGGAGGGCGGGCGGCCCGATCGCGGCGGTGCATGGGCTAAGCCGGGCGGCGGAAGCCGGGTGGTGGTATCAAGTGGCGGCAATGGCAATGGCGACGGAGCCGACAGTGGCGGTGGTGGCGGGCTGCGGTCCATGGTGGCGGCGGAAGCCGACATGACGATGGCCGGGCTGGGGCGGTGGTGCTCGGCCGATTTCTTCTTTTTTTTTTCGTTCGAGCTACGTGCTGATAACGTGTTTGAGGAGAAAAGTAAAGACAGCAAATCAATTGTATTGATAACAATGAATAGAGGGGCCTTTATATAGGCATTACAAAGAGAGTCTTTCCATACATAGGATTCCTAGTTAAGGTAAGACATCTAACAGGATCCAACTACTTATGGAAGAGTCCAGAACCTTCCATAACTCTTATCCCCCTACAACTAGTATTAGGTAAGACACCAATACGGGAAGGATTTCCCGGAACAATGCTCAAAATTTTATATTTACTATTTTTTATCTCTTTAGAAATTTAATATTTTTCACTTTTACACGCTCACTTCAAACTATCACAATTAAATCAGTTAATCTTCACCGCATATTTACCACTAATATATTTTACCTCTTAGTTTCCACCACACACTGAACACCATTGCTTACACAACTTACCAATCTATCGTATCCAACTATTTATCTAAAGAAAATACTAAAAATGCACCATCTATCAAGCTTTAAACTGGACAAGTACTTATTCAAGTGATAATCCATCTAAATTCTCATTTTGTAACACCCCCAAGACAGTCGAGGTATGTCATAGCGTCGTGAACCCTTTACTTGAGTTTCACCAGGCAATTTAACCAACATTACACATATCAACCCTTTAGGTTGATGAAAAACAACACGTCATCAACGACGAAAACACAATCATTCACCCAGTTCAACCGGTAAATACTCCAAATACATACATCACTAATCAAAAGATATAAAATCCCAAAATCATTTCAAAAATTAATACCCGTAAAGTACTCGATCATTGCCTACACAAAAATGAAAGTACGACAAGACGTCCGAAAATGAAATAAGGGTGAAAGACTCTCGGGCACATTATCATGCTTAGTCTTCATCGTCGTACTGTCCCGGTACCTGCTCGTCCACACGCTCATAACCTGAAATTCATGAAATGAATTCCCCCCCAAATGGGGTTACCTTTGAATCGCTAGTGCAAGTAAATACACCTGAATCACTACAAGTTACATATTCAAGTACATGCACGAAAGTTTGAAAGTCAAGATTAACAAAACCAGGCACAAGATTAATAATTGACCAGGCCAGGGGTCACTGGCCCCCCGAGGCCCCGTAGGAGCCTCCCGGAGTGGTTAGCCCAACCATTCGTGAGCCAGTCCAGCGGTTACTGGCTCTCCAGAGGCCCCATCAAACCCTCATACAGTGAACATAAACATAAATACATCACACATGCATTACTTTTCACTCTAAGTATGTAGGTTCATAGGAATTACTTGCCTTTGAGATATGGTGAAAGGCTACGAGAAGAGAAATGCCCATGGTGGACACGAACCGAAAACCCTGAGACTAAATGATCCGTAAAATAATTTAACATTGATAGATAGAAAATATTGAGTAATTTCATGTGTCAATTGCGTAATTTTATTTAATTTTATTATATTTATTTTAGCATATTATATTATTTTTCTACCTATTTGAATTATGAAAGCAATTTACTTCACCAAGTGGAATGATTGATTATTTGAGGTATTTGGATTATTTTAAAAGTTACAATAATAATTGGGCCATCAAGAAAGCAACCCAAAAGAGTTTGGACCGATAGATAAGTCGCAGCAAATCACACTGGACCACCCAACACAGACTCAATCTCGAGATTTTATATTATTTTGACCCAAAAGTGAATTAAATTGAAACATAGTGGCCCAATTAAAATTATAAAGCGGCTCGAGAGTTTTATTATGGTAGGATACATATTGCATGAGTTATAAAAGGGATGACAAACCTATCGATCGTGATCTAATCATCACACCTCCTTCATCATTATCTCATCTAATCACACACATCGCGGCATGCTGAGCTGAAAAAGAGAGGATAAAATGAATTTATAAAAAGAAAAGGGCACAACTATCAAGGAAGAAAAAGGCACACCAATTGAGAGGGAAGATCGAGGCCAATTCAGGATTAAGAGAAAAGGAGACTATTTCCTAGTTTTTAATCCTATGCTCCATAATTATTTTATGACTTATTTAGCCAACATGTCTAGTTAATTTATTTATTCCGTTCTTAGGAAAGTTTGAAATCGTACCTACGTATTTATGATTTAACCCCGTGACATATTCTTGAATTGATTCCGTTGAGTTATCTTTGTGTTATTGAGGGGATTTATTTATGCTACAATTCACTTTGATTAGTTTAGCCAACTTAATTGAGGTTTTCATATCTATTGCTAGATCTAGAGTTATAATACGTAATCGTTATAGTTCTAAATCACAAGTAGCAACAATTGATTTTATTTAGTTGGGTAGCATAAAATCATGATCCCTTTGGTCGAGCATGTGAACTCAATATCCTGTCTATTCCCATTGTTTTGATTCCCAATGCATCTAACGAATAAGATTTGAAGAGCTTATTTTGAATCATTCGTCTAGATAGGTTTAATTGAAGAGATTCTTTTGATTAAATAAACTTAAGAAACGATTGGAATCAACAGAGCTTGTTGTTGTTTTTAGAGTAGGAGTTCAATCGGGACTAAGGAAAGATAAGTAGGGTTGGGACCGGTTCGGTTCTTGGTAAAAAATTAAAGAACCAGAACTGGTTTTTAAATACATAAACCAGTTCGGTTTTTGACCACTTTTTTCAGGAACCGAATTAGGAACCGAAACCGAAAAAACCGATTTTTTCTTTAGGAACCGAATTAGGAACCGGAACCGAATTTAATGTGTAAAAACCGGGTTTTTCGGTTCTTTTAGGAACCGAATTGTGCAAAAAAACCGAATTTTTTAAAAAAAACGAATTTTAAGTAGAAATCGAATTTAATGTGTAATATTTTGAACAAAATACATTTAATTTGCTTTATTTAATACCTATATTATGTAAAAAATTATATATAATATTATTTTTATTATTATATATATAAAATATATACAGAACCGGTTCCAAACCGGTTTTTTCTAACATCATAAAATAGGAACCGGAACCGAATTATTAAAAAGGAACCGAATTAAGAACCAGAACCGGTTAATAATAAAAAAAACCGGAACTGGAACCGGAACCAAATTTTTCGGTTCGGTTCTTATTAAAATTCGATTATTCGGGTAAAAATCCCAGCCCTAAAGATAAGTATTGCATTGAATCATAATTTGTAGTGGGATGGTGGAAAACGAAAATAAGAACTGGATTCTCCTTCTTAATATATTCCCTTTTAATTTCTATAGCTTTGATTTATGCTTGTTTGTTTATTTTATTTGTTTCAATTTCACCAACCAAAATCCCCCTCTATCATCATCATCATCATCATCATCATCATTATTATTGTTATTCATATTAATATTTTTATAAATTTTGAACTTAGTAAATACAATTATTTCATGCGTTTCTTGTGGGTTCGACCCTTACTCGCCAATACTACTATTTAGTATAAGTAAGTCAAGGAACTTTATTAATATTTATTTTGATGAGTCTCGACAGCACGGTCAAACATCAACACAATTGAATTTTAAACGGAATTCTACCCGACCGTACCTACGATTCATGTAAATCAACAATTCGACACGTAGAGGGCGGATTACAACTAATCCTCTCGATTTTCACCAAAGTATGAAAATCACAACATGAATTTCTAGGAAAAACATGTATTCGGGATAGATAATTATTATAAAACAAGAATCTAAGAGTGATTCATGCTGAAATGACCAAAATAAAAATCCTCCAAATCAAAAAATATAGGGTTATAGGATGATTACCTCGAATTCAAGGATGAAAGAACGATTTGTTGTTGTTGATATACACCAAACCCTTTTCAATTACGAAATACCATAAAAATTGTTAGTTGTACACTAATATGTTTTGTTTTAGTTTTATATGGTTACAAGGTCATGTGGGAATAAAAACTTACAGTATTTTCCAAAAATCACCAAACGAGATCGAGTCTTGAGGCAAAGAAGAAAAGAAAGGAGTGATGCACTCATGCATCTACCGTTTTCTTTGAAACGTCACCTAGTGAGTCGGAAAACGAGAATGAAATCATGGCAATTATTGCTAAAAGGACATTGAAGCAATTAGCCAACCCGAAGCTACCTCAACAACCACTATGAATCACAATACCAGCTATTGACAACAACAATACCTTTGATATGAAGTCAGGATTGATTCACTTGCCGCTTGCATTCCATGGTTTATCTGATGAGGATCCGTACAAGCATCTTAACGAATTCCATGTAATTTGCTCGACATGAAGCCCAATGGTGTCATCGAGGAACAAATCAAGCTTAGAGCCTTTCCATTATCATTGAAAGATTCGGCTAAGTATTAGCTATTCCACTTATCGTCGCCCACTATCACAACATGGAATGAAATAGAGATCTTGTTTTTCTAACACCCCCATCCCATTGAGTTATGACAGTGCCGTGGACCCCACAAAAGGGAATCCACCAGGCGAACACGACTAAAAATACATCAACTGACAAACAGGGAAAATCACAGTCCCTACTATGATATCCGACATAATATTGAATGTGGAATTTCAATGACAATGATGGGACGACATGGCCAAAATAAAAATACAACAACATCCACGAGCCTTGCTCGGATAACATAAAATGACAACAACTGACAACCTGGAGAACACTCCAAACTGACTGTCCAACATGAACACCGAACAACTCGGGACTAGTATCGCTCGAATGCCTCGTCGCCATCGTCATGCCCCTGTATCTCAACTCTCTCCTCGCAAACACCTGAAACATAAGAATATGTTCCGCCCCCACCGGGTCAGTCATCCAGATAATGAATATTAAATACATGTACAACATGATATGCATCCAAAGGCCAAAATAGACGGTACAACAATGATACGAGATGCTCACAAACCAAGGTAAGAACCGAGCATTCGTGAAACGCTATGCCCACGACATATGATCAATGCCTACTCAACAGGTTAGAACACAAGTTCCTAATGGCGAATCATCAATATAGAACACAACAGCGAATTACCTGAATGTAAATCAAATCAAAGCTGAAATAGATACGAACCACAATGCCCGAAGGCTCCAACGAAAATACTAATACATCCACATAGCCTAAAATCCCTCAGTCGAAGTTGCAAATCATCACACTGGCCTGAAATCCACTCAGCCGAAGCTGCAAGTCATCACAATGGCTTGAAGCCAAACAGCCCAAAGCTGTATCACAATGTGGGCCGAAGCCACATCATGAAGCTGTATCATAATGAGGGCCGAATCCACAGCACGAAACTGTATCACAATCAGGTCCGAAGCCAAATCATGAAGCTATATCACAATGAGGGCCGAAGCCACATCACGCAGCTATATCACAATGAGGGCCGAAGCCACAACACGAAGCTGTATCATAATGAGGGCCGAAGCCACAACACGAAACTGTATCACAATGAGGGCCGAAGCCACAGAACGAAGCTATATCACAATAAGGCTAAAGTCATAGCACGAAGCTGCATCACAATGAGGTCATTCAGTGACCATGACATGCTGAGTTGTAGGTGCTGGAAAACCAACCGCGAAGGTTCAAGCCCCAGACTTACCCATAATGAGATCACCCAGTGAATGTGACCTACTGAACTGTAGGTGTTGGGAAACCAACCGCTAAGGTTCAAGCCCCAAACTTACCCATCGAGCACTAGCCAAGACTAGCCTCCAAAACATAATTAATCACAAACGGCAATGATCACAATATTACCGAATTCACAAGGATGATAGTGTGCTACCTTGAGTCGGCCAACACGACAACAATAACTCATGAATGGGCAGCATCCTCGGCAGTCCCAATTCAATTACCTCGATCACCTTGTAATGGCCAATCGATAACAACGACACAACGGATGGAAACCGTCCTCGACATTACCAATTCAATACCTCGATTATCTCAGAACGACCAATCGATAATGACTCAACGGATGGGAAATGTCCTCGACAATCCCAATTCAATACCTCGATTGTCTCAGAACGACCAATCAATAACAATGACTCAATGGATGGGAAATGTCCTCGACAGTCCCAATTCAATACCTCGATTATCTTAGAACAACCAATCGATGACAACAATGATAACAGATGCCTCGGCGCCTTTAATCGGCCACCGAAGATAGAGATGATAACCGAATACATCAATGCCTTCAATCGGCCAATACAACATCAATAGAAAAGTACCGATATCAATAACAACGGTCACAACCATATCTCAATGGAACATCAATCAACAATAACAATCGATACATCAATACCGCGAATCAGCTATCGACAACAACGTTAACAAGAAGTATCTCAATGCCTTGAACCGGCCATTAACGAACAACAATAACAATTGGCATAATTTCCGAAGGGTATTGTATCGAACAATTCTCTTCTATCAACACAATCATGAAGAGACTACATCTCGAAATGATACAACACATTCATATGCATATATGATAACATTAATCTCATTGACTAGTACAAGTAAAAAACTTGCCTCAAACCGAAGGAGATGAAATCCTCCAATGAAAGACGAACGGAATCCTCCGACAATCACAAGCACCCGAACAACTTCGAATGAAATACAATTCATTCAATAACATAATATCAATCGAAAACAACATAAAAGCTAACCTCGATTCAATCGTGAATCGATCAAACTACACAAACGAATATCATAGCCTTCAACTATGAATTTTAACGTGCTCCGACACCTCAATGATCAATATGATCAAAGTGTTCTTAAAACTTGTGAAAATAATTCAACAAGAATCATTAAGAACAACATCATATTAATCATCCCAAAATGATAATATCACCAATATCATCACTATCGCCTCAAGAACATCATCAACGCTGCTAACATGATGTCTAAACAATAATCATCTCAAAGCTATGTTAATCATATAAAAATCTTAAAATAACTCTTCCTAGACATGATTATAACCTCCACATATTCTAAATCATTAAGAACAATCCTCCTCAAGACATAATCATCATGTTCTTAATATAAGTATAAAAACTCATCAAGAATCATGCTATCCTCCAACAAGTACTAACTACATGAGGTAAATAACAACAACAACATCATCATACTCAAAAATCACTTGAAGAACAAGAGATTAGGAGAACTTACCCAAGAAGAACAATATGAACTCTTCAAACACCAAATGAGCATACAGTTAAACCTTGATAAATGATTTTTTTGATAAACGAATAACCTCGCCAAATGAATAATTTTCTCCGATCCCAATTCTTTATAACATGTTCAAGTTTTCTTTTGATAAATGAATAATTCAGCTAAATGAATATTTTTCTCCGGTCCCGATCATATTCATTTATCGAGGTTTTACTGTAAAAAGCTTCCAACCTCAAGTCTCAATCCAAGCTAGGATGACCAAAATCACGTTGGAAGAGTCTAAGTATCAAGAACAAGTCCAAAGGGAAGATTCTAGGGAGAGAAAATCGATTATGGGTCATGAAGAAACGAAAGATGAAACATGTCGTTATAATTTTCACAACGCATTACGGCCATTATCCTCAAGCATAACGTATGTAAGAACCATTACGTACGCTAACACATAAGTGTTACGTACGTAACGATCCTCCAGAGGCTACTGCCTCAAAACGGGATACTCATTACGTACGTTAGCAGCCATGCATAGCGTACGTAATGGTCGTTGACTTATCTGCATCGAAAAGCCAAGTGATCCAATCACATTAGGCCCCACACGCTGAAAGTCAGATGCGATCAGATACCCTGTGTTACGTATGTAACCAATATGGTTTAACGTATGTAACCTGCCATTTTTAACGTACGTAATACTATGCATGTAGCGTACGTTAGGTCCAATATACTTAGCCAAAAAAACAAACTCCAAAAGTCACCAAGCAACATCCAATCGGCAAAAATAATACCAATGACAAGTAAAATATTTTGATCCCAAAATACCCTGATACAGTTTACATTATATCAGTCAAATACAAAAATACTTGTACGATTCCAAATGAATACGTACAACACAACAGTAAAACAAAAAAATACCCCCGGATATTACATACTCCCTCCCTTAAAAAGAGTTTCGTCCGCGAAACTAAGGGTAAATAACTCGGGTTATGAACTATCCATCGGGATCAAAAAACAATATCTCCAGGAATACTCCTAAATGAGAACCACTCTACTTGAGTAACTGGGCCAACGAAGCCTGATAGGACCCCTTAGATGAAGTACGAACTGGAGTAACAAAATCTCTCGAGGCCCGTGAGCTCTCTTGAGATCTACTAGTACCAGAACTCCTGCAGTATTTCTGAAGGTGTCCTTACCTCCCACATGAACGACAAACAAAAGCTGGCACCATGCAACAAGTGCTAACGTGCCCCGCTGAATCATAGTTAAATAAAACAACAGTCAAACTCGTCGTCTGAGATGAAGATGCTTTCCCAGCACGAAGACAACTAGAAAACGACCTTTTGGACATCGGATCCCGATGTCGCTCTGAACAAACCGGCATCCTAGTCCTCTCACTAGAAGAAACTGAAGGGTTCTTCTGAGCAAGCTCCTTGATCGAAAGCTCTGCTCCAAGAGCCTTCTCGATGAATTCACCAAGTGACTTACAATTATGATTGAACAACTGCATCCTCAACTACAGGTTTAGCCTCTTGCTCAAATACTTGATCTTATCCACCTCAGTACGGATAACAGAAGGAGCAAACTGAAGAAGTCCATGAAAATTCTCAGCAATAACAATAACACCCTCGTCCTCAACGGATTCGGGGTTCAAAACCTCTGACAACTTGGCTTCACGAAGTGGAGCCGGATAATACCTCTCTAACATGAGAGTCTTGAACTCGCTCCAAACACAACCACGATTGGTGGGTTTCACAGAAAGCCACCAATAATAAGAGCCCTTACTCAAGTAGTAAGCCGCTACTGCCACCTCACCAAGCAACATCCAATCGTTAAAAACAATACCGATGACAAGTAAAAATATTTCGATCCCAAAATACCCTGATACAGTTTATATTGTATCAGTTAAATACAACAACACTTGTACAATTCCAAATGAATACGTACAACACAACAGTAAAATGAAAAAAATACCCCTGGATATTATAGTTTTTGCAGAAGTATTTTCCAGCCTCTCGGGCAGCCAATCTAAGGAAGGAAATATGTGGTGCGATACAAATGATGGGGGAGAGCCTGCATGAAGATTGGAAGAGATTCAAGCAATTGGTGGCACACTGCCCGCAACATCAAATCACCGAGCAACTCCTGATACAATACTTTTATGAAGGATTAACTCCGATGGACCGTAGTACCATAGACGGAGCTAGCGGAGGGGCATTAGTCGATAAGACACCAGCAGCAGCAAAGACCCTCATCTCAAACATGGCCTCCAATTCATTGCAATTTGGTTATCGTGACAATCCCGTGTGAATGGTGACGAAGGTACTGTAGGTCACAAGTCGTTAGGAATAAGTCTAGAGGGTGGGGGTGAATAGACTTATTGAAACTCTTTTCCTGAAGTCAGGTGAGTATCTCAGCTGATAGGTACAGATAACTTAAATTCGTTTGCAGACAAGTATGCGGAAGACAGCTGATGACGATAACATATAACTAAATGCTCTCGGCAAATAACTAATCAATGGAACAGTTTAATATGTATGCAGCAGGTAGATATGATGTTCAATGCATTAAAAACATGCAGGAACTTATAGTGGTGTCAGAGGTGGGGTAATCCTCTACTAATCCACTTTTCTCCAAACCAGTTGGAGATAAATTCACTATAACTGTCAACCAGTGATAAATCTTACAATGAATTTTCCCTAGTTACAACAGCTTCCAACCACTGGAAACCCGTGGCCATTGCAACTCCTTTGACTACCTAGCACCTCCTGATTGAAAATCCTTAGATGCCTCAACAACACTCGAGTTGTCTATCACCTTCCAATCAAGAACCCGTGGATGCGATTACAGTCTCTTTAATTTCAAGAACCTCGTTCAAAAAAGTAACCCCGTACTCAAGTTTTAGACAAGAGTGTTGTCTTCTCCAACAAAGAGCTTCTTTGGATATGATCTCTTAATCTTGCTCTTTCACAAAGCTATAGAATGCTTGTGATTGCTTGAATACTTTTATCACTTGTAAGTTTTGTTCGCACTGATGTTCGCTTCGTATCTTGCTCAATTCATATCTCCTAATATATATAGTATGATCCTTGATCTTCCTTCATAGCCGTTGCACTACTGAAACAAATCCGTCCATTGGAGAGTGGAATTCTTTGTTTATCTTAGCAATACATTGCAAGGCTGGATTCTCTTTTCAATTCCGACCGTTTGAGAGACTTTCTTGAGGGCACCGTTATTCTTGATTAGAATAAGTATAAATTCTTCAGAACATGGATCTTGATGAATATTTAATTCCTTGCTTTCCGGGAGTCTTTCAAGTTTGTCTCGTACATCCGCATGTGACTTTCCGTGATTATTGACTTTTCAATGCTTACTGATGTGGACTGAGTATCTTGGCTGAACTGAGAACCTGTCTGAAATAACTTGGTCAAAGCTGCCTGAAGTGCAGTCAACCTTATCTGATGAAAAGTTCTCTGATGTGAAGTCCTCTGAGGTTCTCTGGCCTGAACTTCGCTGGGATGATCTTCTCTGCTCTGAAGTGAAGTTCTCTGACCTGAACTTCTCTACCTTGAACTTCTCTGAATAGAAGTTCTCTGACTTTGGACTTCTCAGAGATAAAGTCCTCTGATTAGAAGTTCTCTGACTTTGGACTTCTCTTAGATAAAGTCCTCTGATTAGGAATGGCCTTCTCTGATCTTCTCTTATCTGAACCTTTGAAATAAAGTTCTCTATTCTGTACTAAGTCGATTTTACAACTGATCAATAATACTAAGCTTAAAAAATTTAAGGACTATAGAAGATACTCATTTGGTTCTTTTTTACATTTTGCCAAGTATTTTAAACATACATTTGAATAATGAATTAATACAGGGTTGACATCATCAAAATTTAATAGGTATTCCTAACAAGTTCCCCCTATTTGATGATTGCAAAACTAAATCATTCAAATGTAAATAAGTCTGCACAAATAAGGTGCATGACACACATCAAACTTAGTCTTCCTTTGAGACAACCAGTGGTTGTCATTCAAATGACTGTTATAAAATTTTATTGATATTACATTACAGTGCAGTCTTTGAATGACACAAAATACAAGTAAATTACAATAAATTTACAAGTAAATTCCAAACTAAATTTACAAGTAAATGAAATTGCAGGTCTAATCTATCAATCTCCCTCTTCCTCTTCCTCTAGAAACCTTTAGCTTGGATGGAGGGATAGACCTTAAAGGTTTTGCACCAATTGGACTTTTGGAAATTAGAGCTAGTCCATATTTCCTTCTGACTACCAAAGATGCAAGCTCTTGTTCCTCGTGAGATGTGAAATTTTTCTCCACACACATTTTCTTGATCTCCTTCTGAAGAGCCAGCTCATCCAGATCATTATTCATTAAAGTGGGGGCTTCTTCAGGCGTGAAATTGGGGATCATAGGATAGGCATCGAACTTCTTGGCATATTTCTTCAGATCAGCCCAGAGATTTGACCAAGTTGAGGACATAAAATTTTTGAACGACTGCCGTGGGGAGCAATCTTTATCCTGGAGCAATTCCCAGAGATAGTATTTTTCTATAAACTGCTCTTGCCTATGCCTTCTTCCATGTTTTCCCTCTCTTCTTCTTGCCTGAACTTAGGTGCTTTGATGTGCAATTTTTTTTTTCTTCCCCCTTTTTGCCAGCATCAACAATAGCTGCTAGCTGCTCCTCCACCCTTGTCATAAAATCAGACATGCCAAGAGGCATTCTGGAATTCATAGGTGTTGGATAAAGGTCCTTTTTATTGAGCAGAGCATCCATCTTCAGGTTGAGGGACTGGAGATCTGGCTTCACCTCAGTTGCTAATAATTTGGCAACTGTCTCCTCGAAAATCTGGAATCAAGTGCTATGAGATTTAGTTATTTCCGGAATACTGATCTTGAATTGTACGATTACATTTGTTCATTATAGATTACAGGTGACCCTCAGTTATTTACCATTGTTTAGTCCAGATTATTATACTCTTGGAATATGTTGTGTATGGATCATATTTGTACTTTATACTTTCACTAGCAAAATAGTGGAATTTTGCTAACCCCCGAGTCATCGGAGGGGTGGATGTCTGTATTGCATTCAGGTACGTGTAGGTTCCTGAGGAGCATAAAGGCAAATAATACTAATCACATGATGGCCAGTATTGGATTTTTCCACGATTTAATTGCTCGATTCGTCATTTTATTGAGTTCTAAATTGACGGGCTTAAGGTGTCTGATAAAATGTCGTAGAAGGAATTCGAGCGTTCTACGATGTTTTTCCTCCTGTAATCATTGTTTGATTGATGACAGGATATTAGGACCGAGTTCCTTGCGAAGAGTCGGTGTTTAACCCTTCCGTTTTTCTTTTTCATCGAGGTTCCGGCATTTTCCGATCGACCGTGTTCTCCGAAGTATTCGCGAGAGATTACCGAGGCAAGTACCTTGATATACGATATATATCTCTGCAAAATCATAATTGTCCAAAGCATGTGTTGTTTTATCTCTCTCTGTCTCTCTCTCTCTCTCTCTCTCTCTATATATATATATATATATATATATATATATATATATATATATATTTGTGGTGCTTGTGAGCTTTAAACGATTGTCGTTAATATTAATTAAGTGTATGTGAAGTGGATGAAGGTATAAGCTATGATTGTAGTGAAATTATAGTCAGTTGTGTGTATTTTGTTGAATTACGTTTGATGAGTATATGTGGAGTTGGTTTGATTGTGCCTTAGAGATGTTTTATGCGGAGTTTTGATTACTGGTATGTGTGGCGCCGGTTGCTGATACATTTGGATGTGTATTGTATTTAATTGTTGATTGATAGATAACTTGTGTGATGATTGTATATTAATTGTGTTATTCCTCAGTTGTGAGTATGTGTTCGATATCATTTCTAGCAAGTGCCTTGACAGTATATATTGTGACTAACAATCGAGACATGCAGTTTTGTAAACATAAGTGTGTGTGAGTTTTTCTTCCACCCGGGGATGGTTCGACGGGACCTTTGGGGGCCGATACTAATGGGTACGGATGTGGAAGTGGTTTACCACCTGGGGAGGGCTCGACAGGGCCTCCGGGGGACAATACTAATGGTACGGCCGCGGGTTACCAAGTGTGGTTTTCGTCATGATGAGATGATGATGATGATGATGATGATGATGTTTTCGATAATTGTGATATGTCCAGAATATTACAACATTATTGTTCTCGATGTTGAGATACATTATATATAGGATTTCAGTACTTGGATAGAATGGCACCAGAATAAGTGTCGAATATAATTTGTCCCTTGGTTGTGATGTTTGGGGGCGTGGAGCCCGTGATGATTTTCGTGCTATGGAAAGATTAGGGATAGACCCTAACGATCGTATAAGTTTGTTTAACGGAAAATATTTTGGGACGGGACCGAATCGATTTGAAAATGGTTTTGTAACTAAGGTGTGAGGTCCAAAAAGGCTTTCTATTTTATAACACACTTGTAATCTCTAATGAGATTTGGGCTGAGATACGATTTGAAATGATTTTCCTGTGAAAATTTTTATGTGTATTGGGTCGAGGACCTCGATAAATGTTGAAGCGATTTTCTTGTGAAAATGTTTTCCGTGTAATAGGTCAAGGACCCATTTTGAATTCACTTTCTAAAAGAATTTCCATTCGATTTTCAAATCCGTTAAATCATTCAAAACGGCCCGAGTCAATTATGGTGTTTCCAAGCCATTTTATCAAAACTTTTTTCAAATTTCTATCAAAAAGATTTTTTATATTAAATCTTTTTCATTCATTGGGGCCCGTCTAAAGTTTCTTCGATTTTATGTTCCGTGGAGAATATATGACTGTGCTGTTTGATCAGCTCGGTTAGCTAAGATGAGATAGGCATTGCAGGTGCCATCTGAGGCTCATTCTCACCTAAGTCCTCTTTGGCAGCTAACCTTCTTGCAGTTGATTTTTCTCAAGGTAGCAGGCAAAAATTCCTCAACGAACCATAGCTCTTTTCCCTCCCATTCAAATCTTTGCTCAGGTTCCTGCCTGGTCCTTCTCTTCTTGGCTGCAGATGAATCTTCAGATGGTGCAGCCATATCCTTTTGCTTCAGGTGAGAAGTTCCAATTTGGATGAGAGGTAAGGTTTGTTCTATGCTCTTGCCTATGCCTTCTTCCCTGTCTTCCCTCTCTTCCTCCTGCCTGAACTCAGGTGCTTTGATGTGCACTTTTTTTCTTCCCCCTTTTTGCCAGCATCAACAATAGCTGCTAGCTGCTCCTCCACCCTTGTCATAAAATCAGACATGCCAAGAGTCATTCTGGAATTCATAGGTGTTGGATAAAGGTCTTTTTCATTGAGCAGAGCATCCATCTTCAGGTTGAGGGACAGGAGATCTGGCTTCACCTCAGTTGCTAATAATTTGGCAACTGTCTTTTCGAAAATCTGTCTGATCAGCTCGGTTAGCTCAGGTGAGATAGGCATTGTAGGTGCCATCTGAGGGTCATTCTCACTTAAGTCCTATTTGGCAGCTAACCTTATTGCAGTTGATTTTTCTGAAGGTAGGCTTCGATCAGCTGGCTTCTGATTAGATGGGTTTTTGTCAGATGTGCCTGATTTGTCTTCTTCAGGCTGATGCGAGCTAGATGCCTGATCAGGTACACCATCAGCTCCATCATCTCTCTTCTCACCTCCCTTTTTTCTCCTCCTTTTTCTTCTTCTTTGTCTTCTTATTTCTCTTCTTCTTCATTTTCTTTTTTTTTTTCTTCTTCTTTCTCATCTCCTTCTGCAACTGCTTTGTCAACTTCTCCCTCTTCTTCTTTTTCAACTTCTTTTTCTTGTTCAATATTTTCAACTCCTCCTTGTTCAACTGCAGCTTCTTTTTCTACCTCTCCAGCCACATATTCAACTTCAACTTTCTCAAATTCCTCCTTTCTTCCATCATCCTCCTCTTCAAACATTCCACACCACAGACCCTCCATCATTATTTGGAGGATGAATTGGTCCATGTTCTGTTTGAAGTGGAGCATGAACCAATCCTCCTCAAGTAGAACCTGCACAATAGATTCGTGATAGAATAACATGATGAGTTGTTCTACAGATATAGGATGCTCCCAGGAGGTCCTATCAACGAGAGTTTTAAGTTGGGAAAATGTGTACATCCTAAACTCTCTCCATTCTTCGTACATGTTGATGAAGGAATATTTGAACACTTCTTTTCTTACCAACTTCAGCTGTGTTGCTGAGATCCTTGGGGGTTGTTGGTCTTCAGGTTGAATGAATAATTGGAAGCAGGAATCTCAATTATCTCCTCTGCTTTTTCTTCCTCTGGGAATGTTGTCTGTCATCAGCTCAGGTTGGTCGGGCTGATCTTCATCCAGGATAGGTGTGGAGATGACTATCTGCATCTGAGCAGATGGATCTTCGGTTGGTGCAGGTGGGCTTTTATGTTGCACCTGTTCTTCTTCTTTATCAGAGGAATAGTTCACCAGGCCTCTCTGCCTCTTCTCTGGTGAAGCTTGAATGTGAACCTCCACTGTTTCAGGTGACTTCCTCTTCAGTAGCTTGGACAGGGGAGTGTTGTCCTCATATGAGTCATTTGCAGAGGGCTTCTCGACTGCAGGTGACTTTGAAGCGATCTCAGCCTCAGTTCCCTTAGACTTGTCTGATTTGGTATCCAAGGGGCCTCTGTACTCTGGTGGTCCAGAGGTCATCTCCTTTATAATTCTTGCAGCTTGTTCTCTCTTATCTCCGATGGTCTTCATGGTCTCATGGTCCAGATGACCAAGTCGCTTGCTGAGGTGAAAGGGTTCTGCCTTTCCATGGGCCTTTCCCTAATGCTCCAGAATCCAACTAATTTGGGTTCCGAAAGCAAGCTTTTGTCTGAACTTTTTCTCGTGTTCATCCAGCTTACTTTGTTAACTTCCCGAACCAACTGTCTTTAGATGTAATCATGTCAGTTAATTCGCTTCGCCTGAATAAGGGCTCCCATCACAACATATTTAGCTGAAGATAATTGGTCATAACTTCCAGTCATGCCCATGACAAACTTGTTTTTGATGTCAAGAACATACTTGTACTCTTTCTTCAGGTCATTTTTCTTTATCGTGAGTTTGACCTTTGAAGACTCCCTTGGCGACTTGATTTCGAACCATGTCTCAGTCGAGCTTTGCTTGAGGGCCTCGACTACGATGCCTCAGTATTCTAGGTAAAAGACATCTGCGATTGTCTGAGGAGTTATATCGACTTCCTCGCCAAGAATCATGCTCGAAATGCAGTGCTTTGTCACATGGGCCTCCTTGTAAAAGCAAATAACAACTTCTTTGTACAGCTGCTTGGGAGAAATGTCGAGAAAACGGTAGATTCTGTTCTTATTCATCATTCTTATGACATACTCCATTTCGCCTGTCAGATTCGTCACCAGCAATCCTTCAAAATCGACCACGATGCTAAAAATGATTTGGTCCTTAACGAGCTTTAGGTTAACTCCTTCGAAATAGGCTTCCATTTCTGCAAAGAAAGTTCTTTCGCTGAGTGTAGTGAAGATTCAAAGAGTTTTTCTGCTTCTAAAAAATTAGGGTTCTAAAAGCTTGAAGACGGTAAAGGTTGTGAAATGATTTTCGCCGCCTTAAATAGCAAGTTGAAAAGACGCTTTGAATTTTTAGTAATAAAATAATCAACTAGCGGTACTATTTTTGATGGTTTTAGGAATGACGGTTGAATTTTATTGGACGTCGTGTAGGTAGTGTGAACGTGTGTTTGTCTATGTGTATAAAGAAAATAATATAATAATTAAGTCGTTCTAGAAACTTAGCTGATTGACTGTTTGACTTCTTGTCTGTTCTTCATCAGGTAGCTTGTCTAGCCTGTGGTCAGCTAACTTTTCCTTGTCTGATCTGCATCAGTTAGCATTCTGCATAAGGAAGGATGTGTTGCCTGAGGTCGGCTAGGCTTCTTCGTCTATCATTCGGCTTCTCATATGGTCTGATCATCAGGTAGCTTTTTCATCTGTACTAGATTCCCAATCTAATAGACCAAGTTCCCTTCTTAGCTCCAAAAACCTTTCTTCTGGCTAAGGTTTAGTGAATATGTCAGCAATTTGGTATTCTGTGCTGACTCTTTCTACTCCGACTCTCTTGTTAAGCACATGATCTCTGATGAAATGATTTTTTACGTTGATGTGCTTTGTCTTTGAGTGCAATGATGGATTGTTGGTTATTGCGATTGCACTATTGTTGTCACACCATATTGGGACTTCATTTGTAATGTTGTTGTAGTCCCTTAGCCATTTATGCGATCCAAAGAATCATGCTGTGACTACCTACGATTAGGTATTCGATTAGTGGTTGATATTGAGTTAGATACCTGCTTCTTACTGAACCAAGAAATAAGTCTGGTTCCAAGGAATTGGCACATTCCACTGGTGCTTTTCCTATTAATCTTACATCCTGCAAAGTCTGCATCTGAGTATTCTGATAGCTCAAAGTTGTCATCTTTAGGATACCATAGTCCAACATTGATTGTAGACTTAAGGTATCTGATAATCCTCTTAGCTGCTTCATGGTGAGACTGCTTTGGCTTGGATTGAAATCTTGCACATACTCCTACGGCATAAGATATATTTGGTCTGCTTGCAGTGAGGTATAGCAATGATCCAATAAGTCTTCTGTAGTAGGTTGAATCCACTGATATGCCTCCTTCATCTGCATCTAGGTGTAGGCTTGTGCTCATTGGTATTCTTGCTGGTTTGGCTGAATCCATTCCAAATCTCTTGATTAAGTCTCTTGTGTATTTGGCTTGATTGATGAAAATTCCATTATCCATATGCTTGACTTGCAAACCAAGAAAGAAGTTAAGCTTGCCCATCATACTCATCTCAAATTCTCCTTGCATGGGATTTGAGAACTTCTCACATAGCTCCGGGTTGGTTGAGCCAAATATGATGTCATCCACATATATTTGTACTAATAATATGTGGTCTTCATACTCTACTCTAAATAGGGTCTTGTCAACCTTGCCTTTTCTGAAACCATTCTTCTCAAGAAACACATATAGTGTATCATACCATGCTCTTGGTGCCTGCTTGAGTCCATATAGAGCTTTTAGAAGCTTGTAGACTTTGTCTCCTTTGACAAGTCCAGGGGGTTGCTACACATAGACTTCTTCTTCTAGAATTCCATTGAGAAAGGCAGTTTTCACGTCCATTTAGTAGACTTCAAACTATTTGAATGTTGCATATGCAAGGAATAGTCTGATGGCTTCCAGTCTTGAAAGAGGTGCATATGTTTCATCAAAATCTATTCCTTCACATTGTGCATATCCTTTAGCAACTAATCTGGCTTTATTCCTAACAACAGCTCCATCTTTATCACACTTGTTTTTGTACACCCATTTGGTGCCTATAACCTTCTTGTGATCTGGTCTGTGTGTTAGTTCCCAGACATTATTTCTTTCCATCTGGTTCAGCTCTTCTTGCATTGCATTGATCCATGACTAGTCCTACAGTGCTTGCTCTGTTGTCTTGGGTTCCATTTGAGACATGAAACATGGGAACATTTCCATTCCTGCTGGTACTGTGGATTGTCTCGTTATGACTCCATCAGTTAGGTTTCCAATGATTTGTTGAACGGGGTGATCTCTGAGCCATTTGGGGATATCTTCTTCTTCAGGGTTTGTTCCCCCTGTAGAGTTGCTTTCGTGAACTTATTCTCTCTCTGCATCAGCTTGGTTCTGACTTCCTTGGTCTGCAACTAGATCAGCTACGGTCTTGTCATCTGCAGGTGGGGATCCTGTCTGATCTGCAGATGGGTCCTCATCAGCTACAGATGGGTCTTTATCAGGTGCATCTGAATCAGGTAGGTTTTGGGATCCTATCTGATATGCAGTTGGGTATTCAAGCTGATCTGCATGTGAGTCCATCATTCCTGTGTCATGAATGATGACTTCTTCTAGGGTGGCGGATTTGAGCTATTTCTCAATTGATTCCACCTGTTTCCTGTACTCAACAGTAGACCCATCAAACACAACATGAGGTGTTTCTTCCACAACCAAGGTTCTTTTGTTAAATACTTTGTATGCCTTGCTTATTTGTGAATATCCCATAAATAGACCATCACGAGTTTTAGCATAAAAGGCATTCAGTTGGGTTTTACCATTGTTGTGGATGAAACACTTACAAACAAATATATGAAAATATGCAACAGTTGGTGTTTTGCCATTCCAAACCTCATAGGGAGTTTTGCCATGTCTCCCTATAATCATACTCCCGTTCTGAGTGTGGCATGCTGTGTTGACAGCTTCAGCCCAGAACCTCTTTGGCAGGTCAGCTTCATCAATCATGGACCCGACAACTTCCTTCAAGGTTCTGTTCCTTCTTTGAGCAACACCATTTTGCTGTGGAGTTTTGACTGCAAAGAATTCATGCTGGATCCCATTCTGATCACTGTACTCAATGATTGCCTTGTTGAGAAATTCTCCTCCTCTATCTGATCTGATCTTTATGATTGAGAGGGATTTCTCATTCTGGATCTTCCTTAGCAGCTCAGGTAACTTTGTCAGTGTTTCACTCTTTTTATAGAGAAAAACAATCCATGTATATCTTGAGTAGTCATCAACTACTACTAGAGAATGCTTTCTTCCACTCAATATCCTTGGCTTGATGGGGCCAAAGAGATCCATATGGAGTAGATCTAGAACTCTTGTGGTGAGAGTGGTAGGCTGAACTGGTTTGAATGATGCTCTGGTTTGCTTCCCTTTCTGACATGCATCACAGAGAGCTTCCTTCTTGAATACTTCTTCTGTAAGTCCTCTGACCAGCTTTTGAGAGCTAATCTTGTTGATGGCTTTGAAGTTCAGGTGATATAGTCTTTTGTACCACATCCATCCATTTTCAGCAATTGTCTTAGATAGAAAACAGGTGTTGGGAGTGCCTGTATTCCAATCTATCATGTAGACATCTCTCCTTCTGAATCCTTGTAGCTTCACTTCTCCTCATAGGATATCTATCACCATGAATTTCCAAATGGTGAAGACTACTAGGTTCTTTTCATCACAGAATTGACTTATGCTCAACAGGTTGTATTTGAGCCCTTTGACATAGTGAACTTTGGATATTGTTATATTTCCTCTGTGCAGCTCTCCAAATCCTTTTGTCTGTCCTCTAGAGCTATCTCCAAAGGTTACAACTTAGCCTCTTTCTTTGATATAATTTGATAGCACCTTCTTATTCCCAGTCATGTGCTTTGAGCATCCAGAATCTACAAACCATTCTTCTCCTGCCATGTTTGAGTTTGAGGAGATGTGGTAGTAGTCCTTCCACCTTTTATGCAATCAAACAAGCATATATTTAGGTACCCAAATCTGTGTGGGTCCTTCGGGGTTAGTAGGTTTCCTGGAGAATTGATTTCTCCTTGTATTATGAAAGTTATGCTGATTGCCCCTAAAAGGTGTGTGTGATCTAGGCCTATATTCCTGGGTAGGATTGTATACTGGATATGCCTCGTAAAATCTGTGGTGTGGCTATTTATAAATCTTGGCTGAGACCATTTATTAAATCGTTGAGGTCTCCACACCTGTTCATTTTGAAAACTTGGATAACCTTGAGGTTTCCATTTGCCTCTCCCATTTTGAAATATGTTTTTAGGGAGCCTCTGATAATAATTGGCATAATGTCTTGGCTGCTGCTTTTGCCTTGGCCATTGCCTAGTCTCTGGTCTAGGTGGATACCTTGTATACCTTGGCTGCTGCCTAAACCTTTGACTTGGCTGCTGCCTATTTTGAAATATGCGTTTATAAGTAGGCTCAGCAGTCGGGACAAGTGTTTCTCCCTTGATGAAAGTAGTTTTTGAACTAGAGGGAGTGTTGGGGTCATATCCAAGGCCTGATGTAGAATAAAGTGACCTTTTGTTCATACACAGTTCATCCAGGGTTATAGATGCCTTTAGAGATGTTATCTCTTTAGCCTATGTACTATTTAACTGTTTTACCTTGGCTAGCTCATCTTTGACATGAGCAAGTGCAACTGAGTTTTCACTATTTAAAACAGTCAACTTATGTATCTCAGCTGCAGTATTTTCAGCCTAGTTTTCCGAAGAGTTTTCAGATCGTTTTTCAAGCTCAGCTATAGTGTTTTTAAATTTTGCTGACTCTTGACTGAGCTTGTCAAAATCATTTTTCAGCTGGACTCTCTCATATTTCAGCTGTTCATTCTCAGTTGTGACAGTCTGGTGAGCTGATTTTAAGGCTTCAAAATCTTCCAGCAATTGATTAACAGATTTATGAAGATCCATGTCTTCAGATACGTCAAAGATGAAACCTTCAGTATTTTGAGGTTTAGAGGTTACCTCTTCATCAGCTAGGTTGGCCATCAGGCAGCTGTATTCATCATCATCATCATCAGAGAAGAATCCACCGCTTGATTCGACTCTCTCTTCGATCTGATCTTCAATGATGAGGGCTTTCCTCTTGTCCTCCTTTCTGCTCACAATCTTCTTATCTTCATCCTTCTTAAGATCAAGACAGTCAAATTGGATATGTCCTGTTATATGGCAGTTGTAGCATTCAACCTTCCAGTTTCCAGCCTTTTGATTCCTCCTTGGGTTGTCTTTGTAGTTCTTCTTATACTTGGAGTAGTTTTTCCGGAAGTTGCTGAATCTTTGCATTATGAATGCCATCTCTTCCTCAAAATCTAGAGGATTCGGAGGTTTGACTTCAGATAGGATCTTGAAAGGGGACTCTGCTGCAAATGCTATGCCCTTCTCTGCTGGCTCAGTTGATGATGAACATGGAAGCTCGAACTCATAAGCCTTCAGATCAGAGAACAACTCCTGGATCTTTCTCTTGTTTAGATCCTTTGAATCTCTCATAGCCACAGCCTTCATGCTCCATTCGGGGTTGAGGGATCTTAGAAATTCTAGGGCCATCTCCCTATTGCCATATGTCTTCCCGAGGGACTTGATCTCATTAATGATCTCAGTGAATCTTATGTCCACTTGGTCAATTGATTCACCATTCTTCATTTTGAAGTTGTCAAACTTTTGAGTAGCAATTAACAACTTATTTTACTTTATCAGCTCGGTTCCCTCACACATTACAACTAATGTGTCCCAAATTTCTTTGGCATTTTTACAATTCTTGATCTTGACCATGGTTGATTTGTCAAGAATCTGGTACAGCACATCTCTGGCCGGGTTGTCAAGATTAGCCAGCTTCATTTCCTCAGGGATCAGGTCCATCCTATTCTTGGGAATCTTCTCTGGCTTCCAAGCTGCAATTTCTTTAGGAGAGTTGTCTTTCTCAAAGATGAAAGGACCGTCTTCTATGATGCACCACATGTCGTCATGAATGGATGATAAGTGTGTCTGCATTATTATCTTCCAAAGGTCATATTCATCAACAGAAAATACAGGTAACCTAGAGTGCATGTGTTGCATGTGTTCCATTCGAAATGAGAGATTAAAATATATATCCTCTGATATATGGATCTGGTTCTGTCAAACTTGAACCAACCCCTCTGATACCACTTGTAGGTCACAAGTCGTCAGGAATAAGTCTAGGGGGGTGAATAGACTTATTAAAACTCTTTTCCTGAAGTCAGGTGAATTTCTCATCTGATAGGTATAGATGACTTAAAGTCGTCTGCATACAAGGATGCGGAAGACTGCTGATGACGATAACAGATAACTAAATGCTCTCTTCAAATAACTAATCAATGGAACAGTTTAATATGTATGTAGTAGGTAGATATGATGTTCAATGCAGTAAAACCACGCATGCACTTATAGTGGTCTCAGAGGTGGGGTAATCCTCTACTAATCCACTTCTCTCCAAACCAGTTGGAGATAAATTCACTATAACGGTCAACCAGTGATAAATGTTACAAAGAATTTTCCCTAGTTACAATAGCTTCCAACCAGTGGAAACCCATGGACGTTGCAACTCCTTTGACTACCTAGCATCTCCTGATTGAAAACCCTTGGATGCCTCAACAACGCTCGAGTTGTCTATCACCTTCCAATCAAGAACCCGTGGATGCGATTACAGTCTCTTTACTTTCAAGAACCTCGTTCAAGAAAGTAACCACGTACTCAAGTTTTAGACAAGAGTGTTGTCTTCTCCAACAAAGAGCTTCTTTGGATATGATCTCTTAAGCTTGCTCTTTCACAAAGCTATAGAATGCTTTTGATTGCTTAAATGCTTTGATCGCTTGTAAGTTTTGTTCGCACTGATTTTCGATTCGTATCTTGCTCAATTCATATCTCCAAATATATATAGTATGACCCTTGAGCTTCCTTCATAGTTGTTGCACTACTAAAACAAATCCGTCCGTTGGAGAGTGGACTTCTTTGTTTAACTTATCAATCCGTTGCAAGGATGGATTCCCTTTGCAATTTCGACCGTTTGAGAGACTTTCTTGAGGGCGCCGTTATTCTTGATTAGAATAAGTATAAAGTATTCAGAACGCGGATCTTAATGAATATTTATTTCCTTGTTTTCTAGGAATCTTTCAAGTTTGTCTCCTACGTACGCATGTGACTTTCCATGATTGTTGACTTTTCAACGCTTGCTGACGTGGACAGAGTATCTTGGCTGAACTGAGAACCTTCCTGAAATAACTTGGTCAAAGCAGCCTGAAGTGCAGTCAACCTTATCTGATGAAAAGTTCTCTGATGTGAAGTCCTCTGAGGTTCTCTGGCCCGAACTTCGCTGGGATGATCTTCTCTGCTCTGAAGTGAAGTTCTCTGACCTGAACTTCTCCGCCTTGGAGTTCTCTGAATAGAAGTTCTCTAACTTTGGACTTCTATGAGACAAAGTCCTCTGATTAGGAATGAACTTCTCTGATATTCTCGTATCTGAACCTTTGAAATAAAGTTCTCTCTTATGTACTAAGTCGATTTTACAACTGATTAATAATATTAAGCTTAAAAAACTTAAGGCCTATAGAAGATACTCATTTGGTTCTTCTTTACATTTTTCCAAGTATTTTAAACATACATTTGAATAATGAATTAATACATGGATGACATCATCAAAATCTAATAGGTATTCCTAACAGGTACATGATTCGTCTATTGAGGATATGCTGACCGAAATAACCTTTTTTTCCAGAAAACTTACTGTAAGAAATTCCCAGGTCATACCTTGCCGAATATACCAAACCACGAAGAACACCACCGAGCACTGCAAGGTGCTATAGGATGAGATAGAGGCACATGCTAATGCGGTCGGTGTTGGAGCAATATCGGGTATATGCGCTATTATGCGGAAGCGTCTTTAAAGGTGCGGAAAATAAATTGACATAGGATTTATAGAGGTTCATCCAAACGTGCCTACGTCCTCTCTTCAATATCTTTTTCTATAGGCTAAAGATCAACCTATGCACCTCTCTTCTATCATTCGAGGGCTTACCGTTACAATCTCTCTTCTATCGGTCCAGATAAACCGTTACAACCTCTCTTCTATCGGTCGAGGGATTACCGTACACACTTGTCTTTTTGTCGGTCCAAGTTAAACAATTTTCCTTTTCTATTGGATAAGGAATCAACTTATCTAGCTTTCGATGGGTACTAGACAAACCTCACTTGGATATAGATTATGATTCTAACAATGCCGGAGCTTTGATCCTAATAACACCGAATCGAATCTTATCCTTTCTTTTACCTCTCGTGTATGTTTTCGTGTATAATACTCAAACAATTATAAGCTCAAATACAACAGATAGAATGATTACAGTGATATCTAAAGTATGAATAATTTTCTCAAGGTTGTTGTGAGGATTGATACCAAATGGTTTGGTACTTATAGCCATTTTCCTTCAACTAGCCGTTAGCTCCATCTGACTCTTTAGCGTGCACTAGCCTTCCTGCGTAGCGTGCATTATTGCTCCTTACGTATGTTATTGATATCCTGTAGCGTACATTATCTGCTTCCTGTTTCAGTCCAGTAGCTTTCGTTTCTTCCTTTACGTACGTTGTCACTTTTCATTACGTACGTTAACTCTCTGGTGTAGCGTACGTTAATCTTGCATTATAGCGTGCGTTAACTCATATATCCGTTGCATGCATTTGTCAAAATATTCCTTGAGTATGTGGACTTTGACCTGGAGACTTCCAACGTTCATCTGTTTGAATTCGTATTCAAACTTCATTACGTACGTTAACAGCTATGTGTTACGTACATTAATCACCGTCGATAGCGTGCGCTATACAATGCATATAGCGTGCGTTAAACTTGTCATCTGCAGTCAACTTTTCTGACTCGTCTGATCAGCTAACTTTGCTCGTTCCGAGCGTCCTCGACTTCTTGTTGTTTTGTTTTGCTTCCTTGTTGTTTTCTTTGTTTAACAACTAATCATCAAAACTCGATAATGAATATTTGGAATAAAATATTCCAACAATCTCCCCCTTTTTGATGATTACAAAACAACACCTTCAATGGGATAAAACCTGCAAAATAAAACATATATATATATATATATTCTACAAATCAAAATTTTCGACTTTGTCCGTTTTGTTAGTTTCTTCCCCATCTTTTATTTCTATCATTTTCTACTTCTTCTTTTTATTTTTCAACTTCTTCGTATTTTTCATCTCCTTTCATCCTTCGTATATTTTTTTTTGTCATTATTCCATGACGCTTTCTCATTTTTCTCCCCTTATATCATTATTCTTTTATTCCATTCTACTATTTTCTCCCCTTTTTTATTATAAGCAAAAAGTGTAAATATTATAAGATCAATAGTGATAAAATCATGATAAATATGAATAAAGGGTAAGCTCCCCCTGACAAGTATCTCCAGTTAAAAATATAAACGCCCCCTGAGTAAAATATTTATTTATGAAAATTAATTTTTGGGTATCCAACCGAAAGTCGGTCGTTTTTCATTAATATAGACGATGTTAGGAATAACGGTTTCTTGTGGAATCCAAATCTTTTTAATTTTAATCATCTGACGTGGGCTTTTACAATTTGAAATATGATGCAAATTTTTAAATATTTTTCACATTGGGGTACTTTCAAATTTAAGAATTCGCTTTTAAAATTCGGTTTGAATCATAACCCCTGTTTATTTAAAGTAAAATTTTGAACCGATAACATTTGTTCAAATTTTTCGTTTCCACACGAAAATTTCTTTGTTAAACCTTTAAGTCCGTCTTGAACTTTTAAAAGATCATTCTTTAAATTATTTTCATTTTCAAGGCATTTTAAATGATCGGTCTCGATAAATTTCCCTTTTTCAAACTTGGAGATTTCGTCTCCAAAAATTTTATTTTTCGATTGAAGGGATTTAATTTTGGATAAAGCATTTTGGAAATCGGTATGCAATAATTCGAATGCTTCAAAAAGTTCATCGTAAGAATTACTTACCTGGCTTTCGACGTCGTTATCGCCGAATGTACTTCTTGCCATGAGTGCGAGATTATTTTGGATATATTCATCGTCATCGTCTTCGTCACTCCACGTGGCAATTAAGACTTCCTTATTGGGATTTGCTCGGCAATTCTTTGTGAAGTGGCGTGGTTTACCACATAATCGACAGTTCTTGTCGAATTTCTTAGATCCACCCGTCTTGATGTCTTTTTTTCTCTGTTTTAATAAGTTTTGAAATTATTAATATTCTTGGCATAATATGCCGATTCTTCGTCACTTTTATCCACCGAGATTTCTTCTTTGCGAGACATCTCAGCTTTCATAGCTATCGTTCTTTCCTTCGGCTTTGGCTTGTTGTTCCGTGATTTTAGAACAGTCTCATGATTAATTAGCGAACCAATGCGGGCACTAAACTCGAGCGTATTGAGATCTTTAGATTCCATAATCACCATCACGGTTCCGTCCAATTCAGCAGGTAGTGATCTTAAGATTTTCTTAACTTTTTCACTACTTGTTAATGGTTTCCCAAAACAAGCAAATCCATTAGAAATGACCGAAAAACAGTCGAGCATGTTCGTGATGGATTCTTCACTTTTCATCATAAATAGATCGTATTCATGTAAGAGCATATTTATTTTCGTCTCCTTGACTTGAGACGTTCCTTCATGTGTGACTTCTAGCATTTTCCATATCTTTTTGGCACTATCACACGAAGATATCCGGTTGTGTTCTTCTGGATTTAAAGCACAATATAATAATTGCGTAGTTTTGCAATTATAGTGATCATTTTTCCAATCGGAATCATCATATTCTTCAAAACTTTTAAGCATACGGTTGTATTTCATTGGAATTTTCGGACCAAGACAGATCACTTTCCACAGCTCGATGTCGTATGCTCGAATGAATAATGACATCTCCTTCTTCCATGTCATGAAGTTTGATCCATCGAAGAATGGAGGTCGATTTAGAGCAAGACCTTCGACCGGGGCAATTTGAAGAGCCATTCAGATCGTCTTCTCCTCGGATGTTAAGCCGCTTTTAGGATGGACCGCTCCGATACCAATTTTTGGAGCAATATTGGGTATACATGCTATTGTGTAGAAGCGTATTTAAAGGTGCAGAAAATAAATCGACACAGGATTAATAGAGGTTCGGATAAACGTGCCTACGTCCTCTCTTCAGTATCTTTTTCTATATGCTAAAGATCAACCTATGCACCTCTCTTCTATCGGTCGAGGGATTACCGTTACAATCTCTCTTCTATTGGTTGAGATAAACCATTACAACCTCTCTTCTATCGGTCGAGGGATTATCATACACACTTGTATTTTTGTCTGTCCAAGTTAAACAATTTTTCTTTTCTATCGGATAAGGAATCAACCTATCTAGCTTTTGATGGGCACTAGACAAACCTCACTTGGATATAGATTGCGATTCTAACAATGTCGGATCCTTGATCCTAATAACACTAAATCGAATCTTATCCTTTCTTTTACCTCTCGTGTATGTTTTCGTGTATAATACTCAAACACTTATAATCTCAAATACAACAGCTAGAATGATTACAGTGATATCTAAAGTATGAATAATTTGCTCAAGGTTGTTGTGAGGATTGATACCAAATGGTTTGGTACTTATAGCCATTTTCCTTCAACTAGCCGTTAGCTCCATGTGATTCTTTAGCGCGCACTAGCCTTTCTGCGTAGCGTGCGTTATTGCTCATTACGTACGTTATAGATATCCTGTAGAGTACATTATCTGCTTCCTGTTTCAGTCCAATAGCTTTCGTTTCTTCCTTTACATACGTTGTCACTTTTCATTACGTACGTTAACTCTCTGGTGTAGGTACGTTATTCTTGCATTGTAGCGTGCGTTAACTCATATATCCGTTGCATGCATTTGTCAAAATGTCCGTTGAGTATGTGGACTTTGACCAGGAGACTTCCAACGTTCATCTGTTTGAATTCGCATTCAAACTTCATTACGTACGTTAACAGCTATGTGTTACGTACGTTAATCACCTTCGATAGCGTGCGCTATACAATGCATATAGCATGCGTTAAACTTGTCATCTGCAGTCAACTTTTCTGACTCGTCTGATCAGGTAACTTTGCTTGCTCGAGCGTCCTCAGCTTCTTGTCGTTTTGTTTTGCTTCCTTGTTGTTTTCTTTGTTTAACATCTAATCATCAAAACTCGATAATGAATATTTGGAATAAAATATTCCAACAATCTCCCCCTTTTGATGATTACAAAACAACACCTTGAATGAGATAACACCTGCAAAATAAAATATATATACATATATATTCTACAGATCAAAATTTTCGACTTTGTCCGTTTCATTAGTTTCTTCCCCATCTTTTCTTTCTCTCCTTTTCTACTTCTTTTTATTTTTCAACTTCTTCGTATTTTTCATCTCCTTTCATCCTTCGTATATTTTTTTTTGTCATTCTTCCATGATGCTTTCTCATTTTTCTCTCCTTATATCATTCTTCTTTTATTCCATTCTACTATTGTCTCCCCCTTTTCATTATCAGCAAAAAGTGTAAATATTATAAGATCGATAATGATAAAATCATGATAAATATGAATAAAGGGTAAGCTCCCCATGACAAGTATCTCCAGTTAAAAATATAAACTCCCCCTGAGTAAAATATTTATTGATGAAAATTAATTTTTGGGTATCCAACCGAAAGTCGGTCGTTTTTCATTAATATAGACGATGTTAGGAATAACGGTTTCTTTTGGAATCTAAATCTTTTTAATTTTAATCATCGGACGTGGACTTTTACAATTTGAAATATGATGCCGAATTTTTAAATATTTTTCACAGTGGGGTACTTTCAAATTTAAGAATTCGCTTTGAATCCTAACCCCTGTTTATTTAAAGTAAATTTTTGAACCGATAACATTTGTTAAAATTTTTCATTTCCACATGAAAATTTCTTTGTTAAACCTTTAAGTTCATCTTGAACTTTTAAAAGATCATTCTTTAAATTATTTTCATTTTCAAGGCATTTTGAATGATCGGTCTCGATAAATTTCCCTTTTTCAAACTTGGAGATTGTCTCCAAAAATTTTATTTTTCGATTGAAGGGATTTAATTTCGGATAAAGCATTTTCGAAATTGGTGGCAATAATTCGAATGCTTCAAAAATTTCATCGTAAGAATTACTTACTAGGCTTTCGACATCATTATCGTCGAATGTACTTCTTGCCATGAGTGCGATATTATTTTGGATATATTCATCGTCGTCGTTTTCGTCACTCCACGTGGCAATTAAGACTTCCTTCTTTGCTCGGCAATTCTTTGTGAAGTGGTCTGGTTTACCACATAATCGACAGTTTTTGTTGAATTTCTTAGATCCGCACGTCTTGATGTCTTTTTTCTCCGTTTTAATAAATTTTGAAATTATTAATATTCTTGGCATAATATGCCGATTCTTCGTCACTTTTATCCACCGAGATTTCTTCTTTGCGAGACATCTCAGCTTTCATAGCTATCGTTCTTTCCTTTGGCTTTGGCTTGTTGTTCCGTGATTTTAGAACAATCTCATGATTAATTAGCTAACCAATGAGGGCGCTAAACTCGAGCGTATTGAGATCTTTAGAGTCTATAATCGCCGTCACGGTGTCGTCCCATTCAGCAGGTAGTGATCTTAAGATTTTCTTTACTTTTTCACTACTTGTTAATGGTTTCCCAAAACAAGCTAATCCATTAGAAATGACCGAAAAACGATCGAGCATGTTCGTGATGGATTCTCCACTTTTCATCATAAATAGCTCGTATTCATGTAAGAGCATATTTATTTTCATCTTCTTGACTTCAGACGTTCCTTTATGTGTGACTTCTAGCATTTTCCATATCTCTTTGGCACTATCACACGAAAATATCCGGTTGTGTTCTTCCGGATTTAAAGCACAATATAATAATTGCGTAGCTTTGCAATTATAGTGATCATTTTTCCAATCAGAATCATCATATTCTTCAAAACTTTTAAGCATACCGTCGGATTTGATTGGAATTTTCGGACCAAGACAGATCACTTTCTAGAGCCCGATGTCGTATGCTCGAATGAATATTGACATCTCCTTCTTCCATGTCATGAAGTTTGATCCATCGAAGAATGGAGGTCGATTTAGATCAAGACCTTCGACCGGGGCATGTTGAAGATCCATTTAGATCGTCTTCTCCTCGGATGTTAAGCCGCTTCTAGGAGGTACCGCTCCGATACTAATTTTTGGAGCAATATTCGGTATACGCGCTATTATGCGCAAGCGTATTTAAAGGTGTGTAAAATAAATCGACACCGGATTTATAGAGGTTCGGCCAAACGTGCCTACGTCCTCTCTTCAGTAACTTTTTCTATAGGCTAACGATCAACCTCTGCACCTCTCTTCTATCAGTCGAGGGATTACCGTTACAATGTCTCTTCTATCGATCGAGATAAACCGTTACAACCTCTCTTCCATCGGTCGAGGGATTACCGAACACACTTGTCTTTTTGTCAGTCCAAGTTAAACAATTTTCCTTTTCAATCGGATAAGGAATCAACCTATCTAGCTTTTTATGGGTACTAGACAAACCTCACTTGGATATAGATTGCGATTCTAACAATGCCGGATCCTTGATCGTAATAACACCGAATCGAATGTTATCCTTTCTTTTACCTCTCGTGTATGTTTTCGTGTATAATACTCAAACACTTATAAGCTCAAATACAACAGCTAGAATGATTACAGTGATATCTAAAGTATGAATAATTTGCTCAAGGTTATTGTGAGGATTGATACCAAATGGTTTGGTACTTATATCCATTTTCCTTGAACTAGCCGTTAGCTCCATTTGACTCTTTAGCGTGCACTAGCCTTCCTGCGTAGCGTGCATTATTGCTCATTACGTATGTTATAGATATCCTGTAGCGTACATTATCTTCTTCCTGTTTCAGTCCAGTGGCTTTCGTTTCTGTTTCTTCCTTTACGTACGTTGTCACTTTTCATTACGTACGCTACACCAGAGAGTTAACTCTCTAGTGTAGCGTACGTTAATCTTGCATTGTAGCGTGCGTTAACTCATATATCTGTTGCATGCATTTGTCAAAATGTTCGCTGAGTATGTGGACTTTGACCTGGAGACTTCCAACGTTCATCTGTTTGAATTCGTATTCAAACTTCATTACGTATGTTAACAGCTATGTGTTACGTACGTTAATCACCTTCGATAGCATGCGCTATACAATGCATATAGCGTGCGTTAAACTTGTCATCTACAGTCAACTTTTCTGACTCGTCTGATCAGGTAACTTTGCTCGTTCCGAGCGTCCTCGACTTCTTCTTGTTTTGTTTTGCTTCCTTGTTGTTTTCTTTATTTAACAACTAATCATCAAAACTCGATAATGAATATTTGGAATAAAGTATTCCAATAGTCGGTACTAAAAATCTCTATGGAAAGAAATATGATCCATACTCCAAAACATACAATCCAAGATGGGGATCATCCCAATTTCAAGTGAAAATCGCAGCAAGAGGCGCCTCTACAGAATAGGGGCCAATTTTACAAGAAACTGTCAGAAAATTCGCGTCACTCACTCGAAGAGATGATGAAGGCCCTCACTTCGAACACGATGCAGTTTCAGCAAAACATGAGTCGATTTCAGCAAGACACTCAATCGATCATAAAGATCCTTGAAAATAAATAAGTCAATTCGCAACCTCGGTTAGTCGATTGGAGAGCCAGAACAGTGGGAAACTACCCTCTCAATCGGAGGTAAATCCTAGTAATCTGAGTGCTATCACATTGAGAAGTCATAAACAGCCGGAGATTCCCGAGGAACTTGAGAAAAATCTGACTGAGTCACCCAGTGTCAAACAGGCACCCAGTGCTGAACTGCCAGGCAGTAAGGTAATAACGTCTAACCCTTCTCATATTGGCACTGGCATCGTACATTTTCCTTCTAGGATAAACAAGGCTGCAATGGACATCAGGGAAAAACTGATCTTGGATGTGTTCGGAAAGGTGGAGATCAACATTCCATCAATTAAGGTGATTTAACAAATTTATATGCTAAGTTCCTCAAGGATTTGTGCACCAATAAACGTAAGTTGAAAGAAATGGGAAAGGTGCTCCTGGGAGAAAATGGGTCGGCCATTCTCCAAATAAAGTTACCACCTAAACGCAATGATCCGGGAATATTTGCCATCCCTTGTTGAATAGGTAATTTTTGATTTGAGCAAGCTATGTTAGACTTAGGGGCTTCTATAAATGTCATGCCACAATCTATTTATTCTTCTTTAAATTTGGGAGCCTTAAAAAACAAGGATAATAATTCAATTAGCAGATCATAGTCATGTATATCCCGAGGGAGTTATTAAAGATGTCCTTGTTCAAGTTAATGAGCTTGTTTTTTCGGCTGTTTTTTATGTTTTAGATATGCAAGGTGAGTTGTCAAATTCAACACCCATTTTATTAGGAAGGCCGTTTTTAAACACTGCCCAAATGATAATAGATGTTAGAGAGGGTTCCCTCACGATGGAATTTGATGGGCAAGTAGTAAAATTTAATATCGACACCGCAATGAAATTCATTGAAGATGTATGTTCTTTATTTGCATTGAGTGTAATTGACCCTCTTGTCGAGAAAGTGTTTGAGTTGAATTATAGGGAAGAGCTGGAAGTGATGGGTACTAGAAACTTGGAGGCCTGTAAAGAAAATATTTTCATCAAGTTTCAGAAAGAATTACATTCAATGTGCAAGAATTTATATGGAAAGGGTGAATCGTGGGCAACCTTCCATGAGCATCTCAAGAGAGAAAAATTCCCATTAAGCAATCCATTTAAGCTCGATGTGGTAGAAAAATGTGAGGCAACAATCAAATACTTATTGAGACCTATACCAAAATCTCCTTGGTGCGTTCGTTGAAAAGGAAAGTTGTAGCCGAGCCAACAACCTAAAATGAAGGCGCCAGTTGGGGGGCAACCCAATATTTATCTATGTTTATTTTTATAGTTATTAGAACCAAATCAAATTTTCATTTCTTTCTTTTTCTTTTTCGTAGATAACAAAGGGTCTTGGATATGGTTGGTCAACAACAATAGACTTTGAATCAAGTTTGGAGGTCGACTATTCTGCAGAGAAAATAACACTGGGAGGCCCAGTGCCGAGAATCTGTCCCAATGTGAGAATTTACAAGAAAGCCTACTTTCTCTCCAAGACTAACACATCGTATTAGCCCAGTGAACTCTTTTACTTTACCGTACTTGATTTGTGCCTTACATTTTTTTTTTATATTTGTCATGTTGTCGCTAAGTTGTTTTCCCCGCAATTCGATTTTAATTTGTAATATAATTGTCCTTTAGTTATTTGCGAATAGTTGGTGTGAAGTGTAACAGTATTTAGTATCATTCGCTCGTTCTGAATATCTGGTTGGAATTAGCTCAATGTGTGGTTCGTAGATTTCGCCTTTCTATGAAACTTGTTTGGTTTTGTGTTAGCTTTTAATGATATATTTCTGTGGATTAGAGAAATGAAAATTGCAGCACTGTTAGAAAAGCCAAGAAGAAAGATTATAATAAAATTTCACTTGTGATTTGTACCTGGTCATTATACCCTCTTCTTAAAATTTCGTTGCTCTTTGAATTTTTTGGGCTTACCGCATGCATTATCGTTCTAAAAGAAATCCAGTTGAAAAAAATAGGTGTTGAGCAGCAACAGCTGCCCAATTTTGGGAGTCCTAAAATATTGTGGAAAAAGTAACAACAAAAAAATGAAGGACTAACCCTTTGTTGGTGCGTAGCTGGCGTCTCACACAAAAGAGTGCTGGTTAAAAGAGCTACACATTAGCAAATAATGATGTGAAAGCTATCACCTACAAAAAAGGGTATTGGTGAAAGAGTTGCACGTTAGCAAATAACGATGTGAAAGCTATCACGTACAAGATGTGATGACATTTGTGGATGGTGCTCCGTAAGTTCCTCTTGATAAACACCAGCTGAAACAATAGATTTGGGGATGACTACAAGTTCTTATCATTAGCGCTAAACTTTATTGAGTTCTTTTCCTTCTTGGGACTATTTAAGAGGGTTGCGTTTTTATGTGCGATAATTCTATATAATTTTCATTGATTACATATGCAAAGCGTGTTTTCAATTATGCAGATGAGGAAATTATTACACCACTGTTTGAGTTAATGAAGGCTGAATGTTGCAGGGCATGCAAATCAGATTACTATTTATTTTTTCTCTTCGATCCAACTCATTCTAAATTGCTTGAGGACAATCACTCTTTTAAGTTTGGAGAGATTGAGGAACTGTTATTTCAAGATAATACTTGAGGGTTTTGGGGCGGTGAATGGAATTTACAGTTTTATTGAGCTTCTTCTAGGGCGAATTTTTTTTCAAATCTTTCAATATTTTTATGTTTGAGGACAAGTATTGGTTTAAGTTTGGGGAGATTTGATAGGTAGTAAATATTGAGTAATTCTATGTGCCAATTGCGTAACTTTTTTATATTTATTTTAGGATATTATATTAATCTTCTACCATTTTGAATAATGAAAGCAATTTACTTCACCAAGTGGAATTAGTTGATTATTTCAGGTATTTTGGATTATTTTTAAAGTTACAATAATGATTGGGTCATCAAGAAGGCAACCCAAAAGAGTCCAGATGATAGACAAGTCGCAGCATATCACACTAGACCATCCAGTGCAGACTCAATTTTGGGATTTTATATTATTTTGGCCCAAAAGTGAATTAAGTTGAAATCTAATGGCCCAATTAGAATTATAAAGTGGCTGGAGAGTTTTATTGTGATAGGATACGTATTGCATGAGTTATAAAAGGGGAGACAAACCTATCAATCATGATCTAATCTTCACACCTCCTCTATTATTATCTCATCTAATCACACACATCTCGGCATGCTGAGCTGAAAAAAAGGAGTTTTTTGTTTGACCATAGTACTTTTAAAATTTATGAAAAGCAATTTATGAAAAGAAAAGTGCACGAATATCAAGGAAGAAAAGTTACAGCAATTGAGAGGGAAGATTGTGGCCGATTCAGAATTAGAGAAATGGAGATTATTTCCTCATTTTCAGTAGGGCTGGCAATTCATGCGTGTCAGGTGGTTATCGGGTCGACACGATAACGACAAGATACGATAAGGTCAAATACGAATACGACCCGTTAAGTATATGACCGACACGAATACGAACACGACACGAATGGTTGAAACACGGACACGACACGAATAAGGCACGGACATGATATTTTTGTGTTGACACGACGCGATATGACACGAATTGATAAATTCAAATAAAAAAAGAGGACAAAAGCAATTTATGAAAAGAAAAAGGCACGACTATCAAGGAAGAAAAAGGCACAACAATTGAGGAGTGGGACTTTGTTCACCATCTTTTAAGAGGGTAAACATAACACTTCCTTTTAAATATATATTAATATAATATATTAATGTATAAATATATTTTTATAATATACAATATATTTGTACAAGATGAATTAATGTTGAAAAAATATTTTACCTTTTTAAATTTCTATTATTTTTATTTTTTTCAATATTACTATAGCTGAAATGTAATATTTTCACATATTATATTCTAAAAAAAATTTCTAAAGGGTAAAAAAATAATTTTTCAACATTATTCATCTTGTATAAATATATTGTATATTATAAAAATATATTTATACATTAATACATTATATTAATATATATTTAAAAGGGAGGATTATGTTCACCCTCTTAAAAGAGGGTGAACAAAGTCCCACTCGCAATTGAGAGGGAAGATTGAGGCCGATTTAGAATTACGAGAAATGGAGATTATTTCCTCGTTTTTAGTAGGGCTGGCAATTCGTGCGTGTCAGATTGTTATCGGGTCGACACGATAACGTCACGACATGATAAGGCCAAATACGAACACGACCCTTTAAGTATATGCCCGACACAAACACGAACACGATACGAATGGTTGAAATACGGACACGACACGACACAGACACAATACGACATGATATTTTTCGTGTTGACACGACACGATAACGATGCGATACGACACGAATTGATAAATTCAAATAAAAAAGTAGAAAATAAACTAAAAATATTTAAAATGATAATAAAATTAATGCTAAAAATATATAGATATTATCGGGTTACACGAACCCGACACGACACAACGCGAATACGAAAGTTATTATACGAACACAACACGAACCCGACACAAAATTAGCGTGTCCTTATCGTGTCGACACGATAAGGACACGAACACGATAAGGCCAAACACTAACCCATTAATTTCGTACGTGTTCATGTCGGGTTATCGTGTCGTGTCGGAAATTGTCAGCCCTAGTTTTCAGTCATATGCTCCATAATTATTTTATGACTTGTTTAGCCAATATGCCCGGCTAATTTATTTATTATGTTAGGGAAGTTTGATACCGTACCTACATATTTATGATTTAACCCCATGACATATTCTTGAATTGATTCCGTTGAATTATCTTTGTGTTATTGAGCGAATTTATTTATGCTATAATTCACTTTGACTAATTTGGCCAACTTAATTCAGGTTTTTATATCTAGATCTAGGGTTATAAGACATAATTGTTATAGTTCTAAATCACAAGTAGCAACAATTGATTTTATTCAGTTGGGTAGCACAAAATCAGGACCCCTTGGGTCGAGCTTGTGAACTCAATAACCTGTCTATTTCCATCATTTTGGTTCCTATTGCATCTAACGAACTAGATTTGGAGAGCTTGTTTTGAATCCTTCGTCTAGCTAGGTTTAATTGAAGAGCATGTTTTGATTAAATAAACTTAAGAAACGATTGGAATCAACAGAGCTTGTTGTTGATTTTGGAGTAGAACTTCAACTTGGATTAAATAAAGATAAATGTTTCATTGAATATAAATTTATAGTTGGACAGTGAAAAATGGAACTAATAACTGGATTCTCCTTCTTAATATATTCCTTTTTAATTTCTATAGCTTTGATTTAATTACTTGTTTGTTTATTTTATATTATTTTAATTTCACCTACCAAAATCCCCCCTCTTTCATTATTATTATTATTATTATTATTATTATTATTATTATTATTATCCATATGAATATTTTTATAAATATTGAACTCAGTAAATACAATTAACTCATCTGTTCCCTGTGGGTTCGACCCTTACTCGCCAATACTACTATTTAGTATAAGCAAGTCAAGGAACTTTATAAATATTTAATTTTGATGCGTCTCGACAGCACGATCAAACATCAACACGAATGAATTTGAAACGGATTCTACTCGACGCTACCTACGATTCATGTAAATAAACAATTCAACACGTAGGGGGCGGATCACAACTAATCCTCTCAATTTTAACCAAAGTATGAAAATTACAAATTGAATTTATAGGAAAAACATGTATTCGATATATATAATTCTTATACAACAAGAATCTAAGAGTAATTCATGCTGAAATGACCAAAATAATACAAACCCCCCCCCCCCCCCCAATCCAAAAATATAGGGTTCTAGGATGATTACCTCGAATCAAAGGATGAAAGAATGATTTGATGTCGTTAATATACATCAAGTCCTTGATAATGATGATGGAGAATGAAAGATTGATAAACTCCCGTGAAAAATTGCCTCGAAATTGCCCTAAGGATCGCTACCCGTCGTAAGGAGAAGAATGCGGAAAATTGCATTCTCGACTGCCCGCTGGACTTAAATCTGGCCTTCATTACGGTTGTAACAGGATTCTTATTATGACCATAACAATACCACTCTTACAACTGTAACATCCTGCAGGTCACGACCGTAACCTGCTTGCTGACAGCAAGATAAGAGTCCTGCTGAGCTTGTCACCCCTAAATGATCTCAAACGCATCAATTCACTAAAAGTGAAGAAGCACTTACGATGATTTCTCAAAAAATAAATTAAATGCTAAATAAATACACGATTCCGACCACCTGAATATACGAAAAAAACGAATATAGAACCAAATGCATAAAACTTTACAAAATCGCCCACATGTTAGAAAATCAAGATTCAAGATCGAACAACAACAGTGAAACTCATAACATGTCTAAATATGTTAAACGAACTTGTTGAAACAATGATATAGTGGTTTTGAACAAGATTTATAAGAATCGAACCCAACCACGATAAAGTCACAATATTTCACGGATTCGTTAAAAACAACCTATAAAATAGATTGAATGGTAAAAAGTGTAATACCGAGATTTATGTTTCCAGTTATTTTTAATTATTTGTGAAACACACCCACACTAATTACCTAACATAACCTGTCTTATATCATATTAGTACTTATAAATTACGGTGAAATTTTGGCAAAGTTTCCCCTAAACTAGTACCTATCCCAAACATGTGACATAAAACAAATACAAGTATCACATAGAGACATCTAGTCTCAATCCGAATCAAACTCATGACATCAATATCCTTGTAGCTATGACTACAAGAGATTAGTAAACAACAAAACTTCGAGCTTACCAAATCACTCACTTATTTATTTTATATTACGATATTAAACAACCTCACAGGTTACACAAACATACTAGGTGAACTTAAAGTACCCCTCACACCATCCACGAAACTCGAACACATGAGTACATTACTACAATACATATTTATAAAACAAGGTTCAGAAACAAGAACTAAAACATGTTAAGCCCATGGTTAAGCCCGACAGGTCGTCATCCATGTACGTCGACCCTCAGCAACAGTGGAACTCCAACCCATCCAGCGAGGGAACATGCTCAAGCATCAGGATCACCTACAATGCATAAACTACGTGAGCTAAAGCCCAATAAGTAGAAATCATGCATGTATCATGTCTGATGCAACATATGACATATGATCATCAATGAGAATCTCTCAATATCATTTTATTGTCCTTGGGCCTGTTGAACCACGTACTAAGCACCGGAATGAGCTCAATATCATGTCATATCATAAGGCATGCATCTACCATGCTAGATATATAAGGCATGCATCTACCACACCAAATATATCGTGAGAACATGCATCTACCATGACCCACACATCATATAAGCACGCATCTACCGTGCTAAATATATTATAAAATCATGCATCTACCATGCCTCGGTGCTCTAGAAGTGGCCAACAAAACATTTTTCTTTTCTTTCTTTCCATGATCGTACCATGCATGCAGACACTAGTGAGTCTCCTGTTATGCATGCATGTGGAGATGCTAATGGATGTTATGATCATGTAAGGTGCAAAAAGCATAATACAGATCAATCATACAATACAATAGAACACTCTCAAGATATCATCAAGTTCAACAACTAGTTATACAAACAATACTATGTTTATGCATTGTAGTTGCAGATGGATTTCTATTTACCTTGATCGGGCGATACCCTTACGTTTATACCAATAGGGTGTGTTTGTGTAATACCTGCATTTTTCTTTTCCCAGTATTTTCATTTTTCGGTGTATTTCTCATTTATAGCGACCCTCGTGTATCTTTCAGTGTATTTCTTCTGTCATCTATTGATCTGATGCTCGTAATTGTTATGCGGAACCGCCGTTTCGGGGTTGTCGTGGATTCATTCCATGTTATTATGCATTTTGAGGTGTTCCGTTTGATGTTTCATTCATATTCCGGTGTTTTGGGCCATTTTTATTTCGTATCTAGCGCGCGTCAATTTTTCTAGATAGCGCACGCTAGAGGTCCCTTAGTAGCGCACGCTACGTCTGTTTCGTAGCGCGCACTAGCAAGCTAACCCAGGGAGTGGCAGTTCTGATTCCAGCCCTCTGGACTGGCAGATTAGCGTACACTACGTAGTCTAGCGCACGCTAATGTCGGCGGCTAGCGCACGCTAAGATGTCCAGTAGCGTGCGCTAATGTGACTGTCCAGTACTGGACAGTTTGCTACTGGACTCGATCAGGTGCCCAGGTAGCACACGCTATTGGCCGATAGCGCGCGCTACCGATACACTTTTAGCGCACGCTACGTTTGGTTGATAGCGCATGCTAACTGGATCAGGTGTGTACTGACAGTTGCTTCTAGACTCGGCTGATGTCCAAGTAGCGCACGCTATGATCGATAGCGCGCGCTACCGAGAGGTTATTAGCGCACGCTACGTTTCGAGTAGCGCACGCTAACAGCCAGAAATCTGGCTACTGGACTGGGACGCTAACTGTATGGACTGGAGTTTTATCCTGTTAGCGCATGCTAACTTTGAGGATTAGTGCGCGCTAACACTCCCTGGCTATATAAACCAGGGAGTTGACCGAGATGAACGTATTTTCTCATTTCTTCCTACTCTCCGCGGCTGTGGCGATTCCGGGCGATATTCTTGGCGATTTTCTTCCTCCAATCATCTCAACTATCATCTTTTTTGAGTTCTTGGTGTAGAATAACAACATCAACACGAATCTTTCATCCTAATCCAAGGTAAATCTCTTAGAACCTTACTTTTGGATAATATGGGGGTTTTGGGATTTTCGTCCGATTTGTCTCGTTTTGTTGGTCAATTCATGATAAGTATGATTAATCTTGTTGATATCATTGGTTTTCCTACGGATTCATGGTATACTTCGTGGTTGTTGCGTATTCGAGAGGGTTCAGTTGTGGTCCACCCTCGTTGTTATTTTTATACGAATATACATGAATCGTAGGCGGGTTTTTGGGTGTATTCCATTTCCGTATTCGTTTAGAGTTGGTTGTGGTTATGTTCTTCGGATCGTTAGGTTCGTGATTGATGGTTCCTAGCGTTCGTCGGTGTTTTTCCTTCCGTTCGTTGCGTCGTCAATTATTCAAGGAAAGTATTTTTGGAAACCTTTATGCTTAACATGTAATGGTAATGTATATTATGTGTGATTTGCTCACCTCGGGAGGGTCGGACGGGGCCTCGGGGGAATATATAACATCACTCTGGATTTAGGAGTTTGTTTCGCTAGCCAGCTCGGGAGGGTCCTTAGAGGCCTCGGGTGGGATTCATGGTGGCGTCCTGGTCCTAGGCGATGCCTGTGCGTGATTTGTTTTATGAAATGTGGCCAGCCTGGGAGGGTCCTCAGAGGCCTCGGGTGGGATTTGTGGCTTCGTCCCGGTCCTAGGCAAATTTGATTGTAACTGTTTGTTTCCGGAAAAGACATGTCTGGTTTTGGTTTTTGAAATGATATTGGTGCATGTACTATGAAATGTGTAAGCGATTGGTTTGCCTTGATTACTTGTACTAGCGTAATTGTTAACCCCTTTGGGGACCCATTTTGAGGAAATTATTGTTATAGATTTCAGGTTATGTTTTGCCGGACGAGCGGGCATTGGGACAGTACGAGGATGTTGGCCAGGGTCGTTGACATGTGCATTTGGGTCTCCTTTTTCTCTTGTCTATTTTGATCTGGTTGTTTCCCACATTTATAAACTTATAGATTGTACTCGCGAGTACTTAGGCTTTTCATTTCAAACTCCGTTTTGTATTACCTTAAATTGCTACATTGTCGGTTGATGCTTATTTCGCCGGTTGCTCTGGGCATATCTTTATATGTTATGTTATTTAAATATGTGTCCTCGCTAACCGAGATGGTTAGTCGAGTGGTGTTTTCTTGTTGTAGCCTGGTCGGTCCCAAGTAGGGGTCCACGGCGCTGTAATATACTCTGAATATCTCGGGGGTGTTACAGAAAATGGTATCAGAGAATCTAGGTTTATGGATACATAGGCTTGTCGGTTATTTGGGTCTAGTTGTGTTTTGTTCTGCACATTGTCACACCGTTGCCGGCATCTCAGTACTTCCAGTGTTCGTAAGTTTTCCTTACTCGATTCTTTACTTTCTCGTACCGTATTTTCGTTTCTTGAACTGTGGTTATTCTCCCTCTTTTACTTATCATCGAGTTGCTTTTGCCACCTCTTATCACCAGCATGGATGCTGGAAGGGACCGGGGACGTGGGGCAGCCGGTGGGCGGCTACGCCGCATTATTCGGGAGCCGACAGTACCGGTGACCGTCACAGTCATGCTTCTTCTCAGGAGCGCGCCGACCTTGGTATTGCGGCCGTAATGCAGCAAATGGTAAACCAAATGGCGGCTATAGCTCAGGTGGTTCAGAACCCGGATCAAGCCCATGCTAATCGGGGCGGAACAGACCGTTGGCTCTAAGATGTCATCAAGATGCATCCTCCTCAGTTTTCGGGAGCATCAGACCCGATCGGCTGGGAGGGGTGGGTCAAGGAGATATCTAAAGTCTTCGTCGCCACCAACTATCCCGAGGACCGCAAGGTCCCTATCGCCCAGTACCTTCTCACTGGGGACTCTACGGATTGGTGGGAGGCCGTTGGGTCCAAAGACCATGTTGCTTCGTGGGCCGAATTTCAGGGATTGATGGAGACTGAATATTGCCCGTGGCCAGTTAGACAGGCTCGAGTCCATACTTTCTATGATGCCCAACCACGGGACATTCCCGTATCCCAAGCTATTGCCGATTTTAACAAAGAGTTGGGCTATGTAAAGACCCAAGTTGTCGAGGAAAGCGACAAAATTTTCCATTTTTCCAGGAGGATTAAACTGTCAATTCGGGACTACATGTACGGGATCGTTTGTACTACCTTGAAGGATTATCAGAGTCGAGCCCTTGCCTATGATATGTCGGTAACAGCCAGTGCGGCTGTTCGGGAGAGTAAGAAACAGAAATCCGCCGGAAATTTCTCGGGTCACAAGGGTGGAGGTCAGCAGAAGTTTCAGTCTGTGAATATTCCTGGAGGTAGTTCGGCTCGTTTCTCTGGGGGATATCGGGGTATTGCCAGTGCCTCCGTTTGGGATGCCAAATGCTTTAACTGTGGCAAGTCGGGCCATCGGAAACGGGAGTGTCCTCGTCCGCCTCTAACTTGTCATACTTGTAGTCAGTCGGGTCACAAGGCTTTATTTTGTGAGCGGGCAAGAAAGCTTCTTGGTGCTCAGGCTTCTTTTCCAGCACCTATGGAGCCAAGTGTGAATCAGGGCTCGTTTGCTTCGCAGCCTCTGTCGGGTGCCGGTCGAGGTAGAGGTCGAGGTCAGCCCGCTAGAGGAGGAGCTTCCAGTGTCGGCTCTGCCCAGCCACGTATCTATGATATGAGGAGGGCCGATGATCCAGCGGCCACTGTGGCGACAGGTACTGTTCATATCCATTCCCATCCTGTCAGTGTGCCTTTTGATTCGGGTACTACGCATTCATTCATTTCTCTAGAGTGTGTACGCAGTTTGAGTCTCGACTGCTTATCACCTTGCGAGCCTTTCATCGTTAAACTTCCTAGCGGTGATAGAATTGTCGGTGATCGAGAGGCCCGGGACTGTTCTGTGTTTATTTGTGAGAGGGCTTGGCTCTCTAATCTTATTGTCGTGGGTATCGAGGGTGAAGATTTGATTCTCGTGGATGATTGGCTCGAGCGGCATGGCGCAATCATGAACTACCGCATGAGAATCATCACTATGTTATCCGAGGACGGCACCGAGCACTCTTTCGCGGGGCGAAAGAGGGGAAACGATAAGTTTGTTATTAACGGCTTGAAGGCGATGAGGCTCCTGTGAAAGGGGTGTACCGGTTATTGGTGCTATGCCTTGAAGGCAGGGGATGGTGGAGTCGAATTTTCATCGATTCCAGTTGTTAGTGAGTTTCCTGATGTATTTCCTGACGAGTTACCAGGATTGCCACCGGATCGTGAGGTCGAGTTTGCTATAGAGTTAAAGCCGGGCGCGGCTCCGATTTCGAAGGCGCCGTATCGCATGGCACCTTCAGATATGTCCAGGTTGAAGAAGCAGTTGAGTGAGCTTCTTGAGTCGGGGTATGTTCGACCGAGCGCCTCGCCTTGGGGCGCACCGGTCCTATTTGTGCGAAAGAAGGATGGTTCACTGCGTTTGTGTATCGACTATCGCGAACTAAACAAGGTGACCATCAAGAACAAGTATCCTTTGCCGAGAATTGATGACTTGTTCGATCAGTTGCAGGAAGCGGCAGTATTCTCGAAGATTGATTTGAGATCGGGGTACTATCAGCTCCAGGTGAGGGAGTCCGATGTGCCGAAAACAGCTTTTCGGACGAGATACAAACATTATGAGTTTGTAGTTATGCCTTTTGGGTTAACTAATGCGCCAGCGGTATTCATTGTAATACCCGGTCGAAAGTCATGTCATTTCAAACCTCTTCATGTTCTTCGTATCGTGATTTGTTGAGCGAACCCTTGTAATCATTGCTTGGAACCACCGTTTTGGGGTTTCCGTACTTCTATTTCGTGTTATTGTTGCCCAGACATTGAATCCTATTACTTTATTCTCTTCCCGGGTCATTTTCATTCATTTTAGGACCCGAAGGGGGTGTGAGCCGCGGCACAAGGAGCGTGTGCCGTGGCACACACATTTTCTAAACCTGGCCGAGCGGACTGTACCGGGTGCCGCGGCACACGCCAGCAGTGCCGCGGCACATTGACGAGTCAGTGCCGCGGCACACCTAGGCTGAGCCGCGGCACACTTGTGTTGCATCCTCATCCAAAAACCGCCTGTACCCGGTGCCGCGGCACACTGGCCGAGCCGCGGACACCGCCGAAACACAGGAGCAATTTTTAGATCGTGCCGCGGCACGCCTGGGCTGAGCCGCGGCACACAATGCGGTCAGCTGCATAATTCGGCTTTTTAAGCGAGATTTCAGCCCTTTTCCTCCATTTCCTTCTTCCACCTGCGAGAGAGAGAGTTTGAGGGGGGAGTTTTCTCACATCTATCACTTGTGTGTTGGAGATTTACCACTTTCACTCGGTTGGGAAGCCCGGATAGTCGATCTAACACGTATTCTTTGGATCATAGAGCTTGGATATTCAAGAGGTAATTTCTTCGACATCTTGACTTCTCGATTTTGTGTGGGTATTGACGTTTTGGATGATAAAATCATGGTGTATGATGTGATATATGCGTGATTATGGACATGTTTGAGTATTCATCGGATTATTGAAAGATTATTCAAGAACACTTTGATTTTTGTGTTGGATTTTGGGGGTTTTCGTAGATTCGTCCGTTTTATCCGATTGAAGCTTGAGAACCTTGAGAATTTGATATATATATATACCGTATGAGTGTTTTCTTCCGATTTTACGAGTTGGATTGTACCGTTTTCGGACTTGTGGGAGTTTGGGCGATTTCCCAACCTTAGTTGTTCACCCGTATATTTTCTTGAATCGTAGACGAGTTTCGGGAGTCTCTTCGTGTAATTCGAGTATGGATAATTAATTGTCATATTCCTTGCGAATCGTTTAGGTGCCGGAAGCGCGTTCTTGGACCTACCGAACTCATACCTTTCCTCCGTTCGATTTCTCGATGTCTCAAAGGCAAGTATACATTTATGATTGTACGTTCTCGACTTTGAAAGTAAGAAATATTGATGGCATATCATGAACGAACTGTTTTTACGGCATTCATAGATATATTGTTGGCATGTAATGAACGAACCGTTTTGACGGCATTCCTACATGTATCGGCGTATGAGGTGAACGAACCGTTTCTACGGCATTCACATACGTAACGGCGTATGAGGTGAACGAACCGTTTCTACGGCATTCACATACGTCTTATGAGATTTTAGTTATTCCGGAATACTAGTCTTGAATTGATGAATTGACGGTTACATTTACTTTATTGTCGAGGAGTATTGTGTTTCATATTGATATACTTGCACTAGCTATTCGACGGCTAACCCCTTTATGGGGGAAATACGTTTCATGTATTTCAGGTTCCAGGAGGTCGGACAGGCAGGTATCGGGTCGGCACGAAGATGGTGGGCAAGTGTGATACTTTGTCTTTCTTCCAGTTATGTTTGGAGTTTCCCGTTCAGTGTTGTTGTACTGGATTGGCTTTTGAATACTCGAGTATTGTTTTCCCTTTTCCTTGATGTTCCGGCCTGTGTTTGCCGAAGTATTGATTCGAGTTGTGATGTTTGTGAATACATTGGTTATGTTTCGAATACCTTTGTATTGTTTTTCATTCCATTGTGTGTAGACCTTATCGGTCAAATTTTATGGTTCCGCGTATGTTTAGCCTTGTGGGTCCCACGGCGGGGCTTACGGCGCTGTAATATCCCTGAATAACTTGGGGGTGTTACAGATGTAATATCCGCAATTTCGGATTTCCGGTAATTTTCATTTTTCGGCGGAGGTCCGTTTCGACGACTCTCTTTCGACCGTTTAGTCATTCTGAGAATATTTAATTCTACACTTTTTGTCATCCGAGTTCGTTTCGGTATCGTTTTGTTGAGTTTCGTGTTCTTAAATGACTTTTCCGCACTTGAGTTCGATTCTCGCAAATCTCGTCCGAAACTGTTGTTTCGAGTTTCTCGAAAGTTCATTTAATGTTATTATTCATGTTGTATGTTTCGGTTTGGTGTTTCGATCGTGTATCAGGTATTTCAGACGTTTTGGGCCATTTTCGTAATTTCCTAAAGTTCGGGGTAACTACTTTCGTTGTCGAATTTCGAGCCCTCGGGCGGTCGGAATCGGGTGTTCTCTTAGTATTCGGATTCGTCTTTGCGAGTACTTCATAATCGTGTTTTCGGTTTACGTTCAGGTCGGAGTTTCGGGATTTTTCGGACCGTCGGATCGACCGAGGCCTGGCTGGCCAGGCCTGGCCGAGTAACGGCCGTAATGGCCCGGCAGTAACGGCCGTAATGCCGGTTACGTACGTAACAGCCTTCCGGTTACGTACGTAACATGTCCGGCAGAATCAGTCCAGGGAGTTCGGCCTTGGCCGATTACGTACGTAGGCCTTGGCCGATTACGTACGTAAGCGGCCGGCCAGGGTCGGCTATTTATAGGCCAGGACCGAGTCATCCGGCCATTTCTCATCTTTTCTTCGTTCCTTCCGCGATTTTTCACCCTAGATCGATGGTTTTGAGTAGAATCAACTTATATAAACATGTTTTGGAAGTTGGAATCATGGATTAACATCATCTTCCACCCGGATCGAAGGTAAGAACACCTAAACTTTTGGTTTTTGGATGTTCTTGAGGTTTCTTGGTGTTTTGGCCGATTTGCTTCGTTTTGATTCATATTATTGTTAGAACTTGATTGTAAACTCGTAATCATTCAATACCCTTGAAGTTTTGTGGAACGGATTTGAGTATTTCTTTGAATAATCGATTAAATTGGACTACGCCCTCAAAGTGTCCGATAAAATGCTTCAATGGGTAGAACTTGGGAAGTTCCATACGTTTTCGTAGAATTGTGATTGAATTGATATCGTTGTGACTTAGGAGCGAATTCTTGTGAAGAACTCGAGTCGGAACCCTTCCGTTCGTTGCCTTCTTTGGGGTCCGAGCTTCCCGGTCGAACCGTGTTCTTCGGAGCGTTCGATAGCGGTTATTAAGGCAAGTATCTTACTATACGACTTGTATCTTGCGACTAGTAATTACGTATGAGATGTATGATGACTTTTATTGCCTTCGTGCATATGTTCCGTTTGAGTTGGTGGTGTTTTCCGCAATTTGAAGGCTTTGTGATAATAGTGTTATATCAGTATACGTGTTAGGCGTTGTGCCATTTGTGCAGGAATGCGACGTACATATGGGATGGTTGTACACTTGGTTGTACAATGTATTGTGTACCGAATGTGTGTTATGTTGGTTAAATGTCGTTGATTGATGATAGTTGTTGCGAGTATCGAGGTTGTGTTATGTGCGTGCAATGTACGATTTTGTGGTGATCAAGGTGATTGATTAATTGTGCTCATTGTTGTATGTAATGTGAATGTGAATATGTGTGTGACCGCTAAGTTCACTCGTGTTGGTTCGACGGAACCTACGAGGATTCGTGGCAGTGGACTACGGGATCGAGAACTTAGTGAGTGCGAGGTCCAATCGTCTTTGATGCAGCGAGGCCTACGATAACGCATGGCGATGGACCATGAGTTTCGGACACGGTCGTCAACCGGGTGAGCTCGACGGGGCTTACGGTGACACGTGGCGGTGGACTACGGTGTCGACTGTGTGTGTGATTATTGTGATTGATATAGTCCGTGCGGGTTGTTATGCCTACGGAGACACGTGATGATGGATCACGGTGTCGGAATTGGTTATGTTTGGTTAATAGTCCGTGTGGGTTGTTGAACCTACGGAGACACGTGATGATGGATCACGGTGTCGGAATTGATTATGTTTGTTTAATTGTGCGTGATGTAGTCCGTGCGGGTTGTTGAACCTACGGAGACACGTGACGGTGGATCACGGTGTCATGAGCATGATACTTTTCAAATCAAAGTTTTAAAGGAAAAGTTTTAAGAAAGAATGTTGGGCCGAGCCCCACGAGATTTATGGAAATGTTTAGGTATTGTAAGCTGTTGAATTATGAAACAAGTTTTGGGTTAAGGCCCTTAAGTTTTTCGAAAGGTTTTGTGAATCAGGACTTGAGGTCTTAAGGTTTTGAAATTCTAAAAATTCCCGAGATGATAATCTTATTTTCGAATGCTTCATAGCTTATCTTCTCTTGTGAAAACCTCCCGGGAATATTTGATACTTGATTATTATATTTGATCACGATTATTAATTGCTTGTTACATTTCGTATGATTTGATACTTGCACTAGTAAAACAGTGGAGTTTTACTAACCCCGTGTCGGGGGTGGATGTCTGTTTTGCGTCCAGGTACATGCAGATTCAGGGGAGCAGTCACAGGATTGGCACAAGAGGATGACGAGCTGCGATACTAATCATGAGTCGAGAGTTATTTTGATCTTTGTTGTGTTGTTAGAGTTGATTTCAGTCTTCCGCTGTATTGTATTTCGACCCCTGTGTGGGTAATGTTATTAATTCAGTTTTATCGATTGGGTTGTGTGACCTCATCGGTATGTGTATTCACGTGTAGGTGACCATATCGGTCCGTATCATTTTATTGTTTGACCCTGGTCGGGCAAGCATTTGGTTGTTTATGGATGTTTAGCCTGGTAGATCCTTGTGGAAAGGGTCTACGGCGTGTAATATTCCCATATGGTTTTGGGGATGTTACAATTATGGTATCAGAGCTTAGGTTGCGGAAACCTAGGCTGTCGGGTCGAGTCAAGTCGTGATTTGTCGAGTAATGTGTTGTCTTGTCGTTCGAGTCGTCAGTGACAAATTGAGTTGTGCGTAGTCACAACGTGTCAGTTATGTTGTCGGACGAGATTAGTATCGTGGGCGACTGTCACCTCCGTGCGACCTGTGGATGTAAGTCTCCTCCTTTATGCGTAATACCTGTGTATCTCGATTTTATCTTAGTGAGTTAATTGCGGTGCATGATCTTGTTTACACAGTATTGTGTGATGTAGTTGTGTTTAATACTTGTGGTACATGGTATGAGTATGGTTGGGCGTATTGTTGTTTTACTTTTGAACCACCATGTGGGGTGGTATGGTGTGAAATATGTAAACCTTGATGGGTTCTGTGAAGATATCAACGGTAGAGTTTGTGAGAAACTCCGATGAATGATTTTGCTGTGTGTTTAAACTTGATACCACGAGATGCATTTGATTGAATTGGCGACCCTGGTTGCCATTTGAGTATGTGGTTTTAAATTCGACTGTTTTTGGGATGTTGTAATTTTGTCCGCGATGGGTAACTTTAAGAATATTTTCTGAAGGACTTTACAGTTTGAGAATTTTTGTAGAAATCGATTTTTGGAAAATATTTTGGTGGTTCGGTCAAACCACGGTTTATATGGATTTTTAAAATTTGTAAATTTTGACAAATGGGCCGTGTATTTTCAAATGACACCATCAGACGGTATTTGAAAAATGTGTTTTGAAGTACTTCGGACATTGTAAAATATTCTCGTCGTTTTGTTTATGAACTAAAGGATTTTGGGAAAACTTTATTTTGCGAAGCGATTTTTGGTTTTGAATTTTGAACTTCTTATGTCCATGTGTTGGGGCTAAGTGGTTGTGATAAGTTTGTAGTGTTGTTGTGCTCCCCGGAGAATGTTTTAGTGTTTTCTAAATGTTGAGATACATGGTTTTGATTAAACGATCGAGGTATTAAAAATGTCTTCAAAAATTTCATTTCACCAAATTTTTCAAACTTGAAAATTTTAAAATTTTATCATTTGAATAATACCCCGGAAATATTTTATTTTTGCTGCGAGTGTTTGATCCCTACGATACGTGTGTGGTTTTGACTGTGTTTGGTTTGGTAAAATCCAAACACCTCTGTTGATGTGACTGTGTGAATTATTTTTGAATGAAGTTCTTAAATTACAGTGTTGGTTCATGCCCTTGTGTGATGACTTGGAGTTGATGCTTTATCGTGCTGCTATTATCGTCCTATGTTGACGTTGTGACGTTTGTTTGGTTGCGTTATTCTGTTTGGTCGTCTGTTCAGAATGCCGAGAGGTCGTGGCCGAGGACGTGGTCGTAGTCGTGGTCGTGATCAGGAGCATGAGAGGGCGACTCCCTCCTTGCCGAGTACCGATCAGCTCAGTACAGATCAGGGACATTCGACTAGCGTTAATGTTGACGTTGGCGCTGCCACCATCCTTCGTCAGGTGGTTGATCAGTTAGTGCAGATGAATCAGGCCGTACATCGGGATGAGAACCCAGATGGGGATAACGGGGCTAGTAAGTGGTTACGAGATGTGATGAGGATGCAGCCGCCCCGTTTTGTGGGTTCATCTGACTCGTTAGGTTGGGAAGGCTGGCTCTTCCAGTTGGACAGAACATTTGATGCTGTAGCTTGTCCGGATGAGAAGAGGGTACCCATTGCTCAGTACTTGCTTGACAAAGAAGCTGCAGACTGGTGGCAGGCTGTAGTGCCTGCAGATCGTACACCTACATGGGCTGAGTTTAAGACCGCCATGGAGGCAGAGTATTGCCCATTGCCTGTTCGTGAACGCAGGATTGTTGAGTTTTTCTCGGCCACGCCCCAGGATGTGTCGATATCCCAGGCGATAGTCGATTATAATCGACAGTTGGCTTATGTTCGTGATCAAGTGAGAAGTGAAGCGGACAAGGTCCGATACTTCAATATGCGCATGAAACCCCATATCCGTGAGAGTATGGCTCCGCTCATGTGTACCACCCTGAAGGAATATCAGGACCGAGCTTTAGCCATTGAGATGGCCGTTTCTGTGACGGAATCTAGTTCAGAGAGTAAGAGACAGAAGACCTCGAGAAATTTTTCAAGAGGCCAGAGGAGTGAGATCCGTGAGCTCGTTGCTTGATTTCCTGCAGGAGCACTCCTCGTTCGGTTGACCGGTCTAAGAACCTTACCCCAGGCGAGTAAGACGATCGGTGTGAAGACACGCTTTAGCTGCGATCGTGTAGGCCATGCGAGACAGAATTGTCGTTCGCCACCGGTTAATTGTTTTAAGTGCGGCCAACTGGGGCACCAAGCGGTGCATTGTGAGACCGTTGCCAGGATGTTCGGGAATCGGGTTTTCATTCCTACTCGGGTAGGGCCCGGTGGTGTCCAGTGATGTAGTTGTGTATCGTACTTTGTGCTGTAATTCGTGTAGAGATTGATATTTGCTGCGTGAACTTTTTGGTTTTGTTTCTATTTTATCATGATGTTTATTTTAAGTTTCGGAACGAAACTTAATTTTAATCGGATAGAATGTAATATCCGGTATTCTCGTTTTCCGTTATCTTGAATTGTTTGTGTTTTGATGTCAGACATTTTCTTGTTGATGAGAATCGGAATGATTTCTATCGTAATACTCTATTTGTTTCTGTCGCATAGCCGTTTTAGTCGGGTGCGACTTATTGTCGCGTACATTTCTTTGATTAAATGTGTGCATATGATGTGGTATGTGATGCGTCGTTATTTGATCGTTATTGGTTGAATCATTGTCGGTGGCGTTGTTATGGTCGTCGTGTGGCGTGTTGTCACGCTGTATATTCTTTCGCGTTGCTTGTAACGTTTCGCCAATGGATGAAAGTTACGCGTTTCTTGTGTATCTTGTTGAGTTTTCCTGTCGGGGTATTGCTTCTCCCTACTTGTTTTAAGTTTCGGGACGAAACTTCTTTTAAGGAGGGTAGAATGTAATATCCGCAATTTCGGATTTCCGGTAATTTTCATTTTTCGGCGGAGGTCCGTTTCGACGACTCTCTTTCGACCGTTTCGTCATTCTGAGAATATTTAATTCTACACTTTTTGTCATCCGAGTTCGTTTCGGTATCGTTTTCTTGAGTTTCGTGTTCTTAAATGACTTTTCCGCACTTGAGTTCGATTCTCGCAAATCTCGTCCGAAACTGTTGTTTCGAGTTTCTAGGAAGTTCATTTAATGTTATTATTCATGTTGTAAGTTTCGGTTTGGTGTTTCGATCGTGTATCAGGTATTTCGGACGTTTTGGGCCATTTTCGTAATTTCCCAAAGTTCGGGGTAACTACTTTCGTTGTCGAATTTCGAGCCCTCGGGTGGTCGGAATCGGGTGTTCTCTTAGTATTCGGATTCGTCTTTGCGAGTACTTCATAATCGTGTTTTCGGTTTACGTTCAGGTCGGAGTTTCGGGATTTTTCGGACCGTCGGATCGACCGAGGCACAGTTGGCGGGCTGGCGAGTAACGGCCGTAATGGCGGCGATGCGGCCGTAATGCGATTACGCACGTAACAGCCTTCCGGTTACGCACGTAACATGTCCGGCAGAATTAGTCCAGGGAGTTCGGCCTTGGCCGACACGCACGTAGGCCTTGGCCGATTACGTGCGTGGCGGCGGCAGTCGGCTATTTATAGGCCAGGACCGAGTCATCCGGCCATTTCTCATCTTTTCTTCGTTCCTTCCGCGATTTTTCACCCTAGATCGATGGTTTTGAGTAGAATCAACTTATATAAACATGTTTTGGAAGTTGGAATCATGGATTAACATCATCTTCCACCCGGATCGAAGGTAAGAACACCTAAACTTTTGGTTTTTGGATGTTCTTGAGGTTTCTTGGTGTTTTGGCCGATTTGCTTCGTTTTGATTCATATTATTGTTAGAACTTGATTGTAAACTCGTAATCATTCAATACCCTTGAAGTTTTGTGGCACGGATTTGAGTATTTCTTTGAATAATCGATTAAATTGGACTACGCCCTCAAAGTGTCCGATAAAATGCTTCAATGGGTAGAACTTGGGAAGTTCCATACGTTTTCGTAGAATTGTGATTGAATTGATATCGTTGTGACATAGGAGCGAATTCTTGTGAAGAACTCGAGTCGGAACCCTTCCGTTCGTTGCCTTCTTTGGGGTCCGAGCTTCCCGGTCGAACCGTGTTCTTCGGAGCGTTCGGTAGCGGTTATTAAGGCAAGTATCTTACTATACGACTTGTATCTTGCGACTAGTAATTACGTATGAGATGTATGATGACTTTTATTGCCTTCGTGCATATGTTCCGTTTGAGTTGGTGGTGTTTTCCGCAATTTGAAGGCTTTGTGATAATAGTGTTATATCAGTATACGTGTTAGGCGTTGTTCCATTTGTGCAGGAATGCGACGTACATATGGGATGGTTGTACACTTGGTTGTACAATGTATTGTGTACCGAATGTGTGTTATGTTGGTTAAATGTCGTTGATTGATGATAGTTGTTGCGAGTGTCGAGGTTTTGTTATGTGCGTGCAATGCACGATTTTGTGGTGATCAAGGTGATTGATTAATTGTGCTCATTGTTGTATGTAATGTGAATGTGAATATGTGTGTGACCGCTAAGTTCACTCGTGTTGGTTCGACGGAACCTACGAGGATTCGTGGCAGTGGACTACGGGATCAGAACTTAGTGAGTGCGAGGTCCAATCGTGCTGGTCTGACGAGGCCTACGATAACGCATGGCAGTGGACCATGAGTTTCGGACACAGTGCGTCCAACCGGGTGAGCTCGACGGGGCTTACGGTGACACGTGGCAGTGGACTACGGTGTCAGGACTGTGTGTGTGATTATTGTGATTGATATAGTCCGTGCGGGTTGTTATGCCTACGGAGACACGTGTGATGTCGATCACGGTGTCGGAATTGGTTATGTTTGGTTAATAGTCCGTGTGGGTTGTTGAACCTACGGAGACACGTGACAGTGGATCACGGTGTCGGAATTGATTATGTTTGTTTAATTGTGCGTGATGTAGTCCGTGCGGGTTGTTGAACCTACGGAGACACGTGACAGTGGATCACGGTGTCATGAGCATGATACTTTTCAAATCAAAGTTTTTAAAGGAAAAGTTTTAAGAAAGAATGTTGGGCCGAGCCCCACGAGATTTATGGAAATGTTTCTGGTATTGTAAACTGTTGAATTATGAAACAAGTTTTGGGTTAAGGCCCTTAAGTTTTTCGAAAGGTTTTGTGAATCAGGACTTGAGGTCTTAAGGTTTTGAAATTCTAAAAATTCCCGAGATGATAATCTTATTTTCGAATGCTTCATAGCTTATCTTCTCTTGTGAAAACCTCCCGGGAATATTTGATACTTGATTATTATATTTGATCACGATTATTAATTGCTTGTTACATTTCGTATGATTTGATACTTGCACTAGTAAAACAGTGGAGTTTTACTAACCCCCGAGTAATCGGGGGGTGGATGTCTGTTTTGCGTCCAGGTACATGCAGATTCAGGGGAGCAGTCACAGGATTGGCACAAGAGGATGACGAGCTGCGATACTAATCATGAGTCGAGAGTTATTTTGATCTTTGTTGTGTTGTTAGAGTTGATTTCAGTCTTCCGATGTATTGTATTTCGACCCCTGTGTGGGTAATGTTATTAAGTCAGTTTTATCGATTGGGTTGTGTGACCTCATCGGTCTGTGTATTCACGTGTAGGTGACCATATTGGTCCGTATCATTTTATTGTTTGACCCTGGTCGGGCAAGCATTTGGTTGTTTATGGATGTTTAGCCTGGTAGATCCTTGTGGAAAGGGTCTACGGCGTGTAATATTCCCATATGGTTTTGGGGATGTTACAACAGAATATGGTATCAGAGCTTAGGTCTATGGATACCTAGGTTGTCGGTCTTTTGGGTCGAATGAGTCGTCAATTGTCCACAGTATCACTACTCTGCCATCATCACAGTGCGACCGGTACTTGTAAGACCTCTTACTCTTCTAATGCTTCCTTATTCGTTATGCTTCTTCTATGGGTATTCTTGAGAATCGATCACCTTAATGTCGTGCGTTTGAATTGTGCTTACGTACCTTGTATGTTCTTCAGTATGTCAGCTGGTAGGGGCCGTGGCCGTGGTCGTGGCCGTGGACGAGGAAGGGGTCGTGGCGCGGCCGTTTCCATCAATTCAGTTGCGGGGTCGACCAACCCCAGTTTGTCGAACTCGGTGCATCCCGACACCGAGAGTCAGCATGACTAGTCAGACGGTCAGGGGAACAACGCAGACGTTGGAGTGGCGAATGCACTTCAACAATTGGCTACTCAGATGACCATTTTAGCCCAAACTGTTCAACTGAATAACCCGAACCCAAACACGGATGCCTTGCTTCAGAATGTAATCCGTATGCACCCTCCACAGTTTGGCGGTGCCACAGACCCATTAGGCTGGGAAGACTGGCTAGTGGAATTGAAGAAGATTTTCGAAGCAGTTGATTGCCCCGAGGTGAGGAAAGTACCAATTGCTCAGTATTTCCTCACTAAGGAGGCCGCTACTTGGTGGAAGGTCATCAAGCCACAGGATCGTATTGCCTCGTGGGATGAATTTAAGGAGCTCTTGGAGGCCGAGTTTTGTCCTTGGCCGGTACGAGAGAGCCGAATCCGAGCCTTCTTCGAGGCTAAACCACAAGATATTCCCGTTTCGCAGGCGATCGTGGAGTATAACCAACAATTGATCCATGTGAAGGATCAAGTGCGTAACGAGCGTGATAAGATCCGTTATTTTGATATGCGGATGAATTTGGACTTACGGCGGTACATGTCCGGATTTGCTTGTACCACACTGAAAGAGTATCAGGACAGAGCTTTAGCCCATGATATGTTGAGCCCCAACAATGATACCATTGAAGAACCGAAGAAGCAGAAAGTCGGGGGAAATTTTTCTGGCTCCAAGAGTGGCAACTTTCAGAAGTCACAGACGACTAACTGTTTTGCCGGACAGTCGTCACGTTCTAATAAAGGGAAGAGGGGTTACCGTCCCACTCCGGGTACCTCAAATCGCACAATGACTTGCTATAATTGTGGTCGTCCAGGCCACTTTAGTTCGGAATGCTACTTTCCACTATTAAAGTGTCACACGTGTGGTCAGATGGGGCATAGAGCGGTTTACTGTTCCGAGCCGAACCAGACTTTGGACACTCGCGCTTCTGCCCCAACACCTCTTGATCAAGGTATTAATCAGCGACAATCTTTTGGTCAACCTCAGCAGAATTTTGGCAGGGGCTGGGGTCGGGGTCAGAACGCTGGAGGGGGGAACTCTAGCGTCGGTTCGGTGCAACCACGAGTTTATGAGATGCGTCGAACAGACGAGCCCGACACGGCGGTGGCTTCAGGTACCATCCATATTTTATCTTATCCAGTCCGTGTACTTTTTGATTCGGGTGCTACACATTCTTTTATTTCTTTGGAGTGTGTACGCCGTTTGAATATAACCTGTCTGACTGCTTGCGATCCCTTCATCGTGAGACTGCCGAGCGGGGATAGAATTGTGGGGAACCGAGAGATTAGAGATTTTCCGGTGACTATATCCGGTATGGATTGGTTATCGAATTTAATTGTAGTTGATATGGAAGGCGAGGACGTGATCCTCGGCGAAGATTGGCTTGATAGTCATCAAGCGATTATGAACTACCGTACTAAGGTTATCACCATGATGACTAAAGACGGATCTGAGTAATCATTTTTGGGGCGTAAGTCGGGACTATCCAAGTTACTTATCAGTGCCATGAAGGCCGTAAAACTTTTGAATAAAGGTTGTGCGGGCTATTGGTGTTATGCCTTGAAAACGGAAGGAAATGAAATCAATTTCTCTTCGATTCCGGTTGTTAGTGAGTACCCTGATGTTTTCCCGGATGACCTCCCGGGATTACCACCAGATCGAGAGATAGAATTTACCGTGGACTTAGAGCCAGATGCGGCTCCGATTTCTAAAACACCTTATCGGATGGCACCTTCCGAGATGCAGGAATTGAAGACTCAGTTGGGAGAACTTTTAGAAAAAGGGTAGATCAGACCGAGCGCTTCGCCTTGGGGCGCGCCTGTTCTCTTCGTGAGGAAGAAAGATGGTTCACTACGTTTGTGCATCGATTACCGTGAGCTGAATAAAGTAACCATCAAAAACAAGTATTCTTTGCCTCGTATAGACGATTTATTTGATCAATTGCAAGGGGCTGCAGTTTTCTCGAAAATTGATTTAAGATCCGGGTATTATCAACTCAGGGTGAGGGAGTCCGACGTTCCGAAGACGGCGTTCCGGACGAGATATGGGCATTATGAATTTGTAGTTATGCCTTTTGGGTTGTGAATGCGCGGCAGATATTCATGCAGTTAATGAATAAAATATTCATCGAGTACCTCGACAGGTGTGTAGTCGTCTTTATTGAAGACATCTTGATCTATTCTCGAGATAAGGAGGAACATGCCCGGCACTTACGTTTGGTCTTAGACATTTTGAGAACCGAGCACCTCTATGCAAAATTCTCGAAATGTGAGTTTTGGTTGGAAGAAGTTATGTTTCTCGGCCATGTGATTTCGGCCGAAGGGGTTCGTGTAGACCCGCAGAAGATCGAGGCAGTGCTAGGCTGGGCACCGCCTAAAAATGTTAAGGAGGTTCTTAGCTTTTTGGGCCTTGCTGGGTATTACCGTCGGTTTGTCGAGGGGTTCTCGAAACTCGCTCGACCGCTTACGAAATTACTCTAGAAAACCGAAAAGTTTGTTTGGACGGATGAGAGACAGCAGAGCTTCGATGAACTAAAGAGACGACTGACTTCAGCGCCGATTCTAACTTTACCACATGGTAGCGAAGGCTTTGCAGTTTACAGTGATGCTTCGGGTCAAGGCTTGGGCTGTGTTCTTATGCAGCATGATAAGACAATAGCTTTTGCGTCACGACAATTAAAGCCTTATGAGATGAATTATCCTACTCACGATTTGAAATTGGCCGCAATTGTCTTCGCACTCAAGATTTGGCGGCATTATTTGTATGGTTCACCGTGCCGGATTTATACCGATCACAAGAGCCTGAAGTATATTTTCAGCCAGAAGGAGCTGAATATGAGACAGAGACGTTGGCTAGAGTTGATAAAGGATTATGATCTGGAAATTCTTTACCACCCCGGGAGGGCCAATGTCGTTGCGGATGCTTTGAGTCGCAAATCGGCATCTCTTCAAATGCTCGAGGTTCTTACATCCTGCATTTAAAATTCGTCAAGATTTAATTGAGCAAGGGATAGAAGTTTGGCTTCAGCGAGTACAGGGACAGTTGTGTACTCTCGAAATTACTTCGTCCTTAGTTGAAGACATCAAAGGGAAGCAGTGGAGTGACCCGATGATTTCTCAACTGAAGGAAGATGTGATTAAAGGAAAAGCTCCTGGCTTTATGGTTCACGAGGATAGTATTCTGAGATTTCAGGGCAGGCTTTGTGTTCCGAACGATTTGGAGTTGAGACAGAGGATTCTCCGAGAAGCTCATGCTACGCCTTACTCAATCCACCCCGGAACGAGTAACATGTACAAATATTTGAAGCGCAATTTTTGGTGGAATAACATGAATAAGGATGTTATGGAGTTTGTACTACGATGCTTGACGTGTCAACAAGTCAAGATCGAACATCAACGACCGGCGGGGTTGTTGAAACCACTTCCCATTCCCGAGTGGAAGTGGGAAGATATCTCAATGGATTTTATCACTGGCATGCCGAGAACTCGGACTGGAATGAATATGATTTGGGTAATTGTCGATCGATTGACCAAGTTTGCACACTTCTTGGGTATTAAAGATACTTGGGGACCGGATAGATTGGCTCGAACCTTTATCGCTGAGATCGTGAGGTTACACGGTGCCCCCAAGACCATTGTTTCTGATCGAGACGGCCGTTTCGTATCGCATTTTTGGCAGGCCGTTCATCAGGCTCTGGGTACTGAGTTGAGATTGAGCACTTCCTTTCATCCTCAGTCGGACGGTCAGACAGAGAGGACGATTCAGACGTTGGAGGATATGTTGCGGGCTTGTGCCTTAGACTGGAGTAATGATTGGGAGCTTCATTTGTCGTTGATCGAGTTTGCTTACAATAATAGTTGGCATGCGTCGATCAAAATGGCACCCTTCGAGGCACTCTATGGTAGGCGATGTAGGTCGCCATTATGTTGGGACGAGGCTTCTGAGCTAGTTGGGACGGAACCGGATATGTTGTTGGAGACCAGGGAAAAGATTTCTATTATCCGAGATCGACATCGATCGCCCAGTCGTCAGAAATCTTACGCTGATACTCGTCGTCGACCCTTGGAGTTTGAAGTGGGGGATCATGTTTTGCTCAAAGTATCGCCGACCAGAGGAGTTTTCCGCTTCGGGAAAAAGGGGAAACTCAGTCCAAGGTATATCGGACCTTTCGAGATTTTGGACAGAGTTGGAGATTTAGCTTATCGCTTGGCGTTACCTCCAGCTTTGAGTCACGTCCATAGTGTTTTTCATGTGTCCCAGTTGAGGAAGTACGTACCGGATCCGAGCCACATTATCGACTACAGTGAGATTGACGTAGCCGAGGATATTACCTTTCTGGAGAAACCCGTGAAGATTCTTGAGCGCCGTGAGAAACAACTTCGGCATACGACCATTCCACTGGTTAAAGTGCAATGGTCGAGGCATGGAGTCGAAGAGGCGACTTGGGAGACGGAAGAGAAGATGCGGGTGGAATACCCCGAACTATTTATTTCTTAAGTTTCGGGACGAAACTTCTTTTTAGAGGGGGAGAATGTAATACCCGGTCGAAAGTCATGTCATTTCAAACCTCTTCATGTTCTTCGTATCGTGATTTGTTGAGCGAACCCTTGTAATCATTGCTTGGAACCACCGTTTTGGGGTTTCCGTACTTCTATTTCGTGTTATTGTTGCCCAGACATTAAATCCTATTACTTTATTCTCTTCCCGGGTCATTTTCATTCACTTTAGGACCCGAAGGGGGTGTGAGTCGCGGCACAAGGAGCGTGCGCCGCGGCACACACATTTTCTAAACCTGGCCGAGCGGACTGTACCGGGTGCCGCGGCACACGCCAGCAGTGCCGCGGCACATTGACGAGTCAGTGCCGCGGCACACCTAGGCTGAGCCGCGGCATACTTGTGTTGCATCCTCAGCCAAAAACCGCCAGACCGGTGCCGCAAAGACACTGGCTGAGCCGCGGCACACTGCCGAAACCTGGGAGCAATTTTTAGGACTGTGCCGCGGCACGCCTGGGCTGAGCCGCGGCACACAATGCGGTCAGCTGCATAATTCGGCTTTTTAAGCGAGATTTCAGCCCTTTTCCTCCATTTCCTTCTTCCACCTGCGAGAGAGAGAGTTTGAGGGGGGAGTTTTCTCACATCTATCACTTGTGTGTTGGATATTTACCACTTTCACTCGGTTGGGAAGCCCGGATAGTCGATGTAACGCGTATTCCTTGGATCATAGAGCTTGGATATTCAAGAGGTAATTTCTTCGACATCTTGACTTCTCGATTTTGTGTGGGTATTGACGTTTTGGATGATAAAATCATGGTGTATGATGTGATATATGCGTGATTATGGACATGTTTGAGTATTCATCGGATTATTGAAAGATTATTCAAGAACACTTTGATTTTTGTGTTGGATTTTGGGGGTTTTCGTAGATTCGTCCGTTTTATCCGATTGAAGCTTGAGAACCTTGAGATTTTGATATATATACCGTATGAGTGTTTTCTTCCGATTTTACGGGTTGGATTGTACCGTTTTCGGACTTGTGGGAGTTTGGGCGATTTCCCAACCTTTAGTTGTTCACCCGTATATTTTCTTGAATCGTAGACGAGTTTCGGGAGTCTCTTCGTGTAATTTGAGTATGGATAATTAATTGTCATATTCCTTGCGAATCGTTTAGGTGCCGGAAGCGCATTCTTAGACCTAACGAACTCATACCTTTCCTCCGTTCGATTTCTCGATGTCTCAAAGGCAAGTATACATTTATGATTGTACGTTCTCGACTTTGAAAGTAAGAAATATTGATGGCATATCATGAACGAACCGTTTTTACGGCATTCATAGATATATTGTTGGCATGTAATGAACGAACCGTTTTGACGGCATTCCTACATGTATCGGCGTATGAGGTGAACGAACCGTTTCTACGGCATTCACATACGTAACGGCGTATGAGGTGAACGAACCGTTTCTACGGCATTCACATACGTCTGATGAGATTTTAGTTATTCCGGAATACTAGTCTTGAATTGATGAATTGACGGTTACATTTACTTTATTGTCGAGGAGTATTGTGTTTCATATTGATATACTTGCACTAGCTATTCGACGGCTAACCACTTTATGGGGGAAATACGTTTCATGTATTTCAGGTTCCAGGAGGTCGGACAGGCAGGTATCGGGTCGGCACGAAGATGTGGGCAAGTGTGGTACTGTGTCTTTCTTCCAGTTATGTTTGGAGTTTCCCGTTCAGTGTTGTTGTACTGGATTGGCTTTTGAATACTCGAGTATTGTTTTCCCTTTTCCTTAATGTTCCGGCCTGTGTTTGCCGAAGTATTGATTCGAGTTGTGATGTTTGTGAATACATTGGTTATGTTTCGAATACCTTTGTATTGTTTTTCATTCCATTGTGTGTAGACCTTATCGGTCAAATTTTATGGTTCCGCGTATGTTTAGCCTTGTGGGTCCCACGGCGGGGCTTACGGAGCTGTAATATCCCTGAATAACTTGGGGGTGTTACATTCATGCAGTTGATGAACAAAGTCTTTATCGAGTATTTGGATAAGTGTGTCGTCGTATTCATTGACGATATTCTTATTTATTTGAGGAACGAGAAAGAGCATGCCCATCATTTACGGATAGTGTTAGACATTTTGAGGACCGAGCAACTCTACGCGAAGTTCTCGAAATGTGAGTTCTGGCTGAAGGAAGTGATGTTTTTGGGTCACGTGATTTCAGCCGAGGGAGTTCGAGTGGATCCGCAGAAGATTGAGGCAGTGTTGGATTGGGCACCACCCAAGAATGTGAAGGACATCCGTAGTTTCTTGGGTCTGGCCGGCTACTACCGTAGGTTCGTCGAGGGTTTCTCGAAACTGGATCGACCACTTACACAGTTGCTCCAGAAGTCCGAGAAGTTTGTCTGGAATGACGAGAGACAGTCGAGTTTTGAGGAGGTGAAGAGGCGTTTGACTTCAGCCCCGGTTTTAGCGTTGCCGTGTGGCGACAGGGGTTTTGCTGTTTATAGTGATGCTGCGGGTCAGGGTCTTGGGTGCGTATTGATGCAGCACGGCAAGACCATCGTATATGCGTCGAGACAGTTGAGGCCGTATGAGCTTAACTACCCTACTCATGATTTAGAGTTAGCGGCAGTTGTTTTTGCGCTCAAGATTTGGCGTCACTATCTTTTCGGCTCTGTATGTCAGATTTTTACCGATCATAAAAGTCTGAAATACATATTTACTCAGCGGGAGTTGAATATGAGGCAGAGGAGGTGGTTAGAGCTGATTAAGGATTATGACCTCGAGATCCTTTATCATCCGGGCAAGGCGAACGTCGTGGTTGACGCCTTGAGTCGGAAACCGGTTGCGTTGCGAACACTTGAGATCCTTACGTCTCAGTCTGAGCTCCGACGAGTTTTGATCGAGTTAGATGTTGAAATTAAGCTGAAATTAAGCTGAAATCGAGTTAGATCGAGTTAGATCCTTACGTTGTCGGGCAACTTTGTGCTTTGGAGATTTCGTCGTCTTTGATCGACGAAATTAAGCTGAAGCAGTTGGAGGATCCGATGATTACTCAAATCCGGGAGAACATTCTTAAGGGAAAGTCTCCTGGGTTTGTGATTCACGAGGATGGTGTTTTGAGATTCCAGAATCGGCTTTGTGTACCGAACGACTCAGAGTTGAGACAGAGTATTTTGCGTGAGGCCCATGCTACACCTTACCGTTCGTCCTGGTTCGAGTAAGATGTACAAGGACCTGAGAAGGAATTTCTGGTGGAATGATATGAAGGAGGAGGTCGCACAGTTTGTAGCGAGATGTTTGACTTGTCAGCAGGTCAAAATTGAGCATCAGCGATCGGTCGGGTTATTGCAGTCACGGTACATAATATAAATGGGAAGATATATCGATGGATTTCATTACGAGTTTGCCGAGATCGAGGTTGGGCATGAATATGGTCTGGGTGATTGTTGATCGTCTGACCAAGTCGGCACATTTTCTGGGCATCATGGACACTTGGGGCCCGGAGAAGTTGGCTCGTGTGTTTATCGCGCAGATTGTGAGGCTTCACGGTACTCCGAAGTCTATTGTTTTGGATCGTGATGGCCGTTTTGTATCGCATTTTTGGCAGGCGGTGCATAAGGCGTTGGGTACTCGTTTGCGTTTGAGTACCTCTTTTCATCCTCAGTCAGATGGACAGTCGGAACGCACTATCCAGATATTCGAGGATATGTTGCGTGCTTGTGCTCTCGATTGGAGCTATGACTAGGAGGAACATTTGCCATTGATCAAATTCACGTACAACAATAGTTGGCACGCGTCGATTCGGATGGCACCGTACGAGGCACTTTATGGGTAGCGTTGTCGATCGCCGATTTGTTGGAATGAGACGTCCGATTTGGTCGGGACCGAGCCGGATGTCGTTTTAGAGACGAGGCGGAAGATAGAATTAATTCGGGAATGGATCTTGACTGCCCAGAGTCGACAGAAGTCATATGCCGATGTCCGTCGTCGACCTTTAGAATTCGAGGTGGGAGACCACGTTTTACTGAAGGTATCGCCGACGAGAGGAGTTTACCGTTTCGGAAAAAAGGGGAAGTTGAGTCCGAGATTTATTGGACCCTTCGAGATTCTCGAGTGAGTCGGTGGGTTAGCATATCGTTTGGCGTTACCCCCGGCCCCAAGTCATGTTCATAGCGTTTTTCGTGTTTCTCAGTTGAGGAAATATGTCCCGGATCCTAGTCACGTCATCGATTATGGTGAGATTGATGTCGCCGAGGATATTACTTTTGAGGAGCGTCCTTTGAAGATTTTGGAGCATCGTGAGAAGCGACTGAGGCATAAGATCATCCCTTTGGTCAAGGTGCAGTGGTCGAGGCATGGTGTTGAGGAGGCAACTTGGGAAACCGAAGATAGCATGCGTGCGAGGTACCCTGAGTTGTTTGTTTCTTAAGTTTCGGGATGAAACTTATTTTTAGAGGGGTAGAATGTAATACCCGCATTTTTATTTTCCTGGTATTTTAATTTTTTGGTGTATTTCTCATTTGTAGCGACCCTCGTGTATCTTCCAGTGTATTTCTTCTATCATCTATTGATCTGATGCTCGTAATTGTTATGCGGAACCGCTGTTTCGGGGTTGCCGTGGATCCATTCCATGTTATTATGCGTTTTGAGGTGTTCCGTTTGATGTTTCATTCATATTCCGGTGTTTTGGGCCGTTTTTATTTCGTATCTAGCGCGCGTTAATTTTTCTAGATAGCGCACGCTAGAGATCCCTTAGTAGCGCACGCTACGTCTGTTTCGTAGCGCGCGCTAGCAAGCTAACCCAGGGAGTGGCAGTGCTGATTCCAGCCCTCTGGACTGGCGGATTAGCGTACGCTACGTAGTCTAGCGCATGCTAATGTCGGGGGCTAGCGCACGCTGAGATGTCCAGTAGCGTGCGCTAGTGTGACTCGCCAAAGATCTTGGACAGCTTTGCTCTCGGACTCGATCAGTGCCTGTAGCGCACGCTATTGGCCGATAGCGCGCGCTACCAATACACTTTTAGCGCACGCTACGTTTGGTCGATAGCGTACGCTAACTGGATCAGGTGTGTACTGACAGTTGCTTCTGGACTCGGCTGATGTCCAGGTAGCGCACGCTATGATCGATAGTGCGCGCTACCGAGAGGTTATTAGCGCACGCTACGTTTCGAGTAGCGCACGCTAATGGCCAGAAATCTAGCTAGTGGACTGGGACGCTAACTGTATGGACTGGAGTTTTATCCCGTTAGCGCACGCTAACTTTAAGTATTAGCGCGCGCTAACACTCTCTGGCTATATAAACCAAGGAGTTGACCGAGATGAACGTATTTTCTCATTTCTTCCTACTCTCTGCGGCTGTGGCGATTCCGGGCGATTTTCTTGGCGATTTTCTTCCTCCAATCATCTCAACTATCATCTTCTTTGAGTTCTTGGTGTATAATAACAACATCAACACGAATCTTTCATCCTAATCCAAGGTAAATCTCTTAGAACCCTACTTTTAGATAATTTGGGGGTTTTTTGGGATTTTCGTCCGATTCGTCTCGTTTTGTTGGTCAATTCATGATGAGTATGATTAATCTTGTTGATATCATTGGTTTTCCTACGGATTCATGGTATACTTCGTGGTTGTTGCGTATTCGAGAGTGTTCGGTTGTGGTCCGCCCTCGTTGTTATTTTTATACGAATATACATGAATCATAGGCGGGTTTTTAGGTGTATTCCATTTCCGTATTCATTTAGAGTTGGTTGTTATTATGTTCTTCGGATCGTTAGGTTCGTGATTGACGGTTCTTAGCGTTCGTTGGTGTTTTTCCTTCCATTCGTTGCGTCGTCAATTATTCAAGGCAAGTATTTTTGGAAACCTATATGCTTAACATGTAATGGTAATGTATATTGTGTGTGATTTGCTCACTACGGGAGGGTCCGACGGGGCCTCGGAGGAATCTATGACTTCACTCTGGATTCACGAGTTTTTTTCGCTAGCCAGCTCGGGAGGGTCCTTAGAGGCCTTAGGTGGGATTCATGGTGGCGTCCTGGTCCTAGGCGATGCCTGTGCGTGATTTGTTTTATGAAATCTGGCTAGTCTGGGAGGGTCCTCAGAGGCCTCGGGTGGGATTTGTGGCTTCGTCCCGGTCCTAGGCAAATTTGATTGTGACTATTTGTTTCCGGAAAAGACATGCCTGGTTTTGGTTTTTGAAATGATATTGGTGCTTGTACTATGAAATGTGTAAGCGATTGGTTTGCCTTGATTACTTGTACTAGCGTAATTGCTAACCCCTTTGGGGACCCGTTTTGGGGAAATTCTTGTTACGGATTTCAGGTTATGTTTTGCTGGACGAGCGGGCACTGGGACAGTACGAGGATGTTGGCCAGGGTCGTTGACATGTGCATTTGGGTCTCCTTTTTCTCTTGTCTATTTCGATATGGTTGTTTCCCACATTTATAAACTTATAGATTGTACTCGCGAGTACTTAGGCTTTTCATTTCGAACTCCGTTTTGTATTACCTTAAATTACTACATTGATGGTTGATTCTTATTTCGCCGGTTGCTCCGGGCGTATCTTTATATGTTATGTTATTTAAATGTGTGTCCTCGCTAACTGAGATGGTTAGTCGAGTGGTGTTTTTTTGTTGTAGTCTTGTGGGTCCCATGTAGGGGTCCACAGCGCTGTAATATACTCCGAATATCTCGGGGGTGTTACAGTTTGTGATGATATATCTTCAGAACCTGTTTCAAGAAATGTGTTTAAAGTATTTACATACCACACGCAAGGTTTAACTCTCTTCATATCAAAAGGGTTTACCACTTCCTATGTAGATACATAACTGGTGTTCTACGTATTTTATGTCTGTTTATCGACATATACCAGCCCATTAACCTATCAATTTTGGACTTATAATTCACTAATTAATATATTAGTCTCACAACTTAAAATTCCATGGTTTTATCACAATACACTTGATTAAGAGAGTTTATCAAAGTCTTGTCATAATCAGATTTTGTTTTGCTTATAACCACTAGAATATAAGTTGGATTTGCACCAATTTTTGAAATAATGTCCCCAAGGTACTTAAGAACATGTATATTGAAACTCCTGCCCCTGAAACACACGGATCAAGTAACATATACCATTAATTCCGAAAGATGGCAGAATTGATTCCTTTATTGCCTTAGTGAGTTTTAAGCCTTATAAATCTATATTAAACACAAGGGTAAGCCATGGCTGAATTACTAACATTATTATAACATATCTAGAAACATATAAAAGCTCTCACACCTTCGAAATATCTAAGAAACATAGCAAGAACAAGGAAGAAACAAAAAAAACTCACCTTGATTGTCAAAGGAATTGAGGTGTTGATGTTTTGATGATTTCTTCTTGAATATTTGGTGAATTTTCGAAGGGTGAAGCTTCTTGATAATTTTCAGACAATATATGAGGGTGGAGGGTCGAATTTAGTGTTTATCTAAGAGAGAAAGTCGGTTATAAAGAGGAAATTACAAAACTACCCTTAGTAAGCTCTAGAAAACCATCTTCCATGGTGTAGGCCGGTTTGGGCATATTAGGTCCAGTTCTTGGAGTGTTTGGACCGGTTCCTAGTAGATATTGACCTAATTTAGGGTATAAATGATCTTTAAAAGGGTTTCGTAGAATTTTAGGGTGTATTGTTATTGCTTAAACGCGATTACTCATGCGAACAATGTTGAAAATGCTAGTGAAGGAGTTTATTGTCAAACTTTCTAAAACTTCACAACTGCGACACTGTAGATAAGAATGGAAGGACTCATTTATTAAAAACGTATAATTAATAGAATAAACTAAAAGATAAGTTCAATTCCTACCGCAGTTGGAACGAATTAGGTATAGACAGATCACAGTATTTTACCACCGTTACCACATGCAATCACAGATTGCATCCTATAGGGTATTGACAAGAATCAAGGTACTTGACACGTGTTAATATATTAAATGATGGTTATTCACTTGAATCATAAATCTAAAGTGACCCAGCACACGCGCCGACTAAAATCTCGAGATAAGCTAGTTAACCTCCGATAGACAGGTTAGTGACACCTTTATGACTTCTAGGCTTACCACGTGTACTTAGAGTTTTATAATATCTTTATATATATATATATATATTTTATTTTCGTATTAGAAATACTATGAATAACATAACTTAGTCCCGTAACATATACCACGATTGTGTTTTAGACTTTAGTTCAAATGTTCAGCACATTTCTATGAACCATGAAACATCAATTAATCCAAATAACACATAATTAACAAGTTCTGCATGAATCATATTGACCAAGTGAGTAGTGTTAGGCTCGGGTATCACATCCTCCCATCCTTATAAAAATTTAATCCCCAAAATTTAACTTACCTGAAAAGATCAGGGTATTTAGCCCTCATGTCATCTTCTCTCTCCCAAGTGGCTTCTTCTACAAGTTGATTTTTCCACAACACTTTGACTAGTGGCACTTCTTTATTTCTAAGTTTCTTTAATTCTCTTAGTAACATTTGTTCCGGTATCTCCTTTTAACTCAGATCTGCCTCCAGCTCAACTGGTTCATTCTTGAGAATGTGGGATGGATTCGCAATGTATTTTCTTAGTAGAGAAACGTGAAATATATTGTGTATCTGAGACATTGATGCTGGCAACTCTAGTCGATAAGCCACGTCACCAACCCGCTCAGTAATAGGAAATGGCCCAATGTATCTTGGACTTAGTTTTCCTTTCTTACCAAATCTCATTATTCCCTTCATTGGAGAAACTTTTAGGAATACTCGATCACCCACGGCAAATTCCAGTGCTCCCCTTCTGGTATCTGCATAACTCTTTTGTCTACTTTGAGCTGTTCTCATTCTTTCTCTGATTAGTGAAACTGCTTCTGTCATTTCTTGAATCATATCAGGACCTAAAACTATTCCTTCACCAACCTCATCCCAATGTACTGGTGATCGACACTTCCGGCCATACAGAGCTTCATAAGGAGCCATTCCAATTGTACTCTGATAACTGTTATTGTAGGAGAATTAAATTAGGGGTAAATGTTTACTCCACTGGCCTTGAAAGTCCATAACACATGATCTGAGCATATTTTCAAGAGTTTGTGTAGTTCTTTCTGATTGCCCATCCGACTGTGGATGATAAGCAGTGCTGAAAGACAAGTGGGTACCCAATGTTCTATGCAAGCGCCTCCAAAAAGCTGATACAAATCGTGAATCTTTGTCTGATACAATAGATAATGGGACACCATGTAGCCTAACTATTTCCTGTATATATAGTTGAGCATAGCGATCGATGGAGTATGTCATAAAAATTGGGAGAAAGTGAGCAGATTTTGTCAATCGATCAACTATAACCCAGATAGAATCGTGTCCCTTCAACGTTCTTGGTAAACCTGTCACAAAATCCATCGTAATGTCCTCCCACTTCCATTTTGGAACAATAAAGGTTGCAAGGTGCCTGCTGGTCTTTGATGCTCTGCTTTTACCAGTTAACATGTTAGACATTGCTCCACATATTGTGCAATATCTTGTTTCATACCTGCCACCAATAGTGTAATTTCAAGTCTCTGTACATTTTGGTTGCTCCTGGATGTACTGAATATGGTGTTGAGTGCGCCTCTAGTAATATTTCTTTGCGAACATATTCAAAATTAGGCACACATAAACGATTTCTAAATCGAATAATACCATCTTCTGACAATTGGAAGTCTGACGAGGTTCCTAATTTAATGTTCTTCTTTATTTTCTCTAACTCTTGATCCTCTTTCCGACCTTGCTGAATTCTATCTATTAAAGTAGGTCGAAGGGTTAGTGCTAACAATTTTGCTTCCAGCCATCCATGTTGGATAATTTCTACATCCATATTCATCAAATCGTGTAATTCTGGCTTCTGGATCAAGGTCATGGCCGCAATGGATTGTGCTGATTATCTACTTAGGGCATCTGCTACTACATTAGCTTTACCAGGGTGGTAGTTGATGACACAGTCATAGTCTTTAACAATTTCTAACCATCTCCGCTGTCTCATATTCAATTCTTTCTGAGTAAAGAAATATTTCAGGCTCTTGTGATCAGTATAAATTTCACAGCGTTCCATATAGGTAATGCCTCCATATTTAAGTGCAAACACCACCGCAGCAAGTTCCAAATCATGTGTCGGGTAGTTCTTTTCATACTCCTTCAGTTGTATAGATGCATATGCTATTACTTTACCATTCTGCATCAATAAAAAAACCCAGACCATTCTTTGAAGCATCACTGTAGACTTTAAAACCTCTAGTCCCCACTAGAATGGTCAAGATCGGTGCCGATGTCAATCGCCTCTTGAGTTCTTGAAAGCTCTGCTCGCATGATTCTGTCTACTTGAAGGAAACATTCTTTCTACATTGTTTTAAGACTTCTAAAACTTTCCTTAGATACATTGTATGGTCTTCTTTGGTCTTCGAATATATGATAATATCATCAATAAACATGATAACAAACTTATCCAAGAAGTCTTTAAACACTCTATTCATTAAATCCATAAATGCTGCTGGGGCATTTGTTAGGCCAAATGGCATCACCAAAAACTCATAGTGTCCATACCTCGTACTGAATGCCATTTTTGGGATGTCTTCTTCCTTTATCCTTAATTGATGGTACCCTGATCGCAGATCAATTTTGGAAAATATAGATGCGCCTTGAAGTTGATCAAACAAGTCATCAATTCGAGGCAAAGGATACTTGTTCTTGATCGTGACTTTGTTGAGCTCTCGATAGTCAATACACATCTTCAAGGAGCCATCCTTCTTACGAACGAACAATATTGGCGCTCCCCATGGCGAATAACTAGGCCTAATGAGGCCTTTATCTAACAGCTCTTGCAATTGGGCCTTTAATTCCTTTAATTCAGCTGGTGCCATTCTGTATGGTGACTTTGATATTGGTACCGTTCCCGGCTGCAAGTTACTTACAAACTTTATTTCACGATCTGGTGGCAGTCCCGGTAGATCATCAGGAAACACTTCAGGGTATTCTTTCACCACTGGTACTTCATTGGCGTTCGAGTAATCTTACTTTTCAATGCTCATTACACTTACTACATAGCCTTCACAACCACTGTTTAATAGACGTTGTGCCTTCATTGCTAAGATTACTGGAAATCTAAAATTCTTAATAACCCCGACAAAATAAAAAGGTTCTTCCCCAGGTGGTTGGAGTGTCACAATCTTTCTCTGACAGTCAACAGTAACATGATATTTTGATAACGAATCCATACCCAAGATTATGTCATAGTCATTCATGTCCAACACAATTAAATCAGCATGGAGTTCCCTATTTTCAATAGGAATAGTACACGCTCGTATGACTCATTTGTTTGTTTTGGATCTCCAGAGGGGGTAACTACATTATAACCTACCTTAATTGTTTCTAGTACTCTACCCAACCTTCTCACATACTCGGTAGATGCAAATTAATGTGTAGCACCAGGATCAAATAATAACGATGTTGAAATACCAAAGATAAGAAGGTTACCTGTGATAATAGATGAATTAGCTTCAGCATCTTCTCTGGTTATGGTGTAAACTCTAGCTGGTACCCTTTCCTACGCTTTGGCTTTTGTTTTGTTTGGGCCAACGTTCACCATATGTCCAGGTTGTCCACATGAAAAGCATACTTTAGAACCCAATAAGCAAACTCCACTATGTTGTTTTCCACAATTAGGTCATGACGGTAATGGTACAAAGGGTTTACCCTCTTCAAACTTCATGCGCTTACTTAGATCTCCTTGTTCTTTCCCCTTTTTAGATGGAAAATCAGCCTTTGGATTCTGAGATTGAGGTGGCCTCTTCTTTTCATTCTTAAACCAGTGTTGGCCTTGTCATTGGGAAAATTGCCGCCGAACCTCTTGTGCTTGTCGAATCCTCAGTTCTGCCTGTTCTGCGACCAATGCTCTCTCAGCAACTATTGAATAAGCCGTTCCTTGAATTCCTGCCATGCTGGCATCTCTATATAGCTCCGGTCTCAAGCCTTCAAGGAACCTCTCCACTTTTAGTGTTTCCGTGCTAACCATATGCTCAGCAAACCTGGTCAGCATTTCGAATTTATAGATGTAGTCTGAAACCGTCATGCTTCCCTGTTTCAACTATATAAATTCGTTCATCTTCATTGCACGAACATGAGCTGTAAAGTACTTATTTCTGAAGAGTTCCTTAAACTTAGCCCAAGTCATTGTTGCCACATTTTCAATAGCGCTTATCGTATCCCACCAATGACCTGCACTGCCCGTAACATGAAGGATGCACAAAGTACCTTGTCCTCTTCAGAAACCTTACTATATTAGAACATGTTTTCTATAGTTCTTAGCCAATCCTATGCTTCTGTAGGATCCACTGCGCTCTCAAATGTTGGTGGATTCAACTTCCTGAACCTTCCTCCATCTAATTCAACTTGTTCTACTCGAGGTGGAGGTCGATTCATATCATCTCCCTACTGTCCTCGCATGTCTCTTTGTTGGATGAGTTGTTGGATTTGTTGAGATTGCCTTTATACTAGTTCAGTCAATCGACCAATGATTAGATCACGATCAGAACTTGTGGACGTCATGTCTGGATCTTGTGTTCTACCCCCATCACTGCCTTCAGTTCTTGTTCTCGGCATTATTTTCTAGTTATGACTGAGCCTTATATCATATGGTCAATATAATTCATGAAATATGAGTGCACACAAATAAAACAACACTTATTGGATTTGCTGTGCTCCACATGCTCTGAGCTCGTGCACATGGACAGTCTACAGGGCACAAATCGGGCTCCGATACCACCTGAAACACACCCACACTAAATACTTAACCTAACCTGTCTTATATCATATTAGTACTTATAAATTACGGTGAAATTTTGGCAAAGTTTCCCCTAAACTAGTACCTATCCCAAACATGTGACATAAAACAAATACAAGTATCACATAGAGACATCTAGTCTCAATCCGAATCAAACTCATGACATCAATATCCCCGTATCTATGACTACAAGAGATTAGTAAACAACAAAACTTCGAGCTTCCCAAATCACTCACTTATTTATTTTACATTACGATATTAAACAACCTCACAGGTTACACAAACATACTAGGTGAACTTAAAGTACCCCTCACACCATCCACGACACTCGAACACATGAGTACATTACTACAATACATATTTATAAAACAAGGTTCAGAAACAAGAACTAAAACATGTTAAGCCCATGGTTAAGCCCGACAGGTCGTCATCCATGTACGTCGACCCTCAGCAACAGTGGAACTCCAACCCATCCAGCGACGGAACATGCTCAAGCATCAGGATCACCTACAATGCATAAACTACGTGAGCTAAAGCCCAATAAGTAGAAATCATGCATGTATCATGTTTGATGCAACAAATGACATATGATCATCAATGAGAATCTCTCAAAATCATTTTATTATCCTTGGGCCCATTGAACCACATACTAAGCACCGGAATGAGCTCAATATCATGTCATATCATAAGGCATGCATCTACCATGCCAGATATATAAGGCATGCATCTACCACACCAAATATATCGTGAGAACATGCATCTACCATGTCCCACACATCATATAAACACGCATCTACCGTGCTAAATATATCATAAAAGCATGCATATACCATGCCTCGGTGCTCTAGCAGCAGCCAACAAAACATTTTTCTTTTCTTTCTTTCCATGATCGTACCATGCATGCAGACACTAGTGAGTCTCCTGTTATGCATGCATGTGGAGATGCTAATGGATGTTATGATCATGTAAGGTGCAAAAAGCATAATACAAATCAATTATAAAATACAATAGAACACTCTCAAGATATCATCAAGTTCAACAACTAGTTATACAAACAATAATATGTTTATGCATTGTAGTTGCAGATGGATTTCTACTTACCTTGATCGGGTAATACCCTTACGTTTATACCAATAGGAGAGGTTTGTGATGATATATATTCAGAACCTGTTTCAAGGAATGTGTTTAAAGGATTTACATACCACACACAAGGTTTAACTCTCTTCATATCGAAAGGGTTTACCACTTCCTATGTAGATGCATAACCGGTGTTCTACGTATTTTATGTCTGTTTATCGACATATACCAGCCCATTAACCAATTTTGGACTTATAATTCACTAATTAATCTATTAGTCTCTGTTTATAAAGTCCATTCAACTCTCGCAACTTAAAATTCCATGGTTTTATAACAATACACTTGATTAAGAGAGTTTATCAAAGTCTTGTCATAATCATATTTTTTTTTGCTTATAACCACTAGAATATAAGTTGGATTTGCACCAATTTTTGAAATAATATCCCTAAGGTACGTAAGAATAAGTATATTGAAACTCCTGCCCCTGAAACACACAGATCAAGTAACATATACCATTAATTCCAAAAGATGGCAGAATTGATTCCTTTATTGCCTTAGTGAGTTTTAAGCCTTATAAATCCATATTAAACACAAGCGTAAGCCATGGCCGAATTATTAACATAATTATAACATATATAGAAACATATAAAATCTCTCACACCTTCGAAATATCTAAGAAACATAGCAAGAACAAGGAAGAAACAAAGGTAACTCACCTTGATTGTCAAAGGAATTGAGGTGTTGATGTTTTGATGATTTCTTCTAGAATATTTGGTGAATTTTCGAAGGGTGAAGCTTCTTGATAATGTTCAGACAGTATATGAGGGTGGAGGGTCTAATTTAGTGTTTATCTAAGAGAGAAAGTCGGTTATAAAGAGGAAATTACAAAACTACCCTTAGTAAGCTCTAGAAAACCATCTTCCATGGTGTAGGCCGATTTGGGCATATTAGGTCCATTTCTTGGAGTGTTTGGACCGGTTCCTAGTAGATCTTTACCTAATTTAGGGTATGGATGATCTTTTAAAGGGTTTAGTAGAAGTTTAGGGTATATTTTTATTGCTTAAACGCGATTACTCATGTGAACAATGTTGAAAATGCTAGTGAAGGAGTTTATTGTCAAACTTTCTAAAACTTCACAACTGAGACACACTAGATAAGAATGGAAGGACTCATTTATTAAAAACATATAATTAATACAATAAACTAAAAGATAAGTTCAATTCCTACTACAGTTGGAACGAATTAGGTATAGACAGATCACAGTATTTTACCACCGTTACCACATGCAATCACAGATTGCATCCTATAGGGTATTGACAAGAATCAAGGTACTTGACACATGTTAGTATATTAAATGATGGTTATTCACTTGAAACATCAATCTAAAGTGACCCAGTACACGCGCTGACTAAAATCTCGAGATAAGCTAGTTAACCTCCGATAGACACGTTACTGACACCTTTATGACTTCTAGGCTTACCACGTATACTTAGAGTTTTATAAGATCTTTACATATATTTTATTTTCGTATTAGAAATACTATGAATAACATAACTTAGTCCCGTAACATATACCACGATTGTGTTTTAGACTTTAGTTTAAATGTTTAGCACATTTCTATGTAGTGAAATTAACTATAAGATCAAGTGAACCATAAAACATCAAGTAATCCAAATAACACATAATTAACAAGTTATGCATGAATCATATTGACCAAGTGAGTAGTGTTAAGCTCGGGTATCACAATTTGTCTTTTAGGTAGGATATTTTATGTGTCGAGTGGATGGTATTATTTTCCCGTTGACTGATTTTGTGTTTATGTGGTCGTATGTGGTGGTTTGATACATGTTGTGTTCATTTCGATGATGTTATCCACGAGTGTTTCGTCATGTTCGTTTCGTGCGCTTTTGAAAAATCGAGTTGTCGCATCATGGCGGCTGTGCACAGGCCGTCCAGGTGCGGCAGGAACTAGCTAGGTGCGACAGGAACCGGCCAGGTGCGCACAAGCAGCCAACACTGGCGGGTGCTCATGTGGTGATCGTGCGGGAGTAGACAGAGTGTGGGACAGTGCTTGCCGGCAGCGCACGAGCAGGGCGCACGAGCCGGCGCTAGTGCGGCACTGGTTGCCTGGAGCAGGCACGCACGAGCAGGAGCTCGTGTGCTGTGCTCGTGCGGCGCGGCAGAGTCTAGGCAGTGTGCACGCACGATCCGACACACGACCGGATGCCCGAGCATCATGCTCGTGCGTGTCGGGAAGATTCTCGGCAGGTTCTTGGCACACAAGTCACACACGACCGGCTGCCCATGCGTGTCTGCTCGTGCATCGTGCTGGTGTATATAAATGATCGGGCTAATGAGTTCTTCACTCATTTTCTCACCCCAAACTCGTCCCCTCCGCGGCCAGAACTTGGGGAACACGAAGACATGATGTAAAACTATCAATACAAGAGGTTCTTGAGTTTTCAATGTCGATTAATCATCTCGTAATCTCCTCCAATCATCTGAATCAAGGTAAGATTTCATAAAAATTTAGTTTTGGGGAAATTGGGGGTTTTGATTGATTTCGTTCGTTTAATCTGAATTAGCTTAGATTAGTAATGGATTATCGAGGATTAAGTTATATTCTACCAATTTGTTATTTTCCACAGTTTAATTTCTAGCGATTCATCGTTTTATTGAGTTCTAAATTGACGCATTCAAGGTGTCCGATAAAATGTCGTAGAGGGAATTCAGACATTCTGCGATGTTTTTCCTCGTGTGATCGTTGTTTGATTGATGATAGGATATTAGGATCGAGTTCCTTGTGAAGAGAAAGTATTTAACCCTTTCGTTCGTCGTTTTCATCGAGGTTCCGGAGTTTTCCAATCAACCGTGTTCTCCGGAGTATTCGCGAGAGATTACGGAGGCAAGTACCTTGATATACGATTTATATCTCTGCAAAATCACAGTTGTCCGAATCCTGTTTTGTTTTATATCAATATATGTATGTTATATATATATATATATATATTTGTGGTGCTTGTGAGCTTTAAACGATTGATGTTAATATTAATTAAGTGTATGTGAATTGGATGAAGGTATAAGCTATAATTATAGTGATATTATAGTCGGTTGTGTATTTTGTTGAATTACGATTGATGTGTATATGTGGAGTTTGATTGTGCCTTGGAGGCGTTTTATGCCGAGTTTTGATTAATGGTATGTGTAGCGTCGGTTGTTGATACATTTGGATGTTTATTGTGTTTAATTGTTGATTGATAGACAACTTGTGTGACGATTGTGTATTAATTGTGTTATTCCTCGGTTGTGAGTATGTGTTGGATAAAATGGCCATTTCTAGCAAGTGACTTGACTATATATATATATTGTGACTAACAATCGAGACATGCAGTTTTGTAAATGTAAGTGTGTGTGAGTTGTTCTTCCACCTTGGGATGGTTCGACGGGACCTCTGGTGGCCGATACTAATGGGTACGGTCGCGGTAGTGGTTTCCCACCTGGGGAGGGCCAACAGGGCCTCTAAGGGCCGATACTAATGTGTAATATCCGAAATTTCTCTACTGTTATTTGATATTATTTTATCCGAGTTATATTGTACAGCGTGGAATCTGTACAGTATGGATAAAATAAATAAAGGATTGAGATGTCAGTATCGGTATAATTGTCGTATCTGGTCGACTGTTGCATTTGAGGATATCGTGTACCCGGTTATCGTACTTTTGATATAGAGTATATCGTATAAGATTGTTATTGGATCCAGTATATGTATTCAGTATGTGTGTATGTGTTTTCGGTATGTCGAGACAGGCAGGAACAGTTGGATTTTGGCTAAGTATAGAGCCATTAACGTACGCTAAGTTTAAGGACTTACGTATGCTAAATTATACGCTTTACGTACGTTCTGCATAAGGTATTACGTACGTAACAAGAGGAATTAGACAGGACCGAGTTGTGATCGGATAGTGGGGCCCGGTGTCGGCGGCTTTCGGCGCGGATGTGGACAGGTGAGTCAACGGATGGAGTTACGTACGTTATACAGGGTGTATTACGTACGTAATACGAGTATAATACTGTAGCAAGTCAATGTACGTATTACATACACAACGGAATAAGTGTTACGTACATTACGGGGCGGCTGGCCGAGTCGTGGCCGAGAGGACCTGCAGTGGCCGAGCGTGGTCGGCAGTGACTCGCAGGGGTGGCCGATCACGGTGGGCAGTGACTCGCTAGGCGTAAGGACTGGCCGATAACGTACGTAAAGCTATGACCGGTTACGGCCGTAAGCGCCCGTTATGTACGTAAGCAACTACCGGTTACGTATGTAAGGCTGTCGGCCAAAATGGACAAAAGTTTAGGCCGCGTACGGCTACGTACGTAAGGACCCGCCGGTTACGTACGTAAGGTGCCGGCAGGTCTCGGCCTATATAAGGCCTGGACCGAGTCATCCTTGTCATTTTTCGTTTTTCTCCGTTCCTTTCGTGATTTCTTCAGCAAAGTTGATGGATTTGAGTAATAACATCATGTAGCAACATGTTTTGGAAGTTTGATTCATGGATAACGTCTTCTTCCACCCGGATCGAAGGTAACAACACCTAAACTTTTGGTTTTTTGATGATCTTGAGGTTTCTTGGTGTTTTGGCCGATTTGCTTCGTTTTGATTCAGATTGTTGATTGAACTTGATTGTATACTCGTAATCATTCAATACTCCTGAAGTTTTGTGGTACAAATTCGAGTATTTCTTTGTTAAAATGATTGAATTGGATTATGCCTTCAAAGTGTCCAATGAAATGCCTCAATGAGTAGAACTTGGGAAATTCTACACGTTTTCGTATGAATGATGGTTGAATTGATATTTTTGTGATGATTCTTGGTATTTACGGGAATTTTGTTAAGGGAAGATAATGAATTGATGATCAAATGTCTTGATTATGTTGTTATGATTATGGAATCGTAGTATTCTCGATGTTCTTGATAGTTTGTTGCGATACATGATGTTATGAGAAGTATATATGTTGAAGAACATGATTACATACACCTTGAATTGTGAATACGGATTGTTTAGATGTTAGAACACATCGGATTATGCCGTTTGGGGACTTTGAATGTGATTTCGGAATAAGTTGTGGAACTCTTGGAATATGAATATCTATAATTAATCGGATTGTCCGGATTGATGATGATAATCGGTAATTGATTTTATTATGAATATACAAGGAGGAAACTTGTAAGTGTATTTAAGATTGAATGTGGAATCGTATTGTTGTTTTGAATTCGTGTTTGATTGGTTTGAGTTGTATTGTTCGGTTTTGTGTATGATCGAGGTATTGTTGAGCCGTTGAGTTTGATTGGTTGGCTATGTCTGTTATTGATTGTTATCGGATTGTATGTTAATCGATTATTGCAATAGGTTGAGATTATTGATCGGTGAATATAACCGTATATTGCGGCCGGGTTCGAGTATGTTCGTGAATTACATTGGTCAGGGCCGAGGAGCTCGTAGACAAAGGGAATGTGACTGGTAGCGGCTTCATCCTCATCGTATCGGTATCGAGGCAAGTTATTACTTGCTCAGTTATAATCTTTAATGAATGGTTTCAGTTTCATTTCGTTTATAATGCATATAGCAATGATTATTACTGCAAATTCTGGAGATTTGGATTATGTGTTGTCTTTCCGATTCTGGGAGTTAAATCATAAGGTTTATGATTCATTTCGGTTATTGGAATTTTGGGTATCGAGGATACATTATGATAAAGACGAGGATATGAGTATCTGCAGTCCATGGTACATTTGGGTTGCCGAGCATTGCGGATAATCGTCGGTGGTGATTTGGCATCGGGATTGCTTTCGAAGGACTCGGGACAAGTATTCAAGATTGATTCGGTTTAGTGTTGATGTTGTTGATCATGCAGGTTGTCATTTATGTTGCCGAACATGAGGTCATCCTAGTTGTTTATCATAGTGTCGTTTCATGTTTTGATTCATATGTTGTTCATGTTGATGAACATATTGATTTGCATATGTGTACGCATAATTGCATTGTTTATGTTGTAAATGATCCGAAGGGATCATGAGGATCTATGCTGAGGGCGCTGGATCGGATGTCCACCATGCGTTGGCTCGACGGGATCATCATGGGGATCTATGCTGATGGCACTGGATCGTTGGACAGGTTTTCCACCATGCGTTGGTCCGACGGGATCATCATGGGGATCTATGCTGAGGGCGCTGGATCGTTGGATTACCAGTATTGTGTTGATGGAATCTTGTGAATTCGCATCATTGATTTTATCATGTGTTGTCGTGCATATGTGTATTGTTGGTTATCCACCTTATGCTGATGTGATAGGATCAACAAGGGGATCTATGCTGAGGGCGCTGGATCGTCGGATTTCCATTGAGTATACATGATTGTTATTGTTGTGATCATATTGACGTGGCCATATGAGTATGCATTTGTAGGTCTTGGGTTAGGACCGTGTCCGTATTGCATTGATCTTATCTCGGATTAGACTTATATGATTGTCGTGGCACTTCATATCTCGAGGTATGTTCCGTATTTTCATTTGGTAATTGTCTTTTGATAGACAACCAGTTATCGTCTTGGGATTTAATGATACTATCCGATGGATCGTATTGGTCAGAACTGGTACTTTTCCGTATCGTGAGTTGGTGATGATAGTTTGAGAATCTTGAGTATTGTTTGAGGTGTAATACAGATATTATGTTCGAGTTTATTGGTTAATCGAGTACGGGATGTGAAATGTGATAATGGTTATTCTGATGAGAATTACTTGAGTAAGCAAAGTTATGGCGGTAAGATTATATTAGTCGCATTCTTATGTTGTATTCTCATTGGTATGTAATTATTAATGTGATGTGACGGTTATCATTGTTGGATATTATGGCTGACCCCGTCGTGGGATTTCTTTTTAGGTTCTTGGAGTATCGAGCTTGTAGCGGTCGTGAAGAGATGAGCTTCCCGGAGGATACTGGCTAGGACATGTTTTGTGCATTGAGTTTCTTGATTGGTTCTTGTATTCCGCTGCTAGAGTATCTTTTTGGTTGGACCTTTTCCGCTGTGTGAGTATTTTGAAATTCTCTTTTGGTATCTGGTAACTGAGGTTACTTTGGAAATCGTTTTCTAAACTTTTGAGTGTCGGTTGTTTGGCCTTGCGATTTCAAATGAGTTTTTACAACGGTTTTTGATAAATGGATTTTATAAGTCTTCGTGCATTTTTAAAGATAGTACTGTCGTTGGCCTCTTGGGCATTTGTAAATGTTTGCGAAAATTTCTCTTAGCCTTGTGGGTTCCATCTCGGGGCCCACGACGCTGTAATATTTCCGGTTAAATCTGGGGCTGTTACATAATGGGTACGTCCGTGGGCTACCAAGTGTGTTTTTTATCATGATGACGATGATGATGATGTTCTCGATATTGAGATACATTATATATAGAATTTTGGTACTTGGCTAGAATGGCACAAGAATAAGTGTTGAATATAATTTGTCCTTTGGTTGTGATGTTTGGATGTTTGGGGGCATAGACACCGTGATTATTTCCGTGCTTCGTGGTTTGAAAAGATTTGGGCTGAGACCTTAACGATCGTGTAAGTTTGTTTTACGGAAAATAATTTTGGGACGAGACCGAATCGATTTGAAATGGTTTTGTAACTAAGGCGTGAGGTCCAAAAAGGCTTCCTATTTTATAACAGACTTGTAATCTGTAACGAGATTTGGGCCGAGATACGATTTTGAAATGATTTTCTTGTGAAAGTTTTTATGTGTATTGGGTCAAGGATCTCGAGAAATGTTGAAGCGATTTTACCGTGAAAATATTTTCCGTATAATAGGTCAAGGACCCGAGAAATTTTGAATTCACTTTCTAAAAGAATTTCCATCCAGTTTTTAAATCCGTTAAATCTTTCAAAACGGCTCGAGTCAATTATGGTGTTTCCAAGCCATTTTACCAAAACGTTTCTTTATAAAAGGATTTTTGAATGAAGTCTTTTGACCCATTGGGGCTCGTCCAAAGTTTCTTCGATGTTATCTTCCGTGGAGAACATATGACTGTGAATGTCTTCTATCTTGTATGCGAATGTTCTTCTGTGATGATTGTGAGAATGTGTGATTAGTGTTAAGACTTCACGGTTGTTGAGTTTTTTGTTGATATTTTTTTGCATATCTTGCACATTATGTACTTGCACTAGCAAAATTCCAGTTTGCTAGCCCCTGAATAATCGGCAGGTGGATGCCTGTTATGCATTCAGGTACCTACAGCTCGGGAGCAGTCACCGGATCGGATTAGAAGGAGATGAAGGACAATGATGCTAATCACACAAGAGTCAGAGTCTGTTCGCTTGTTTTATTTTGATCAGTATTTTTCTTCTATTGAGTAATCACCCTTGCACAGGTGTAGTTTGTATTAATTAAATTGAGTTGTCGTTCTTTTCTGCATTCAAGTTTCGTATTGTCGTTGAGTTGTCGACTATGTTGGTTTTTCGGATTGTTTAATAACCTTGTCGGTCTGATTTATATTTAATTTGACTTCGGATGGTCAATCATTGAGTGGTCTTTTGGAGTTAGCCTGGTAGATCCTTGTGAGAAGGATCTACGGCATGTGAAATTCCCGGTTGAATTCTAGCGGTGTTACATTTATGGTATCAGAGCTTAGGTTGGCGAAAAACCTGGGCCGCCGGGTTAAGTCTGTGTCCTGTGTAAGTCGCACACATCATAGTTGTGATTAGCATCGTGGTTCCGGCATCATCTTTAGGCGATCCGTTATTGTAAGTCTCCTAATTGTAAGTTCTCCTCATATGTGTGTTGTGAGTGTATTTGTATTGTGCTAAATTGTTTAACTTTGGTTGTGGGGCCGGAACTTGTTTGTAACATTATTGCTTTGATTATAAAATGCGTGTATAGTCCGGGTGATAACGGTTATGTAGTATCTTTTTGAAAATCGGGTATATTATCGATTTTTTTATTTCATTAGAATGAATTTTAAATAATAATTTTATCTGCTGCACGAACGTTTTAAAGTAGTTTTTTGAAATTTTGAAATATTGTGAAATCCTACAATTTAAAATCGTCATATCAAATGGTCACGTATTTCGGTGAAAAAACTTTTTCGATCAAACATTTGGTAGAAGAGAAAAGATTTTAAACTTTTGGTATTTGAATATCAAATTAAGTTTTTGAAATATTTCAAATTAGTTACGATATCTTTGAAATTTTAAAAACATAAACTGTTTTATACATTATTCAAAAAAACGATTTTAAAGTCAACATATGAAATAAAACTTCCTCTTCTAATAAAAGAACAGTATTTTACAAGTTTTAGGCGAAACGTGACTCGCCCTCCTATTTTCAAAAGATTTTTTTGCATAAAGTGCATGTATAATATTGTTGTCCTCGTTGGAGGACTAGAAATTGGATTTCAAGATTTTTGCACGCTGCGAGCTCTAGTTATTCTGCGGCTCGTATAATGTCGTTTTCAGATATAATAAGAACACTCGGATTCGAATATATATATATGAATACTTCCCAAATTCTTTTTCAGTTTAGTGTTCCCTACTTTGGGTATTCAGGGATGTTGACCGAACCCTGTGTGGACAACGGTGATGTTACTGTGCGATCGTTTAGTTAGCTATGATGAATAATATTATATGTCTTAGTATGTCGAACCTGGGCGGACGTGGATGTGATGATGGTTGTGGAAGGGGTGATGTGATTCGTACAACAAAGATTCATGCAACGGTGAAGGTGTACCGAGATTAGACGATATCCTAGGAAGTCTCCTCAGTGGTTGATCCTTCGAGCGAGGCAAAGAGACCGAAGACATCTATAAAATTCTCGAGCGGCGAAGGAACTAAGGATCCCAAACCCCCATGTATTTCAAACGCATCGCCTTCCCGATCGGGTGCCAACACTAGGAATTCCAAGCCAGCATTGTTGCCTTTTGGTAAGACGGGGAGGTGCTTCAACTGCAATGTTCAGGGGCATGTTCGTGCAAATTGTCCCTCTCCACCCTTGACTGTGCGAGGGTTATCGGATACAGAATTGTGAGATCGTCTCCGAACAGAGTGAAAAAAATGACCAGATTGTGTCTCGAACCGCTACTTATCCTCCTAAAGAACCTAATGTTGGTGATTATAGATTTTCCGTATGTCCTAATCGTTACCGTTCTCGATAATCGTGACTTTAATTGGTTTTCATTCCATAGTGTTACGTTTCCAACTCTGATTGTTCTATGTTTCGGGGTCAAAACTTCTTCTTAGTATGGGGGAATGTATTACCTGTACTTTTCTTAGTAATCTCTATGTTGGGTGACTTTTCATTGTTGATGACTCATTTGTGATCCTCTCGACAATTTTAAAACTACTTCGTTTTGGTTAGTTTACCATCATCCGAACGAATTTCAAAATTGTTTTATCGAAATCCGTGGATTATTGTGACCTTTCCGCATTTGAGTTGATCCTCGTAAATTTTGTTCAAAAATATCGTTTAATTATTTTTACTAGTGCAATTAACATTTTCTGATGAGTTGTGAGCTTGGATGTTGTTATCGAGCTCGAAACATGGTTTCAGGACGTTTGAGCCATTCTGCAATTTTCCTAACTCTGAGAGCATTATTTTTGAACTCATACTCCTCCATTTCGATTCCTCGTGTTCATATGTATGTTTATCGCCTCGATTCATGTACCAGATACTTGCTTAGTCAGTTCATTGTCGCGTTCACACATTGCTCATGACGTTTTTGGGATGAGCAAAGTAGTTATTTTTCCTTGTTTGTTCTACAGCTCTCTATTTTAAGTTTTGGGATGAAACTTATTTTTAGTGGGGTATAATGTAATACCCGAGATTTTTGTTTCCTGTTATTTCCAAAAATAGAAAAAACATAAAATTAGAAATTACTAAAAATAGAAAAGATACGAATATTACATTCTCCCCCTCTAAAAATAAATTAAATTGGTAGAATATAACTTAATCTTCGATAATACATCACTAATCTAAGCTAATTCGTATTAAACGGACAAAATCAATCAAAATCCTAATTTCCCCAAAAATAGATTTTTAGGAAATCTTACCTTAATCCGGACGATCGGAGGAGATTACGAGTGTTTAATCGACTTTGAAAACTCAAGAACCTCGTGAATTGATAGTTTTACACCATATCTTCGTGTTCTCCAAGTCCTCGCCGCAAAGGGGATGAGTTTGGACGAGAAAATGGGTGAAGAACTCATTTTGCGTAGCCGCCCAGTTTTGATGACCAAGCATCTCGCCGAGATTTTTCATCATTTCTGCGGCGGTTGTCATGACCCCTTATCCCTAGGAATGGCACAGCCGGAGCGTGACACGGGGTAGGAATTAAAAAGCGGGGAAGAAAGGGGGAAGCATACGTTTCATAAGGAATATGGGTGGATTTCCATGAATGACCTATCAAGGTATCATGAAGGGGAGTCAATCCCATGGTAATGACATAGAATTCAAAGTAGAATACATAGTTATAATATTAGCCTTGAAGTTTAGAAAAAGACTTCATAGCATATTACAATCAGCATAACTTAGAAAGCAAAATCATAAAGAGTGTTCGCAGCGGAGAAACATGGTTGGTTACATATATGAAGATATGTAACCAGGGCTTAACATTTATCGGAAATAAAAGACTTCCACTCAACACCCTCCGTCACATCCCCTGCTCAACCTGTACATTTTAAAAGATATACCGGGCTGAGTACAACGTACTCCGTGAACATATTGCCAAAACATAAAATATGCTTTCGTATTTGTCATAATGCATATAAGCAGCAACACATGGGGGTTTTAAGAAAAAGCCCATGTTTACTAAATCATTTCATTTCATAACATATATCATCAGATTCACCATATCCATAATTTACGCCGGGGAAGGTGGCCACCTCCCGCGAACGTTACTCCCCGAGATCGGCCACTCCGAAGAGAGCTCACAATCCCGAGTACTGTGTACACTAACCCTGGCCAGCAACCTTTATCTAGCTCAGGATCCGATCATTTTATAGGTTGAGCCAACAGTGATAGGTTCATAAGAATCCACATAAAAGTTTTTATGCATCATAATCATTTGAAATCATAATTTGCTTGTAAAACATTTCATCAAAGTAGAGCAAAGCTCAAATCATTTTCATATAGAAAGCCCACCTAGAAAATTAATAAACGCAAGCAAAATGATTCTCGGATCTTCCTTACGCTTCAGTCTGCTACTCCACCTTTCATCGGAAACAACTAAGTTTAGCGTTCGATCGATCTTAGCGAAGTCTAACAGACAACAGACTCAATCTACATGTTTGGACTTTAGAGTTTTGCATTCGATTTAAGTTTAATAATAAAAGCTATGATTCTCTTAGAGAACCTAACTGACCATATAGCATATAAATATACTAACAACAGTAACCGATACTCGATTCCGTTACACATTCCTTGGGTTGAAAACCAACATCAAACACTTAACATAATCATAACATAGTGTGCATCAAGGCTGGAAATAATTAGCATTCTGTAAACGCACAATAAGAACAAGATACTGTATCTTATACCACTAGAAATCCACTGAAGTCTAGTTTCTTGTCCATTTTATATATCTCAATAATATTCAATGTAGAGAAAGTTATGGCTATTTCCGTGAAGTATAACGAAACTGCCAACTTCCCCTTAAAGTGGGAAAAACATCATATAAACCTAGAGCTCGTTTATAGCACCGAAAACCCTAGACATGTAAACTCTAATCATGCACATAATACTTATAACACATATAGGAGTCGATATACAATCATGCTTCTTGATATTACGAACTCCATTTCATAATCTTTTCTTTTGGAAACATGCTACTTACTCATTTTTATTTCCCAACTTTAAACCTTCAAACATCATTAACATCAAGTATCATCAAGCATCAATTGTTTCCAACATCAAACAACACACTTAACATACACTCATATTGATAATCAAAGTCTTGGTCCTAACATACAAATGACCTAAACATGACTTTAAAATCCTCAATACATAACATGCTCCTTAACTACATCAAATATAACCAACACATTTTCCAACTTCATAAATCTAACTTCATGCTCTTGTTTTCAAATAAATTTCCAAAACATTTTATAAAAATCTAACAAAAACATATCATGTACTCCTTTCATATATCATCACAATTATCAAGTCACTTTTGACCATATAACAACATATCAAGAACTAAATATGTTTCTTCCTTACTTTCCAAAATACCAAACATTTTATAAAAATCTCATAAATTCATCATAACATCATATCATCATATAACAACATATTGTGTAAGAAAATCATAAGCAAAAATAACACATGATTGGGTTATAAAACCCTAAAATTTTCGTCCAAGACATGAAAATGAAAGCATGATTAAAACTTGTTCTAAACACTTTCAAGAACCTTAAAATCAACATAAAAACAACATACAAAACATTATAACATTAAACCTAAGCTCTTCATATATTCCCAAATTTTAAAGTTACCTAAAACCTATTTCTATTTGGATAGAAATGAAGAGGAGAATGTTACTTACTTGAATATGAACTTTGTTTCAAGTTTGGAACACAAAGTGAGCTTGTACTTGAGTTCTAATGGAAGAACAATGGTGTTTCAATGGTGAAGGGGGAGGGGGGCGGCCAAAGTGAGAAGAAGACAGGAAGAAGATGAAGTGAGGAGGAAAAATGAAAGGGAGGTGATGTCCCTTTATATACTAGGTTAACACTAGACGTTATCATAAAGCGGTTGAATAATATTCTACGTTTCGCTCCTCCACAGATAAAATTACTCAGGTATTAAATGTATGACATATACTTAAATTATAGTATCGCACTTACAGCTTAAAGTCGTAGAAAATTTTTGCGATTTACGGAATGCAAAATTATCCGAGAAAACGACTCGACATAAAATATACCCAAAAATTCAAAAAGTAAACTTTTGAAAATCATACTCGTAACGTAAAAGTGGTGTATATAGAAGTCGACGGAATCACGATTCTATCTATCGAAACATAAAAATCAAATCAGAAGATAAACCCAACCAGATAACCGAACATCCGATTTCTAAATTAAAAACGTGTAAATAGTTCTAAACTACTCCATTAGTCTAAATTTTATTCTTTGTGAATGCAAAAACCTAATGTCGCACTTGAGGTCATAATAATTCATGCATATAAAAGACCGGGTATTACATCCTACCCCTCTAACAAGAAATTTCGTCCCAAAATTTACATACCTTATCAAAAAGTTCTGGGTATTTCTACCTCATCTTGCTTTCGAGTTCCCACGTAGCTTCTTCCTGACCGTGGTGACTCCATAATACTTTCACCAAAGGAATCGACTTATTCCTCAGTTCTTGAACTTTATGGTCTAAAATAGCTTTAGGCCTCTCTACATAACTATCGTAACTAAGAACTATGTCACTCTGATGAATCACATGCTTGGGATCAAATACATACTTCTTCAGCTGAGAAACATGGAAAACATTGTGAACATTCCCAAGACTAGGTGGCAGAGCCAACCTATAAGCAACTGGGCCGATCCTCTCAAGAATCTCAGATGGTCCTATAAAACGTGGCCTAAGATGGCCTTTAACGCCAAACCTAATTATTCCCTTAGAAGAGGAAACCTTGAGGAAAACCTTATCCCCACTTTAGAAATGCAATTCAGTTCGGCGTGTATCAGCGTATGACTTCTGTCGAGTCTGGGCCTCATGTATTCTTTGTCATATCTTGCGGATAATCTCGATCATCTCGCTGACTGTGTCTGGCCCTAAAAATATTTCTCTCACCCACTTCATCCCAATAAAGTGGTAACCTGCATTTTCTGTAGTATAAGGCTTCATACGGCGCCATACCTATCGTTGCCTGATGACTGTTGTTGTAAGCAAATTCGATTAACGGCAAAACATGCTCCCAATTCGCACCTTGATCTAACACTACCATTATTAACATGTCTTATAGTGTTTGAATCGTCTTTTCCGATTGTCCATCGGTCTGCGGGTGGAAAGCGGTACTAAAGTTCAGGCGTGTACCCAATTCCTTCTGTAGACTCATTCAAAATCTAGAGGTAAATTTTGGATCTCGATCTGACATGATTGATATCGGAACTCCGTGCAAACGTACAATTTCACGGGCATATAACTGTGCCAACTTCTCAGATCCGTAAGTGATTGGGATAGGCTAAAAGTGAGCTAATTTTGTGAGTCTGTCTACAATAACCCATATGGCAGTGTTTCCTCATTTGGTCCTCGGAAAACTAGTCACAAAATCCATAGCTATTCCTTCCCACTTCCATTCTGGAATGGTCAATGGCTGTAACTTTCCATACGGTCGTTGGTGTAGTGCTTTCACTTGCTGACAAGCCAAACACCGCTCGACAAAAAAAGCTACGTCCCGTTTCATACCGTCCCACCAGAAATTTCTCTTTAGGTCTTGGTACATCTTGGTACTTCCGGGGTGAGGGGTATAGGGAGTATCATGAGCTTCACTCATAATTTCATTTCTTAATTCCTCATCATGTGGGACACATATTCTCTCTTCGAACATAATTGCGTTATCAGCCGCTTCGCGGTAACTTCCTGGGTTATCGGATCTAATTCTCATACGTAGTTTCTCGAATACTTCATCTCTCCTCTGCACATTCACTATCCGTCCTCTCAGATCTGGTGTCGTCACTAACATCGCGACACGACCCATTACCGTTTCCGGTGGATGAACCACCTCTAAACTAATTCCTTCAAAATCTTGGATTAGATCCCCTTCGGAGGTAAGTAGGTATCCTAATTGCGATTGAATCTTATGACTCAAGGCATCTGCTACCACATTAGCCTTGCCGGGGTGATATTTAATACCACAATCTTAATCCTTTACCAATTCGAGCCATCTTCTCTCTCTCATGTTCAAGTCCTTCTGCTCGAAAAAGTACTTTAAACTCTTGTGGTCAGTGAAAATTTCACATCTTACGCCATAAAGGTGATGCCTCCATATCTTCAATGAGTGCACAACTGCAGCTAGTTCCAAATCATGTGTGGGATAATTTACCTCATGCATCCTAAGTTGTCTTTATGCGTAAGCTATCACTTTCCAATCTTTGCATCAATACACAACCTAGCGCATTCTTAGAAGCATCCGTGTAAACCACATACTCCTTGTTCGCTTCTGATACTGCTAAAACTGGCGCAGTAGTCAATCTTTTCTTGAGTTCCTGAAAACTATCGTCACATTCATTTGTCCATAAACACTTAATTCCTTTCCGCAACAGTTGTGTCATGGGTCTAGCGATCTTTGAAAATCCTTCGATGAACCTTCGGTAGTACCCAGCTAGACCCAAGAAACTCCTAATCTCATTAGGGTTTGTTGGTGACTTCCAATCATGTACTACTTCCACTTTAGCTGGGTCCACCTTAATACCATCTACTGACACAATGTGCCCAAGAAACATTACTTCTTTCAACCAAAATTTGCACTTACTGAATTTGGTAAAGAGTTTCTCCGTTCTTAGTGTTCCCAACACTATCCTGAGATGTTCTTGCTCTTTCTCATTTCTAGAGTAGATGAGAATATCATCTATGAACACCAAGACAAACTTATCTAATTATGGGTGGAAAACTCTGTTCATAAGATCCATGAATACTGCGGGGGCATTAGTTAATCCGAATGGCATGACTATAAACTCATAGTGTCCATATCTTGTTCGGAAAGCTTTCTTGGGTATATCCTCTGGTTGAATCTTCAACTGATGATACCCAGACCTAAGGTCTATCTTAGAAAACACAGTTGTTCCCTTGAGTTGGTCAAACAAGTCATCTATCCTTGGCAGAGGATACTTGTTCTTGAGTGTGAGCTTGTTCAGCTCCCTGTAATCTATACACATTCTCAGTGTACCATCCTTCTTTTTCACAAAATGGACAGGTGCTCCCCATGGAGAAACACTCGGTCTAATGAAACCTAAATCCAATAGCTCTTGCAGTTAGATCTTAAGTTCTTGCAGTTACTTTGGTGCCATCCTATATGGTGCTTTGGACACTGGGGCTGACCCTGGCTCTATGTTGATGTTGAAATCCACTTGTTGATCTGGTGGTAAACCCGGTAACACTTCTGGGAATACATCCTCGAATTCCCGTATAATTTTCACATTACCTATTGTCTGCTCTTCTCCAGCTTCTCCATTAAGGTAAACAAGGAAAGCCTGACAATCCTTCTTTCTCATCTTCTTCTTGGCTTGGAGAGCAGAGATAACGGGTGATCCTCTACCCATTCTTATGCCGTGAAAGTCTGTGGGCTCTTTTCCCGGTGGTCTGAAGGAAATTTTCCTCTCATAACAAAGAATTGTGGCATAATTCTCAGCTAACCAATCCATTCCTAGGATTACATCAACATCCCACATCGTCATAACATTCAGATTATTAGTTACCACTTTAAGATTCCCGAGTTCTAATTCCAGATTAGAACAAACATGCGTGGTAGTTGAAATTCCTCCTGGTGGTGAAGATACTCTCATGACATGACTAGCACGTTCCGGTATAATACTAAGATTATCCACACATGCTCTAGCAATAAATGAATGCGATGCTCCAGTATCAAACAAAACAATTACAGGTAGGTTAAGAAGTTTTCCCATACCTGCCAAGTTACCCTTATCCTTATCGGGTTGCTTCTGATTGATGGCATACGACCTAGCATTCTGATTCTACTGTTTAGGTGGTGGCGGCAGTTGCGGCTGTCCTTGTATTGCTCTCAGTGGCTGGGGTAGACCCTGGTGCTTTGGTCTCTCTCCCTGCTGCTGCTTAGGACAATTCCTCATAATATGGCCTTTCTGACCACATGTGTAACAACTTCCAGTGCCCAACAGACAGGCACCATGATGCTGCTTGTTACACTTGGGACATACGGGGTTTGCAACTCGTCCCTGATTATTGCCTCCCTGAGCAGGAACCATCTGCCGCCCCTGATTGTTGCCTCCTTGAGCCTGAGGCTGTTCATGAGATATATTTCCCTGCCACGGATTCCTGTTAGCCTGGTTGTTCCCATTGCCACCATTGTTTCGTCCTTCCCACTTATGCTTCCCCTTATATTCGTGGGAATTTGTCTGAGTGGGTGGTGGTGTAACTATGGGCGCTCGCTTCTCTTATGGCATTGCTGCCTCAATATCCAGAGCTCTGTTCAGCGATTCAGTGTAGCTCAGCCTTCCATGGCTAGCTAGGGACATGCCTATCTCATGCCTCAATCCTGATCTAAATTTTCCTGCCATCTTCTCATCCATATCAACTTGGTCTGGAGCATACCTTGATAACTCACAAAATATTCTATCATACTCGGTCACTGACATCCTTCCTTGCTTCAGATTATAGAACTCAGGTTCCTTCTTGACCTTGAACGTTTTGGGAACATACTTGTCATACAGTGCCTCCTTGAATTCCTCCCAAGAGTAATTTTCCAGTTGCTCAGCTGTCAGGATCTTCCTGCGTGCTTCCCACCAGAAGTCTGCAGATCCAGTGAGTTGGAAGAGCACACAAGAAATACGCTCTTGGTTGGTACACCTTAGGAAGTTAAAAATTCGTTCCATAGCTCTAACCCAAAGCTTAGCATCGCTCGGGTTTCTTGACCCATTGAAAGTAGGGGGATTCTGCTTGAGGAAAAGCTCTTCAATAGCCCGTTGGGGTGGAGGAGGAGGTGGTGTAGGGGCGCGTTCATGCCCTCCTCTCCTTCTTTCTCTTCTGGGTGGCATTCTGTGGTGCATATAATCATCATTAGTTCATTCTCATTGGTCCGTGATTATCGTCATACTGGATCATAGAAAGGAGTTCGCGACTACATAATCGTAATGCATCAACACATACTCATAGATAACTCTCATAGCAAGGTCGAGAAAGAGATCAAAAATAACAACATCATACTCATGAGAATAAAAGCCCATGAAGGGTCAAAATATATATCAATATATCATATGCATCATAATAGTACAATTGCCTTCAACGAGGTCTTACTGACTATTAATATAAGCTTATCTAGGCTACCTGCCTACACATATGCCAAAATATGGGATGCTCTAACAAATAGCATTTCCGTCTATAAAATAAGAAAGTGCTAGACATCGGAATGACACGTATAAGCAAAAGAAGTGACGTTCCGCATACAAAATACAAAATAAATGGGTAACACCATCCTGAGCTCTATCAAATCTCCCTCGACTCGGAGGTCGAGCTGTCCTCTTTGGAGGACTCCTCCGGGTCCTCTTCCGGATCTTCTTCTGGATCTTCTTCGGACTCCTCATCTAAAGCTGGAGAGACTGCAACAGGGTCTTCAGTGACTCCGTGCTTCTTCGGGAGAAATAGGTTAGCATCATCTGTGATTGGTCGTGGATTTAGCACATCTTTAGCACAAACTATGTGCCTTGCGGACGAACATTGCTTTAATTTCAATTAAAATTAAGGAATCAAATCCATTACGGATTTAGCTTTAATTAAAATTGCTTTATAGGTGCTAAATGCTTTACTAACCCCCCCCCCCCCCCCAAACTTGAGCATTGTTCGTCCCGAATAACAAAAAGAAAAGAAAAAGAAAGAAAGAAAGAAAAGAACCAATAAAAAGAAAACAAGGACACGGCACATAGACACAAACGAGATCACGTCAAATTATTCGGCCTCAAAATTTTTCGCAATCACAATGAACAATATTATACAAACGACTCTTAGTGAAAATCAGACAAAGATAAATAAAATCAAGCAAGCTCTAGCAAACCGGGAAACCCTCACAAAACCTAAGGTAAGATGATTTTTAAGTGATCGCTCATTCTCTCCAAAGAAATAGACAAGTATGTCTAGGCAAATTATGCCAAGGGGTCACTCAAATCCAATGCAAATGCAATGTCTTACCATAGGCTTGCCTCTTATCTATCGTCTCCACCACTAATTTGTATGCATAGACTAAAGTCAAATAGGACTTTCAAAGGTTGTAACGTAGGATTTTGGTTAAGGTAGGAAAATTTGGCTAAGTGACTCAAACGTGTATTCAAACCACCCAACTCTTTGCAATCATACACGGCTACCTAACTCAATCACCAATCCATCATGCAATCAAATCCCAACCTTTTTATTTTTCTCGACCCCAAGTACTTTTTAATGTATGCCCGAGCGATCCCCTTATACTCTATTAGGCCAAGTGACTCACTTTGCCATTTTATCATTTTATTCTTCATATTATTATATATTTTTTTTCAGTCGACAACATGATTTGATAATGTTTCGCTTTTTCTACTATCGACTTCTCACACATCATAGAGTCTATAGGGATACTCGGTTCATAAAATGGGGTCTAAAACATCTCTATAAATATCAAACGACAAACCACCAATTTCACCTACACCAACTTCAACTAAGGATTCCCATAAATACCCTCCATTTCCCCTATCACCGGCTATGAATAAAAGGCTAATAAAAGCTCAAATGGGGTAGCAAAGGATAAATATGTAAAGGTTAGTGTTTGGGAAAATCGGCTAAAACAAGAGACAGCCTAAGATCATCTCCTAATCTACGCATACATGTGTGGCCTCAACTAAGAACCAAGGCAAGTTCTAGAAGTACAATGCACTACATGATCTCTCAACAATAAATAGGCATTAGCATGCACCAAAGGCTCAAAGATCCTCACGGCTAAACAAAACGATTTCCCGAATTACTAAAACTAGACTTAGAATTACCCACAATGTAAGACTCGGCCAAAGTCCCAAGCACAATACCGAAAAAAGTTTTCACGAAAAACAAGTTTCAATATCATCGGCTAATTTTTCACGAACAAATTTATGTCTATGGCCTAGGGACATGCTCAGTCTAGACCAAAATCTAAAAAAAAAAACTATTTACCCAAGCAAGGCATCAAAGCAAACAACGAAAAGAAAATAAAAGCAAACACGAAAGCAAAAAAACTACTACGACCTAAAAAATAGAAACTAGCAAACACACCAAACGAAAATGAACATAAAAATCTAAAAACTAAGCAACAAAAGCCAAATCCACGCAACACCAATATGAGAAGCACAAATAAAAACAACGGGCACCAACACAAGCAAATAGTGATACAAGGCATACAAGGTACTCACACGTGCCGAAATTAACAAAGCCGCACTTCTCCCCCCCCCCCCCCCAAACTTATTTCGCATCCCAAAGGAGGAATAAGTTTGAAAAGAGAAAGGAGTGGCTTTGTTAACGGAGTACCTGATCACTGTGGCGGAAATGGCGGGTTTGTCGGCGAGCTCGGATCATAGCGGGCATGTGAATCGGGGAAAGGAGCAAAGTGGTACAACTCGTGTACCATTCGGTTGTAGTGGTCCTCCTGGGCCCACCTATCTTCGAATCATCATCAACAATTCAACTCATATCAATCCCAATTAACAATTCAATTCAACAAATTTACCCAATTTCAACAAATTCGAAATTAGGGTTCTTCCAATTTGGGTTTTTTTTTTCAAAATTCGTTCAATTTCATCAATTAATCCCCCAATTCGAAGTACCCATGAACAATCAAGCATAGATAACATGTTTCCATCAAGATTCTATCAAAAATCGGGCATAAAATTCACAGAACATCAAAGTCTAACAAAAGCCCCCAAAAAGTGGATCCCCAATTCGAATTTCATCAAAACTCCAAAAAGAATCCGTCAAAGTGCTTCAAAACATGTATAGAATTGAAAAACAAGAGGATTAAGTGTCGAAATTAAGTACCTTGATCGAATTTTGATGGAAGAACAGTAGAGAAAATCGCCCCTTGTGTTCTTATCGGCCGATAGGTGTGTGTGTGTGTGTGAGAAAAACGGGTGGTTAAGGTGTTTAAAAGGGGTTATTAATCAACCGGGTCGAAGCGGATACTGGACCGGGTAAGTCCTATCGGCCTGCCCTATCGGCCGATAGGCACTCAGTAAATTACGTACCTGACTATCGGGCGGGACCTATCGGTCGATAGGGTCTGCCTATCGACCACTGCTTGTAACATTTAATTTTTTCAATTTTCCTCAGCCTATCGGCCGGGCCTATCGGCCGATAGGCTCGCCCTATAGGCACCCGGGAAAAAAAAATTCAACTTTTTCTATTTCGCATACTTGGTCCCGTTTTCGCTTGGATATGGCGATTAAAGACCTGCAAGTATCCAAAACTCGGCGTGCATGGATTAGAACTTAACAAAACTAACAAAGCTACTACGAAACTAGAAACTACAAAAATCACGCAAACGAACAATCGAAAACAAACGAATAAAACGAACTAATATACATACGTTGGGTTACCTCCCAACAAGTGCTACGTTTAACGTCTTTAGCTAGACGATACCTCATTCATTCCGGGTCTTTGAGGTAAGTAACATACTTCTCTTCGTGATGCAACGGATTGAAATAGTGCTTCATCCGATGTCCGTTCACCATAAACTTGTTCCCATCTTCTTTCATCATGACATATGATCCGTTTTGATTTACTTGAAAGACGGTGTATGGACCAGTCCACTTCGACATCAACTTCCCCGGAAATAGACGAAGCCGAGAATTGAAAACGAGCACTTCGTCTCCCGGGACGAAGTCCTTCTTCCGAATGCGATCATCGTGAAACTTTTTCGCTCTTTCCTTGTAAATCCTCGCATTTTCGAACATTCGAACATCGTGAAACTCGTTCGCCTCCAACATTCGAACATACTTTGGCAAATCCTTGGAAATTTCTTCAACATCGGAATGTGAGTAAATGGATTGTGAAATGCAATGCTCCAACAAGTCGGTCGGGTGCGGCATAATAGACTCAATTGCATAACATTCCTCGGGCGCATCCTCGGGCTTCTTCATCGCGTCATAGATGGAAATTTTCAGATTTTGATCATTAACCCGGAAGGTAAGATCACCCTCTTGGACGTCGATAAGTGCTCTCCCCATCGCTAGAAACGGTCTCCCAAAGATCAATGGTTGATTCTCGTCCTCGGGCATATCAAGAACTATGAAATCGGCCGGGAAGACTAAGTGTTGGACTCTAACGAACACATCCTCCACAACTGCCCTCGGATAAGAGATCGACCGGTCCGCCATGAGTAGAGAAATGGTAGTCGGCTTCATCTCCCCAATCTTCAACCTCTTAAATATGGATAGAGGCATAAGATTGATGCTTGCCCCGAGATCACACAACACATTACGGAACGTTTGGTCGCCAATCATGCATGTCAAAGTAAAACATCCCGGATCCTTCTGCTTGAGCGGGAGCTTGTTTTGAATGATAGCGCTACACTCCTATGTCAAATTTATTGTTTCAAACTTCGCCAACTTCCTCTTGCTTGCCACAGCGTCTTTCAAGAATTTAACGTACCCCGGCATGTCTCTCAAAGCGTCTAGAAGTGGAATGTTGATATTCACCTTTTGAAACATGTCGATAAACCGTTGAAGCTTTTCATCATATCTCGACTTGGCCAATCGCTGTGGAAATGGAGCTTTTACCTCAAAATCCTTCATATTCGAACCTAAAGGAGCCTTTCGACCGATAGGGGGGTCGATCGGCTCAATTTCTGGAATTCTGTCTGGGTATCGGGTGGGCCTATCGGCCGATAGTATTGGCCGATTGGCCTGCTACGTTTCATCTTCCTTCTCGTTCTCGGCTCCCGTTTCTAGTACATCCTTGTTTCCAGATTCCTCAACTTCAGCCCCATGATTACTGTACCTTGTCCCACTCCGAAGCTCGATTGCGTTGCATTGTTGCGTCTTTGGGTTGGTCTCGGTACTGCTCGGAAAATGGCCTGACTTATGAATTCCGGCTTGGGCGTTCGCCATTTGACCCATTTGGGTCTCCACCATCGACATCTGCTTTGTCAAGGCTATCACTGAGTTTCCAATAGATGTCACACTATGCTCGAGAGCCCCGAACCTCTTGTCTGCTTTATAAATAAAATCTTTTTGACTCGCCTCTAACCGTTCCAACATCTCTTCCATCGGTGTCTTAGCAATCGGCTCTTGAATAACCCCGTTTTTCACATTAAATCCCGGTGGTGGCTGAAGAGCATTGTTCGGGTTGGCATAGGAGAAATTAGGGTGGTTTCGATTGTTCGGATAATAGTTCCCCCTATTTCCCCCTTGCACGTAATTTACATCCTCCTCAATTGCAATAGGCTCGTTTAGCTCTTCAAAAACTGCATTGACTCCCAAAGTCTTCTTTCTTAGCATCTCAAGCTCTTTTTGTTGTCTTTCAAATTTCGCCTTCAAATCACCGTAGGCGTCCTCGTCACCGGATGGGACCTTTCTTCTCGTCATCTTCCTATCGGTCACCTCCTCGTAATCATTGTTGACCGCTAGCTCGATGAGATTCTTGGCCTCTTCATAATCGTTAGCAAGAAATCCCCCTTTCGAGGAATAGTCCAACTCTCTTCTAGCCTTCCTCGTCAAACCCCGATAAAACCGAATGTAGATTTCCTCCTTGTCAATTCCATCTTTGTGGGCATTTGCGAAGTAGCTTCTTAAATCGGATCCATGCCTCGTATAAGTGTTCATCCTCATATTGCTCGAATTGCAAGATATTGTTGATTTGTTTTTGCACCTTCGAGGAGGATAGAAGCGCTTAAGAACAACCGAGTCATCTCTCTCCAAGTACCAATTTCCTTCCGATCTAGGCTCTTGTACCAATCTAGCGCATCGTCTTCTAAGGAGAACCGGAATAGGCGGAGCTTAATGACATCCGGAGGTACTCCGTTTTGCTTGATGGTGGCACATATGTCCAAAAACGACTCAAGATGAGCGTTTGGATCTTCATTAACTCCTCCTCCGTATGTTTGAGACTTCACTGTAGCGATGAGGGACGGCTTAAGCTCGAAGTTGTTGGCATCAATCTTCCCCCAACCTCCTTCTTGATAATCGTCCAGCTTCGGTCGAAAGCGGTCATTCAAAGGGATCTTCTCGGGACGAGCGAGTTCTAGTGGTGGGTCAACAATGTCGGCCATGGTATCACCGATAGGTATAGAAATAGTCTCGGTTCTCACTTCTTGCTTCTTCCTCCTCAAAGACTTCTCGATTTCCGGATCCAAAGGAGATAAGTCCTTTCCTTGGGATCTTGTGATCATGCACCGCCTACAAGGAAGAGAAAACAAGATGTGAGGAAACGAGATCGAATATTAATAATAATAGTATACAACCTAAAGTAACAATCTCTTCTTTTTCGAATTATCCCTTTAAGTTTTCTATCAATTCCCGACAACGGCGCTAAAATTTATTTGAAATTCGCGTAGTATGGTTTTCAACTCCGATCAATTTTAAAATTTGTAAAACCTCGAAGTATTTCCAAGGTGTCGAACCCAAGGAATTGATATGTCGAAAATAAAGGAAGTAACTCTACTCAAAATTTGACTGCTATTTAGGAATCCGAAAATTTGGTTTGTTTCTAATTATCTAACTTCAAAAATCGAAAAATAAAAATTAAATAACAATTAATCCTAAAAATAAAAAATCTAAAACAATAAGATAAGAATTCCAAGTATTATGCAAAGAGAGCAAAATAAAGTGAATTATCTAAATCAAGCAAATAAAGCAAATTAGCAAGATAAAATCACAAGTTGAAAGCTAATTGATCCTAGGGTAGTATCATCTAATTGAGTTCACACAATCCATTCACTTGATTCCTTTTCCCCAAATTTTAATTCAATCCTAGAAATAATCACTCAGCCGATCTAGAATTCCGATCAAGGCAACCTAGAAAGATAGTTAATTTAAACCCTTTTCCCGCAAGGCTCAAAGAATTTAAATCACTTAAAAAGCGTCAACTTATTTATCTATGATTTATCTTACTCCACTCAAGTCTTAAGATCAAATCATATTGTGCATCAAGTATTTCCACTAATTAATTAATCCTTAGGGCAAAATTAATTAGCTAACATGCATCGATTAAGGGCCCTTTAATCTAGCATGAGATTTAACACATCTTGATCACAAGCCTAGGATGAAAGGTAAAAAGGTAATCAAAGGGACATCATGTGAACATCAATTAAAATTACTAACCCTAGAATCAATCAATGGATTTAGCTAGACATAATTGAAATTAAACAAGAAATAGATGGAGAATGCATATTATTAATATGAAAAGAGAGATTACAACCCTTCCGGATGAACTCTGAGTCTTCAATCTCCGAAAAAGTAGAAAAACAATAATAATTGCTTCTTTGCAAAAAGTTCTAGTATCAAAGGAATTAAAATTGCAAAAAAAACGTAAAAGTGTGCTAAAGATGATAAAGGATGCTAAACTAGGTCTCCAAGGAGGTGTATATAGCTTATGGGAGTTAAACTCCCGATTAGCACTAATCTAGGAAACAAAATCTATCCAAAAGAGTCACAATCTGTCAAAACTCGAGAACCCGCGGAGCAGCCTATCGGTCGCACCTATCGGCCGATAGGCTGGCCCGATAGGTGGTCTGTCGGTCGACTTCACTCGATAGGGCTCGGAACACCTGGCGGACGCACCTATCGGCCGATAGGCTGGCCCGATAGGTGGTCTGACTTTTGCAAAAATCCGTTTCTTCCGTCCGTTTGACTCGACTCTCGGTCCTTTGTCTCGTTTTGGGTCCTTTTGGCTCTAAAAACCTGCAAACACACTAAAACCAACCCAAACGCGTAATACGGCTCGACTAATCATAAATAAGCCAAATACGAGCACATTAATCACGAAACGAGATAAAAACCTAGTATAAAATCCTAGAAAATTGTGGTAAAATTACCACCTATAAATAGACTGGATCGATGACTGGCATAAGTCGAAGTGGCGGAGACGTCCTTCTGAGAATAAAAGGCTCGGTCCTCATGTCCCTGCGGCGAGGTTCTGATGTCCCTACCTCCATGTCTAACCCATCCTGAGCATGAGACGGTGCAACAAGAACCACCTGGCTCGGTAGAGGTGTAGCTAGCCTCTCCGGAAAAGCTCCCCTAGCATAAGGTCGATACATGCAAGCTCCAGGTGGAGGTGCACGGTGCTGGAGGTACTGATTGGTGATGCGGATAGCAAAGGCCACGAAATATCCGGACGGTACTAAAGTGAGCTCACGCAAAAAGATATAGTACCATGAGACTGTAGCAGCCCACTCCCTGCACTCGATCGGAAGGAGGTCGATAAGGTGCTGAATGCCCTCGTAGTCTGAGACACCATGAGGAGCAGCTAAGCGCCATGTCGCCTCAAGGTCTTCCACGCATTGGCCCACGGTGGCACCTGTGCCTTGATACGTGCTGCGGAAAGCCTCCACAAGGTCGCACGGTGTACGCCTTCTCCTAGTTGACTTACGTGGCACCTTCTTTGTGGTCACCATCCTATGAAGAAGGTATACATATAATAAATCAACGTCTCGACATAATAGAACAACTCTACAAAAGGGTTCTCAGAAGAAGGATATAAATCACGTCCTAAGTTCTCAACTCGAACTCTGGACTCTGAGAAACACCTAACATAAAAATAATAATATACTCCCTGGCGGGGTATGTTATGAAAGTTATTCGGGTTCTGCCATAAATGGCCATCCCGATAAAATAACCATACTCGTATTACTCGTACGTACGTCATATTCGTTGGGGACGTCTGCATCATTGATACTCATCGTTACATCGTCATTGTTCGCCCTTCACATTCGTGCATATGCTGAAACACTTAAGGCGCATAAGTTCTCGTTCGCATAATAGAAGACACTAAGGAAGTTTCTAGGTTCTCATCTTTCGTGTTTCTTCATCAGCAACAATACATGCGTAATCGAAAATAAGAATTCATATAGTACATGCTTCATCATACATATATCGTTCCATATATGTTCATAATTAATATTTCATAAAAGCTCGTAAAGAGATACATTTTCATGGCAAAAGAAATTTGAATCATAAAGACTAGTAAACCTTTTACCTTACTCCTCAGTTGAGCATGACGTGACGGGGTGTTGAGTTGACAATTGATTCTTAAATTAGTTTAGAGAATCCAACTAAACTTCGCTTGAAAGAACATAGACTCAGAGCGAATGAACCTCTCCGATACCATTCTGTCACGGCCCCTTATCCCTAGGGACTGTACAGCCGGAGCGTGACATGGGGTAGGAATTAAAAAGCGGGGAAGAAAGGGGGAAGCATACGTTCCATAAGAAATATGGGTGGATTTCGATGAATGACCTATCAAGATATCATGAAGGGGAATAAATCCCATGGGAATGACTTAGAATTCAAAGAAGAATACATAGTTATAATATTAGCCTTGAAGTTAAGAAAAAGGCTTCATAGCATATTACAATCGGCATAACTTAGAAAGCAAAATCATAAAGAGTGTTCGCAGTGGAAAAATATGGTTGGTTACATATATGAAGATATGTAACCAGGGCTTAACATTGATTATAAACAAAAGACTTCCAATCAACACCCTCCGTCACATCCCCTACTCAACCTGCACATTTTAAAAGATATACAGGGCTGAGTACAACGTACTCCATGAACATATTGCCAAAACACAAAACATGCTTTCGTATTTGTCATCATGCATATAAGCAGTAACACACGGGGATTTTAAGAAAAAGCCCATGTTTACTAAATTATTTCATTTCATAACATATATCATCAGATTCACCATATCCATAATTTACGCCGGGGAAGGTGGCCACCTCCCGCGAACGTTACTCCCCGAGATCAGCTACTCCGAAGAGAGTCACAATCCCGAGTACTGTGTACACTAACCCTGGCCAGCAACCTTTCTCTAGCTCAGGATCCGATCATTTCATAGGTTGGAAAGCCAACAGTGATAGGTTCATAAGAATTCACATAAAAGTTTTTATGCATCATAATCATTTGAAATCATAATTTGCTTGTAAAACATTTCAGCAAAGTAGAGCAAAGCTCAAATCATTTTCGTATAGAAAGCCCACCTGGACAAGTAATAAAGCAAGCAAAATGATTCTCGGCTCTTCCTTACGCTTCAGTCTGCTGCTCCACCTTTCATAGGAAATAACTAAGTTTAGCGGTCGATCGAGCTTAACGAAGTCTAATGGACAACAGACTCAATCTACATGTTTGGACTTTAGAGTTTTGCATTCGACTTAAGTTTAATAATAAAAGCTATGATTCTATTAGAGAATATAACTGACCATATAACATATAAAAATACTAACAACGGTAACCGATTGTTGTTACCCAAAATATTATCCGAAGATAATGTTGCTGGAATGATCGAGTAACCAACAAGTGCGGGAGCACGTCCGTGAGAAATTAAATGACACAAGATTTGTCGGGGTTGTTAATCCCGGGCTTGAATGCTCTCGCAAGATTTTATTAATAAGTATACTGTTGAGTACAAATATTAACGTTAGAATCTATCACAAAGAGTGTAAAGGATTCTAGTTTTCTAAGCTGTGGAGCATATAGAATGCCGGAAGAATCAGATATGGAGTTCTGTGAATTCTTGCTATGGATGTTCTATGTGTGAGAATGTCTTTCTCTTTTCTCTCTCTTGTTTTTTGTGTATTTCGCTGTCCTTATTCTGTGTTATGGACCTTCTATTTATAGCAGACCAAGCTCCTGGGGGCCCTCCTGCGATCGCAGCCGATCGTCGTTATTTATATTATAATAAGACGGCCGATCGTCTCGTCGCGTGGGGCTTTTCCCTTAAAGTCCGCGGTAGTTACTGACAGTTGGTTGTACGGTCTGACGGGGAACTCGCATGCGCCCTGAGCCGCTGTCACCCACCTTTTCGGCGGTACTGTTGGTAGGTGAAGTAGGTGACAGACTGTGAGCACAAGTCTTGTCTGTCAGTACTTTTCGCAGGTCTGCGGCCCTGTTGGTAGGTGAAGTAGGTGGCAGGCAGTGGGCACCGATCTTGTCTGTCAGCACCTTTTGAGATCTGCACGCGGGTCCCAGCCCGAGATTTGGGCTTTGGTGACTTCTGACGGATCTCGTTAATAAGTGGCACGAGACGATCGCTAATCGACAAAGGACGATCGCTAATCAACAAAAGACGATCGCTAATCAACAAAAGGCGATCGCCGTGGGTGCCGAGTTCGGGGTGTTTGCCCGAGCATATCCCTCATGGTAGACTTCCATTGCTATGACGATCGCCTTCGAGGCGTGTTTAAATGCCGCACAACAATTGCCCCACTCGGCTCGATGTTGAAAACATGGGGTGAGGTGGCACTTTGGCGATCGCTAATGTTTTAGGCAACGGTCGTCGATTTCAAATTTGGACGATCTCCTTTTGCGCTGGGAGCGGCAGGAAAAGAGACGTGGGCTCGCGAAACCGTGCAAGGACACGCGTCGCGTTTCTATTGAGGGAGTCCGACGGTTCGTCAGACTTTGTCGATTGGCGTGCCCTCGAAAAGACGCATACGCGGGACTCGAGGGCCGCATTTATTGCGTCCTGGCTGTCGGTTGCGTCCCATCCCTCAGACTTTCGCCTATTTGCCCAGAGACCCCGGCCTCCATCTATAAAAGGGGCTAGGGCTACTCCGTTTTCATCTTTTACGCGTCCTTGTCTTCCTGCTGAAGCTCTGCAAAAATTTCCGAAGCTTGTTGCGCCGACCGTCTTCCTTTCTTTAGGTAAGAAACCCAATTTTTCCCTCTCCCTTAACTTTTTGAGAATATGTCGGGAGGATCTAAGGCCTTCGAGGTCGGAAGCACTTCTGCCGCCGCGGCTTCGCCGGACCGGGAGGAAATTTCTGTGGGAATCCCCGTGGAAACGGCCGCAGAGGCTATTCGTGCGGGGATTACACCCGCAGAGCTTGAGGAGCTTTTTAATGAGGCCGTAGTGGCGGGCTCTGCGGCGGCGGAGGAGCGAGATGCGTCGCCGGTGGAGGAAGACGAACTGATACGTTTGTCTTGGGAAAAGGACAGCGTCTCTGGCCCGGTTTATAGGGCTTTTGCTAGACTTATGGAGGGGATTGCCGGGCCCTGTCCGGAGTTTGATTTCGAAGCTTACTCCGCCGCTTATCCCTATGTTCATGTGAAGCGGACGGAGTTTCGGGCTGCTGAACCGTCACAATGGTCCCTTGGTCAGATTCGGAGTTCGGCGACCTGGAAGGACATGACCCGCTGGAGGGCCAAATATCATATTCCCTCTGATGTGTCATTGCACGTGCCCGCCGAGAACGAACGTGCCGACCAGCCTCCCGAGGGTATGGTCGCCATCAACGAAATGACCCTGGCTGCCGGTCTGCGGTTTCCCTTGCCGTTCGCCGTTTCGTATCTGCTGATCGCCTGGAATTTGGCGCCTCTCGGTGACGCGAGCCCGTGCAGATTATCGGCCTGCGACGTTATTTGGCGGTCACAGGTTGTTTCGCCTGCCTTCTGCGGGAGAGATGACTTATCTTTTTAAGCTGACCGTGCAGAAAGGGTCGATCGGCGGGTACCATATCCAAGGTCGCCAGGGTAGGGTGGTTATCGGGGTGCCGAGCAAGACCCGAGGCGACCTGAAAAAGTGGTGCTGGGTTGGTGGTGCCTGGAGGTCGGCATCGAGCGAAACGCCGGAGGAGGAGTTGGATATCCCTACCAATTTTCGGGAGAGGAATCCAAGTAAGGGTTTCCTTTCTCCCTTCGTTTGGATACTCCTTGGACTGATCTAATTTTGTTTCCCTTTTTGCAGGATCCCTTGTTCCGTCGGCCGACGATCTTCCTTTTGATTTCTCGATCGTCTGGGAGCGGATTCGCGCGTTGCCTATCTCCTATAAAGACGTTCGATCGATCGGCCACGAGTCTCACCGGTTGGGAGCTCACTGTTTCGCTATCCTCGCCACTGAAAGCACAGTATGACTTTCTATCCACTCTTTTCTGCGAGGCGATCGTCTCCAAGAGGTCGCCATGTTTACGTAAGTGTCTAACTTGTTTTAGTTTCTCCTTTGGCGAGACTTATTTTCCCCGTATCACCGAGCTACCTCGGGAGATCGCCATGTCCAACCCCGGTTTTCTCGGTCGCCTTCATATGGGAAAGAAAACGGGTCGCGTTGCGCGACGTCGTCTCGCCCCTTTGTGGTGAAGCCGTTGCGATGCCGGCCGCCGAACCGGAAACTCAAGGTGAGGAACAACTCCAGCGCAACCGCAAGAGGCGGAGGCCGGAGGCGTCCCTTCCGTCGGGTGAGGCGGATTTAACTGTCTGGAGCCGCCGATCGCCGCTCCCCCCGTTTCTTCTGTTCCGATGGCGGAGGGGTCTGGTCCCAGACCGTCGGCGTCCAGCTCCAAGTCGTCTTCCGGCTACTTGAAAAGGACGGCGATCGCTGACGCCGAGACTCCTCGGGGAAAGCCCTTTTTTGGCCGCGATCCAGAGCTGGTCAACAGGTGAGAATGTTTTGAACTTTCCGAGCTAAACGTTCTGAGTAAGTCTTAGGCTAACTCTTTTGGTTTCCTTGGTTTGCGCTGCAGGGTTCGTCTGGCCGATCCGGACGTTTCTCCTATGGTGCTGGACTTTCTGTCGAGCAAGGCTCCGCAACAACCTCTCGATATCCTTGCTTACGTTCGCCAGGCCACCACCTCTTTGCCCAAGGCTTGGACGACCGACCTAGATGCGATCGCTCGTCGGCGATCTGGAGATGACATGCAGGCGACCGTTGCCCTGGCTCTTCATACGGCGACGATGGCCGTCCAAGCTGCAAGGGACTTTGAGGGGCGACCCTCCACTGCTCATCTCTATCGCGACCTCGAGGCCGCCCGGAACAGAAATATCGAGGATGCCAACAGGATCCGGGCTATGGAGAAGGAGTACGAGGAGACGGCCAAAAGGGCCAAGCAGGATGTGGATAGATTGATGCAGGATCTGAGCCGCTCCAAGGAGGCTGCCGATCGGTCTCGTGACGAGGCCTTGAAGCCCGCTTGAGCTCGCGGCGTCGCGGGAGGAGGCGACCGGACTAAAGCGATGGTTGACCGGCTTAGCGGTGAGCCGACGCGGCAAGGAAAGAGCTGGAGAAATCCCGGCGAGAATGCCGCCAAGGTTGCCGAGGCGGAGGCCGAGAAAGTGGCCGCGAGTTGAAGGGCCAATCAAGGCGATCGAGACCGATCCCTACCAAAGTGTGGCGCTCGCCGCGAGTTTGCCTATTACTTGGCATCTGCGCGTTGTCCGAGCCGCAAAGAGGCGAGATCGAGATCGGTCCCTTGATGGAGAGCTTCAAATCTTACGCCCTTGCGCATCCTTTGCACCGGAGTTCTCCTGCCGATCCTTGACTTGGCCGACTTGGGATCGACTTGAGTTGGTACGGGTAAACTCATTCATCCCGGCGGAAGCCGATCCGCAAGCCGAGGGCGAAGATCAGCGGCGGAGCCTTGAGAGGCATTTTGTTTTCCTCGGCACTATGTACTTTTCGTTTTCCTTTTGTAATGCCTTCGGGCCCCGTCATGTACTAAACTTGCGTCATGAATAAAGTGTTCTTCTTTTCATACGATCGCCTTTGAATGTTTGCGTGCAACTTTACAAATATGTGTATGATTGCTTTCGACGTTTTGTTCATCCGATCGATTGTCTGACTGTTGAAAGCATTGATATGTTTTGAATCGGAATTCTTACTTGTAATTTTTGTTGGACGACTTCGGTCGTCCTGCGCGTGTTTGAGTTAGGCCGATCGTGTGTGGTTCCTTTTGTTCGATCGTGTTAGGGATTAGCTCGACCCCTCTCTGCCCCCTTGTTTTTGTTTACTTATTGTAAGTAAGGAAACAAAAACTATGTCGTCCGGCGGGCTATCTTCAGTTTCGCTGGTTCTGAAGAATTATGTACGGTTGGGTTGTTCGATGGATCGACCTCCCTTATCGTGTTTTTGTGTGCGAGGGATGTTGTGTATCCCGCGACTCACTTTTTGTGAGGGTCCTCCGTTAAACTACGCCTACCTTGTGTTAAAACGAAAGGTGGGTGATCTTGGTCTGGAGGAAACCTTGCGCGGGGCGTCGTCGGTTTATTCGACTCCACGCCCGCGGCTTGTCAGCTCGGCTTCCACCTCGGCTCGCCATGAAGATGGCGACCCTCGACGGTGTACGTTGAGACGGGGGTAGTGGCACGTCGCATTGTCCGGGTTCACCAAGTTAGATGATGAACCATCGAGGGAGGGCGATCGTGTCCACTGATTAATTTTGGAGGGTCCTTCGGCTACGCCGGCCTCGTATCCAAACGAAGGGCGGGCGATCTATGCTCGAAGGAACCTTGCATGGGCGAAGCCGTTGGTTCCATCGACCTCCAGTGCCATGGCTGTATTGTTTTCTACCTCGGATTGTCATTCTTGAACGACGATCCTTGACGGTATGTAATATGCTTGTGGGGCGATCGCCAGAATAGATGGGATAGAGAACAAAAATATTTCATTATGTTCCTTGTACATTTGGTAGTTGAAAATGAATACAAAGTTATCATTGATAGTATTTCTTCAGATGTACAGCGTTCCAGGGATACCGATCCAGATGCGTCGGGGTGTTCGGCTCGTAGGCTCCCTTAGTTAGCCATTTCGATATTGAAGGGGCCTTCCCAACTCGGTCCAAAGACACTGTGTGGGTTTGGATCTTTTTGAGGACGAGGTCGCCTACTTGAAACCGTCTTTCCTTGACCTTGAATTGAAGAACTTTTCGGATCTCCTTTTGTGGATAGTGTTCTTCATTTCCGAGGTTAGTCGGCGTTCTTCGAGCATGTCGAGGTCGATCCGCCGGGCCACATCATTGTCGATCGTCATCTCTTGCTCGGTTCGATGGTGAGGACGGCGATCTCAGGAATCACCGCCTGTTCGAAGGCTAGGGCGAATGGGGTTTCGCCTGTTGAATTGGTCGTTGTTCGGTAAGACCACAAAATGTCTGGGAGCTCGCCGCCCATCGTCTAGCACGGATTCGAGTCGTGCTTTAATTGTGTGTTTGAGGATCTTGTTCACCGCCTCTACGCCCGTTCGTCGAGGGTGATAGGGAGCCGAGAACAACCTTTGATTCCCCACTTATCACTGAATTGCATGACTTCTAAGCCGTCGAACGCTTTCCATTGTCGGAGATGATGGCACAGGGTAGACCGAACCGGCATATGATGTTTCTCCGGATGAACTTGATCACTTGCTCTTGGCGATCTTGTTTAGCGGTTCGGCCTCTGCCCATTTTGTGAAATAGTCGACCCGACGATGGCGAACTCTGACCTCCTGGAGCCGTTGGTAGGGGACCTATAAGGTCGATGCCCCATTGGGCGACGGCCATGGGTGTACATTGAGGTGAGCTGCTCGGGGAGATTTTAATACTTGGTCCCATTATTTGGCATCTATGACACGACTGGCATAGGCGATCGCATCCTTACGAAGTGACGGCGGAAAAACCTTGCTGGTTGTCTTATGGGCGAGCTCGTCCACCGGCGTGATTTCCACAGATTAGTCGTGGATCTCGGCTAAAGCGAGCTGTCCTTCCTCCTGTAATACACTTGAGGAGGAAGGCTGAAAGCTCGCTTGTAAACACGATCGTCCGTAGGGTGTATCGGTCGCTCGGAGCCGGAGTTGGCGAGCTTTGATACGATCGTCGGGGACCGTCCGTCCTTTAAGTATGTGATGAGCGGAGTCATCCGGCTTTCTTCGGCAACGGCAAGCTGTGGCCACGGGTTTCTTTCGATTGCGGCCTTTCGACTTTGTAATTTGGATATTAGAGAAATGGTGCCCCATCCGACGATGCTAGCTTGGATAGGGCATCGGCACGAGAGTTGTGCTCTCTCGGGACTTGTTCGATTTGTACTTCTTGAATTTCGTGCACATCTCGGCGACCAGCTCTTGGTATTTGATCATCTGTTCGCCACGTGCCTCATATTCTCCCTTGACTTGGTTCACCACCGGGAGGAGTCCATGAAGATATGGAGGCGACGAGCGTCTAGGCGAGCCGAGTCGAGCCCGCCTACCAAGGCCTCGTATTCGGCTTCATTGTTGGTCGCTCGAAATCCAAACGCACGGTATTTGTGAAGCTTTGTCCGTTGGGGCTAATGAGGACGATCCACCGATCGCGAGTTGGTCGCCGATCCGTCAACGTCTGACTTCCGGGCGGAGTCGGCCAGACGTGGGTCGGTTTGTGAGGAAAGTTAACTCCACCACGAAGTCCGCGAGCTTGGCCCTTGATCGTCGTGCGGAGCGTACGTGATGCCGTATTGGGCGATCTCTAGTGACCATTTGAGGAGTCGCCCGTTGGTGTCGGTCGATGTAGAACTTGCCTTAGAGGGAGGGTTGTCAAAACCTCCACTTGATGGTCGAAAAATAGGCTCTTAGCTTACGGACACTCATGACTAGAGCGTAGGCGATCTTCTCCAAAGGTGTATAGCGTGTTTCAGCGTCGTGGAGCGCTTGACTGACATAGTAGATCGGCAGATGGACTAGCCCCTCCGCTCGCACCAAGACCGCACTCAGCACGACCTCCGAGGCCGCTAGGTAAAGGAATAATTTCTCCCCGGGGATCGGCTTTGCCAGGATCTGGGGATTGGATAAATATTCCTTTATTTTGGCGAACGCCAGCTGACTCTCTCTCGTCCATGCGAACTTTTTGTTTTTGATGGTCGCGAAGAAAGGCTTGCTTTTATCGCGAGCCGAGATATGAAGCGGTTGAGGCGGCCGGACAACTTTGTGAGGCGTTGTACCTTGATGTTCCGAGGTTCTGCATGTCGAGGATCGCCCGTATCTTGGTGGGATTTGCCTCGATCCCCCTGCGGCGACAATGTGCCCGGGAATTTCCCGGAGCTCACCCCAAAGTTGCATTTCTTTGGGTTCAGCTTCATGTTGAACTTTTCGAGGATGGCGAATGTCTCGGCGAGATCATTGAGGTGATCTTCCTTCTTGAGGCTTTTGACCACGATATCGTCGATGTAGACCTCCATGGTCTTGCCGATCTGATTAGCGAACATCCTGTTGACCAGGCGCTGGTAGGTCGCCCCCGCATTCTTCAAGCCGAACGGCATCCGGACCCAAAAGTATATGTCTTTTTCCGTGTGGAAAGATGTGTGTTTTATGTCTTTCTCCGCCATTGGGATTTGATGATATCCGGCGAAGGCATCCATAAACGACATCATTTCGCAGCCTCCAGTACTATCGACCAAGTGGTCAATATGAGGCATCGGAAAGTGATCTTTTGGACAAGCCGCGTTGAGGTCGGTAAAGTCAATGCATAACCTCCAGGAGCCAGTCGGCTTCTTGACGAGTACCGCGTTAGCGACCCATTGTGGGTCGTCCGTAGCTACCCCGATTAACTTGTTGTCGAGCAACTTTTGGACCTCTATGTCGAGCGCCGCGTATTTTTTGGGGCCGAATTTTCTACGTTTTTGATGAACAGGCTTCATCGCCGGGTCGATCTTCAGATAATGGCAAGCGTGCTCGGGACTTATGCCGACCATATCTTGATGCGACCAGGCGAAGACTCCGATGTTCTTACGCAGTAAATTGACCAGATCTCCTTTCAGTGCGAGGTCGACGCTTGCGCCGATCTGCACTTCCCGTTCTGGACGAGCCGGATCTATGGCTATACTCTCTAACTCTTCGATGGGGACGGTCGCTTCTTGCTTGGAACGATTTCCGGACTCGATCCTTGGATCGACGTCGAGACTTGGCTCGAAACCGATCCTTGGCTCGATGTCGTCCGTTAACTGATCCGAGATGCCGTCCTCTGAGTTGGGTTGATACGATGTGTTTGGTTCGTCGATCTCCATGGGTCGATCGTCGATCGTTTCAACGTTACACATATCGGGAAGTATTGAAAACGATGGCGACAGAGTAATTTAAACATCTTTTGCCATTAGTGGTCCCCCTTTACAAGATCTGCCGTCCCATCGGCGGTGGGGAATTTGATACAATAAAGAAGGACGAAGCGACCGCCTCAAAGGTTTCTAAGAATGGGCGACCTAGGAACCCATTATAGATCTTTGGGTCTATCTATGATTACAAAATTAAGGTTCCTAGTGATCCTAACCTTGGGATCGTAAATGCATATCGGCTCGACGGAGAGCTTGATCCTCCCATAGGCTTGGGCAGTCTTGTCGCCGAATCCACGGAGCACGGTGTCAAATGGCACGATGAATTTAGTCGAGTTTCAGCTGATCAGAGTGTTTGAATATGATATTGCGAAGCTCCGTTGTCGACCCGGCACGCGGTCGACCGCCTTCCCGAGGATACGGGCGAGAGATCACCAATGCATCCTCTTTGGGGCATTGTACCCCTCCTGTCTTTATTGGAGAAGGTGATGAGCGCGTTTCTAGCGATGGTCGGCTCTGGGGCACCACAATATGGACTCGGCGAATGCCCTCGGTTCGGCCTTCCGCTTCTGTTTGGCGGTGGAAACCGGGAAAGGCCCCGAGGCTCCCCCTCACCTTGGAGCATATTAATCCGACCGCCGGGGTTGATCGGAGGAATCGATTCATCGGAGTGCTCGCTCGTGTTCGATCTGGCGGCCGGATTGGGAGGCGTCCTTTCGATCCGACGGCGCTCGCCCTCCGGTCCTCTCTGGTCGAGGTTACGGCTTGGTGACTAGGTTGTCTAATTTGCCTTCTTGAGCAGTCGCGAGTTGCTGAGGAGGTCGCGGCATTGGCTGGTGTTGTGGCCGGGACTTTTGTGATAGGCACAGAACTTGCTACGGTCTAGATGACCGTGGTCCCTTATTGGCTTCGGTTTGGAAAGCCACTCCCGCCCCTTAATTGCGTTGAAGATGTGGGTTGGAGACAAGTTGAGGTTGTGGAGGAGGTGAACCTCTACGTCACCAAAAGCTTTGAATTCGCCAGGCGGCTTTGCGACCGCCTTTCTGGGCTTGGCGACTGCCTTCTTTTGAACATGGGACGGCATCCTCCCCTCTCCGGTGGGTTCCTCATCTAAACGGAGGGAGAGCATCCTCTGTCTGGCCAGGAAATCGGCGGCTCTGATGCGGAAGACCGAGTAGGTTGGGGGGATATCCTTTGTGAGATGCCTGAACATGGGTGAGTGGCCGTAGAATCCCCCCAGGACTGAATAGAGGGCGAGCTCGTCGCTAATGGGTTCACCGGTGAGGACTATCTCGTCCACCCGGTCGATGTAATCTGCATCTGGCTCGTCCTTCCCCTGCTTGATTTTCATCATGCGGTGGGGGCCTTCAGGGCGAGCGACTTTGGCGGCGAAGTATGACGTAAAGTCGTTCGCCAACTTCTCGAAGCAATTGATTGAGCGAGGAGGCAGCGAGATGTACCACCTGTGGGCGAGGTCGCCCAGAGTTAGCGGGAACATCCGACACTTCGTCGCATCTGATGCTCCGCATCCGGTCATGTAGATCCGGAATTTGCTCAAGTGGGTCTCCGGTCCGATCTTCCCTCATATAGAGGTGTCGTGGGGATTGATTGTTGGTTGAACCGGCGAGCTCGATCTGGACCGCGAGTGGTTCACTTGGTCCAGAGATCGATCTCTGGCGCCGCCCAGATGTCTAGTAGCGCCTTCATTTCGTCGAGTGCATTGCGGCCATCGCGGCTTCGCTCGGCTCGATAGCCATTGGCCGGAGCGAGCCGAGGCGATCATGTACCGATCCCTGCCCCATGGTGGATGACGAGCTCTCGCCCGCGAGACTCATTTCTCGGGCGAGTGGGGGCTGTCGGCCGGCTCGTCTTCGGGAGTCGGATATGCCGAACTCCCGGTGACGGATTCGGACTCCGATGCCTCCCGACTCGGGCCGGCGCCCAGTCGCCACGAGGATCACTCCTAGGCGGTGAAGACGGAGTCGTCCTTCTAACGAGAGCCTTTGACTGCGGCTCTGGGTTCTCCGTTGATTTCTCAACATATATCCCTTTGAGCTTCCGCTTGCCAGCTCGGCGGATGGTTGACGGAGTGATGGTGGGCGAGTCGCATGCAATCCGTCGCTCCCTGAGGACGGCTATGGCCTCCTCAATCTGTTCCTTGATGCAGGCGGTCGAGTGAGAGACTAGGGCCGTCCCTCGGGCGGGAGTGAGGATCTAGCGTCGCCGCGGTCGCCTTCCGTCGCGGCCGGGATTACGCCGTGTCGGAATGATATTTCCGGCAGATCTCAGGGTGGCTCTCTTGGAAGTTGTAGCAGACGTCATTTTTCTGGAGGTTTGTTTCTTTTGAAGAACAGTGAGTGTTTCTTCAAGTGTGAGTTCGGAGAACAATGAGTGTTCTACGAGACGATCGAAATAAAAGTGAAGGTAAGTCCCCTTCTTCTAGCGCCAATTGTTGTTACCCAAAATATTATCCGAAGATAATGTTGCTGGAATGATCGAGTAACCAACAAGTGCGGGAGCACGTCCGTGAGAAATTAAATGACACAAGATTTGCCGGGGTTGTTAATCCCGGGCTTGAATGCTCTCGCAAGATTTTATTAATAAGTATATTGTTGAGTACAAATATTAACGTTAGAATCTATCACAAAGAGTGTAAAGGATTCTAGTTTTCTAAGCTGTGGAGCGTATAGAATGCCGGAAGAATCAGATATGGAGTTCTGTGAATTCTTGCTATGGATGTTCTATGTGTGAGAATGTCTTTCTCTTTTCTCTCTCTTGTTTTCTGTGTATTTCGCTGTCCTTATTCTGTGTTATGGACCTTCTATTTATAGCAGACCAAGCTCCTGGGGGCCCTCCTGCGATCGCAGCCGATCGTCGTTATTTATATTATAATAAGACGGCCGATCGTCTCGTCGCGTGGGGCTTTTCCCTTAAAGTCCGCGGTAGTTCTTGTGATTGGTTATGCAGTCGGCGGGGAACTCGCATGCGCCCGAGCAGCTGTCACCCACCTTTTCGGCGATCTTGTTGGTAGGTGAAGTAGGTGACAGATGTGAGCACAAGTCTTGTCTGTCGATTACTTTCGCAGTCTGCGGCCCTGTTGGTAGGTGAAGTAGGTGGCAGGCAGTGGGCACCGATCTTGTCTGTCAGCACCTTTTGAGATCTGCACGCGGGTCCCAGCCCGAGATTTGGGCTTTGGTGACTTCTGACGGATCTCAGATTAATACGTGGCACGAGACGATCGCCAATCGACAAAGGACGATCGCCTAATCAACAAAAGACGATCGCCAATCAACAAAAGGCGATCGCCGTGGGTGCCGAGTTCAGGGTGTTTGCCCCGAGCATATCCCTCATGGTAGACTTCCCGACTGCTATGACGATCGCCTTCGAGGCGTGTTTAAATGCCGCACAACACCGATACTCGATTCCGTTACACATTCCTTAGTTTGAAAACCAACATCAAACACTTAACATAATCATAACATAACGTGCATTAAGTCTGGAAATAATTAGCATTCTGTTAATACACAGTTGGAACTATATAGTGTATCTTATACCAATAGAAAGCCACTGAAGTTTAGTCTCATGTCCATTTTACAAATCTCAAAAATATTAAACGTAGGGAAAGTTATGGCCATTTCCGTGAAGTATAACGAAACTGCCAACTTCCCCTTAAAATGGGAAAAACATCATATAAACCTAGAGCTCGTTTCTAGCATCGAAAACCCTAAACATGTAAACTCTAATCATGCACATTATACTTATAACACATATAGGAGTCGACATACAATCATGCTTCTTGACATTACGAACTCCATTTCATAATTTTTTTCTTTTAGAAACATGCTACTTACTCATTTTTATTTCCCAACTTTAAACCTTCAAACATCATTAACATCAAGTATCATCAAGCATGAATTGTTTCCAACATCAAACAACACACTTAACATACACTCATATTTCTTCCTTACTTTTCAAAATACCCAACATCAAACAACACACTTAACATCAAACAACACACTAAACATGTTTCTTCCTTACTTTTCAAAATACCAAATATTTTATAAAAATATCATAAATTCATCATAGCATCATATCATCATATAACAACATATTGTGTAAGAAAATTATAAGAAAAACAACACATAATTGGGTTATAAAACCCTAAAATTTTCGGCCAAGACATGAAAATGAAAGCATAATTAAAACATGTTCTAAACACTTTCAAGAACCTTAAAATCAACTTAAAAACAACATACAAAACATTATAACATTAAACCTAAGCTCTTCATATATTCCCAAATTTTAAAGTTACCTAAAATCCATTTCTATTTGGATAGAAATGAAGAGGAGAATGTTACTTACTTGAATATGAACTTTGTTTCAAGTTTAGAACACAAAGTGAGTTTGTACTTGAGTTCTAATGGAAGAACAATGGTGTTTCAATGGTGAAGGGGGAGGGGGCGGCCAAAGTGAGAAGAAGAGAGGAAGAAGATGAAGTGAGGAGGAAAAGTGAAAGGGAGGTGATGTCCCTTTATATACTAGGTTAACACTAGACGTCGTCATAAAGCGGTCGAATAATATTCTACGTTTCGCTCCTCCACAGATAAAATTACTCGGGTATTAAATGTATGACATATAATTAAATTATAATATCGCACTTACAGATTCAAGTCGTAGAAAAGTTTCGCGATTTACGGAACACAAAATTATCCGAGAAAATGACTCGACATAAAATATACCCAAAAATTCAAAAAGTAAACTTTTGAAAATCGTACTCGTAACGTAAAAGTGGTGTATATAGAATTCAACGGAATCACGATTCTGTCTATCGAAACATAAAAATCAAATTTAGAAGATAAATCCAACCAGATAATCGAACATCCGATTTCTGAATTAAAAACGTGTAAATAGTTCTAAACTTACTCCATTAGTGAGAATTTTATTATTTGTGGATGCAAAACCCTAATGTCGCACTTGAGGTCATAATAATTCATGCATATAAAAGACCGGGGCATTACAACCGTGCCTATACTCTGATGTTGATGCTGCAATATATTTGCTAAAGAATCCAAGATGTAAAAACGAGCCATCTCATCAGATTTCTTCCATTTGCGATATTCTTTCACCTCATCAGGTTTCAAATCCACATCTGGCTCTAATGGGCATTCATCAATTAGAACAAACTTGTGTTCTTCAGCAGTCAGGACATTATTAAGATTACGTTTCCAATCAGCAAAATTAGTGCCATCAAGTTTGTTTTCTTTGAGAATTACAGCAAGTGGATTGATAGACATCTGAGATAAAATTAAAAACTTCATCACATAATGCATAGAAAAATATATTGAAAAATCTCAAAACACAATATATATGCTAGCAACCAACACCTCGAAAAATCCGCATATGCAAGCCAGCATCGTGTGGACGTTTATACACACATTTTTCAAGTAGAGTTTTACGTCTTTAATTTTACTATCTAGTTAATTTACGTTATGACAAGTAAAATTAATAGTTGGTTCCTCTTGGCCATGTATTAATTAACATAGACTTTGAAGGGGACCTTATTAATTAATACACCTAAGTGAACACCATAATTTAACAACCTTAAAATTTTATCTTCAAAATAATAGTCCTACAAATGGAGAGGTCCTATCACAAAAATAATATTTACCTTTTGTTATCATTTGAAATTTAAAACCAATGAACCTATAATTAGCACATCCGATATGGAGGAAGACCCTAATGTCAATGGGCATGCTAATTACTTCACAATTTAAATTAATTGTGGAAGCCAATTTGATTTTATTTAAAAAATAATAATTTAATCACTTAGTTATTTTAGCCTTAAGGGTTTTAATTTCTCGTTCTAGTATGCAAGAAAACATATCACGCATAATCCATACATTCCATACATTCAAAACAGTAAAAACCAAAAAAATGCATCCGAGAAAATCTACGAGTCGATATCTCTCACTGGACCAAGCATCTCGTCACTTCTCCCCGATCGGGCCGTGGATTTCAAAATTAAAATTTTTGCTTTTATGCAAAATTAATTACATAAAAAAATTAATTTTAAAAACCCGATTCTCCGATGGACGCAACGAACGGTGGTGAAATGGACCGTACCAAAAACTGGACGACCCGACCTGAACCGGCAAACCGACCCGGAACAGGCTCCCGCGGCCCCGGCAGCCAGGCTCGACACTGCTTGATAAGTAGTTGTGTGCTGCTGCGACGGATGCCCAACAATCCGGGTGTCCCGGTTCTGCTTTTTCTTCGTGATTTTCTGGTCTCTAAATTTGATTACAATTATCACAAAATAAAATACATCGAATTCACAACAAAATTACACAAAAATTAAGATCTTAGATTTAGTTGTGGGTTTTCTCACGGGAAAAACCATTAGATGCCTCAAAACTAGGCCAAACCAACAATTGCATAAATAAAAATAAAATCAACCACTCATATAACCATAATAATTGGATCATACTCCCTACAAGAACATATCTAGCAAAATATTCCAACATCAAATTACATAAATATTTAAACTGCTATCAATTAATCACCAAAATCAATTAAAATAGCAAAAGCCTAAAATTTTATCTCTGATATCAAGTGTTGGAAATGAAACGCAACGGAAGCAAAGTTGGGGAAAATTTTGAATAAAGCGTTTTACGCATCCACGAGCACAAAACCTATTTAGGCATGCTAATTAATTAACTACTAAGATTAATAAGCAATTTAAGTATTATTTATTATTCATAAAATAGTATTGTTGGTAAAATCAATATCCTGATAAAGATCAAAAAGTCATAGGATATTTACCTCTTGAAACGTAATGGTTGCTACCTTTATCTCTTCCTCAAAATCTTATAGAGTATGAGTACGCCTTAATCTGGACGTTGTATGGGCAACGAGCTACCGAATCTTGCTTGGATTTCAAAGTGGGATCGACAGAAATTATGTTCCTCACAACTCTCGATTTTTTATTTTTCTTCAAGTAATTCCGATTTGTGGCAAGAATTAGTGTTATCTCAATTGTGGAATCAAAGACACAAGTCAAGATCCACAATCAAACACTTGGAAGAAAAAATAGAAACCCTTGTGTTTGTATGAAGCTCACGGCCGAACCCCCCTTTTATGTCCCTATTTATAGGCTTTGGACTACTGTAAGGATCTTAAGGAGGATTAGGGTTATGATTCCTAGTATACCCAATTTTTCTTACTAAGCCCTTCCTAATATGGTTGAGTTCACTAATATCAATTCAATTCACTAAAGAATTAATATTGCACTTCCAACTCAAATCCAATTTATGAAATCAGGCTCCTTATTTAAATATATTATTTCTCATATTTAAGATATCGAATGTCCATTAATTAATTTAAGTTATTGACAGCTTTAATTAATTAATTTTTTATCCAAGAGTAGTACCACTCGAACCTTATTATTATATCGAAATCAAATCCACTTGCAGAGTTTAATATAATAATCATTATCGAGCTCCTCAAGGGGACATCATTAACCCGCATGAGTCGTGACATGATTTCTAGATATAATAATAATTGCCATATAAGTAACATTATTGCTCAAGATACAAAGCATATTGAGTCAATCAATATGACTCTCACCCATGGTAAATGAAAGTAATAAATGTTATAAATATATAATTAAATATTATATACTTAGAATTAACAAATAATAATTATCCGAGATTTACATTCCTTTTACAGTCAGTACAGAAGACACTATTTCACTGCGATCCAGTTCAGCGTACGCAAATATGCTAATGCATGCTAATAGTCAAGACCAACTAATCTCAAGCACACATTATAACCTTTCATATAATTTCTCTAGTAATTATATAGGTTGTGAACTAATATATTATTTTATAAGGCACCAATAGTGTGATCTTTCGTGTGGCACCAACATACCACATTATCTATAATATAAAATAATTAGACAATACATTTGCATAACCCTAACGTGAATAAATATGCAAAACATGTGATTAAATGCAATTGATATTCTCATAGGTAGTCAGAGGGAAATAAGGTAATACAAGCATAAAGTATGCTTTGCAGTATACAACCCTAACAATGACGAGGTAACCTCAGCCTCATCTAATAACAGTCATCCCGCTATCATGTCATTTACATATGAGAAAATGATGAATGAGTTTAAGAACATTCAACAAGCCCATGAGAATTTTAAAAGAGAAAACCTACAACTCTCATTTTCTAACTTAGAGCTTAGAGATGGAAACGACTGCTAAAAGAAAATTCTGAAAACATGTATTTATATTGTGAAATGAAAAAGTCAAAAATAAAAAACTCATGGAAAGAAATCTTCAACTTTCTGTCAAGGTGAATGAGATTAATTCTCAAGATCGGAGCAAGATAAACGATTATACTCAACTTGAAAACAAAATACAGCATCTCAAGAAACAAGAAGGAGAGATTGAGATCATCGTCAAATCCTTGAAAATTTTTCGAAGAGCATGAAAGATATCCTTAGTATAGCAACATGTTTAAAATAAATGAGACATAGGACACATCTTGTTCTCCAAGTCGAGTGGTCAATCCAATAAGATCTTTGTGTAAGGGTTGAACCTACAACGAGTACTCAAAAGAATATCCCTGTAAAGAAGGACAACGAAAAAGATGTAATTGTACCTCCAGTACAGCTTATGAAGGGTGTTGTAACACCACCTAATCATATCATCAACAATATACAATACAACCACACAGACCGCCCATACCACACAAGAAAATAGAATGATGCTCAGTGTCAAAAGAACTATGGACCACAAAAAAGTATACATCATCACATAAAAGGTTGTACCTTATCAAGGAGCATGAAGGCTTTATGCTCCTCCCCTAAACACACAACACCCCAGACAACCTAAGGGAAATGATGTACCCCGATCTCAATGGCAAAACCATCAAACATGTACAACGCCTCAACAAGCAATACAACAATCAAGACGCTCCATGCGCAAATCGACTTTAATGTATGATGAAGCATAGCTCTGGGGAGCCAACTGAAGACCCGGAAGGCCATATCACAAGCAATCGCACAACAATAAGAATGTGGTTCCTCCCCCAAGACAATAATTGTACAGGAACAAAACTATCAGTATCATGTGCATAATTATCATACATATAGGGAATGAATGCATGCAGCATGTAGATTCCATAAGACCGGACCTAAGAAGACCTACAGTAAATCGATTACTGTGAGACAAATATGGATTCCGAAAGGCACGATTAACAAAAAACCTACTCAAAAAGGGTACATACATCCGTTTCATTTGTTTATATAATATCAAAGAAGAGAACATATGGTACTTCAACAGCGGTTGTTCTCGACATATGTCAGGATACCCAAACAAGCTGATATACTATGTTGCCTGTCGAGGCCATAAAATCAGGTTCAATGATAAATCAAAAGGAAGAAGAAAAGGGAAGGGAACCATTCTTGTAGGAAAATTAAAAATCACTGAGCTCGCCTATATAGAAGGACTAAAGTACAATCTCTTGAGTGTTATTCAATTTTATGACAAACAATTTTCAGTAAAGTTCTTCCAAGGTTGCTACAGAATGAAGGAAATCAAGACGAATAAGGTTGTTCTCACAGGAACCCAATCCGAACACATGTAAATTGTTGCTGGATCCCTACAGGAAACAAAGTACCATATTTAAAAGTAAAGGGTACAACAGATGTGAGATGATTATGGCATAAGAGGATGTCACACTTGAATTTCAAGACCATTAACAAGCTTGGAAGGAGATGGTCCGAGGTTTACCGGATATGACATACCGAAATAATAGTGTCTGCAGAGCCTGTTAGAAAGGCTACCGAAATAATAGTGTCTGCAGAGCCTGTTAGAAAGGCAAGCAGATCAAGACCACTCTCAAAATTAAGATAGTGTTATCATCTCATAATCCTGAACTTACTGCACATGAACTAAAATAACTGTTGCCTAACAATAATCAATTTTCCAATTTCTCATTTTATCCAAAGATTATAACATTGTTTTACTTGGCTTTTATCTGGAAATTTTTATCCAAACTATCTTGCTTCAGCAAGTTTAGAACTTTTATGTCAGTGTATAACTTTATATGCCACTATCAATTAAGTAATGATGTGATTTCATGATCTACTCCGAGGCCCACCTTGGCATGATCAACTCCATGGGATGATGACATGTGCATCCCGGGGCATAGATTGATAGTAAGTTATAAAGTGATTGGGGTGGAAACACTACGACATCGCGGGTTCGAATTCGTGTGGTGACAATACTTTGCTGAAATATTGCAAGGTTTGTTGCTGGGTTCGTGTCTCATTGGTCACATGCGAGTGCCAATTTAGTCTGGCATTCTTTGATTTATATTTCGCGCAGTCGAATGGCGCCACGATACGAGATGGGGAATTTCTCCCCTCTCCCTCAAAAAAAAAATTATATGACTAGTAATTTATAAGCTTGCCAGGTAGGCCGATTGTCCCCCTATCAAAATGAGTCAAATTGTATAGTAAGTGTGCTATTATTTGCCAATTCCAAAAAGATGATAGATTTGGTTTTAATTTTTCGCTAATAGTTCGGAATTTTATATATTTTGGTGCTTTTCTTCTCATTATCTTGAAGAAATAATTCAGGGCTGGAATTAACCGGTTGTGCAATCTGGATTTGCCATCTGTGACATTTCTTTTTCTTTCCATTTTGGGTGGTGCCATTGTTTAGTTTGGACCCACAGTAAAGAGTTATCTTGTTGAGAAAAATTCCTGATCTCCATTTGTCTATTTTGTCACCTCCAAGCCCGACCGCAGGAGAAGGCGTATAGCAACTACATTTTGCAAAAAATAATAAAATGCTTGAGCTTTTTTTTTTAAACAAGGGATATAAGGGTGGGAGAATCGAAGTTCGGTGTAGTTTCTGGTGGAGAGAAATCGCGGTAATTGGATTATCTCGGTGATTGAAAAAAAAAAAGGTTAAGTTGTTTGAGAGAAAACATTAAATTATTATAAAGAGGATAAAAATGGTAGACTTGTATTTATATCATTGATTAGGAATAGCAAAGAATTCCGGTGCGATGGATACCCCATCTGTTCCGATTTTTTACTGAACCATATTTTTAGGATTTCGTATTGAATTAAGATTTTTTAAACTGGAGTCTATTTATAATTGGATTTGGATATCAGACCTACCGAATCGAAACCCTATTTGAAATCCGAAACTCGGTCCAAATCCGATCCGAACTCGGGACACGAAAAACCCGATATATATTGTTATATAGTTATATATATATAAATATATATTAGTGATACTAATAACATTCTAATATCTTATATCTTCATAATCTTATATACAATACAACCTCTATAGAAACATACTTTGTTAAGGAATAACATCAATTTAGGAATAATAAATTATGATCCCAACTTTAGACCAACTATAAATAGGAATAAATTTTATAATTGTCATAATTCTTATTTTTTTACTCCATCTTAAGGAAATACACACATCTGTTTAGGAATAAATATAGTAATATATAATAAAATAGAATATATATATATGTGTTTGTGTGTGTGTGTGTGTGCGCGCGTGTGTTATGTTACAATAAATTTAAGATGGTCTAAAATATTTATCTAAAGTCACTTCTAACAATGATTTGATTTTTTTTTTTTTTGGCAAACACGTCGTTTAACTTGCGTGTGCTCAACAGCTTATCCACATGAGAATCTTCTTGTTGAACTCAAAATACTTTCAACTTGTCGAGTATACTTAAGACTTCTTCACATGAAACTTTTTGAATTTATGTATCGTCTTACGGATTAATTTCCACTTTTTTTTGTCTAATTCTATCAATGATTTTTTCTTTAGTTAAAAGATACACAATTTGTTGCTAATCTAGATAATTAAGGAAGACATCCATGTCCATTTGGTTGTTATAGTTAAGTGTTGACTTTCATATATTTAGGTTTAAGTATCAATTTTATTAAGTATATACGTGCACTTCAAATTTTACAAAAGAAATAGTTTTTTCTTCTTAGACCTTTAGACATCTATACTATATAATACTTATCCCTCTTAATTTAATGTGGAAGGGTGATTTAATTGTAACTTTTAATTGTAAATATATGAAGAGACTATTTTAATTGTAACTTTTAATGTAAATAAACTAATTTAAATACAAAAGTTATGATAAACATCACAATGCAAATGTACCTTCCAATTCACAAGGTGATTAAAATGAACTTTTAAATGATAGTATAAATTACAAGATAGTTAAATTTTAGCTATGAAATCTTAGATACAATCGGTGCATCGCACGGGTTGAATAAACCAAAAACAACCCGGAGCAACATACGGGTTAGTAAAGCCTCATTTCATATAACTAATTACATAGACTAAAATAAAAGGACAATAACAATAAAAAAATATATAAACTTCTCTAAAAGATATTTAAATTCTGCCATCTGCTCATTCAACCGTCTGCCCCAACATTACGTACAAAACACGTAGATATTCAACCAAAGACCGTGCATCGCACGGATTGGATAATGCCTCGTAACCATCAATTAAAATGTTTCGGAGTCCCAACATAATTATGTAGAAGTTTTACTGAATTAGTAATATGATTTATATTTATGTACTCTATATATATTATATATCAAAATAAGTACCAACATAAATGTGGAAAAAGTACTTAACAATATATTGTAATAAAATAATTTTTTTTAAAATAATTTACTCAAATAACAACGTAGGAATTAATAAATAAAATGAGCTCGCAGAAACATATCTGAGATATTTTAGTCATAATTTTGATTTATCTCTTCAAATCAGAATATTTATTTATTTTATCAAAATTCCAATATATATATGTGTGTGTGTGTGTGTTTTAGGTTAAAAAAATCGAGTTATAATATTTTGTACCTTTAATTTTAATTAACACATTTTTATGTTTTTAAATTTATTGGATATTTGTGCCTCTATATTTTGGTTAATATAATTATTTAATTATTAATTTTTGAATATTTAAGTTAGAAACCCATTTAAACCCGAAATTGGTCTAAAACTCGATAAAACCAATGGATTAGATTTGGATTTTTTTTTTCAAATCCGAATCCAAACCCGATCCGACCCGAAAACTTTTGGATCAAATTCGAATTTCCTCAAATCCGATACGATCGAACCCATTGTCATCTCTATTATTGATGAATGAATATGTATATCGGCATTATAAGAAGAGTCATTTCTTAATTAGGATTCATTACATGGTAAGTAGAAGTAGGACACAATACTTTCTAGAAGTATTTACAATCCCTTGCAATCTATGATACCTAATATAATCAATGTTAGAGTAAGACATTCCAGCTGTATTGCACACTAATAAAATCACGGTGCAAATAATGTTGCCTAGTTAAAAGTACTTCCAAGTCAACAAAATCCGCATGGGCAAAACAAATGACTTTTGCAGACTCAAGAGAAGGTAGCCTTGATTCGTGAAAGGCTGTTGACTGCCTAAAGTCGGCAGAAATCTTATGCAGACGTGCACCGTCGCCCGTTGGAATTTGGAATTGGGGACCACGTGCTTTTGAAGGTTTCTCCTACTCGGGGAATTTTTCGGTTTGAGAGGAAAGGAAAGCGGAGTCCGAGATATATCGGACCATTCGAGATTCTTGAGAGAGTTGGGGAGTTGGCGTAGAGGTTGGCATTATCGCCGTCGCTGAGTCGTGTTCATAATGTATTTCATGTGTCTCAGTTACGGAAGTACATCACAGATCCCAGTCATGTAATTGATTTCAGTGAGATCCCAGTCATGTAATTGATTAAAGTTCAATGGTCGCGACACGGAGGTGAAGAAGCCACTTGGGAGACAGAGAACAGTATGAAGTCTAGATACCCAGAATTATTTTCGTCTTAAGTTTCGGGACGAAACTCCTTTTTAGAGGGAGAGTATGTAATATCCGGATAATTATCGAGTATTTTCATCTGTATTTGAACCTTGTAATATTCGACTTTGTGGTATCTATAATCGAAGTATGATTTTTCCCATATTCGTATTCCAATCAGTCATGATCATATTAGGAATAATTTGCAAATTCATGCATGCAGCTGCGTCATAACGTACGCTAGCTTATGAGCTTAACGTACGTTATGAACTGAGGATAGCGTACACTATGGTCGAAGCATAGCGTACGTAACGTACAGTTAGGCAGATAAGGTTGGTCGGCACATGGGCTATCTTGGAAAGAGGGACGGGGATAAGATTTCCGCGTGATCCGAACAGCTTTTTGAAAAATAAGTCAACGGGGTTTAACGTACGCTAAAGGACTGAGATAGCGTACGCTACACATAGCTCATTACGTACGTAAAAGGTAAGGTTAACGTACGTTAAGGAGGTCAGAAAATGAGACAGTAGCTACTGTCGGACGTTAATGTACACTAAGGATCTCAGATAGCATATGCTAAGACGATAACGTACGTAATATCGTGAGGCTAACATACGTAAAGATCTGAGTTTTATAAATAGGACATTACCCCATTCCACTTCCTACCCTTTGCTCTTCTCGTTTCCTTCACGTTTTGAGAGCTTACCCAGCTTATAACTTCACATATCATCCACTTCGATCGGTTTTGGAGAGCATTAACATTTTGGATTGGTGTTCAAGCTTCCGAAGTTGAGTTCTACCAATCGTTTTCATCGTTATTCTTCGTGAAAGGTTCGAGCTTTGCAACGTGATTGATCGAAGGGGTGACCTTCGAGTGTATTGACATCCGTCGAAGTATTATTCTTGTCGTCAATTTAAGGCACGTACCTTAATTAAATTTATTCGTATTGATGTCGGTTATGTTGATTGTTGTATTGTGCATATGTGTTGCGATTGTTTGTCCACCATGTATTGGTCCGACAGGATTATAATGGGAATCTATAGCTGTGTGCGCTAGATCGTTGGACAGGTATTTCCACCATGCATTGGTCCGACGGGATCATCATGGGAATCTATAGCTGTATGCGCTGGATCGTTGGAATACCATGAGTATATTGAGATTGATATGATATGTTGTACATTGTTACTATTTCTCATTGGAGAGACTTGTCGTGATTATTGTTGATATTATTGATGTTATTATTCAGGGTTCGTTGAATAAATTATTGTTGTATAATTATATTACTTGTACTAGCATCATTGTGGTAACCCCTTTGGGGGTGAACATTTGTTTTATGTTCAGGATTCAGGAGAGCGGGAAAACAACCACTAGAGCTGCCTGACGGCGAGGGTGCAGAGTGATGTTATGGCCGGATTAATTTGTCGTATGCTTGTGTTGTTTTAATAAAGTACTCGAGTACGTCGTCGTTTATGATGTTAGATTTGGTCATGTATTAATGTTCACCATTTGACGTTGTCTTTCAGTACTGTTTTCAGACTCATGTTGTATTTTATTTCCGCTGTTGTTGTTTGATAGTATTTGTTATTGCCATTTCATTTCCTCAGTCTTGTAAATTCTTACGTAAAGGATTACGGTGTTGTAATATTCCTGAATATATCGGGGGTGTTACAGAAGCTGGAAAGCCGGTTGTTCAATAACTCTACAGGAAGCTTATAGGCTCAATCCTGTATCTAACAGCCAGCAAGCCTGATATCCAATTTGTTGTAGGAGTGTGTGCTCGATATCAGGTAGTACCTAAGGAGTCACACTTCACCACAACCAAACAAATTCTTAAGTACGTAAAAGGAACAACCGATGCTGGATTGTGGTATCCTAAGGAAGGAGTATTCAATTTGGTGGACTACATCGACTCGGATCTTGGAGGCTGTAAGTTGGATAGGAAGAGTACGAGGAGGACTTGTCACTTTTTTGGACCAAGACTTGTGTCATGGTTTAGTAAGAAACAATTGGCCAACTCGCTTTCTACAGCTGAGTCGGAATATTATGCTGCTGGAAGTTGTTGTATGCAGATCCTCTGGATGCAACAACAGCTACAGGACTATGGCATTCATGCAAGAGAGACTCCAATCATGTGCGGCAGCACGAGTACAATCGCAATCACGCATAATCCTGTATTTCACTCGAGGACCAAGCACATTTATATGAAGTATCATTTCATTTAGAATCATGTGGAGAATAAAGATGTTCGGATTGAGAAGATTCATACAGACATTCATTTAGCCGACATCTTTACAAAACCTCTTAGCCCCACCAGGTTCTGTTTGCTCTGCTAAGAATGGGGAATGCTACAGCTCGACTCCCTGTAAGTTCTTACATTTTATACATCAATTTAGGGGGGATATTGTATCAAATACTTGCCTTGCGACTTTAGGGACAAAGATGTTTTAAATGGTTTGTAATTAGTGGTCGAAACCTTGGAATTTTAGACCTACAATGGATAATATGAGGTAATCGGCATAAGTGTTACTTATTCTAATCGAAATAACATCAAAAACCTTAACTGAATCCCTTAGGAAACTTTTATCGGACACTTCGCGGATGGTATCCGGTTACGATGATTCGAACGAAATATTTAATTTGCGTTCCACTAGAATCAATAAGAACAGCCCTAGGGTACTCGATATATAATCATTTACGAATTCTAACCAACGATACATCAAGAATCTAGAAAAATAAGTTTAGAGTTGAGGGCCAGATTACCTTCAATCCGGCAAAAACCGCTGAATCGACTGAAGAGGACTTTATAATTTGATTCTCGAGCGTTGATAATGCGTTTAAACTACTTGGAACCGGGCCAAAACGTAATTATAGGGTGAGAGCCGAGGATGAGGGTGTTTAACCTACAGTGCCATCACCAACGCTTAAATAGGCTGCAGCCTATTGTTAGGACGGTGATAACATAATAAGACCCATGAATACAGTGTCCACTTTAATTAATCGTACACTCAGAACTACAAGTTATATCCTTACTGTAGGAAGAAGAAGGTATAATTACCTTCCTAGAGATGCCGTGTGCGTTAATTAAGGGGAAACACAACATAACCCAAGAATACGGCATTAATTTTAAATTGCTGTAAGAATTAAATCTTGTATGTACTTTTTAAGGGGGGATGCTGTATTTTCATGGATACATCACATACACTGTAGGATTTTAATTAATATTTTAAATGTATCTAAATACATACGCTTAAACCTTTCAAAACTGTTTCTAGTCCACGTACATCATCTGAATTTAAAACAATTTATCTTTTAGTACTGAAATGACACCTGGACTTCAATGCCTTAAAACCCACAATTTCAAAATTCAAACCGCATTATTGTGAAATAGCGGAAGCTAAACCGTGTCAGAGGTGGCATGGGGCATTAATTTCAAAAACTGGCAGAGTAGATGTACAAGTTGCATCTGAATTCATCTTATACGTTCATACAAAAACGGTTCTCATCCCCTAAATCTGACTGTTCACTGTAACCTAGATTTCCTGCATACTATATATGGGCCAGTATGCTGATCCATAGACTCTTTATGCTTTATGCATAATTGATAAGCCTACAGCATACAGCCTACAGCATACAGCCTACATAACTTTCAAACAATTTACAAAATTTCTTCTTCTCAAACTTATCTCTCTATGTGAAAAAGAAGGATATGATAATCGACGGTCGTATATTTGCTCGCTCTGTTCTCCAAGAGCGAATAATTTCTGAAGACGAAGACATGTCGAGGATGAACTGAGTCATATCTCGTGTCAAACAAACCGGTCTCTACAGGTTGGGTAGTCTGCACTTGGAGAACTACGATGAACAGATCGTTTTTTCCTTGACGCGGAATTCATGTATGCGTTTGAGAATAAGGGCTCTATCCTTACTGACGTTGTTAGCACAGTCCCGGAAAAAGAGATCTCCATCAACCGGGAGCTCCTTGAAAGACTGTACAAACTTCCCTCTGATGGTATGACATTAGAGGAATTAGAATCATTTGGGTCGACAACTTGTTGAAGGCCTACTGGAACTTAGTCACTGCCAACTCTCTGTAAGTGTAAAAGGTTTTTCCCCCCTTGTCATTCATCACAATCGATCCATATATACATATACATAGAGTATTCTAGAACTTGGTCCTTAGCCCGTACAAATATACTTGGGCCTATAATAAATATACGACTAACACTCTCAGCCATCGCAAGTTCATCTTTCCTGCCACAAGAAGAATTTCACCCTGCCTCATCTTTTTCTGCATGATTTTTGCTACAGAATTATGGAGAGTCGGACTGGAGCATTCAAGATGTACACCAGCCTTAGATTCCAGATGATGGTAGCTATCATGTCTGGAGAGAAAGTCAACTGGTGTCGGGTGATCTTGAAACGGCTTCTAGAGGAAGCTTCCACACCAGACTCTTCCAGGAAGTCTTTTGACTTGATCTTGAAATATATTCTGACTAGCTATGGCATAAAACAGTCACCTAATACCGAGAAGATCCTTGCTGGAAAGTTTCTAGGTGGTTACAAGCCCATTGTCTTCAACAAGGCACCTCATCTGGCCGACAGGCCAAGCACCTTCTCCCTTCCCACGTCGAGTGATCCTTGAGATGTTACTGATCACTCGAAAAAATCCAAATTTGTTAACACCAAGAAGAAGAGGAGAATAAATACTAAGAAGTCTTCTAAGTCGGAACCTCGAGTGGCTACAACGGTCACTGAGGCAGTTCCGCCTACTGCACCATCTGCTATAGTAGCTGACCCACAGGGCACAACCCCTATGGAAGAAACGTTGTCTACTCCTACAGCAGTTCCTGAGCCTGTGACGGCTATGATGGATGAACAGTTGTTTGTTAAGTTAGAAGAAGCTGGTGACCCCTTACGAGCCGACAGTCACCACTCCAAATAGGGCCCCTACCCTATAAGGAGTCCCTCTCCCAACAAGGAATACCACCCTGTCAGGGATCCCTCTCCTCAACAGGCTCCCATACTTGTAGAGGATCCAAACCGGAGAGTAGAACCCTCTATTGCTTGGAGTCTTTCCCCCACCAAAATAATCAATCGTACACTCCTCCAAGTCCAGATCGACGAAGCATTCAAACGCTTCAAGATATGGAAAGCATATCGGGTCGCCCCATACGACTCCATGTATAACTAGGAACACTGGAAGGAGGAAGAGATGTTTGTTCTGGCGGTCATGGACATCCAGAACATTGAGGTCCTGCTCATATGGGAGATCCCTTTTGCCATGAGCTTATCACATCCTATTATGTGGCGAAGGAAAAGGCCCGAATGAAAGGGAAACCTCACTCCGATTACAAGACTCGGGGGCCCAGCCTTCACTCAGGCCCTGACTCAGATAGATATGATAATGACCTTCAAACAGGTCTGAAGATGAGCCATGGGGATGCTAGCAAGTGTAACACCCCGAGATATTCGGAATAATTACAGCGCCGTAAACCCTTTAGGTAAGGATTTACAAGGCTAATTTTAAAAGGAGTGTAAATATAAACCAATCGTACAACTGAAGTTCAAATGCAGATTTGATTCGACCGATCAAATGAGTTAACTTATACAACCATATCGAAAAGACATTATTTAAAACAGACGTACTCGAGTACTAAATAGACCAAGAAGACGAATCACAATAACAATAAACATCAACCACATCACTGAGCCATTTCATCGTCTCCGTTTGCATCGTGGTTGCTTCCCGCTCCTCGGCTACGAACATCAAAACAATGTCCACCCCCGAAGGGGTTAGCAAAACAATGCTAGTACAAGTATCGTAATACATAAATCATCAATGCATCATAAAACATGCAAAACGGACTTCCGTCACCGGAATCCAACGATGCGAATCCTCACGATTCCATCAACACAGTACAGGGTAATCCAGCGATCCAGCGCCCTTGGTATAGATACCCATGATGATCCCGTCGGACCAACGCATGGTGGAAAACCCGTCCAGCGATCCAGCGCCCTCAGCATAGATCCCCATGATGATCCCGTCGGACCAACGCATGGTGGACATTCGATCCAGCGCCCTCAGCATAGATCCTCATGATCCCCTCGGATCATTTATACCATAAATTAATCAACTATGCATACATATATGCATTTCAATATGTTCATCAATACGAACAAATAACAACGAATACCATGAGAAATTTCAGAAATACATCTCATATTCAACAACATGAACAAAGCCACAAGCATGATCAAAGTTTCCATATAAATCGAACTCGACATATGATACTTGCCTCGAAAATGGCAAGAACGAACCACTTCAATGATCTCAACACCCTCGAAGGCCGCCTCCTTCGATCAACGTAACAAGCTCGAACCTTAACAAAAGAAATGATATATAAATCATCTCAAGTCGAACGATGGCCTAACAATTCGGTCTACGGCCGAAAAGCTCAAAATAAACAATCTGCCTGGACTGCTTAGCGTGTGCTACGTACTCTACGTAACGTGCGCTAAGCCGGCCTGTTAGCGTACGCTATCATATAAGCCTAGCGTACGCTAGCCACGGACTGACAGTTTGACTCGGCTGATCTCATAACGTACGTTACGTACGTATCGTGCGTTAACTTAACCCCGATAGCGCACGTTAACTTACATATGTTAGCGTGCGCTAATCTTGCATGGCAGAATACGCTATGAACTGGGTTGAATGGTGATGAACTCATGAATTCTATGGTGATAATACAAGTCATCCTCGAGCATAACATGCTAATAAGGCTTGTGGAAGTTCTATGATTATGAGATACAAATATACGGATAATCATCTCAACATCATAATTCATCTTAGATCTTCAAGAAATATTCTAAGTTCCATTCGTCCTACATTCCAAAACGCATGATTCCAATGTGTAAAACGTAACAATCTAGGTAATATCCGATTACTGATCATAAATCGATTTGAAAATGCTTAGGAGTCCATATACTAAGATGGTTCAAAGGTTCATACGATATATAGTGCCGATACGTCAAAAGTATCCTTCTAACATGTGATGACCGATTATAAACGAAATAACTGGCTATCAAAACATGATCAAACGTCCTTAAGAACATTACTAACATCGGTGAAGAATCACCTACCTTAAAGTAGTGAAGAACATGGATGAAATCGAAGCAATCCAACACCGAAGGCTTGAACACCAATCTCCAACGATAAACGATCTTCAATAATGAGCTAGGATGTTGATATGAAGTGTTTAGGATGAAGGAAGTTATGCTCTAAGTGTAAGAATTCGGGTTATGGGAGAAAAAGAACTGAAATCACGAATAGGATGTTGTCCTATTTATAAGAAATGGCTATTAGCACGCGCTAGTCCCTGCTCGTAGCGTGCGCTAACGGCTCACTGACTTAACTATATTCAGCACTTAGCGTGCGCTACGCATATACCTGTAGCGTGCGCTAAGGCGTTGACTTGGCTATTGAGTTTATGTTAGCGTACGCTACACATAGCCGATAGCGTGCGCTACATGCGCAGAATTACAATTTGTAAATCACATACATGAAATCATACGCTCGACAACATCGGATTATGAAATACGGAGAATAATACTCAGATCAAGTACAACGATTACAATATCACAAGTTCCAAACACATATCAGAAATCTCGGGTATTACATCCTTCCTCCCTAAAAAGAATTTTCGTCCCGAAACTTAAGATAAAAACAACTCTGGATATCTAGCCTTCATACTGTCCTCCGTTTCCCAAGTGGCCTCTTCGACTCCATGTCGTGACCATTGTACTTTAACCAAGTGTATTGGTTTATTCCTCAATTGTTTGATCCGGCTCTCAAGTATCTTGATTGGTCTCTCTTCGAAGGTGCCATCATTAGCTATCGCGATCTCGTCGAAATCAATGACGTGACTGGGGTCCGGTACATATTTCCGCAATTGGGATACGTGAAACACATTTTAACGTGACTCAGCGATGGCGGTAAGGCCAACCTGTATGCTAAATCTCCAACTCTCTCGAGGATCTCGAATGGTCCGATATATCTAGGACTAAGCTTGCCTCTCTTCCCAAAACGGAAAATCCCTCGAGTAGGAGACACCTTCAATAGCACATGGTCCCCAGCGTCGAACTCTAGAGGATGACAACGTACGTCTGCGTAAGACTTTTGTCGACTCTGGGCAATCAACAGTCTTGCTCGAATCAAAGCTATCTTCTCTTGAGTCTGAATAATCAATTCCGGTTCCATCCCGATCAAATCCGAAGAGTCATCCCAACACAGGGGTGATCGGCATCTTCTCCCGTACAAAGCTTCAAATGGTGCCATTTTGATAGAAGCATGCCAACTATTATTATAAGTGAATTCAATCAAGGGCAAGTGAACTTCCCAATCCGTTGACCAATCTAATGCACAAGCTCTAAGCATGTCTTCTACTGTTTGTATAGTCCTTTCGGACTGACCGTCCATTTGGGGATGATAAGTCGTGCTAAAGTTGAGCTCAGTCCCCAAAGCCCTGTGAACTGCTTTCCAGAAGTGCGACACGAAGCGACCATCTCGATCCGAAATAATGGTCTTCGGCGTCCCATGCAATCTGACTATCTCCGCAATAAATACTCGCGCCAATCTCTCGGGTCCCCATGTATCTTTAATTCCTAGGAAATGTGCCGACTTGGTTAGTCGATCAACTACAACCCAGATCATGTTCATTCCCGTTCTAGTCCTTGGCATACTGGTGATGAAATCCGTCGAGATGTCCTCCCACTTCCATTCAGGGATTGGAAGCGGCTTTAACATTCCGGCAGGTCGCTGATGTTCAATCTTAACCTGCTGACAAGTCAAACACCTCGAAACATAATCTGCTACGTCCTTCTTCATATTCCCCACGGAAGTTTTGTTTTAAATCCTTATACATCTTATCACGCCCGGTGAATAGAATAGGCTACCGTGAGCTTCCTTGAATAGTCCTTCTCAAATCATCATCATCGGAACGCAAAGTCGACTCAAATCTCGAACTCCATCATCTTGTATCACGAATCCGGGCTTTTCCTTTCTTTACTTCGTCACATAATCAAGGATCGAGAATCGTCCAACCGCTTAGACTTGATCTCCTCGACTAGTGATGAAGTCGGTTCCATCACATATAGTTGCTCTTGAATTCCCGGTGCCCATACTTCAATCCTCGCGGATCGGTTCCGTTGAATCTTGGTTTGGGATGTAAGTGCTTCCAACACTCGAAGAGAAACAGGTTTACGGCTCAAAGCATCAGCTACTACGTTTGCTTTCCCCGGATGATAGAGAATTTCCAAGTCGTAATCCTTGATCAATTCCAGCCACCTTCTCTGCCTCATGTTTAATTCTTTCTGACTGAAAATGTACTTGAGGCTCTTATGATCGGTAAAGATCTGACAATGAGTGCCGTACAAATAATGTCTCCAAATTTTCAATGCAAAGACCACAGCTGCTAACTCCAGATCATGAGTCGGGTAGTTAACCTCGTATGGTTTCAACTGTCGAGAAGCATAGGCAATCACCTTATCTCTTTGCATCAACACACATCCCAGACCCTGATTTGAAGCGTCGCTGTACACCATGAACCCATCAGTTCCATCTGGCAATGCTAAAATAGGTGCTGTCGTCAGTCTCTTCTTAAGCTCATCAAAACCAGCCTGGCATTTCTCATCCCACTTAAACTTTTGAGTTTTCTGTAACAGTTGAGTGAGTGGACGAGAGATCTTGGAAAATCCCTCTACAAAGCGGCGATAATATCCAACAAGTCCTAAGAAACTCCAGACTTCTTTCACATTATTAGGAGCTTCCCATTCCAAGATTGCTTCGACTTTCTTCGGGTCCACCTGAACTCCGTCAGTTGATATCACATGCCCAAGGAAAGTTACTTCCTTAAGCCAGAATTCGCATTTTGAAAGCTTTGCATACAGCTGTTCGTTCCTCAAAGTGCTCAAAACCACATGCAAATGTTCGGCATGCTCCTCTGCGTCCCTTGAATATATCAAGATGTCATCAATGAAGACGACCACAAATTTATCCAAGTATTCCAAGAATACCCGATTCATCAATTGCAAGAACACTTCAGGAGCATTGGTAAGTCCAAACGGCATCACTACGAACTCATAATGCCCGTACCGGGACCTGAAAGCAGACTTCGGTATATCCGATTCCTTAATTCTCAACTGGTGGTATCCTGATCGCAAGTCAATCTTCGAGAATACCCTCGCCCCTTGCAGTTGATCAAACAAGTCGTCGATCCGAGGTATAGGGTACTTATTCTTGATCGTCATCTTATTGAGCTCCCTGTAATCAATACACAGTCGGAGGGATCCGTCTTTCTTCCGGACAAAGAGAACGGGCGCTCCCCAAGGAGAAATGCTAGGTTGAATATAGCCCTTCTGTAACAATTCCTCCAGTTGCTTCTTGAGTTCATACATCTCGGTTGGCGCCATGCGGTATGGTGCTCTGGAAATAGGAGCTGCTCCAGGCTCTAATTCGATAGTGAACTCCACTTTTCTCTGCGGAGGTAACCCAGGTAGTTCGTCTGGAAATACATCTGAGAACTCATTCACAACCGAAATAGACGAGAGCTCTACTCCTTCCTCTTTCCTCATGGCGTAGCACCAAAGTTCATGACATCCTTGCTTCAGTAATTTCACTGCTTTCATCGCTTTGATCAATTTTCCCGAGCTTTCCGGTCTCCATCCTCGGAATAAGTGTTCAAATCCGTCATTAGCAATGATAGAAATGACTCTCTCTCTCTCGGTAATTCAGAATAGCTCCATAACGGTTGAGCCAATCATCTCCGAGAATTAAATCGTCACCGTAGATGTCAACTACAATAAGGTTCGATAGCCAATCTCTCCCTCCTATAGTTACTGGAAAATCTCTAGCCTCTAGGGTTCCTACAATTCTCTCTCCACTCGGCAAACCCACAACATATGGTTCACAATCCAATAAGCACGATATTTTCAAACGATTTACACAGTTCAATGATACAAAAGAATGTGTAGCTCCGGAATCGAATAAAACACTAACTGGTTGCAAAAGGATCTGAATTGTACCTGATGCAACAGCAGTGTTCTGATCATCAGATTTCCTCATCTCGCATAAAGCGCGGAGGAACGGACCCAAAGATCGAATGTCTCTCTTCCCAACGTTCTGCTGCTGAAATCCACTCTGCTGCGTCTGGTTCACACTCGTCTCCTTCGGAACTGGAGCTGGAGTGCGAGTACCAAAAGATCGGGTTGCATTCCCACAAAATGTTGTGTGATGTCCTTCCTGTCCACACTCGAAACAGGTCACAGCAGGCGCGAAACAATCACGTCGAACATGTCCCGCTTTGCCACAGTTATAACACTTCTTCCCTGCGTCTGAAACAGTTGGTGCTGCCCGGAACTTCTTTCCACCTCGAGAAGGATGCGGAGGTCTCCTGGATGAATGAAAAGAGGACTGACCCCTGCGAGGCCCGCTACTCTTGTTCTCCGTGAAGTTGCAGACACCTTGTTTCTTTGCTTCCGTCGATTTCTCTACTGCTGCCTCCTTCATATCATAGGCCAACGCCTTGTCCTGATACTGTCGCAAGGTGGTACATTCAAATCCGGACATATATTGCTGAATTTCCGGCTTCATTCGCATGTCAAAATGGAAAATCCTTTCCGCCTCGGTCCTGACCAAGTGGCGCACATAAGTCAGCTGGTGATTAAAGGTCTTAATCACGTCCGTCACAGATACTTCTGAATTTTGTGGTGAGAAAAACTCCCGAACTCGGGCTTCTCTAACTGGGCGAGGACAATACTGCGCCTCCATCATCAATTTGAATTCCGTCCAATCAACATTGTGCTCCTCCAGTCGAATGGCCTCCCACCAGTCGAAAGCCTCCTGGCCGAAGATCTTGGGCGACCGGAACCTTCCTATCGTTGGGACAGTTAATCCCTGCAAAAATCTTTTCTAATTCCTTCAGCCAGTGATCCCAAGAAAGCGTCTCAGCAGAACCGTCAAATTTCGGAGGATGCAATTTGTTCACCTCCGTAAGCCATCTATCTCCTCGATTATCCACGTTATGCTGCTGTCCCATCGCCGTATGCATGCGATCCACAACTTGAGCAAACTGGTTTATCTGGGCAACCACCTACTGAAGCACTCCCGGCACGTTAGGATCTGCATTATTATTTGTCGATCCCTACTGTCCCCCGGAATGGGAATCCGTTCGACTAGCGGTTATCTCTGGGGTAGATACCGACTCTTCTTGTCTCGCATTTCCACGTCCGCGTCCACGACCGCGTCCGCGTCCACGACCTCCTCTCAACATACTGTAAACATAAATACTCAATATCCAGGGCAAACTTTCTAGAAGTACATCCATCAATGTTCACAAAACATGAATAAAATAAAATGGTAGTATTTGAGATTTAGGAACTTACAACCACGGTCCACACGACGATGCTGGCTCAGCAGTGATGTTACGAACGACCAATAATCAAATAACGTAAACAGACCCAACTAACCCGACTGCCAAGATATCCATGAATCATAGCTCTGATACCATATTCTGTAACACCCCGAGATATTCGGAATAATTATAGCGCCGTAAACCTTTTAGGTAAGGATTTACAAGGCTAATTTTAAAAGGAGTGTAAATATAAACCAATCGTACAACTGAAGTTCAAATGCAGATTTGATTCGACCGATCAAATGAGTTAACTTATACAACCATATCGAAAAGACATTATTTAAAACAGACGTACTCGAGTACTAAATAGACCAAGAAGACGAATCACAATAACAATAAACATCAACCACATCACTGAGCCATTTCATCGTCCCGTGCAGATCTTGTGGTTGCTTCCCCGCTCCTCGGCTACCTGAACATCAAAACAATGTCCACCCCCGAAGGGGTTAGCAAAACAATGCTAGTACAAGTATCGTAGTACATAAATCATCAATGCATCATAAAACATGCAAAACGGACTTCCGTCACCGGAATCCAACGATGCGAATCCTCACGATTCCATCAACACAGTACAGGGTAATCCAGCGATCCAGCGCCCTTGGTATAGATACCCATGATGATCCCGTCGGACCAACGCATGGTGGAAAACCCGTCCAGCGATCCAGCGCCCTCAGCATAGATCCCCATGATGATCCCGTCGGACCAACGGATGGTGGACATTCAATCCAGCGCCCTCAGCATAGATCCTCATGATCCCCTCGGATCATTTATACCATAAATTAATCAACTATGCATACATATATGCATTTCAATATGTTCATCAATACGAACAAATAACAACGAATACCACGAGAAATTTCAGAAATACATCTCATATTCAACAACATGAACAAAGCCACAAGCATGATCAAAGTTTCCATATAAATCGAACTCGACATATGATACTTGCCTCGAAAATGGCAAGAACGAACCACTTCAATGATCTCAACACCCTCGAAGGCCGCCTCCTTCGATCAACGTAACAAGCTCGAACCTTAACAAAAGAAATGATATATAAATCATCTCAAGTCGAACGATGGCCTAACAATTCGGTCATCTTAGCGTGCGCTACGTACTCTACGTAACGTGCGCTAAGCCGGCCTGTTAGCGTACGCTATCGTATAAGCCTAGCGTACGCTAGCCACGGACTGACAATTTGACTCGGCTGATCTCATAACGTACGTTACGTACGTATCGTGCGTTAACTTAACCCCGATAGCGCACGTTAACTTACATATGTTAGCGTGCGCTAATCTTGCATGGCAGAATACTGCTAACAGAAAACTGGGTTGAATGGTGATGAACTCATGAATTCTATGGTGATAATACAAGTCATCCTCGAGCAAAACATGCTAATAAGGTTTGTGGAAGTTCTATGATTATGAGATACAAATATACGGATAATCATCTCAACATCATAATTCATCTTAGATCTTCAAGAAATATTCTAAGTTCCGTTCGTCCTACGTTCCAAAACGCATGATTCCAATGTGTAAAACGTAACAATCTAGGTAATATCCGACATCGATCATAAATCGATTTGAAAATGCTTAGGAGTCCATATACTAAGATGGTTCAAAGGTTCATACGATATATAGTGCCGATACGTCAAAAGTATCCTTCTAACATGTGATGACCGATTATAAACGAAATAACTGGCTATCAAAACATGATCAAACGTCCTTAAGAACATTACTAACATCAGTGAAGAATCACCTACCTTAAAGTAGTGAAGAACACGGAGGAAATCGAAGCAATCCAACACCGAAGGCTTGAACACCAATCTCCAACGATAAACGATCTTCAATCACGAGCTAGGATGTTGATATGAAGTGTTTAGGATGAAGGAAGTTATGCTCTAAGTGTAAGAATTCGGGTTATGGGAGAAAAAGAACTGAAATCACGAATAGGATGCTGTCCTATTTATAAGAAATGGCTATTAGCACGCGCTAGTCCCTGCTCGTAGCGTGCGCTAACGGCTCACTGACTTAACTGTATTCAGCACTTAGCGTGCGCTACGCATATACCTGTAGCGTGCGCTAAGGCGTTGACTTAGGTTTTCCCGAAAGCCGTCCAGGTTCATCCCGACACGATCCGACAGGGGTCCCCCGTCCAGATCTCACCTACCGCAGATCTCAATCAAATTGACCACGCATAGCGTGCGCTAATAATCTTTTGTAGCGTGCGCTATTGAGTCTATGTTAGCGTACGCTACACATAGCCGATAGCGTGCGCTACATGCGCAGAATTACAATTTGTAAATCACATACATGAAATCATACACTCGACAACATCGGATTATGAAATACGGAGAATAATACTCAGATCAAGTACAACGATTACAATATCACAAGTTCCAAACACATATCAGAAATCTCGGGTATTACAGCAAGAAGGAATTTTCCATGTCTAAGACCGTCGAGTGTCAGGGGACTTCTGATGCACCAAAACCATCATGTCACGCCCAGTAGGAATCAATCCCTACGACTGGAGTAGATTGATCGCGCGCTTTCCCATAGAAGGATTCAGTCCCTTCTACGAAACAGTCGGAAGCTGAGAGCCAGCATGGGGAATTAGTCCCTCCTGTACTCCAGGCTACAGAAACCGGGAAGAGACAGGAGGAATAAGTCTCCTCTATCTCCCAAACAGCACAAACAGCGGAACCATTTGAGGTTCCCGCTCCTCAACAGGTATCCACTCCTATCCCTACAGGATCACCATCCGGATCAGAAGAGGACTTCCAAGCTGAAGACGAACCCCAGAGGCCTCATCACAATGTCATTCTCAAATAGCTTGGAGAGCAATCTGACTCTAAAATTGCTCACCCACACTCTCCCCGCACTGAAGCTAGGATTGAGCAACTTCAGCAAATCGGTCGCCAAACGTATTCCTATAGGATGTTTTCAAAGCCCTGTATGATGTAGGTAAGGAACTTGATTGGATGCGCAAGACCGCTCAAGATGAAATCCCGAAGCTGCAAAGGGCCGTGTAAGATGTCGAAGAGGCATTCCACCTCATGCCAAACGCCTTATGATAGGCCCTCATTCAGCTAAAACCGCATCAGGAGCGAATCCTGAAGCAAGAGAAAGAGAAACTACATGTTGCGGAAGCCAAAACAGTTGTCTCCCTCAAGTACACTAGATCGAGACTTACTACGCACAATCAGAAAATCGATGAATTTACAGCAGTGGCCGCTAGTCTAATCGACTCAGTCAAAGATTTGAAAGACAAGCAGGCCGAATTAGGGGTGGCAAAATATATCGAAATGCCGAAATATCGAATTTACCGTACCGAAAAATTACCTAAATTACCGAAAATTTCGGTATACCGAATTTTCGGTACGGTATGGTGCCGTACCGAAAAAATTCGGTACGGTAACAGTATGAAATTTTTTTATTTTTGGTATTTCGGTATATACCGAGATACCAAAAAAATTCGGTATTTCAATATATATTTCGGTATGTCGATATTTTCGGTATTTTATTATTCGGTATTTCAGTATATATCGGTATATCAAGATTTTTTCGATATTTTGGTAATTCGGTATTTCGATAAGTTCGGTATATACCGATACCGAAATAAAATTCGGTATACCAAAATTTCGGTACGGTATCGGTATGGACCGAAAGCCATACCAAAATTTCGGTATACCGGATTTTGGTATACCGAAACTTTCGGTACGGTATCGGTATGAATTTTTTTTGTACCAAAACTTTCGGTACGGTATACGGTATTGACAAAAACATTCGGTACAGTACAGTATACCACCCCTAGGCCGAATAGATGGATATTCTTCGGGATATTCACGGTAAGGTCTCTGAGATTGATAATGCCAAAAAAGGGGAAGACGGAAAAGGAAAAGCAGATAGAGGCCATCCTGGATGACATTGTTGCCACTGCAATCGGAAGACTGGCCGAACTCGGGCGAGGTCAAGGAGCTAGAGGATACAGGGTAACTAGTTCTCGTCCTGAGTTTCAGGATCATAACTTTTCTTGGAAGAATACTGTGCAAAAGCCGATGAGATCCTACTCTCGGCAGACAGACATCCATCAGGTGAAGAGTTGAAGGCATGGAAGAACAATGAACTGATGAGATATTTTTGCACTCTCATCAGGGAATCGGCTGTAATACCCGTGATTTTTTCTTTTGGTAATTTTTCATTTTTGGCATTTTTCTGATGTTTAGAACTCGATTGCGAGCGTTTTGACATTTTGATAATGTTTTGTTCTGCGCATTTGGTCATCCGAGTTTATTTTGGGGCTCTTTTACCCGAATCCGTGTTTTGAACAACTTTTTCCGCTATTTGGTTGGATTCGTGTGATGGTGGTTCGAAACACGGTTTAGTGCTTCCTGTAAGTCCATTTAACTTTGTTAGACGTGTGGTGAACTTCGGTTTGGTTGTTTGATTTCGTATTGTGATTTTCGGACGTTTTGGGCCGTTTTATAATTTCCCAAAGTTTGGGGGTAATTACTTCCATTGTCGTATTCTAAACCTTCGGGTAGTCGGAATCGTGTTTCCTTTTAGCGCTTGAGTTCATCGTTGCGCACTCTTCGTGTGCATGTCTTCATCCTGTGTCGTTTTCGTCATTTCGCAGTTTCGTCGTGCTCATACTCGACAAGATGAACTTAGCAGCTTGGAACTGCTAAGTGCCTTACGTACGCTATGTGATGAGCATAACGTACATTATTGAGTTTTGTTACGTACGCTATGAGGCCTTACTAGCGTACGTAAAGGCCTTCAGGTTATTGGGCAGTGAAGCCAAGGATGGCTCTTACGTACGTAAGGGCTTACACCTTACGTACGTTAATCATATAACATACGTTAGAATGGTACCCCTAACGTACGTAAACTTCAGTTTTCTTTATATAGTCGAGGGTTGACCCAGATCGGGTCATTTCTTCCTCATTCACCTTGCTGCAATTTTTGGCATTTTGGACGGCTAGGAATCGAGCTTCCATCAAGGGTTGATGATAGTAATCATCTTTGTGATTCTTTCTCGTGTGTAGCATCTTCTAATCCTTCTTGTTTCCTTTGAATCTAAGGTAATCATCTTGAAAACCCTCTCCTATATATTTCGAGAATCTTTAAGATTCGAGTTGTTTTTCATGTACCGTATTGTTGTATATCATTAATCAGTTGTATTGATTCTATCCCTATGATCTGATTCGTATTTCTTATCGTACTCGGGTTCGAGTAATGTTCTTGAGGTTCTTGGGGAAGTATTGAACCCCAAGTGTTCGATCCTTTGTTCCTACGAATTCTTGTTGAGAATTTCGTATGATTTCCATCTTCCTTGCAATCGATTTTGTAGTAATCATGTTGTTCTTGTGTTTTCGACCTAGTTGGAGGATTCAAGGGTTTCCGGTCGAGCTTTCCCGTTGCTTCGCGTGCTTTGGACTTGAGGCGAGTATCTCGTCTATATTCTTTATACTTTGAGAATGTGATTTGTCGTGAATTTAACGTGAACTTGTTAGTGATTGAACATCGAACCATAACTTACTTTTAAATGAATATGTGATTTATATGAAAGTAAATACGAACGTAAAACTTGAGTTTCATGTAGAATGATAATAGCCATTTCATGTTGTATTTTGCTAAAGACGGATGCTAGAAATGAGTTTCCGAGAAATTGTGGAATCGCAGAATATTTGTATTATTCGCTTGTTTGCCTTTTCCTGAATGATGTTGTCATCTGAATGTTGTGCCTTTGTGGAGGTGTATGATGCGCTAACTTATGTTTTATGTGTTTGCAATTATGGTGAATATTGTACCTTGTTGTTGTGTATCTTGGTGAATTTTGATGTTACCCGGGTAGGGACCCGTGAGGCCGGCGGCGGTGCATTCTTGCGGGTACGGCCAGTTGATATGATTTGACCATAAGGTTATCTAATCGGGTAGGTCTGGAGGGGGCTCCAAGAATTGTCACTTGAGAGTGCGATGTCAAGATAACTTATGGGCGTGTTTGAGTGATGTTACCCGGGTAGGGACCCGTGAGGCCACCGGCGGCGCGTGCTTGCGAGTACGGCCAGTTGATATGATTTGACCATAAGGTTATCTAATCGGGTAGGTCTGGAGGGGTCTACGAGAACCGTCACTTGCGAGTGCGGTGTTAAGATAACTTATGGGTGTGTTTGAGCTTGTTTAAATAGCCAGTCCGGGAGGGTCCATAGAGGCCTCGGATGGGACCAGTGGTTTAGCCCCGGTCCTAGGCGATTCTCGTGCTTGTTTTGTGAATATTTGGACCTTGGGTCCCGGATGTACTTGTATTATTAATTAATCGTTGAGACTTGATTTTGACTAGAATCATTTCGACATTTTTGGTAAACTCTTTTGAAAAGAAGAATTATAAACTTTTCATGATTTTACACTAAGACCCCCAAAATTTTCAATTTTTCCCTTAAATGTGTTTTGGAGCCATTATTATGATTCTTCCTAAAGGAAAATGTTTTGAAAGGAATTTAGACTCGGGGATCGTGTTACTACCTTGTTGAAACGTTATCTTCATAACGGCTGTATTCTTGATGTATAACTTTGTAGCTTGGTTACTTGCCAGCGATTTCCATCGCTAACCCTCGTTGGTGATTATTTTATATTTATTTTCAGGTGTCCTGATTGGAGAGAGCAACCACATGATTGGCTTGGAGGATGATGTAAAGCAGCAATACTAGTCACAGTTATAGTCGGTTGTCCGTCAGTGATCTGTCTGTCTGAGTGTTTATTTCTAGTTTCTTTTGTCATTCTTAAGAGGATGGACATGTTGTGTAATTTGTGATCGAGTTGTCTTTTGGTTATCAATTTTACTGCTATGTTGTGTTTTGAGAGACCTAATCGGTCTATGGTTTTATGTTTGGTCGAGTTGACCACATGTGGGTTCTGTTTTGTTGTCTCCTGCCTAGTAGATCCTTGCGGAAAAGTAGTCTACGGGGTGTAATATCCCTGAGTGGATTAGGGATGTTACATAAATGGTATTGGAGCTTAGGTTTGCGAAAACATAGGTAGTTGGGTCTAGTTGGGTCTTGTCGAGTCGTGTCTTGTTGTGTCACCCGGGTGAGCAACTGTGAACAAGTGTGATCATTGTGATCCATTATGGTCAATTTTGATTAGTTGCGATTAGTATCGTGGTGCAGCCATTATCTCTATGCGGCCTATGGACGTAAGTCTCCCCTTTTATGCGAGGTATCGGTATTTCATGATTTCATTTAGGTGCGATGATTGTGGTGCATAATTTTGTTTGTATAGTGTTGTGTAATGGAATCCGTGTTTGATATTCGTGGCACCGTTTGTGTATTGAGTTGAATGTATTGATGGTTGGACACCGAATGTTGCAATACGATGTGAAAACTGTGAACCTTAATATGTTCCGGAGAATGTATCGACGGTAGAGTTCGTGAGGAACTCAGATGGATGGTTTTGACGTATGTTTAAACTTGGTGTTCACGAATTATATTCAATTAAATTTGTAATCTCGGTTGCCGATTGGGCATGTGGTTTCAAGTTCGGTTAGTTTTGGATAGTTCTAATCATGTCCGCTGCATGTAGGTTTGAAAACGGTTTTCTTAATTTTAATTATGAGCTTGAGTATGTTTGTAAAAGAATCAATTTTTGAAAATATTTCGATGGTGCGGTTAAACAACAGTTTTGTATGGATTCTGAAATCGGTTGAAGTTTGACGAGTTAGTCATGTATTTTCAAATGACACCTTCAGACGGTATTTGAAGGAGGCGTTTTAAAGTATTTTGGACATTGTAAAATATTACCATCATTTTGGATATAATCGAAAGGATTTTGGAAAATTTTTAAATTGCAAGACAGCTTTGATTTTCGGAATTAAAGTTGGGACTGAGTCGTTGCAACAAGCTTGATATGTTCTTATGCACGTTGGAGAATTTTTACCGTATTTTCTAAATGTCGGGATACATTGTTAGGAGTCGGTCCTTAACCTTCGGAGCCGTTTTGAGGCTGCTGAGTTGATTCTGTTGTCTTATAGTTAGCTGTTACGGCCGTAACCTTCTAACTGTCACGGCAGTAACCTTGTTGTTACAGTTATATCTGTTCTCATTATCGGTCATTTAATTCCTTTTGACATAGTCATATGGTCCGTCCGCGACGATCGTGAACTTTAACTGCTGTATCAGTAATGTTGTAGTCAGTTGTTTATCCTGTATGGATATTATTGACGTATTATTAATCGTTACCTTGCTTGTTAGCGAATTTTAGTTGTACACCTAGATGTTACGACTACATAGTTTGGTTTAATTGTATTATTCTATGACGTTATCCGGATGTGATAGTTGATTGGTAGTAATGATGATATATATTGATAAGGTCATCTTGATGATATCGTTTATCGAGCAGATTGATGCTTCAAAATGTTGTTTTGCAAATGACTTTCAAAATGAAACAGTTATGATAATGGGTTCATAGTTTTGATCAAACGACCAAGGTATTAAATATATTTCTTTTCAAAAACTTAGTTCAGCAAAATCATTCAAACTCAGGAATTTTAAAATATTATCATTTGGACAAATACCTCGGAATTTTTTTTTTAAAAATATTACTCATGTTTGACCACAATGATATGTATTAGGTCTTGATCGTGATTGTTTTGGTAAAGGTCGTACGTTTTTGTTGATGTAGCCAGGTGAATTATTTATGAATTTGAATCCTATTGTTGCAGTGATAGTTCGTGTACTCGTGTAATGACTCAGAGTGAGTATTTTATTGTGTTACCGTTTGTTGCCCTATGTTGATTATGTGGTGTTTGTTTTGTCGTTTTGAATAGCTATCAGTTCAGCATGCCGAGAGGTCGTGGCAATCGGTTGCGCGGTCAGGATCATACTGCCGGTAATGACGTTAGTATTGGTGTTGCTACTATACTTCAGGAGGTGGCAGACCAGATGACTTATTTGGTTCAGGCGGTTCAGCGTAACACTACCATGACTGAGAACGTCGGGTCGACTCAGTGGCTTAGAGAAGTGATTCGTATACATCCTCCTCGTTTTACGGGCGCAGGTGATACTTTGGGCTGGGACGGATGGATTTTCCAATTGGAGAAGATTTTCAAGGCGGTTGGTTGTCCAGAGGAACGGAGAATTCCTATCGCTCAGTTCTTTCTTGATAGTGACGCTGCTAATTGGTGGGAGTCCGTTGAGCCTCAAGATCATGTTGTTACTTGGGAAGAGTTCAAGAAATTGATGGAAGCGGAGTTCTATCCGGAGCCGATCCAAGAGCAGAGGATCCGAGATTTTTATCTAGCCGAGCCGCAGGATATACCCGTGTCGCATGCTATTATCGATTATAGTCAACAGCTTGCTTACGTGAAGAGGCAGGTGAGGACCGAGAAAGAGAAAATTCGTCATTTTGATATGCGGATGAGACCAGAGATTCGACAATACATGTCGGGTTTCACTTGTGCTACTTTGAGAGAGTATCAGAATCGAGTCATTGTGTATGAGATGGAATTGTTATCTACTGGGCTTTTACATGAGTCGAAGAGGCAAAGGATGTCTGGAGATTTTTTGGATCGTGTGAAAGTCGGAACTTCTTCTCATCGAGTTTCACATAGTCCTACGGCGAAACCATCCCTTTCTTCGCTTGGTGGAACCAAGAGTTTCAAGTCATCTTCTTCGACTCCTAGTCAGACTGGGAGGTGTTTCAATTGCAAGGTTGTGGGTCATGTGCAATCTAATTGTCCTTCGCAGCCGATTACTTGTTATAACTGTGGACTCGAGGTCCACAGAGTTCAGTATTGTGAACTATTCCATGAAGTTTCCCAGAATCGAGCTTCAGCACCATTATCAGGATCGACTCGTGTAGATCGCTGAGGTTTAATTGTTCGTTCACATTGTTTTCTGCTTACTTCACCCTTTCTTTTAAGTTTCGGGACGAAACTTCTTTTTAGAGGGCTAGAATGTAATACCCGTGATTTTTTCTTTCGGTAATTTTTGATTTTTTGCATTTTTCTGATTTCTAGAACTCGATTCCGAGCGTTTTGACATTTTGATAATGTTTTGTTCTGCGCATTTAGTCATCCGAGTTTCTTTCGGGACTGTTTAATCTGAATCCGTGTTTTGAGCGACTTTTTTCGCTATTTGCTTCGATTCATGTGATGGTGGTTTGAAACTACGGTTTCGTGCTTCCTATAAGTCCGTTTAACTTTGTTAGACATCTCGTGAACTTCGTTTTGGTTGTTTGATTTTGTATTGTGATTTTCGGACATTTTGGGCCGTTCTATAATTTCCCAAAGTTTGGGGATAATTACTTCATTGTCGTATTCCAAACCTTCAGGTAGTCGGAATCGTGTTTCCTTTTAGCGCTTGAGTTCGTCGTTGCGCACTCTTCCTGTGCATGTCTTCGTCTTGCGTTGTTTTCGTCATTTTGCCGTTTCATCGCGCTAGTACTCGACAAGCTGAACTTAGTAGCTTGGAACTGCTAAGTGCCTTACGTACGCTATGTGATGAGCAAAACATATGTTACTGAGTTTTGTTACGTACGCAATGAGGCCTTACTAGCGTACGTAAAGGCCTTTAGGTTATCGGGCAGTGAAGCCAAGGATGGCTCTTACGTACGTAAGGGCTTACACCTTACGTACGTTAATCATCTAACATATGTTAGAATGGTGCCCCTAACGTACGTAAACTTCAGTTTTCTTTATTTAGTCGAGGTTTGACCCAGATCGGGTCATTTCTTCCTCATTCACCTTGCTGCAGTTTTTGGCATTTTGGACAGCCAGGAATTGAGCTTCCATCGAGGGTTGATGATAGTAATCATATTTGTGATTCTTGCTCGTATGTAGCATCATCTAATCCTTCTTGTTTCCTTCGAATCTAAGGTAATCATCTTGAAAACTCTCTCCTATATATTTCGAGAATCTTTAAGATTCGAGTTGTTCTTCATGAACTGTGTTGTTGTATATCATTAATCAGTTGTATTGATTTTATCCCTATAATCTGATTCGTATTTCTTATCGTATTCGGATTCGAGTAATGTTCTTGATGTTCTTGGCGAAGTATTGAAACCCCAAGTGTTCGATCCTTTGTTCCTACGAATTCTTGTTGAGAATTTCATATGTTTTCCATCTTCCTTGCGATCGATTTTGTAGCAATCATGTTGTTCTTGTGTTTTTGACCTAGTAGGAGGATTCAAGGGTTTCCGGTCGAGCTTTCCCGTTGCTTCACGTGCTTTGGACTTGAGGCGAGTATCTCGTCTATATTCTTTATACTTTGAGAATGTGATTTGTCGTGAATTTAACGTGGACTTGTTAATGATTGAACATCAAACCGTAACTTTCTTTTAAATGAGTATGTGATTTCTATGAAAGTAAATACGAACGTAAACTTGAGTTTCATGTAGAATGATAACAGCCATTTCATGTTATATTTTGCTAAAGACGGATGCTAGAAATGAGTAGCTATCCGAGGAATTGTGGAATAGCAGAATATTTATATTATTCGCTTGTTAGCCTTTTCCTAAATGATGTTGTCATGTGAATATTGTGCCTTTGTGGAGGTGTATGATGCGCTAACTGATGTTTTATGTGTTTGTGATTGTGGTGAATATTGTACCTTGTGGTTGGGTATCTTGGTGAATTGTGATGTTACCCGGGTAGGGACCCGTGAGGCCTCCCGCAGTGCATGATTGCGAGTACGGCCAGTTGATTTGATTTGACCATAAGGTTATCTATCGGGTAGGTGTGGAGGGGGCTCTGACAATTGTCACTTGCGAGTGCGGTGTCAAGATAACGTTTGGGCATGTTTGAGTGATGTTACCTAGGTAGGGATCCGTGAGGCCTCCGGCGCCGCGTGCTTGTGAGTATGGCTAGTTGATATGATTTGACCATAAGGTTATTTAATCGGGTAGGTCTGGAGGGGGCTCCGAGAACCGTCACTTGCGAGTGCGGTGTCAAGATAACTTATGGGTGTGTTTGAGCTTGTTTAAATAGCCAGTCCAGGAGGGTCCATAGAGGCCTCGGATGGGACCAGTGGTTTAGCCCCGGTCCTAGGCGATTCTCGTGTTTGTTTTGTGAATATTTGGACCTTAGGTCTCGGATGTACTTGTATTATTAATTAGTCATTGAGACTTGATTGTGACTAGAATCATTTCGACGTTTTTGGTAAACTCTTTTGAAAAGAAGAATTATAAACTTTTCATGATTTTACACTAAGACCCCCAAAATCTTCAATTTTTCCCTTAAATGTGTTTTGGAGCCATTCTTATGATTCTTCCTAAAGGAAACTATTTTGAAAGGAATTTAGACTCGAGGATCGTGTTACTACCTTGTTGAAACGTTATCTTCATAATGGTTGTATTCTTGATGTATAACTTTATAGCTTGGTTACTTACTAGCGATTTCCATCGCTAACCCCTCGTTGGGGATTATTTTATATTTATTTTCAGGTGTCCTGATTGGAGAGAGTAACCACAAGATCGGCTTGGAGGATGATGTAAAGCAGTGATACTAGTCACAGTTGTAGTCGGTTGTCCGTCAGTGATCTGTCGGTCTGAGTGTTTATTTCTAGTTTCTTTTGTCATTCTTAAGAGAATGGACATGTTGTGTAATTTGTGATCGAGTTGTCTTTTGGTTATCAGTTGTACTGCTATATTATGTTTTGAGAGACCTAATCGGTCTACGGTTTTATATTTTCGTCGAGTTGACCACGTGTGGGTTCTGTTTTGTAGTCTCCTGCCTGGTAGATCCTTGATGAAAAGGGGTCTACGACGTGTAATATCCCTGAGTGGATTGGGGGTGTTACATCGGCCATGTTCAACCACTTCAAGATGCTGGAATACGCTGCCAAGGAGTTCTCAAGGCTCCTATCGGAAAGAAATCTCCCTCTACAAATCAAGCTGAAATCTAATATTCAGAAGGGTGATCGACTAACTCACCCAGAAAACTGGATTCCCTTCGATGTCTCCCAGGGAGGAAGAAACATCTACAGGGACTGAGGCAGAGACTCTATAGTCCACTTCCCCTCTCGGAAGTCTTGTAAGCATCAGTACAATAGGGTATAACTTCTAATAGTTGCACTTATTATTTTCCTGTATGCTCTCCGATGTAATTTTTAAATTCCAATAGCACTGTAATCCAATTATCAATAAAAATACCTTTTACCTCAAAAGATTACATCTCGTGATATGTTGTTTCTGCTTTGATTATGATTTATATTGAAATGGTTTACCATGTATAAAACCTTGATAAGCCTCAAGCTGTAAGAAGTTGTCTGCGAACAGTTCATAGATTAAGTTGTATTCAAGTAGGATTACTTCCTGTAAGATAGTGCCTACGAGCCAATCATAATTTAAGTTGTACTTAGTCTTGTAAGATTTATAAATTTTAGAACTTGCATGTGAGCAGTTCAAATTACTAGTTTCTCGAAGATCAGATCATTCGACAGAAGCCTTGAAGATAGCCTCATGTTGTTAAAACTTTTGGCATTATCAAAAAGGGGGAAATTATTGGGAAAATCCTCCTCGTTTTTTGATAAATGCCTCATACATCCAAGTATCATCAAGTCAGAATATCAGCCTAGTATAGACGTTGAAAAGTGATAAGTGCCACATACAACATGTCCGTACAGACTGTCCTTACGGCGGAAGATCATATAGTGAGCCAAGAGTCAAATCCTAGTCAAGATGAGACATTGGCTACAGCAAACAATATTGTAGGTGTTTTACTTATGAAAAGTAAAACAAAAAACCAACAGGACTGAAGAAACTTTAAACCGTTGTGAATAAAACATTCTTTATTCATAAATTATTCATGGTTAAAGTAGCATTCAATGCTGATAAGGCAGCATTTAATGGGGACGAAGAGACTACATACAGAAGAGCATTTAATGTGATTCAAAGGGAATGCCGGAAGCATTAAATGTGAATCAACTTTAATCCAAACATTCTGGAGCCGCCAATCAGAGATGTATCAATCTCACCAACCGGATAACGGCTATATTAATAACGGATCTATTTCTAAGGTTATAAATAGCCCTAAGCAAGAGGACATTGCTCACTTGAATACTTGAGAATAATACGAACACGTAAAAATATTGAAAAGCTTTAAGAGCAAAATATTTCTTCAAGCATACAGCGAAATCTGAAGAGATGAAATATACAAGTCCTCAACACAAACAGGACATCTATAGCAAAAGCTCATCAAGCCTACAGCTGTTGTTCGAACTCGTGATATCACAATCTTTTTGTTGTTAAGGATGACGCTTCAATCAGTGTGAGAAGAAGCGAGTCAAAGAAATCCAAGACAATATATGTGAACGACCAAAGCTATTGTCGGTTGTATCAATCAGTGTGAACGATATAGCGACGAGTTTATTTAAAATCACACAGTTGTGTACATCGTGATTTTAATAAACTATTTACTCCTATGTCAAGGACCAGTAGACGTAGATGGGTTTACCTCGAACCACTTTAAACAGTGTGTCTTTACTTACTGTCTTTACTATTTTCTTATTGTCTGTGTCATTTTAGTATACTTACCCTGAAAACCCTGTAAGCACCAAGCTAACAGGAGACAATTCAGTTGTTGTATTTACAACAACTTAATCTTAGACTTCCGATGCGCAAACAAACTTCGAAAAAGGATACAGTTTATCCAATCCCCCATTCTAAGCTGTTTATACTGTATATTGTGACCAACATATCCAGAAGGTCATCATCTTCCTAGTAATCACAGTAAATTGCAATGCATCCAGAAAGGTCTTGGACTGTCGTACATCAAGATCCACGCCTGCATATATGATTACACTTTATTTTGGGGAAAGCCTAATGAAGACCTAAAGAGATGTCTGATATGTGCCACAAGAAGGTATAAGCTCATTCCTTCTGGGAAAAAGAAATCTATGAAGGTACTTTGGTATTTCCTATTGAATGATGTACTGGAGAAGCTTTTCATGTCTCATCCCATAGCCAATGGATGAGATGGCACGCCGAGCCTCGCGTCCATGAAGAGGATAATATGATACACTCTTATGATGGAGTGGCTTGGAAGTATATAGATAGGGAGATTCAAGAGTTTGCATCACATACCGAAATGTAAAACTCGGGCTTGCATATGAAGGATTCAACCATTTTGGCTACATGAGTCTTTCATATAGTATATGGCCGGTGGTAATGATTCCTTACAACCTTCCTAGGTGGATGTGCCTGAATAAAGAATATAATATGTTGACTCTATTAGTATCGGGCATGGGTATCCAGGAAAGTGTATTGATGTGTATCTCAGACCTTTGATAGAGGAGCTAAAGTTGTTGTGGGAGCCAGATCATCCAACGCGATGGTTACTCACATGAGATGTTGTTGGGATAAACACAGCCTGTTTTGATAATCGCCACCATACAGCATGAAGTCTTCCAAGTCAGCATTTCGCTAAGTATAGAAGTTTTTAGGAAACTGTTGGGATTCGGTGCCTAAATCGAAGGGCCAGCGGAAGTGGTAAAATGAAAATTAATTCGATCCGAACCCCTCTGAGGATCGATCAAGCTACGTATATACGAATATTAAACAAAACACAAGAGATACAAGAAACATACCCTTGTAGTCCATTGATTTGAACAGTGTCCTTCTCTTGAGTTATTCCCAAAGCTTTAGTTGATTTCCCTACGATCCAAACGCTCCAAGCTCTTAGATGATCCAACACCGAAAGCACCGCGTCTCTACTTGCCACGCGCCGGAGAAACGAACGGAACGACGATCACCTTGCTATACTCCAAGGATACGGCTAAAGCTAGGATGATGAAGCTTTCGATTGTGATTATACCACTCTAAGTGTATAACTCACTATCTTTTTTTGATTTCTTTATTTTTCTCCAAGAACCACCAAGAAGAAATGAAGAAGAAGATGAAGACAATTGAGAAAACTATTCTCTCTCTCTCTCTCTCTCTCTCACTTGAACTCACAGTTGGTAGCAAAATGAAATGGGGTGGTAGAGTTAGTCTTCATCTCATTCTTTATACATCTCCAACAACACCTACAACTCATCCACATGAGTTAGCCCCACAAGCCATGTTCTTTCATATAAAATGGAAACAACAAGAAAATAGGAAGTTTGGTGAAAATGGGGGGGGGGGGCATCTAGAAGGGAATTGAAGAGTTCGGTTCGTTCCGGACTCTTGTGAGTTAGATAAACTTCGATTCCGTACCGATATATTTATATCAATTAATTAATCCAATTCATTAATCATATCAAATACATAATAACATAATTAATTTCTCCAAGAAATAATTATATTTATGCATTAAATTAATCACCCAGTAATTTATTTAATTCATTAGGTCGTAAATCAATTTATCCAATAAATCAATTTAGACATCCAATGTCCTAGATTAGATATCCAATATCTAATATTCATAATGAGAGAATTAAGCTCGATTCATTCTGTCGTCAATCCTATTGCGCGACTCGGTAGATCCGTCTTAGTCAGCAATGGAAGGAACCAAAGAGTAGTAGCACCACCTAGCCAGCCTGGCGGCCTACACCGTACCCGAACTGAGAACGAATGATTGGGATCATTCAAGAACCATTCTGTCGTGAATACCAGTATACGTATAAACCCTTCTTCCAAATGTCCCGATCAAGTTATAGGGTCACGGTCAGTCAAACCCTATTTATACTTGACGCTATGCATGCGTTAATGCAAATCGAGATCATCGAGCTCTCGTGTATCCAATACAACTAGATCCAATGCTTTGGACAAATACTTAAGATCTCATCTGCCAATAACCGTATAGGAAATATAACCCGTTCACTAACAGGAGAAAGAATTCTATCTTGGTATTCAGTAGGACCTGCTACTAACCCGTCAAGACGTACGTCGAGGTTGACCCCCACCTTCCGTTTTTCTCGATCGAACAACTCTAATGAAAATCTTAACATAACAAGCACATACCTACCAAATCCTCAAGTCGAAGGTTCACGAATACCTATGACAACCTTTCGATTCCGTCATTGACTGTCCCGGAGTGAAATTCGTGTGACGAATCGAGGGTGAGTCGGTTCGAGTATACTAATCCAATTAGCATACCTATAACGTGTGATCCCACTAACCATTAGTGTTCGACAGGCACTCTCCACGTCAAAGAACACATCATACAAGTCTTCACATAAACTTAATGCCCAGTCAAGTTTCATCGACTTGTGAACGATTAAGTATTTGAGCTATAAACCTTTCCAGTGCCGATCCCCTTATCCAATAAGGAGTGGAATGTTTTGCTCTCAGATACACGGACAAGTTTCTATATATATATTTACGAGTCAGGAATGCCAGTAACTGCCAGTAGATAAAGAAACAAACAATTTTCTTATGATAATGATTTACATAATAACAAGTACAATGCCCTCACTCAACATCCTCTGAGTGGCATTCGCGGGCATATTCCTAACAATCTCCCACTTGCACTCAATGCCACACACTATGGTATCTAATACCCATGTTTTCCAGATGACGATCTAAGCTAGTCTGAGAAAGTAGCTTGGTCAGTGAATCAACGACGTTGTCGACTGAGTCTACTCTATGAAGTACAATGTATCCCTTGAGAACAAATTCTCTTAAGAGATGATGTAGGTCACAAGTCGTCCAGGATCAAGTCTAGAGGGGGGTGAATAGACTTATTGAAACTCTTAAACTCTTTTTCACAAAGAGTAAGTTTCTTCAGCTGATGGATAAGCAAATGACTTGGAGTCGTTTGTTCTTAATACGTGCGTAAATCAGCTGATGACGAATATAAAACAAATAATGAAACACTTAATGATGAATGCAGCAGTTAAGGTATGATGCTATAAAACAGTAAAGAACACAGGCAATTATAGTGGTCTCAGAGGAGCGGTAATCCTCTACTAATCCACTTTTCTCCAAACCAGTTGGAGATGAATTCACTATAATTCTCAACCAGTGATAAATATTACAGTGATTCAACTAAATTACAACAGCTTCCAACCAGTGGAAATCCGTGCCGTTGTAACACACTTGACTGTCTTGCACCTCTTGATCCTCAATCCTTGGATGCCTTTACAGTCTCTTAACTTCAACCAGTGAAGTACCCCGAACTCAGGATTATAGACAAGAGTTTTTGTCTTCTCCAACTAAGACCTTGTTCAAGTATGAACTTTTAAAACCACTCTTTTCACGATGCTGTATTTCACTTTAGATAGCTTGAATGCTTTGATCGCTTGAAAGTATGTTCGCACCGGTTAATTATTGTGTGCTCAGCTTCAAATCTTTGGATATATATATAGGTCACGATCTCTGAGCTTTTCCTTCATAGCCGTTGCAAATCTTTTCAACAAATCCGTCCGTTGGAGAGGTAGACTTCATTGTTTTCTTTCTGAATGTTGCAAGGTTGGATTCCCATTATTTTAATCTATCTTTCGACCGTTGTGAAGACTTCTGCATGTGATGAATTATTTAATTCATATCTTTAGCGGGAATCACTCCAATTTGTCTCTTCACGTTGCATGTGACTTTCCGTAATTCTTGACTTTTCAACGCATGCTGACGTGGACTTGGAGTACTTGGCTGATCTCGACTAGGCTGATGTGCAGTTAACTTCTCTGCAGTCTGGACCTCTCTGATGTACACTGTTTAGAACTTGTCTGATCAGATGACTTGTCTGAGGTATCTTGACTGCAGTCTGGTCGAACATCCCTGATGATTATTGTTGACCAGAACTACTCTGACTTGACTCGGCTGTACCTCTCTGATAAACTCAACTGATCTTTAGTACTTAGCCGTTTTTCAGCCTAACTTATTTTTGGCCTATAGAAGATACTCATTTGGTTCTTCTTTATATTTTGCCAAGTTTTTATACTTAACATTATTTGGCCTATGGAAGATACTCATTTGGTTCTTCCTTACATTTTTGCCAAGTAATAAACATTTGAATTTATACTGATGACATCATCAAAATCTAACAAGTATTCCTAACAGATGATACTTACTCTCAATATGTTTGGTACTGTTGTGAAACCTAGGCTCCTTTCCCTGCGCTACAGCTCCATCGTTGTCACAGTACATCGGAACAGGCAGCTCAGCACATGGTATCACTTGAAATTCTCCCAGAAACTTCTTAATACAGAACCCTTCCTTGGAAGCCTCCGAGGCTGCTTGATACTCAGCCTGATAGGTGGAATCAGCACTCGCGCTTTGCTTGGTGCTACACCAAAATACTGCTCCTCTATTAAGAGAAAATATGTAGTCAGAAGTAGACATCGAATCGTCCTTCTGTCCTTGGAACTCCGAATCAGTGAATCCCACCACATCCAATTCTCTACCGCCATACATAAGAACCATATCTCTAGTCCTTCTCAAGAACATGAGAACCTTCTTTACGGCAGTCCAACGTTCCTTAACTAGGTTTGCGTGAAACCTACTTACCACGCTCACAACATGCGCAATGCCAGGTCTCGTACACAACATAGCATACATAAGGCTACTCACGGCCGAATCATATGGTATATTACTCATTTCCTTTCGTTGTTCCTCACTTTGAGGACACATCTTCGAGGAGATTCTTATTCCATGTCGCATCGGAATGAACCCTCTTTTAGAATCATCCATCTTAAATCGCTTTAAGATTTTATCTATATAGAGGGCTTTGGAAAGACTTATCGTTCTCTTTGCTCTATCCCGACAGAGCCGAATATCAAGAATATAGGTTGCCTCTCCCACGTCTTTCATGGAGAAATTACTCGAAAGCCAAGCTTTCACAGAACTGAGTATTCCCACATCATTTCCTACTAGTAGAATGTCATCTACATATAGTACTAAGAATGCGATCTTGCTCCCACTAACCCTCTTGTATACACAAAGTTTCTCTTCCTTTTGAACGAAGTCAAACTCCTTGACCGCCTCGTCAAAATGAAGGTCCAACTACGCGAAGCTTGCTTCAGTTTATAAATGGAATGCTGAATCTTGCACACTTTCTGAATATCGACTTCGGACACAAAGCCTTTAGGCTGCTCCATATAGATTTCCTCCTCGAGGAATCCATTAAGGAAAGCCGTCTTTACATCCATTTGCCATATCTCATAATCATGATAGGCAGCTATATCAAACATCATGCGAATAGACTTGATCATAGCTACGAGCGAGAAGGTATCACGGTAATCAATCCATTCCTTTTGGGTATAACCCTTTGCCACAAGCCTGGCCTTATAGGCGTCAACCTTGCCATCACCATGAGTCTTTCTCTTGTAGATCCACTTGTACCCAATAGGCATTATGCCCTTGGGGTGGTCTACCAGAGTCCAGTCCTGACTGACATGCATCGAGTCTATCTCAGCTTCCATAGCTTCATGCCATTTCGTGGAATCTACATCCGCCATCGCTTGGTCATAGGTCGTTGGGTCGATCTCTTGGCTATCACTTGGAACCTTATGGAGACCCAGCTCCTCCAACTGCACAAGGCCATACCTCTCAGGTAAATGAGACACCCTACTAGACCTACGAGGTGGTTGTACTTGTGTTTTAAAAGGTTTGGTTCCAACTTTTTGTACATGTGTCTCCTCAGGGGTTTCATTGTATTATTCCAAAGAAATACTTCTACCTGCTCCGCCTTCCTGAATGAACTCATCTTCCAGGGAGAGTGCTTGCAAAGCAACAATGATATTTCGATTTTCGGGCATGTAGAATGGATAACCCATCGTCCCATATGGGAATCCAATGAAACGTCCCTTCGCGGACCTCACTTCCAACTTTTCCACCTTAGTCTTCTTGACATAGGCAGGATATTCCCAAATCCTAATGTGATTAATACTTGGTTTCCTGCCCTCTCACATCTCATGTGGAGTTTTAGGAACAGAATTAGAAGGACATCTGTTCAAGATATATGCAGCAGTCAGTAGTGCATACCCCCACAGGTAAATCGGTAAGTCAGTATAGCCCAGCATGGAACGGACCATGTTCAACAAGGTCTGGTTCCTTCTTTCTGACACACCATTTAACTGAGGAGTACTTGGAGGTGTTAGTTGTGATACTATTCCATGTTCCTTAAGGAACTCATCAAACTTCGTACTCATATATTCGCAACCTCGGTCTGACCAAAGTGCTTTGATATGATTTCCAGTTTATTTCTCGACTAGGGCCTTGAATTCCTGGAATTTCTAAAAGGCCTCGGATTTATGTTTCATTAAGTATACTTAACCATACCTAGTATGATCATCTGTAAACATAATGAAATACTGATATCCGTCACGTGCTGCTTCCAAAGCACCACATACATCGGTATGGATTAATCCTAGTTTATCAGCGGCTCTTTCAAATGTCCCTGTGAAGGGGGACTGGTCATTTTGCCTTTAAGTCAAGATTCACAAGTAGGAAAGGGATCCAATTACAATGGACCCATAAGTCCATCCTTTTCCATTTTGTAAACTTTGGTCTGACCAACATGAGCAAGTCTAAGATGCCATTTCAAAACTTGATTAGTTTCATCCCTACCACGCTTCCTAGTCATAGTATTCACAACGACTTTGTTACTGAGGTTTAGATGATACAGTCTATTTAACAATGTAGCAGTACCCACTAGTTTATTTCTAAAATAAATTTTGCAGGAACCATCACCAATGAAAAATGAAAAGCCTTTCCGATCCATGACCGGAATGGATACAATGTTTTTATGCCCCTTGGGCAAAACAAGTACATCTTCTAAAGTTAAAACAAAGTCGGATTCTAAACCCAAAAGAAGTGATCCTATGTCAGTTGCCTCGACACTATGCCCGCTTCCGACAGTAATCATCACTTCCCCAGCTCCAAGCTTCCTACTTTGTTCCAGATCCTGATTCACGGTATAAATATGAGAACTAGCACCAGAATACAGTATCCAAGAAGTAGAAAATACAGTAGCAACAATTTGTTTCCGAAACTAAAATTTCTGTACCTGAAGTGCCATGAAGAATTGGACAGTCTCTAGCCCAGTCGCCCAGCTCACCGCATTTGAGACAAGTGTCCTTCTTCTTGCTCTTCGGAACATCGGGGCATTGCCCTTACCCTTAAGGTCCTGGACTTGTGGTCCCGTCCACTTCTTGGTCTTTTTCTTCTTATTCTTGGACCTCCGAGATCCAGAAGAAATAACAAGAGCAGACTCCTTCATCCGTGGAGTCTTCATCTGAGACTGAGCGATCATTAGTTTGTTCATTAGCCCAACTAAGTTACATGCAATATCGTTGCAGTTGAAGTTCATAACAAACTGTGAGAAGGAATCAGGGAGAGACTGTAGGATAAGATCGGTTTGAAAGAAGCATCCATCTTAAAATCAAGGGCCTCCAATCTCTCGATCATAGATATCATTTTGAGTATGTGGTCCCCAACCTTCTCACCTTCCTTCATCTTCGCATCGAACAGTTGCTTGGATATCTCATATCTAGCAGTTCGACTGTGCTCACAACAAAGCTCGGTTAAGTGAGACAGAATCTGCCTAACAGAAGTCATTTTCTCATGAGCTCTCTGAAGCTCATTAGACATAGAAGCCATCATGTAAGCACGGACTTTTACGTCATCCTTAACCTACTTTTCGTGGTTTTCAATCTCTTCCTGATTGGCTCTTGTCTGCACTGGAGGCACCGGAATGTCCGTCTCTAAGACGTATCCCAGTGCCTCTATACTGAGGACTATCATCAGATTGTGGAGCCAATCCACAAAGTTAGGTCCGATCAAGGTGTTCTTTCCGAGTAGAATTGCGAGTGGGTTCATTGTCATATTGAGAGTTATGTCTGCATTAAGTATGACAGATTTAATTAGTGACTCATTTAATTATGATTTGAGTATAGAATTAAGGTCTTTTATATTCTTATTACCCAGCTCCCACTATTTTTATCGGAATAACACACTCCCATGTGAAATTCGGAAGTATCGTTCGCTCTACTTCATAGTGGTGATCGAGTTATTTATAAGTTTTAATAGAGGGCAACCGAACAGGTTTCTAGTCTATTAATTTTCATAAAGTGTTGTCCAACACCAACCCATCTAATGGATGATTCGATCTTCTTTTTCCCCTTGTTCACTCCTTCAACCTATACGATTTCTATGGTTCGTGAACAAGTTAAGCTTATACCATCGACGCAAATCAGTTTCACAATTGAATCTTATCCGGCAACCTATCAGGTTTCTAGGGATAAAATTTGCTCCAACCGAAGGCATCCAATGTGCTCCCGGTAATTTATACATCCTCCCCGAACTACTACCCCGATAACTCGGAAGCATAGCACATCCGGTTTGTATTTCAATTTCCCGAAAGCTCGATGGAGGGAAGGAAAACCTTGAAACCTTATAAACTTAAGAATTTGTCGTGGGAGAATTTTCGCGATTAATGTTACACTTTGCACATTAATTCATTTAAGCGTGTTTGTAGCATTCATACAATATGAATAACCATTCACAACCTAGTTGCTACCAACATGTAGTTCATGGACCGTTCCTAGAATCAAAAACTACATAATCTAATTACAAGTCTTCGGTCTTGAATATTCGTCTTCTCGAACGGATCTTCCTCCAGTCTTCGTCATTACATATAAATTTTATATTGAAAAATTGCATCCTAGATACAAATATTTCTAGTAAAATAAATATGATCGAAAAACTGAACGATTCAAAACTAAGTCCATGAACCACATCCCCATTCAAAAGCATTCATCCAATAAATACTATATAAACGGATACAGCGTATAAATATATATCGATCCAATCGATAAATAGAATTGAACCAATCAATTCACACAACCGGTAATATGAAAACATTCAAAGTATTCGGTCACCCATAAATATTCCAATTAATCAAATTTCCCTTATAAAATAAAATACCATAAATCATTTTAATCATATTAAATCCAATTTAACATGCAGGAGATTAATTTTCTGGAATACACGAAAAAATCGAGTCGGGGCGAAACTACCTGCCAGACATGGCCCGTGCCGATTGGCACGGTCGGGTTGTCCTTGACAGTCTACCGACCAGACACGGCCCGTTCCGAATGGCACGGTCGGGTTACCCCGAAAGCTTCTAAAGCTTTCCTGCCAGACACGGCCGTGTCAAATGACACGGTCGGGTCATCCCGGCAATTTCCTTCCCTTTGTCCGAAAAGTCGTCCAACGGCGATTCGGGGCAAGATTTTCGACCGGATATCCAATATCTATATTTTCCGACTTTCATATCTTCAATATAAATCACATTTCCCATAAATTAAAGATTTATAATTAGATATAAACTTACAAAAATACAACTACAACGAACGAAAAACATACACCACGATTATGACTATAAAAGATTCTGAATCATTCACCATCCAATCAAGCATTCAAAATGAAAATATCGTATATACGATCGCAAGACCTACGCTCTGATACCACTGTTGGGATTCGGTGCCTAAATCGAAGGCCCAGCGGAAGCGGTAAAATGAAAATTAATTCGATCTGAATCCCTATGAGGATCGATCGACCTACGTATATACGAATATTAAATGAAACACAAGAGATACAAGAAACATACCCTTGTAGTCCGTTGATTTGAATAGTGTCCTCTTGAGATATTCCCCAAGCTTTAGTTGATTTCTCTATGATCCAAACGCTCCAAGCTCTTGGATGATTCAACGCCGAAAGCAACGCGTCTCTACTTGCCACGCGCCGGAGAAACGAACGGAATGACGATCACCTTGCTATCCTCCAAGGATACGTCTAGAGCTAGGATGATGAAGCTTTCGATTGTGATTATAGCACTCTAAGTGTATAACTCACCATCTCTCTTTGATTTCTTTATTTTTCTCCAAGAACCACCAAGAAGAAATGAACAAGAAGATGAAGACAATTGAGAAAATTATTTTCTATCTCTCTCACTTGAACTCACGGTTGGTAGAAAAATGAAATGGGGTGGTAGAGTTAGTCTTCATCTCATTCTTTATACATCTCCAACAACACCTACAACTCATCCACATGAGTTAGCCCCACAAGCCATGTTCTTTCATTTAAAATGGAAACAACAAGACAAGAGGAAGTTTGGTGGAAATGGGGGGCAGCCCATCTAGAAGGGAATTGAAGAGTTAGGTTCGTTCCGGACTCTCGTAAGTCCAAACAGATAAACTCCAATTCCGTTCCGATGTATTTATATCAATTAATTAATCCAATTAATTAATCATATCAAATACATAATAACATAATTAATTTCTCCAATAAATAATTATATTTATGAATTAAATTAACCAGCCAGTAATTTATTTAATTCATTAGGCCATAAATCAATTTATCCAATAAATCAATTTAGACATCCAATGTCCCAGATTAGATATCCAATATCTAATATTCATATTGAGAGAATTCGTTCCATTGTCAATCCTGTTGCGCAACTCGGTAGGTCCATCTCAGTCAGCAATGGGAGGAACCAAAGAGTACTAGCACCACCTAGCCACTACACCGTACCCCAACTGAGAACGAATGCTTGGGATCATTCAAGAACCATTTGATCGTGAATACCAGTATACGTATAAACTCTTATTTCAAATGTCCCGATCAAATTATAGGGTCACGGTCAGTCAAACCCTATTTGTGCTTGATGCTCTGCATGCGTTAATGGAAATCGAGATCATCGAGCTCTCGTGTATCCAATACAACTAGCTCCAATGCTTTGGCCAAAGACTTATGATCTCATCTGCCAATAACCGCATAGGACATATGACCTGTTCACTCAGGATAAAGAATTCTATCTTGGTATTCAGTAGGACCTGCTACTTGCCCGTCAAGACGCACGTCGAGGTTCACCCTCACCTTTCGGTTTTCGGGGTCGAACTACTCTAGTGAAAATCTTAATGTCACAAGCACATCCCTACCAAATCCTTAAGTCTAAGGTTCACGAATACCTATCACAACCTTTCGATTCCGTCATTGACTGTCCTGGAGTGAAATCCGTGTGACGAATCGAGGGTGAGTCGGTTCGAGTATACTAATCCAATTAGCATACCTATAACGAGTGCTCCCACTAACCATTAGTGTTCGATAGGAACTCTCTACATCAAAGAACATGTCATACAAGTCTTCACATAAACTTAATGCCCAGTCAAGTTTCATCTACTTGCGAACGATTAAGTATTTGAGCTATAAACCTTTCCAGTGCCGATCCCCTTATCCAATAAGGAGCGGAATGTTTTGCTCTCAAATACACGGACTAGTTTCTATATATATTTACAAGTCAGGAATGCCAGTAACTGCCAGTAAATAAAGAAACAAACAATTTCCTTATGATAATGATTTACATAATAACAAGTACAATGCCCTCACTCAATATCCTCGGAGTGGCATTCGATGGCATATTCCTAACAGAAACTTCATACAGCCCATCCAAACAGTAAGAGATCTTCCTACAGAGTCCGATCCTATCGTGCCTACATCATTATACAGCAGAAGTGAAGAGAGTTGGATACATCAATCTTGCTGCAGGAGTTTTACTTGGGAAAAGTAAAACACATCCAACGGAACTGAAGAATAGTTTTAAACCATTTTGAAATAAACTTTGTTTATTCATAAAGTATTAACGGTTAAAGCAGCATTTATTGCTGATAGGACAACATTAAATGTGGCCAAAAAAGACAACAGTCTGAACGCGCTGAAGAGCATTTAATGCAAAGTCAAAAAGAATGTTTGAAGCATTAAATGTGAATCGCCTTTAATTCAAACATTCTGCAGCCGCCAATCAGAGCTGTCTAAATCTCACCAATCGACCAACGGCTACATTTATAATGGATATATTTTCAAGGTTATAAATAGCCCCAAACACGAGGACATTAAATACTTACTGAACTTTGCGCATTACATATGACAATCAGTTCTGAAAATCAGAATATGAAGCTAAGAAAGGGTTGTATATTTCCTGAGCATACAACATTATCAAAGAGAAGAAGTATACAGTCCTCAATGCAAACAGCATAACATACAGCAATCGCTCGTCAAAGCATACAGTTGGTGTTTGAACTTGTTCTACCCTGTCTTTCCCGTTGAGATCAACCTTATCCATGTGTAGACTAAGTCCTTGCTAGTTACGGCTTGTATGGGAAAAATAGCATTAAAGACGAATCTTCAATCTGTGTGAGAAGAAGCAAGTAGAAAGAGCTAAAGCCAATCTGTGTGAATGGTCCAATCTGTGTTCACTGTATCAATCTGTGTGAACGATACAGAGACAGGTTTAGTTAAAGTCACGTAGTTGTGTACGTAGTGATTTTAATAAATATTTTACTCCTGTGTGGAGGACCAGTGGACGTAGAAGGGTTTACCTCGAACCACTTATATTAGTATGTTATTTAAATTTCGGCCTTACTATTTTCATTTATAACTATGAGTTATATTACACATTGTGAAAACCCTGTAAGCATCAAGCAAACAAGAGAGTACCTAGTTGTTGTACTTACAACAACTCAATATTACTCTTGAAACTTATTCTATTCTCCCTTTCTACGTTGTTTACTGTATGCTCTGTCACCAACAAGTGGTATCAGAGCAGTTGAATCGAAAAAGAATCAGTCGATTTTTAACTGAGTCATATCCCCAAATCACTAGCTTTTAAAAACTTTGTATTATATTTCCATCATCTATCATATTTCTAAAATCGACACCTCCATGATAAATAAAGTTCCTATGTTTTTTGTTAACGAATTTGATGACTGGAGAATTAGGATGGAAGCCCAGCTTGCAGCCATGCACGAAGAGATGATTTTTTTCATCCAGGACGGACCTATCAAGATTATGAAGGTCAATACAGCCGCAAGAATGGAAGGGCAACCCTATGCAGAGATGCTCGAAAAGGAGTGCAATCAATATACGACTGATGAGCGCAAGTGTGCAATCTGGATAACGTCGCCAAGAATGCGCTATTTGTCACTCTCGACAAAGGCACATTCTCTAGGGTAAAAAGCAGTCAGACAGCCAAATAAATCTGGGAAAAACTCAAGCTCATTTGCGAGGGAACTGAGCTCTCAAAAGAAAATAAAATTTCAAAACTAACTCAGCAATTTGAGTCTTTCGAGATGAAACCTACAAAAACGCTTGAGGAGCTTGACCTCAGATTTACCGGCATTATCGGTGAGCTTGAATCATTGGATAAAGTGTACACCCAAAAGGAGAAAAATTTGAAAATATTTAGATCACTCACTATCCTATGGGACATAAAAACCACAGTTATGCGTGTGTCCTGTAACTTAAATTATATTTCTACTTTTGTTCTCTTTTCTGACCTAAAGACATTCGAGTATGATATAGATAGGAGAGAGAAATCTGAAGAGTCGCCTGCCAAGACTACAAAACTGACTGTTGTATCTGACAGAAGACATAGTTCAGCACCCAGCACATCCAAGTCGGCATACAAGGCAGCAGACAGCGACGATGACATCCTATCACAAGATGAAATAGCCTTGCTCATGCATAAATTCAAGAAGTTCATCAAACAGTCTGGAAAGGCCTTATACAGGCCCAAGCCATTTAATAGTGTAAGCTCTGAATCCCCTTTATCCGGTGATTCTAACCTATGTTATAATTGTAGAAAGCCAGGATATTATGCAAATAAGTGTCCTCATCCAAAATTACAAAGTTGCCCTCGCCCGCATTGAACATGACCGAGGATTGCCTACAGGCGATCAATGACAGTGACTCCTCCGATGATGAAATTGACGATAAAGCATACATGTGTTTTATGGCCAAAGAAATAGAGGATGGTGATGGCAGTGATGATGAACTAAGCTTAAACTAAACTATTCCTACCAATGCATCGCATACTTTTGAAAACATGATGAATGAATTTAAAAACATTCGAAAAGCCTATGAGACACTCAAATGAGAAAATATACAGCTCGCAATTTTAAACATGGAGCTGAAAGACGAAAATGACTTGCTCAAAAACAAGTACGAAAATAGGTCTTTGGATTGCGAAGAGAGCAAAGTCACTTATGAAAAACTCATTGAAAGCAACCATCAACTTTCAAAAGATCTGAATGAGGCAAAGTCTCATACTGAGTGCAAGACAAATGATTATGCCTTGCTCGAAGCTAAAGTAAAAACTCTCGAGAAATGAGAAGGAGAACTCGAGACCATCCTGAAATCATTTGAAAAATCTTCTAGAAGGATGAAAGAAGTTCTAAGCAATGGGCAGCATGTCCATGATAAACGTGGATATAACTCCCATAAGGGAAATACGGTGTTTGTCAGGGGAGTGGAACCCATTCCTGAACCCGAAGAGGCCATGAGTCCTGCAAAGGTTACAGATGTCCCTCCCCGTACAACAAAGGCTGCGATTTCCCCTAGTTCCTATCATAAACAGCGGAAACCTCAGCCTCCCAGACCTGTGAGACGTAATCAACAGTATGCTCCCCGATCATACCAACAGCGCCAACAGCCATTCAAAAAGAAGGCTGTATCTAAGTATCAGAGGCACCTACCTCAGTACTACCAACAGTATAGTGCGCCTAGATACTAGATACAGGAGCCCCATTATCGATCCAGGAAGCAGTCCACCGCGCAGTACCACCAACAGCTCTGTGAATCCAACTGGAAACCTAGAAGGCAAGCTGTAAGGCCGAAGAAAATGGTTCCCCCTCCAAGATGGCAATCGTACTGGAATCATAACCTTAGACTTTTCATACATAATAATCAAGGTTACAGCGAATACATGTCTGCCCCATGTAAATATCGCAAGACTGGACCAAAAGAAATCTACATCAAACCAATTGTTGTCAGGCAAATTTGGGTACCAAAAGGCACTAACATCCTGAATAATCAAAGGGGACCTAAATCTACCTAAACTCTTTGCTTACAGGATATCAAAGAAAAGGACATCTGGTACTTTGACAGCAGATGTTCTCGGCATATGAAAGGTGATATTAGCAAGCTGTCAGATTATGTGGAAGGTCGTGGTTTAAAGGTACGCTTCGGTGGCAAATCCAAAGGAAGAATAAGAGGGAAAGGAACCCTGCTTGTAGGAAAGTTTAAAGTTACTAGCGAAGCCTATGTTTAAGGCATACAGTATAATTTACTTGGTATTAGCCAGTCCTGCAAACAGTTCTCGGTCAAATTCTATATAGATCACTATAGGGTAAAGGACATCAACACCAAGGAAGTCGTCCTCACAGGTGTTGGAGTAATGTCGGATAATGCGCCGTGTTGCGAAAGCGTAAATTAAAAGTGCGGAAATTAAACGACACAAGGATTTATAGCGGTTCGGCCAAACATGCCTACGTCCTCTCTCGATGTATCTTTTTCTATAGGTTAAAGATCAAAACCTAGGCACCTCTCTTCTATCGGTTGAGGGATTACTGTTACAAGCTCGTCTTCTATCAGTCCGAGTAAAACCGTTCTCTTACTTGTCTTTTTGTCGGTCCAAGTTAAACCGTTTTCCTTTTCTATTGGACAAGGAATCAACCACTCTAGCTTTCTATCAGTACTAGATAAACCTCACTAAGATAGCGATTGCGATTCTAAAAATGTCGGATCCTTGATCCTAATAACACCGAATCCAATCGTATCTTTTCTTTTTCTCACTCGTGTATGATTTTGTGTATAACACTCAATCACTCTAATTTAAGCTCAAGACCAACAACTATAATGTTTACAATGATATCTCAAGTGTATATGAATTGCTCAATGTTGTTGTGTGGATTGATACCAACTCACTTGGTATTTATAGCCTTCTTCCACAAACTAGCCGGTACTGCCAGTTATTAGCGTGCGCTAGGTTTCTTTCCTTAGCGTGCGCTATCGCGTATATTTGCCTTAACGTATGTTATGTACTGCATGTTACGTACGTTAACGTCTTCCATTTTCAGTCCAGTGGCTACTGTCTCTGACTATTAGCGTGCGCTAATACTTCCTCGTAGCATGCGCTAATCTTGCATCATTACATGCGTCATATATCCGTTTATACTTTTTGACTTGCATCAGATTCTTTCCAACGTATTGATTTACTTGATTCAAACTTGATATTTAGCGTGCGCTAAATATCACTTGTTGCGTGCGCTAAGATGACTTCACTACATGTGTCATTCTGTGTTTGAATTCTCTTCACAACGGTAATATGGGCTCGATAGCGTGCGTTAGATATAATGAGTAGCGTGCATTATCCTCATCAGGTGACTTCACTTCAGGTTACTTCGAACTCGTCTAATCTGCAGCCGGGACCCGGTAGCGTACGCTAACTTATATGTCTAGCGTGCACTAGCTTTATATTTTGTCCAGCTTTTTGCATCTTCGTCTGCTTCGATGTTTTGCTTCGCCTCGATGTTGTTTTGCTTTGTTTAGCAACTTAAACATCAAAACACTATTTATTAATATGTGGAATAAATATTCCAACAATCTCCCCCTTTTTGATGATTACAAAACAACCCTTGAATTGGATAAAACCTGCAACATATATATATATATATATATATATGTATATATATATATATATGTACGTTTCAAAGTTTTCGACTTTGATCGTTTCGTTAGTTTCACCCATTCTTTTCTTTTACTATCATTTTCGACTACTTCATTTCGTATTTTTCAACTCCTTCGTTTATCCCCCTTTTGTATGCTTTCTTCTCCTTTTCGACTTCTTCGATTTTTATTATTTATTTTTCTTGTCATATCTTTCATGACGCTTTTTATCAACGCTTTTTATCCGATTAAATTTCTTCTCCTCCTTTTTGTATTCACAAAAAGTGTAAAAAAAATATAGAGGATACCAATTTGAAGATGCAAAAAATATGCATGAATATAAAAAATATGAAATAATAGGAAATATCTCCCCCTGAAAATATTATCTCCCCCTTTGTAAAATATCAATTTGATAAAAATTAATTTTTGGGGATCTAACCGAAAGATATTTGAAACAATTGTTCCTTTAGAAATCCAAATTTTTTTAACTTTAATCGTCCGTCTTGGGCTTTTGCAATTTGAAATGTGATGTCTGATTTTCAAACATTTTGCACAATGGGGTATTTTGAAATTTACGGATTCGTTTTTAAAACGTGGTTTGAATCCTAACCCATGTTTATTTAAAGTTTATTTTTGAACCGAGAGCATATTTTTAAATTTCTCGTTTCCGAGCGAATTTCTTTGTTAAATTTTTTAGCTCGGTTTGAACTTTAACAAGATCATTCTTTAAAATATTTTCATTTTCAAGACATTTTGAATGATCGATCTCAACAAATTTCCCTTTTTCAAGAATGTTAGAATTTTCAATTTCCAAATATTTATATTTAGATTTGAGGGATTTAATCTCATTTAAAGCATTTTGATAATCGGTATGTAATAACTCGATTGCTTCAAAAAGTTCGTTGTAAGAATTACTTACTTGGCTTTCGACGTCGCTATCGTCGAATGAACTTCGTGCCATAAGAGCGAGATTATTTTGATTGAGATCATCATCTTCATCTTCATCGCTCCATATTGCTTGATTTTTTACTTCGTGAGTTGCCTCTAACTTTTTCCAGATTTCTTTGGCACTATTACACGAGGAAATATGATCGAGATCTTTCGGATTTAATGTACAATAAAGCATTTGCGTTGCCTTACAATTTTGGTGGTCGTTCTCCCAATCCATATCATCATATTCTTCGAAACTTTTTATAGTCCCGTTGGAATTCGTGGGAATTTTCGGACCTAGACATATGATCTTCCAGAGCTCAATATCATAAGCTCGGATGAAGATTGACATCTTCTTTTTCCACTTCATATAATTTGATCTGTCGAAGAATGGAGATTGGTTCGACACAAGATCTTCATTCGGTGCAAATTGGAATGCCATTTGGATCGACTCCTCGGATGTTAAGCCGTGTATTGGAGAACTGCTCTGATACCAATTGTTGGAGTAATATCAGATAATGCGCCGTGTTGCGGAAGCATAAATTAAATATGCGGAAATTAAACGACACAAGGATTTATAGAGGTTCGGCCAAATGTGCCTACGTACTCTCTCGATGTATCTTTTTCTATAGGTTAAGGATCAAAACCTCTGCACCTATCTTCTATCGGTCGAGGGATTACCGTTACAAGCTCGTCTTCTATCGGTCCGAGTAAAACCGTTCTCTTACTTGTCTTTTTGTCAGTCCAAGTTAAACCGTTTTCCTTTTCTATTGGACAAGTAATCAACCACTCTAGCTTTCTATAGGTACTAGATAAACCTCACTAAGATATCGATTGCGATTCTAACAATGTCGGATCCTTGATCCTAATAACACCGAATCCAATCGTATCTTTTCTTTTTCTCACTCATGTATGATCTTGTGTATAACACTCAATCACTCTAATTTAATCTCAAGAACAACAACTATAATGTTTACAATGATATCTCAAGTGTATATGAATTGCTCAATGTTGTTGTGTGGATTGATACCAACTCACTTGGTATTAATAGCCTTCTTCCACAAACTAGCTGTTACTGCTGTAATACCCGAGATTTCTGATGTGTATCTGAACCTGGTGATATTGTATTTATTTCATTTTGATCTGAGTATTTTCCTCCGTATTTCATGTTTCTGTGTTGTTGAGCATATAATTTAATGCAAGTTGTTCATACTTGCGTTTTTGTGCACTTGTAGCGCACGCTAACATCTTAGCGTTAGCGCGCTCTATTTGGGTCAGCTAGCGCACGTTACGTATGAGTTGTAGCGCGCGCTACACGTAGTCAGCATGATTGAGAAATGTTGGTAGGTGAGATCAGGCCGCGGATTTCGTTGGGATTATGTCGGGATGAACCTAGACGGCTTTCGGGAAAAGTCGAGTCAACGCGGTAGCGCACGCTAATGATATGAGGATAGCGCACGCTAAACACTGAGTACAGTGAAGTCAGTAAGCTGCATATGACCTGTAACACCCCCAGATTTAACCGGAAATATTACAGCGCCGTGGGCCCCGAGATGGAACCCACAAGGCTAAAAGAAATTTTCGCAAACATTTACAAATGCCCAAGAGGCCAACGACGGTACTATCTTTAAAAATTCACAAGGACATATAAAATCCATTTATCAAAAACCGTCGTAAAAACTCATTTGAAATCGCAATGCCAAACAGCCAACACTCAAAAGTTTAGAAAACGATTTCCAAAGTAACCTCAGTTACTAGATACCAAAAGAGCGTCTCAAAATACTCACGCAGCGGAAAAAGGCCAACCAAAAAGATACTCTAGCAGCGGAATACAAGAACCAATCAAGAAACTCAATGCACACAACATGTCCTAGCCAGTATCCTCCGGGAAGCTCATCTCTTCACGACCGCTACAAGCTCGATACTCCAAGAACCTAAAAAGAAATCCCACGACGGGGTCAGCCATAATATCCAACAATGATAACCGTCACATCACATTAATAATAACATACCAATGAGAATACAACATAAGAATACGACCAATGTAATCTTACCGCCATAACTTTGCTTACTCAAGTGATTCTCATCGAGTAACCATTATCACATTTCACATCCCGTACTCGATTTACCAATAAACTCGAACATAATATAAGTCTTGTACCTCAAACAATACTCAAGGTTCTCAAACTATCATAACCAACTCACGATACGGAAATATACCATTTCGACCAATACGATCCATCGAATAAAATAATCATATCTCTAGACGATTTCCGATCTTCCTTCAAGACAAATACCAAAGGAATTACGGATCATACCTCGAGATATGATGTTCCACGATAATCATACCTGTCTAATCCGAGATCGATCAATGCAATACGGACAAGGTCCTAACACAAGATCTTCAAATGCATACTCATATGACCACGTCAATATGATCACAACAATAACAATCATGTATACTCAATGGAAATCCGATCCGGCTCCTCAAGATAGATCCCTTTGTTGATCCTATCAGATCAACATAAGGTGGATAACTAACAATACACATGTGAACAACAACACATGATAAAATCAATGATGCGAATTCACAAGATTCCATCAACACAATACTGGTAATCCAACGATCCAGCGCCCTCAGCATAGATCCCCATGATGATCCCGTCAAACCAACGCATGGTGGAAAACCTGTCCAACGATCCAGCGCCCTCAGCATAGATCCCCATGATGATCCCGTCGAACCAACGCATGGTGGACATCCGATCCAGCGCCCTCAGCATAGATACTCATAATCCCATCGGATTATTTACACAATATGATCAACACAATATGCATACACATATGCAAATCAACACGTTCATCAACATGAACAACATGACATTTACTAGGACGACTTCATGTTCAACAACATGAAAGAAAATGTACGAGGCCAAAATAAATAACATTAAACCATAATCAATATGAAATACTTGCCCCGAGTCCCTCAAGAGCAACCTCGATGTCCAATCATCACCGAAGATTATCCTCAATGCTCGGCGATCCAAATACCCAGAGTTCACAATAATAATAATCATCGCTATATGCATTATAAACGAAATGAAATCGAAACCATTCATTAAATATTATAATCGAGCAAGTAATAACTTGCCTCGATACCGATACCACGAAGGCGCTGCCGAACACGTTGCCTTTGTCTACGAGTTCCTCGGCCCGATCAAGAGCAATACAATGGACATACTCGAACACGACCGCAATATCCGGTTATAAACACCGATCGATAAACTTGACCTATAACAATAATCGATTAACCAACAATCCGATAATAATCAACAACCGCCAAAACCAATTCACAAACACAACGACACAACAATATCTCGATTAACCACAAGTCCGATCAAACCAACTAAAGCGATCACGAATTCATAACCGAAATGAATATATTACCTGCTGTTGACTTAGCGCACGTTAATCTTTAACCGTAGCGTACGCTAAGTTGTTCCCGATAGCGTGCGCTAGCCAGTAGGTTTAGGGTGCGTTAATAACGTGCAGTTACATGCATTTCGGATACCGATCAACATCTGGCGATTATCAAAAACTCTTAGTGATTCTGAATCATGTTCATAGCTATCAATCAACGAAATCCAATATCCTTTAACATATAGGTAATCATCCGACTTTTAATTCAAGTCATATATTCATATTTCATCTCTCTTAATATCAACAACCTAAACACCAAGAACTCATAATCATGCCATGTTTCACAATCATATGAAGGAACCAACAATAACAACATCACAAATCCGAATTGAAGGAAGACATTATCCAACATATCCCTTTGAAGATAACAACACATTCGAAACCATCCAATTCATATCAATATCTTCATATCAACAATAACATTATCATAATCCGGTAATCCAACTCATAATCGTACTTATGAACTTGTTTATATGATAATCATCAGCTCAAGAACATCATATACAATCCAAAACGAAATCTCAAAGTGAAGAGTAATTACCTTTTTGAAGGAATGGATTGATTTCCAAGGTTGAATCCATTTCCAAGAATCACCCATGATTTCAAGCTTCAAACGTTGTTATGGATGATTAACTTCACCTTAATCCAGTGTATTGAACCTCAAATATAGCCCAACTCTCTCTCTCGGCTGAAAGAAGGAAGAATGATGAAATGTTTAATAACACCCTTCTGTCCCTTTTTATAATATTCATTATTAGCGTGCGCTAACATCTCATGTTTAGCGTGCGCTACCGCCTTAGCGTGCGCTAACTGACTTTGTTAGCGTGCGCTATCGAGGCCCAGAGGCTACTGTCTTGCTTCGTAAACTAACTTACGTACGTAATGCCTATGCATTAACGTACGTAAATCATCCTGCTTAGCGTACGCAAGTCATTTACCTTAGCGTGCGCTAATACCAGTTGACTTGCTACAGTCTACACCTACCCCGAAGATGCTCGCGACCCCACAAGCCGAAATCGACCAATAAAGCCAAGATTCCCTGTTGACCGATATATAGTTAGCGTGCGCTAATCAACATGCATTAGCGTGCGCTAACACTACATTACAACATCCGTTGACTTATCAGAACGTGCGCCGAAAGTGGCCTGGTCTACGCATAGATTCCTTCTGATCTGACTGCATTAGCGTGCGCTACATTCTGCCTCTAGCGTGCGCTAACCATGAACGATAGCGTGCGCTATACTTGACCATTAGCGCGCGCTAGTCAGGCTATACTTAGCCATTTCCAACTCTTCTCGTCCAACGTCTCAACATACAGAATACGAACATACGGCATACTGAATACATATACTTCTTAAATGTAATTGTCAACCAAATATGACAATTATACCAATACAGATGTCTCAGTCCTTTATTTATTTTATCCCTACTGTACAGATTCCACGCTGTACAATATAACTCGGATAAAATAATATCAAACAACAGTAGTAGAATTTCCAGATATTACATGACCGTTAGCGCACGCTATGTATATGGACTAGCGCGCGCTAATAACCCTTTTCTATATATAGGACAGCACACTTTTTCATTTTTTCAGATCTTTTCACTTCCCAAAACCGAATTCTTAGACTTATAAGTTAGTTCCTCAATCCTCAACCTCTCATATCATCCTCCTAGCACGAGTTTGAAGATTGTAGATCATTGGAGATTGGTGTCCAAGCCCTCGGTGTTGGATTTCTTCAAGTTCCTTCGCGTTCTTCACTACATTGAGGTAGGGGTGTTCAAAACTACCCGACCCGGTTGACCCGGCCCAATTACCCGACTACCCGGGAACTTTTTACCGGGTAATTTTTTTAATTACCTAAATTTAACGGGTCGGGTACCCGGCCCGCTAATTATGTGAGTTACTGGGCCGGGTAATGGGCCGACCAAATAAAATTATCGGGTACCCGCCGACCCGGTAACTTTTTTTTTTATTTTCTCACTACATATGTTATTTTAACCATTTTAAATATTATGTATAGAATTAGTATGTATTTACTTATATTTTAATAATATTAACATTACAAATACTTATGTAAAATTTGGTCCATATTAATTTTAAGCTCTAATTTTTTTTCCTTTTCATGAATCATATTTTTTTATAATTTAAATCTCATTAACTATTTAAATTATGACATCAAAATTACAAAACTGAGTATGTATTAATATAATATAGTAGTCTAATTTCAAAGTGAATAGATTAAATATTTCATATAATGTCTTAATATATTAGAACCAGTGATAATAAAATGAATGTTATAATTATTGTAAACAATTTCTTACTTTTAATTTTTTTTTGTAGAAGTCAATTGAGCAAATAAATTAAATTAAAGTTAAATTTTCTTAATATTTGATTTAATCATAACGCGTGACTTCAAAATTAGAATCAATTCTTGCTAATTTAAAAATAAAATATTTTTTGTTGAACTAAAAGTTGAAAAAAATATAACAAAAAAATCATATATATATATATATATATAATTATAATAATAATAATTAATATATGAAAAAAAACTCGGGTACCCGGTACCCGGGTGACCCGACCCGGAATGCCGGGTACCCAAAAAAGTGGGTACCCGGGTTTTATGGGCCGGGCCATGGGCCGCTTAAATAGGTACCCGAAGTTCCCGAGTACCCGAAAAAGCGGGTACCCGAAAAGCCGGGTACCCGCTTATGAACACCCCTACTTTGAGGTAGGTGATTCTTCACCAATATTAGTAATATTCTGAAGGACGTTTTGATCATGATTTTGGATTATCTAGTCAGTTAGATTCGTACGTAGTCGAACATCATATTGTTAGAAGGATATTTTCGATGTTTCAGTACTTCTTCATCGTATAAACCATTGAACCCTTTGTGTTTGAACTCATAGCATATTCATGAAGCTTCAAAACCGATTATGACCAGTTTATGCAGATTATCAAGTTCTTATGTCTTTACATAATGGAATCATACGTTTTGGGACATAGAATGGATGGAACTTAGGATACTTTCTTGAAGATCAAGATGAATTATGGTGTTGTGATAATTATACGTATCCTTGTATCTCGTAGTCGTTTTATCCGTAAAGATCTTTCACAAACTGTATGAGCATGATACGTATGGAGATGACATGTATTAGCACTGAAGATTTCATGAGTTTCATCACCATTAGATCAAGTCTACTGCCCAGTAGTAAACTGCCATGCATGGTTAGCGCATGCTAAGATATGTATATTAACGTGCGCTATCGAGAATGAGTAACGTACGCTACGTCTGATACGTAACGTACGCTATGTCATCAGGCGAGTCAGTCGGCTGATCAGAGAGGATTGTCAGTACATAAGTTAGCGTACGCTAGACTTCGTCGTTTACGTACGCTAACGGGCAGGCTTAGCGCACGTTACGCAGTGTACGTAGCGCACGCTAAGTAGTTCAGGCAGATTTCATTTTTAGAGGTTTCGGCCGTAGACCGGATTGTTAGACATTCGTACGACTTGAGATGAATTCTATATTATTTCTTTTGTTAAGGATCGAGCTTTGCTACGTTGATCGAAGGAGACGGCCTTCGAGTGTGTTGAGATCGTTGGAGTAAATAGTTCTTGCCATCTTTGAGGAAAGTATCGTATTTTAAGCTTGCTAATATTGCATTGTTGATCATGTGTACGATTTATTCGTGTTGTTGAACATGAGACTATATTCTTTGAGTTGTCATGATATTTACGTCGATGAATGTGTTGATTTGCATATGTGTATGCATAACTATAATGTTTGTGTTGTAAATGATCCGAGGGGATCATGAGGATCTATGCTGAGGGCGCTGGATCGAATGTCCACCATGCGTTGGTCCGACGGGATCATCATGGGGATCTATGCTGAGGGCGCTGGATCGTTGGACAGGTTTTCCACCATGCGTTGGTCCTACGGGATCATCATGGGGATCTATACCGAGGGCGCTGGATCGTTGGATTACCCCATATTGTGTTGATGGAATTATGAGGATTCACATCGTTGGATTCCGATGACGGAAGTACATTTTGTATGTTTTATGATGCACTGGTGATTTATGTTTTATGATACTTGTACTAGCATCGTTTTGCTAACCCCTTCGGGGGTGGACATTTGTTTGATGTTCAGGTAGCCGAGGAGCGGGGAAGCAGCCATAGTACCGACATGACGATGAAGTGGCTCAGTGATGTAGATTATGTTGTCTTATTTTCCGGTTATTTCAGTACTCGAGTACGTTTATGTTGTTATTGTATTGGGGACATTTTGTAATAATGAACTTATTTGAATTGTCGAACGAGTTTCGAATTTCCTTTTATTAATGACACTTTTGTATTATTTCCATATTTTCAAATTAGCCTTGTAAATTCTTATACAAAGGATTTACGGCACTGTAATTACTCCGAATATCTCGGGGTGTTACAACTGCCAGTTATTAGCGTGCGCTATCGCGTATATTTGCCTTAACGTACGTTATGTACTGCATGTTACGTACGGTAACGTCTTCCAATTTCAGTCCAGTGGCTACTGTCTCTGACTATTAGCGTGCGCTAATACTTCCTTGTAGTGTGCGCTAATCTTGCATCATTGCATGCGTCATATACCCATTTATACTTTTTGACTTGCATCAGATTCTTCCCAATGGATTGATTGACTTGATTCAAACTTGATATTTAGCGTGTGCTAAATATCACTTGTTGCGTGCGCTAAGATGACTTCACTGCATACGTCATTCTGTGTTTGAATTCTCTTCACAATGGTAATATGGGCTCGATAGCGTGCGTTAGATATAATGAGTAGTGTGCGCTATCCTCATCAGGTGACTTCACTTCAGGATACTTCGAACTCGTCTGATCTGCAGCCGGGACCCGTTAGCGTGCGCTAACTTATATGTCTAGCGTGCGCTAGCTTTGTATTTTGTCCAGCTTTTTGCGTCTTCTTCTACTTCGATGTTTTGCTTCGCCTCGATGTTGTTTTGCTTTGTTTAGCAAATTAATCATCAAAACACTATTTATTAATGTGGAATAAATATTCCAACAACAGGAAGCTGATCAGGTAATATGTACATTGCTGACCGGAAGCCGCCGAGCTCCACCATTCCATGTTTTGTTTCCAAAGGCACTGCAAATCAAAGCTGCATATGGCACAAAAGGATGTCAAACATCAACTTCAAGACTATCAACAAACTCGCTAGACAGGGAATGGTCAGAGGTTTGCCCGATGTATCATTTCATAAAAATATCATATGTGGACCCTGACAGAAAGGAAAGCAAGTTAAAACCACCCTGAAAAGCAAGTCATACCTGACTACCCACAGGGTACTGAATATGTTACACATAGACCTCTAAGGCCCTCTAGACCGTGTGAGTTTGGGAGGTAAGAAATACTGTCTTGTTATTCTTGACGATTTTTCCAGGTATGGTTGGACAATCTTTCTGAGCAAAAAGAAAGATACCATCACGAAGTTGCCAGAGCACCTGAAGAAGCTACAGAATGAGAAAGGGTTGAGTATCGTGTTCATTCATTCCGATAGAGGTACTGTATTCACAAATCACTTCATAGAGCAATAATGTACGGACAATGGAATACAGCACGAATACTCAGCATCCCGAACTCCTCAACAAAATTACGTTGCCAAGCGAAAGAATAGGACACTCAAACAAGCAACAAGGACCATCTTATCCGTAAGCAAATTGCCGCACGGGTTCTCGGGAGAAGCAAAAAATACAGCATGCTACACAAAAACTGATGTTTTATCAACAAGTATCACAACAAAACAGCATATGAGGTTAAGCAATTGCCTACAGGCATATTCATTCCACGAGGAAAGGTACAGCAAGGAGATGCTCAACAAATTTGGGATGAACAACTCCAAATCCTCGTCCACTCCGATGAGCACTTCCATGCAAATTAGTGTTGATGAAGCTGGAAAGCCGGTTGATCAATAATTCTACATGAAGCTTATAGGCTCACTCCTATACCTAACAGCTAGCAGGCCTGATATACAGTTTGCTATAGGAATGTGTGCTCGGTATCAGGTAACACCGAAGGAGTCACACTTCACCACAGCCAAACGAATCCTTAAGTATGTGAAAGGAAGAATAAATGTAGGATTGTGGTATCCTAAGGAGGGAGGATTCGATTTAGTAGGCTACAGTGACTCGGATATCGGAGGCTGTAAGTTGGATAGGAAGAGTACAATCGGCACTTGTCACTTCTTTGGACCAAGACTTGTGTCATGGTTCAGTAAGAAGCAATTGGCCAACTCGCTTTCTATAGCTGAGTTGGAATATTATGCTGCTGGAAGTTGCTATATACAGATTCTCTAGATGCAACAACAGTTACAAGATTATGGAATCCATTCTAGAGAGACAACAATCAAGTGTGATGGCACGATTGCAATTGCAATCACGCACAACTCTGTATTGCACTCGCAAACTAAGCATATTGATATGAAGCATCATTTCATCAGGAATCATGTTGAAAATAAAGATGTTCGGATCGAGAAGATTCATACAAACATACAGTTAGCCGACATCTTTACAAAACCTCTGAGCGCAACCAGATTCTGCATGCTTTTACATTTTACTCATCAAGTGAGGGGGAATACTGTAAGACCCAAGAATACCGTATCCACTTTAATTAACTATACACTCAGCACAAGTCAGATCTTACTATAGGAAGAAGAAGGTATAAAACCTTCATACAGGTGACGTGTGCATTAATTAAGGGGGAATACAGTATGACCAATGAATACAGTATTAATCCAATATTGTTGTAAGAATTGAATATTATATGTACCTTTTAAGGGGGAACGCTGTATTTTCGCGGATACAGCACATACACTGTAGGATATCAATTAATATTATAATCATATCTCTCATACACTTATACACAGCAAAACATTTTTAAGTCCATGTGCTCTGTCTGAATTTAAAATGTTTATTCCTATTGTGCTCCAGTCCAGCATCCTGCCTGCATGAGCTTAAAATTGTATTCGAACTATGAGATCTGCAGTGGAAATTGGTTAAATGAATTGGATCTAGACTACTCATAACATCAAGATGCGTCTTCTTTTCTGCTATGCATGTCTTGCGATTCGACCTGTGAGATCTGCACTAGGAAGTGGTTAAATGAATTGATTTGGACTACTCATACCAACAAGATGCATCTTATTTTATGGTAACCATCTCATATAAACTCAAAGTTAAGCGTGCTTGGCTTGGAGTAGTTATGGGATGGGTGATCCCCTGGGAAGTTTCTCAGGGTGCACGTGAGTGAGGACAAAGCGTGCTAGAAAAGACTCGTGTTGGTATAGTGAGGACAGTCTTCATCATTATGGGGACCAACATATCCTTAAATAGTTGTAAAGACACCTAGACTTAACTATCCTAAATACCGCAATTTCAAAATTCAAACCGTCGTTCCGTGTAATAGTGCAATACGAACTATGTCATATGTTGAACCGCCTATTATTTCAAAACTAACGGAATGTATAAGTTAAATCTGAATCCATCATGTACGTTCTTTCAAAATACAGTTCCCATCCCTTAAATCTGACTGTTCACTGTTAACCTAGTCTTCCTTGCACCCTATAAATGGACAGTACATTGCTCTCACAGACTCTTTACACTTTCTGCAATATTAAATGAGTCTACAACAATTTGTTTACATATCCTATGCATTCCTTTACTAAATTTCCTGTTTCCTCACACCTCTTTTTAGAAAATGTCTGCCTCACAGACCTCTTCAATCTTTCTGAAGAAGAAGGAAACTATCATTGATGGTCGCATCTTTGCCAAATCTATTTTAATGGAGAGGATTGGCTTTGAAAGTGAAGATGAAATCGGAATAGAATTGGTCATTTCTAGAGTGAAGAAACAAGGTCCGTACCATCTGGGAAGTCATCATGCTGACAACAACGACGAACAGATAGTGGAGGAATTCTATCTGGATGCCACGTTTTAAATATTCCTCGTAGAGAAAAGGCTCTGAAATAACTGACATAATTGGGACTGTGCAAGGGATTGAGATCCCTCTTAACAAGGACCTCGTGGATAATATGTACAAGCTGCCCTCTGACGGGCTCAAGATGGAAGAACTGGAGACCTTCAGGTCTGAAGCCTGCTGTTCGAATACTGAAAGCTGTTTACTGGCACTTCCATGGCCACCAACGTTCATCCTTCTTGCCACAAGAGGAACTTCACACTTCCATTCATCTACCTTCATGATTTTTGCTGCCGAGTAGTCAAAAACCGAACTGGTGCTTTCGAAATGTGCACCAACTTTAGGTACAGAATGATGGTCACCATCATGTCTGGTGAGAAAATTAATTGATGCCAAATCCTTTTGAAACGCATTCAGGAAGAGGCATATAATCCAGAGTCTACCAAGAAATCATTTGGCCTAATCCTGAACCACATCCTCACTTGCTGCGGAGTAAAGCAGTCCGAATACACCAAAAAAAATGGAACTGTGAAGATTATCGGTGGAATCAGACCCACTGTATACAACAAAATACCCATTCTTGCTGACAGGCTCAACCCCTTCAGCATGCCAACCTCAAGTGACGTGAGGGACATCACTCTGAAGAGCTCGAGTGATGGAAAGAATAGAAAAAGAAGTATTCCCTACAGCAGCTCCCCCATAGCTGTCGAGAAGAAAAGAAAGAAGACCAAGAAAGCTTCTAAGGCTGATCCTATGGTGACTACAGCGGTCACTGAAACCCCGTTGACCACTCCAATTGCTGAATCTGTCCTACAGCGCGTAACCTCTATGGAAGAAACAGTTGCTGCTCGTACAGCAGATCCCGATCTAGTGGCGGCTATGATGGAGGAACAATTGTTTGCCAAGTTAGAAGGATCTGGCGAATCGGCTGACCATTTGGAGCCGAAAGCTAAAACTCCAAACAGGGCACCCACCCTTGTACGGAGTCCCAATCCCCACAGGGTACCCACCGCTATCAAGGATCCCGCTTCCCTACAGGCTCCCTTACCTGTCGAGAACCCCAACCGGACAGTAGAGCCCACTATTGTGCGGGGTCTCTCCCTGGTGGATATTATCAATAACACTCTACTTCAAGTCCAAATAGAGTAAGCCTTCGAGCGCTTCAAAGTTTGGAAATCCTACATGGTCGTCCCCTACGACACCTTGTACAACTGGGAGGACTGGAAGGAAGAAGAGTTATTTGCTCTGGAGGTCACGGACACCCAGAATGTTGAGGTCTTGATCCGATGGGAAGATCACTTTTGCCTTGAGCTTATCTCAAATTATTTCATGGCAAAAGAAAAGGCTCGACTCAAAGGGAATTCAAAGTCTAGTGACAAGGCTCCATCACCAAACCACCACTATGACCCGCACTCCAATGACGATGATGAGGCCTTACAGGAAGGTCTTCGGATAAGCCGAGAAGAGGCTCGGGAAGGAGAATTTGCCAACATCCAATCCCAATAGGTCCAGGGGACATCCAATGAACAACATTAGTCCCCGCCCCCGCAACAGGAAGAAGTAGCCCCTGAAGACAAGAAATAAGAGGAATCAATCCCTCCTGTCATTATTGCAGAACCCACTTCTCCCCTACAGGAAGCTCATATTGTACAAGAAGAATTTGTCAAACTGACAGAGGAAGAAGAAGACTCCTTATCACACTATGACTTCATTCGTCTACTGTCACCTAGTTGGAGGGGGAAATGCATGGCTTCGACTCCTAGTTCTACCTACTCGCGCCGTCCGCTAAGGAATCAGCCCCTCTTCTAGAACAGGCAGAAGCTGAGAGTCAGCAGGAGGAATCAGTCCCTCCTGTAGTTATGACTACTAAAAATCAACAAAGGCAGGAGGAATCAGTCCCTTCTGTCTCCCAGACAGACCCTGCAGCTTAACCTTCAGAAGCCCCTGCTTATGAAATGGGTTGAATCTCCCATCTCTATAAGTTCCCACTCTGAATCTGATGATGATTTCCTTCTTGACGACAGACCATGCAAACCCTGTCATAATGTAGTTCTTAGACAGTTCAGAGAACAGTCTGACTTGAAGATTACATGACCTGGCTCTCCACCCACAGAGGCGGGAATTGAGAAATTCCATGCCATCGGTCGCCAAACTGTATTCTTGTAGGATGTCGTCAAGGCCCTGTATGACGTCAGAAAGGAGTTATATTGGATGCGAAAAATAGCTCAGGACGAGCTCCTAAAGCTGAAAAGGGCCATAAATGATGTGGAAGAGGCTTTTGGCCTCATGCCAACAGCATTGTGGCAGGCCCTCGATCAATTGAACAACATCAAGAGCAGATCTTGAAGCAAGAGTAAGAGAAGATTTGTGTCGCTGAAGCCAAGACTGACGCCGCCCTTGAATACACAGGCTCAAAACTTACGGACCATGATCACAAGATTGGCAATCTTACAGCAGTGGTTTCGAGGCTGGTCGATAGCGTCAATGATCTGAAGACCCAACAGGAAGAATATGTGAAACTACTTCGGGATATTCATGGCAAACTCTTCGATCTTGATGATGCCAAAAAAAGGGAAGAGTCTAAAGAGGCTGCCAGGAAGTGGAGGCTGGAGAGATAAAGAGGAATGGAGGTTGCACTAGAAGAAAGCATCGCTACTGCAATCGGACGACTGGCCGAACTCGGGACAGGTCAAGGAGCGAAAGGATAAAGGGTAACTGGTTCTCGACCTAAGTTCTAGGATCCTAATTACCTGTGGAAAAGTACAGGACGTAATCCTGCCTAGATATTGCTCCAAACGGACCGATAGGCTTCAGTAGAGGATCTGGAAGTATGGAAAAATAATAAACTGATGAGATACTTCTGTACTCTCGTCAGGGAGTCCGCCATGCTAAATAAATTCAAAACATTGGAAGATGCCTCTAACGAGTTCTCGAGGCTAGTGGCAGAAGGAAAGCTTGTTAAATCCACAAGCTGTAACAACTTGTCTGATAACAATTTATAGATTAAGTTGTAGTCAATCTAGATTACATTCTGTAAGATTATGCTAGCGTGCCAATCATAAGTTAAGTTTTAATACACTTAGTCTTGTAGGACATTCATTTTAGAACTTTCCTGCGAGCAGTTAAAATTTTTAGACTATATCTTGAATATCGGGTCTTTCGAACAGAAGACTTGAAGATAGCCTCTCCATATGTAGGAAAGTTTTGGCATTATCAAAAAGGGAGAAATTGTTGGGATAAACACGGCCTATTTTGATAATCGCCACCATACACCATCAAGTCTTCAAAGTCAGTATTTTGATAAGTATGGAAGCTGTTAGGAAACTCTATACAGCCTATCCATACCGCAAGATATATTCCTACAGAGTCCAATCCTACAGTGCCTACATCATTATACAGCATAAATGATGAGAGTTGGATACAGCAATATTGATATTGGAGTTTTACTTGAGAAAAGTAAAATACATACCAAAGGACTAAAGAATAGCTTTAAACCATTGTGAAATAAACTTCATTTATTCATAAATTATTCACGGTTAAAGTAGCATTTATTGCGGGACAGCATTTAATGCGGCCGAAAGTGACAACAGTCTGAACGCGCTGAAGAGCGCTTAATGCAAAGTTAAAAAGAATATTTGAAGCATTAAATGTGAATCGCCTTTAATTCAAACATTCTGCAGCCACCAATCAGATCTGTCTAAATCTCACCAACCGGCCAACGTCTACATTTATAATGGATCTATTTGCAAGGTTATAAATAGCCCCAAGCAAGAGGACATTAAATATTTACTGAACTTCGCACATTACATATGACAATCAGCTCTGACAATTAGAATATCAAGCTAAGAAAGAGCAGTATATTTCCTGAGCATACAGCATTATCAAAGCAAAGACAGTCCTCAATGCAAACAGCACAGCATACAGCAATCGCTCGTCAAAGCATACAACTGCTGTTTGAACTTGTTCTACCCTATCTTTACCGTTGAGATAAACATTAGCCCTGTATGGACTAAGTCCTTGCTAGTTCCGACCTGTGTGGGAAGAATAGCATTGAATATGAAGCTTCAATCTGTGTGAGAAGAAGCAAGTCGAAAGAGCTAGAGTCAACTTGTGTGAACGGCCCAAGCTGTGGTCACTAAATAAATCTGTGTGAACGATACAGAAACAGGTTTAGTTAAAGTCACGTAGTTGTGTACGTAGTGATTTTAATAAATATTTTACTCATGTGTGGAGGACCAGTGGACGTAGAGGGATTTATCTTGAACCACTTATATATGTGTGTTATTTACATTTTGTCCCTACTGTTTTCATTTATAACTGTGATTTAAAGTATACATTGTGAAAACCCTGTACGCATCAAGCAAACAGGAGAGTACCTAGTTGTTGTACTTGCAGCAACTCAATATTAGTCTTCTGCTACGCAAATAACTTTGAAAAACATACAGCTTATTGTATCTTCCTTTCTAAGCTATTTACTGTATACTCTGTGGCCAATGGATGTTCTACTTACATGTTATGTGTACCAGTACCATTAGTAATTTTCCTGCATATGGGATGTTTTCTATATCTATTATTAATGGATACAAAGGTTGTCCTGTATGCTAGATGGAGATTGCGCAAGGTATTACTGTTGGAAGGCTATAAGAATGCTCACCATATATGGCTTGAGAGAATACATGTATCGCATACGGATGCTGCAACATTTGATGGGAACAATTGTCTACCACCAGATCCATTGTTCACTGAAGAGATGGGTGATCCACCATATGAGCGGACTGGGGATAAGATTCTGGTTGTGCTGAACAAATATGATTATAGTCAGTTGAGAAGCCATCCTGATATAGTAGCGGAAATCCCCAAAAGATCCAACAAGTATAAGTAATAGTCTCATACGAAAATATTTTGGGATCTACCCTACTCGAGTAAGTTTTCTGGGAACTACCTAGATATGATGCACATAGAAAATAATATTTGCGAAAGTGTTGTCTGTACAGTATTATATTGGGAGGGGAATAGTAATGATGGCCCTAAGGCACATTTTGGTTTAAAAGAAACAAACACTAAAAAATATTTATGGTTGAAATAAGGGAAGGGGAACACAAAATACTGAAAACATCTTACACTGCCACTCATGATCAAAGGGCTGAGATTTTTTCGTGAATGAAGGCTGCTAGGTATCCTATAGGATATGCTGGAAATATAGGGAGGTGTTTTAAATTAAAAAAGAACAATTTAACTAGACTGGAGAGTCATGATTGTCATATCTCTTAATGCCTCTTTCTTATTTTTATTCTGTTAGGAGTATGCCCTCGAATGCCACTTGGAGGATGTTGAGTGAGGGCATTGTACTTGTAATTATGTAAAACATTTATATAAGGCAATGAATGTTTCTTTATTTACTGGTAGTTACTGGAATTCTTAACTCGTAAATATACATATAGAAACGAGTTCGTGTATTTGAGAGCAAAACGTTCCACTCCTTATTGGATAAGGGGGTAGGCACTGGAAAGGTTTATAGCTCAAATACTTAATCGTTCGCAGATGAAACTTGACTGGGCGTTAAGTTTATGTGAAGACTTGTATGACGTGTTCTTTGACATGTAGAGTGCCTGTCGAACACTAATGGTTAGTAGGAGCACACGTTATAGGTATGCTAATTGGATTAGTATACTCAAACCGACTCACCCTCGATTCATCACATGGATTTCACTCCGGGACAGACAATGACGGAATCTAAAGGTTGTGATAGGTATTCGTGAACCTTCGACTTGAGGATTTAGTAGGGATGTGCTTGTGACGTCAAGATTTTCATTAGAGTAGTTCGACCCTGTAAATCGGAAGGCGGGGGTCAACCTCGACCTGCATCTTGACAGGCAAGTAGCAGGTCCTACTGAATACCAAGATAGAATTCTTTCTCCCGTTAGTGAGCGGGTTATATGTCCTATGCGGTTATTGGCAGATGAGATCATAAGTCTTTGGCCAAAGCATTGGAGCTAGTTGTATTGGATACACGAGAGCTCGATGATCTCGATTTGCATTAACGCATGCATAGCGTCAAGTACAGATGGGGTTTGACTGACCGTGACCCTATAACTTGATTGGGATATTTGGAAGAAGGGTTTATACGTTTACTGGTATTCGCGATAGAATGGTTCTTCAATGATCCCATCATTCGTTCTCAGTTGGGGTACAGTGTAGGCCGCCAGGCTGGCTAGGTGGTGCTACTACTATTTGGTTTCTCCCATTGCTGACTGAGACGGACCTACCGAGTCGCGCAATAGGATTGACGACGGAATGTTTCAAGCTCATTATATCATTATGAATATTAGATATTGGATATCTAATTTGGGACATTAGATGTTTAAATCGATTTATTGGATAAATTGATTTACGGCCTAATGAATTAAATAAATTACTGGGTGATTAATTTAATTCATACATATAATTATTTCTTGGAGAAATTAATTATGTTATTATGTATTTAATGTGATTAATTGATTGTATTAATTAATCGGCACAAATACATCGGAACGGAATAGGAGTTTATCTATTTGGACTCACGGGAGTCCGAAACGGACCGAAATCGTCCCGGCTCCTTCTAGATAGCTGCCCACTTTCCCTCCCCTTTCCTTTGGTCATTGTCACCACCTAAATTGGTGGATGACTTGAAGTGTCAAGGGAACAAGATCTTTTAATTGAAGTGCCACAGGGGTTTTATATGATCCTGAGATGCCTCATAGATTAAAGGGTAAATTTTACTGCACGGAAATTAGGCCTGTGCTGTTATATGGCACCGAGTGTTGGGCTATAAAACAGTGTCACGTTCAAAAGATGAATGTGGCAGAGATGCGTATGCTACGATGGATGTGTGGTCATACAAAAAAGGATCGGCTCATAAATGAGGTGATTAGAGAGAAGGTAAGAGTTGCGTCTATAGAAGACAAGATGATGGAGAATCGATTACGATGGTTTGGTCATGTGTGAAGAAGACCTGTTGATGCCCCAGTGGGGAGGCTAGAAAGTTGGAGAACAAGTAATGTTGTGAAAGGTAGAGGAAGACCCAAGAAAACTTGGATAAAGATGATTGAAAATGATATGCGATTTCTTGGAATTGGAGAAAGTATGGCGATGGAGAGGCAAATGTGGCGGGAAAGAATACAGATGGTGGGTGGAATCTGATTCCTTTTTTTTTAATCTGTGTTTTTATTCCTATTTTATTTTATTCCATGTTATCTTTTAATTTATTTTTCAGGATTTTTCATTTGTTTCTTTTTTTTCTTCTTTTTAACATTCATTCTCTTTTATTTGCTTTTTTCTCTACTTTTTTCCCTCTTTTTTCCTTTTATGTTATTTATGTAACGATTATTGACGGTTTCAAAGTTTGATTCATGTTAGCTGACCCCAAATCATTTTGGGACTAAGGCTTAGATGTTGTTGTTGTTGTTGTTGGTCTTGATTTGGGAAGATTTTATGGAGAATAAAATGAAGACTCTCATTTCACTTGTGTAAGGCTTCCATACGTGAGTTTGAGATAGAGTGAGAAGGAAAAATAGTTTTTCCAAAGTCTTTTACTTCTTCTTCATTTTTCTTGAATTCTCTTGGAGAAAGATCAAGACATTGATTGAGAGATATATATTATACACTTAGAGTGTAATAATAAAAAGATTCATCACTTGATTCTAGACGTAATCCTAGAGGTTAATCGAGTGCTGTCATTCCGGTCATTTTTCCGGCGCGTGGCAAGTAGAGACGCGATGCTTTCTGCGTTGGATCGTTCAAGGGCTTGGAGCGGATTGGATTCGTAGAGATCAAGCAAAGCTTGGGGAATAGCTCAAGATAATGTTACCATTTAATCAACGGACTCCAAGGGTTAGTTTCTTACAACTCTTGCCTTTCGTTTATATATTCGTATATATGTAGCTCGATCGATCCTCGTTGGGATTCGGATCGAATTAATTTTCATTTTACCGCTTCCACTGGGCCTTAGTTTTAGACACCGAATCCCAACAGTGGTATCGGAGCGTAGGTCTTGCGATAATATATACGATATTGGCATTTGGAATGCTCGATTAGATGGTGAATGGTTTGGAATTATTTTAGTCATAATCGTGGTATATGTTTTTCGTTCGTTATAGTTGTATTTTTTGTAAGTTTATGTCTAAATATAAATCTTTTATTTCTTGTAAATATGATTTATATTGATGACATGAATGTTGGAAAATATAGATATTGGATATCCGGTTGAAAAACTAGCCCCGAATTGCCGTTGGACGGTCCGGGAGTGGTCCGGAAGTAGGGGGCCGCGGCCCAGTGTGCGGCCGGTTGTGAAGTTTCAGATCGTGGCGCGGCCCAGCTCGGGGGCCGCGGCGAGGCTGGGCAGCCCTACTGCAGCCCTTTGGTGTTTTTTGGGCGCGGTTCATCCCATTGCGGACCCGTTTTGGGCTTGTTTTCTTCGTGTATTCCTAAAATTGATTTCTCACATTTTAAATTAGATTTAATATGATTAAAATGATATATGGTATTTCATTTTATAAGGGAAAATTGATTTAATGGAATACTTGTGATCGACCGAATTATTTGAACGTTTTTCATATTACTGGTTGTGTGAATCGATTGGATCGATTCGAATTGTTGAATGGATCAATGTATCTCTACGCTTTCCGTTTATATAGTATTTATTGGATGAATGCTTTTGAATGGGGATGTGGTTCATGGACTTAGTTTTTGAATCGTTCATTTTATTTGATTGGGTTGTAAAGGCCGTTTTGAGCCTATTTATTTTACTAGAAATATTTGTCTAGGATGAAATTTTAAATGTAAAATTTATATGTAATGACGAAGACCGGAGGAAGATCTGTTTCTAGAAGACAAAGATTCAAGACGAAGACTTGTAATTAGATTACGGAGTTTTTGTTTTCTAGGAACGGTCCATGAACCACATGTTGGTAGCAACTAGTTTGTGAATGGTTTTTTCATATTGTATGAATGCCACAAACGCGCTTAAATGATTAATGTGCAAAGTGTAACGTTAATCGCGAAAATTCTCCCACCACAAATTATTAAGTTTATAAGGTTTCAAGGTTTTCCTTCCCTCCATCGAGCTTTTGGGAAATTGAAATCCAAACCGGATGTGCTATGCTTCCGAGTTATCGGGATAGTCGTTTGGGGAGGACGGATAAATTATTGGGAGCGCATTGGATGCCTTCGGTTGGAGCAACTTTTATCCCTGGAAACCTGATAGGTTGCCGGATAAGATTCAATTGTGAAACTGATTTGCGTCGATGGTGTAAACTTAACTTGTTCACGAACCATAGAAACCGTATAGGTTGAGGGGAGTGAACAAGGGGAAAAAGAAGATCGAATCATCCATTAGATGGGTTGGTGTTGGACACCACTTTATGAAAATTAATAGAGTAGAAACCTGTTCGGTTGCCCTCTATTAAGATTTATAAAGAACTCGATCACCACTATGAAGTAGAGCGACGATACTTCCGGATTTCACATAGGAGTGTGTTATTCCGATAAAATAGTGGGAGCTGGGTAACAAGAATAGCAAAGACCTTAATTCTATACTCAGAACATAATTGAACGAGTCACTAATTAATTTGTCGTACTTAATGCAGACATAACTCTCAATGTGACAATGAATCCACTCGCAACTCTACTCGAAAAGAACACCTTGATGGGACCTAACTTTGTGGATTGGCTCCGCAATCTGATGATTGTCCACAGTATAGAGGCACTGGGATATGTCTTGGAGACGAACATTCCAGCGCCTCCTGTGTGGACCAGAGCCAATCAGGAAGAGATTGAAAACCACGAAAAGTGGGTTAAGGATGACGCAAAAGTACGTGCATACATGATGGATTCTATGTGTAATGAGCTTCAGAGAGCTCATGAGAAAATGACTTCTGCTAGGCAGATTCTATCTCACTTAACCGAACTTTATGGTGAGCACAGCAGACTGCTAGATATGAGATATCCAAGCAACTGTTCGGTGCCAGGATGAAGGAAGGTGAGAAGGTTAGGGAACATGTCCTCAAAATTATATCCATGATCGAGAGATTGGAGGCTCTTGATTTTAAAATGGATACTTCTCTCCAAACTGACCTTATCCTTCAATCTCTCCCTGATTCCTTCTCACAGTTTGTTATGAACTTCAACTGCAATGAGATTGCATGTAACTTAGCTGGGCTAATGAACAAACTGGTGACCGCTCAGTCTCAGATGAAGACTCCGCGGATGAAGGAGTCTGCCCTTGTGATTTCTTCTAGACCTCGGAGGTCTCAGAACAAGAAGAAAAAGACCAAGAAGCAGACGGGACCACAAGCCAAGGACTTCAAGGGTAAGGGCAAGGCCCCAATGGTTCCTAAGAACAAGAAGAAGAAGGATGCTTGTCTCAAGTGCGGTGAGCTGGGCCACTGGGCAAGAGACTGTCCAATTCTTCATGGCGCTTCAGGTACAAAACTTTTAGTTTTGGAAACAAATTGTTCTGATACTGTATTTTCTACTTCCTGGATACTGGATTCTGGTGCTAGTTCTCATATTTGTACCGTGAATCAGGATCTGGAACAAAGTAGGAAGCTTGGAGTTGGAGAAGTTATGATCACAGTCGGAAGCGGGCATAGTGTCGAGGCAACCGACATAGGATCACTTCTTTTGGGTTTAGAATCCGGCTTTGTTTTGACTTTGGAAGATGTACTTGTTTTGCCCAAGGGGCACAAAAACATTGTATCCATTCTGGTCATGGACCGAAAAGGTTTTTTATTTTTCATTGATGATGGTTCCTGCAAAATTTATTTCAGAAATAAACTAGTGGGTACTGCTTTATTGTTAAATGGATTGTATCATCTAAATCTCAGCAACAAAGTAGTTGTGAATACTATGACTAGAAAACGTGGTAGGGATAAAACCAATCAAGTTTTGAAATGGCATCTTAGACTTGGTCATGTTGGTCAGACCAAGGTTTACAAGATGGAAAAAGATGGACTTATGGGTCCATTGGGATCGGATCCCTTTCCTACTTGTGAATCTTGCCTTAAAGGCAAAATGACTAAGTCCCCCTTCACAGGGACTTTTGAAAGAGCCGCTGACAAACTGGGATTAATCCATACCGAGGTATTTGGAAGCAGCACGTGACGGATATCAATATTTCATTACGTTTACAGATGATCATACTAGGTATGGTTATGTATACTTAATGAAACATAAATCCGAGCCCTTTGAGAAATTCCAGGAATTCAAGGCCCTAGTCGAGAAACAAACTGGTAATCATATCAAAGCACTTCGGTCGGACCGAGGTGGCGAGTATATGAGTACAGAGTTTGACGAGTTCCTTAAGGAACATGGAATAGTTTCACAACTAACACCTCCGGGTACTCCTCAGTTAAATGGTGTGTCAGAAAGGAGGAACCGGACCCTGTTGAACATGGTATGTTCCATGCTAGGCTATACTAACTTACCGATTTACCTGTGGGGGTATGCACTCCTGACTGCCGCTTATATCTTGAACAGATGTCCTTACAAATCCATTCCTAAAACTCCACATGAGATGTGGGAGGGCAGGAAACCAAGTCTTAATCACATTAGGATTTGGGGATGTCCCGCCTATGTCAAGAAGACTAAGGTGGAAAAGTTGGAAGCTAGGTCCGCGAAGGGACGTTTCATTGGATTCCCGTCTGGGACGATGGATTATCTATTCTACATGCCCAAAGATCGAAAGATCGTTGTTTCTTTACAAGCACACTTCCTGGAAGATGAGTTCATCCAGGAAGGCGGAGCAGGTAGAAGTATTTCTTTGGAAGAATACAATGAAACTCCTAAGGAGACACCTGTGCAAGAAATTGGAACCGAATCTTTTGAAACACAAGTACAACCACCTCGTAGGTCTAATAGGGTGTCTCATTTACCTAAGAGGTATGGGCTTGTGCACTTGGAGGAACTAGGTCTCCATGAGGTTCCAAGTGATAGCCAAGAGACTGACTCAATGACCTATGACCAAGCGATGGTGGATGTAGACTCCGCGAAATGGCGTGAAGCTATGGAAGCTGAGATAGACTCAATGCATGTCAATCAGGTCTGGACTCTAGTAGACCGCCCCAAGGGCATAGTGCCTATTGGGAACAAGTGGATCTACAAGATAAAGATTGATGGTGATGGCAAGGTTGACGCCTATAAGGCCAGGATTGTGGCAAAGGGTTATACCTAGAAAGAAGGGATCGATTACCACGATACCTTCTCGCCCATAGCCATGATCATGTTTATTCGCATGATGCTTGCTATAGCTGCCTACCACGATTATGAGATATGGCAAATGGACGTAAAGACGGCTTTCCTTAATGGATTCCTCAAGGAGGAAATCTATATGGAGCAGCCTAAAGGCTTTGTGTCCGAAGTCGATATTCATAAAGTGTGCAAGCTTCAGCGTTCCATTTATGGACTAAAGCAAGCGTCGCGTAGTTGGAACCTTCGTTTTGACGAGGCGGTCAAAGAGTTTAACTTCGTGCAAAACGAGGAGGAACCTTGTGTATACAAGAGGGTTAGTGGGAGCATGATCGTATTCTTAGTACTATATGTGGATGATATTCTACTAATAGGAAATGATGTGGGAATGCTTAGTTCTGTGAAAGCTTGGCTTTGAGTAATTTCTCCATGAAAGACTTGGGAGAAGCTACCTATGTTCTTGGTATTCGACTCTACCGGTATAGAGCGAAGAGAACAATAGGTCTTTCCCAAGCCCTCTATATAGATAAAATCTTAAAGCGATTTAAGATGGATGATTCTAAAAGAGGGTTCCTATCGATGCGACATGGAATAAAACTCTCCTTGAAGATGTGTCCTCAAAGTGAGGAACAACGGAAGGAAATGAGTAATATACCATATGCTTCGGCCGTGGGTAGCCTTATGTATGCTATGTTGTGTACAAGACCTGACATTGCGCATGCTGTAGGCGTGTTGAGTAGGTTTCAGGCAAACCCAGGTAGGGAACATTGGACTGCCGTAAAGAACGTTCTCAAGTACTTGAGAAGGACTAGAGATATGGTTCTGATGTATGGCGGTGGAGAATTAGATGTGGTGGGATTCACTGATTCGGACTTCCAAGGACTGAAGGACGACTCGATGTCTATCTCTGGCTACATCTTTACTCTTAATGGAGGAGCAGTATCTTGACGTAGCGCCAAGCAAAGCGCGACTATTGATTCCACCTGTCAGGCTGAGTATCAAGCAGCCTCGGAGGCTTCCAAGGAAGGGTTCTGGATTAAGAAGTTTCTGGGAGAACTTCAAGTGATACCATGTGCTGAGATGCCTGTTCCGCTGTACTGCGACAACGACGAAGCTATAGCGCAAGCCAAGGAGTCGAGGTTTCACAACAGCACCAAACATATTGAGAGGAAGTATCATCTCGTAAGAGAATTTTTTCGCAAGGGATACGTTGTGCTGCATAGAGTAGATTCAGCCGACAACGTCGCTAATCCACTGACCAAGCCACTTTCTCAGACTAGCTTGGAGCGTCATCTAGAGAACATGGGTATTAGATACCATAGTGTGTGGCATTGAGTGCAAGTGGGAGACTGTTAGGAGTATGCCCTTGAATGCCACTCGGAGGATGTTGAGTGAGGGCATTGTACTTGTAATTATGTAAAATATTTATATAAGGCAATGAATGTTTCTTTATTTAGTGGTAGTTACTGGCATTCTTAACTCGTAAATATACATATAGAAACTAGTTCGTGTATTTGAGAGCAAAACGTTCCACTCCTTAATGGATAAGGGGGTAGGCACTGGAAAGGTTTATAACTCAAATACTTAAACGTTCGAAAGTCGATGAATGTGAAGACTTATATGACGTGTTCTTTGACATGTAGAGTGCATGTCGAACACTAATGGTTAGTGGGAGCACACGTTATAGGTATGCTAATTGGATTAGTATACTCAAACCGACTCACCCTCGATTCATTATAGGTATGCTAATTGCCGCTTATATCTTGAACAGATGTCCTTACAAATCCATTACTAAAACTCCACATGAGATGTGGGAGGGCAGGAAACCAATTCTTAATCACATTAGGATTTGGAGATGTCCCCCCTATGTCAAGAAGACTAAGGTGGAAAAGTTGGAAGCTAAGTCCGCGAAGGGACATTTCATTGGATTCCCGTATGGGACGATGGATTATCTATTCTACATGCCCAAAGATCGAAAGATCGTTGTTGCTTTACAAGCACACTTCATGGAAGATGAGTTCATCCAGGAAGGCGGAGCAGGTAGAAGTATTTCTTTGGAATAATACAATGAAACTCCTAAGGAGACACCTGTGCAAGAAATTGGAGCCAAACCTTCTGAAACACAAGTACAACCACCTCGTAGGTCTAGTAGGGTGTCTCATTTACCTGAGAGGTATGGGCTTGTGCACTTGGAGGAACTAGGTCTCCATGAGGTTCCAAGTGATAGCCAAGAGACTGACCCAATGACCTATGACCAAGCGATGGTGGATGTAGACTCTGCGAAATGGCGTGAATCTATGGAAGCTGAGATAAACTCGATGCATGTCAATCAGGTCTGGACTCTAGTAGACCGCCCCAAGGGCATAGTGCCTATTGGAAACAAGTGGATCTACAAGAAAAAGACTGATGGTGATGGCAAGGTTGACGCCTATAAGGCCAGGATTGTGGCAAAGGGTTATACCTAGAAATAAGGGATCGATTACCACGATACCTTCTCGCCCATAGCCATGATCAAGTTTATTCGCGTGATGCTTGCTATAGCTGCCTACCATGATTATGAGATATGGCAAATGGACATAAAGACGACTTTCCTTAATGGATTCCTAGAGGAGGAAATCTATATGGAGCAGCCTAAAGGCTTTGTGTCCGAAGTCGATATTCAGAAAGTGTGCAAGCTTCAGCGTTCCATTGATGGACTAAAGCAAGCGTCGCGTAGTTGGAACCTTCATTTTGACGAGGCGGTCAAAGAGTTTGACTTCGTTCAAAACGAGGAGGAACCTTATGTATACAAGAGGGTTAGTGGGAGCAAGATCTCATTCTTAGTACTATATGTGTATGATATTCTACTAATAGGAAATGATGTGGGAATGCTTAGTTCTGTGAAAGCTTGGCTTTCGAGTAATTTCTCCATGAAAGACTTGGGAGAATCTACCTATATTCTTGGTATTCGACTCTACCGGGATAGAGCGAAGAGAACAATAGGTCTTTCCCAAGCCCTCTATATAGATAAAATCTTAAAGCGATTTAAGATGGATGATTCTAAAAGAGGGTTCCTATCGATGCGACATGGAATAAAACTCTCCTTGAAGATGTGTCCTCAAAGTGAGGAACAACGGAAGGAAATGAGTAATATACCATATGTTTCGGCCATAGGTAGCCTTATATATGCTATGTTGTGTACGAGACCTGACATTGTGCATGTTGTAGGCGTGGTGAGTAGGTTTCAGGCAAACCCAGGTAGGGAACATTGGACTGCCGTAAAGAACGTTCTCAAGTACTTGAGAATGACTAGAGATATGGTTCTGATGTATGGCGGTGGAGAATTGGATGTGGTGGGATTCACTGATTCGGACTTCCAAGGACTGAAGGACGACTCGATGTCTACCTCTGGCTACATATTTACTCTTAATATAGGAGCAGTGTCTTGGCGTAGCACCAAGCAAAGCGCGACTGCTGATTCCACCTGTCAGGCTGAGTATCAAGCAGCCTCGGAGGCTTCCAAGGAAGGGTTCTGGATTAAGAAGTTTCTGGGAGAACTTCAAGTGATACCATGTGCTGAGCTGCCTGTTCCGCTATACTGCGACAACGACGGAGCTGTAGCGCAAGCCAAGGAGTCGAGGTTTCACAATAGCACCAAACATATTGAGAGGAAGTATCATCTCGTAAGAGAATTTGTTCGCAAGGGATACATTGTACTGCATAGAGTAGACTCAGCCGACAACATCGCTAATCCACTGACCAAGCCACTTTCTCAGACTCGCTTGGAGCGTCATCTGGAGAACATGGGTATTAGATACCATAGTGTGTGGCATTGAGTGCGAGTGGGAGACTGTTAGGAGTATGCCCTCGAATGCCACTCGGAGGATGTTGAGTGAGGGCATTGTACTTGTAATTATGTAAAACATTTATATAAGGCAATGAATGTTTCTTTATTTACTGGTAGTTACTGGCATTCTTAACTCGTAAATATACATATAGAAACTAGTTCGTGTATTTGAGAGCAAAACGTTGCACTCCTTAATGGATAAAGGGGTAGGCACTCGAAAGGTTTATAACTCAAATACTTAATCGTTCGCAAGTCGATGAATGTGAAGACTTGTATGACGTGTTCTTTGACATTTAGAGTGCCTGTCGAACACTAATGTTTAGTGCGAGCACACGTTTTAGGTATGCTAATTGGATTAGTATACTCAAACCGACTCACCCTCGATTCATCACATCGATTTCACTCCGGGACAGTCAATGACAGAATCGAAAGGTTGTGATATGTATTCGTGAACCTTCGACTTGAGGATTTAGTAGGGATGTGCTTGTGACGTCAAGATTTTCATTAGAGTAGTTCGACCCTGTAAACCGGAAGGCGGGGGTCAACCTCGACGTGCATTTTGACGGGCAAGTAGCACGTCCTACTGAATACCAAGATAGAATTCTTTCTCCCGTTAGTGAGCGGGTTATATGTCCTATGCGGTTATTGGCAGATGAGATCATAAGTCTTTGTCCAAAGCATTGGAGCTAGTTCTATTGGATACATGAGAGCTCGATGATCTCGATTTGCATTAACGCATGTATAGCGTCAAGTACAGATGGGGTTTGACTGACCGTGACCCTATAACTTGATTGGGACATTTGGAAGAAGGGTTTATACGTTTACTGGTATTCACGACAAAATGGTTCTTGAATGATCCCATCATTCGTTCTCAGTTGGGGTACAGTGTAGGCCGCCAGGCTAGCTAGGTGGTGCTACTAGTCTTTGGTTCCTCCCATTGCTGACTAAGACGGACCTACCAAGTCGCGCAATAGGATTGACGACGGAATGTTTCAAGCTTATTATATCATTATTAATATTAGATATTGGATATCTAATTTGGGACATTAGATGTTTAAATCGATTTATTGGATAAATTAATTTACGGCCTAATGAATTAAATAAATTACTGGTGATTAATTTAATTCATACATAAAATTATTTCTTGGAGAAATTAATTATGTTATTATGTATTTAATGTGATTAATTGATTGTATTAATTAATCGACACAAATACATCGGAACGGAATAGGAGTTTATCTATTTGGACTCACGGGAGTCCAAAACGGACCGAACTCGTCCCGGCTCCTTCTAGATGGCCGCCCACTTTCCCTACCCTTTCCTTTGGTCATTGTCACCACCTAAATTGGTGGATGACTTGAAGTGTGAAGGGAACAAGATCTTTTAATTGAAGTGCCACAGGGGTTTTATGTGATCCTGACATGCTTCATAGATTAAAAGGTAAATTTTACTGCACGGCAATTAGGCCTGCGCTGTTATATGGCACCGAGTATTGGGCTATAAAACAGTGTCACGTTCAAAAGATGAATGTGGCAGAGATGCGTATGCTACGATGGATGTGTGGTCATACAAAAAAAGATCGGCTCATAAATGAGGTGATTAGAGAGAAGGTAAGAGTTGCATCTATAGAAGACAAGATGATGGAGAATCAATTACGATGGTTTGGTCATGTGTGAAGAAGACCTGTTGATACCCCAGTGAGGAGGCTAGAAAGTTGGGGAACAACTAATGTTGTGAAAGGTAGAGGAAGACCCAAGAAAACTTGGATAAAGATGATTGAAAATGATATGCGGTTTCTTGGAATTGGAGAAAGTATGGCGATGGAGAGGCAAATGTGCTGGGAAAGAATACGGATGCTGGATGGAATCTGATTCTTTTTTTTTAATCTGTATTTTTATTCCTATTTTCTATTATTTCATGTTATCTTTTAATTTATTTTTCAAGATTTTTCATTTTTTTCTTTTTTTTAACATTCATTCTCTTTTTTTATTTGATTTTTTCTCTACTTTTTTCCCTCTTTTTTCCTTTTATGTTATTTATGTAACGATTATTGACAGTTTCAAAGTTTGATTCATGTTAGCCGACCCTAAATCATTTTGGGACTAAGGCTTAGATGTTGTTGTTGTTGTTGTTGTTGGTCTTGATTTGGGAGGATTTTATGGAGAATAAAATGAAGACTCTCACTTCACTTGTGTAAGGCTTCCATACGTGAGTTTGAGATAGAGTGAGAAGGAAAATTAGTTTTTCCATGTCTTTTACTTCTTCTTCATTTTTCTTGGATTCTTTTGGAGAAAGATCAAGACATTGATTGAGAGATATATATTATACACTTAGAGTGTAATAATAAAAAGTTTCATCACTTGATTCTAGCCGTAACCTTAAAGGTTAATCGAGTGTTGTCATTCCGGTCGTTTTTCCGGCGCGTGTCAAGTAGAGACGCGGTGCTTTCGGCATTGGATCGTTCAAAGGCTTGGAGCGGATTGGATTCGTAGAGATCAAGCAAAGCTTGGGGATTAGCTCAAGAGAAGGTTACCATTTAATCAACGGACTCCAAGGGTTAGTTTCTTACAACTCTTGACTTTCGTTTATATATTCGTATATACATAGCTCGATCGATCCTCGTAGGAATTCAGATAGAATTAATTTTCATTTTACCGCTTCCGCTGGGCCTTCGTTTTAGGCACCGAATCCCAACATATTCGACCACATTTGTCCAAATAGGTGGTCGAGCCTTGTGTCTCGTTATCCAAATTATTTCAAAAAATTCATGCACTAGAGAAGTAAGGAAGTCAGATCTTCGCTCATGCAAAAGGAGATCATTTATATTATGCAAATTTGGGATGATTTCTCCGCTGAATTTTTTTGGCCTCAAGCCTTACCTCATGATCCATCTTCCTCGCCAACTTTTACTAGCATGTCTTGTCCACTACACGCTCTGTGATTAATAAGTCTGCACTTGAATGATGTATATCTGAAGCATATCTTGTATTGGAGTGTGCAACATATACCAAGTTCTATTTGGGAGTGGTGGATCCCGCACAAGCATATGCCAGTCATTATAGTGCAATTATCTCTCCATCATTATGAACAAAGTTGAAGTTTAAGGAAGATTATCTGGCGGCCATTTACAGTCCTACGAGTTAGTAATTGCACATTAGTGAATATTGTTTACTATCCAAAATTCAATACTGGAAAGATATTCACCTTTTATGTGATGCCGTGAATGGGGATATTAGATTCCACAATGAAATATTTGCAAATTATTTTGGGTAATATGTAAGTTTTCAATTATTGTTTACTTATTTTTCTTATATAATAATGTGTAAACATTCTATATAAGTTATGGCATTCACCTTATATAAATATTTAATTAATTTTCTTTAGATAACGCACATACAAGGTGATGATCCCCTGATGTGGTCATGGGAGTTGATGCTCCTTTTGGTGAAGCATGTTATGTCTAGAGTTTATTCAATGGTGAAGGTAAATGATGTGACATTCATATGTCTCGACAGAGATCAAATAAGGAGATTTCAAACATTATGGGGTTATGATTAGCGGTGGAGATTACGGTGTTCTTCTCGAAGTGGTAGAATTAATTTACGGAGAAGCTTGATGTTGTACTTGTTCAAGTGTAGATGGTTCAATACCAATTCTGAAATCCAATGGGAGGATGATTATATATTCTTATCCATTGATACTTCTACAAGTTGGTACAAAGGTGATCCTTTTATTTTTGCAATATCGGCTAAACCAGTTTACTACCTGGATGACTTGGTCAAAAAAAGGGCGTAGAAGGTCGTTAATAATTTGGCTATAAGAAATATATATAGTGGTGCTACACTTGGACAAGCAGTAGATAAGGACGACGATAATTAGGCTATGAGAAATATATATATATATATATAGTGATCCTTTTTATTTTTGCAATATCGGCTAAACCAGTGTACTACCTGGATGACTTGGTCAAAAAAGGGGCATGGAAGATCGTCAATAATTTGGCTATGAGAAATATATAATGCTGCTATACTTGGACAAGTAGTAGATAAGGACGACGATAAGGCATATCAAGAGCAGAGTACATCTAATATTCCGCCATCCTTCATAATACTACTGAACAATATTGTAGAAGGTCGAGTGGTTCGACTACATGGTGATGAATGCGGGTTCATAGATGTTGGTACAGATGAATTACTTACAAACTTTGATGAAGATGATGAGGAAGAGTTCAGGCATATGTTGCCAGTTATCAACTCCGACACCGAGACAAACTCAAATGATGATTCTGACTACTAGTCTTAGCTAGATATAAATTTATACCGAAACTTGTAGGTTGCAGTGTTGTTGTGAGTTTTTTCTTTATTTGATCAGATGCATAACGACATATTATTTGTAAAAATTCCCTAAGATATTTATTTTAGTTAGAAATAAAAAATATATCAAGTACAATATTTATTTAATTGTGCAACTTGAACGGTTATCATTATGATACTTTTGTAGATGTTTTATTAAAATAACGATTAATCTAAATTTTGATGGTTGTAATCTATTTTAAAATTTAATTATAAATATTTAATCAATCATTGTTAAAAAAATATTGTGCTTATATATATATATATATATATATTCTCGAATATTAAGTATGTATCTTATTGACAAATAAATAAAATATCAAAAAATGTATGAATATATTATTTTATTTTGTATGAATAAAGAACATGACTTAGTGGCATAGAGCCACATTACTTATTCAAATGTCCTGCATTCGAATCCCGACTGCGACTTAGATATTTTTTATAGATTATAGCCAACGACATTCATCGGCTAAAGTGCAAGGTATAGCCGATGACTGCTCGATCATCGACTAAAGTGGGGCAGTGTAGCCCTTGTCGATTGATCGTGTCAATTGACATGGCCAGATCGTACTAGGCTATATAAGCCTAAATGGTCTGTCGACACACAAGGCCATGTAAAATTTACACGTCTTGTCGGGTTTAGCCGACAACCGATCAAGTGGCTTTAGCCGACGACTCACTTAATGTTTAGACAACGACCAGCCAAATGTCGTCGGCTAAAGTTCTGCCTGTAACAATGACAAATCGGCTGAAGCTAAGTCATTTCTCTCGACTCCCCCCTCCCCCCGTTTCTCCTCTCAAATTCCACCCTGCACCTCCGCCCTACACCATCGTTCGAACCCGGCCAACTATCCGCTCGAGCCCGACCAGCCGTCCATCCGAGCCCAATCAGCCATCCGTCCAAGCTCGATCAGCCATCCGTCCGAGCCCGACTAGCCATCCGTCCGAGCCCAACTAGCCCTCTGTCGAGCCCGACCAACCATCCATCCAAGCCCAACCAGGCCTCTGTCTGAGCCCGACTAGCCCTCCATCTGAGTCGTTCGACCCTGGTCTGCCATCGTCTGAGTCGTCCGACCCTAGCTCGCCATTGTCCGAGCTGTCCGAGCCTGCTCCGCCGCACCTGTTTAGTCACAGCCAACTCCACCGTTGCCGCCTCTGATGCTTTCCACTCTGGTTTTGTTTTCTAAAACCTAATTGTTGGAGTATTTAATATATATATCCACCTGCAGAGAAGTAGTCATCTACAGACCACTCATATTCAGATTCAGACAATACTCCTCTGGCTCTGAGATTCAAAAGGAAAGCGCCAGCACCAAAGGAGGTGGTTCAAGTTACCTCATCATCTGACCATTCACCCAAAAGGCCTAGACGCCTTAATTTTAAATAAGCATAGCATACCCCACTCACCTGCACCTGAGCCATCCGAAGTCTCTGCAGCCCAGATGTAGATAGTGACAACACCTGCACTTGCTCCTGTCTCTGTTGAAGAGGATCAGCCTGATCACCCAAACCTGATGGCTGACATTATCCCATTGCTGACTCTTCCAAGTATGACATAGGAGGAAGAGGCAGACCTGATTATCAACATCCCTGAAGCTGGATATTCTATAAATCTACTGGAGTATAATCCATTGGAACTGTCTATCCAATAACTACACCTGGTAAAGCATCACTCCCTCAAAGTTTCATTTATCCAAGTGTATGGGGAATGGAAGAATTTAAAATCTCTTTCATTTACTCAACTTTAATTATCTGTTGAGAAGAGTAGCTGGGAATATCCCCAGGCTACATATCAAGTTCTCATGAGTTTTTGTCATGAGAAAAATGTAATTTTAATGCTCCAGGAGAACTGGTTCCTGTCCAATTTCAAAAATAACATGGACCAGTTCGTCCTTTTTGTAATGGAGGGTGTGTTGGCGGGGAAAGTAGATGAAGATGGAGGAGAAGAGGAAAAAGAAAAAGGGATAAGGATAGAAGAAGTGGAAAATGAAGAATCTGAGAAAGTGGAAGAAGAGAAAGAAGAAAAAATAGAAGTTGAAAAAGTACAAGAGGAAGAAGTAATGAAAAAACAGAAGAGATTGAAGCAGATGAAGAAGGAGAAGAAGTTGAAGAAGAAGAAGATAAGGAACAAAAAGAAGAAGAAAAGGAGGAAGAAAAAGAAGAAGAAAATGAGGAAGATAAGAAAGATGAAGATGAAGATGATGCGCCTGGGGCACCTGATCAAGCCCCCAGCTCAGATCAGTCAGAGGAAGAGGATGATAGATCGGGGACACCTGACAAAACCCCATCTGATCAGCCTCCTGCAGAGAGGAGTCTGCAGATAGATAGGTCGACCGCCAAACGACCTGCAGATATGGAAGGCTCTGGAGATCACGCCCCTCAGGCAACACCTATCTCATCTGAGATGGCTGACTTGATCAAGCGCATAGTTGAAGAGACAGTTGCCCAGCTGATAGCAACTGACATCAAACCTGACCTCCAATCCCTCAATGCAAAAATGGACACATTGCTACAGAAGAGTGTTCCTCCACCTCCACCTACTAATTCCAGAATGCCTCTAGGCATGTCTGATTGGATGTCAAGAGTAGAACAGCAGTTAGCCATTTTGGTTGTGTAATGCCCGGATAATTATTGTGTATTTTACCTGTAGTTAAACTTGTAACGTTTGATTTATATGGTATAAATAATTGAAGTGTGGTTTCCTGTATTCGTATTCCTGCAATTTTGGAGTTTCCTATATATTCATGCATGCATGGTTCTGCACGTCTTAACGTGCATTAGGTGATAAGCATAACATACGCTACGTTTGAAAGATAACATATGTTATGGTTGAAGCTTAACGTACGTAAGCTTCGGTCAATTCGAGATCAGACAAGGGTCGGCGTATGGGGACCGGAAGAAGATTCGTTGAAATTGCCCTGCGTGAACCTGGACGGATTTCCAGCTAACCAAGTCAACTGGTCTTAGCGTACGTTACGGTGGATTGTTAACGCACGCTAAGTGCATAGTGTTACATACGTAAACCACTCTGATAACGTACGTAAACAAGACAGAATTGAGGCAGTGAGCTTTGGCCAGACCTCAACGTACGCTAAGGCCTGAGGCTAGCGTACGTTAAGGCCTTTACATATGTAAGTAAGAGCATATAACGTACGTAAGGTTTAGAATTCTATTTATAACCCTCAACCCCATTTCATTTCCTCCTCCCTTCCTTACCGATTTTTCGCCATCTGAAGACTCCCAAGCACCTTATACTTCATCCTAGCTCGATTTTGAGGATCTTAGGACCTTGTGGATTGGTGTGCAAGCTTCGGTGTTGTGTTTCGTCAAGCATTTCATTGTTCTTATCCTTATTGAGGTATGTTAATACTATATCAAGCTGGAATTTATGTTCTTAGCTATATTTTGAGCTTGCTTCAGAAATTATTGGACTTGTTATATCATATTAAACCCAGCACCATAATTTTAAAGATTGGAACCCGGTTATACCTTGCTTTTCCTTTGTTGCTAAGAGTGTTGATCGAATCTTGATGGATAAAAACCCTAGGATGTAGTGTCCTAAGTTCGTTATGAATTATGAGCATGATTTTAGTAAGGTTCTGAGATTATTAAGTTGTTCTACCGATGATAATTCATGTTTTTATAGAGGTGTTTTATTTGACAATATTCTTCATGTTCATACTTGAAATGAATCGGCTATGTTATTGAAATCAATCCTGGATCACCGTGGTATCGTTCCCTTGCGTAGTACACTTGGTACGCTTGTATCTTGAGTCACACTTGTGATATGAATCGTAAGAGCCGAAACATATATGAATTGGGAGTTGAAACCGATAATGAAGTCTAGATTTTGATGACTTATATATCCTTGAATCTGTAGACATCGGCATTTCACCTCCGATATGGTCATTCGACTCATATAAAGTATATCATTATTTCCTACTCATCTTTCATCGAGTAGAGTAACCGTGAACCGGCCCTACGTCATTGTTAACATGATTGTAACTTAGAACGTTCGGTGATCATACGTTAGTTTCGAGTAGTATGTTGAGTTCCTTGTTATTTCATTTGAAAAAGGTTCGAGCCTTGCAAAGTGATCGATTGAGGGGCGGTGGCCTTCGGACGCGTGACATTCGTTGGAGTATTTAATTCTTTCCATCTTTAAGGCAAGTATCGTATTTTGAATATTGGTTTAATATTGATGATTTTGATCATGCACATTGTTATTCATGTTGTTGAACATGAGATCATTGCAGTTGAATCGTCATGATATCATTATTGATTTATTTGTATGTTCATGTTGATGAACATATCGATTTTTGTATATGTGTATGCATAGTGGTGTTTGTATATGTTGTGTTGATCTGAAGGGATCGTGTGATCTATGCAGAGGGTGCTGGATCAGATGTCCACCTCGTGTTGGTCCGACGGGATCATCTTAAGATCTATGCTGAGGGCACTGGATTATTAGACGGGTTTTCCACCTCGTGTTGGTCTGACGGGATCAGCTTGGGATCTATGCTGAGGGTGCTGGATCATTGGATTACCCCTGTTGTATTGATGGAATCATGTGGATTCGCATCGTTGGATTCCGGTAGCGGAAGTCCGTGTTATGTATTTTTCCATGCATCGTTGTTGCATATCTGATTTTGTATATTATGATACTTGTACTAGCATTGTTTTGCTAACCCCTTTAGGGGTGGATATTTGTTTGATGTTCAGGTAGCCGAGGAGCGGGGAAGCAACCACAGTACCGACATGATGACGAAGGGGCTCAGTGATGTTATTCGTCGTGTTGTTTTATTATTCTGGTTTGATTTACAGTACTCGAGTACGTGTGTCCTGTTGATGATTTATGATGTTTGTAATAATTGGATTCATTTGAGTTGTTTGAACTAGTTTCCGAACTACTAAATTTTTATGGTATTTTTGTATTATTCCGCATTTCTTTAATTTAGCCTTGTAAATTCTTATATAAAAGGTTTACGGCGCTGTAATTATTCCGAATATCTCAGGGTGTTACAGAATATGGTATCGTAGCTAAGATTCATGGATATCTTGGCAGTCGGGTTTAGTTGGGTCTGTTGACGTCGTTCGATTTATTGGTCGTTTATAACATCACTGCTCAGCCAGCGTCGTCATGTGGACCGTGGTTGTAAGTTTCCTAATCTCATATACTACCATTTTATTTATTTTGTGTTTTGTGGATATTGACGGTTTTTCCTTTTAGAAGATTTTGCCCTTGATATTGAGTAATTGTATTTCAGTATGTTGAGAGGAGGTCGTGGACGCGTACGTGGTAATGCGGGATGGGAAGATTCATCATCTGCCCTGGATTTATCGGTCAATCGAACTGATTCCCATTCTGGAGGACAACAAGAGTCGGTAAATGATGACCGAACTCGAACTATGGAGGAAGACACAAATCCTAACATGCCGGGAGTGCTTCAACAGGTGGTCGCTCATATGACCCAGTTCGCTCAGGTGGTTGACCACATGTAGACGACGATGGGCCAACAGCATAATGAGGACAACCGGGGAGACAAGTGGCTTACGGAAGTGGTCAAGTTACACCCATCGAAATTCGACGGTTCTGCAGAGATGCCTACTTGGGATCATTGGCTGAAGGAACTAGATAAGATATTTGCGGGAATTAACTGTCCCGATGACCGAAAAGTTCCGATTGCTCAGTATTTTGTTACTGGGGGGGATTTTGACTGGTGGGAGGCCATTCGACCCGAGGATCATCATGCTGACTGGACGGAATTCAAGTTAATGATGGAAGCACAATATTGTCCTCGTCCAGTTAGAGAGGCTAGAGTCCGAGAGTTTTTTCACCGCAAAATCTGGAGGCATCTGTGACAAACTTGATTAAGACTTTTAATCACCAGCTGACCTGTGTGCGACATTTGGTCAGGACCGAGACGGAAAAGATTTTCCTTTTCGACATGCGGATGAAGCCGGAGATTCAACAATATATGTCCGGAATTGAATGTACTACTCTACGGTAGTATCAGGACAAAACACTGGCATATGAGATGAAAGAGGCAGCGGTGGAGAAATTTACAGAAGCAAAGAAGCAGAAAGGGTCTGGCAACTTCACTGAGAACAAGAGTAGTGGGCCCCACAAGGGCCAGTATTCATTTCATTTATCCAGGAAACCTCCGTATCCTTCTCGAGGTGGAAAGAAGTTCCGAACAGCACCAACAGTTTCAGACGGATCGAAGAAGTGTTATAACTGTGGTCGAGCAGGGCATGTTAGGCGTGATTGCTCCGCTCCTTCTGTGACCTGTTTCGAATGTGGGTAGGAAGGACATCATGCGACTTTTTGCAGAAATGTGACTAGATCAATGGGTACTCGCACTCCAGCACAAGTTCCGAAGGAGACAAGTGTGAACCTGACACAGCAAAGTGGTTTTCAGCAGCAGAATGTCGGGAAAAGAGAGGTGTCCACTGCTGGGTCCATTCCTCCGCGCCTTTAAGAGATAAGGAGATCAGATGATCAGAACACTACTGTTGCATCAGGTACGATTCAGATTCTTTTGCAACCAGTTAGTGTCTTGTTCGATTCAGGAGCTACGCATTCTTTCATATCTTTGAACTGTGTTAATCGTTTGAAAATCTCGTGTTTACATGATTGTGAACCTTATGTTGTGGGTTTGCCGAGTGGAGAGAGAATTATGGGACCTCTAGAAGCTAGAGATTTTCCTGTGTCTATAGGAGGGAGAAATTGGCCATCAAATCTTATTGTGGTCGACATCCATGGTGACGATTTAATTATTGGAGACGATTGGCTCGACCGCTATGGGGCTATTTTGAATTACCAAAAGAGAGTTATCTCGATTATTGCTAATGACGGATCTGAACACTTATTCGAAGGGTGGAGACCAGGAAGCTCAGGGAAAGTGATCAAAGCCATGAAAGCAGTTAAATTGCTAAAGCATAGTTTTCACAGATTTTGGTGTTATGCCATGAAGAAGGAAGAAGGAGTAGAGCTCTCATCCATTCCAGTTGTGAACGAATTCTCAGACGTATTCCCTGACGAACTACCTGGGTTACCTCCGCGGAGAGATGTAGAGTTTAGTATCGAATTGGAGCCTGGAGCCGCACCTATTTCCATAGCACCATATTGTATGGCGCCAACCGAAATGTATGAATTAAAGAAACAGCTTGAGGAATTATTGCAGAAGGGTTACATTCAACCTAGCGTTTCTCCTTGGGGAGCACCCATTCTCTTTGTCCGAAAGAAAGACGGATCCTTCCGATTGTGTATTGATTACTGGGAGCTAAACAAGGTGACAATCAAGAATAAGTACCCACTACCTCAGATTGACGATTTATTTGATCAACTGCATGGGGCAACGGTATTCTCGAAGATCGACTTGATATCGGGATACCATCAGTTAAGGATTAAGGAATCTGATATACCGAAATCTGCTTTCAGATCCCGGTACGGGCACTATGAATTTGTGGTGATGCCATTTGGACTTACTAATGCTCATGTAGTGTTTATGCAATTGATGAATCGGGTATTCTTAGAAAACTTGGATAAATTCGTGGTTGTTTTCATTGATGACATCTTGATTTATTCGAAGGATCCAGGAGAGCATGCAGAACATTTGCGTATCGTTTTGAATACTTGGAGGAGTGAATAGCTTTACACGAAACTTTCTAAATGTGAGTTCTGGATTAAGGAAGTAACATTCCTTAGGCACATGATATCAACTGACGGAGTTCAAGTATACCTGAAGAAAGTTGAGGCAATCTTGGAGTGGGAATCTCCTAAGAATGTGAAAGAAGTCCGAAGTTTCTTAGGACTTGCTGGATATTATCGCCGTTTTGTAGAAGGATTTTCTAAAATTGCTCGTCCGCTTACTCAGCTGTTGCAGAAGACTCAGAAATTCATGTGGGACAAGAAATGTCAGGCTTGCTTTGATTAACGTAAGAGAAGACTGACAACGGCGCCTATACTAGCATTACCAGATGGGATCGATGGATTCATGGTATACAGTGATGCTTCAAATCAGGGTCTGGGTTGCGTGTTGATGCAGAAAGATAGGGTGATTGCCTATGCCTCTCGACAGTTGAAACCGTATGAGGTTAACTACCCGACTCATGATTTAGAGTTAGCAGCTGTCGTCTTTGCCCTAAAGATTTGGCGACATTATTTGTACGACACTCGTTGTCAGATCTTCACAGATCATAAGAGCCTCAAGTATATTTTCAGTCAGAAGGAATTAAACATGAGGTAGAGGAGGTGGCTGGAATTGATCAAAGATTATGACTTGGAAATCCTATATCATCCAGGCAAAGCGAACGTGGTAGCCGATGCATTGAGCCACAAACCGGTTTCTATACGAATGTTGGAAATGCTTACGTCAAAGTCCAACATCCAACGAGAATTGATTCACGAAGGAATTAAAGTATGGTCGCAAGGATCCCAAGGGCATCTGTGTATGATGGAATTAACTTCGTCATTAATCGGAGAAATCAAATCTAAGCAGTTGGATGAGTCTCTAATTTTTTGGTTACGTGATGAAGTGAACAAAAGAAAGGCCCCAGGATTCGTGATACATGATGATGGAGTTCTAAGATTCCATAGTCGACTTTGCATCCCCGATGATGATGTTTTGAAGCAGACGATCATAAAGGAAGCTCACAACGCGCCCTGTTCTATTCATCCGGGCACTAGTAAAATGTATAAGGATTTAAAGCAGAATTTCTCGTGGGGAAATATGAAGAATGGCTTAGCAGAATACGTCTCGAAGTGTTTCACTTGTCAACAGGTTAAGATTGAACGTCAACGACCTGCAGGAATGTTGAAACCACTTCTGATCCCTGAATGGAAGTGGGAGGATATATCGATGGACTTTATCACCAATATGCCAAGGACCAGAACGGGGATGAATATGATTTGGGTGATAGTGGATCGTCTAACCAAGTCGGCTCATTTTCTGGGTATTAAAGATATTTGGGGTCCGGAGAAGTTAGCACGAGTGTTCATTGTGTAGATAGTCCGATTGCATGGTACGCTGAAGACCATTATTTCGGACCGGGATGGTCATTTTGTGTCACACTTTTGGAATGCAGTTCACAAGGCCTTGGGAACCGAGCTGAACTTTAGCATAGCTTATCATCCTCAGACGTACGGACAGTCCGAAAGGACTATACAGACAGTAGAAGATATGCTAAGAGCTTGTGCCCTAGATTGGTCAACCGATTTGTAGGTTCATTTGCCGTTGATTGAATTCACCTACAACAATAGTTGGCATGAATCCATTAAGATGGCAACGTTTGAAGCATTGTACGGGAGAAGATGCAGATAGCCCTGAAGAGATAAATTCACCACTAGAAGGGGGGTTGAATAGTGGTGATGCGGAATACCGAAATTTCTTGCGAGTAAAAAGAAAATAATGCGGAAAATAAAGACTCAAGAATTTATAGAGGTTCGGCAACTTGCCTACGTCCTCTCTCCGACTTTCTTTTTCTATTGGCTAAAGAAAAACCACAACCTTAACTCGTCTTCTATCGGTCCGAGTTCATAACCGTTACAATCCGCTTGTCTTCTATCGGTCCAAGCTCAACCTTTCCCTCAAAATGAATAATTGTTTATCTAGTGTTCTATAGGAACTAGATAATCCTCACTGCATTTAATATGGGAGTATAATCCTAATAATGCCGGATCAAAGATCCTAATACCACCGGATTAGTGACTCTTGATTCGTTTCTTTGTCGCTCAAGTGTAAGTGATGCAACACTTACAACCAAATGAAAGAATACACGGAATACTGTATATTACAATTGAACTCGCTCTTGTATCTTACTTTTCTCACAACTTGTAATACAACAAAATATGTAAATCGAGCTCAAGAATGCTTTGATTGCTTGTATGCTAGAATGCTTGAATGCTTGAAGTTGTGTGTTTGATACCCAAGTCCTTCGGGTATTTATAGGAGTGAGACGACCTTCAAAATCTGAAAAATATACTATTAGCGTGCGCTAATAGATCCTTGTAGCGTGCGTTAGCGAATTTTGACTTGAGTTCTCCGAACGGTCACAAAGACTGCTGCAACGGTAAAATTCTCGTGATTAGCGTGCGCTAGTACAGATATGGTATCGTGCGCTATCGTATAGTTAAAATAGTCTACGATCATGACTATGACAAAATCCGATTTCCTCTACAACGTCTCTATTTCAAACGGCTAAATCAAGAGTATAGTGCGCTAGCAAGTATGCATAGCGTGCGCTAGCATTAATTAAATCCAATATTTCCGCATTTTCCGGATGCATTGACTCTTGCTTCCAACGGTTGAATTTCAAACGGTAACCGCATATTCCATTTAGCGTGCGCTAGCACCTTTACTTTAGCGTGCGCCATCGAATTATTTCAATAACGTGCGTTGCCTTGTGTAGCGACGTAAAGACTGGGCGAAGTGAGTCCGGTGGCTACTGGACTACCGACCATTATTTCGGTAGCGTGCGCTAGATATGAAAATTAGCGTGCGCTAAGCCTTCACTTTAACGCACGTAAGAATATGTCCGTAGCGTGCGCAACGTCCAATTTCGAATTCCTTTCACTGACTTCTGGAGACTTGCGATAGCGTGCGGTAGGTAAGTTGTATAGCGTGCGCTATCGATTGTTTATTAGCTTACTCTATCTTTCAATAGCTTGCGTGCGCTATCGATTCAAAGCGACTTGAGTAGCTGCGGTGACTTGACTGGCCGTGTATGAGACTCTCGATAGCGTGCGCTACGGTATGATACGTAGCGTGCGCTAGCCATATTGTGTCCCTTCAAAATATTATCGATCCGAGATAGATCCAATTAAATGTTTTGTATGTAACCATCATCAAAATACATTTTGTGTCAACAATCTCCCCCTTTTTGATGATGTCAAAACATTTAATTAAAACCTGCAAAAACGTTTTGAAGTGATTCGAATCAAGATAAACTTGTTCGATATGTCAGTCGGTTTTTGAGTTTTCTCCCTTTTGACGAAACAAAAAGGAACTCCCCCTGAATTGTTGCATGATTAATAAACATTAACTAAATTTTGCCATTACTCAATGGTGCAATCAACAATGATGGTAACAACGGTAGTAACAATACTAGGAGATATTAAATACGTGTACATAATAAATGCCAAATTAAGAAATGCGAATTTCATTAATAATAAAATGCAGTGAATACAACTAGTTTTCCATGACAAACGAAACATATAGCTTGTTCGAACACAAGCGTCTACATCAAACATCAAAGATCATTAAGTCTAAGGATCGGAGGAGGACGAAGGAAAAGGGAACGAGGGGTGTGTGAAACGTATGAACTCGGATATTAGCCCACGAACTTCCCGGACTTCTGAACGCAGAGCCCGAACATCCTCTCGTATCTCAGCGTGTGAGGTCTCGATGCCCCGCATCCGAGCACAGAGATCACTTTCCTCCTCTTCTGTCACCACATCTCTCATCGGGCGTTTTCCTTTCGTTCTTGGATGACGAACAAAAGACTTGGACTGCAGCTCCTTAAGCGTGTGGGGTCCTCGGTGCATGACTTGCTCGGTCGGTGTAGGCATCCGTGTGCCTTTCGGCACTTGGTCGTCATCTCGGAGATATGGAAACAAAACCCAGCCTCGATTGAAGGTCTCGACATAGTGCATGGCCTTGAGGGTTATGTCACTTATCTCGTGTCCCCGAGACACCGGAACGTGAGCGTCATTGGACAAATCAACACTGAAATGACGAAAAATCACCGTAAGGATTGACCCGTATGGCAGTCCAGACTTCCTGGTTCTCGACATATAGTTCTTTGACCGAAAGGACTCCCTTTAGCCTTCATCCAACTTAACACAATCCCAGTGAAATCTACTCGATCATCCTTCAAAGACTCGTATACGACATTCTTATCAACACCAACTAGCTTATGTTGGGTGTTGACCTTTGGCATTAGGCATTTCGTTAAAGCGGCCAACAGCAACCGAATGTGTATACCGAAATCATTGTTTTCGAAAACGTCATCCGTGACTTCGATGACAGTTTTCGAACACAGAAAATTAGCAATCTCTCCCTCTGACACCGCAGATTCCTCATCAATGATTTTACCACAGCAATCAAATCCTTCCTTCGACAACCCAAACAACTCGTGAAGGATTTCCGACGAAACCTTCACCATAGTTCCGTTCACGAGGCTTTCGAGCACGAAACCTCCATTACCACTCTCACCAAAATGCAAGTTCGCATAGAATTGACGAACACACTCAGGGTATACAATTTCCTTACACTCGACAAAATGTGCAATACCCAAAGCTTCAAAAAAATCGTGAATGCTTACCTTGACCCGTTCAAGGCTACCTAAGTTGAAATAGTAGCAATCGGTCAAGGTTTCTTGCGGAAGAACATCGTAGAAAATTTTCGACGCACTGAAGGAGACGAATCGATTGCTGTCGAAATCGTTGTTGCGAGGACGTTTATAGTTCTTCTCCATAGCCTTGCGATTTTTGCTAGACATGATGAAGGAAAGACGAAAGCTCGCAGATTGGATCGGATGTGTGTCTAGGGTTTTTGCAAGAGAGAAGTCGATTGCGTGCGTTAAGGGATGTGTTGTGATTTAGGGTTGTACGGCATATATATATAGTCACGAGTTTTAAGTTAGCGTACGCTAGATTTATAAGGTTAGCGTACGTTAGGCGAAAAATAGAGGCTCACCGGACTGCTCAAGAAAATCGAAGAAACTTTAATTAGCGTACGCAAGAAGGAAAGGTTTAGCGTACGCTAGCGAAATAAAATTTTAGCGCGCGTTAAGAATATGAAGCTAGCGCGCGCTAGCGATTGATCTGACTCACCGATTTTGATGTTTTGAGTAGAAGCTTATTTCAAAAATTGTCTATATGTCCCATGCCGAGTTGTAAACGAATGGAATTAAAAGATTCTTCGGGAAGAGGTTTCGTAAAGATGTCAGCAAGTTGATCCTTCGTCCCGACAAAAATTAAACAGATATCTTTCTTTTGAACATGATCACGTAAAAGTGATGTCCGATATCTATATGCTTGGTTATTTGTGCAAAACAGGATTATTGCTCAAATTAAAAGCACAAGTGTTATCACATAAAATAGGGGTATTTTCAAAATGAATGCCGTAGTCGCGTAGTTTAATATTAATCCATAGCACTTGAGCACAGGCGCTCCCTGCAATGACATATTCGGCCTCACAGAGACAATGCTACGCTGGGTTTGCTTTTACTTCCCCAAGATATTAAGCAAGATCCAATAAAATGACATGTACCACTAGTACTCTTTTTATCAATTTTGCATCCGCCGAAATCGGCGTCACTATAGGCAATTAAATTAAAATCCAAGCAAGAAGGATACCATAGACCTAGTCCAATAGTTCCTTTCAAATAACGAAAAATGCGTTTACAAGCAATTAAATGTGATTCCTTGGGATTAGCTTGGAATCGAGCACATAGACATGTAGCAAATATTATATCTGGCCTAGATGCAGTCAAATATAGCAAAGATCCGATCATACCTCGATATAGTTTTTGATCTACGGATTTGCCATTTTCATCTTTCTCGAGCTTTAATGATGACGACATTGGTGTAGATATCACCTTGCTATTCTCCATATTGAATTTCTTAAGGAGGTCGTTTGAGTACTTCGTTTGATGGATAAAAATTCCATCTTCGCATTGTTTGATTTGAAGCCCGAGGAAGAACGTTAATTCTCCCATCATACTCATTTCGAATTCTCCTTTCATAAGATTAGAAAAATCTTGGCACAGGGATTCATTAGTAGCTCCAAAAACAATGTCATCAACGTAAATTTGGCAAACAAGTATATCATCATTTAGTACTTTAACGAACAAGGTATTATCGACTTTGCCTCTTTTATAGTCATTTGCTATTAAAAATTGACTTAAACGATCATACCATGCTCGGGGTGCTTGTTTCAACCCGTAGAGTGCCTTGTTGAGCTTGTAGACATGATCCGGAAAGTGATGGTCTTCAAAACCGGGAGGTTGCTTGACGTAGACTTCTTCTTGAATGAAACCATTCAAGAATGCACTGATGACATCCATTTGAAATAGCTTTATCTTCTTTTGAGCGGCAAATGCACAAAGCAAGCGAATGGCTTCGAGTCGAGCCACGGAGCAAAACTTTCTTCGTAATCAAGGCCTTCTTCTTGATTATATCCTTGAGCGACCAAACGAGATTTATTTCGAATAGGATAGCCGTCTTCGTCACTCTTGATTTTATGCAACTATTTAGTTCCGATTTTTGTTTTATCTTTAGGCGGGAACTAAATTCCATACATTATTGTGCTTGAATTGCACAAGCTCCTCTTGCATTGCCATTACCCAGCTTTCATCATCGAGCTTCCGATATATTTTGGGAACTATTTCGGATACAAAAGCACAATGAGCCATAAACTCGGTGGTCCTCCTTCGGGTTTGAACACCGTCTTCAATGTTTCCGATCACGAGATCCTTGGATGGTCCTTGATGTGCCTCCAATCTTTCGGTAAATCAACGATTGTGTTCGTTTCGATTTCGAAATTTTCTTCACTCGGGTGAGGGATCCGGAAAGGTACCGCATCATCAAAATATTCTACCTTTCTCGGGGTGAGATCATATCATTGAATTTAACGTGTATAGATTCTTCAACTTTATTCGCTCTAATATTATACACACGATATGCTTTGCTATTCGTACAATAACCAAGGAAAATTCGAGTCGGATTTGGCATCAAACTTGCCCAAGTTATCCTTGCCATTGTTTAGAATAAATACATTGCAACCAAAAGGATGAAAGTAAGCAATATTAGGCTTTTGCCCTTCCATAATTCATAAGGCGTTTTAAGATGAGTTCTACGAACGTGAACTCGGTTAATCACATAGCATGCCGTAAAAATTGCTTCGCCCAAAAGTATCGTGGAAGAGAGTATTCATTAAGCATTGTTCTCGACATTTCTTCCAAAGATCGGTTTTTCCTTTCAACAACTCCATTTTGTTGAGGCGTTCTAGGAGCCGAAAAATTGTGATTAATACCGTATTTGTCACATAAAAGTTCAAACGGGGTGCAATCAAATTCACCTCCGTGGTCGGTACGAATAGAAATTATGGAGAGGTTTTCTCATTTGATACCAAACGACACCATTTAGAAAACTCGGAAAATGCATCATCTTTATGAGCTAAAAATCTAACCCAAGTAAATCGAGAGAAATCGTCAACAATAACCAAAGTATAAAGTTTACCATTTAAACTAACATGTCTAGATGGTCCGATCAAATCCATATGCACGAGTTCAAGAACTCGACTAGTGGAAACCTCGAATTTTGGTTTAAACGATTCTCGAGTATGTTTCCCTTTAATGCATGATTCACACAAATGTTTTCTATCGAATTTGAGTTTGGGCAATCCACGAACAAGGTCGTGTCTAGATAAAATAGAAATAATGGGTAGAGAAGTATGCCCCAATTTTCGATGCCATAAATATGCATTGTCATCCAAGGTAATAAGGCATTTTTCATTGAATGAACTCTTATCATTAAGATCAACAATATAGATGTTTCCGCATCTCAAGCCAATGAATGCAATTTTATCATTTCTAAATGCCGTGCAATGCGTTTGCTCAAATAGAATTTTAAAACCTTCATCACAAAGTTGCGAGACGCTAAGGAGATTATGATGCAAACCTTCAACAAAAAGTACTTTGTTGATAGAAGGAGAAGGTTCCTTACCGACTTTGCCGATTCCTTTGATTTTTCCCTTTTGGTTATCTCCAAAGGTCACATGTCCTTGATCTTGATATTCGAGGTCCTCAAATAGGTCCTCGGAACCGCACATGTGCCTTGAGCATCCGCTATCAATGTACCACTTGTTTTTCCTTGGTGCCGGTACCTACAAAAGTAGAATTTCTCGGTTGTTTCGGTACCCAAGCCCGTTTGGGTCCTCCAAAGTTAATTATGCTTATAGCATTCGGAACAATTGTCCCTTTCGGAACCCATATTTGCTTAACTTTGATAGTCCTTAACTTTGAATGAGGATTAACATTGTGAACTCGTTTGAGCGGAACTTTTGAGTTCTCGGATTCGGTTTTCTTTATTTTGTCGAGATTAATAAGGGATTGTTCCCGTTTAAAAGGGTCGAAACCAAGACCGTGTTTGAGCAAGGGCGATTTTTGAATAGATAGGAGCCTTTCGAATTTCTCGTTTCCGAGAGTAAATTTGTTCAAAATATATTTTAGCTCCTTTTGAGTTTTTGTTAACTCAATTTTCAAAATATTTTCTTTTTCAATACATGATGTATGGTCAATCTCAATAGCTTTGCCCTTGTTTTGAAGCGAGGAGTTTTCGAGTTCTAGAGATTTTATTTTTCTCTTTAAAGATATGTTTAACTTAACCATCTCGTCATACTCCGTATTTAACGATTCAAACGCACTCAACAACTCATCATCTTGATGAACTTCTTGTGAATCACAAAAATCAAAAGAGTCATATTCATCGTCATTGAGTTTAGAGCTTACCTCGATATTGCTTTCGGAGTCGAGGGCCATGAATGCAAGGTTTGCGTCTAGAGATCTTTCTATCTCCTCCTCGTCATCACTCCAAGAAGCGATTAGAACCTCCTTCTTTTTGAATCTTTCCATTTGCGGTTTTGAAGAGGATCCTCGGCATTCTTTGGCATAATGACCGGCTTGACCACATTTCCGACAATTATTGTCGAACTTCTTGACAGGAGTGTAGCCACTCTTCTTTTGCTCCGGTTTGCCATCCCGACCAAGAAAACTTCGCCTCTTTTGAATTAGGTTTTTGTACCTTCTAAAGTTTTTGGCATAAAGAGCGAGTTCCTCGTCGTCTTCATCTTCGGCAACATCTTCCTCAACGTCGCTATCAACATTGAATGCGACTACTCTTTCCCGAGGCTTTGGTTTTGTGCCTCTAGACTTGAGAACGATCTCATAGTTGATGAGTGACCCGATGAGGGCACTAAATTCGAGCTTGTTGAGATCCTTGGATTCCATGATCGCGGTGACCGTGGCATCCCATTCTCGTGGCAACGATCGTAGAATTTTCTTAGCTTTGTCGCTGCTCGATATAGGCTTTCCAAAAGATGCAAGAACGCTTTGTTATAGCCGAAAATCGATCCAACATATTTGTGATCGTTTCCTCGTCTTTCATGGAAAATAGTTCGTAGTCATGGAGTAACATATTAATTTTGGTCTCCTTGACTTGAGTGGTTCCCTCGTGAGTGACTTCGAGAATTTCCCAGATTTCTTTTGCACTTTCATAGGACGATATCCTATTAAGTTCTTCGGGATTGAGAGCGCAATAGAGGAGTTGAGTAGCTCGGGAGTTGACATGCGTGTTTCTCCAATCCTCATCGTTGTATTCTTCGATCTTTTTCAACGATCCATCTTCTTTCTTAGCAAGTTTAGGACCGAGAGCAATAACTTTCCAGATTTCAATATCGTAGGCTTGCACGAAGATCGCCATCTTCTTTTTCCACGTCATGAAATTGGAACCGTCAAGAACGGAGGACGGTTGAGAGCATTTCCTTCAATTTGGCCAAGAAGTGCCATTTGCGGATCTTTTTCTCTTAGGTGGTGAAACCTTTAAAAAGAGACCCGCTCCGATACCAACTGAAGAGATAAATTCACCACTAGAAGGGGGGTTGAATAGTGGTGATGCGGAATACCGAAATTTCTTGTAGTAAAAAGAAAATAATGCGGAAAATAAAGACTCAAGAATTTATAGAGGTTCGGCAACTTGCCTACGTCCTCTCTCCGACTTTCTTTTCTATTGGCTAAAGAAAAACCACAACCTTAACTCGTCTTCTATCGGTCCGAGTTCATAACCGTTACAATCCGCTTGTCTTCTATCGGTCCAAGCTCAACCTTTCCTCAAAATGAATAATTGTTTATCTAGTGTTCTATAGGAACTAGATAATCCTCACTGCATTTAATATGGGAGTATAATCCTAATAATGCCGGATCAAAGATCCTAATAACACCGGATTAGTGACTCTTGATTCGTTTCTTTTCGCTCAAGTGTAAGTGATGCAACACTTACAACCAAATGAAAGAATACAAGGAATAATGTATAATACAATTGAAATCGCTCTTGTATCTTACTTTTCTCACAACTTGTAATACAACAAAATATGTAACTGAGCTCAAGAATGCTTTGATTGCTTGTATGCTAGAATGCTTGAATGCTTGAAGTTGTGTGTTTGATACCCAAGTCCTTCGGGTATTTATAGGAGTGAGACACCTTCAAAATCTGAAAATATACTATTAGCGTGCGCTAATAGATCCTTGTAGCGTGCGTTAGCGAATTTTGACTTGAGTTCTCCGAACGGTCACAAAGATCGTTGCAACGGTAAAATTTCGTGATTAGCGTGCGCTAAGATCGATATGGTAGCGTGCGCTATCGTCTTGGTCAACTAGTCTTCGATCTTGACTTTGACAAAATCCGATTTCCTCTCCAACGTCTCTTTTTCCAACGGCTAAATCATGATTAGCGTGCGCTAGCAAGTATGCATAGTGCGCTAGCATTAATTAAATCCAATATTTCCATTTTCCGGATCGCATTGACTCTTGCTTCCAACGGTTGAATTTCAAACGAAATCGCATATTCCATTTAGCGTGCGCTAGCACTTTACTTTAGCGTGCGCCATCAATTATTTCAATAACGTGCGTTGCCTTGTGTAGCGACGTAAAGACTGACGAAGTGAGTCCGGTGGCTACCGGACTACCGACCATTATTTCGGTAGCGGCGCTAGATATGAAAATTAGCGCGCTAAGCCTTCACTTTAACGTACGTAAGAATATGTCTGTAGCGTGCGCAACGTCCAATTTCTGAATTCCTTTCACTGACTTCTGGAGACTTGCGATAGCGTGCGTTATGTATGTTGTATAGCGTGCGCTATCTATAGTTTATTAGCGTACGCTATCATTCAATAGCTTGCGTGCGCTATCGATTCAGGCGACTTGAGTAGGCTGCAGCTGACTTGACTGGGCTGTGTATGAGAATCTCGATAGCGTGCGCTACGGTATGATACGTAGCGTGCGCTAGCCATATTGTGTCCCTTCAAAATATTATCGATCCGAGATAGATCCAATTAAATGTTTTGTATGTAACCATCATCAAAATACATTTTGTGTCAACAAGCCCCTGTGTTGGGATGATTCTTCTGACTTGATCGGGACTGAACCAGAGTTGATAGTTCAGACTAAAGAGAAGGTAGCTCTGATTCGTGGAAGGCTGTTGACTGCCCAGAGTCGACAGAAGTCTTATGTAGACGTGCGCCGTCGCTCGTTGGAGTTCGAGATTGGGGACCACGTGCTATTGAAGGTTTCTCCTAATCGAGTAATTTTCCATTTTGGGAAGAAAGGGAAGTTGAGTCCGAAATATATCGGACCATTCGAAATCCTTGAAAGAGTTGGGGAGTTGGCATACAGGCTGTCCCTGCCGCCATCGCTGAGTCACGTTCATAATGTATTCCACGTATCCCAACTATGGAAAGATGTACCGAACCCTAGTCATATCTGTAATATCCGCGTTTTTTTTTCTTTCCCTTGTAATTGTATTTCCGGTGTAATTCTCGATTGTAGTGACCCTCGTGTATCCTTCAGTGTAACTTTTCCGTCATCTTTTGATCTGATTCTCGTAATTGTTGTGCGGAACCGCCGTTTCGGGGTTGCCGTGGATTCATTCTATGCTATGATGCGTTTTGAGGTGTTCCGTTTGATGTTTCGTTCGTATTCTGGTGTAGTGGACCGTTTATGTTCTGTACCTAGCGCACGCTAATTTTTCGGCATAGCGCGCGCTAGAAGTTCCTTTGTAGCGCACGCTACGTTTACTTCGTAGCGCGCGCTAGCGAGTGAACCACGGGGTGGCGCTTCAACTCCCGTGCCTCGGACTATCGGATTAGCGCACGCTATCTTGTCTAGCGCACGCTAATGTCGGAGACTAGCGCACGTTAAGTTGTTCAAGAAGACGCGCTAGTGTGACTGGCCCAAGATCGGGCGCTTTACTACCGAACTCAATCGATGCTAGTTAGCGCACGCTACGCTTGTATGGTAGCGCACGCTAACGGGTCGTGAGTTTTGGGCATTTGGCTACCGGACTCGGTGATGTTCAGTAGCGCACGCTATTGGTCGATAGCGCGCTACCGAGAGGTTATTAGCGCACGCTACGCATGTATGGTAGCGCACGCTAACGGCCAAAAACCTGGCTACTGGACTGGGACGCTAACGGTAGGGTTTGTAATCTTATCCCGTTAGCGCACGCTAACCTTGAGGTTTTAGCGTGCGCTAACACTCCCTGGCTATATAAACCAGGGAGTTGACCAAGATAATCACAAAATCTCATTTCTTCCTCTCTCTGCGGCGAAGGCGATCCCGAAGCGATTCTCTTGGCGATTTCTTCCTCCAATCATCTCATCCAACATCCTTCTTGAGTTCTTGGAGTATTACATCAACAACAACACGAATCTTTCGTCCTAATCCACGGTAAATCTCTTAGAACCCTACCTTTGGATAATTTGGGGGTTTTGGGATTTCCTTCCGATTCGTTCCGTTTTGTTGGTGGATTCATGATGAATATGATTAATCTTGTTGGTATAATTAGTTTTCCTACGGATTCATGGTATATTTTCATGGTTTTGCGAAATCGAGAGGGTTTGGTTGTGGTCCGCCCTCGTTGTTATTTTTGTATGAATATACATGAATCGTAGGCGGGTTTTCGGGTGTATTCCATTTCCATAATCGTTTAGAAGTGGTTGTGATTGTACTATTCGAATCGTTAGGTTCATTCTCGTCGGTTCCTCACGGTCGTGCTTGATTCTTCCGTTCCGTTAGTGTCGTCGTCTATTTAATCGAGGCAAGTATCCTTATAAACTTACAATCTTGACATAGTAGTTTTGTATGAGAAATTGTGTGTGTGTGTGTATGCTCACTACGGGTTAGACTCGACGGGGTCTCGGTAGGGTTCCACGAAGTTGTGGGACCGCGAGCTTGCTTTTAACCACTGTGGGTTAGATCCGACGGGGTCTCGGCAGGGATCCACGAAGCTGTGGGTCCGCGGTTAATTGTGGTGCATTTTTACAAATGTGATTTGATATTGGCATTTCCGGAAATGAGTGTTTTGGAAACTATGATTTCTTGATGGCATGCATTACTATATGTGTAAGATGTAAATTGTTCATTTGGTTACTTGTACTAGCGTAATTGCTAACCCCTCTGGGGACCCGTTTTTGGGAAATTCGTTTTATGAATTTCAGTCGTTCATCGGACGAGCAAGGCTGACCAAGATACGGATGATGGTCATGCGTGATGATTTTGAATAAGTGACGTCTTAATGTCTTTTTGTTTTTTTATCTTTTGTGGCTTTTGAACTAATAGTTGTACTCGAGTACTTAAGAGTTCTTGTTCGTCCGGATTGTATTGTTGCCTATATGTTTGTGTTGATTGATGATGTTATGTTTGACCGGTTGAACCGGGTGGATTATTCTGTTTTGCGTCTTTATGACATGGTGTTGGTTTGTCGTTTATGTGAGTCGATAAGTATGATGTTGTTCAGCCTGGTGGGTCCCATATAGGGATTCACGGCGCTGTAATATACCTCGAATATCTTGAGGGTGTTACAATATCATTGATTTTGGCGAGGTTGAAGTGGCTAATGATGGCTCGTTCGAAGAAAAGCCAACCAAGATACTCGAGAGTCGAGTCAAACAATTGAGGAATAAACTGATCTCCTTGGTTAAAGTTCAGTGGTCTCGACATGGAGTCGAAGAAGTAATTTGGGAGATGATAAGTGTTAGTTTTATACACTTATACATGGTTTGTATCGATATATTTCACCCATAATTGAGCTAGTCTACTCGTTTTTGCTTTGAATTAATTAGCTTTTAATAATTTTATTATTTATCAGATGAAGATGTAAATTTAGTCTTAATCGGATTGAATTACTGATTTACTCAAGAAATAACATGTGTATAAAATATTCTCTTTGTTGAATTTTTATGTATTCATGTTGTAGGTCTTTCTGAGACGAGTTCGATATTCTTTCCGGATTCAAAATCAGAGTTATATATCAAAAGTTATCATCCGAAGAAGATTTGGGGCAAAAACGCAAAGTCTAAGAAATTCTGGGCTGAAAATGAAGTCCGAAACTCCATACGGGCGTGTACGGGCGTAACTCACAAATGCAAATTTACGAAGCCATGTTACGGCCGTAACTCATCAATGATAATGCCGTAAGTCATCATAGTTATGGCCGTAACTCCTCAATGTTACGGCTGTAACTCTTGTCAGATTGTGATCATTATCTAATTTTTTATACTTTTGGTCTATTATTGAGGGGATGGATGGCATTGATCCGATCTATTGTAATAATGCTGGAGTTTTGGAACTATTAGATGACTTTAGGTGTATAAATAGACCCCTTAAATCCATCATTATAGATCATTCATCTTATTATTTCCTCACTTTGTAATACTTTTTCTTTTTGTGTGAAGAACACACTTGTGTTCTTGAGTGATTTTTGTAAGTGTGGTTTAGCTTATGTTATTGAGGGAGTTTATTGTTTCTTTCTCCTTTATCTACTAAGGGAGTTAGGATCAATTCTTTCCCTTTTTAACTATTAATGACCACTCAAGCTTGTAATATGTTGAATAAACCCTTAATGGGCTAAGTTACTTAAGTTGGGATTATAAACAAGGTTAGTCATGTTATTTAAGTTTGTATAAAGATCTATTATGAATTACTTATTATTGTGTGTGATTTTCATTATTTTACCAATCTTTATTTATTTGGCCAATAAATGACGATATTTATGGTCTTCATATGTTTCGAAAAAAATATGTTTGATTAGATCAAATGATCTTCACTCTAAGTTGTTCTAGGGGATAGAAATATACCTCTAGACATTAGATGATTCTTTGAGTTATTTTCATAAAACCTAATGCTATGTATTGAAGCCAATCAACATAGAAATATAGTGGATTGATTCAATATATAAGGGGCATTTTGACATTCGAAAGAGGAACCGTCTTTTTAAGGAAAATCGAATCTACACAACATAATAAGTAAATTCATCTTATGATCTCCTATACATCTTCTATAACTAATGATGAGCTAAGTTTGTAATCCCAGATAATTCATTTTATCTTTTATTAATCTACTATTAGTGCAATCTTTTATTTTGTTGAATTTTAGAACTATTATTGCATTTTTATTGCAATTGTCAAACCAAACTCTTAAATTGTGTGTTTCAATCATATAAATCTCTATAACAAATAGTTAAATAGTGTATAATTCAATATATAACCTAAATTCCTCATGGGATCGATAAACCGGACTCAAAAAGTCCACTTACTACTTGATATGATATCGTGCACTTGCGATAGTTACACTAAAGACGTGTCTTGGTGCCGTTGCCGGGGAAGTATAAATGTTATATTTGAAATCTTACATTGTGAACTATTATTATAGGATACATTTTCTCGACGTTGTAATTTAGTACTCAATTGTGTTTGTCCGGTCAAGTGGCGGATAACGGTACTCCGACTATTAAAGTCGGATTCTTCAGTTTCCCACAACAACTGATATTTGTAGATATTTTCTCTTTTATTTTTATTTTTTTTATCATGCAAGAAACTTTGAATAAAATTGAAAAGAGATTTCCCTTTCTCAGCAAAAATGTCATTTTAAAAATTTATAAGACGAGACTTGAAAGGATGAGGTTGCTTATGAATAAAAGCATACCTTTTGACATAAGATTCATTATTGAAGTCAAAGTGAGAATAGCAGGTGAATTCACAGAAATACCTACTAGATTTTTACCAGGGCTTGGAAAAAGTTCATATGCCAAGAAACGACGAGCAAAGATAATAGCCGTTTGCTATAAATGTACTAGATGGAATTGTAATTTAAAATGTCGATCTTTAGGAATTCCATCTACAAACAGAGAAGATAAAATTTAGTTCATTAAGGATTGTCTGAATAAAGAGAATTTAGATAATATCGAAATTTCTCTTGACACGCATCCTAGTGGACTCGTACATTACGGAATTCGATGTTTGTGGAATAAATTCAAACCAGAATATGAACAACGTCTTGGGAATCTGACGTTAAAAGACCCTGTTTGCCAATTTGTAAGAAAATTGGATGGGAAGCTTCTCCCCGACTCATAGAAGGCGTTTAGGCCGTTTCTGAACGTAAAGTCAGAGGAAGATGTGAGCCACAATCACAACTACTGTACATACACGTGAGTATCTTTTATTTTTGTCGTATGGTGATATTTTCTGAATAAAAAAGGGGTGATACGCAATAAATGCATTCATTATTCTATTGAATAGTTGAAGCGCAATCAACGCAATCACAAACTTGTTAAACAATTTTACCCCATTTTTCTTCTATAAATAAACATTGTGCTTGTTTCTTCTACTCATCCCTCAAACTTGTACTTTTCTCTTTTTCTCTGAAATAAATTTCTTTTCAAAAATGGAGTCATCATCTTCCACAAAAAAATTTAGCACAGTCTGTATTTTTGGTGGAGCTAGTTATGGAAAAGAGGCATGCTTTACTGAAGCAACCCACAACTTGGGTCGTACCTTAGGAGGAAAATGCATTCATGTAGTTTACGGAGGAGGAATCTGGGATTAATGGCACGAGCTGCTGCTTCTGCCTATATGGAAGGAGTAAGAGTGTTGGGAATAATTCCAAAACCTCTGCTGAAAGTAAAATCACCGGGGCAACTATTGGAGATGAGTTTAGAGCTATAAATATGCAAGATCGCATAACTCACATGATAAATAATTCTGGCGCCTTTATCACCCTTCCCGGTGGTTTTGGCACTCTTGATGAACTTTTTCATGTGGTTACCAGAGCCCAGCTAAATGTTCATCAAAAACCAATAGGTCTGCTTAATGTCAATGGTTTCTTTGATGGTTTACTATCTATCATCAACTACTCTGCTGAAAAGGGTTTTATTTCCGAGCATGCTAAACGAATCATAGTCGTTGCAACAACACCAGAAGAACTAATCAAAAAACTCATTGAATTTGTTCCTCAACCAGATCCAGCTCTAACTAAAATTGTCTGGATGGAAGATTTTACCGTGAGAAAACGAAAAGTGGTTTCATTCCTCTCCCTTTGATAACCCATGTCGGACCTCATGTATTTTTACTTTCTGTTGTGTTTAAAAATCGTGCTAAATAATGGCGGCTTAAGGAGTTTCTTTTTGAACTCTTGACGCGCATCTATCCGCGATTTATGTATTGTTATTTTATTGCTGTAATTTTTATTATTTTTTTTATATATATAAAAGCATTGATGGCAGCGTAAGGCGACTCTTCGGACTTTCTTGAAGCGCATCTTAAAAATTGTGTTATACTTCCGAGTATATTTTATTTTCTTTTGTTATTTGCCTCGTATATTTTACAAATTCTAAAAGGCGTTAGCTCAAGCATCAACTTTCATAATAGGGAGTATTATATTTTTTCTCACTTGCTTTTCATTTCTAAAAACTCGGGACAGTTTTATTTTCAAGTTTAAGGGTGTTTTGGAACTTTTGTGTTTATTTTGTTTGTTTTTGAACTATGGTGTTTATTTTGTTTTGCATCGTATGATTGTGTTAATGATGTGTAGTGTGTAGTGTGTTTTTATTATTTGGCATTGATTTTTTTTTTAGGTTTAGTGTATATTTATATATATATATATATGAGATTTCTAGATCTGGCCATAACACCAATAAGTTAGCTATATACAAACTTCTAAAATTGTTTTAACCGGTTAAAAATATTGTATACTCCAAAAAATTTTGAGCCTTAATCTCTCTTTCCAAGCCTTGTAGTTATCATATAAAATCGAGTCATTCATTTCCTTGAGAAAAGAAGAATCAGTCGGTTGCTGAAAAATAGAACTGAAATTTACTTAATTTGTGGAGTTTTTGATTTTTCATGCTTAACTAATAAATGATTTTCTGCAAAAATTTGATTCCCTAAGAAAAAAAAGAGGTCATTGGTGAAAAGAGCTACACGTTAGCAAATAACGGTGTGAAAGTTATCACCTAAAAAAATAGAAATTGTGTTGGTGAAAAGAGCTACACGTTAGCAAATAACGGTGTGAAAGCTATCACCTAAAAAAAATAGAAATTGTGTTGGTGAAAAGAGCTACACGTTAGCAAATAACAGTGTGAAAGCTATCACCTAAAAAAATAGAAATTGTGTTGGTAAAAAGAGCTACACGTTAGCAAATAACGGTGTGAAAGCTATCACTAAAAGGGATGTAGTTTATGAGCAGATTTGAATTAATTAGCGGCTGAATTTCAATACACTCAATTTCGTGAACAATCACAATATTTGATGATGCCAATGAAATTCTTCTTCATAATGAGTCGAAAAATAAACGAGTGATCGAGAGCAACCATTAAAGGGAGTTGTGTGTATCATGAGTGGGAAAGAAATAATCAATCCTTTGGGGGGAAACCTTGCATTTTGGAATTACAAAATAAAACCGTGTTTTAACTTCAAAATCATTAGTAGATTTATTTTGAATCTTGATTCATTTCTATCTACTGTATAAAGCTGATTGTTGTGTATTAATGGCACCTTTTCTCTTTTTATATTTTTTTCTTAATTTATGTGTGTATTATTATTTTTGTCTTATTTTTATTTTTATTTTTGGAGTGTGATTAATAAAGAGTCTTGCTCGGGACTAGCAAGAATTCAAGTTTGGGGGTGTGATAAGTGTCAGTTTTATACACTTATACATTGTTTGTATCGATATATTTCACCCATAATTGAGTTAGTCTACTCGTTTTTGCTTTGAATTAATTAGCTTTTAATAATTTTATTATTTATCAGATGAAGATGTAAATTTAGTCTTAATCGGATTGAATTACTGATTTACTCAAGAAATAACGTGTATAAAATATTCTCTTTGTTGAATTTTTATGTATTCATGTTGTAGGGCTTTCCGAGACGAATTCGACAGTCTTTCCAGATTCAAAATCAGAGTTATATATCAAAAGTTATCATCCGAAGAAGATTTGGGGCAAAGACGCAAAGTCTAAGAAATTCTGGGCTGAAAATGAAGTCTGAAACTCCACACGGGCGTGTACGGGCGTAACTCACAAATGCAAATTCACGAAGCCATGTTACGGCCGTAACTCCTCAATGTTACGGCCATAAGTCATCATAGTTACGGCCGTAACTCCTCAATGTTACGGCCGTAACTCCTCAATGTTACGGCCGTAACTCTTGTCAGATTGTGATCATTGTCTAATTTTTTATACTTTTGGTCTATTATTGAGGGGATGGCTGACATTGATCCGATCTATTGTAATAATGCTGGAGTTTTGGAACTATTAGATGACTTTAGGTGTATAAATAGACCCCTTAAATCCATCATTATAGATCATTCATCTTATTATTTTCTTACTTTGTAATACTTTTTCTTTTTGTGTGAAGAACACACTTGTGTTCTTGAGTGATTTTTGTAAGTGTGGTTTATCTTATGTTGTTGAGGGAGTTTATTGTTTCTTTCTCCTTTATCTACTAAGGGAGATAGGATTAATTCTTTCCCTTTTTCAACTATTAATGACCACTCAAGCTTGTAATATATTGAATAAACCCTTAATGGGCTAAGTTACTTAAGTTGGGATTATAAACAAGGTTAGTCATGTTATTTAAGTTTGTATAAAGATCTATTATGAATTACTTATTATTGTGTGTGATTTTTATTGTTTTACCAATCTTTATTTATTTGGCCAATAAATGACGATATTTATGGTCTTCATATGTTTCAAAAGAAAATATATTTGATTAGATCAAATGATCTTCACTCTAAGTTGTTCTTAGATGATTCTTTGAGTTATTTTCATAAAACATAATGCTATGTATTGAGCCAATCAACATAGAAATATAGTGGATTGATTCAATATATAAGGGGCATTTTGACATTCGAAAGAGGGAACCGTCTTTTTAAGGAAAATCGAATCTACACAACATAATAAGTAAATTCATATTATGATCTTCTATACATCTTCTATAACTAATGATGAGCTAGGTTTGTAATCCCAACTATTTCATTTTATCTTTTATTAATCTATTATTAGTGCATTCTTTTATTTCCTTGAATTTTAGAACTATTATTGCATTTTTATTGCAATTGTCAAACCAAACTCTTAAATTGTGTGTTTCAATCATATAAATCTCTATAACAAATAGTTAAATAGTGTATAATTCAATATATAACCTAACTTCCTCGTGGGATCGATAAACCGGACTCAAAAAGTCCACTTACTACTTGATACGATATCGTGCACTTGCGATAGTTACACTAAAGACGTATCAGGAGACTGAAGATAGCATGAAGTCGAGGTACCCGGAATTATTTTCATTTTAAGTTTCGGGCCGAAACTTCTTTTTAGAGGGGTAGTATGTAATGCCCGGATAATTATTCTGTATTTTACCTATAGTTCAACTTGTAGCATTTGATTATGTGGTATAAATAATCGAAGTGTGGTTTCCCATATTCGTATTCCTCCGTGTTTGGAGTTTCCTGCACATTCATGCATGCATGGTTCTGCACGTCTTAACGTGCGCTAGGTGATTAGCACAATGTACGCTACGTTTGGAAGATAACTTATATTATGGTTGAAGCTTAACGTACGTAAGCTTCGGTCAATTCGAGATCAGACAAGGGTCAGCGTGTGGGGATCGGAAGAAGATTCGTTAAAATTACCCCGCGTGAACCTATACGGCTTTCCAGCTAAGCAAGTCAACTGGGCTTAGCGTATGTTACGGTGGATTGTTAATGCACGCTAAGTGCATAGTGTTACGTACGTAAACCACTCTGATAACATACGTAAACGAGCCAGAATCGAGGCAGTGAGCTTTGGACAGACGTTAACGTACGCTAAGGCCTAAGGCTAGCGTACGTTAAGGCCTTTACGTACGTAGGTAAGGGCAGATAACGTACGTGAGGTTTAGAATTATATTTATAACCCTCAACCCCATTTCATTTCCTCCTCCCTTTCTTACCGATTTTTCGCCATCTGAAGACTCCCCAGCACCTTATACTTCATCCTAGCTCGATTTTGAGGATCTTAGATCCTTGTGGATTGGTGTTCAAGCTCCGGTGTTGTGTTTCATCAAGCATTTCATTGTTCTTCTCCTTATTGTGGTATGTTAATACTATACCAAGCTGGAATTTATGTTCTTAGCTATATTATGAGCTTGATTCAGAAATTATTGGACTTGTTATATCATATTGAACCCAGCACCATATTTTTGAAGATTGGAACCCGGTTATACCTTGCTTTTCCTTCGTTGCTAAGAGTGTTGATCGAACCTTGATAAATAAAAACCCTAGTATGTAGTGTCCTAAGTTCGTTATGAATTATGAGCATGATTTTAGTAAGGTTCTGAGATTACTAAGTTGTTCCACCGATGATAATTCATGTTTTGATAGAGGTGTTTTATTTGACAATGTTCATACTTGAAATGAATCGGCTATGTTAATGAAATCAATCCCGGATCACCGTAGTATCGTTCCCTTGCGTAGTACACTTGGTACGCTTGTATCTTGAGTCACACTTGTGATATGAATCGTAAGAGCCGAAACATATATGAATTGGGAGTTGAAACTGATATTGAAGTTTAGATTTTGATGACTTGTATATCCTTGAATCCGTAGACATCGGCATTTCATCTCCGATATGGTCATTCGACTCATATAAAGTATATCATTATTTCCTACTCATCTTTCATCGAGTAGACTAACCGTGAACCGGCCCTACGTCATTGTTAACACGATTATAACTTAGAACGTTCGGTGATCATATGTTAGTTTCGCGTAGTATGTTGAGTTCCTTGTTATTTCTTTTGAACAAGGTCCGAGCCTTGCAAAGTGATCGATCGAGGGGCGGTGGCCTTCGGACACGTGGCATTCGTTGGAGTATTTAATTCTTGCCATCTTAAAGGCAAGTATCGTATTTTGAATATTGGTTTAATATTGATGATTTTGATCATGCACATTGTTATTCATGTTGTTGAACATGAGATCATTCCAGTTGAATCGTCATGATATCGTTATTGATTTATTTGTATGTTCATGTTGATGGACATATCGATTTTTACATGTGTATGCATAGTGGTGTTTGTATATGTTGTGTTGATCCGAATGGATCGTGTGATCTATGCTAAGGGCGCTGGATCAGATGTCCACCTCGTGTTGGTCCGATGGGATCATCTTGGGATCGATAGTGAGGGCGCTGGATCATTGGACGGGCTTTCCACCTCGTGTTGGTCCGACGGGATCATCTTGGGATCTATGTGTAATACCCGAGATTTCTGCTATGTATTTGGAACTTGTGATATTGTAATTGTTGCATTTTGATCTGAGTATTATTCTCCGTATTTCATAATCCGGTGTTGTTGAGCGTATGATTTCATGAATGTGATTTAAAATTGTGATTCTGCGCATGTAGCGCACGCTATCGACTAAGTGTAGCGTACGCTAACTTGGATCCATAGCGCACGCTGTGAAAAAACCTTAGCGCACGCTATACGTGGTCAATATGATTGAGACGTGTTGGTAGGTGAGATCAGGCCGGGGATCTTGGTCGGATTATGTCGGGATGAACCTGGACGGCTTTCGGGAAAAAGCCAAGTCAACGCGTTAGCGCACGCTACTCATATGAGGATAGCGCACGCTAAAGGCTGAGTACAGTGAAATCAGTAAGTTTCAAATAGCCGTTAGCGCACGCTATGAATATGGACTAGCGCGCGCTAATAACCATTTTCTATATATAGGACAGCATCCTTTTTCATATTTTCAGACTTTTCACTTCCCACATCCGAATTCTTGAACTTAGAGAGTCACTCTCTTCATCCTAAACACTCCATATCAGCATCCTAGCTCGAGTTGAAGATTGTAGATCATTGGGGATTGATGTTCAAGCCTTCGGCGTTGGATTGCTTCGAATTCCTCCTTGTTCTTCACTACTTTGAGGTAGGTGATTCTTCACCAATATTAAGTACTAGTATGAAGGACGTTTTGATCATGATTATCTAGTCAGTTAAATTCGTTAGTAGTCGAACATCATGTGTTAGAAGGATATTTTTGACGTTTCGGCATTTATTCATCGTATAATCCATTGAACCTTTTTAGTATATGGACTCCTAAGCATATTCATGTATCTTAAAAACCGATTATGACCAGTTTTTGGAGATTACCAAGTTCTTATGCCCTTACATAAAGGAATCATACGTTTTGGGACATGAAATGGATTGGACTTAGGATATTTCTTAAAGATCAAAGATGAATTATGGTGTTGTGATGATTATACGTATCCTTGTATCTCATAGTCATTTAATACGTAAAGATCTTTCAAAAACCGTATGAGCATGATATGCACGGAGATGGCATGTATTAACACTGAAGATTTCATGAGTTTCATCACATTTAGCTCAGTTTTCTGCCCAGCAGTAAACTGCCATGCACAGTTAGCGCACGCTAAGATAGGCATATTAACGTGCGCTATCGGGAATGAATAACGTGCGCTACGTTTGGCACGTAACGTACGTTATGACATTAGGCAGGACAGTCGGTGATCGAGAGGGTCGTCAGATACGGCTAGCGTACGCTAGACTTTATTATTTGCGTACGTTAACGGGCAGGCTTAGCGCACGTTACGTAGAGTACGTAGCGCGCGCTAAGTATTTCAGGCAGAATTCATTTTTAGAGCTTGCGGCCGTAAACCGAATTGTTAGACGTTCGTACGACTTGAGAGGAATTCTTTATTATTTCTTATGTCCGAGCCTTGCATAGAGGACGATCGAGGGGCGGTGGCATACGGACGCGTGTCATTTGTTGGAGTATTTCATTCTTGCCATTTTCGAGGCAAGTATCATATGTTGAGTTTGATTTATATTGGAACTTTGATCATGCATATGATTTTGTTCATGTTGTCGAATATGAGATTTATTTCTTTAATTTCTCGTGGTATTTGTTGTTAATTGTTCGTATTGATGAACATATTGAAATGCATATATGTATGCATAATTGATTGGTTTATGATATAAATGATCTGAGGGGGTCATGAGGATCTATGCTGAGGGCTCTGGATCGAATGTCCACCATGCGTTGGTCCGACGGGATCATCATGGGGATCTATGCTGAGGGCGCTGGATCGCTGGACGGGTTTTCCACCATGCATTGGTCCGACGGGATCATCATGGGGATCTATACCAAGGGCGCTGGATCGCTGGATTACCCTGTATTGCGTTGATGGAATCGTGAGGATTCACATCGTTGGATTCCGATGACAGAAGTCCGTTTTGCATGTTTTATGATGTACTGATGATCTATGTATTATGATACTTGTACTAGCATTGTTTTGCTAACCCCTTTGAGGGTGGACATTGTTTTGATGTTCAGGTAGTCGAGGAGCGGGGAAGCAACCACAGTACTAACAGGACGATGAAATGGCTCAGTGATGTGGTTGATGTTTATTGTTATTATGATTTGTCTTCTTAGTTCACTTTAGTACTCGAGTACGTGTGTTTTAATAATGTCATTTTCGATATGGTTGTATAAGTTAACTCTTTGGACCAGTTGAACCAGTTCTGTATTTTGAACTTCAGTTGTAAAGTTGAATTATATTTGCATTTCTTTTATTTAGCCTTGTAAATCCTTACTTAAAGGGTTTACGGCGCTGTAATTATTCCGAATATCTCGGGGTGTTACAGAATATGGTATCGGAGCTAAGATTCATGGATATCTTGGCAGTCGGGTCAGTTGGGTCTATTTACGTTATTTGATTATTGGTCGTTTGTAACATCACTGCTGAGCCAGCATCGTCGTGTGGACCGTGGTTGTAAGTTTCCTAATCTCAAATACTACCCTTTAATTTAATTCATGTTTTGTAAACATTGATGGACTTCCTTTTAGAAAGATTGCCCTGGATATTGAGTATCTGTGTTTACAGTATGTTGAGGGGAGGTCGTGTACGCGGACGTGTAAATGCGAGAAAAGAAGATTCGGTGTCTACCCCAGAAATAACCGCTAGTCGAACGGATTCCCATTCCGGAGGACAACAGGGATCAGCAAATAATAATGCTGATCCTAATGTGCCGGGAGTGCTTCAGCAGGTGGTTGCTCAGATAAACCAGTTTGCTCAAGTTGTGGATCGCATGCAGACGGCGATGGGACAGCAGCATAACGTGGATAATCGGGGAGATAAATGGCTTACTGAGGTGATCAAATTGCATCCTCCGAAATTTGACGGTTCTGCTGAGACGCTTTCTTGGGATCACTGGCTGAAGGAGTTAGAGAAGATTTTTGCGGGGATTAACTGTCCCAACGACAGAAAGGTTCCGGTCGCCCAGTATCTTCTGACGGGGGAGTCTTTCGACTGGTGGGAGGCCATTCGACCTGAGGAGCATAATGTCGACTGGACGGAGTTCAAATTAATGATGGAAGCGCAGTATTGTCCTCGCCCAGTTAGAGAGGCCCGAGTCCGGGAGTTTTTCTCACCACAAAATTCAGAGGCATCTGTGACAGACGTGATTAAGACCTTTAATCACCAGCTGACTTATGTGCGCCACTTGGTCAGGACCGAGGTAGAGAGGATTTTCCATTTTGACATGCGAATGAAGCTGGAAATTCAGCAATATATGTCCGGATTTGAATGTACCACCTTGCGACAGTATCAGGACAAGGCGCTGGCCTATGATATGAAAGAGGCGGCAGTAGAGAAATCAATGGAAGCAAAGAAGCAGAAAGTGGCTGGCAACTTCACGGAGAATAAGAGTAGTGGGCCTCGCAGGGGCCAGTCCTCTTTTCATTCATCCAGGAGGCCTCCGCATCCTTCTCGAGGTGGAAAGAAGTTCCGGGCAGCACCAACCGTTTCAGACGCAGGGAAGAAATGTTATAACTGTGGCAAAGCGGGGCATGTTCGACGTGACTATTTCGCGCCTGCTGTGACCTGTTTCGAGTGTGGACAGGAAGAGCATCGCGCAACATTTTGTGGAAATGCGACTCGATCTTTTGGTACTCGCACTCCTGTACCGGTTCCGAAGGACACTAATGTAAACCAGACGCAGCAAAACGAGTTCCAGCAGCAGAATATTGGGAAAAGAGAGGCATCCAGCGCTGGGTCCGTTCCTCCGCGTATTTACGAGATGAAGAAGTCAGACGATCAGAACACAGCTGTTGCATCAGGTACGATTCAGATCCTTTTGCAACCAGTTAGTGTCTTATTCGATTCAGGAGCTACGCATTCTTTTATATCTTTGAACTGTGTTAATCGTTTGAAAATCTCGTGCTTGTATGATTGTGAACCTTATGTTGTGGGATTACCGAGCGGAGAGAAAATTGTGGGAACCCTAGAAGCTAGAGATTTTCCAGTGTCTATAGGAGGGAGAGATTGGCCATCGAATCTTATTGTAGTTGACATCTACGGTGACGATTTAATTCTCGGAGACGATTGGCTCAACCGTTATGGAGCTATTCTGAATTACCGAAAGAGAGTCATTTCTATCATGGCTGATGACGGACCTGAACACTTATTCCGAGGATGGAGACCGGGAAGCTCGGGAAAATTGATCAAAGCAATGAAAGCCGTGAAATTACTGAAGCAGGGATGTCATGGACTTTGGTGCTATGCCATGAGGAAAGAGGAAGGAGTAGAGCTCTCATCTATTTTAGTTGTGAATGAGTTCTCAGATGTATTTACTGACGAACTACCTGGGTTACCTCCGCAGAGAGAAGTGGAGTTCACTATCGAATTAGATCCTGGAGCCCCTCCTATTTCCAGAGCACCATACCGCATGGCGCCAACCGAGATGTATGAACTAAAGAAGCAACTGGAGGAATTGTTACAGAAGGGTTATATTCAACCTAGCGTTTCTCCTTGGGGAGCGCCCGTTCTCTTTGTCCGGAAGAAAGACGGATTCCTCCGACTGTGTATTGATTACAGGGAGCTCAACAAAATGATGATCAAGAATAAGTATCCTATACCTCGGATCGACGACTTGTTCGATCAACTGCAAGGGGCAAGGGTATTCTCGAAGATTGACTTGCGATCAGGATACCATCAGTTGAAAATTAAGGAATCGGATATACCAAAGTCTGCTGCCAGATCCTAAGACGGCATTATGAATTTGTAGTGATGCCATTTGGACTTACCAATGCTCCTGCGGTATTCATGCAATTGATGAATCGGGTATTCTTAGAATACTTGGATAAATTTGTGGTCGTCTTCATTGATGACATCTTGATATATTCGAAGGACACAGAGGAGCATGCCGAACACTTGTGTGTGGTTTTGAGCACCTTGAGGAAGGAACAGTTGTATGCAAAGCTTTCCAAATGCGAGTTCTGGCTTAGGAAAGTAACTTTCGTTGGGCATGTGATATCAGCTGATGGAGTTCAGGTGGACCCGAAGAAAGTCGAAGCAATCTTGGAATGGGAAGCTCCTAATAACGTGAAAGAAGTCTGGAGGTTCTTAGGACTTGCTGGATATTATCGCCGTTTTGTAGAGGATTTTCCAAAATTGCTCGTACGCTCAATCAGCTGTTACAGAAAACTCGAAAGTTCACGTGGGATGAGAAATGCCAGGCTGGTTTTGATGAACTTAAAAAGAGAGTGACGACAGCACCTATATTAGTGTTACCAGATGGAACTGATGGATTCATGGTATACAGCGACGCTTCAAATCAAGGTCTGGGATGTGTGTTGATGCAAAAGGATAAGGTGATTGCCTATGCTTCTCGGCAGTTGAAACCGTACGAGGTTAATTACCCGACTCATGATCTGGAGCTAGCAGCTGTAGTCTTTGCATTGAAAATTTGGAGACAATATTTGTACGGCACTCATTGTCAGATCTTTACAGATCATAAGAGCCTCAAGTACATTTTCAGCCAGAAAGAATTAAACATGAGGCAGAGAAGGTGGCTGGAATTGATCAAGGATTACGACTTGGAGATTCTCTATCATCCGGGTAAAGCAAACGTAGTAGCCGATGCATTGAGCCGTAAACCGGTTTCTCTTCGAGTTTTGGAAGCACTTACATCCCAAACTAGCATTCAACGGGAACTGATCCGCGAAGGGATTGAAGTATGGGCACCAGGAATCCAAGGGCAACTATATGTGATGGAACTGACTTCATCACTAGTCGAGGAGATCAAATCTAAGCAGTTGAACGATTTTCTGATCCTTCGGTTATGTGACGAAGTAAAGAAAGGAAAAGCCCCAGGATTCGTGATACAAGATGATGGAGTTCTGAGATTTCAGAGTCGACTTTGTGTTCCCGATGATGATGATTTGAGACCGGAAATTCTGAAGGAAGCTCACAGCGCGCCCTATTCTATCCACCCGGGCAGTAGTAAGATGTATAAGGATCTTAAACAAAACTTCTGGTGGGGAAATATAAAGAAGGACGTAGCAGGGTACGTTTCGAAGTGTTTGAATTGTCAGCCGGTTAAGATTGAACATCAGCGACCTGTCGGAATGTTAAAGCCGCTTCCGATCCCTGAGTGGAAGTGGGAGGATATCTCGATGGATTTCATCACCAATATGCCAAGGACCAAAACGGGAATGAACATGATTTGGGTTATAGTTGATCAACTAACCAAGTCGGCTCATTTTCTAGGAATTAAAGATACTTGGGGACCCGAGAGATTGGCGCGAGTATTCATTGCAGAGGTATTCAGATTGCATGGGACGCCGAAGACCATTATTTCAGATCGAGATGGTCGCTTCATGTCGCACTTCTGGAAGGCAGTTTACAGAGCTTTGGGGACTGAGCTCAACTTTAGCACGGCTTATCATCCCCAAACAGACGGTCAGTCTGAAAGGACTATACAAACAGTACCAGACATACTTAGAGCTTGTGCCTTAGATTGGTCGACTGATTGGGAAGTTCACTTGCCACTGATTGAATTCACCTACAACAATAGTTGGCATGCTTCTATTAAGATGGCACCATTTGAAGCTTTGTACGGGAGAAGATGTCGATCACCCCTGTGCTGGAATGATTCTTCGGACTTGATCGAGACGGAACCGGAATTGATAGTTCAGACTCAAGAGAAGATAGCTTTGATTCGAGAAAGACTGCTGACGCCTGCAGTCGATGTGTCTTATGCAGACGTACGTCGTCGCCCTCTAGAGTTCAACATTGGGGACCACGTACTATTGAAGGTGTCTCCTACACGAGGAATTTTCCGTTTTGGGAGGAAAGGCAAGCTAAGTCCGAGATATATCGGACCATTCGAGATTCTCGAGAGAGTTGGAGATTTAGCATACAGGTTGGCCTTACCGCCATCGCTGAGTCACATTCACAATGTGTTTCACGTATCCCAATCTGAGGGATGTACCGGATCCCAGTCATATCATTGAGTTCGATGAGATCGAGATAGCGAGTGACGGCACCTTCGAAGAGAGACCAATCAAGATACTTGAGAGTCGGATCAAACAATTGAGGAATAAACCAATACACTTGGTTAAAGTACAATGGTCACGACACGGAGTTGAAGAGGCCACTTGGGAAACGGAGGACAGTATGAAGACTAGATATCGAGTTGTTTTCATCTTAAGTTTCGGACGAAACTTCTTTTAGGAGGAAGGATGTAATACCCGAGATTTCGCTATGTATTTGGAACTTGTGATATTGTAATTGTTGCATTTTGATCGAGTATTATTCTCCGTATTTCATAATCCGGTGTTGTTGAGCGTATGATTTCATGAATGTGATTTAAAATTGTGATTCGCGCATGTAGCGCACGCTATCGACTAAGTGTAGTGTACGCTAACTTGGATCCATAGCGCACGCCTTGTGAAGGAACCTTAGCGCACGCTATACGTGGTCAATATGATTGAGACGTGTTGGTAGGTGAGATCAGCCGGGATCTTGGTCGGATTATGTCGGGATGAACACGGACGGCTTTCGGAAAAAGCCAAGTCAACGCGTTAGCGCACGCTACTCATATGAGGATAGCGCACGCTAAAGGCCGAGTACAGTGAAATCGATAAGTTTCAAATAGCCGTTAGCGCACGCTATGAATATGGACTAGCGCGCGCTAATAACCATTTTCTATATATAGGACAGCATCCTTTTTCATATTTTCAGACTTTTCACTTCCCACATCCGAATTCTTTAACTTAGAGAGTCACTCTCTTCATCCTAAACACTCCATATCAGCATCCTAGCTCGAGTTGAAGATTGTAGATCATTGGGGATTGGTGTTCAAGCCTTCGGCGTTGGATTGCTTCGAATTCCTCCTTGTTCTTCACTACTTTGAGGTAGGTGATTCTTCACCAATATTAAGTACTAGTATGAAGGACGTTTTGATCATGATTATCTAGTTAGTTAAATTCGTTAGTAGTCGAACATCATGTGTTAGAAGGATATTTTTGACGTTTCGGCACTTATTCATCGTATAATCCATTGAACCTTTTTAGTATATGGACTCCTAAGCATATTCATTTATCTTCAAAACCGATTATGACCAGTATATGGAGATTACCAAGTTCTTATGCCCTTACATAAAGGAATCATGCGTTTTGGGACATGAAATGGATTGGACTTAGGATATTTCTTAAAGATCAAAGATGAATTATGGTGTTGTGATGATTATACGTATCCTTGTATCTCATAGTCATTTAATACGTAAAGATCTTTCACAAACCGTATGAGCATGATATGCACGGAGATGGCATGTATTAACACTGAAGATTTCATGAGTTTCATCACATTTAGCTCGATTTTACGCGGTGAAGAATCGCATACGCGATTAGCGCACGCTAACATAGGCATATTAACATGCGCTATCGGGAATGAATAACGTGCGCTACGTTTGGCACGTAACGTACGTTATGACATCAGGCAGATCGGTGATCGAGAGAGGGTCATGCAGAACTAGCGACGCTAGACTTTATTATTTGCGTACGTTAACGGCGGGCTTAGCGACGTTACGTGAGTACGTAGCGCGCTAAGTAGTTCGCATAATTCATTTTTAGAGCTTGCGGCCGTAAACCGGATTGTTAGACGCTCGCATTTACTTGAGAGGAATTCTTTATTATTTCTTAGGTCCGAGCCTTGCATAGGGGACGATCGAGGGGCGGTGGCATACGGACGCGTGTCATTTGTTGGAGTATTTCATTCTTGCCATTTTCGAGGCATCATATGTTGAGTTTGATTTATATTGGAACTTTGATCATGCATATGATTTTGTTCATGTTGTCGAATATGAGATTTATTTCTTTAATTTCTCGTGGTATTTGTTGTTAATTGTTCGTATTGATGAACATATTGAAATGCATATATGTATGCATAATTGATTGGTTTATGATATAAATGATCCGAGGGGGTCATGAGGATCTATGCTGAGGGCGCTGGATCGAATGTCCACCATGCGTTGGTCCGACGGGATCATCATGAGGATCTATGCTGAGGGCGCTGGATCGCTGGATGGGTTTTCCACCATGCGTTGGTCCGACGGGATCATCATGGGGATCTATACCAAGGGCGCTGGATCGCTGGATTACCCTGTATTGCGTTGATGGAATCGTGAGGATTCACATCGTTGGATTCCGATGACAGAAGTCCGTTTTGCATGTTTATGATGCACTGATGATCTATGTATTATTATACTTGTACTAGCATTGTTTTTCTAACCCCTTCGGGGGTGTACATTGTTTTGATGTTCAGGTAGCCGAGGAGCGGGGAAGCAACCACAGTACCGACAGGACGATGAAATGGCTCAGTGATGTGGTTGATGTTTATTGTTATTATGATTTGTCTTCTTGGTTCACTTTAGTACTCGAGTACGTGTGTTTTAATAATGTCATTTTCGATATGGTTGTATAAGTTAACTCTTTGGACCAGTTGAACCAGTTCTGTATTTTGAACTTCAGTTGTAAAGTTGAATTATATTTGCATTTCTTTTATTTAGCCTTGTAAATCCTTACTTAAAGGGTTTACGTCGTTGTAATTATTCCGAATATCTCGGGGTGTTACACTATGTTGAGGGCACTGCATCATTAGATTACTCATGTTGTATTGATGGAATCATGTGGATTCGCATCATTGGATTCCAGTAGCGTAAGTCTGTGTTATGTATTTTGCCATGCATCGTTGTTGCATATCTGATTTTGTATATTATGATACTTGTACTAGCATCGTTTTGCTAACCCCTTCGGGATGGATATTTGTTTGATGTTCAGGTAGCCGAGGAGCAGGGAAGCAACCACAGTACCGACATGATGACGAAGGGGCTCAGTGATGTTATTCGTTGTGTTGCTTTATTATTCTGGTTTGATTTACAGTACTCGAGTACGTGTGTCATGTTGATGATTTGAGATGTATGTAATAATTGGATTCATTTGAGTTGTTTGAACCAGTTGCCGAACTATTAAATTTTTATGGTTTTTTTGTATTATTCCGCATTTATTTAATTTAGCCTTGTAAATTCTTATATAAAGGGTTTACAGCGTTGTAATTATTCCGAATATCTCGGGTTGTTATAGGTTGATGCTGGAAAAAAGGGGAAAGTGATAGGAAAGGGGGAAGTGAGAAGTCGGGGGGAGAAAAAGGGAATATGCAAACCAAACCCATTAGGCAAGGAGAAGATGCTGCTGAAGAAGTCAGAGAGGAGCTGAGGACCAAAGCAAGGCATGACCTCCCTCTGATTCAAGATGGGACTTCCAGTTTGAAAAGAAAAGAGTTGGCTGCTCCTGCTCCTGCTGATGGCCAACCTGCAGCTAAGAGAAGGAAAACCAGAGTAGGGGATGAGCACATATATGAATGGGAAGGCAAAGAACTTTAGTACGTTGAGGATTTTTTACCTGGTGAGTATTTTCCAGTTTGGGGAGAGGTAAGGAAGCAGTTCATTGAAAAGTTTTATCTCTGGGAGTTACTCCAGGATAAAGACTGCTCCCCACAGCAGACGTACATCAATTACATGGACACTCACTGGCCAAATCTCTGGGCTTTACAAATAAAATATGCAAAGGAATGGGATGCCTACCCCATGATCCCCTTGTTCAGACTTGAAGACCCTCATACCTTGATGAACAATGAGTTGGATGAGCTGGCCTTGCGGGCTGAGATTAAGAAGCTATGTGTAGAACACAACTTCTCATCTGCAGAGGAGCAAGAGTTTGCCTCTCTAGTCATTAAGATGAAGTATGGCCTAGCACCTGCCAACAAGAGACCTATTGGTGCAAAACTGTTTAGGCCTCCCAAGCAGCCTGTCAGAAGAGGCAGAGGAAGAGGTACATAAGATTTTGTATTTCACTTGTAATTTTTATTTTGGAATTTACTTGTAAATTTTGCATTACTTGTAAAAAAAAATTGTATTTTGTTGATCATTCAAGAGCACTGTACTTGTAATCATAAATGAAAAATTTTATAACAGTCATTTGAATGACAACCACTAGTTGTCTGAAAAGAAGACTGGATTTGATTTTTTGTCTTGCACTTGATCATGTGCAGACTTGTCTACACTTGAATATTTTGTTTTAAGTTTTGCCATCATCAAAATAGGGAGAATATTTATTAGATTTTGATGATGTCATCCCTGTATTTGATTATTCAAATGTATGTTTTAACTACTTGGCAAAATATAAAGAAGAACCAAATGAGTATCTTTTGTAGGCCGTGTAAGTTAGGCTAAAAATCGGCTAAGTATAAATTACAGATAAGTTCAATATCAGGCGAGTTTTGGTCAACAGATACATCAAAGAAGTGCTAAAATACTGTAGAAAGCCGAGTTGCAAACAAGTTTAAATCAGAGAAGTCTTGGTCAACTCATCTGTTCAGAGAAAGATTGACCATAGATGACTTATCATCAGGCAACGTTCTGAAGAAAATGATTTATCATAGAAGTCCTGGTCAAAATAATTATCAGAGAAGTTTGACCAAACTGCAGTCAAGAAATCAGACGGAGTCCAAGTCAACTGAAGTTTGACCATCAGACAAGTTCATCAGGTCAGAAGACTTCAGATCAGAGAAGATTCGTCGGGGCAGAGAACTTCATCGTAGAGAAGTTACATCAGAGAAGTCCGACATCAGATAAGCATGACTGTACGAAATCAGATAAGTGATCAGCCAAGATCCAGTCCACGTCAGCATGCGTTAAAAAGTCAAAATCACGAAAAGTCACATGCAGGCGTAGAGAGACAAACTGGAGAGATTCTCGGAAAGCAATGAATTAAATATTCATCGAGACCCACACTTTTAAGACTTGATGCATATTATAATCTAAAGATTCGGCGCTACAACGTGAAAGTCTTCACAACGGTCGGAAATAGATTAAAATAAGGGAATCCAGCCTTGCAACGTTCGGAAAGAAAAAGAAAGAAGTCTATTTCTCCAACGGACAAATTTGTTACAGGAAGTGCAACGGCTATGAAGGAATCTCAAGGAACAAGCTCTATAAATACCTGAAGATTTAAATTGAGCAAAACAACAAGATACAACGAAGCACACAAAGCGAATAATATACTCAAGCGATCAAAGCAAATCAAAGCTATCAAAAGCATTTTATAGCTTCGTGAAAAGAGCAGCTTAAACAGATCTTATTTGAAGAAGCTCTTAGTTGGAGAAGACAAACCACTCGTGTCTTTAAACCTAAGTTCGGGGTACTTCACTGGTTGAAGTTTGCAAGACGGATAGGCATCCAAGGATTTTAGATCAAGGGGTGCTAGGCAATCAAAGGAGCTGCAACGATGGGATTTCCACAGGCTGGAAGTTGTTGTAGCTAGGAAGATTTACTGTAATATTTATCGCTGGTTGAGAATTATAGTGAATTCATCTCCAACTGGTTTGGAGAAAAGTGGATTAGTAGAGGATTACCCCACCTCTGAGACCACTATAATTCCCTGCGTATTTTTACTGTTTTAATCATCATACTTACCTGTTGCATACATATTTACTGTTCCATTATTTAGTTATTTGCTTTCGTCATCAGCTGTGTCTTCCGCATATCCTGGCTACAGACTACTTCAAGTCATCTGCACTTATCACAGCTAAGAAACTCCTAACCCTTCGTGGAAAAAGAGTTTCAACAAGTCTATTCACCCCCCCCCTAGACTTATTCCTGACGACTTGTGACCTACAATAAGTCGGCGACTTGTCTTAAAAAAATGGCTGGTCGCCGTCCGCCGCAAGCGATTGCCCGCAGGAAAGTAGGCCGACGGATTAGCTTAAGAAGAAAAAGTTGGCCGGTTGTCGGAGGTCTGCCGGAAAGCAGGTCGATGGTCTCGCTTAAAAAATAAAAAAAAAAAGGAAAAAAACGACCGACCGCCGGAGGCCTGCCCGAAAAACTGGTCGGGCGGAGGTCCGTCCGAAATCCACATAAATATTTTTAAAAAATTAGTTGTCCCTTTAATTTAATTTAATTTAACATTCTAAGGATATTTTTAAAATTTATTGTCATTGAATATTTTTGCTATTATTATTATTATTATTATTAAATTAAATACAAAGAAAAAGAGGGATAAAGAGAGGAGGGTAGAATGGTATTTTCAGGTGCACACTACCAAAAAACACAATTATCCTTTATATTATAGATATATATAAAAATTTTGGGAGTAATTTGATTTTGATGATTATTTTATCTATTTTCAGACTAAAAAATTATAAAATTCTTAATAATATAAAGTTTATCATTATTTTCAATTACCAGTTTCATAGTTATTATTGTAAGATATTAACTTCTGGCTATATCATGGACTCAAAGAAAATGGTGGTTCTCGGAGGTCCGTCGGCCACCGGTATTGGCCGATCGGAAAGCAGTTCGACGGCTTGGCTCTAAAAGATAATAAAAAAAAAAAAGGTCGTTGGAGGTCCACCGCCCGTCAGCGGTGGTCCGTCGGAAAGCAGGCCGGTAGTCGGGCGTTTAAAAAAAATCGATCGGCCGCCGGCAAGTGTCTTCCGGAAAGCAGGCCGCAGCCTGGCGTTAAAAAAATGAAAAAAGTTGGCCGGGCGCCGGTGATGGCCCGCCTGAAAGATGATTGGCGATCTGGCATTTATAAAATATATATATATAATGACCGACCGCCAGAGGTCTGCCGGCGGCGGCTTTATCGGAAAGCAGGCAGACGGCTTGGTGTAAAAAAAGAAAAATGGCTGGTCGCCAACAGTTGCCATGTGGAAAGCAAGCCGGCGAGCTGGCGTAAAAAAATAAAAAATTGGCTGGTCACCGGAACCGTTAAAAAAATTGGAAAATTAATTACCTTTTTAATTTAATATAATATTCTAAGAGTATGTTTTAAAATCGATTATTGTTGAATATTTTGTTATATTATTATTAAGTATTATTAAATTCATCACAAAAAGAAGAGAAGGAAATGAGAGGGGTAAAATAGTTTTCTAATAGACCTCTGACGTCGATCCCCAAGCCTCGGCAACCAGTCAATATTTTCTCTTTTTGTTTGTGGCTGTCGGCAGACCTCAGTGATGGTCAGTATTTTTTCCAGTCGGCCTGTTCTGCGGCGACTGGACATATTTTTTTTATTCCCGTCCGCGGGTTGGCACCGGCCGCGACCTCCAGCGAAGATTATCTTTTTCTTTTTTTGTTTGCGGCCGGTGTGCCGGCCTATTCTGGCAGCTGCCGGTAGACCTTTCGGCGAGAAACTTATTTTTTTTCTCTACTTTATATGTTTTTGCGGCCGCCTGTCGGCCTATTATCTGACAGCCACCAACAGGCCTCCAAAAATGGGGGATTTTTTTTTGCAGCAGCAGCCTGCCGGCATGATCTCCAGCGGGACCCTTGAGTCCTTGACGACCGCCGACAGACGTCCGAGGAACCGTCAGTTTTTTCTCCTTTTTTTTCCTATTGTCGACCTCCTACAAGCGTGTTCTCAAGCGGAGCCCCCTAACGGCCCCATCGGACCTTTAGCAACTGGGCATTTTTTTCAGCCGCCTGCCGACTTGTTCTCCGGCAGGATGCCTGCCGGGCGATGACCGACAGTTTTTTGTCTAAAGTGACCATTATATTTTTTCTAACAATATAATCTAATAAATTGGTAATTCCAATTCAACCATCTCGACCGTGTTATTATGGCACGAATTATCACGAATATTGATTCTTATGAAGAATCTTTTTATTTTGTTCTCATTAATGTGATATTGAAATATGTGTTTGTAAGGCAAAAACGCATACGAGATGGTTTTAAGGAATGTATTCCGTGTAGGGGTGTTCAAAACCGGATATCCGGACTTTCGGATATCCGAAATTTCGGATATCCGAAATTTCGGATAGTAGATTTTGATATCCGATATCCGTATCCGAAATTTCGGATATCCGAATATCCGGAAAAAAATAAAAATTTTATTCGGATATCCTTATATTCGAAAAAAATATTCGGATTTGGATATCGGATATCCGAATATCCGAAAAAAACTTCGAATATGGATATCGGATATCCGAATATCCGAATACTTTTTATTATTTAAAATATAAGAAAATAAAAATTTTAGGATTTTTCGGATATTTCGGATATCCGAATATCCGATTTTTCTGAAAACTACTATCCGATATCCGAATCCGAAGTTCTGGATATCCGAACTTCGGATATCCGAATTTTCGGATATCCGGAACTTCGGATTTTCGGATATTTCGGATCGGATATCGGATATCGGATATTTTTGAACACCCCTAATTCCGTGAAGTGGAGTGTAATTTTTAGTTTTTAATAATTGTTTTTTTGTGTGTGTTTTTCCTATTTTTGTTTTTTTATTTCTTTTAATTTGTAAGGGAATCTTTCCAGTTTTTTTTTATTTTGATTTTGATTTTGATTTTTATCCGATTTTTCAGTTTTTAAAATTTCTATTTTATATTTTAGGGTCTTGAAGTATTTCTTCCTTCGTTTTGGTGTACAATTTCAGTTTTTGCGAGTTTATGGTTTAGTATTTTAGTAAATTTTAATTTCTTATATTTTCTTGTGTTTTTTTTGTCTTAAAAAATACATGATTTTTATTTGAGATTATTTATACATGCTATTTATAATTTTTTTGTATCAAGTTCGTTTTTAATAAAAATTATATCAAAAAACTTATTTCACTATCTTCAATTAGACATTCATATTGAATATAGTAAATTTGATGAATTTATATCAATGACCGATTGCACAATAGAAATATATATTAGAAAAAATATGGATATTAGTACAATAAAATTAACTGATGCAAAATAAAAATAAATTAACTCACTTTTAAGAAATTAAATTTAAGATTCATATTGCTTATATAAAAAATAAATTATGATATTTATTTAATTAAAGTAACTAAAAATAGTAAACCACACATTGCAAAAACACACATATTTGGACTTAATCGCATACCACTTCCGTCCCCCAAATTTATTCTTATCTTTTCTTTTCGGTATGATTCGTAAATTTATTCATATAATATACACTAATTAACTTAACACTACGCTAATGTGAGACACTTTCTCCAACTATATTACACTCCATAATATACTCAATGATTTTTTATTAAAATCCGCATTGAAGATCATCAAGAACAAATTTGAGAAACGAAAAGAATATTTTTATAAGTAATCTTATGCTCTGTCTGGTGCATCGCACGAGCGAACCTCTAGTAATGAATCGTAACTAAAACGTCCCCTCCCTAATGTGAAATCCTAGTTTCGTCAAGTTTCGTCCCTGATGTAAATAATATAATACAAGTGTCAAAAAATACGAGCAAGAAAAATTTGACTTGTGGGGTGCGAGGTAGGGTTGTAAACGAATCGAATCGAACGAATATCGTTGTAATCGAATACGAATCAATAAATTTATTTACGAATTCGAGTACGAATACGAATCGTGTTCGAATATTAATTTTGATTTGAATTTGAATACTTGAACAATTTCACGAATTTGAATCGAATACTCAAATCTACAAATAAAGGAGATGAAGAATGACTCATCGAGATTGAAGTTATTGCAATATATTTATGATAAACAATGTCACCTTAATTTGAAGTCGACTTCAATATGAGCCAAAACTCAACACATTTGACATGTATTTAAAGATTTAAGAGTATAATTCCAATTGTTTAAGAAAATCTGCTATATACAAAATATATTTTTAGTTATATTATATATTTAAATATTTAATCGTATCTTTACGAATATCGTAAATATTTATAAGTATTTGATTATTAATCGAATCAGAAAACTATTTGTATTTGAATTCGAATCATAAAATTTCGAATTCGAATCACCAAATTTCGAATCGAGTCACGAATCGGATCAAAATTATTTGATTTGTTTACAACCCGGGGCATAACTTTCTAATTGTCTTGTCTTGTGGCGTAATGGTCAATTTACTTGAGGTATTGTGTTGGCTTCTTATGTTGGGTTTTGCTAGATACCTTTTGATACATATTTTCAAAATCTTAGGGCCGTTGGTTCATTGGAAAAGGATGGAAAAGAAAAAAAAATCCTTTTAAATTTTTATTTTCTTGTGTTTGGTTCAAAAATAAGGAAGGAAAATATTTTCCTTGGAAATCAAATTTTCCCTTACAATCTGGAAAAGCTTTTTCACCACACACCCGAAGAAAAAAAAATTCATCCCCTAAAACAAAAAAATCCTACCCACTATCCAAGCTCGTCGAGTCCCCTGCCATCATCGTCCCTCCCCTGAAACGAAGCTAGTCGTCGTCGGCTGCCCTTGGATCTAATCTCGTAGCCGTTGCCTGCCATGGAACGAAGCTCGTCGTCGTCGCCTCCCCTGGAACGAAGCTCGTCGCCGTCGGCTGCCCATGGAACGAAGCTCGTCGTCGGCTTCCCCAGGAACGAAGCTCGTCGTCGTCTCCTCGTGTTTCGCCTTCATCAAATTCGGTTCCAAAATTGGTATTTTTTTGCAAGGATTTATACCGTTTGCATTATTGATTTGAGGATTGAAAAGATTGAACCAAACACGAAATGGAAAAGAAATTCCTTTTCCATATTCCTTTTCCTTTCCTTTTTCGGCTTTTTCCACGAACCAAACGCCCGTTTAGTTTTTAAAATTTTTACTTATAAATGATTCAATATATTAATGGTCAAACATATGTTTCAAACACCTCGAAAATCTAATGTTATACTACCTCCGTTCTTTTATAACTGCAACATCTGGACTTTCACGCTTGCCAATGCACAACTTTGATTATTAATATATTCAATTCTTTATTATTAAAAATTATGATATTTTGAAAGTATATTTCGAGATGAATCTAATAAATTTCAAATGACTATATTTTTTCATATGTATAAATCACAAAAGATGGTCAAAAAAAAGTATGTGAACAGTGCAATAGTCAACACGTTGCAATAATAAAGTATTGGAGGAAGTAATTAAAATTTAACACAAAAAATATCATTTAAAAAGATAAGAAAAATAATAATAATGATGATGATGATGATGATGATGATAATAATAATAATCATAATAATAAATATTAATAATAATGGTAAATATAATAATAAAAAAATAATTAGTGGAAATATCTAATATAAAAGATAATTGTGATTTTTTGATAACGTGCACTTGAAAAATTCATTGTAACCCTCCCTTCTCTAGAGGTGCCCTTCGTTGGGTCCGGGTCCGGGTCCGGGTCGGACCCGTCGGGTCGCTGGGTCGACCGGCCAGGACCCGGACTCCACCGTACATATGAAATGTACGGGTTGGCGGGTCGGCCACAGGTACGGGTCCGACCCGCCGGGTCACGGGTCCGACCCGTCATAATTTTTTTTAAAAGTATATAATTTTTTATTTATTATCATTTTATATACGAAAAATAACTATAAGTGAACAAGAAAATCATTTGAAAAAATGAGTTTGTATTTAATTTTAAGTTTTTACTTAATTTTAAATTGCCTACGTATCCTCGTGAGGAATCAAAGCTCTACGTCGTTCTTTTACTTGAGAAGAGTTAAAAAAATGGGTTTGTATTTAATTTTAAATTTTTCAGTTAAAACTAAATTGCCTACGTATCCTCGTGAGGAATCAAAGCCCTACGTAGTTCTTTTTACTTATCTGATTTACCTTTCTTACATTTAGTCGAAGTCGATGTCGTCGTCGTCTTGATCATCGGTTTGACTCATTTGACTAGACTCTCCTTCAGTAGTGTCTTCTTGACAGGCATCTTAGTCTTCTAATAGCTCATCCAACTTATTTTCTTGATCTCGTAACTCGGATTTTGTTACGTCTTTAAGTATCATTTGAGCCTCGAGATTTTTTGGCGTCATTCGGGACCTCCGCTCATCCAATATATAGCCTCCTTCACTAAAAGCACTCTCAACGGGGACTGTGGATGCGGCACTACAAGAATTTCTTGTGCCATAATGGAAAGTATGGGAAATTCAGTTCTCCTTCTCTTCCACCAATCCAACAGATCAAATGTACCTGCATTGTCATCCTCCGGCACAAAACTAGTTGCATAATATCGACTAAAGTCATTTCTTTGACCGACGTTACTACCACCCCTATTTCTTGCTATATCATAGAGTTGTTGTTGAAATGGGTTAGTGGGAGTTCTCTCGAATTCCATGTTAAATGTATTTGTAGTCCTGGTTCTTGTTTTTTGAGTTTTAATCTTATCACCATATTTAGCTAAATATTCAGCAAAAACAGTTTCTAAACTATTTTTTAAATCAATTTTTACTTGTTAGAACTCGACATAATGATTAAATGCGAAAAAAAGAGAGAGAATAACTGGTATAGCAATGAGAGTCTGAGAGATAGAATTAACTGGTATAGATTAGAATGAAGGTGTAAAAAAAATGTGTTGGGTTGGAGAAGTATTTATAGATAGAATTTTTTTTTTTTAAATCTGAATTCTAGCTGTTAGGCCCGTCGGTATTTTCTTTTCTTTTTTTTTTTTAAATCTGAATTCTAGCTGTTAGGCCCGTCGGGTCAGGGGTCCGACCCGCCGGGTCCAACGGCCATAATTTCAAAATTTTAATTTCTTTTTCAATTCCGCCGGGTCGCCGGGTTGGGAAATGTAAGATCCGGATCCCACCCATGTATACCACGGGTCCGGGTTGACGGGTTGGCCGGGTCCGGGTCCTACACAGGTCAGTCGGATTCGGGTCGACGGGTCGACCCACCGAGTTGGGTTTTTTGGGCACCTCTACCCTTCCCCTCTCATTTGTGTTGAATTTAATAATAACATCAGATGTTCAACAATAATAATTTTTTAAAAAATATACGTAAAGTATTAAAATAAATTAAAATGATAATTAATCTTCAACAGAAAATTCTTTTCTAACAGGAATCTCCGGCCGACCTCCGTTTGACCATTTTTTTCCGGTGGGCAGCTAATTTCTTTTTTTTTTTTGCCAGGCCCATGGGCCTGCTATCAGGCGGAATGGTAGGCCATTCTTTTTTATCATCAGGTCGGTTGAACCTGCTTTCCGCCAGCAGCCAGCCATTTTTTTCTTTTTTCAGGCCCGTAGGGATATTTTCTAGCAATTCGTCAATTCTCTTTTTTTCCTTTCGTAGATAGATTTTCAAAAAGCAACTTAATTTTTTTGTAGCAAAGTAACCAAATAATTTAAATATGTACTACCACCATGCTATTATGACACGAGATCTCTAATATAATAACAAAGTAAAGTACTCCTGCCCTTTTATGTTATTTCACAAAATATCAATCAGACAGTTTATCAAACACTTCCAATGATATCAGACACTTTATCAATTTTCACGTATCAGATTTTTCACCAGTAAGTTTTACCAAAACAGAGATCAGATATCACCATAGAATTGTAACGTAATAAGAATGTGGAACATGAAACCAAATTCCTTGACTATAAATCTTTTCAAGACTTTACCTACCATAACATTAATTAACATGGTTATATTATCATCTGTAGCCCACATTTGAATTTGATACATGATTTAGCATCAAAAGGTGAAAAAGACGCTTCTGCCCCTCGCCAACCCAAAAATCATACACATGCTACAAGGAGCACACTCCCTTGTTTACACATCAAAAGAACCAAACCAAGAGAAGACTACAGGCCTAAATCTACTCCAAGATAATATGATATAACATACTCTAAACTGCACAAGCCAAAAAATACTTCATCCACGCCTCACAGCTCCTTACGCAATACTAAGATTTTCTTTTCCTTTTTTTCTTTTTTGATGGTCGAAAACCCAAAATAAACCCCATTCTCTACTCGCGAGATTTTTAATCCTTTGCTACATCTTCCCGGATTTTCATATTCTCCAACAATGTTACCGGCTCCCCACCATGACCAACTCCATCTTTGGGCATGACATTTGTTTCACGAAAAACCAACCTTTTAGGTGAGGCAGCATTTAGTGGTTTTGATGAGATTGCTCTTCGGTTTGTGGTCTTTTTCAGTATCCTGGATCAGAGTTCATAAAAAAAATTGAAAAATTAATCGAAAATCAAAATTTCCAATAAAAAAAATGAAAAATAATATTGAGCTTTGAAAACTGAAGCATACAACAATAAACAACAAAATACAAACAACTTTTTCCATTTAAAAGAAAAATGCAAAATTCAATAGAAGAGAAATGTCATGAATGAGTTCAAAATTTGTAACTTCGAAACTAAACTTACTTGACCGACTGACGCGCAGGTGACGGATGATCGGCAGCTTCTTCTTTCTGTGAGGGTTTTATGAAAACAATTTTACGCAGAAAAGGTTACTTACACCCAACAAAAAAAGATAAGAGGATAGCTTACACTCCCTCCGTGTGTCCCAAAATGGTGTCAGGTTTTAGTTAAAACTTGTCAACTACTTTGTCAAATAACAAAGGAAATTCAAAACCTGCCAACCATTTTGGGACAGGGGAGTATTATTTTTATTATTACTTTATAAAAAAAAGGAAAGAAAAGAAAAGAAAATGAGTAAAAAGGACAAAGAATCTTACTTGTGGAGGCTGGTCATCGCGATATAGTCCCCATGTTTCTTTTCTCAGGTTCAAAATTTCAATTTCTTCATCATCATACAAAATCTGCAAGAAAAATAGCAAAAAATGAAACCATTAGAGAAGAAAGGTAAAGGAACGACCCCACTGCAAATACATCTGCAAAAGGAAGAAGACAAGGAAGTATCTCAGTGAACCGTGTGCTTTTTCGTTTCGGGATCAAAAGCTGTAACAGTGCCTGTATAAAACCTGCAAAGCATAACCTTCAATATGAGAAAGTGTGTGTCATTTTCAAACCAAACATGTGTCAAATCCAGAGGTTTCTACTCAGATTAATATGGTTATATCAAAAAATAAGATGTATGACTCACGTTTCGTCCATTGGCCACCAGACCTGTATCCTTAAGTTAACTAAGTCCTTTCCATAAGAAACTCGGGACCTTCTAGACTTCTGCATTGGAACCATAAATTCCAAACAAAAAACAACTAATAATAATTACGCATCTCAAAGGATAATTTAAATTTAAAGCATATATCACGACAAGATGGTACCATTTTCTTGGAATCCACCTTGTTCAAAACATCTTCTTTTTGTTTCTTTCTGTCGGGTAACATGTCATATTCACCTCCTATGTCAGTATCACCAAGGATCCCTTTTCCCTTCTTCACACTAACACTACTCGATTCACCAATAACCCTTTTACCTGTCTTCATATGGCCATTTTTTAGCGTCGGCAGAAATTTTAAATCATCATACCTATTTGACTGACCCTTTTCGCTAAGACTTCCTTCCTCAAAATAATACTTCTTTTTCTTTTTTGAGGAATGGAGAACATTGCTCTCATTTCCCTTTTTTGACACCAAACTTGAGGCATCTTTCTCTTCATTATAACCATCGTAGGACACTTCATCGGAATATTTGCTTCCAGTCATCCAAACATGTTGATACCCTTCCTCGGGCCTCATCACAGAATTAGGCTTTCTTCCCCTTCTACTTCGAAGGGCTCCTGAATCCGTCCCTGATTGACCGACCTTTAACATCTCCAACGAATTGTCATCACTCAATTTTGTTCGATTGTCGTCATTGGTTGCAGGATCGCGAGATTCATGCACGGCCTCAGAAAGTAAGTCTAACTGGAAAGCTCTCTCACCAACATCTTTTGGTGAAACTTTGTTTGAAACCTGATTCACAAACAAAGATATTGCAAAAAAAAAAAAAAAAAAAATTAATTTCAACTTTCTCAAGACAGCAAACGAGAACAGAAAATACTTTTCTACTTATTGAAAACAAAATAAAAAACAAACAGAACGCACCCTTAGTATTTATAGCTTCTACAGCCACAATTTCCAAATTTTGTGCACATTGATCAACAAATGAACATGAACATACTCTCTTATCCCATTCTAAATTCTTACAACATCCAATCTTCCTTGAGTTTACATATGCAACACCAAATGCTTCCATGGACTTGCTTGCTTTACATTCAAATTTCCCCACATTCGCTATGTGGGAATATTTGGAGGAGTTTATAAGTGGGTATATTTAAGTCCTCTAGCATATTCTGTTAACTAAGTAAGGACAAAAACAAAATAGATGCTAAGTGGAGAGCGGCAAGATAATGGCATGTGGCAAAATGAGTTTCACCAAACAGGACGTCAATCATCTAGCACTAGCTTTTAAGATTGTAGCTTTGCGTTGGGAAAAGACATTATGGTGTGTGGCCAAAGGAAAAGCCGCCACAGCAAGGAACTCTCAAGGTTTGTTACATATAAAAGAAAACACCCTAGAGTCTATTCTATTCATCTCTTTCATTCTCTTAAATGGTAAGAATGCAGTAGTTCACATATTCGGTGTTCAGTTAAAAAGCCGAAACAAACTGAGGCAAATACAATACCATATCAAGAATAAGTAAATAACATCTTAGTGCTTCTCTTAGTAAGTTATTTTAGCCAATACATAAGAAAGGAAAAAACAATAAAATGTAAAATCACTTTTACTCATTTACATTTTCATAAACAATAATAATATAATGCCAGTTTCAAATAAAATAAAATAACCACATTCAAAGCATTAGTACTAAATTTAACATAATCTACGAGGCTATCATCATCTACCATACAGCTTAATTTTAACACTTTCTATGAGGCCGTTCGATTCTCTTACGGATGTTTCAACACACCAAGTGGATGTCAAATGTACAATATGGCATCATCTTATACACGGCAGAATTGAAAGATTAGATGAGACAATGAGGAGGAGATCTCATTTGTCTATGAGCTCACTCAAACTTTGATTGTCTCACAAACTGAGATAAACGGATCGAGGAATGTAGTTCACATCAAGAGAAAGCAACATGACAAAACACATCAAAAAAGGATCTGGTGCTGAAGTCTTCCCATGCTTAACCGTGCTTAAGGGTTTTGAGTACTACAATACCCATATACTTGGACAAATCAATACTCCATCCAATCCCCATGTACTCGGTCGAATGAGTACTCTTGTACTCATAATATTGAGTACAATTTTACTCACGTAATATGTATTGAGTACACAAGTACTCATGTACTCGGCCAAATGGGCACGCGAGTAGTCACGTACTCGGCCAAAATGGCACGCGAGTATTAGGGCTGTGAGCGAACGTAAAAAGTCCAATTCGGCTCGAAAAAGTTCGGCTCGCATCTCGGTTCGCACATGCAAACGTATACGCAAACGTTAAAATTGATAGTTCGGCTGAGCGGACCAAACGGTGCAAAATAGTTCGGTCTGATCATCAAAGGGCTTAGAAGCGCGTTTGATCAATTATACCTTACATATGATGTAAACCTATGTTGAAAATCTGATAAAAATACAAATTTATCATCATTTATCTCATTTTTTCATTTCTCAGCAACTCTCATCCATTTAATTCAGTCACTCGTAAAAAATTTGAAACGTTTAGTCAAACGGTTCGACTCGATTCGCAAAAGTTCGGCTCGGTTCGAGGTGTTCAAACGTATACTCAAACGTTAAATTCTAAGATTCGACACTTTCAAACGTGCTCGAACCTAAGGTTCAACATTTTCAAACGTATACTCAAACGTATCATAGTTCGGTATAGTTCAGTCCGTCTACAGCCCTAGCGAGTAGTCATGTACTCGGCCAAATGGGCACGCGATAACTCAAGCACTCGGCCAAATAAGCACGTGAGTACTCATGCACTCGGCCAAATGGACACACGAGTACTTATGTACTAGGCCAACCAGTACTCTTTGACAGAGCAATATGAGTACTGTTAAGCATGACTTAAGCACCGAAGGGCTTAAGCACCACATCCATTCCCAAATACATCAATTCCAGAGATAAAGTATTAAAGGATTGAAAAACAGACCATGCTTTTCCCATTGGAGGTGTCATGACCTATAAAATGGCATATAGAAGTAACTATCACAGCATAGTCAGCAAGAACCAGATCCATTTCCTGCACAGCTGCTCTAAGATAACTCGGGAGTTTGGTTGCGCAATTTTCAAACACTTTTTTCGCCAACTTCCACGAAGTAGGTGAAATACTCTGAAACGAGGACAAAATAGAAAAAAAAGGAACAATTGCAACAAATAATGAAGATAATCACATAATAGTAATATATCATGAAAGATCAAGAGGAGTATCATGAATTACCTTATTCTCCATTTTCGCACTAGCTAAAAGGGGCCTGAGAAGTTCGGATGAGATTTCATCACTTTCTTCTATCACCGAGGTCATGATCATTTCCATGTACTTGAAGAGATTGCAAGAGTGATTCGACCTTGCAATCAGTATTTAGATCACATTAACAAAAGAAAACTGATGCTACACCCAAGTTCAAATTTTAGATACAGGAAACCGTGCTACAGGTAAAATTGCAAATTTGGTCGTGTAATATTAAGGCAGAAACAAAATGGCCATATGAAAAATAGTCATGTAACTATATAAGCATCACAATTTGGTCCTACAAAATGCATATTTTTTCAAACGGTCCTGTAACTATATAAAATTTAAAATTTGGTCCTAATTTCATAACAAGCTGGGTTGCAGAAGCTGCTCACGTGGCTGAATGCGGTGAAATTAGAACAAAATAATGGAACTTCTATATATCTATAGGATTATTCTGCAGTACAAGCATTTTGCGGGACCAAAACGGAGATGTTTAAATAGTTGTAAGACTTTTTGCAGTACGTATACCAGCCTAAAGTTACAGTACTACCTTTACATTTTCACCCCCGGCTACATTTAATCAATTTCAAAATTCAGCCGCTACGGTAGCAGAAAAACGAGACCAAAAAAAATCCTTCGAGTACTTACTTAATGCTAGTTAAAAATTTTTTGAACATCTCAACAATAATATGCCCATCAGTATCTATGTCCAGCAGCATCAAGAATGACCTCACTTTTGCCATAGTTTCGATAATCAGCAGAGCCTTCGAATAATTTTGACCAGATTCGCAGGACAATTGCCTAAATGCAATCATGAATAATCGGAAAATAACCTGTCATCATAATCCACAAAATAGGTATTTTGGTAAGCACTGTGATATATCTCTTAATTATCCCATTCAAATAAGAGAAGAAACATGAAATGTATGAGCATACCATCATTATATCATCGTCATAAGGGGGATCCGGACAAGTTATTCTAGTCAGCTCATTAAAACACGAAGCAACTGAAACTTGGACATTTACATCATTGTGGCACAATATATCATCAGTGATCAGAGCCTTCATAGCCGGAAGAAGTGCAAAACATGTAGACACGGGAGGCCTTTGCCACACCTTTGCTAAAAGGCTCTGTGCTTTCTGAAATAACAAGAAAATGATTAATCCGTATCTACCTAAATAGAGAACACGATAGGTTAAAAAGAAAATGCGGGAAAAAATTAAGGTTTTAAAATCTCTTGTATAAGAAGTATAAAAATGTATTATGAGTTAGCTTCTACTGAAGCAACTCGAGTCCTCAAAAACGCCTAAGCAGCAAAAAAGAAAGTTGGAAACTAAATAAATAATCCATCAAACAAGGCATTGTATGCAGGTTTGATGTTGCATGAAACAGATAGATGCAGGAAGATCATCAGAACACAGAAAAAACACAGATAACCTTAAGTTTTAACCGAAAGGAGAAAATATGTCTCTAGAACTTAAACAAGTATATCATTTCTGGATATATCCAATCAACAGGAACTAGAAACAACGTGAAGTAAATTCCATTTAGGCATCAGGTGGTGTGAGCATGATCAACTCAACCACAACACCAAACCTTCAGTTTCTTGGAGATAGAGAAAAAATCCATCCACCCCTTTTCAAGTAACAATTTTACCAAGACCATTTCGTTACTACTCTCACATCACACGTTCATAAACCAAACTTTTCTTTTACTGATTCAGATGAAGTGAGTAGACTCCAGAGTACATGATTGGAAATTAACCCTCAGAATAGTCGATGGGTAGTGTGATACACTCAAAGAAATTAACCCTGCACGTGTTAAATTAAGCATGTGAACCGTTGCATGCATATATAATGAACAATTGTGCCTACACATATAACTCAAATTCAAAAGAAAGATATATCAGAGACTAAGGAAATCAGTCTCTGGTCAATTTTAGTTACAGAAAACACTTGCCACAAACATTGAGTGTGGCATATATGTAAGCATGAAAATTGGATCTTCGTAAACACAAATAGCCACTTCCCATACAAAGTAATCATGTGAGTAAGATTTGAGACTTGACATGTTAAATAGGCCTTTTCACAAATAGTTTCACTACACAGGTATAAGATACACTTTGTTCCCCACATTCAGCAGCAAATGGTCCATGATTATCCAAATAAAACAGGATTTTGAACAAAGATCCACGCACAAAGACACACACACACACACACACACACGCGCGTCTATGTGAGCCCCAAAAGTATAAGGGTTTTAAACCTCAAGGAGAATAAGTAAATCATCAGTTGATGAAGGAATTGAAAGAAGCTTTTGCCCAGTTTCAACCAAGTCACCCTCAATCGCTTTCTGTGAGGAGGAATCCTCGGGACTAGGAAAACCCATTTCCATTCACCTGCTAAACCGACAAAAATTAAGAAAATACGAAAAATAGAAACTAATACAACACGCGAAAACACACACACACACACACAAAGACGAGGAAACAACAACCCCACCAGCACAACAGCCTACAAAAACTCTCTGGTGAAAATGCACTTCAATATTTACATGTAACAAAAGGCACGAAAATACGCAAGCTCGCATACAGTCAATGCTGATGATGTGTGTGTACGGAGAGTATAAGAGGGGTCTTTTCTAAAATGATCCTGCATGCAGAGCCTGTCCCTCTAAAACCTCCACCTCGGATTTTACCTCACTCCATTAATTACTGCCAATTTTTTGTCTCAATTCCGTGGATTCTCGAATTACGTTTTTTTTTGTTTTCCTTTACTAAGTTTCTCGTTTCTTCTCTCTGGGTGGTTTCCTTGAGAAATGTAATTGTGTGTGTGATTAATTTTAAATAGTAATACAAATTAGATAGTGTATGTGATCTGGCTTTGTTGCTGTCGACCGACTATTGGTAATGTCTCGAACATTGGGGTCGTCACTCTCGGTGCTGAGAGAAAGGACTTGAGAAAGTTTTGTTCTGCGGAAGAGGTGGTAGAATGACATGATTGCCCGTTACAGGTTCAGGAATTTAAGATACTGTTAGACAGTGTTCTAAAATCTCCGTTGTTGCTACCCGAAATATTATCCGGAGATAGATATTGCTGGAATGATCGAGTAGCAAACAAGGTGCGAGAGCACTTTCGTGGGAAAGTAAATAACACAAGATTTGTCGGGGTTGTTAGTCCCGGGCTTGAATGCTCTCGCGAGATGTTATTAATACAAATACTTTGGAGTACAAATATTAATGTTAGAGTACAATTATAATGAGTGTAAAGACTCTAGTTATCTTAGCTATAGAACGTGAAGATTGCCGGAAGAACCAGATATGAAGCTCTGTGAGTTCTTGCTTTCTTGGTGTTCTGTATATGTGAATAGGTTTCACCCTGTGAGAGTGTATTCGTCCAGTCAGTCCACCGTATGTATGTGTGAATGTGTTTTTCCGTCAAGTAAATCTGCTCTCCTTAGGCCACTGCTGGAGGCCTTCTGTTTATAGAAGAAGAGGTTGCTAGGTCCTCCCCGGCGATCGCGGGCGACCGCCGTTTTCTATATTAGTATAAGGTGGGCGATCGTCTCATCACGTGGGACTGTTTCCTTAAAGTCCGAGGCTGCTGCTGGCAGCCAGATGAGTGAGCCAATAAGAAGTCTGCACGCGTCCTGAGTCGCTGTTTGGGGAGGACCCACTTTCTACCTTTCGGCGGGCCTGTCGGTAGATGTGAAGGTGGTGACAGGCTGGGGTCAAAAGGCCTTATCTTGTGGCGCCTTTTGCGGATCTGCACGTGGGTCTTCGTCCGAGATTCGGTCTTCAAAGACTCTGACGGGTGTCGCATTCATACGTGGCATGGGACAATCGTCTACAGTCGGACATTATAGACGATCGCCAGATGCCAATAGACGATCGCCTTAGATGTCGGCCGCTAGGGTCTTGCCCAACGTCTGTCTTCTTTGGCTGTCTCTTGACCATTATGCCGATCGCCATCGAGGCGTATAAATCGCCGCACAACAATTGCCCCCCAGCTCGCTCCGATGTTGAAAACGTGGGGTGAGGTGGTACTGTTGGCGATCGCCTGTTTTGGGCGATTGACTCATCTGTTTATGACAAGGACGATCGTCGTCTGAACGAACTGATTTCGAATCCGGACGATCTCCTTTGGCGCTGGAAATAGCGGGAAATGGAGGTGGGCTCTCGAAACGTTGCTGGGACACGCGTCGCGCTCCCGTTGGGGGAGTCCGACGGTTTTGTCAGATCTGTCGCCTGGCGTGCCCTCGAAACGACGCGTACGCGGGTTTCAAGGGCTGCATTTAATGTGTCCCCCCCCCCCCCCGACGGTTGCACTTCAGCCCCTGGGATTCCGCCTATTTGCACAGAGGTCCCTGCTTTCGCCTATAAAAGGGGCTAGGGCCGCTTCAGTTCAACTCTTTATGCGCCCTTGCCTTTTAGACGAAGACTCTGCCGAATTTCTTTGAAGCTTCTTGTGCCGACCGACTTTCTTTCTAGGTAAGAACAAAAATTTTCTCCCCCCTTTTCTCTTAGAAACATGTCTGGAGGAGGATCCAAAGCATATGAGGCTGGTAGCTCCTCTGCCGCCGCGACTTCGCCCGCCCGGGAAGAAGCCTCCGCGGTTCTCCACATGGAGACGGCCGTTGAGGCCATCCGTGTGGGAATCACACCTGCGGAGGTTGAAGAGCTCTTCAACGAGGCCGACGCGGCGAGATCGGCGGCGACGGCGGGCCAGAGGGGCTCGCCGGTGGATGAGGATGAAACGGTGAGGCTGTACTGGGAGCAGAACAGCATTTTTGGCCGGGCCTTTTTGGAGTTCGCCGGTATAATGGAGGGGATTGCCGGACCATGTCCCCATTTTGACTTCGAAGCATATTCTGCCGTCCACCCCTATGAGCCCGTGAAGGGACGGCGTTTCGGGCCGCGGACCGCTCCCCGTGGACCCTCGGTCAGATTCAGAGTTCGGCGACCAGGAAAGACTTGAGTCGCTGGAGGGCGAAATTCCATATCCCTTCTGACGTCTCGCTGCACGTGCCCTCAGAGAACGAACGTGCCGACCAACCTCCCGAGGGTTTGGTCTCCGTCAACGAAATGATCCTGGAGGACGGCCTGCGTTTCCCCTTGCCGTTTTCCGTGTCATACCTATTGTTGGCTTGGAATGTGGCGCCGCTCCAGTTGACGCCGAACGCCTGGCTGCAGATTATTAGCACCTTGACACTCTTTGGCGGTCATCGGTTGTTCCGTCTACCTTCTGTGCTGGAAATGAACTATCTTTTCAAGCTGAATGCGCAGAAGGGATCGGTCGGCGGCTATCACATTCAAGGTCGCATGGGTAGGGTGGTCCTTGGGGTGCCGAACAAAGTTCGGGGCGACCTGGAAAAATGGTGCTGGGTCGGCGGAGCGTGGAGGTCGGCATCAAGCGATCAACCAGAGGAAGAGTTCGATATCCCCACCAGTTTTCGGGAGAGGAATCCGAGTAAAGGTTTTAACTCTCCCTTTGATCGGATACACCTTATACTGATCTAATTTGGTTTCTTTTTTACAGGTTTCCTTGTTCCAGCGACCGGCGACTTTCCTTTCGACTTCTTGATCGTCTGGGAGCGAATTCGTGATCTGCCGGACTCATATCTCGACGTTCGCACAGTCAACCACGAACCTCATTGGTTGGGCGCCCGATTGTTTCGCTTCTCTCGCCATCTGAAGGTTCTAGGTATAAATTTTTACTCACTCTTTCCTGCTTGACGATCGTCTGATTGAAAGAGATGTCTAACTTGGCTGAATTTCTTCTTTGGCAGAGATACACTTTCCCCGTTACTCCGAGCGCCCAAGAGAGATCTCAAAGTCGAACCCCGATCTTTTGGGACGTCACCACCAGGGAAAGAAGACGGGTCGTGCCCCTGCAACGATGTCCCGTCCTGTCCCCGAGGTGAGACCAACTATAGTGCCGGTCGTCAAACCGGAAGCTCGGGAGGAGGAGGAGCTCCAGCGCAACCGCAAGAGGCGGAGGCCGGAGGAGCCCCTGCCGACTTCTGATGCGGAGGTATCCATTTTGGAGCCACCAGTTGTCGCGCCACCTATCTCTGCTGTTCCATTGGCGGAGGGGTTTAGGCCCTCAGCGGCCTTCCTGAAGACTGCGGCGATCGCTGAAGCCGAAACTCCGAGGGGCAAGCCCTATTTCGGCCGCGACCCCGAGTTGGTCGCAAGGTAAGACTGGTTTGATCTTTCTGAGTTAGGCTACTTGTGTAGGATACATACTAACTCCTTCATTTTTGTTATTTTTGTTGCAGGGTCCGCCTTGCCGATCTGGACGTCTCGCCGATGGTGCTGGATTTCCTGGCGAGCAAGTCCCCGCGCGAGTCTGTCGATGTCCCTTCCTATGTCTCTCGGGCCATCACCTCTCTTCCTAAGGCTTGGACGACCGATGATGGATGCTCGCTGGTTGCAAGCAGCCTCGCAGGAGGAGGTGACTGGGCTGAAGGCGACAGTGGACCGGCTCAACGGCGAGCTGGAGAAAACGAAGGGGGAACTGGCTGCCAAGGTAGCCGAGCTTGCAGATGCGGACAAGACGACCGCTGGGCTGAAGGAGCAGTTAAAGGCGATCGAGAACGATCCCTACCTTAATGTGGGGTACGTCGGCGAGTTTGCATACTATGTGGCTTACGCCGACGCTATCCGTGCTGCCAAGAAGGTAGGGCTCGAGGTCGGCCCTATGATGGAAACCTTCAAACCCTATGTATTTGAGCATCCTTTGCAGCCGGACTTCTCCCTGCCGATCCTCGACCTCACCGATTTAGGGATCGATCTGAGCTGGTATCTGTTTCCGGATAAACTTATTTATCCTGAGGCCGGTGAGGAAGCACGCGCCGATCCGCCTGCTGGAGGCGAAGGCCAGTCGGGGGTGGCGTGAGTGATGCTGGAGTTGTTTTGTTTTCCTTTGTAATTTCCAGTTTTTCCTTGTATTGCCTTCGGGCTTGTATGTACGAACTTTTCGAATGGAATAAAATACTTCTTTTTCGCATCTGATTCTTTATATGTACGATCACCTCTTCTGAATGATTGCATATGAATTTATACAAGTGTTTACACAGTTGCACCTGATGCCTTGTTTGTATGATCGACTGTCTGAATGTTCCGCATCACTTCGACTTTGCACAATTGTCTGAATAGATTTGAATGTACTTGTAAATTTCTTGAATAAGACCGATCGTCATGTGTGTGTTTGAACAAATCCGACCGTGTATGGTTCCTTCCTCCCGATCGCATGTATGAATAGCTTCCACTTTGCCCCTTGTTTTTGTTTACTTAGTGTAATTAAGGGAACGAAAATAGTATGTTTGGTGAGCTATCTTTAGTTTGTTGATTCTTCGAGGGAGGACGACTGTTTCTACTTTGAGGAATCATGCACGGTCGCGGAGTTCGATGGACCGACCTCCACAACCGTGTCTTTGTATGCGAAGGACATTCCACCTGTAGGTCTGTCTCGCGACTCACTTTATTGTTAGGATCCTCCGTTAGGCTACGCCCGCCTAGTATTTAAACGAAAGGCGAGCGGTCTTGGTCTGGAGGAGTCCTTGTACGGGGCATCATCGGTTTATTCGACTCCACGTCCGCGGCTTGTTAGCACTTTTCTACCTCGGATCGCCATGTTAGATGGCGACCCTCGACGGTATACGTTGTGACGGGATAGGGACGCGTAGCCTTGTCCGGGTCCATCATGTTAGATGATGTACCTTTGAGGGCGAGCGAGCGTGTCCACAGATTTATTTGGAGGGTCCTTCGGCTACGCCCGCCTCGTATTTAAACGAAGAGCGAGCGATCGCAGCCCAAAGGAACCTTGCATGGGCGAAGCTGTCGGTTCCATCGACCTCCAGGACCATGGCTGCACTTTTTCTACCTCGGATCGCCATGTTAGATGGCGACCCTCGACGGTATACGTTGTGCTTGGAGAGGCGATCGCTTGCATAGGTCTGTCAGGTTATATAATGACCTCTTGTGGGGCGAGCGAGTCGTCCTCTTTTTATTTGTTTGTCTTTGTCGAGGTGAATCATATAAATGGGATCGAAGAATCTCATTAAAATCTTTGTACATTGGGTAACTGAATACAAAGTTTTTACTGGTAGTATTTCTTCAAATGGACGGCGTTCCAGGGATATTGGTCCGGAGTGCCGTCTGGGTATTCGAGTTCGCAGGCTCCCCTAGTTAGCCACTTAGATATCCTGAAGGGGCCTTCCCAATTCGGGCCAAATACTTCTGTGTAAGTCTGTACCTTTTTGAGGACTAGGTCGCCCACTTGTAACCGTCTTTCCTTGACTTTTGAATTGAAGAATTTCTCGGATCTCCTTTTGTGGATTGTGTTCTTCATTTCCGAGGTCAGTCGCCGTTCTTCGAGCATGTCCAGGTCGATCCGTCGGGCTACATCATTGTCCGTTGTCATTTCCTGTTCAGTTCGGTGGCTGAGGACGGCAATCTCCGAAGGGATCACTGCTTCTGTTCCGAAGGCAAGGGCGAATGGGGTTTTGCCGGTTGAGTTTCGGGTCGTTGTTCGATAGGACCACAAAACATCCGGGAGCTCGCTCGCCCATCGTCCTTGTCTGGATTCGAGTCGTGCTTTGATCGTGTATTTGAGGATTTTGTTTACAGCCTCTACCTGCCCGTTCGTCTAAGGGTGATAGGGGGCCGAGAACAACTTTTTGATTCCCCACTTCTCGCAGAATTGCATGACTTCCAAGCCGTCGAACTGTTTTCCATTGTCGGAGATTATAGCGTGGGGCAGACCGAATCGGCATATGATGTTCTTCCAAATGAACTTGATTGCTTGTTCTTGGCCGATCTTGTTGAGTGGCTCGGCCTCAGCCCATTTTGTGAAATAATCGACCCCCACGATGACAAACTTACATCCTCCTGGCGCCGTCGGTAAGGGACCGATGAGGTCGATGCCCCATTAGGCGAATGGCCATGGGCTGTACATAGAGGTGAGCTGCTCGGGGGAAAGCTTGATGTTTGGGCCCATCACTTGACACCTGCGACACGATCGGGCATAGGCGATCGCATCTCTTTGTAGTGTAGGCCAGAAAAAACCTTGTCTGGTCGTTTTGTGGATGAGAGCTCGCCCCCTAGTGTGATTTCCACAGATCCCGTCATGGATCTCGGCTAAAACGAGTTGGCCTTCCTCTGGCATAATGCACTTGAGGAGAGGAAGGCTGAAAGCTCGCTTGTAGATCCGTTCGTCCAATAGGGTGTATCTGGTTGCACGGAGCTGAAGTTGGCGAGCTTTGATATGGTCGGCGGGGACCATTCCGTCCTTCAAGTATTTAATAAACGAAGTCATCCAGTTCTCTTCGGCGATGGTAACTGTGGTAACCAGGCTTCTGTCGATCTCCGGCTTTGTTAATTTCGTGATTTGGATGTTAGAGAAATCGACCGCCCCATCTGATGATGCCAGTTTGGATAGGGCATCAGCCTGGGAATTGTGCTCCCTCGGGACTTGTTCGATCAGCACTTCTTCAAACTTCATGCACATTTCGGCGACCAATTCTTGGTATTTGATCATTTGTTCGCCGCGCGCCTCATATTCTCCCTTGACTTGGTTCACGACCAAGAGGGAGTCCATGAAAATATGGAGACGGCGAACATCCAGGGCGAGGGCTAGATCGAAACCGCCTACCAAGGCTTTGTACTCGGCTTCATTGTTGGTCGTACAGAACCTGAAACGCACAGGATTTGTGAAACTTTGGCTGTCGGGGCTGATGAGGACAATCACTGCCCTTGCTCGCGAGTTGGTTGCCGAGCCATCTACGTACAACTTCCAAGCAGGGCGGACAACCTGGGTCGGACTGGGAGGGAATGTTAATTCCACCACGAAGTCCGCCAGATCTTGGCCTTTGATCGTCGTGCGAGGAGCGTACGTGATACCATATTGGGTGATCTCCAGTGACCACTTGAGGAGTCGCCCGTTGGTGTCTGGCCGGTGCAAAACTTGCCTTAGGGGCAGAGTCGTAAGAACCTCCACTTGATGTTCGAAGAAGTAGTCCCTTAGCTTGCGAACACTCATGACTAGAGCGTAGGCGATCTTCTCCAGAGGCGTGTAACGCGTTTCCGCGTCATGGAGCGCTTGTCTAACGAAGTAGATCGGTAAGTGTGCTGGCCCCTCTGCTCGCACTAAAACAGCACTCAGCGCGACCTCCGAGGCCGCCAGGTAAAGGAATAGCTTTTCGTCGGGGATCGGCTTTGCCAGGATCTGGGGGTTATATAGATACTCCTTGATTTTAGCGAACGCTATTTGACTCTCATTTGTCGATGCGAACTTCTTGTTTTTTATGGTCGCGAAGAATAGCTTGCTTTTATCTCCGAGCCGGGAGATAAAACGATTGAGGGCAGCTAGACAACCTGTGAGGCGTTGCACCTGCTTGACATTCCGGGGCTCCTACATGTCGAGGATCGCCTGGATCTTGGTGGGCTTTGCCTCGATCCCTCTTTGGCTCACGATGTGCCCCAGGAACTTTCTGGAGCTTACCCCGAAGTTGCATTTCTTGGGGTTAAGCTTCATATTGAACTTTTCTAGGATGGCGAACGTCTCGGCTAGGTCATTGAGGTGATCTTTCTTTTTAAGGCTTTTGACTACGATGTCGTCAATGTAGACCTCTATGGTCTTGCCGATCTGGTTGGCGAACATCCCGTTGACTAGCCGTTGGTAAATCGCCCCTGCATTCTTCAGACCGAACGGCATTCAGACCCAAAAGTATACATCTTTCTCCGTGTGGAACGATGTGTGCTTTATGTCTTTCTCCGCCATGGGGTTCTGATGGTACCCGACGAAGGCATCCATGAACGACATCATCTCGCAGCCTGCTGTGCTATCGACCAAGTGGTCAATATGAGGCATCGGAAAGTGGTCTTTTGGACATGCCGCGTTGAGGTCGGTGAAGTCAATGCATAACCTCCAGGAGTTGCTCGGCTTTTTGACGAGCACCGCGTTGGCTACCCACTGTGGCTCGTTTGTAGCTACTCCGATTAGTTTGTTATCGAGTAGCTTTTTGACTTCTATGTCGAGCGCTGCATACTTCTCAGGACCGAATTTCCTACGTTTCTGGTGAACAGGCTTCCTTGCCGGGTCGATCTTTAGATAGTGGCAGGCGTGTTCAGGACTTATGCTGACCATATCTTAATGCGACCAGGCAAGAAGTCCGATGTTCTTACGTAGTAAATCGATCAGATCCTCCTTTAACTCGAGGTCGACGCTTGTGTCGATCTGTACTTCCCACTCCAGGCGAGCCGGATCTATCGTTATACTTTCCAACTCTTCAATGGGGATTTGGAACGATTTCCGGACTCGATCCGTGGATCGATGTCAAGGCTTGGCTCAAAACCGATCCTTGGCTCGATGTCGTCTGTTAATCGATGTGAGATGGCGTCCTTTGAGTTGGGTTGGTACGAGGCGCTTGGCTCGTCGATCTCCATCGGTTGATTGTCGATCGTCTTAATGTTATGAATAGTATGGGAAGTGTTGAAAGAAGTTACGACACAGGAGTAATTCAAACATTTCTTAACCATTAGTTGTTCTCCTTTTACAGTACCGACCATCCCATCGGCAGTGGGGAATTTGATACAGTAAATAAAGAAGAGGCGACCGCCTCGAAGGTTTCTAGAAATGGACGACCTAGGAACCCATTATAGATGCTGGGCCTATCTATGATTACAAAGTTGAGGTTCCTAGTAATCCTAACCTTGGGATCGTAATAACATATTAGCTCGACAGAGAGCTTGATCCTTCCGTAGGCTTGGACTATGCTGTCGCCGAACCCTTGGAGCACGGTGTCAAATGGCTTGATAAATTTGGTCAGGTTGCCGAGCTGGTCAAGAGCGGATTTGAATATGATATTGCAAAAGCTCCCATTGTCAACCAGCACGCGATCGACCATTTTCCTAAGGATACATGCAGAGATCATCAATACATCCTCTTTGGGGCACTGCACTCCCTCCCTATCCTTGTTGGAGAAAGTGATGAGCGCGTCTTTGGAGATGGTGGGCTCTGGGGGTACCACGACATGGACCCCGACGAATGCCCTCAGTTCGGCATTCCGCTTTCTGTTTGGTATGGTGGAAACCGGGGAAAAGCCTCCGAGGTTTCCACCTCCCGCCTGAAGCATATTGATCCGGCCGCCAGGGTTGATCGGAGGGATCGATTCATCAGAGTACTCCGGCTCGTTCTGCTCGATCCTGGCGACCGGATTGGGAGGGATCCCATCGTTCTATCGGCGTTCGCGCCCCCCGGTCTTCTCTGCTCGGGGCTCTGGCTTGGTGACCAAGGTATCCAATTTGCCTTCCTCAAACAGTCTCCAGAGTTGTCTGAGAAGGTCGCGACATTGGCTGGTGTTGTGGCTGGGACTCTTGTGGTAGGCACAAAATTTACTGCGGTCTAGATGACCGTGGTCCCTCACTGGATTCGGTTTGCTAAGTCATTTGCGCCCCTTGATGGCGTTGAAAATGTGGGCCGGGTATAGGTTGAGGTTGCGGAGGAGGTGAACCTCCACATCCTCAAAAGCTTTGAATTCGCCGGGAGGCTTCGCGATCGCCTTTCTGGGCTTGGCGACCGCCTTTCTCGGGATGGAAGTTGGTGCCTTACCTTCCCCGGTAGATCCCTTGCCTAAGCGAAGGGAGAGCATCCTCTGCCTAGCCAGAAAATCAGCGGCCCTAACGTGGAAGATCGCGTAGGTCGGGGGGATGTCCTTCGTAAGGTGTCTGAACATGGGCGAATGGCCGTAGAATCTCCCTAGGACCGAATAGAGAGCGAGCTCGTCGCTAATAAGCTCGACGGTGAGGACTATTTCATCTACCCGATCGATGTAATCTTCATCGGGTTCGTTCTTCCCCTGCCTGATTTTCATCATGCGGTGGGGGCCTTCTGACCGAGCAAATTTGGCGGGCGAAATACGACGTGAAGTCGTTCGCGAGCTTCTCAAAACAATTGATCGAGCGTGGTGGCAGTGAGATATACCACCTATGGGCAAGATCGCCCAACGTCAGTGGGAACATTTGACACTTCGTAGCGTCTGATGCCCCACATCCGGTCATGTAAATCCGGAACTTGCTCAAATGGGTCTCTGAATCCGATCTCCCCTAATATAGAGGTGTTTGAGGAGGAGCGATCTTCGGTTGAACGGGGGAGAGTTAGATCTGGGTTGCGAGTGGTTCACTTGGTCCGGCGATCGATCTCTTGGCGCCTGCCCCAGTTTCTAGGAGCGCCTTTATTTTGTCAAGTTGGCGCTGCATGGCAGCCATCGCCGTAGCCTGACTGCTCGCTGATTGGCTCTCGGAGCGGGAACCAAGGCGATTGTGTACCGATCTCCTGGCCCCATGGTTGGTGACGAGTTTTCCGCCACCGGGCTCAATTCTTGGGCAAGTGGGAGCCCGTTGGCCGGCCTGCCTTCTGGGAGTCGGATATGCCGAACTCCTGGTGACGGAGTCGGACTCCGATGTCTCCCGGCTGGGGCCTGAATGCCCGGGTCTCCATGAGGGATCACTCCCTAGGCGGCCGAAGACGGAATCATCCCGCCTTACAAGAGCCTTTTCCTGCGGCTCGGGGCTTTCCAACGATTTCTCGACGTATAGCCCCTTAAGCTTCCGCTTGCCTGCTCGGCGGATGGATGATGGAGTAATGGTGGGCGAGTCGCATGCCCTCCGTCGCTCCCTGAGGATGGCCATAGCCTCCTCGATCTGTTTCGCAGTTTGGAACTGATCGAGTGAGAGGCTGCGACCGTCCCTAGGGGGCGGGAGTGAGAGCCTAGCGTCGCCGCGGTCGCCTTCCGCCGTAGGTTGGGATTTGGTCTGGGCCGGAATGAGGTTTCCAACAGATCGCAGGGTGGCTCTTTTTGAGGTCGTGGCATATGTCATGTTTCTGGAGGTTTTTCTTTGAAGAACAGTGAGTGTTTCTTCAAGTATATGCCCCAGAGAACAGTGGGTGTTCTTCGAGACGGTCGGAATAAAAATGAAGGTTTAGATCCCCTTCTTCTAGCGCCAATTGTTGCTACCCGAAATATTATCTGGAGATAGATATTGCTGGAATAATCGAGTAGCAAACAAGGTGCGAGAGCACTTCTGTGGGAAAGTAAATAACACAAGATTTGCCGGGATTGTTAGTCCCGGGCTTGAATGCTCTCGCGAGATGTTATTAATACAAATACTTTGGAGTACAAATATTAATGTTAGAGTACAATTACAATGAGTGTAAAGACTCTAGTTATCTTAGCTATAGAGCGTGAAGATTGACGGAAGAACCAGATATGAAGCTCTGTGAGTTCTTGCTTTCTTGGTGTTCTGTATATGTGAATGGGTTTCACCCTGTAAGAGTGTATTCATCCAGTCAGTCCACCGTATGTATGTGTGAATGTGTTTTTCCGTCAAGTAAATTTGCTCTCCTTAGGCCACCGCTGGAGGCCTTCTATTTATAGGAGAAGAGGTTGCTAGGTCCTCCCCGGCGATCGCGGGCGACCGCCGTTTTCTATATTAGAATAAGGTCGGCGATCGTCTCATCACGTGGGACTGTTTCCTTAAAGTCCGAGGCTGCTGCTTGCAGCCAGATGAGTGAGCCAATAAGAAGTTTGCATGCGTCCTGAGTTGCTGTATGGGGGGGACCCACTTTGTACCTTTCGGTGGGCCTGTCGGTAGGTGTGAAGGTGGTGACAGGCTGGGGTCAAAAGGCCTTATCTTGTGGCGCCTTTTGTGGATCTGCACGTGGGTCTTCGTTCGAGATTCGGTCTTCGAAGACTCTGACGGGTGTCGGATTCATATGTGGCATGGGGCGATCGTCTACAGTAGGACATTATAGGTGATCGACAGATGCCAATAGACGATCGCCTTAGATGTCGGCCGCTAGGCTCTTGCCCAGCGTCTGTCTTCTTTGGCTGGATCTTGACCATTATGTCGATCGCCATCTAGGCGTATAAATCGCCGCACAACATCCATCTAGACCGATTAATCATCCTATTAATCGCTAGAATGTCTGCTACGGTTCCGATTATGGTCTAGGCGCTTGTACTGAACATTTGGGTGATTAATCGGTCGTCTAGGCTGGCTGGGCGGAGCCTTAAAGGCAAGCTAACATGCTATGGATACTATGGGCTACTTTATACATATATTAATGTTTCAAATTTCCTAGCATCTGATCGGGCCCCAACCTGAATAAGTAGGGCTCGTCCCAAAAGTAATGCCTGCACATGGAAATAACCTCTTCTTCCCTTGAAAGGTCAAGTCAGGCTGCAAAACACCACTAACAATATAATTAACAATATCGGCATACCAAGGTATCTTAGTCACATCGAATAATTGTTCGTCAGGTGAAAGTCTCAATAATCGGTAAAGAGCTATCGAGCTTAAACTTGTCTCCCTCGGTTAATCTAGATAAATGGTCGGCAACTACGTTTTCTAAACCCTTTCCTTAAACTCCAAATCAAATTCTTGCAACAAAAGAATCCACCGAATCAATCTTGGCTTGGCATCGGATTTTTTTAACAAATATTTCAATGCGGCGTGATCCGTTTGCACAATTACTTTCGAACCAACCAAATAGGATCGAAACTTGTCTAAAGAAAACACAACAGCTAAAAACTCTTTTTCGGTGGTGGTATAATTGGCCTGAGCTTCATCGAGTGTCTTGCTAGCATAGTAAATTACATGGAAAAATTTATTCACTCTCTACCCCAAAACGACACCAATAGCAAAATCGGACGCGTCACACATAATTTCAAATGGTAAAGACTAATCGGGAGCAACAACAATAGGTGCGGAAGTTAACTTTTATTTCAAAGCATTAAAACCAACCAAACATTTCTCGATAAAATCGAATTTAGCATCCTTACACAAAAGATTACTTAAAGGGCGGGCAATTTTTGAAAAATCTTTAATGAAATGCCTATAAAACCCGGCATGCCCTAAAAAGCTTCGAACTTCTTTTACACATGAAGACGGATGTAATTTAACTATTAAATCAACTTTAGCCTTATCACCCTCCATTCCCTTATTAGAAACCACATGACTCAAAACAAGCCCTTGTTTCACCATAAAATGACTCTTTTCCCAACTAAGTGTAAGATTACACTCAATACATCATTCGAGCACAAAAGTCAAATTATGTAAAAAATCATCAAAATTGGTTCCAAACACAGAAAAATCGTCCATGAATACCTCAATGGACTTTTCCAACAAGTCAGAGAATATAGAAAGCATGCACATGTGGAAAGTAGCGGGAGCATTGCAAAGACCAAACGGCATCCTCCTAAAGGCAAAAGTGCCAAAAAGGCAAGTTAAAGTGGTCTTCTCTTGATCCTCCGGAGCAATGGGAATCTGGTAGAAACCTGAAAGACCATCTAGAAAACAGTAATAATCATGCCCAGCTAAACGTTCCAACATTTGATCAATGAAAGGGAGGGAAAATTATCTTTTTTCGTTATGGCATTTAATTTCCGATAATCAATGCACATTCTCCAACCGGTCACTATTCTGGTGGGAACTAATTCAATTTTATCATTACGAACCACCGTTATTCTAGATTTTTTAGGCACTACATGCACATGACTAACTCACTTACTGTCGGATATCGGGTAGATGACTCCAACATCTAGTAACTTCAAAACTTCCTTTTTAAGTACATCCTGCATGTTCGGATTCAAACACCTTTGGGCTTGCCTAACAGGTTTAACATTATCCTCAAGAATTATTTTATGCATGCACCTTACAGGACTTATCCTCTTGATATCAGAAATAATCCACCCAATCGCTTCCTTTAATTTAGTCAGAACTTCTACTAATTTGTTTTCTTGTAAAGGAGTTAATTCGGAAGAGACAATTACAGGGTAAGTGTCACTTTTGCCTAAGAAAACATACATAAGATGTGTCGGAAGTTCTTTCAATTCAAGTTGGGGCGGGGTGATTTAGACAGGCTCCTCAAAATTTAATTCCAAAGGCATATTAAGATCGTCAACTTCATCAATGGGTTTGGAATTATCTAGCATTTCAACATATTCTTCAATTTCTAGATTATTCAGCCCCATATCATGCTCAATGGTTAGAGCATCATGCAACTTGTCCCCTACGCCATCATGCAAATATGTATCATCAACCAAAGAATCAATGCAATTAATAAAATTACAATCATGTGCAGCATAAATATGAGAAGGGATATAGGAGATGAACCGAACACGTCGATTTCTACCGTTTCCCCCAAGACGGTCATGGTGACCTTTTCTTAATCAACATCCACAATTGTCTTTGTTGTATGCATGAATGGCCGTCCTAGAAGTATTGTCCCTTCATTTTCGCTTGTTGCAAAATCGCTCATCTCTAAGATAACAAAATCGACCGGAATCACCAACTTGTCCACTTGCACTAATAGGTCCTCAATGATACCCTTGGGGTATTTCACTGACCTATCCACCATTTGAAGAGTCATTTTTGTTGGTTTGATTCCCCCGAGTCCAAGCCTCAAATAAGTCGAGTATGGCATGAGATTCACACTTACTCCCAAATCGAGCATCCCACGAGCAACTTTATTATCTCCCATAGTGATGTCGATCATAAAACTTCTGGGATCACCTTTTTTTTGACTCCTTGCTTCTACCTCGTAGAGTACCACTTTCTCATTCCCAAAATATCGTCTTTTGTTGGAGGTTAGCTCTTTGAAAATTTTTGTGTAAGCGGGAGTGTTCTTCACAACATCCAAGAGAGGTAAGTTGACATGAACCTTCGAAAGCATGTCATAGATTTCGGAAAATTGCTCATCTTGCTTTGTTTTCTAAGTCGTCTCGGAAAAGGGACCGCTGGCTTATATGGTTGAGCAGATTTGTGAAGCTTGGAAGTCGAAGTTGCTTCGTCTATTCTCTCTTCTTGATTTCCCGACCCATCTTCTTTCTCACCGCCCCTCTCTCTCTTTGGAAATCATTTCTTTATTTATCACTTTACCACATCGGAGGGTGGTAATAGCTTGAGCTTGCTCGGACTGACTTAGTAGTTTACCCCTTTCTTGTCTGCGTGCCTCGGTATCAAGTTGCTCAATTTGAATTTCTATTTTCTTCACCGAAGCTTCTAAAGATTCGAACCTTTTATTGCTTTCCTTAATGAATGCCGCAATACTCTCCTCAAGAGAGTTTTTTTTTTGTGGAGGGGGTTCACTTTATGTTGTTTGTTGGGCTCGGTTTCCTCCATTGTATTGAGCATGGGCACTTGTGTCATACGACATCGGGTTGTTGTTTCTCCATGAGAAATTTGGATGGTTTCTTAGCCCAGGATGATAAGTGTTCGAGAGAGGTGCATTTCTTGCATTTCCGTCATAATTATTTCTCCTCTCCTCCCACTCGGGCCTTCCCGTGCTTTGTCTCATAGCCCAATTCACTTGTTCGGTTTGTTCTTCTGGAAAAGTATGTGGGCAAGAATTAGCATCATGTCCGGGTCCCCCGCAAATTTCGCAAACTCGTGAGCTCGAATATTTATTTTGAGTCTTTAGTTGTCTTAGTTCCCTTGTTAACTCATCGATTTTAGATTGCATCTCGTCCTTCTCGCTTACTTGGTTCACATCTCCCCTACGAACACGTACACTTTTTTGTTGTGAATTAGCTCCCAATGTTTCATACACATCATAAGCTTATCTCTCCGTTAACCCCCAAAACGAACCACCGGCTGCGTTATCCACCGCACCTTGGCAATATTGAGTCAATCCATCATAGAAAAATTGATTAAGTAGTTGAAGCGGATAGTGATGGTGTGGGCATTGAATGAGGAGCATCTTGAATTGGTCCCATACTTCGTGAAATGCCTCTCCGTCTTGTTGTCCAAATGTTGAGATTTGGGCTCTCAATCGTGTAGTCTTCGATTGAGAGAAGTATTTGGTAATTGATTTGTCGTAAACTTCATCCCACGTTCTTAGTGAGCCCGGTGCTAAAGTCATCAACCATTGTTTCGCCCTATCCTTGAGTGTATAAGGGAAACACTTCATTCTTAGTCGATCCTCGCTCAAACCATTTAATGGGAAGTTGTCAATAGCCACATAGAAGTCCCGGAAGAACGACAACGGGTCCTCACGTGCTAATCCGTGAAATGAGGGCAATTGCTTGATGTGAAATCCGCTGATATGGTAGTTCCTTGCTGTCGATGCTAATTGGATGCATGAGATGGCGGTATTAACCATGGGGTTTGCATAGTCCCGCATTAGATGCTCAACCGGAGGTTGTTGCGGCATATTATAGTTTGCTTCCATCCCATATTGAGGCCCAGGATAATAGTTCGCTCCATATTGCACTATATCTCCCTTGTTGAGCTTTGGTTGTCCCTTGATTGCGCCCAACATTCTAATATCTTGAAAACCTCGGTTGACGAATGTTTTCTTCATCTAAATTTTGTGCAACATTCTCATGCCTCGGTTGATGAGGGTTTTCTTCCTGGAGCAAAAGTCGCTCTTCAAGATCCGGATTCTCCTCGTCGTTTACCATTGATGATGTGGCAATTGTTTTTGGTGCTCTAATTATTTGAACTTCGTCTATGGGTGGAAGAATCGGGTTTCCCAGCGATCTCCTACCAAGCATAAACAAAAAAAGTTAGAGCGAATTTTTTAGACTTTATCGAAAATAAGAAAAACGGAAAAATGATCAAGAAAAACAATTCAACTATTATTAAAACAAGATAAGAAATTAAACGCGAACTCCCCGGCAACAGCGCCAAAAACTTGATGAACAAATTAAAAACTCGCAAGTGTACGAATCGCTTTTGTAGGAAGCGGCAAATAACTCCGAGGTCGATCTATCGAGGAGTTGGAAATAGTTTGAAGTTCGATTATGTTTAGCAAATAGTCGAATTAACAAAAGTAAAGTGAATTAAAACACGGTGAATGATTCGATAGAGATGTAAGTTCGTAAAACAAGGGAGGAAAATTAAATTAATTGAAGTGTTAAAAACATCGAATTAAAGGTTGGATTTCTAGAGAATACAATTATGAAGAATGATATGGGAGTTTAGAATCACCGACACACACGTTATCAATTATTAGTTTCGATACTCAAAGAATTTATGGTTTGGAATTACCGATTGCTCACAATTAAAAGAAATTCGTTTGATGGCGGCAAATTCTAAAAATTGCGATTGTCCTTTTCAAAAACAAGAGAAACTCCTTTGGGGATGAATCTCTACTACAATCGACTAGCTAAATACCTTTGATGGGGTAATTCGCTAAAAGATCGCGGAAAAAAACTAGAACATTCACAATCACTTCTATCGGGTCGTTTGTTGGCGAACACCGACAAAACCCTCGATTTTGGCAATAACAACAACTATGAAAAAGGTTTGATGATCTAAATAATAAGTTCTCTTGCGTATAAATAATATTTGTGCACAAATATTATCAAGAACGCCGATAGATTACAAAGAACAAAGAAAGAGGAATAATCCCAAACTCATACCCGAAAAATCAATCAAAACTAACAAACTAAGAACATGTGTGTGGTTCAATCTAAACACTCATATGATAAGATTAGCTACTCATGATAATTTCAACAATAATAGCAAAAATTATGGAATAAAACATGGTAGAAATCTTCCATTGAGAAAATAAAATCGAAGCCCGAGGAAGGTTTGATGTTCTTCCTCCAAAAACGAACAAAATCTTCTTACAAATGATGAAAATCCTTCACAAATTGTATTTTTTGATGTTTAGAACACTCAAAAACTGAGAAAAATTGAGTTTGGATCGTATTTTGTGGCTTGGGAGAAGTTGGGTATAGGGTTACCCTATATATACCCGTCAAAAATCGCCAAAAAGTGCAGAAAATCGCATTTTCTGCACACAGGGGGGTTGGACCGTGGTTCGGAGAGGTTGGACCGCGGTCTGGATGATTCTGGGGGCTGCTGGGATGCGGTCTGGATTTGGGACCGCGGTCCAGGTGCGGTCCGGGCTTGGATCGCGGTCTCAACTCTTCGGGCTGCGGTCTGGACTGCGTGGCCGTGGTCTAGAAGCCTTATCTCCCTCAACACACCTCAAAATTTAGCGTATAATATGCCGTCGTGAAGCTGATTTCACGAGGAATCTATACATATATATAAAACATCCTAATTCTAATTAATGAATCTGGAAATTAGAAAATACGACCGACATTGCTTCAATCTTTATCGTTTCAGGCCCCATTTTTGCTCTTGAGCGTCATAAACTCCAATATTGGCCATAAAAGCGCATATCTCACCATAATTTTCGTCCGACTACCTACAAAACAAAAACACAACATACCATGCGTAAAAAAAGCAAAATACTTAAAAACAAACAAAAGTGCGACTTGACAGAACGGAATGAGACGATCAAAAATCGACTCATCACATACCCACAACCTCGAAGAAAGGAACCCGATATTCATTCGTCTTGTAAGTGACATCAATAACTAGTACCGTAGAAAATTGAGCGTATAACTGAATACTGTCTATATGAATCCAAACAATATATGTAATTGCTTGTGTCTCCAGATGCACACAGTACATATGAAAATAAACTGCATGTACAAAAAAAATAGTTAGTTAATAGATGGACAAACTATATTAAGATTTTAAATTCAAAAAACTTATTTACCTTTATGAACTAATTAAGATAAAGCATATTGGACGTTGCTTATTAAACCATTTTTAGCATTAACTTCGCTTTGTACTGCATTGTAATACTTTTAATGCATGTAGTATTAGACGGGTCACGTTCCTTCAGAGTGTTCAGAATAAACCGAGGAGTGGTAATCTTGGCCATTAACTCATCATGGACTTTTCATCTCGTGTAAGTCTTGATGTATACTCATGACCCTCTAAATATTGTGCTGGGGCATGATTATGCTCTCCGCACTCAACAATAATTCCCCACAAAATACCATCTGGAGGAATTGGCACACCTCGTAGAGAGAATGGAAAATCATTTTTTGTACTAGTACATCTTTTCTCCACTTTTTAAATATCTTGGTGGTTGATATTTTCCACTTTTTTCATAAATGAGAGTACATTTCGGGAGTTTGTTACCTATTTTCTTTGCGGATTTATCAATAACTATGACGAATCTATTTTTGTAACGCCTCGACTTTCTAGGGATAATTATGTAATACCCAGATAATTATTGTGTATTTTACCTGTATTCGAACTTGTAACATTTGATTATGTGGTATTAATAATCGAAGTGTGATTTTCCGTATTCGTATTCCTACATTCTTGAGTTTCCAATACATGCATGCATGCATGCATCTGCACGTCATAATGTACTCTAGATGTTGAGCATAACGTACGTTAAGTGTTGCATATAACGTACGTTATAATCGTAGCATAGCGTACTTAAGCAGCAGTCATAGGGAGATCAGATAAGGTCGACGTGTGGAGCCAGGAGGAGATTTGTTGGATTTTCCCTGCGTGAACCTGGACGGCTTTTTAATAAAGCAGGTCAACAAGGCTTAACGTACGTTAGAATTGGGTGATAATGTGTTCTATGCTCATAGTATTACGTACGTAAAGGTTTTGGATAGCGTACGTAAGAGAAGCCAGAAACGAGGCAGTGAGCTACTGCCGGATGTTAACGTACGCTAAGGATGGCAAATAGCATATGCTAAGGCGATAACGTACGTAAGGCTTTGCTGTTAACATACGTAAAGTTTAGAATATTATAAATGGGACAGCACCCCATTTCATTTCACCTCGTTGTCTTTCACCCCTTGTCCGGTTTCTGCAAGACCAGAGAGCTTCTCCCACCTCATCAACCTCATTTTATCATCTCTACTTAGTTGTTGAAGTTGGGAAGCATCTCGGATTGGTATTAAAGCTTCTGGAGTTGGGTTTTCATCGAGTGATTTCGTCATTTCCTTCCGTAGTAAGGTATGTGATACTCTAACCGTCTTGAATTCATGTTCGAAGGAATGTTCATGAGTAGATTACTGAGGTTATTGATCTGGTTATGCACTTCATGAATCGAACAACATGTTTAGGAGAATTGAATTATATGAACTTAGGGCTTTCATTAGTAATAGTCGAACCTTGATAGTGTCTATTGTAAGGACGTGATTTTCGAGGATTATGACCTGCCTTATGATGATTATGATGTTCTTCAAGTTAATTCCGAAATTATGTTGAGTTGGATTGTTGATGGGTATGGTTAGGAGCCTTGTAAGACGAACTATCATGAGGTATAATCGTGGAATTCAATCGAAAGATGTGTTTAGTCTTGATTGGAACATTATGAGATTATTGTTTGGATTGTAGTGTAGTGATGATTCGACCGATATGGCTTGGGGCATATTAGTGCGTTTATCTTGATCGGATAGATTATGCCTTTTCATCTTCGTATTATATTTAGAAACGATTATCCCGAACCTTTAGTTATATTGTTGTTATTATATAATTAAGGTTTGGATTTTGTGAATTGATCGAGTGAGAGTTCTTCGAGTGGGTTGAAGGCACATGGATCATCAGAGTTTTTGCTTAGAGTTATTGGATGTATCAATACTTGTCGTCATTTCTGAGGCAAGTATCTTAATTTGACTTTGGTTATTGTTGATGATTTTGGTCATGCATATTATCATTCATGTTGTTGAATATGAGATCATCCAAGTTGATTTGTCATAATGTCGTTCATGTTATTGATTCATATGTTGTTCATGTTGATGAATATATTGATTTGCATATGTGTATGCATAGTTGTATTGTATATGTTGTATTAATCCGAAGGGATCATGTGATCTATGCTGAGGGTGCTGGATCAGTTGTCCACCTAGTGTTGGTCCAACGGGATTATCTTGGGATCTATGCTGAGGGTGCTGGATCATTGGACGGGTTTTCCACCTCCCGACGGGATCATATTAGGATCTATGCTGAGGGTGTTGGATCATTGGATTGCCCTGTGTTGTGTTGATGGAATCATGTGGATTCGCATCGTTGGATTTCGATAGAGGAAGTCCGCGTTTTGTATTTTGCTATGCATCGTTGTTGCATATCTGATTTTGTATATTATGATACTTGTACTAGCATCATTTTGCTAACCCCTGCGGGGGTGGACATTTGTTTAATGTCCAGGTAGTCGAGGTGTAACACCCCCAAAACCGTATGGGAATATTACACGCCGTAAACCCTTTCCGCAAGGATCTACCAGGCTAAACGTCCATAAACAACCAAATGCTTGCCCGGCCAGGGTCAAACAATATAATAATACAGACCGTTAAGGTCACTTACACATAAACACACAGACCGATGAGGTCACACAACTCTATCAACAGGACTGACTAACAATATTACCCACACAGGGTTCGAAATACAATACAATGGAAGACTGAATCAACTCTAACAATACAAATAAACTCTACCAACTCTCAACTCTTGATTAGTATCGCAGCTCGTCTGTAATATCCGCAATTTTCGATTTCCGGTAATTTCTTTTTTTTTCGGCGGAAGTCTGTTTTGACGACTCGCTCATGTCCGTTTCGTCATTCTGAGAATGATTAATTCTACACTTTTTGACATCCGAGTTCGTTTCGGTATCGTTTCGTTGAGTTCTGTGCTTTTTAGCGACTTTTCCGCACTTGAGTTCGATTCTTGCGAATCTCGTCCAAATCGTTGTTTCGAGTTTCCCGCAAGTCCGTTTAACTTTGTTAGACGTGTTGTGAGCTTTGGTTTGATTATTCGTTGTCGTATGGTGATTTTCGGGCAGTTGGGCCATTTTCGTAATTTCCCAAAGTTTGGGGTAATTACCTTCCGTTGTCGAATTTCGAGCCTTCGGGTGGTCGAAATCGTGTGTTCTACTAGCTCTTAGATTCGTCTTTGTGAGTACCCCGTAACCGTATCTTGGTTCGTATTCGTGCTCGGGTTTGGTGTCGTTTTGTTGAATTCGGATTACTAAACGACTTTTCTAAGTATGAGTTCGACTTTGTTAGATCACCATTAATTTTTGGTGACTCCAAAAATTATAAATCTTTGCAATATTATAGAACATCGAGTTAGCTTTACATTGGTTCTAACGGTGATTCAATCTGAGTCCGGACGAGAGAGTTTTGGTCGTTTTAGTGAAAGACTGTCACTGTCGGGCACCGTCCAGAGCCTTTCGGCCGATAGGGAGGGCCGATAGACTCTACCGCCGGCATTTGTATAGGGTATCGGTTGGGCCTATCGGCCGATAGGCTGGCCGATAGGTCCCTTGTGTTACACAATAAATGAGTTGTTTTGAGCGTGAACAGCTCATTTCCTTCTTCTTTTTCCTTAGACGCGAGAGAGAGTGAGAGAGGAGGAGAGCTTCTCATCATTATCATTTGGAGGGTTGATTTTCATCATTCTTATTCGGTTGTGAAGCCCGGACAATCAATCCAACGCGTGTTCTACTTAATCTAAATACTTGAATCACTCAAGGTAATATCTCTTGAAACCCTACCTTTTTGGATAATTGGGGATTTTGGGGTTTTGTCCGATTCTTTCCGTTTTGTTGATGGATTGATGATTATTTAGATGTATTATATCATTTCCCTTGTTATTCCATGGTTGGATCGTATCGATTCGTTGTTTGAGTTGAGTTCTTGACCGACGCCTTGAAGGTGTCCGGTAAAATGTCTTAGAGGGGTTTTCGGGCGTTCTACGATTATTCTTCCTCGTATGGTCGATGATTTATTGATTGTATGATGTTAGGGTCGTGTTTCTTGCGAAGAAACCGCGTTGAACCCTTTCGTTCGTCGCCGTCTTCCGTTTCGATAGCATTGGGCGTTTCGAAGCTTTCCGGTTGAGCCGTGTTCGTCGGAATACTTGCGTACCGATTTTGAGGCAAGTATCTTGTCCATACATTTCATGTTTCGTAGGCATAATTATTGATAAATGATTTTATGCGAAATCCAATGTTTAATGAACGTAAAAAGGGACCGGTATGTTCTCGATAAATGTTGTCTTTCAACAATAATTCTTGTAATTCGTGAATATATGTGTTCTCGGAATATATGTGTTGGTTTTGTATGTTGAAAGATGCTACGATCACTTTGAGTGAGTTTAATAGACCGTAATCCTTAGCATGTGATTACGTAATGTTATGTGTACTTGTTCGGTAAGAACGTAATGTGTGCGATATTGGTTGTTATTCCTTCGTGAGGAGATTGTGACACTTGGTGTTGCTTGGTATTGGTATTTACTTGTGGTTGTGTGACATTAGTTGTGAGTGTACGTCGACTAAAGTGGCCATTCTAGCGAAGTACCTAGCATTTGTATGCATATTCTAGTATTCGAATTATGGCTTCCGTGGCGTTGTGGATGATATGTGTATGTTCACCTAGGGACGGTCCGACGAGGCCTCTAGGGATACGTTGCCGTGAGTTTCGTATCGCGAACTATGGTTAACCACCCGGGGATGTCCGACGGGGCTCTGCGGGGTACGGTGGCAGTGATTCTCGTACCAAGGTTAACTTTGAAGTGTTTTGTTGGAAGCTGTGATCTTTGGCGCATATTTCGTCGATTAGAATGGCGCTTCAAATGGTATCGTACTTGTTTGGAATGGCACTAATAAATGTGTTGTGAATGAATTGTCTCTTGGTTGTGATAATTTGGTATGGGTACGTGAGTCATGTGGTTGCTCTGTGCATTGTAGCTCTGTGGTATGATGAGTGAGACTGTTGTCATGGTAATGTTGGATACGGTGTAATTTCCACCGGGGTATTCTTGCGAGTATGTGATGTGGATGATTTGGGTCGTGGACCTGTGTTGTGATTGGAATGTTATAATTGGGTCGTGGGCCTGTTATCTGCTATCGGACTTGTATTTTGAAATAAACGATTGTTGGGCTATGTCCCTAAGCATTTCGAAAGGCTTGAAAATTCTTAAATCCCAAACGTTTTCATAAACTCCCGAGATCGTAAAATGTTTTGTAAGTTGTAAAATGGTTTTATTCTTATCTTTCGTAATCTAAATTGTTTTGATCAAGTGAATTATCTCGGGAAGTATATTCATGATTTCTATGTTCTTGGAGTATGATTTGTATGGCCTGTCTTTGTATTTATACTTGCACTAGCAAAACAGTGGGGTTTTGCTAACCCCCGAGTATTCGGGGGGTGGATGTCTGTATTGCGTCCAGGTATTTGCAGGTTGCTGGGAGCAATTCACAGGATCGTTACGAAGGATGATGGAAGACGGCGATACTAATCACATGAAGACCGGTGTTGAATATTTGGTGATGTTTTGTTTTGTCTTTCCGTTGTGTTTACTTTCCCCTATGCGGGATTGTTGATTTTGTTGGGATTCGGTGCCTAAAACGAAGGCCCAGCGGAAGCGGTAAAACGAAAATTAATTCGATCCGAATCCCTACGATGATCGATCGAGCTACGTATATACGAATATATAAACGAAAAGCAAGAGTTGTAAAAAACTAACCCTCGAAGTCCGTTGATTAAATGGTAACCTTCTCTTGAGCTATTCCCCAAGCTCTTGAACGATCCAACGCCGAAAGCACCGCGTCTCTACTTGCCACGCGCCGGAGAAACGAACGGAATGACAACACCTTGCTATCCTCCGAGGATACGGCTAGAGCTAGGTGATGAAGCTATATATGTAAAGATTACTACACTCTAAGTGTTTTAATCTTACTCTCTCTTTATGTCTTGATATTTTTTTCTCTAAGAAAAACAAGAACAAGGTTGAAGAAGAAGATGACTAAAGAGAAAACAATTTTCTCTCTCTCTCTCAAACTCAATGATACGTAAATGCCAAGAAGTATTGTAAGGATGAGAGATCAAAGTCTTGTATATATTCTTATTCAACCCACATGAAAACAAATACATATATCATGATTTGATTCCCCATATAATGTATATGATACTTGTCCCCTCAATCACATGAGATTCCAAAACCATGATGGGGACAAGTCAATACACACACATGGTAATAAGTGGGGTTGGCCCATGCTAGAAAACGGTCGAGTTCGGTTCGTTTGACTCGTGAGTCCAAACAGATAAACTCATATTCCGCTCCGATGTATTTATGTCGTTTAATTAATCCAATTAATTAAACATATCAAATACAAAATAACATAATTAATTTCTCCAAGAAATAATTATATTCATGAATTAAATTAATCACCCAAGAATTTATTTAATTCATTAGGCCGTAAATCAATTTATCCAATAAATCGATTTAAACATCCAATGTTCCAAAATTAGATATCCAATATCTAATATTCATAATGAGATAATTAGCTCGATTCATTCCGTTGTCAATCCTAATGCGCGACTCGGTAGGTCCGTCTCGATCGGCCAATGGGAGGAACCAAAGAGTAGTAGCACCACCTAGCCGGCTGGTGGCCTACACCGACTCGATCGAGAACGAATGATTGGGATCATTCAAGAACCATTCTGTCGTGAATACCGGTATACGTATAAACCCTTCTTTCAAATGTCCCGATCAAGTTATAGGGTCACGGTCGGTCAAACCATATCAGACTTGACGCTATGCATGCGTTAATGCAAATCGAGATCATCGAGTCAAGCCGTGTATCTAATACAACTAGCTCCAATGCTTTGGCCAAAGACTTATGATCTCATTTGCCAATAACCGCATAGGACATATAACCCGCTCACTAACGGAGAAAGAATTCTATCTTGGTATTCAAGGACTGCTACTTGCCGTCAAGATGCACGTCGAGGTTGACCCCGCCTTAGGTTTACGTGGTCGAACTACTCTAATGAAAATCTTGACGTCACAAGCACATCCCTACTAAATCCTCAAGTCGAAGGTTCACGAATACCTATCACAACCTTTCGATTCCGTCATTGTGATCCGGAGTGAAATCCATGTGACGAATCAAGGGTGAGTCGGTTCGAGTATACTAATCCAATTAGCATACCTATAACGTGTGCTCCCACTAACCATTAGTGTTCGGGCACTCTCCATGTCAAAGAACACGTCATACAAGTCTTCACATAAACTTAACGTCCGGTCAAGTTTCATCGACTTATGACGATTAAGTATTTGAGCTATAACCTTTCCAAAGGCGACCCCTTATCCAATAAGGAGTGGAACGTTTTGCTCTCAAATACATGGACTAGTTTCTATATGTTTATTTACGAGTTAGGAATGCCGGTAACTACCGGTAAATAAAGAAACATTCATTTGCCTTATATAAATGGTTTACATAATTACAAGTACAATGCCCTCACTCAACAACCTCCGAGTGGCATTCGAGGGCATACTCCTAACAATCTCCCACTTGCACTCAATGCCACACACTATGGTATCTAATACCCATGTTCTCCATATGACGCTCCAAGCTAGTCCGAGATAGTGGCTTGGTCAATGGATCGGCGACGTTGTCGGCCGAGTCTACTCTATGCGGCACAATGTATCCCTTGCGAACAAATTCTCTTACGAGATGATACTTCCTCTCAATATGTTTGGTCTTGTTGTGAAACCTCGGCTCCTTGGCACGTGCTACGACTCCGTCGTTGTCGCGATGACAGTGAACAGCGGCTCGGACATGGTATCATTTGAAGTTCTCCTAGAAACTTCTTAATCCGAACCCTTCCTTGGAAGCCTCCGAGGTCGCTTGATACTCGGCTGACAGTGGAATCGCAGTCGCGCTTTGCTTGGCACTACGCCAAGATCTGCTCCTCCATTAAGAGTAAATATGTAGGCAGTGGACATCGAGTCGTCCTTGATCCTTGGACGTCCGAAACAGTGAATCCCACCACATCCAACTCTCCACCGCCATACATTAGAACCATATCTCAAGTCCAGCTAAAGTACTTGAGAACGTTCTTTCTGGCGATCAATGTTCCCTACCTGGGTTTGCTCGAAACCTACTCACCACGCTTACAGCATGCGCGATGTCAGGTCTTGTACACAACATAGCATACATAAGGCTACCCACGGCCGAAGCATATGGTATATTACTCATTTCCTTTCGTTGTTCCTCACTTTGAGGACACATCTTCAAGGTGAGTTTTATTCCATGTCGCATCGGTAGGAACCCTCTTTTAGAATCATCCATCTTAAATCGCTTTAAGATCTTATCTATATAGAGGGCTTGGGAAAGGCCTATTGTTCTCTTCGCTCTATCCGGTAGAGTCGAATACCAAGAATATAGGTTGCTTCTCCCAAGTCTTTCATGGAGAAATTACTCAAAGCCAAGCTTTCGTAATCGAGCATTCCCACATCATTTCCTATTAGTAGAATGTCAACTACATATAGTACTAAGAATGCGATCTTGCTCCCACTAACCTTCTTGTATACACAAGGAACCTCAACATTTTGCACGAATTCAAACTCTATGACCGCCTCGTCAAAACGCAGGTTCCAACTACGCGACGCTTGCTTCATCCATAAATGGAGCTGAAGCTTGCACACTTCGAATATCGACTTCGGACACAAAGCCTTTAGGTCGCTCCATATAGATTTCCTCCTCGTGGATTCCATTAAGGAAAGCCGTCTTTACGTCCATTTGACTTATCTCATAATCGTGGTAGGGAGCTATAGCAAGCATCATGCGTATAGACTTGATCATGGCTACGGGCGAGAAGGTATCGTGGTAATCGATCCCTTCCTTTTGGGTATAACCCTTTGCCACAAGTCCGGCCTTATAGGCGTCAACCTTGCCATCACCATCGCCTTTCTCTTGTAGATCCACTTGTTCCCAATAGGCACTATGCCCTTGGGGCGGTCTACTAGAGTCCGGACTGATTGACATGCATCGAGTCTATCTCGGCTTCCATAGCTTCACGCCATTTCGCGAGTCTACATCCACCATCGCTTGGTCATAGGTTGTTGGGTCGGTCTCTTGGCTATCACTTGGAACCTCATGGAGACCCGGCTCCTCCAAGTGCACAAGCCCATACCTCTCGAGTAAATGAGACACCCTACTAGACCTACGAGGTGGTTGTACTTGTGTTTGAAAGTTCGGTTCAGTTTCTTGCAGTGTCTCTCGAGGAGTTTCATTGTATTCTTCTAAAGAAATACTTCTACCTGCTCCGCCTTCCTGAATGAACTCATCTTCCAGGAAGTGTGCTTGTAAAGCAACAATGATCCTTCGATCTTCGGGCATGTAGAATAGATATCCCATCGTCCCAGACGGGAATCCAATGAAACGTCCCTTCGCAGACCTAGCTTCCAACTTTTCCACCTTAGTCTTCTTGACATAGGCGGGACATCCCCAAATCCTAATATGATTAAGACTTGGTTTCCTTCCTTCCCACATCTCATGTGGAGTTTTAGGAATGGATTTAGAAGGACATCTGTTCAAGATATACGCGGCAGTCAGAAGTGCATACCCCCACAGGTAAATCGGCAAGTCAGTATAGCCCAGCATGGAACGGACCATGTTCAACAGGGTCCGGTTCCTTCTTTCTGACACACCATTTAACTGAGGAGTACCTGGAGGTGTTAGTTGTGAAACTATTCCATGTTCCTTAAGGAACTCGTCAAACTCCGTACTCATATACTCACCACCTCGGTCCGAAGTGCTTTGATATGATTACCGGTTTGTTTCGACTAGGGCCTTGAATTCTGGAATTTCTCAAAGGCCTCTGATTTATGTTTCATTAAGTATACATAACCAAACCTAGTATGATCATCTGTAAACGTAATGAAATATTGATATCCGTCACGTGCTGCTTCCAAAGCACCACATACATCGGTATGGATTAATCCCAGTTTATCGGCTCTTTGAAATGTCCCTTTGAAGGGGACTTAGTCATTTTGCCTTTAAGGCAAGATTCACAAGTAGGAAAGGTATCCGATCCCAATGGACCCATAAGTCCATCTTTTCCATCTTGTAAACCTTGGTCGACCAACATGACCAAGTCTAAGATGCCATTTCAAAACTTGATTGGTTTCATCCCTACCGTTTTCTAGTTATAGTATTCACAACTACTTTGTTCTTTGAGATTTAGATGATACAATCCATTCAACAATGTAGCGGTACCCACTAGTTTATTTCTAAAATAAATTTTGCAGGAACCATCACCAATGAAAAATGAAAAGCCTTTTCGGTCCATGACCGAATGGATACAATGTTTTTGTGCCCTTGGGCAAAACAAGTACATCTTCTAAAGTCAAAACAAAGCCGGATTCTAAACCCAAAAGAAGTGATCCTATGTCGGTCGCCTCAACACTATGCCCGCTCCGACCGTGATCATAACTTCTCCACTCCAAGCTTCCTACTTTGTTCCAGATCCCGATTCACGGTACAAATATGAGAACTAGCACCGTAATCCAGTATCCGTGAAGTAGAAAATACGATGTGAGAACAATTTGTTTCCAAAACTAAAAGTTACGTACAGAAGTGCCATGAAGAATCGGACAGTCTCTAGCCCGGTGGCCCGACTCACCGCACTTGAGACAAGCATCCTTCTTCTTCTTGTTCTTTGGAACCATCGGGGCCTTGCCCTTACCCTTAAGGTCCTTAGCTTGTGGTCCATCCGCTTCTTGGTCTTTTTCTTCTTATTCTTAGACTTAGAAGTCGAGAAGAAATCACAAGAGAGACTCCTTCATCCGCGAGTCTTCATCCGAGGCGAGCGATCACAAGTTTGTTCATTAGCCTGGCTAAATTACATGCAATCTCATTGCGATTGAAGTTCATAACAAGCGTGAGAAGGAATCGGGGAGAGACGTAGGATAAGGTCGGTTTGGAGAGAAGTATCCATTTTAAAATCAAGAGCCTCCAATCTCTCGATCATGGATATCATTTTGAGGACGTGTTCCCCAACCTTCTCACCTTCCTTCATCCTTGCACCGAGCAGGTTGCTTGGATATCTCATATCTAGCGATTCTACTATGCTCACCATAAAGCTCGGTTAAGTGAGATAAAATGCACTAGCGAAGTCATTTTCTCATGAGCTCTCTGAAGCTCATTAGACATGGAAGCCATCATATAAGCACGGACTTTCACGTCATCCTTAACCCAATTTTCGTGGTTTTCAATCTCTTCTGATTGGCTCGGGTCCGCACAGAGGCGCCGGAATGTCCGTCTCCAAGACGTATCCAGTGCCTCTATCGAGGACAATCATCGATTGCGGAGCCAATCCACAAAGTTAGGTCCCATTAAGGTGTTCTTTTCGAGTAGAATTGCGAGTGGATTCATTGTCATATTGAGATTTATGCATTAAGTATATGATTAGTTAGTGACTCATTTAATTATGTTACGAGTATAGAATTAAGGTCTTTTCTATTCTTGTTACCCAACTCCCACTATTTTTATCGGAATAACACACTCCCATGTGAAATCCGGAAGTATCGTCGCTCTACTTCATAGTGGTGATCGAGTTCTTTATAAATTTTAATAGAGGGCAACCGACAGGTTTCTAGTCTATTAATTTTCATAAAGTGGTGTCCAACACCAACCCATCTAATGGATGATTTGATCTTCTTTTTCCCCTTGTTCACTCCCCTCAACCTATACGGTTTCTATGGTTCGTGAACAAGTTAAGTTTATACCATCGACGCAAATCGGTTTCACAATTGAATCTTATCCTAAGCAACCTAATGGGTTTCTAGGGATAAAATTTGCTCCAACCGAAAGGCATCCAATGCGATCCGGTAATTTATCCGTCCTCCCGAACGACTACCCCGATAACTCGGAAGCATAGCACATCCGGTTTGGATTTCAATTTCCGAAGTCTCGATGGAGGAAGGAAAACTTGAAACCTTATAAACTTAATAATTTATTGTGGGAGAATTTTCGCGATTTACGTTGCACTTTGCACATTAATCATATTAGCGCGTTTGTGGCATTCATACAATATGAAACAACCATTCACAACCTAGTTGCTACCAACATGTGGTTCATGGACCGTTCCTAGAAAACAAAAACTTCGTAATCTAATTACAAGTCTTCGTCTTGAATCTTCGTCTTCTCGAAATGGATCTTCCTCTGGTCTTCGTCATTACATATAAATTTTACATTGAAAATTGCATCCTAGATACAAACATTTCTAGTAAAATAAATAGGCTCAAAACGGCCTTTACAACCCAATCGAATAAAACGAACGATTCAAATCTAAGTCCACGAACCACATCCCCATTCAAAAAGCATTCATCCAATAAATACTATATAAATGGAAAGCGTAGAGATACATTGATCCAATCAACAATTCGAACCGATCCAATCGATTCACACAATCGGTAATATGATAACGTTCAAAATAATTCGGTCGACCATAAATATTCCAATTAATCAAATTTCCCTTATAAAATGAAATACCATAAATCATTTTAATCATATTAAATCCAATTTAACATGCGGGAGATTAATTTTCAAGAATACACGAAAAAATCGAGCCGGGGCGAAATTGGCCTGCCATGGCCGAAGATCGCCGTGGACTTCCGGCCCGGCTGGCATGGCCGAGTCACGCTCGGCGGCTACCGGCCAGCACGGCCGTGTCTCGACACGGTCGGTCTGCCGGCGATGCTTTGAAAGGCTGCGACACGGCCGTGTCACGGACACGGCCGAGTCACCTGGCACTTCACGCCCTTTGTCCGAAAAGTCGTCCGACGACGATTCGAGCTCGATTTTTGACCGATATCAATATTTTTCAACATTCATATCTTCAATATAAATCATATTTCCAAGAAATTAAGATTTATATTTAGACATAAACTTACGAAAAATATAACTACAACGAACGTAAAAATATATACCACGATTATGACTAAAATGATTCAAATCATTCACCATCTAATCAAGCATTCCAAATGCCAATATCGTATATACGATCGCAAGACCTACGCTCCGATACCCTTTGTTGGGATTCGGTGCCTAAAACGAGGCCCGGCGGAGCGGTAAAGCGAAAATTAATTCGATCCAATCCCTACGATGATCGATCGAGCTACGTATATACGAATATATAAACGAAAAGCAAGAGTTGTAAAAACTAACCCTCGAAGTCCGTTGATTAAATGGTAACCTTCTCTTGAGCTATTCCCCAAGCTCTTGAACGATCCAACGCCGAAAGCACCGCGTCTCTACTTGCCACGCGCCGGAGAAACGAACGGAATGACAACACCTTGCTATCCTCCGAGGATACGGCTAGAGCTAGGTGATGAAGCTATATATGTAAAGATTACTACACTCTAAGTGTTTTAATCTTACTCTCTCTTTATGTCTTGATATTTTTTCTCTAAGAAAAACAAGAACAAGGTTGAAGAAGAAGATGACTAAAGAGAAAACAATTTTCTCTCTCTCTCTCAAACTCAATGATACGTAAATGCCAAGAAGTATTGTAAGGATGAGAGATCAAAGTCTTGTATATATTCTTATTCAACCCACATGAAAACAAATACATATATCATGATTTGATTCCCCATATAATGTATATGATACTTGTCCCCTCAATCACATGAGATTCCAAAACCATGATGGGGACAAGTCAATACACACACATGGTAATAAGTGGGGGTTGGCCCATGCTAGAAAACGGTCGAGTTCGGTTCGTTTCGGACTTCCGTGAGTCCAAACAGATAAACTCATATTCCGTTCCGATGTATTTATGTCGTTTAATTAATCCAATTAATTAAACATATCAAATACAAAATAACATAATTAATTTCTCCAAGAAATAATTATATTCATGAATTAAATTAATCACCCAAGAATTTACTTAATTCATTAGGCCGTAAATCAATTTATCCAATAAATCGATTTAAATATCCAATGTTCCAAAATTAGATATCCAATATCTAATATTCATAATGAGATAATTAGCTCGATTCATTCCGTTGTCAATCCTAATGCGCGACTCGGTAGGTCCGTCTCGATCGGCAATGGGAGGAACCAAAGTAGTAGCACCACCTAGCGGCTGGTGGCCTACACCATACGACCGAGAACGAATGATTGGGATCATTCAAGAACCATTCATCGTGAATACCGGTATACGTATAAACCCTTCTTTCAAATGTCCCGATCAAGTTATAGGGTCACGGTCGGTCAAACCATATCTGTACTTGACGCTATGCATGCGTTAATGCAAATCGAGATCATCGAAATCGTGTATCTAATACAACTAGCTCCAATGCTTTGGCCAAAGACTTATGATCTCATTTGCCAATAACCGCATAGGACATATAACCCGCTCACTAACGGGAGAAAGAATTCTATCTTGGTATTGATAGGACTGCTACTTGCCCGTCAAGATGCACGTCGAGGTTGACCCCCGCCTTAGGTTTACGGTCGAACTACTCTAATGAAAATCTTGACGTCACAAGCACATCCCTACTAAATCCTCAAGTCGAAGGTTCACGAATACCTATCACAACCTTTCGATTCCGTCATTGTGATCCGAGTGAAATCCATGTGACGAATCAAGGGTGAGTCGGTTCGAGTATACTAATCCAATTAGCATACCTATAACGTGTGCTCCCACTAACCATTAGTGTTCGACAGGCACTCTCCATGTCAAAGAACACGTCATACAAGTCTTCACATAAACTTAACGTCCAGTCAAGTTTCATCGACTTGCGAACGATTAAGTATTTGAGCTATAACCTTTCCAGTGCCGACCCCCTTATCCAATAAGGAGTGGAACGTTTTGCTCTCAAATACATGGACTAGTTTCTATATGTTTATTTACGAGTTAGGAATGCCAGTAACTACCAGTAAATAAAGAAACATTCATTTGCCTTATATAAATGGTTTACATAATTACAAGTACAATGCCCTCACTCAACAACCTCTGAGTGGCATTCGAGGGCATACTCCTAACAGATTTATGTTAACCCCTGCGTGGGTATGAGTTACGAGAAAGAGTAATGTATGCTCGATGTGTATGTTGTGGTAAAAGACCAAATCGGTCTAATGGTTCGTTTGTTAGCCATGTCGGCATGTATAGTGTTAATGTGTTTTACGTATTTGCTTTGGTAGATCCTCACGGAGAAGTGCGGCGTTGTAATATTCCAGAAGGGTTTGGGGGTGTTACGAATATGGTATCGAGCTTAGGTTGCGGAAACCTAGGTGTCGGGTCAGTTGTGTGTTGTTGGGTCTTGTCTTGTCTTGTCTTGTCGATTTTGTCATCGAGTCGTGTCATGACGCGTCGCCCGAGGTGTCGGTCGTGATTAGTATCGAGGTGCGGCCATCATCTTCGTGCGACTGTGGAAGTAAGTCTCCCTTCTTTGTGTTGTGCCTCGTGTGACACGAGCTATTTTTATGATTATTTGTTAAGTGGTGGAATTTTATGTGAATTTTGATTTTCACGATATGTATTTAGTCAACGCTCGTATTTGATTTATACGAGGAGTGTCGTCGCTTGTGATATATTTTTATTTTTGTTTTTGTTCGTTGTTTATGATTTTAGAATCGAATTGCACGCTTTAAAAGTCTCTTTTGGAAGCTTTGTGCTTATACGCGTTCGACTTGTTCACTAGCCGGTGCGGGAGGGTATTTTATCGGTGGTTTTGTTCGAATGTGGTATTTTATCGTTTATTTTCGTTTAAAGACATGTATTGTCTGGATTTTAAACGTTTTGATGCGTGTGCTAGGAGTTGTTTTAGTGAACGTCGGTATGTGTGAGTTTTGGGCATTCTGGCCTATTGGATTTTTGAAAACCTTGAGTATCTTAGAAAAATAAATTTCGAGACATACTTTTCAAATGAGTTATTTTCTTGTGGTACATCCTAGATGTCACAATATATTTCAAAATTTTTCTACCTCGAGGACCAAAATGTTTTGAGATATTTTCAACACTTTTATTTAGACCCGAGGGTCGAATATTTTGAAAGTTTTCACTAAGAGAAAGTGTCCTCATTTTTATCAAATGCGAAATGGTTCTCCAATGTCTCGATAACGATGTTTCAAGTTCGTACTTTTTGAAAGGCGATACTCAAGATCAACCAGTGTTCTTCTAAATTATTTTCAAAATGAGGTTTTCGTTTTTTTTAAAACCTATCCATTCCCGTTTGAGGGCTGGGTATGAATGTATGATGTTCGCGTTGTCATTTTGATACTTTCTCCCGAGTATGATCGAATTGGCGGTGTGAGCGTTGAGTCGCTTTCCACACATGGGTTGTGCTAGCCCCTGTGAGAGGCGGGATGTTGGTGTTGAATGTTGTCGCCTCGTGGTGATTTCTGCGTTGTCGCGCATGTGCGAGCTGTTAGAGCTTGGTTTGGTATGACCGTGTGCATCGGTGATGGTTCCGTTTTGTGTCGGTTGTTTAATGTCTTGTTACCTTGCTCCGTTTTTGTGAATTTCGTGGACGAGTCGGTGGTAATGCCCGTACTATTTTGACTTGGTATTTTCTCTTTCTCCAGTCTATCGATTCGCTCATGTTCGTTGGCACTTTATGAACTTGTTTTGTATTTCGGGTTCATCATTCGAACGAGCCGTGATCTTGTTTTGGGTCAATCAGTTATCATTGTCACTTTTCGAATTCGGTTCGATTCTTGTGAACCTTGTTCTAAGTAACATCTTTTGGTTCTACTAGTTCTCTTATTGAAGTGGTGGATCTTGAACTTTTACATTTTCGACTCTGTCGACTCGTTTATGTTCGTTGACATTTCCGAGCTTGTCCTGCTCCTTGCTTTTGTTGATCGAGAGTGTGGTGTTATTCGAATAACTCGTTGTCGTTGTGACTTTTCAGTCGCTATTCCCTTTCCTGTGGATCTTCGGCAATGCATGTCTTGTAGTTCTCACCAGATCATCCTGGGAGTTGTTGTTTGAACTTTATTGTTCTTTGTGATTCGAACATGATTCTTCGATCTTTGTTGTCTCGATCGTTGTGGTTTGATCGTTTGGTATTCGGTTTATATTGACCTCGTTCGTGATTGGCGAACATTCGGGCTCCTTCGTAATTCCCTTGATTCGGGAAATTAGTTTCGTTTTCGATCTTCCAGCCCTTAGGCGGTGGGATTTCGTGTTTGTTCAGCGGTTGACTCGCGTTTTGATTGATGTACCGTTGGGTTGGTCAATCATATTGATTTTCGTTCGTTGTGTTTTGTGATTGTCGGATAATCGACTTGGCTATATTATCTGTTTGATGACGTTTGTCACTTGTTGGTTTTTATTATATCCCTAACGGCGACGTTGTGTTGGTCGCCGTGGAGCGTGTTTTCACGCCGTATACTCCTTTGCGTTGTTTGTAACATTTCGCCGTTGGGCGTTAGTTACGCATTCTTGTGTATCTCGTTGAGTTTTTCCTGGCGGAATATTTCTCTCCCTACTTGTTTTAAGTTTCGGGACGAAACTTCTTTTAAGGAGGGTAGAATGTAATATCCGCAATTTTCGATTTCCGGTAATTTCTTTTTTTTCGGCGGAAGTCTGTTTTGACGACTCGCTCATGTCCGTTTCGTCATTCTGAGAATGATTAATTCTACACTTTTTGACATCCGAGTTCGTTTCGGTATCGTTTCGTTGAGTTCTGTGCTTTTTAGCGACTTTTCCGCACTTGAGTTCGATTCTTGCGAATCTCGTCCGAAACTGTTGTTTCGAGTTTCCCGCAAGTCCGTTTAACTTTGTTAGACGTGTTGTGAGCTTTGGTTTGATTATTCGTTGTCGTATGGTGATTTTCGGGCAGTTGGGCCATTTTCGTAATTTCCCAAAGTTTGGGGTAATTACCTTCCGTTGTCGAATTTCGAGCCTTCGGGTGGTCGAAATCGTGTGTTCTACTAGCTCTTAGATTCGTCTTTGTGAGTACCCCATAACCGTATCTTCGGTTCGTATTCAGGCTCGGGTTTCGGTGTCGTTTTGTTGAATTCAGGATTACTAAACGACTTTTCTAAGTATGAGTTCGACTTTGTTAGATCACCATTAATTTTTGGTGACTCCAAAAATTATAAATCTTTGCAATATTATAGAACATCGAGTTAGCTTTCCAATGGTTCAAACGGTGAGTCAATCGGAGTCCGGACGAGAGAGTTATGGTCGTTTTAGTGAAAGACTGTCAGCTGTCGGCACCGTGGCCCAGAGCCTTTCGGCCGATAGGGAGGGCCGATAGACTCTACCGCCGGCATTTGTATAGGGTATCGGTTGGGCCTATCGGCCGATAGGCCGGCCGATAGGTCCCTTTGTGTTACACTATAAATGTGTTGTTTTGAGCGTGAATGGCTCATTTCCTTCTTCTTTTTCCTTAGACGCGAGAGTGAGTGAGGAGGAGAGCTTCTCATCTTTATCATTGGGAGGGTTGATTTTCATCATTCTTCTTCGGTTGTGAAGCCCGGACAATCAATCCAACGCGTGTTCTACGAATCTAAATACTTGAATCACTCAAGGTAATATCTCTTGAAACCCTACCTTTTTGGATAATTGGGGATTTTGGGGTTTTGTCTGATTCTTTCCGCTTTTGTTGATGGATTGATGATTATTTAGATGTATTATATCATTTCCCTTGTTATTCCATGGTTGGATCGTATCGATTCGTTGTTTGAGTTGAGTTCTTGACCGACGCCTTGAAGGTGTCCTAGAAATGTCTTAGAGGGGTTTTCGGGCGTTCTACGATTATTCTTCCTCGTATGGTCGATGATTTATTGATTGTATGATGTTAGGGTCGTGTTTCTTGCGAACAAACCGTTGAACCCTTTCGCTCGCCGCCGTCTTCCGCTTCGATAGCATTGGCGTTTGAAGCTTTCCGCTGAGCCGTGTTCGTCGGAATACTTGCGTCGATTTTGAGGCAAGTATCTTGTCCATACATTTCATGTTTCGTAGGCATAATTATTGATAAATGATTTTATGCGAAATCCAATGTTTAATGAACGTAAAAAGGGATCGTATGTTCTCGATAAATGTTGTCTTTCAACAATAATTCTTGTAATTCGTGAATATATGTGTTCTCGGAATATATGTGTTGGTTTTGTATGTTGAAAGATGCTACGATCACTTTGAGTGAGTTTAATAGACCGTAATCCTTTGCCGGGGATTACGTAATGTTATGTGTACTTGTTCGGTAAGAACGTAATGTGTGCGATATTGGTTGTTATTCCTTCGTGAGGAGATTGTGACACTTGGTGTTGCTTGGTATTGGTATTTACTTGTGGTTGTGTGACATTAGTTGTGAGTGTACGTCGACTAAAGTGGCCATTCTAGCGAAGTACCTAGCATTTGTATGCATATTCTAGTATTCGAATTATGGCTTCCCGTGGCGTTGTGGATGATATGTGTATGTTCACCTAGGGACGGTCCGACGAGGCCTCTAGGGATACGTTGCCGTGAGTTTCGTATCGCGAACTATGGTTAACCACCCGGGGATGTCCGACGGGGCTCTGCGGGTACGGTGGCCGTGAGTCTCGTATCAAGGTTAACTTTGAAGTGTTTTGTTGGAGAACTATGATCTTTGGCGCATATTTCGCCGATTAGAATGGCGATTCAAATGGTATCGTACTTGGGCCGGAATGGCACTAATAAATGTGTTGTGAATGAATTGTCTCTTGGTTGTGATAATTTGGTATGGGTACGTGAGTCATGTGGTTGCTCTGCATTGTAGCCTGCGTGGTATGATGAGTGAGACCGTTGTCATGGTAATGTTGGATACGGTGTAATTTCCACCGGGTATTCTTGCGAGTATGTGATGTGGATGATTTGGGTCGTGGACCCCGTGTTGTGATTGGAATGTTATAATTGGGTCGTGGGCCCCGTTATCTGCTATCGGACTTGTATTTTGAAATAAACGATTGTTGGGCTATGTCCCTAAGCATTTGAAAGGCTTGAAAATTCTTAAATCCCAAACGTTTTCAAAAACTCCGAGATCGTAAAATGTTTTGTAAGTTGTAAAATAGTTTTATTCTTATCTTTCGTAATCTAAATTGTTTTGATCAAGTGAATTATCTCGGGAAGTATATTCATGATTTCTATGTTCTTGGAGTATGATTTGTATGGCCTTGTCTTTGTATTTATACTTGCACTAGCAAAACAGGTGGGTTTTGCTAACCCCAGTATTCGGGGTGGATGTCTGTATTGCGTCCGTGTATTTGCAAAGTTCTTTGGGAGCAATTCACAGGATCGTTACGAAGGATGATGGAAGACGGCGATACTAATCACATGAAGACCGGTGTTGAATATTTGGTGATGTTTTGTTTTGTCTTTCCGTTGTGTTTACTTTCCCCTATGCGGGATTGTTGATTTATGTTAACCCCTGCGTGGGTATGAGTTACGAGAAAGAGTAATGTATGCTCGATGTGTATGTTGTGGTAAAAGACCAAATCGGTCTAATGGTTCGTTTGTTAGCCATGTCGGCATGTATAGTGTTAATGTGTTTTCTGTATTTAGCCTGGTAGATCCTCACGGAGGGGGTCTGCGGCGCTGTAATATTCCCGAAGGGTTTGGGGGTGTTACATCGTCATCCCCTTGTGCCAATCCTGTGACTGCTCCCCTGAACCTGCATGTACCTGGACGCAAAACAGACATCCACCCCCCGAATACTCGGGGGTTAGTAAAACTCCACTGTTTTACTAGTGCAAGTATCAAACCATACGAAATGTAACAAGCAAATAGCAACTACGAATTTAATACGGAAATCAATTATCAAAATGTTCCCGAGAAGTTTTAGAATTTCGAACTCAAGTAAGAGATATTTGAAAAGGAACACATCATCTCGGAGATTTTTAAAGCAGAAATTCTTTTGGATCTCGAGTCCCAATTTACAAAACCCTTTTCGTAAACAATAGGGCCTTAGCCCGATTCTCGTTTCAAAGCATACTAAATAATATATCATTATGAGTCCGAGATCCATATTTAAAATGTTACCCGAACAATCATTGCTACACGATCATTGTTCGTACACATCATGTACCGAACTCCGGAGGCCTCGACGGACCTTACCCGGACCACACACATTGTTCGTACACATCATGTACCGAACTCCGGAGGCCTCAACGGACCCTACCCGGCCACACACACTGTTCGTACACATCATGTACCGAACTCCGGAGGCCTCAACGGACCCTACCCGGCCACAACATAGTTCGTACACATCATGTACCGAACTCCAGAGGCCTCGTCAGACCCTACCTGGATCACACACCTTGTCCGTACACGTCATGTACCGGACTCCAGAGGCCTCGTCAGACCCTACCGGATCACACACTTTGTTCGTACACATCATGTACCGAACTCCGCAGGCCTCGTCGACCCTACCGGAACACACACACATCGACACGACACATTCATAATCATTAAATGTCAAGCCATTCCACATTACACTTTGAAATGTTCAATCAAGTATGTAAACCAAAACAACACAAATATCATGATCATCACAACGACTCTTAACCAACATAACACACATTCGGTACACAATACATTGAACAACCACGTGTACAACCATCTCATATGTACATCGCAATCCTGCACAAATGGCACGACGCCTAACACGGATACCAATATATCACTATTATCACAAAGCCTTCAAATTTGGAAAACACAACCAACTCAAACGGAACATATTTACAGAGGCAAGCAAAATCGTCATACATATCATACGTAATTACTAGTCACAAGATACAAGTCGTATAATAAGATACTTGCCTTAATAACCGCTACCAAACGTTCCGAAGAACACCGTTCGACCGGGAAGCTCGGACTCAAGGAGACAACGAACGGAAGGGTTCCGACTCGAGTTCTTCACAAGAATTCGACCCTAACAACATATAATCAATAAATCATCGATCATACGAGGAAGAATAATCGTAGAACGCTCGAATTCTCTTTGTGACATTTTATCGAACACCTTCAAGGCGTCGATAAAATACTCAATAAAACGACAAATCCGTGGCAATCCAATCATGGAATAACAAGGAATTAGATATAATATAGCTTAACAATCATCAATCCATCAATATTCTGAGTTAAAACGGATTAAACGGACGAAATCGAACAAAATACCCAAAATCTCCAAAATTAGATTTCTAGAAAATCTGACCTGATTCGCTCGATCAAAGGATGTTATAGGATGGATGATTGATGATATGAACTCCAAAACTTCATGGATTTGTTGACAAACAACATCTCTCCATGATAGGAACAACCCCACCGCGGAAGAGAAGTAGAAGCAGGAGAAAAATGGCGAAAAAAGCAGCTGGCCTTAAATAAGCCGCACAGTGCCGCGGCCCAGTGAGTGTGCCGCGGCATGTGCCCAAAAATGGCTCCCATTGGTCGGCGGTGTGCCGCAGCTCGGCCAGCGTGTGCCGCGGCACCAGACTGTCGGTTTGGCCGAAAAATGCCACAGTGTGCCGCGGCTCGCCAAAGATGTGCCGCGGCCCTACGCAGATGCGGCTTTCGGCCGGAAGCCGCCGAGCACTACCGGCCGTGACTCGGCCAGAAGCCGCGAGCACTGCCGGACGTGACTCGGCGATCTGCCTCGGGCCAGATTGCCCGGCCATGTCGGGCCGGCCAACTCCGACGGCCCGAACGACCCGAAACCCGAACACGAATACGAATCGATGATACGGTTACAACGTACTCGCAAAGACGAATCTAAGAGCTAAGAGAACACACAATTCCGACCAACCAAGGCTCGAATCCGACAACGAAGTAATTACCCAAAACTTTGGGAAATTACGAAAATGGACCAAAGCGTCAAAATCACGATACGCGATCGAAACACCAAACCAAAGCTTGCAACAAGAATAATAACATTAAATGAACTTACGAGAAACTCAAACAACAGCTTTGGACGAGATTCGCAAGAATCGAACTCAAGTGCGGAAAAGCGTCTAAAAAGCTCTAACTCAAAGAAACGATACCGAAACGAACTCGGATGACAAAAAGTGCAGAATTAATCATTCTCGAAATGACGAAACGGTCATGAGCGAGTCGTCAAAACGGACTTTCTCCGAAAAAAAGAAATTACCGGAAATCGAAATTACGGGTATTACATTCTACCCTCCTTAAAAGAAGTTTCGTCCCGAAACTTAAAACAAGTAGGGAGAAGCAATATCCACTGTCAGGAAGACTCGACGAGATACACAAAAACCGAAAACTCGTGCCCAACGGTGAAACGCTGCAAGAAACGCCAAAAGACATACGGCGTGAAAACACGCTCCACGACGACCAACACAATGCCACCGACTAAGATTCAAAACAATAACGAGAAATTAACGTCACATCACATGCACACATTTAATCAAAGAAACGCACGCGACAACAAGCCGCACATGACTAAAACGGCTATGCGAAAGAAACAAATAGAATAACACGATAGAAATCACTCCGATACTCATCAACAAGAAAATGTCCGACGTCAAAATACAAATAATTTCAAGATAACAGAAAATGAGAATACCGGATATTACATTCTATCACACAACTAATAAGTTTCGCCAAGTAACTTAAACTAATGTTATCACAGTGATACGAAACAAAATATAACGACACATAATAAAATACCATGCTCATGACCTCGTGGTCCACTGACACGCCTCCGCAGGTTCAAAAACTAAACGGGAACTTACACAAAACAAAATATCATTCAACAAGTTCCAAATGTAAAAGCGTCACAGAAACATCTCTACAGGATAAACAATCCGTGTGGCAGTACCAAAAACACCATCACTAGACATTCTGGGCCCTCAGGAAGTAGGAATAGAATCCGGTCCCTTATCATCTCAAAGAACAATCTCGCGATCGAACTCGATGCCCCTCGTGTCCACAATTATAACAAGTCACTGGCGGTTTCTTATAATGCGCGCGTTCATGGCCTAGAACGTTACAATTGAAACACCTAGGAGCATTACCAGGACTCAAAGACACCGACTTGGGTCTTTTGGGTTCTCTAACTGACCGAGAAGGTCCCATACTCGGCTGATACGAGGGTTGAGGTGTGGGAATCCCAATTCCCTTACTTCCCGATGCATCATCAGAAATCTTCTGCTTTTTCGCTACCGATACGGACTCGGTAGACATTATAGCCATCTCAAACGCCAAGGCTCGATCCTGATAGTCCTTCAAGGTTGTACACATAAAAGGAGCCATACACTGCCGAATCTGAGGTTTCATACGCATATCGAAATAACGAACCTTATCTCGCCTCACTTTTCACACGATCCCGAACATAACACATGTCGATTATAATCGACTATCGCAGGATATCGACACGTCTCGGGCGTAGCCGAGAAAAACTCGACAATCCTACGCTCTTTAACGGGCGGCGGACAATACTCGGCCTCCATGGCGCTTTGAATTCGATCCAGTAGCAAGACGATCACTAGGCGCTACGGCCTCCCACCGATCTGCAGATTCCTGTCGAGTAGGTATTGAGCAATAGGCACTCTTCTCTCATCGGGGCAAGCTACGGCATCAAATGTTCATCCCATTTGGAAGAGCGATTCTCGACTAACGAATCAGAAGAACCTACAAAGCGGGCGGGTGCATTCTCATCACATCTCGTAACCACTTACCAGCTCCGTTATCTTCATCCGGAATCCCGTCTCGGTGTACGGTCTGATTCATAAGCGCCAACCGGTCAGTCACCTGACGAAGGATGGTGGCGCCGCCAATATCATCATTACCTCTGGATGATTGCTGCTGATCACGACCACGACTACGACCACGTCCTCGGCCACGGCCTCTCGGCATACTGGACGGACGACCAATAAGAATAACACATCCAAACAAGTATCACAACGTCAAGATAAGACAATAAATAGCAGCACGTTAAAACATCAACTCCAAGTCATCACACAAGTGCACGAACTAACACTGTAATTTTAGAACTTCATAAAAAAAAATAATCCACACAGTCACATCAACAGAGAGGTTTGGATTTTTTTCCAAATCAAACACGGTCAAAATTACACATGTATCGCAGGGATCAAACACTAACAACAAAAATAAAATGTTTCCGGGGTATTATTCAAATGATAAAATTTTAAAATTCTCAAGTTTGAAAAAAAAATTGGTGAAATGAAATTTTTCAAAACTCTTATAATACCTCGGTCGTTTGATTAAAACCATGTATCTCATTATCAAAACTGTTTTGATTGAAGCTATTTGCAAAACAACACATTGAGGCTTCAATCTTTTCGCTAGACGATGTCGTCAAAATGACCTTATCAATATATCATTACCTTTACTAGCGTTATACGGGGTAACAACATGTTACCACGCCATCCATCACTGATATATCAACAGAGATTAGATAACCATGGGGCACGGGTACAACTGTAATAACAAATTTCTACCGGTCAGTCAAAAGTTTACGGCCGTAACAACATGCGGTTTACGGTCGTAACAACTCTGAGCTGACGGCCGTTATGGTCAACAGCGTACGGCCGTAACATCTAGCCGCAGATTGCGAGAATTGTCTGATAGCCCCAACACACAAACACATAACATTTAAATTCGAAAATTAGAGCCGTTTTCCAAAACAAGATTTTTCCAAAAATTTTGATTTCCACAAAAATGCTCAAATCGGTAGTCTTTAAGGAAAAACGTTTTCAAAGCTACCCGTAGCGGGTATAATTACAACAATCCAAAATAGTCGATATTAAAACCACATGCCCAAATGGCAAACAGGGTCGCCAATTCAATCACATACATCTCATGGCATCAAGTTTAAACACACGGCAAAATCATTCATCGGAGTTTCTCACAAACTCTACCGTAAAACCCATCAAGGTTCACAACTTTCACACCATACCAACCACGTGGTGGCTCAAGGGCCAAACATCAATACATCCAGTTCTATACACGTCAAGCGTATCCAAGTATCGAATACAACTTCATTACACAACACCGTGTAAATAAAATTATGCACCACAAATATCACACATAAATGAAATCATGAACACAATTATTATGCATAAAAGAGGAGACTTACATCAACAGGTTGCACGGAGGTGACGGTCGCCCACGATACTAATCTCGTCTGACAACATATCCGACACGTTGTGACTACGCACAACTCAACTTGTCACTGACGACTCGAACGACAAGACCACACATTACTCGACAAACCACGACTGACTCGACCCGACACCTAGGTTTCGCAACCTAAGCTCGATACCATAAATGTAACACCCCCAAAACCGTATGTGAATATTACACGCCGTAAACCCTTTCCGCAAGGATCTACCAAAGCAACGTCCATAAACAACCAAATGCTTGCCCGGCCAGTGGTCAAACAATATAATAATACGAGACTGTTAAGGTCACTTACACATAAACACACGCAGATGAGGTCACACAACTCTATCAACAGGATGACAAACAACATTACCCACACGGGTTGAAATACAATCTGACGGAAGAGTGAATCAACTCTAACAATACAAATAAACTATACAAACTCTCAACTCTTGATTAGCATCGCACTCGTCATCCCCTTGTGCCAATCTGTGTTGCTCCCGAACTGCATGTACTGGACGCAAAAGCAGACATCCACCCCGAATACTCGGGGTTAGTAAACTCCTTTGTTTTACTAGTGCAAGTATCAAACCATAAGAAATGTAACAAGCAAATAGCAACTACGAATTTAATACGGAAATCAATTATCAAAATGTTCCCAAGAAGTTTTAGAATTTGAACTCAAGTAAGAGATATTTGAAAAGGAACACATCATCTCGGAGATTTTTAAAGCGAAATTCTTTTGGATCTCGAGTCCCAATTTACAAAACCCTTTTTCGTAAACAATAGGGCCTTAGCCCGATTCTCGCTTCAAAGCATACTAAATAATATATCATTATGAGTCCGAGATCCATATTTATAATGTTACCCGAACAATCATGCTACGATCATTGTTCGTACACATCATGTACCGAACTCCGAGGCCTCGACGGACCTTACCGGACCACACACATTGTTCGTACACATCATGTACCGAACTCGGAGGCCTCAACGGACCACCCGGCCACACACACTGTTCGTACACATCATGTACCGAACTCCGAGGCCTCAACGGACCCTACCCGGCCACAACATCGTTCGTACACATCATGTACCGAACTCCGGAGGCCTCGTCGGACCACATGGATCACACACCTTGTCCGTACACGTCATGTACCGGACTCCAGAGGCCTCGTCAGACCCTACTGGATCACACACTTTGTTCGTACACATCATGTACCGAACTCCAGAGGCCTCGTCAGACCCTACCTGGAACACACACACATCGACACGACACAATTCATAATCATTAATGTCAAGCCATTCCACATTACACTGAAATGTTCAATCAAGTATGTAAACCAAAACAACACAAATATCATGATCATCACAACGACTCTTAACCAACATAACACACATTCGGTACACAATACATTGAACAACCACGTGTACAACCATCTCATATGTACATCGCAATCCTGCACAAATGGCACGACGCCTAACACGGATACCAATATATCACTATTATCACAAAGCCTTCAAATTTCGGAAAACACAACCAACTCAAACGGAACATATTTACGGAGGCAAGCAAAATCGTCATACATATCATACGTAATTACTAGTCACAAGATACAAGTCGTATAATAAGATACTCGCCTTAATAACCGCTACCAAACGTTCCGAAGAACACCGTTCGACCGGGAAGCTCGGACCCCGAAGGAGACAACGAACAGAAGGGTTCCGACTCGAGTTCTTCACAAGAATTCGACCCTAAAAACATATAATCAATAAATCATCGATCATACGAGGAAGAATAATCGTAGAACGCTCGAATTCTCTTTGTGACATTTTATCGAACACCTTCAAGGCGTCGATAAAATACTCAATAAAACGACAAATCCGTGGCAATCCAACCGTTGAATAACAAGGAATTAGATATAATATAGCTTAACAATCATCAATCCATCAATATTCTGAGTTAAAACGGATTAAACGGACGAAATCGAACAAAATACCCAAAATCCCCAAAATTAGATTTCTAGAAAATCGACTCGATTCGCTCGATCAAAGGATGTTATAGGATGGATGATTGATTATATCAACTCAAACACTTCTTGGTTTTGTTGACAAACAACATTTCTCCATGATAGGAACAACCTGACCGCGGAAGAGAAGTAGAAGCGGGAGAAAAATGGCGAAAAAAGCATTGCTGGGCCTTAAATAGTGCCGCAGGTGTCTGCATGGCCGGGAGTGTGCCGCGGCACGAGGCCCAAAAATGGCTCCCATTGGTCGGCGGTGTGCCGCGGCTCGGCCCGGCATGTGCCGCGACACCGTCTGATCGGTTTGGCGAAAAATGCCACAGAGTGTGCCGCGGCCTGCCCGGCATGTCCGCGGCCCTACGGTCTGGCTTTGCTCGGCGGAAGGCGCCGAGCACTACCGGCCATGACTCGGCCGAAGCTGCCGAGCACCGGCCGTGACTCGGCGATCTGCGGCTCAGGCCCAGTTGCCCGGCCATGTTGGCGGGCAACCCGACGGCGGCGAACGACCCGAAACCCGAACCTGAATACGAATCGATGATACGGTTACAACGTACTCGCAAAGACGAATCTAAGAGCTAAGAGAACACACAATTCCGACCAACCGAAGGCTCGGAATCCGACAACGGAAGTAATTACCCAAAACTTTGGGAAATTACGAAAATGGCCCAAAACGTCCGAAAATCACGATACGCGATCGAAACACCAAACCAAAGCTTGCAACAAGAATAATAACATTAAATGAACTTACGAGAAACTCGAAACAACAGTTTCGGACGAGATTCGCAAGAATCGAACTCAAGTGCGGAAAAGCGTCTAAAAAGCTCGGAACTCAGCAAAACGATACCGAAACGAACTCGGATGACAAAAAGTGCAGAATTAATCATTCTCGAAATGACGAAACGGTCATGAGCGAGTCGTCAAAACGGACTTTCTCCGAAAAAAAGAAATTACCGGAAATCGAAATTACGGGTATTACACGAGGAGCGGGGAAGCAACCACAGTGTCGGCATGATGACGAAGGGGCACAATGATGTTATCCGTTGAATTGTTTTGGTATTCTGGTTTTGTATTAAGTACTCGAGTACGTGCGTTCTTTTGGTGATTTGAGAATTTTGTAATATATGTGTTGTTTTGGATGATTAAACCGGTTATTAAATTATTCAACTATTGGTGGTATTATTCATATTGTTTAGTATTTATTTTAATTTATCCTTGTAAATTCTTATATAAAGGGTTTACGGCGCTGTAATTATTCCGAATATCTCATGGTGTTACAGAATATGGTATCGGGGCTAAGATTTATGGATATCTTGGCAGTTGGATTTAGTTGGGTCTGTTTATGTCGTTTGATTTGTCCGCCGCTCATGACATCACTGTACAGCCCGCGTCATCATGTGAACCGTGGTTGTAAGTTTCCTAATCTCAAATACTATCATTTTAATTTTTGCGCATTTTGTGGATATTGACAAATTTGAGGAAATTTTGCTTTGGGTATTGAGTATTTGTGTTTACAGTATGTTGAGAAGAGGACGTGGACGCGGACGCAGTCATGGCAATGCTAGGCAGGAAGATTCATCGTCTGCTCCGGATTCGTTGTCTAATCAATCTGATTTCAGTTCTGGCGAACAATAGGAATCAGTCAATAATGAGCGAGCACGAACCGGGGAGGCAGAAGCAAATCCTAACATGCCTGAAGTGCTCCAGCAAGTGGTCACTCAAATGACCCAATTTGCTCAAGTGGTTGACTGCATGCAAATGACGATGGGCTAACAGCGTGATGAAGTAAATCGAGGGGACAAGTGGCTTTCAGAAGTGGCCAAATTACACTCACCAAAAATTTGACGGTTCTTCAGAGATGCCTACATGGGACCACTGGCTGAAAGAACTGGTGAAGGTATTTGCGGGAATTAATTATCCCAATGACCTAAAAGTTCCGATCGCTCAGTATTTCCTGACTGGGGAAGCTTTCGACTGGTGGGAAGCCATTCGACCGGAGGATCATAATGCTGACTGGACAGAATTCAGATTAATGATGGAAGCACAATATTGTCCTCGTCTAGTTAGAGAGGCTAAAGTCCGAGAGTATTTCTCACCACAAAATCTGGAGGCATCTATGACAAATATGATTAAGACTTTTAATCACCAGCTGACCTTTGCACGACATCTGGTCAGAACCTAGGCAGAAAAGATCTTTCACTTCGACATGAGGATAAAGCCAGAGATCCAACGATATATGTCGGGATTCGAATGTACTAATCTCCGACAGTATCAGGATAAATCCCTAGCTTATGATATGAAAGAGACAAAAGTGGAAAAAATTGCAGAATTAAAGAAGCAGAGAGTGTCTGGCAACTTTACGGAGAGCAAGAGTAGTGGCCCCGCAAGGGCCAATCCTCATTCCATTCATCCAAGAGGCATCCGTATCCTTCTCGAGGTGGAAAGAAGGTCAGAACGGCATCAGCGATTCTGCGTCTGGCGAAGAAGTGTTATAGCGTATGCGACTGTGGCATGTTCGGCGTGATTGCTCCGCTCCTTCTGTGACCTGTTTTGAATGTGGGAAAGAAGGGCATCGTGCGACTTTTTGCAGAAATATGACTAGCTAGTTTGGAGCTCGTACTTCAGCACAAGTTCCGAGAGAGGCGAGTGTGAACCTGACACAGCAGAGTGGTCTACAACATCAGAATCTTGGAAAAAGGGAAGCATCCAGTGCTGGGTCCATTCCTCCACGCCTTTATGAGATGAGGAGGTCAGATGATCAGAACATTGGTGTTGCATCAGGTATGATTCAGATTCTTTTGCAACCAGTTAGTGTCTTATTCAATTCAGGAGCTACACATTCTTTCATATCACTGAACTGTGTTAATCGTTTGAAAATCTCGTGTTTACATGATTGTGAACCTTATGTTGTGAGTTTTCCGAGTAGAGAGAGAATTGTGGGAAATCTAGAAGCTAGAAATTTTCCTGTGTCGATAGGAGGGAGGAACTGGCCATCAAATCTTATTGTGGTCGATATCCATGGTGACGATTTAATTCTTGGAGATGATTGGCTCAATCGCTATGGGGATATTTTGAATTATCAGGAGAGAGTTATCTCAATTATTTCTGATGACAGATCGAAACATTTATTCAAAGGATGGAGACAAGGAAGCTCAGGAAACGTGATCAAAGCTATGAAAGCGATGAAATTGTTGAAACAGGGTTGTGCCGGGTTTTGGTGTTATGCCATGAAGAATGAAGAAGAAGTAAAACTCGCATCTATTCCAGTTGTGAACGAATCCTCAGATGTATTCCCTGACGAACTACCTGGATTACCTCCGCGTAGAGATGTAGAGTTTAATATCGAATTGGAACCAGAAGCTACACCTATTTCCAGAGCACCATACCATATGGCGCCAACATAGATGTATAAGTTAAAGAAACAGCTTGAAGAATTGTTACAGAAGGGTTACATTCAACCTAATGTTTCTCTATGGGGTGTGCCCGTTCTTTTTGTTCAAAATAAAGACGGATCACTCCGATTGTGTATAGATTACAGGGAGCTAAACAAGGTGACGATCGAGAATAAATACCCACTGCCTCAGACTGATGATTTGCTTGATCAATTGCAGGGAGCAACTGTATTCTCGAAGATCGATTTGAGATCAGGATACCATCAGTTGAGGATTAACTGATATACCGAAGTTCGCATTCAGATCTCGGTATGGGCATTATGAGTTTATAGTAATGCCATTTGGTCTTACTAATGCTCCTGCTGTATTCATGCAATTGATGAATTGAGTATTCTTAGAATATTTGGATAAATTCGTGGTCATTTTCATTGACGACATCTTAATTTATTCAAAGAATTCAGAAGAACATGCAGAACATTTGCATATTGTTTTGAAGATTTGAGAAATGAACAACTTTATGAAAAACTTTCCAAATGTGAGTTCTGGATTAAGGAAGTAATATTTCTTGGGCACGTGATATCAGCCAATGGAGTTCAAGTAGACCTGAAGAAAGTGGAGGCAATCTTAGAGTGGGAATCTCCTAAGAACGTGAAGGAAGTCCGAAGTTTCTTAGGACTTGGTGGGTATTATCGTCGTTTTGTGGAAGGATTTTCCAAAATCTCTCGTCCGCTTACTCAGTTGCTTCAGAAGACTCATAAATTCATGTGGAACGAGAAATGTCAGATTAGTTTTAATGAACTCAAGAGGAGACTGATAACGGCGCCAATATTAGCACTACCAGACGGAACTGAAGGGTTTGTAGTTTACAGCAATGCTTCAAATCAGGGTCTGGGTTGCGTGTTGATACAGAAGGATAGGGTGATTGTCTATGCTTCTCGACATTTGAAACCATATGAGTTTAACTACCCGACACATGATTTAGAGTTAGCAGCCGTTGTCTTTTCTCTGAAAATCTGGCGACATTATTTGTATGGAACTCACTGTCAGATCTTCACAGATTATAAGAGTCAAATTTATTTTCAGTCAGAAGGAATTAAAGATGAGACAGAGGAGATGGCTGGAATTGATTAAAGATTATGACTTGGAAATTCTTTATCACCCAGGAAAAGCTAACGTGGTAGTTGATGCACTAAGCTGCAAACCTGTTTCTATTCGAATGTTGGAAACGCTTACGTCCCAGTACAACATTCAACGAGAGTTGATTCGAGAAGGAATTGAGGTATGGTTGCAAGGAGTCCAAGGGCAACTATGTGATAGAATTAACTTCGTCGTTAATCGAAGAAATCAAATCTAAGCAATTGGATGATCCCCTGATGATTCAATTACGTGGTGAAGTGGACAAGGGAAAGGCCCTAGGATTCGTAATATATGATGATGGAGTCTTGAGATTCCAGAGTCGACTTTGCATCCCCGATGATGATGTGTTGAAATAGACAATCATGAAGGAAGCTCACAGTGTGCCCTATTCTATTCACCTGGGCACCAGTAAGATGTATACAGATCTAAAGCAAAATTTCTGGTGGGGAAACATGAAGAAAGATGTGGCGGAATGCGTCTCGAAGTATTTAAGGTGTCAACAGGTTAAGATTGAACATCACAGACCTGCTGGAATGTTGAAGCCACTACCGATTCCTGAATGGAAGTGGGAAGATATATCGATGGACTTTATCACCAATATGCCAAGGACCAGAACGGGGATGAATATGATTTGGGTGATATTTGATCGTCTAACCAAGTCGGTTCATTTTCTGGGCATTAAGGATACTTGGGGACCATAGAAGTTGGCATGAGTGTTTATTGTGGAGATAGTCCGATTGCATGGTACGCCGAAGACCATTATTTCAGATCGGGATGGTCGCTTTGTGTCACACTTTTTGAAGGCGGTTCATAAAGCCTTGGGAATCAAGCTGAACTTTAGCACAGCTTATCATCCTCTGACTGACGGACAGTCCGAAAGGATTATTCAGACAGTAGAAGATATGCAGAGAGCTTGTGCCTTAGATTGGTCAACTGATTGGGAAGTTCATGTACCATTGATTGAATTCACTTACAATAATAGTTGGCATGCTTCCATTAAGATGGCACCTTTCGAAGCATTATACGGGAGAAGATGCGGATCACCCCTATGTTGGGATGATTCGTCTGACTTGATGGGGACGGAACCAGATTTGATAGTACAGACTCAAGAAAAGTAGCTCTGATTCGTGAAAGGCTGTTGACTGTGAGTCGACAGAACTCTTATGCATACGTGCGCCCTCGCCCGTTAGAGTTTGAAATTGGGGACCACGTGCTCTTAAAGGTTTCTCCTACTCGGGGAATTTTTCATTTTGGGAGGAAAGGAAGCTGAGTCCGAGATATATCGGATCATTCGAGATCCTTGAAAGAGTAGGGGATTTGGCGTACAAGTTGGCCTTACCGCCATCGCTGAATCATGTTCATAATGTATTCCATGTATCCCAATTACGAAAATATGTATCAGATCCCAGTCATATCATCGATTTTGGCGAGATCGAAGTGGCTAATGATGGCACGTTCGAAGAAAAGCCAATCAAGATACTCGAGAGTCGAGTCAAGCAATTGAGGAATAAACCAATCTCCTAGGTTAAAGTTTAGTGGTCTCGACATGGATTTGTAGAAGCAACTTGGGAGACTGAGGATAGTATGAAGTCGAGATACCCGAAATTGTTTTCGTCTTAAGTTTCGGGACGAAACTTCTTTTTAGAGGGAGAGTATGTAATACCAGGATAATTATTGTGTATTTTACCTATATTGGAACTTGTAACATTTGATTATGTGGTATTAATAATCGAAGTGTGATTTCCCGTATTCGTATTCCTACGTTCTTGAGTTTCCAATACATGCATGCATGTATGCATCTGCACGTCATAACGCACGCTAGATGTTGAGCATAACGTACGTTAAGTGTTGCATATAATGTACATTATAATCGTAGCAGAGCGTACTTAAGCAGTAGTCATAGGCAGATCAAATAAGGTCGGCGTGTGGAGCCAGGAGGAGATTTGTCGGATTTTCCCCATGTGAACCTGAATGGCTTTTTAATAAAGCAGGGCAACGAGTCTTAACGTACGTTAGATATGGATGATAACGTGCGCTATGTTAATAGTATTACGTACGTAAAGGTTTTGGATAGCGTACGTAAAAAGCCAGAAACGAGGCAGTGAGCTACTGCCGGACGTTAACGTACGCTAAGGATGGAAAATAGCGTACGCTAAGGCAATAACGTACGTAAGGCTTTGCTGTTAACATACGTAAAGTTCAAATATTATAAATAGGACAACACCCCATTTCTATTCACCTCGTTGTCTTTCACCCCTTGTCTGGTTTCTGCAAGACCAGAGAGCTTCACCCACCTCATAAACCTCATTTTATCATCTCTACTTAGTTGTTGAAGTTGGGAAGCATCTCGGATTGGCACTAAAGCTTCCGGAGTTGGGTTTTCATCAAGTGATTTCGTCATTTCCTTCTGTAGTAAGGTATGTGATACTCTAACCATCTTAAATTCATGTTCGAAGGAATGTTCATGAGTAGATTACTGAGGTTATTGATCTGGTTATGCACTTCATGAATCGAACAACATATTTAAGAGAATTGAACTTAGGGCTTTCATTAGTAATAGTCGAACCTTGATATTGCCTATTGTAAGGATGTGATTTTTGAGGATTATGACCTGCCTTATGATGATTATGATGTTCTTCAAGTTAATTCTGAAATTATCTTGAGTTGGATTGTTGATGGGTATGGTTAGGAACCTTGTAAGACGAACTATCATGAGGTATAATCGTGGAATTCAATCGAAAGATGTGTTTAGTCATGATTGGAACATTACGAGATTATTGTCCGGATAGTAGCATAGTGATGATTCGACCGGTATGGCTTGGGGCAGATTAATGCGTTTATCTTGATCGGATAGATTATGCCTTTTCATGTTCGTATTATATTTAGAAATGATTATCCGGAACCATTAGTTATATTGGTGTTATTATATAATTAAGGTTCAGATTTTGTGAATTGATCGAGTGAGAGTTCTTTGAGCGGGTTGAAGGTTATTGGAAGTATCAATCCTTGTCGTCATTTCTGAGCCAAGTATCTTAATTTGACTTTGGTTAATGTTGATGATTTTGGTCATGCATATTGTCATTCATGTTGTTGAACATGAGATCATCTAAGTTGATTTGACATAATGTCGTTCATGTTATTGATTCATACGTTGTTCATGTTGATGAACATATTGATTTGCATATGTGTATGCATAGTTGTACTGTATATGTTGTATTGATCCGAAGGGATCGTGTGATCTATGTTGAGGGCGCTGGATCAGTTGTCCACCTCATGTTGGTCCGACGGGATCATCTTGGGATCTATGCTGAGGGCGCTGGATCATTGGACGGGTTTTCCACCTCGTGTTGGTCCGACGGGATCATCTTGGGATCTATGTTGAGGGTGCTGGATGATTAGATTACCATGTGTTGTGTTGATGGAATCATGTGGATTCGCATCGTTGGATTCCGGTAGAGGAAGTGCGCGTTTTGTATTTTGCTATGCATCGTTGTTGCATATCTGATTTTGTATATTATGATACTTGTACTAGCATCGTTTTGCTAACCCCTGCGGGGTGGATATTTGTTTTAATGTTCAGGTAGTCGTGGAGCGGGGAAGCAACCACAGTGTCGGCATGATGACGAAGAGGCACAGTGATGTTATCTGTTGAATTGTTTTGGTATTCTGGTTTTGTATTAAGTACTCGAGTACGTGTAGGGCTGTAAACGAACCGAGCCGAGCCGAGCTTTGACCTAAACGAGCCGAGCTCAATTTTTTTTCCTGACGAACCGAGCCGAGCCGAGCTTTGTTATCGCACAAAAAACGTGTTCGAGCTCGAGCTCGTTAATAAAACGAGTCGAACTCGAGCTGTTCGCGAACAACTCGAGCTCGAGCTGTTCGCGAATAATTATATATTTTAAATTATTTAAATAATATATTTGAATTATTTAAAATAAATATTTTAAAATAATCATTAAAAATTATATATTTTTTAAATATAAATAAAAATTAATATTTTAATATATGAAAATTATTTAAAAAATTATTAATCTCTAATATAATATATAAATATTATTAAAATAAATTTAAAAATATATTTATTAATCGAGCTTAACGAGCTGAACCGAGCCGAATCGAGCTCGAGCCGCACATATCCAAGCTCGACTCGAGCTCGTTTTCTTAACGCACAGATTTTTGTGTTCGAGCTCGAGCTCGAGTTCTTAACGAACCGAGCCGAACTGAGCCCTTAACGAGCCGAGCCGAGCTTTGTTCGCGAACAACTCTGTTCGTTTACAGCCCTAAGTATGTGTGTTCTTTTGGTGATTTGAGAATTTTATAATAAATGGGTTGTTTTGGATGATTAAACCGGTTATTAAATTACTCAACTATTAGTGGTATTATTCATATTGTTCAGTATTTCTGTTAATTTAGCCTTGTAAATTCTTACGTAAAGGGTTTACGGCGCTGTAATTATTCCGAATATCTCGGGGTGTTACAATTTATAGGGGAAATTAATAAAAATATGAATTTTTGAGGAAAAATAAATTCCTTTGAGAATATTAAAATTCTCGCCTACAAAGTCGAGTCGCTACACTGACTAAAATAAATACCTATTAATTAAGGCAATGACAAGAAATAAATAAAATATAATAATTGCGGCAGAAGTAAAATCTATAAATTATTATTCCCAATCAAGAGTTTCCCTAATTAATATTTCCAAAAAAACATGAGACATAAAGAAAAACATCGTTTAATAAAAATATCATCATATGCCATCTCGGCTAGCTCCATCGTCCATACGGCTCGGTTTAACCTGCGGGATCAATATAATGGGGTGAGCTTCCTTCAGCTCGTGGAAATCACACATATCACCATAATATACAATCTCATGGAAAGCAATAAATGAGTATTCTATCGACAATATTTTTCTCAACATGAATACATACACACAACATCACATATAACATGAATCGAGCACGCATGTGAATATTGAGGTTGTGCAGGTGTCATCACACAACATATATCTTAAGATATCCTCTTTACACGTACACATGTGAGCCTGATTTACAACATGTATCATCAATTTTAAACATAAATATAATATCACATAGCAGTCCAATTAAAGAAATTAAAGTGATAATGAAAATTCCCACCTGAATAAAATGATGCTGCTTGAATTTGAATATGAAGATGCTCGACTCACAGTCCTAAGCCTGTAATTCTTTGTTAATATCTACATATAATAATAATTATAATCATTATAAAATATTATGATATAATGACTGGAAATAAAATATGATGCATATAATTGAAACTGATTATTAATATGAATTGAAGAGTCAACATTAATAATGGGTTGGTCAAATATTAAGAGCTGTTGGGTCGATTGAAAAATAATTGAAAACTGACTGAGGTAAAAATCGAAGTAACTAGAAATCTGGGGTTAAATTGCATAACCCTAAAACCAAAGGGTATAAAACCTTACAACACACATCGGCCGCTATCCATCTATTTCGTACTCCCTACCTCTCGCCTCTCTCTCTCTCTCTCTCTCTCTCTCTGTCCTTATCTCTCTCCCTCTAACCTCTCCTTTCTCTCTAACTTCCTCGCCGTAAAACTCAGATTTGCAGAAAAACTCACACACCCACACATACACAACACGCTAAATGGAGGTACACACCAGCAAGTCCGAATCAGAATGTTCACTGTCGCCGACAGCATTGCAGCAGCGGCGCGACGGAAGTTTCGCCCCAGGTGTCGCGGCGGCCAATTGCACTGCGGCGGTTCGGACGAAAAAAATGGGTAAGGTTCACCTGGTCATTCTCCAGTCTTATTCTGGTATGAGCCGACTGAAATTCGGGATTGAAGTGGAAACGTGCTGCATAATCAAATTCTGGGTTCAAGCCAAATTTGGGTTGATGAATTTTTTGTTTTGATTCGGGTCTGAAGGTTTCGGGCTTTGGTTCAAGAAATCAGAACTGGGCCTAAGAATTGGTAACGATTGATTCTGGGTTCAGTGAAAATTCATAAAGCCTAGACTTGAAAACATGACATTGTGCACGAAATTGGAAGTTTGTGCTAATTGGGTATCGAAGAACAGAATATAAATCAACAACTTAGAATAAAATCAATAGATGGTGATAGAGATTTGAGTTCTTACGTGCGGTGCTGAAGGTGAGAAATTGCAGAAGCTTAGATACGTCTGGGCACGGCAAAGTTGGCTGGAAAACTTCTTGCAGTAAATCTTTTTTTTTGGATGCTGAACGCCGATTGTAAAGGATTTCTGGCTCTATGTATTAGTATATTTATAGATATAGGTTTTGGAGTATTTTGGTTGATGTAGGATTGTGCTTAGGATATACATCAAGAAGTTTGATGATGTAAAGAATTATGGTGAGGGGATCGATCGGTGAGAAAGGAGAATTCTTAATTATGGTTAATTAAATTTAATCATAGTTAGTTAAATTAAAACAAATGATTAAATATAATTGATATAATAATAGTAATAATAGTAAATGTAAAAATAATTATTCGGTCATGCTGATAATAATATCGGAAAAATGATAATAATAATAATAATAGTACTAATAATATTATTATTAATAATAATAATGGCAATATTAATAATAGTAGTATTAGTATTATGCTTGAATGAATAATAACACTATTATAATAATGACTACTTGAACATAACTGACAAAATGGCTCGGGCAAGAACTTGTGATACGTCGAAATAAATATCCATGATCCTCTGAATGAGATTAAATGAAATAAAATGCATTATTAATATTATTATAAATGATAATATTATTTTATAAAAATAGCAGATATTACATCCTACCCCTCTTAGAAAAATTTTCGTCCTCGAAAATAAATGACATACCTTGATTGAAGAAATTTAGATAACGAGCTTGAAGCTCTTTTTCGCGTTTCCAAGTGGCCTCATCTTTACTATGGTTACACCATTGGATTTTGACAAACACCTTCTCTTTGTTCCTCAACTGTCAAACTGATCGGTCGAGAATAACTTCTGGTTGTTCTTCAGAAGTAATATCTTTGTTCACCTCCACGGCGGTATAGTTGATGATGTTGTCGGGATCTTGCACATACTTCCTCAACAGCGATACGTGGAAAACGTTGTGTACAACCTAAAGTTCTGGGGGTAAAGCCAAGTGGTAAGCTAACTCTCCAATTCGTTCAAGAATTTCGAACGGTCTAATATATCTCGGTCTCAACTTGCTCCTTGGACCAAAACGAATAATTCCCTTGGTAGGAGATACTTTCAGGAATATCTTGTCGCCAACACAAAATTCGAGATCTTTCCTATGCTTGTCAGCGTAAGACTTCTGACGATCCTGTTCTATCTTGATCCTCTCACGAATCTTATCCACCACACCTACTGTTTGTTCAATCATCTCGGGACCCAAGATTTTCCTTTCTCCTACTTCGTCCTAATACAGTGGTGATCGACACTTTCTACCGTATAAGGCTTCATACGTCGCCATACCGATCATCGACTGATAACTGTTGTTGTAAGCAAATTCTACCAGAGGCAACAGTCGTTCCCAGTTATTGCCCATGCCTAACACACATGCTCGCAACATATCCTCGAGAATCTGAATGGTCTTCTCAGACTGACCATCAGTCTCAGGATGATAGGCCGTACTAAAATCCAACTGCATTCCCAAAGCTTTTTGCAAACTTTCCCAAAAATGCGATGTGAAACGAGTATCCCTGTCGGATACTATAGAGACTGACACTCCATGCAACTGAATAATCTCACTGATGTATAGTTGAGCATACTGATCCATTCGAAAATTCATCTTAACTGGGATGAAATGAGCTGACTTTGTGAATCGGTTCACAACAACCCAAATAGCATGGTTTCCTCTTTCCGTTCGAGGCAAACCTACCACAACGTCCATAGTAATATGTTCCCATTTCTATTCCGGAATATGAATTGATTTAAGTAGTCAAAAGGGGTGTTGGTGTTCTGCCTTCACTTATTGACAAACTATACATTTTCTGACAAAGTCTGTCACATCTCTCTTCAAACCTTCCCACCAAAATGCTCCCTTAAGGTCTTGGTACATCTTTGTACTTCCAGGGTGTGCTGTATATGGAGTATTATGTGCCTCTTTCAATATTACTTCTCTCAGCTTGACAACATTGGGCACACAAATCCTCCCTTCATAGTACATTGTGCCATCATCGGACACACTGAATCCCTTATCCTCACCTGAAAGAGTATGTTCTTTCATTTTGACCAAAAAGTCATCTTGTCCTTGACCTTCTTTGATCTGCTTCCTCAAGGTTGGTTGTACTACCAAATTAGCCAATAACGACTCAACGAGATTCGATAGTGTAGCCATCTCAAGGTTCATTCTTGCAAATTCCTTGACCAAGCGTTCCTCTTTGGTCAACATACAGGCTAGGTCTCCTCTCGTCTTATGGCTCAGTGCATCAGCAACTACGTTTGCTTTACCAGGGTGGTAATGGATTGTACAATCGTAGTCTTTGACCAACTCTAGCCATCTGTGCTGCCTCATATTCAATTCCTTTTGTGTGAAAATATATTTCAGACTTTTGTGGTCTGTATAAATTTCACACTTACGTCCATACAGGTAATGTCTCCAAATCTTCAAAGCATGAACTACCGCTGCTAATTCCAAATCATGAGTAGGGTAGTTCAGCTCGTGCGGTTTTAGTTGCCTCAAATCATAGGCAACTACCTTGACCTCATGCATCAATACACATCCCAAGCCTTGCTTGGATGCATCAATATAGATGACGAATTCTCTCATCGGATCGGGGATGGTCAAAACTAGTGTTGCAGTAAACCTTCGCTTAAGTTCTTGGAAACTCTTTTCGCACTTCTCATTCCATAAGAAAACTTCTCCCTTCATTGTCAATCTAGTCATTGGTGCAGCTATCTTCGAAAATCCCTCGATAAATCTCCGATAATAACCGGATAAACCCAAGAAGCTGCGAACTTCATTTGCATTACTCTGTACTTTCCAATCATTGACTGCCTCTACCTTAACCGGGTCAACCTCGATTCCTCTAGAAGTGATCATGTGTCCCAAAATGCAACTCGGTTAAGCCAGAATTCACACTTGTTGAACTTCGCATACAACTTCTCCTTGCGCAGTATTCCCAATACTGTTCTAAGATGCTACTCATGTTCAACCTTGCTCTTTGAATACACAAGTATGTCATCTATGAACGCAATGACAAACTTATCCAAATAAAGTTGAAATACACAGTTCATGAGGTCCATGAATACTGCTGGCACATTAGTCAAACCAAATAGCATCACTATAAACTCATAATGTCCATATCGAGTTCGAAATGCTGTCTTCGAGATGTCATCCTCCTTAATCCTCAATTGGTGATATTCGAATCTCAAATCTATTTTCGAGAACACTCCTGATCCTCCAAGTTGATCGAATAGGTCATCTATTCTAGGAAGTGGATATTTATTCTTCATCATGAGTCGATTAAGCTCACGATAATCTATGCACATCCTCAAACTTCCGTCGTTTTTCTTCACGAAGAGTACTGGCGCACCCCATGGCGATACACTTGGCCGGATAAATCCAGAGTCAAGCAGTTCCTGAAGTTGTACTTTCAGCTCTTGTAATTCCTTGGGCGCCACTATATAGGGGGCTTTCGATATTGGTGCCGCTCCTGCACTAAATCCATCGAGAACTCAACTTGACGACTTGGTGGAACTCCCGGTAGGTCTTCGGAAAAACATCTGAATACTCCTTGACGATAGGAACATCAGCTACCATCTTCTCTGAAGTTGCTTTCCCTATCACATTCACCAGAAATCCTTGGCAACTGCGCTTCTTCAACATCTTCACAGCTTTCATGGCTGAAATTACCTTCGGGGTACTACAGTGTATTGCTCCCTCGAATATGGTCTTGATATCATCAGACGGATATGAGGTTACCCTCCTTTCGGAGCATTCTACTACAGCTATGTACTTGTCCAACCAATACATACCCAAAATAACATCAAAATCGCGGAGTTCAACTATGTGCAAGTCAGCTAAGAAGCTATGTTTGTTAATCTTTATCTTCACATTGTTAGCTATAGAGTCCACACGCACTACTCCCCCCGCAGGCATGCTAACTAACAGAGATCTAGGAGCTTTACTACTTCTACAACCATTCATAGTACAAAGCTTCCTACAGATGAATGAATGAGATGCACCCGTATCAAACAACACCAAAGTAGGAATATTAGCAACTGACAACATACCTGACATGGTTTGGGGTTCAATCTTTTTCTCGACCTCGGCCATGCTATACACTCGAGCTTTGCCTCCTGAGCCTTGACCTTGCACACCTTTGCCTGGACCTTTTCCTTTCTTCGGGCATGATGAGGCCATGTGTCCTTCCTCATTGTAGAAGTAGCACCGATTCTGTCCAAGCATAGAGGTACCTTTATGTCATTCGCCACAAGTAGCACAGGTAGGTTTATCAGACTGGGGTTTCACCCTTGAAAATCCAGTCTTAGCATTCTTCTTACTACCACTCCCTTGATCGTGCCACTTGCGTTGGTTATTTGCTGCGATCGGTGGTGCTCTTGCCTTTTCTACATCCAAACTGGCAGGTATGTCCTCGGCCCTGGCAACTGCTTCATTGTAGGTCAAACGCCCATGGCCAGCCAAGTGATGATGAATCTGGTCACGCAGTCCGTCTCAGAACTTCTGGGACTCCGTGTCATCCGTCTCGACCATGTGAGGAGCAAAATGTCAGTGACCGACATTCCTCCTTGGGTTAGGTCAAGGAATTCTTAACATAATAGCTATATAATAAAATAAACTAAGCCTACAACTATTCCTCATTGTTACTGCTAATAATTTCTATAACTGGACTAGGGGGTCGCGGCTCAATCCATGAAATAACATCTTCATCGGACTCAACGTCTACCATGATAACATCCTTCATGTTCTCTGCGAGGTCTTCCTTTGATCTCTGATCCGGAACTTCCTCTGGATCTTCCTCGGGATCCTCTCCGGGATCTTCTTCGGGGTCTTCTTCAGGATCCTCCTCAGGGTCTTCTTCGGGATCCTCTTCTGGGTCTTCTTCATCCGTAGAGTCAGAACTCCAATTTGCAGATGGTAACACATCCCGAGCGTACATATCCAATAAACGCCCGACTACGAACGGGAAATCATCAGTGATCTCCCGATATTCTAGTGTTCTCTTTATGGACTCTTGCCCAAGCTGGAAAATGCAGTAATTCCAATCATCGGGTAGCTTTAGTATTAGGTGGTTTAGCAGTTGCGTGATAGAACCTTGTTTCCCTGACTGCAGCCACTTGCTCAGCCCGTTGATAACATAGTGAGGTGCATTTTCTGGTAAACTCGAATCATCCCACCAATCCTTGCGTGCCAGAAGACGCGAGTTAAACGTAGCAGGAATCCTCTTACGTGGTGTCATCCAAGGTTTGGCAATTCTAACAGTTCCCATATACATATACAATCATGTAAATAAAATGAAATGATAGATGCATGAATAATGATTGAAATTCGGTACCTTCGACGGAGTGACGAAGTGGCGAAGCTGGGAGCATATGATACTTTTATATTTAAGCGAGTCTACAGAAAGGTAAAACCCTCTCTGATACCACTATGTAACGCCCCGACTTTCTAGGGATAATTATAGGGGAAATTAATAAAAATGTGAATTTTTTAGGAAAAATAAATTCCTTTGAGAATATTAAAATTCTCGCCTACAAAGTCGAGTCGCTACACTGACTAAAATAAATGCCTATTAATTATGGCAATGACAAGACATAAATAAGAAATAATAATTACGGCGGAAGTAAAATCTATAAATTATTATTTCTAATCAAGATTTTCCCCAATTAATATTTCAAAAAAAAAAAAAAACATGAGACATAAAGAAAAACATCGTTTAATAAAAATATCATCATATGCCCTCTCGGCTCGCTCCTTCGTACATCCGGCTCGATTTAACCTGCGGGATCAATATAGGTGGGGTGAGCTTCCTTTAGCTCGTGGAAATCACACATATCACAATAATATACAATCTCATAGAAAAAAATTAAATAATTATTCTATCGACAATATTTTCCTCAACATGAATACATACACACAAGATCACATATAACATGAATCGAGCATGCATGTGAATATTGAGGTTGTGCAGGTGTCCCCACACAGCATATATCTTAAGATAGCCTCTTTGCACGTACACAGGTGAGCCTGATTTACAACATGTATCATCAATTTTAAACATAAATAGAATATCACATAACAATCCAATTAAAGCAATTAAAGTGATAGTGAAAATTTCCACCTGAGTAAAATGATGTTGCTTGAACTTGAATATGAAGATGCTCGACACACAATCCTAAGCCTGTAATTCCTTGTTAATACCTACATATAATAATAATTATAATCGTTATAAAATATTATGATATAATGACTGTAAATAAAATATGATGCATATAATTGAAACTGATTATTGATATTAATTGAAGAGTCAACATTAATAATTGATTGGTCAAAATAGAACTCGAAGTGAATGTTAAGAGTTGTTGGGGTCAATTGAGAAACAATTGAAAACTGACTGAGGTAAAAAATCGAAGTAAGTAGAAATATGGGATTAAATTGCATAACCCTAAAACTAAAGGGTATAAAACCTTACAACACACATCGGCCGCTATCCATCTATTTCTCACTCCCTAACTCTCGCCTCTCTCTGTCCTTATGTCTCTCTCTCTAACCTCTCATCTCTCTCTCTAAATTCCTCGCTGTAAAACTCAGATTTGCAGAAACACCCACACACCCACACACACAATACGCGAAACGGAGGTACACACCAGCAAATCTGAATCGGACTGTTCACAGTCGCAGACAGCATTGCAGCAGCGGCGCGATGGAAGTTTCGGCTCAGGTGTCGCAGCGGCCAATTGCAGTGCGGTGGTTCTAACGAAAAAAAATTGGGTAAGGTTCACCTGGTCATTCTCCAGTCTTATTCTGGTATGAGCCGACTGAAATTCAGGATTGAAGGGGAAATGTGCTGCATAATCAAATTCTGGGTTCGGTCCGAATTTGGGTTGATGAATTTTCTGTTTTGATTCGGGTCTGAAGGTTTCAGGCTTTGGTTCAAGAAATCAGAAATGGGCCTAAGAATTGGTAACGATTGATTCTGGGTTCAGTGAAAATTCATAAAGTCTAGACTTGAAAACATGACATGGTGTGCACGAAATTGGAAGTTTGGGGTGATTGGGTATAGAAGAACAGAATATAAATCTACAACTTAGAAAAACATCAATAGATGGTGATAGAGATTTGAGTTCTTACGTGCGGTGCTGAAGGTGAGAAATTCCAGAGGCTTAGATACGGTAGGGCACGGCAAAGTTGGCTGGAAAACTTCTTGCAGTAAATCTTTTTTTTTTATGCTGAACGTCGATTGTAAAGTATTGGGCTCTATGTATTAGTATATTTATAGATATATGGTTTGGAGTATTTTGGTTGATGTAGGATTGTCTTTAGGATATACGTCAAGGAGTTTGATGATGAGGGGATCAATTGGTGAGGAAGGAGAATTCTTAATTATGCATAATTAAATTTAATCATAGTTAGTTAAATTAAAACACATGATTAAATATAATTGATATAATAATAGTAATAATAGTAAATGTAAAAATATTATCGGTCATGTTGATAATAATATCGGAAAAATGATAATAATAATAATAATATTAGTACTGATAATAATAGTAGTAATAATATTAATAATAATAAAATGATAATATTAATAATAGTAGTGTTAGTATTATGCTTGAATGAATAATAACACTATTAGAATAATGACTACTTGAACATAACTGACAAAATGGCTCGGGATAGAACTTGTGATATGTCGAAATAAATATCCATGATTCTCTAAATGAGATTAAATGAAATGAAATGCATTATTAATATTATTATAAATAATAATATTATTTTATAAAAATAGCGGATATTACAATTTTTCCTTCCGATAATCTTCAACAATCTAACATATCATCTCTACTTTCAAAAATCTGTAAAAAATATTTTTATTATATTTTCAAATATAAAGAGCAATATATATATACTAAAATAATTAAATGAAAGAAGTAAACCAAAAAAATATGTTCTAAAAACGTTTTTACTATATTTTCAAATAAAAAGAGCAATATATATATATATATATAGACTAAACTAATTAAATGAAAAGAGCAAAACAAAAAATTACGTTTTAAATAATGTTTTTATTTTATTTTGAAATAAAAAGAGCAATATATATATATATATATATATATATATATACAAAAATGACGAAACACGAAAAAATGAATATTTACACGAAGTCATACCAGATCAGTGGTAAATCCACACGATATGTTCTCATTGTTTGCTAAATTATATTCTTCCATTTATTATAAATAGAATAGTATTTCAGAAATGTGAACAAATAAATGATATTACATGAGAAATTTAAGAGGAAAAATATAGAGAGATGATTAGTTAGTCTTCTTCTTCACTCCCTATTTATACTAATTTAGACTACTAAATAATAAAAATTATTGACATGCCAATTCAATAAGTAACATAGAATAGGGAACTAGTTTGTTCAAAGACTTTGAAATGTGATTGATAAATGAGATATATTTATAGATATATGGTTTGGAGTATTTTGGTTGATGTAGGATTGTCTTTAGGATATACGTCAAGGAGTTTGATGAAGTAAAGAATTGTGATGAGGGGATCAATCGGTGAGGAAGGAGAATTCTTAATTATGCATAATTAAATTTAATCATAGTTAGTTAAATTAAAACACATGATTCAATATAATTGATATAATAATAGTAATAATAGTAAATGTAAAAATATTATCGGTCATGTTGATAATAATATCGGAAAAATGATAATAATAATAATAATATTAGTACTGATAATAATAGTAGTAATGATATTAATAATAATAAAATGATAATATTAATAATAGTAGTGTTAGTATTATGCTTGAATGAATAATAACACTATTAGAATAATGACTACTTGGACATAACTGACAAAATGGCTCGGGATAGAACTTGTGATATGTCGAAATAAATATCCATGATTCTCTAAATGAGATTAAATGAAATGAAATGCATTATTAATATTATTATAAATAATAATATTATTTTATAAAAATAGCGGATATTACAATTTTTCCTTCCGATAATCTTCAACAATCTAACATATCATCTCTACTTTCAAAAATCTGTAAAAAATATTTTTATTATATTTTCAAATATAAAGAGCAATATATATATATATACTAAAATAATTAAATGAAAGAAGTAAACCAAAAAAATATGTTCTAAAAACGTTTTTACTATATTTTCAAATAAAAAGAGCAATATCGTGTGGATTTACCACTGATCTGGTATGACTTCGTGTAAATATTCATTTTTTCGTGTTTCGTCATTTTTGTATATATATATATATATATTGCTCTTTTTATTTCAAAATAAAATAAAAACATTATTTAAAACGTAATTTTTTGTTTTGCTCTTTTCATTTAATTAGTTTAGTCTATATATATATATATATATATATATTGCTCTTTTTATTTGAAAATATAGTAAAAACGTTTTTAGAACATATTTTTTTGGTTTACTTCTTTCATTTAATTATTTTAGTATATATATATTGCTCTTTATATTTGAAAATATAATAAAAATATTTTTTACAGATTTTTGAAAGTAGAGATGATATGTTAGATTGTTGAAGATTATCGGAAGGAAAAATTGTAATATCCGCTATTTTTATAAAATAATATTATTATTTATAATAATATTAATAATGCATTTCATTTCATTTAATCTCATTTAGAGAATCATGGATATTTATTTCGACATATCACAAGTTCTATCCCGAGCCATTTTGTCAGTTATGTTCAAGTAGTCATTATTCTAATAGTGTTATTATTCATTCAAGCATAATACTAACACTACTATTATTAATATTATCATTTTATTATTATTAATATTATTACTACTATTATTATCAGTACTAATATTATTATTATTATTATCATTTTTCCGATATTATTATCAACATGACCGATAATATTTTTATATTTACTATTATTACTATTATTATATCAATTATATTTAATCATGTGTTTTAATTTAACTAACTATGATTAAATTTAATTATGCATAATTAAGAATTCTCCTTCCTCACCGATTGATCCCCTCATCACAATTCTTTACTTCATCAAACTCCTTGACGTATATCCTAAAGACAATCCTACATCAACCAAAATACTCCAAACCATATATCTATAAATATATCTGCCTATTGAATTGTCATTTCAAAGTCTTTGAACAAACTAGTTCCCTATTCTATGTTACTTATTGAATTGGCATGTCAATAATTTTTATTATTTAGTAGTCTAAATTAGTATAAATAGGGAGTGAAGAAGAAGACTAACTAATCATCTCTCTATATTTTTCCTCTTAAATTTCTCATGTAATATCATTTATTTGTTCACATTTCTGAAATACTATTCTATTTATAATAAATGGAAGAATATAATTTAGCAAACAATGAGAACATATCGTGTGAATTTACCACTGATCTGGTATGACTTCGTGTAAATATTCATTTTTTCGTGTTTCGTCATTTTTGTATATATATATATATATATTGCTCTTTTTATTTCAAAATAAAATAAAAACATTATTTAAAACGTAATTTTTTGTTTTGCTCTTTTCATTTAATTAGTTTAGTCTATATATATATATATATATATATTGCTCTTTTTATTTGAAAATATAGTAAAAACGTTTTTAGAACATATTTTTTTGGTTTACTTCTTTCATTTAATTAAACCTTTCCGAGACCATGACGGTTGATAGGTGCTCTTGGAGGCGCCAGATCAGAGTTGTGGATTCTTTTGTTGGGAGCGATGCTGTAGTAGAGAGCCTCAGGGTTGGGTTGTCCCGGTTAGCTTTGACCTAGAGCATTGTATTTTTTATTTTTATTGTATATTTTATCCTAACTCTTCCTGTGGGTGTCTTCTTTAAAGTACCAAGGGAAGTACTTTGGTGGGCCATAGCAAAGAAGGGTGTATCGCGGAAATATATTGACATTATAAAGGACATGTATGAGGGAGCCAGTACAAGTGTACGTATTAATGTTGGGAGGACAGAAGAATTCCCTATTACGATTGGGGTGCATCAAGGATCTGCTCTTAGTCCTTTTCTCTTTGCCATAGTCATGAACGAATTGACAAGAGAAATTCAAAATGACGTTCCGTGGTGTATAATGTTCGCAGATGATATTGTGTTGGTTGATGAAACGAAGGTTGGAGTGCAACAGAAATTGGAACTTTGGAGGGATACTTTGGAAGCTCGAGGCTTTAGGCTGAGCAGAAGTAAGACTGAATATATGGAGTGTAGGTTTAGCGAAAACAGTGATAGAGAGGCGGGGATGATCACATTTGATGGAAAAGTTGTTCATGGATCAACTTTCTTTCGGTATCTTGGATCTATTATCCAAAAGGATGAGGAGCTAGATGGCGATGTGGCTCACAAAATAAAGGCAGGGTGGTTGAAGTGGAAGAGTGCCACAAGGGTTTTATGTGATCCTGACATGCCTCATAGATTAAAGGGTAAATTTTACCACACGACAATTAGGCCTGCACTGTTATATGGCACCGAGTGTTGGGCTGTAAAACAGTGTCATGTTCAAAAGATGAATGTGGCGGAGTGCGTATGCTACGATGGATGTGTGGTCATACAAAAAAGGATCGGCTCAGAAATGAGGTGATTAGAAAAAAGGTAAGAGTTGCGTCTATAGAAGACAAGATGATGGAGAATCGATTACGAATGTTTGGTCATATGAGAAGAAGACTTGTTGATACCCCAGTGAGGAGGCTAGAAAGTTGGGGAACAAGTAATATTGTGAAAGGTAGAGGAAGACCCAAGAAAACTTGGATAAAGATGATTGAAAATGATATGCGGTTTCTTGGAATTGGATAAAGTATGGCGATGGAGAGGCAAATGTGGCGGGAAGGAATACGGATGGTGGATGGAATCTGATTCTTTTTTATCTGTATTTTGTTCCTATCTTCTTTTATTTCATGTTATCTTTTAATTTATTTTTCAGGATTTTTTATTTTTTTTTCTTTTTTTTTAAACATTCATTCTCTTTTTTTTATTTACTTTTTTCTCTAGTTTTTTCCCTCTTTTTTTCCTTTTATGTTATTTATGTAACGATCATTGACGGTTTCAAAGTTTGATTCATGTTAGCTCACCCCAAATCATTTTGGGACTAAGGCTTAGATGTAGTTGTTGTATTGTATAATTTATCCTATTGGCTTTTGCGTGTGGTGTATTTTTGACAGGGAGTTGGGCGCAGAGTCAATCTCTCTTCTGTTATAGCGGCGTTCATTAGTTGCCAAAGTTCCCTTAGGTAAGTCTCATGTGAATTAAGCCATGGGCTCAGGTATGGTTTTGAGTTTTTCGAATCATAGGCTTCTTCGTTTATATCACTTTATACTTTGTTGTGCACTAAGCTGGGGGTATTCACGGAAACAGCCTCCCTACCATAAAAAGTAGGGGCATGGTCTGCGTACATCTTAATCTTACCCGCTCCTGACCCTGTTCTGAGCAGGATATACTGAGTATGTTTGGTTTATTTTGGTTTTTCTATATTGGATTATTTGTCTTACAAAATACAAATTTTAAACTATTTACCATGTCCACTCTAACTTTAGGTTGCATATGGAGCATCTCTAATGCTCTAGTTAGTGAAGCATCCTAAATAAAAAGGGCAATTTTTACGCCAAAAGATTATTCTAATACTAGGCTTTATTTTTTTGAGCTGAATTTTGTTAAATTGAATTGAACTGACTTTTGCTGAACTGGACTGTGCTGCATTGAAATTACTAAATAATAATAATAATAATTTATTATCAGTAATATAGATAACAATATATATAATATCTTCAATAATAATATATATTACAATAATAAACTATGTATATAATATTATTGATAATATTAATATAGAGAATAATAATAATATCACATAACAATATATACAACAATAATAAAATTGGTTATATCACAACGACATTGGTCATATCACAAACAAAAACAATAATAATAATAATAATAATAGTAATAATAATAACATTAATAATACACAAATTATATATAATACTATTGATAATATTGATATCAATAATAATGATAGTAATAAAACTATTTGTAACACTACAAATAATATATAATACTATTGATAAATATTGGTATTATTATTATTAATAATAATAATAAAAATTAGATAACAATATATACATTAATAATTATCTATATCACAACAAAATAGTAATAATAAGATTAATATTAACAATAATAACTTTATATAATATTATTGATAATATTAATTAATATCAATAATGACACTCCTAGTAATTAATCTTATTAGAAAATAATATAACAATAATAATTGTTATTTATATTACAATAATAAGAACAACAAATACTAATAATTTAACAAAAATTATAATAATAACTATTATATATAATATTACTGATAATATAAATAATAATAAAATAAAACTTTAATAATAAAAATAATTATTATATATAATACTATTTATAATAAAAATAATAATAATAGTAATTAATAATATTAATTTTAAAGCTGAACTGAACTGCACTGAACAGTGATGAACTATTGAACTGTACTGAATTGAATTTTATTGAACTACGTGCTGAAATTAAGCTCAAGAGAACAGAGATTAAGTCAGAACAAAAGACTTGGTTCTAAAACAAAATATGGTTTTAGACCATGGTTGAAAACTGCCAACTCAGTAAAAGGAAAAAGATTTGGGAAAAAAAAACGGCCTGACTTCTATTTATTTTGTGGAGTAAAACCGCTTGCATTGGAAAGAGGGAGAAATATGTTGTAGCATGGTCTAATTTGTGATTAAATGCCACCATGTGAATTTTTTTTTTGGCAAAGTAGTAAGGTCGCAATCTCTTTTACCTTTAATAGTAAGGAAGTGTTTGCAATAGGGACAAGCTCCTAATAATCATAATACACATGTGGACCATTTTGCAGCTAAAAATGATGAAATACTTCTGTGAAGAGTGACAACAGGAAAAACAATTAAGTAGATTTCTCCACACTTCTTATTGTCGTCTTTTCGGTTGTTTGGACATAGTTTCATTTCCCGAAGTCAGAACAATCTCTCAAGGGCCTTGTCCTCCTCCGATCATCGGAAATCTTGTTCAACTTGGCCAAAAAACCCACCAATCTCTTGTCAAGCTCTCCTGAACACATGGCCTTATAATGTCTCTCCACCTGGGCCGCATATATACGATCGTCGTTTCCTCGCCCAAAATAGCCAAAGTATTACAAAAGCATGGTCATGCTTTGTGGCCTCAGGAAATGAAACCATATCCAAACAGCCAAAAAAACTATAATCGGGAGTGTGAAAAAGCGAAAGAGATTGGTTTGGATATTTGGCAAGTTAAAGAAGATTTCCAAATGATCGGATGAGGACGAGGCCCTTGACAAATCTTTGTGGCCTTGGGAAATGAAACCATGTCCAAACAACCAAAAAAATGACAATAGATTAGAAAGTGGAAAGAAATCCATTAGTCAATTATTTTTGTGTTTTTCTCGTTCTCCCTCTTCACGAGAGTATTTCATCATTTATAGTTGCAAAATGGTGCGCGAGTATATTTGGTACTTCCCAATTATCGCAGGATTATATCAACTAAGAAATTTGTACCGAGCGACCTATTTATATTTAGGGGCAATAAACTGAATCCCACCCATGAATGGCCATAATGGCTCTGGTATAACAACAGAGCCATCTTCTTGTTGGTAATTCTCAAGCAAGCAAATAATCATTCTTGGAACTGCACATGCTGTTGCATTTAGTGTGTGGATGAACTGTGTTGAAGCAGAATTGCTTTTACCCTTTTTAGGAGGACTTGAATTTGATGGTTCCGGACGATATCGGATACCTAGCCGTCGGCTTTGGTAGTCTCTACAATTAGAGGCACTTGATATCTGTACCAACAAAAACAGGATGTGGTTTATCAAAAATAATGATATACTCCAAATCAGAAGGGTTAGTTATAAAAAGTAATATTCTCATTTTTTTTTCTATTTCCACAAAAAAATCAGTAATCTCAAATTATAATTATTTTCTCCTGGTTGTAAAACAAAATAAACCTCAAGGGTGCATTGTTGTTACGGCGCTCGACGCGACTAGTGGACTAGGCGGTGGAGGACCGTTGCCGTGCGACTCTGACTTGCCTGGTGTAGATATTTCACCCAACTTGACCGATATAAGTCACCTAGTTGACGACTTGGGTCGACCGGGCAACGACTAGGGTCCGACTTGTATTTGACCCGTGGCAAAGTATTTAAAAAGAGAAAAGAAAGCGTCATTCTCAAAGCTAATTGCAAAGCCGAGTCAGCCAACTCAAGCGACTCCACTTCGGCCCCGTCGAGTCCCAATCTCTAGCGACTATCGCCGTCCTCCGATTTGCCGCCGATAACTGGTACTCTTCCTCTACTTTCTTTCTTCTAGTTTCTTGCTTATTTCTTCGGCGATTTCCAATTTGCTGTGTAAAGTATAAACCTAAGGTGAAGGCCTGAAGCCATTTTTTCTTCCGCCGATTTCCGACCCAATTTGCTGTACAAAGTTACAAACCACACCTACTTATTTCTTCCACCGACTTCCGATTTGCGGTATATATATATGTATGTATATAAATATTACATGTATATTATATAATCAGTATATAATCAGTATATATATTAGTATACATATAATAAGTATATATATTATAAAATCAATGTTTATAATTATATGCTGTTTATATTATGTAAGTATATATTTGATTATCTTTTGTTGTTTTTCAAATTGTAGATGGCAGAATCAAATGAAGCTTATGATCCAGCTAAGGATCCAAAACGGAAGGCTAAATCAGGGGATATTGGATGGAAATATCGATTTTGTCCCGATGTAACAAATAAAAATGTGGTTCAATGCATTCTTTCTGGTAGGCCAATGCATTCGGGTGTAAGAAGGTTGAAACATCATCTTGCGGGTGGATTTCCGGATATAACAATGTGTACAAAAACTGCACCGAAAATCATAAAAGAAATGAAAGACTATATTAAGAAGAATGCAAAGAAGTCTGTGCCACGAGATGATAATGAAGATGACGAGGTTCATGAAAGTCCAACACATCCACATGAGTCATCAACAACTGCTTCTAATACTTTGTCAGGTTCCAGAACAACATAAAAAAGAAAGAGGATGTCTTTCATGATACCACCATCAAAACCAACAAAGACAATTGCTTCTATGATCCGAAAAACCCCTGAAGAAGTCACTGGGTAAAGACATAGTAAGGTTCCATGTCAAACTACTCTTGAAAATTCTACAAAGACCGAAGAAGAAAAAAAAGGGTGAAGATGCACATATCATAGCAAATTTCTTCTATGAATGTGTGATACCATTCAATGCCACTAACTCCAGGAGCTATGAGATCATGGTCGAGTCTACTGGACAATTTGGACCGGGTTTAAATCTGCCAACCTATCATGAACTGCGACTGCCATTACTTGAAAAAGCAAAAAAGGGACAGACAAGTTGAGAGAGAAACATGAAAAAGCTTGAAAGCGGTATGGTTCTACACTTATGTCTGATGGATGGACCAATAAAAGGGGTAGACACTTGATCAATTTCCTTATTAACAATTCGGAGGGTACCTTTTTCTAAAGTCAGTTGATGTGTCAATTAAGATACAAGATGCACGGATGTTGGGAGATCTGTTCGAGGAACAAATTGATTCGATTGGGAGATGCATTGTTGTTCAGGTAGCTACATATTTATTTTGTTTGTTATATTTGTTTGTCTTCAATCATCATTGAACTTAAGAAATGTTATCACTTGTTGCATTAATTTTAGGTTGTGACACACAATGGTGATAATTTTAAGGCGACGGGCGGATTATTGTGCCAACGAATTTGTACACTTTATTGGACTCCTTGTGGCGCACATTGCTTAGACCTTATGCTAGAGGATATTACAAAGTTGAAGGAGTTCGATGCTACCATCACAGACGATAGAGGAATAACTACATTTATTTATAGGCATGGTTGACTTCTATATGTCATGAGGGAGAAGACTTTGGGAAGAGACATTGTGAAAACGGGAGCTACAAGATTCACTACAACATTTCTTATGTTACAGAGTTTGTACAAAAATAGGTAAAATCCCTCACTTTAGGTCTTCTTTAATTTTTTAATTCATCATTTATGAAATGAAAGTAAAATATCAAGATGTGTGTATATGGATGCTTTGAGGAAGTTGTTTGGTGGTGAAGAGTGGTTCAATTCTAACTTGGCTAAAACCATTGGGAGAGGGGAAGTGCATGATGTTGTCCTCTCAACAAAGTTTTGGAATAGTGTCGAGGAATGCGTTAGAGCATCACAACCATTGCTGCTAGATGTCTTGAGGATTGTTGACGGAATGGAAAAACTGATATGGCGGAGATTTGTGCGACAAAGGAATATGTCAAGGCCAAGATCAAAGGTGCATTTGGAAAAAAACAAGACAAAGTGTTGGGCATTATTGAGAGATGATGGGACTCTCAAATGGAAGTAGATTTATATGGCACATCTTTGTTACTCAATCCGGGAAGATTCTTTGATATCAAAGAAGATGATCATGCATACTCTTCACGATTGCGAATGAAGTTTAATGATGTTCTTGAAAGGATGGAGCTTGATACAAGTGTGGTGGAAAAGATTAGTGACCAAGCCGATCAATACGAAAATTCAAGGAATTCTTTGGAAAAGCAATTATCAATTTGTCAAAGGAAAACTAAGAATCCACATAAGTATATTAAGTTAATGTTTAATAAATTTGCAAATATTAGTATTTGTACCATCATAGTAGAAATGCTTATCATTATCCTTATTCATTCTAGTTGATAAGTGGGGTGCATTTGGTGGCACTACCATTGAGCTAACAATGTTTGCAAAGAGAGTTGTTGGTCTTTGTTGTTCCTCATCCGGTTGTGAACGTAGTTGGAGTACTTTTGAGTTAGTAAGTAGCTTTTTTATTTTCTTCTATATAATTAAAATTGTACTTTTGAGTTTACAAGTTACATGTCATTGATTCATTGTTATTTATGCTATATATTTTGTCTAGATTCACACTAAAAAAAGAATAGAGTGGAGCATCAACGTTTGAATGATTTGGTGTTTCTGCAATAAAATCGGAAAATTGCAACAAGGTTTCAAAAGAGGTGTGAAGATGGTAAAAATTTCGATCCGTTGCTTCTAGATGATTAATAAGTGGGTGAATAGAGAAGTTGTTGATCCAGGTGATGTGGATTCGCTTGCTGTAGACAGAGCATTGAAGGCATCAGAAGGCATTGATGGACGTCGTAATCCTAATAGAGGTGGTGGTGGGATGTTGCTAGGCTTACCTACACTAGGCGTCGTGGTAGTGGTTCTTCTCATGTTGATGCATCATCCGATATTGAGATGAAACCAAATCCTATCATTTTAGTTGACGATGAGGATGTTGATGATGATTATGGACATAGGCCACAAACTACTTCTACTCAGGAGACTAGTGCGACACAAACGATTTGGAGCTTAATGACTATGTTTGATCATGATTGTGTGTTTTTATTTTGCACTCTATTAGATTCTACTTTTACTTCTGTTGAAACTTGCCACTTAAACTTGGATGATTATTGTTATTCTATTCTGCAATGTGGTATTTGTCAATTGTCATTACATATTTATATTACACACACATATATATATACATATATATATATATATATATAATATTATGTATATAAATTATTTATATTTATTATTTATAATTAGTCGACAAGTCTACGACTCGGCATGCCGGACCTCCGTCGACTCGACTCGACTTACCGCTGTAACAACCATGCAAGGCTAATTTTTGTAATTTCTCCAAATGAAAGTGAGCAAAGGTGGACTAGGCCGGCCACACCATAAAGATAAATTTTAGATTGAAAGACACATTCAAACGGCCAGTTAATGACTTATATGTCATGAAGAGATATCAGATAACTAGAGCCATACCTCACCATATCTCCCCAGACCAGGCATCCAGGCCTCCACATCGAATTTACGATAAGCTGGTGCACCCAAGTCCTCCATCGCGATGTCCATAGTTCTGCAAAATATGCATCACAAGAAAATTGCATGCTTTTCCTTTTTTTCCTCAAAAAGTAAAAATAGTACTACTGATATTAGTTTAATTATTTATTTTTGAGTTTTATTATTTAATTTCGTTGTCTTTCCGTATCACCAAAACTGAGTGTGTTGGATAGGTGGGGAAGAGTTAGACGCACTTAAAATGAAGTCCCAATGACGAGAAGAGATCTTCTTCGATTTGAATAAGATCTTCGTGAAAGGAATCACTTTCCTCTGGCCTGCATAAGATGAACATCTCCACCTTGCTAAATTGGTGAACTCGATATAGGCCCCTGCTTCAAGTTCACAACCAATCAATCAACAGATGCAAGAAAAGGATAATGAATACTAAAAGGTTTTCTGAATCTATAATATAAAGGACAATGGTCTTTGAATATCAAAAATAATAAACTTTCAAAAGAACCTGAGAATATTAAATTAAAGGGACAACTAATCTTCTAAAAAATTTCTTTCCTGACAGTTCTCCGGCGGACCTCCAGAGGGTCGGCGGCCGGTTGCCGACGGACCTCCAGCTGCCAGACAGTTTATTTTTTCCTTTTTATGCTGCTTGCCGGCCTGTTCTCCGGCGGGCCGCCGGCCGTTGGCGGACCTCCAGTGACCGAGCATTTTTTTACGTTTACGGCCTCAAGTGGACCTCCAGTGACCGGCAGTTTTTTTTGGTCTCCGGCTGCCAACATGCTTATTTTCTAGGAAAATAATCTGGTAATTTGATTATTTAATCCAATTATGGGAACGAGACCGTACCATTATGGCACGGGTTATCATTAGACACATTACAAATTAGTTTCTTTAACAATGCATCAAGCAACATGTATTCTAAAACTCGGGAAAACTCGGCGATTACTCGGCATTCAGCAGGTGCCGACTCGAGTTTCCTGACTCGTTCGGAAAAACTGGGCCACCAAAAAAATCGGTTATCAGTCGGCAAAAAGGGGAAAAACTCGGCAGAACTTGAAAAAATTCGGTAGAACTCGGCAAAACATGGCGGGTCAGATTTCTATTTTCTCATGTGCCATTTTTCTAACCTACGGCTGCAAACTGTCTTTTTCTGTGGGTTTTTTTCTGTAGGATTTTCCTGTGCAATTTCTATTATAAAATCTTTACAGTTTATCTTTTTTTATTTATTTTTCTTTTGTTTGTAATACAAAAAATAGGTATTTTGTTTTTGATATGCAAACATTTTTAATTGGATGATGGAGAAATTAAGGTTATTTTGAAAATAATTATGTTTTAGTATTTAGTAATACTCATATAATTGGGAAAACTCGGCGATTACTCGGCATTCGGCAGGTGCCGACTCGAGTTTCCTGACTCGTTCGGAAAAACTGGGCCACCAAAAAAATCGGTGATCAGTTGGCAAAAAGGGGGAAAACTCGGCAGAACTTGAAAAAATTCGGTAGAACTCGGCAAAACATGGCGGGTCAGATTTCTATTTTCTCATGTGCCATTTTTCTAACCTACGGCTGCAAACTGTCTTTTTCTGTGGGTTTTTTTCTGTAGGATTTTCCTGTGCAATTTCTATTATAAAATCTTTACAGTTTAACTTTTTTTATTTATTTTTCTTTTGTTTGTAATACAAAAAATAGGTATTTTGTTTTTGATATGCAAACATTTTTAATTGGATGATGGAGAAATTAAGGTTATTTTGAAAATAATTATGTTTTAGTATTTAGTAATAGACTCATATAATTGTCATATTATAAATTTTAGAATATTATTTATATTAAAATATACCCTTATTCAATGTTTTCTGATTAATCCCCAATTAAATGAAAACTCACCACTCCGCACCTCGCCGAGCGAGTGCCAAGTTTTAGAACCTCGCAAACAACTTATCAAACTAAAGCCAAGGAAGAAAAATGAGAAGGCAGAGAAAACGCAACATCGAATAGAATCACAGTTGACAAAAGAACATTATCATTTCACAACTTCACAGAAAAAAAGCGTTGACATTTCAACAAGTCAAAGACTTTTACCTAGTTGCAGCACCAGCAGCACCAGCTTCCGTTCGAAAGCAATGGGAGATAGCTACATACTTCAAAGGTAATGATGACCCAGCAAGAATGGAATTCATATGGATCCCTCCTACTGGAATCTCAGCTGTACCAATGAGACATTGTTCACTACCATCAATGGAGTATACCTGCACGAGTATACCTGCATGTATTAGTCAAAACAAAAAACACTTTGCTAATGCAAGTCTTCTTCACTATTCATGCATAGGCTTTCACACTGCTTACAGATTCGATGACTCTGAGAAAGAATTCATAATTTCAAAATTCGCTGAAACAGTTAAAGCGAAGCAAGTGTAAAAGTTGATTAAACAAGTAACAATGTAACATTCACCTAACATTAGGCTGAAGTTTCAAGATATCCGGATATTTTAATTCTGTACTTATTAAGAACTCAAATCACATCACGCAATAGTTACAGGTAGCAAACAACTGCTTTCAGATAGGGCTGGAAACGAGCCGAGCCGAGCTGAGCTTTTGTATGGCTCGGTTCGATAAGCTATTTTTTTACCTAGGCTCGAGCTCGGGCTCGAACTCGAGACGAGCTTTATATTTTGCTCAAGATCGGGCTCGTTGGTAATACTAAAGGTTTGAGCTCGGCTCGAAAGCTCGGAACATTCCCTTGGAGCTCGAAAGCTCGGACTTCAGGCTCAAAAATTACTTTACTAAATGTAAATAAAATATATATATAAATATAAATAATAATATTAACGAGCCGCTCGATAAGCTAACGAGCCGAGCACTGGATAGTTCGAGTTCGGCTCGTTAATACTATCGAGCCTTAAATCATGTTCGAGCTCGATTCGAGCTCGAACTAAAATGAGCCAGAAACGAGCTTTTATCGAGCCGAGCCCGAACAGTTCGGTTCGTTTGCAGGCCTACTTTCAGAAGTGAAGTTAGAATTTCAGAAAGGTGCAAGAGGTTTCACCCTCCTATTGAATTCCCAGAAACAAATATCATTTGAATAACGAAAACGTAAGTTCGACTAGATTTAAAAATGGAATTGCAAAATTTTTGCTAGGGCGATTAAGATAACTGGTCATCTCCCCTTTCAAGATTAATGTATAAAACGTAAATGTAGGTTGTTTGATACCATTATAGATCCCAAACATAGAAATCAGATTCTGTCCATCTGAGGATTCTGATAAAATTAATATTGTTGATAGGTTAGCATCCACAAAAGCTCTTCAAAATATAAATTAATAAGAATAAAAAAATGGAGAGTAAATGTTGAGAATCAACACATTCTTTGCAAGAGTCACCCACGCCCAAGATCACAAACCTGAGTGTTAGTTCCGCGGGGTTGAAAACCACATTTTTCCACCACAGAAGATCGCACGATTTCTGGCGTTGTAAGAGGTGTAAATCCTTTTCTCATGACTTTTGATACAGCCCAGTTTACAAGAGCCAGCTCTAACATAACTGCTTCATTCTTCAGGTAGTAGAATTTCGACCCACTCACCTGTAACAGCATTGAGCAGACATATGAATAAAATTACATGAAGTGTATTTGTTTTACTTGACGCCCTATTTCTTTAGTGGACTGGGAACTAAGTGTAAACATTAAGTGTATTAGTTTTACTAAACAATTAATTGCCCGTCTAAGTTATCATAATTTGTCATATTCTAACTGGCCTTCGGGGAAAGATGATTTGTCACCTCCACAAACACTAAACCACTGGTGGATATAATAACGAGTTTCCAATGGTTTCACCCCCGAACCCCCACCCTAACCCCAACCTTGCATGTCTATTTGATTGTAGATGACTTAATTCTTTCGGGAAAAGTGTACCTCAGCAGCAGCATCAAAATCAAATAGATCCAAGTCCTTCCCAAGCTGGACATGATCCTTTATGGAGAAGTTAAAATCTCTAGGTTTACCAACCTACAAAGGCCAGGAAAACCAAAAAAAGTCAGAGATAGATAAATAAAAAATCAACTTTAAATTAAATTAGAAGCACGAATACCAGTTTTCTCACAGAAGAACAACCTTCCCCACCCATGGGAACATCTGGATGCGTCATATTTGGCACAGATTGTGCTTCCTGTTGGAGTTCATCTGTTAGTTCAAGTAGACCTTCTTCAAGGGTAACAAGCTTATCCTTCAAATGCTTACCTGAACAATGATGCATACTTAGAATGATAGGTTGAAAGTAGATTTTGATGAATACAGAAAAGTGCAATAGGTAACCTTCTTCTATCAGTTTTTGACGCTCAGAGGGTTCCAGTTTCGCCTTCATCTTGTTTGCAACTGCATTTCTCTCTGCACGAAGCTTTTCTACTTCCTGCTATCTGTGAGAAACAATTAGCTAAAGAAACAAGCTATCACATTTTTGATCAACAATGTTTCTATTTTTTTTTACCAATTCATTGTGACTCAATGTGTTGAATGTTATTCATCCCAGAAGAAACCTTGAAAGTAAAGATAAATTTACGAGATGCATGGGGAGCGGGATGAAGGTGAACGCGATTCATCCTAGCATTTTTTTAAATTACATAATTTGATTAGTTATGACAGAATGTATAAAGTCTAAACCAATGTAGCACGGACACGGACACGGAGACACGGAAAAACTCCAAAAAGTAGGACACAGACACGGCATAGGACTAGGTAAATTAAATAATATAAATAACATATATATATATAGTAGAATCAATAGAAATTCATCACAATAGATTTAAAGGATTTCTAAAACTTGAAAATAACGTATAATCAAAATTATAATTAGTATTAGTATTTGAAAGATAAATTTTTTATTTTTATGCTAAAAAGAAAATAAAACAAATGAAACATTCAAATTTGATACATTAAAAGTTACAGCCACATCTCATAAACAAACACAGCTCATATATAGCTGTAGTACTTTTGACTTTTTGTAGGTATCGAGGCTTCTTTCTCCCCAGATATATTCTTCTTTTTTTTCCTTTCTTCCTTCGTTCGTGTCCTTCTTCTTCCCTTCTTTTCTTCTCTCCTTATTTTCTTTTCTTCCTTATTCTTTCCTTTTCTTCTTCTCATTCTTACTGGAAATATGTTGGAATCACAGGAGTCACCGGAGTTTACTCTAACATCAGCCAAAACAGTCTAATATCAGCCAAAACAGGTCAGGTCACCGACTAGTCGACTGGGTCGACCACTTCGATCCATTTCGCCCGAAATCTTTACAACAACCGAGTCGAAGACCGCGTCCGAACCGAGTCGGAGACCGTGTCCGAACCGAGTTCATCGCCGCGTCCACATAGCCACGTCACCAGGGTGCGGTCCGACCACGCGCGTCGGCGGCGAGTCCGAGTCCAAAACGCACTGGACTCGAACACTCTCCCTGTCTCGGAGAGTCCGTGCTTCGGAGGTCTAAACAATAGATTTTTCGGTTACACCCTCAGTTAGTTAACAAGTTCGAAATTCCATATAAGATAGATGATAATTTGGAAAATGCCATAAAAAGAGGAAAGGGTTGATGTATTAATGAAACATCAAATCTAACATTGTAGGCATGTAAAGCAAAGCGGTACCATGATACCATTGGTACCGGTATTCAACTCAAAGCAATTCTTAGAAATATAAAAAGAAACTCACTTTTATGATTGTCATTAGAGTGAATAAGTGGTTATTCCAATTTCCAAACGCATCCCTTGTTTATCAATCGAGATACATAGAAATTAGTTATTTTTTTATTAGCATAGCTACATGCCAACTACGAAAAATGCTCTAGTTTTGACTTCCAAAAAATCAGAAACACTAACAGACTAAAACTTGTTCGCACCAAAACTTGAATTCTAGGATAAAACCACTGACAATAAGTGGAAAAAGATTGGTTTTGTTTGGACATAAAGAAATATAGATAATTAAACAAAACAATAAGATGGGATCTAGCACAACTAGAAAAGCTGATACAAAAATATTGCGCAGCTTGACCTTAACTTCACCATAATATTTATATGTAATGATCAATGTAGTTATCAAAAGTTGAAAAACACTACTTACTGAAAATGTAAAAACTGCAACCCTGACCTTCTGAAGATTCAATAATATATCATAAAGGTGAAGAACAAGGTCGAGATTAGCATTAGAGTTGCGGTTCTTGATGTTAGCAGCAACTGCCTCCTTGTTATCCCTAATCCACTTGAAATCTATGGCTGCTTTCCAGTGGAGGGCCTTCACAACTACAAAAATCACCGTAATTCAACATTACCCCCCCCCCCCCCCCCCAAAAAAAACACAAGTTGAAAATCAATAAAGAAATAAAACTTCGAGTTCATAGGCCAATTAATATTCACACATGGAAGAAGATGAACTTTATACCTTTGTTTTCATAAGAGTTGGTGGAGACGGATGTGGCGGCGCTGGTGGTGGGTTGAAGAGCGGAGACGGCGTTTGAAGAAAGTGCTCTGGCGAGAAGCGGCAATCGGCCGCTGTAATGGTGGCAATGATGGTGATATAAAGGGTATAAAAAAGTTGTCTGAAGTCTGAGGGGTTTGCAGAGCGGCTTGAGAGTGGAAAATGGGGAGAAGTTGAGAATAAAGGATTGAAGTCCCATTGCAGCCTTCTTCTGACTGTGTTTTATCGTGCTCTTTTTTCCTCGACTTCACTGAAAATATGAAAAAGATTATGGAGTTAGCTCGGTTCTTTTGTACCGAATCAATCTGAATGGAACTGAATGGAATTGAACTGAACTGAACTGAACTGAACTGAACTGAAATATATATTAAGGGTAACTAATAATAATAATAATAATGGTAAATAATAATAGGGAGAAAACTTGTTTTGCCCTTTTACATATAGTAATATTCTTTTTCTGAGTTTAGAATAACTTTTGATCACGGGTGTCGAATTTGACATTTACTCGAATATATTCGAGTCATTTTTTATAATTTCGAGTAACATATTTTCGAGTCAACTTAAAAAAAAATACAATATTGAGGAAAGTTGGAATATATTCGGGTTACACGAATACAATGGGTGACTCGAAAAACAATTAATGAAATTCGGGTGACACGAAAATATTCGTGTAATTAATTCGGGTCACACGAAATACATCATTGCAGGAGGGAGTTCGGAGTCCGGATTACTCAACACGAATTCGTGTGACCCGAACGGCATGAATAAATTACACGAATTTCTTCGTGACCCGAATAAATTACACGAATGTATTCGAATAAATTCGTGTAATTCATTCGAGTGACACGAATACATTCGTGTAATTTATTCGGGTCACGAAGAAATTCGTGTAATTTATTCGGGTCACGAAATACATCATTGACTGAATTGCAGGAGGGAGTTCGAGTTCGGATTACTCAACACGAATTCGTGTGACCCGAAAAATTCGTGTAATTAATCGGGTCACCCGAATAAATTCGTGTAATTCATCGGGTCACATGAAATACATCGTTGACCGAATCGCAAGAGGGAGTTCGGAGTGCGGATTACTCAACACGAATTCGTGTGACCCGAACGGCATGAGTAACCGTGTTCGAGTGACACGAATACATTCGTGTAACTTATTCGGGTCACGAAGAAATTCGTGTAATTTATTCGGGTCACGAAATACATCGTTGACCGAATTGCAGGAGGGAGTTCGAGTTCGGATTACTCAACACGAATTCGTGTGACCCGAATTCGTGTAACCCGAAACTTCCATAAAATTTTGAATTATAAATATCATGCTCAGCACGCCACAACATCCATTGAATTGAACTATTTCTCAGCAATATTTTCACCTTTCTTTTCTGATATTATCTCACCGATAATTTTTTTCCTTTTTTCTCTGATTAATAATCTCGAGCTCTCTCACATCGAAGAAGAAGGATTATTTCGACTGCAAAAAATAAAAGGTATATTTATCGCTCAATTTCCAATAATGTTTATACTTGACATATCAAAAATATTCAAATACTATTTAATTGTGTAAATTTTTAGTTAATAACCTAAATTTTTTATTTTATTTGACAGATGAGTTTTTGGAAAAAAGATATAATTCGTTTTAATGGCAAGTGGCAAGATTTGGACTATCACAGTGGAGAAGAACAAATATTGCATGTGCCCGTTGGTGTGAGCTATGCAACATTAGTAGATAATGTCCACTCTATTGTTGAAGCTGATAGAACAAAACATGTTTATGTTCTATTTTCAATTGATTTTGATGGGAAAAAAAGAAAAAAGATGAAGATAAAGAATGATTCTGATATAAATTACTTGTTCCAATCTAATGTTGAGCTTGTGATTTTTATTAGCCTTCAGAATGCAACTAGCATTCCTCCAAAAGCTCCCTCATTTGGTCCACAATTTGACTTACCTGGATCCAACTCTTTTCCGGTACCGTACAATTCTAATCGTATGGATTATTTGACTGATTGGGGTTCAAGCATGCAAATTCCTCAGGATTTTGATGGTTCTCAATTTGATGGTTGCGGTCCTTCAAATAATGTATGTGATGTTGGTGGTAATTGTGGTGGTGGTAGTGCTAATGATGGTAGTGATGATGATAATAACGACATAAATATCGATGATATCGATCTCGAAGATGTCGAGGTTCAAAAACATTGTTTTGAAAATTTTTGCAAATATTGTGAGAAAAAAGGCATGTTCAACAAAAGATTGGTAAAAGAAGCGTAACTGCAACTGCAACTGAATGGAGGCGCTTTGATTTCGATCAATTAGTAGATGAAGAAGGTGCTCGGCTCCTCCCCAGGTCTGGTGGAAAATTCCAGGTAGACCTCCATATGTGTCTCCTCCTGAAGTTGATGATGATATGGACGAGAAATTTCATCCTGCAAATATACTATCTTTACAAAGAGGGTCTGTATTTCTCTCCAAAGATAGGTTGAAAAACACTGTTGGGCGATATCATTTGGAAAAGAAGTTTGACTATCGTATTCTAAAATCTGATAAGCAGCGCTATTCTGCCGTTTATACAGATAAAACCTGTATTTTTTGTTGAGAGCCTCCGGGAGGGGTGGATTTTGGAGAGTGCACTTACTGAACGAGCATACGTGTCATTTTGACCCAAATCGCAAGGCACCTAAGCAGTTGCCTTCTAAGATGCTCGGTGAATACATGTCCGACAAACTATTAGTGGAAGGACAGATTATGACTCCGAAGCTAGTGCAGGCTCAACTTAAGAATGACTATTGTTTGACAGTCTGTTATGGCTTGGCATTGAGCATTCGCAACCATGCTATCTCGGTGATATATGGAGACCATCAGGATTCTTTCAGAATGATCCCATCGTACTTGCATATGTTGGAGGTGACGAATCCAGGTACCATAACTGATTATGTGGTTGATGCAAATACTGGAAAATTTAAATACATGTTTTATGCTTTGGGGGCTTCGGTATCTGGATTTCGTTATGCTAGACCAATTATTGTTGTTGATGGGACACACCTTCGGGGTAAGTATCGAGGAATATTATTTGTTGTTGTTACAAAAGATGGTAACAATCAGATATTTCCACTTGCTTTTGGAGTTGGCGACGTTGAATGCGATGAGTCGTGGAAGTATTTCATGTACAAATTGAAAGAGGCCTTTGGTTGTCCAAGGGACCTCTTGATTGTTTCAGACGGGCACAAATCCATAGCAAATGCTATAAGAGAGGTATTCCCACTTGCGCATCACGAGTTATGTTGTTACCACGTTCAGAAGCATTTGGTTAAGTATGGTCAACATGTGGTTGCAATCTTCAATGCGACAGCTTACAACTATCGTATTGAGGACTATAATAGGCATATGGAAAGTTTAGAAATAGCATGTCCAGCTGCAGCTACCTACTTGAAAGAAACTGTCGGTGAAAATAAATGGGCTCGTGTGAAGTGCCCAGTCCGGCGATTCGAGGTTATGAATTCAAATGCCGTTGAAAGCATGAACAACCGTCTTCTATGGGCTAGAAGGCTGCCCGTTTCTGCACTTCTCGAGGTATGTCGAACCGTGGTAGAAGAATGGATATCAGATCGACATAAAAATGCAAATGAGTGTCCTGGACCTTTAACGTATCATGCATACGAGATATTGATGAAGACGGTCGGAGCTGGATCGAATATGAACGTTCAATTTCTTAGTGATGGGGTGTTCAAGGTGACCTCTAACAGGAAAAATTATTTTGTGGACTTGAGAGTGCAAAAATGCATTTGTATGATGTTCCAGCATGATATGATCTCGTGCAATCATGCCGCTGCAGCTATAAGGTACCTAAATCACGACCAAACTGTGTATATACATGATTACTATAAAGTGTCCACGCTTCGCCAAATGTGGGGACGGTCTGTGATTCCAGTACCTCACCCAAGTGATTGGTTCATTCCTGCTAACATCAAGGTAAAAGTTTGTGAACCACCAGACAATCCGAGGCAGGCAGGGCGACCAAAAGAAAGGAGACACACATCAGGGATTGAGTCCTCGACTCATACCCGTAAAGTTCAAACATGCCTTAGATGCGGAGGCACAGGGCACAATAGAAAGATTTGCACTGCAGTTATTCCCCAACTATTTGAGGATTTCACAATGCAACCAACTCCGTCTAAAAAGGGACGTGCAAAAAAAAAAGTGTAGTATATGTCATTCTGTTGACCACACTGCTCCAAAATGTCCAACTAAGCATCGTTTCGACCTAAATGAACCCCCAGTGTAAAATTAGTTACATTTATTTAAAGTATTTATATGAATCAATTACGTTTTATTTGAACCGATTAAGTTTAATTTCATATTGATTAAGTTTAATTTCAAATTGGTTAGGTTCAATTTCAAATTGGTTAGGTTCAATTTCAAATCGGTTAGGTTCAATTTGAACAGATTATGTTCAATTTCAATCGACTAAGTTCAAATTTCAAATTGATTAAGTTAAAATTGAATCAATTACGTTTTATTTGAATCGATTAAGTTTAATTTCAAATTGATTAAGTTTAATTTCAAATTGGTTAGGTTCAATTTCAAATTGGTTAGGTTCAATTTCAAATCAGTTAGGTTCAATTTGAACAGATTATGTTCAATTTCAATCGATTAAGTTCAAATTTCAAATCGATTAAGTTTAATTTCAAATTGATTAAGTTTAATTTCAAATTGATTAAGTTTAATTTCAAATTGGTTAGGTTCAATTTCAAATTGGTTAGGTTCAATTTCAAATCGGTTAGGTTCAATTTCAAATCGGTTAGGTTCAATTTGAACAGATTATGTTCAATTTCAATCGACTAAGTTCAAATTTCAAATTGATTAAGTTAAAATTGAATCAATTACGTTTTATTTGAACCGATTAAGTTTAATTTCAAATTGATTAAGTTTAATTTCAAATTGATTAAGTTTAATTTCAAATTGGTTAGGTTCAATTTCAAATTGGTTAGGTTCAATTTCAAATCGGTTAGGTTCAATTTGAACAGATTATGTTCAATTTCAATCGACTAAGTTCAAATTTCATATTGATTAAGTTTAATTTCAAATTGATTAAGTTTAATTTCAAATTGATTAAGTTTAATTTCAAATTGATTACGTTTAATTTGATACACAATAATCATTATAAAAACGAAATCAGTATTTACATCATCGCTAATCCTATCACTAATCTCTATCATCCCACCGTATAAATAAACTAGTGGGATCACACACTACAGTATCTATATCATCGCTAAACCTCCATATAGATCGGTCCATACGTCCTCTAAATGCATAAATATCCGCCTCGGTCTTTCCATGAGAGAAAGACTGCTGAACGAGAGACTCTATAGTCCGTATAGAATACGCACCACAAGAGGTCGAGTCATCCTGTGCATAGCATAAATCCTTCCTCGCTGTAGCAACTCGAAATGGAGTCACCGGGGTGATATCAGGGCGGCGCTCATAAAATCCAGAACGTTGTAAACTGGTAGGAATTAAGCGACATATACCCGATGCCTGCCGCGATCTCAACTTCCAATATGCATCGTGTTCCTGCGCCAGAGAATCGTGCATGATGATGATACCCTCCTCGAGTATAATGCGGAGAACAACCCAATGTCCGCTCGAGGACTCCGGAGACGTATTCCAGATGGTCAACACCTGGATTGTTCAAAAAGTACATTGTCAGCACAATATCACATGAATAACTAATACAAATAAATAACAAAACATGCAATAAATTATCACCTCGCGTAACTCCCACCATGAGCGATGATCGCCCCAAAATGGTCTCAGACCGTGAACGTGGCTGATCAAGAAATCGAGATCATCACCGTCAATACTCAATGAACCGCCTCTCCTATTGGAGTTATTCCATACATTGATACACGTAGCCTAATATAAAATAATTTTGTGAGTAACGAAGCACTCAATTAATTTGGAATAAATTTATTAATATTTTTCATTACCAAGAAGCTCGTATGAACCAAAACCCTATGAGCCGCCCAATCATCGAGCCATCGCACGCCAACAAATCCGGGATCAAACTGTAGGATCCCCATATATGCATCCAGATGCTGGATATCATTTAAATGTCAAATAATTTAAACATTTTCAATAACTACACGTTTCAATAAGAGATTACCTACATATAAATTGAAAGACTTACTTCTGCATCTATCAATCTGGATCCATCCTGTAGCATCAAAAACCAGGAGGCACTAGCTCCGATTGCAGCACCAACATTGACACTACAATTTATTTTTTGTTTAAGTACGGACAATTTTAGTAAATAATATTGAATTTACAATTTAACTCACCTCTCGCCGCTGTCCAACCACCTGTTATACGCGTCCTCATCCAAGTCCTTCCTCTTCCGAACTACAGTGGTCGAGAAGGGGGAATGCGGTATGTATGACCTATACTGCAGTCTAGGCACATCACACGCATCTGCTCGAATAGAAATAAGAGAGTACTCAAGCGGGATAGAGCTCAGATCCGCAGTAGAAGAGGATGGTCGAGACCTAGGGGCAATCTCTGGTGGTGTCATCAACGTCTCAGCAGGAAGAACCGGGGGGGGGGGGGGGGGTAACTGTCGGGACCGAGGCTCCATCAGCATGATGATCGAGACTCGCAGTGCGCTCTACCGGGATCGAGGCTCCATCAGCATGATGATCGAGACTCGCAGTGCGCTCTACCGGGACCGAGGCTCCATCAGCATGATGATCGAGACTCGCAGTGCGCTCTACCGGGACCAAGGCTCTATCAGAATGAGTACCGAGACTCGAAGTGTGCTCTACCGGGACTGATGCTCCGCCGGGGCTAGGGACACCCACAGTCTGCTCGGCGGGAGACGACGCTCCATCCACACGAGTCTCTGTCTGAAACGATGATCCGCCAGCATCGGGGACTCTCTCAGTCTGCTTGGGGGGAATAGACGCTCCATCAAATCGAGACTCTGTCAGAATCGAGGCATGAGAAGGAAAATCGCGCATAAGATCATTAATACATCCAAAGTCCCATGCCGGCGTATCAAGAGGAGCAGACTGGCCCACTACCTCATCAATATGTCGACATAACTTGCCCACTGCATCATCAACATATCGACGCATCTGCTCGACCGATGAATCCATATATGCACGCATATGGGTGAAAAGAGTATCAAAATCAGTAATCGGCGCAGTCTCCTGAGTACCCCGTGCTGAAGAAGATGCAATCTGGTGCGGATCCCGTATCAGAGAACTATGGGGTGGCAAATCAGTATGCACAGGCTCACGAGGCTCTGCTGATGACTCACGTCCATGAGTAAGATATACAGGGTCAGAAATAACTAGGGGTGAAAACTGGGCGGATATTTCCCGCCCGATCCGTAGTCGTATCCGATCGGGATCGAATTCGGGATGAAAAATAGGTATCCGGTCGGATTCGGATACGGATCCGGATAGTTGAATTCGGATACGGGTTCGAATTCGGATAATGCAATATCCGCCCGTATTCGAGTTTTCCGGATATTATCCGGATACCAATCCGGATAATAAATCCGGATACCAATCTGGATAATAAATCTGGATATCCATATTTTTAAATTTTAAATATACTTTATTTTATATATATATATATATAACACTTTTGGACTTCAGTGTAATGAATTTTCAAGCTTTCAAGAAAAAAATATTTTTTCAAAAAAAAGTATTTTCTGGAAAAATATATTATTTTTCGAAAAAAATTATTTTCTAGGAAAAAAATTATCTTTTGAAAAAAACATTATTTATGGAAATTTTTTATTTCTTGAAAAAAATTAAAAAATATTTTCTGGAGAAAAATTATTTTTTGGCAAAAAATATTTTTTCGAAAAAAATTATTTTATGGAAAAAATAAAATTAGTTTCTGGATTTTTATATTTTTTGAAAAAATAAAAAAAATACTTTTTGCGAAAAATAAAAAAAAACTATATTTCGAAAAAAAAATATTTTCTGAAAAAAATATTTTTTAAAAGAAATGTATTAGCCAAACACTTTAATACTAACTTATAAGCTATTTGTTTCATATGAAATGCATTTTTAAAAGAAATGTTCTATTCAACTAAATAGAGGGGCAATTATATATATTATAATAATTGTTAAAAACAATTAAATTACCACTTAGTCTTTGCTAAGTATGGAGCTTATGTTTTTTATGGGAGAGATTGAATAAGTAAAAATGAGGGAACCCTGTTATGAAACGATTTTTAAAAAAATTACTATAGTTTGCATTAGAACTTTTATGAAATATTGTGTAGGTAGTTTTTTTATATGCTGCAATCACTTCCAAACGATTTTTGTATGACACGTATTATCCGATTATATTTATTCGAATCCGGCCCGAATCCGTCCTGTATCCGTCCCGTGTCCGTATCCCGAATAATCCGAATTCGTATCCGTATCCGGCCTTCCCGTATCCGACTCCGAATCCGAGAGAAAAATATGGGTTAGGATACGGGAAGAGCACTATCCGCCCGTATCCGATCCGTTTTCACCCCTAGAAATAACTAGACCAGATGTCCGCTGCCGGACAATACGCTCTCCGGCTAGATCACCGACAGAAGCATCACCATCACGAGCCCTCCCCTTCCCCCCACCCTTCTTGCATAGGGCCATCCTGTCCGTATACTGCACCCGCTCGCTGGCAGCATCACTAATGGACTGCATATACAGCTCCTGCTCCTCCTCTGGTGTCGGAGATAACACCTCAAAACAATCAACCTAAATACAATTCAATGATTCATTTTCAGTAATTATTACCTTAAATATCTACAAAAGTCTTTACGTATTGAAAACCTATAATTGATTACTTCATCATCGAAGATTGTGGTAAAATCAACATGACCCAGCTTCTTCAACTTCCAACGTGTACAACGAGGTTGCTGGATGAAAGAAGCTCCGAGCATGGTCCCACATTTGGAGCCTAATGAAGGTATAGCCTCGCAAGCCCATATCTGAAAACAATAATTGAATCCCAACATAAGAAACAATAACAATATTTATTCTGAGTTTGTGTATATAATTAAGTTAATGAATGCGAGGACGTACCATAATAGCGTATATGTTATCATAAAAATGGTAACTCGGATCCAGATCAGCGGGGACCTCAGTGGGAACATCGCTCAAATACGTAACCAAAATCTGATGTGAATATAAGCCCCATGGAAAGCTCTCCCACCGAGTCTGGTCCTCAACCAACGTCCACAACCACCGGTCAGCAATACGCTTGCCACCATCCACACCAAATATCAAATAGCAGACACACAACACCTTAGCGACCTTCAGCGCATCACCGGGATGCTCTCTAAAATATCCAACAGCAAATCGATCACGAATACGGTCTAACATCTGCCCCCCATGACTGAGCAACGGATACCGATCGTACACGCTCCCCTCCGGTGGAACATCGTCCCCGTGTACATCAAAGTCGGAGTCTCCGAATCGCAAGCTGGTGACTAACGCATACTCATATATAGAAAATCGAATAAATCGATGACCGAGCCTAAACCAAAACTCATCGGCCTGTGCATCCGATCTAATCACCTCGTTCGAGAACAAGGCATGCAATGCGGCATTAGATACAAACCCCCCCACTCCTCCCGGACGAAGTGTCCAAGACACGACTCCCTAAACTCCCTAATAGTGTCATCACCTACACTCCGTAGCTCAGCAACAATCGTCTTAACAATCCCTAACCTAACATACCCATTTATGGAGCATTTTGAACCTCGCATATTTGGCCTCTTCCAAACAACCTGCCGATTCAAATTTATCTTAATTTTAGCTTCATGCGGGTGTATTGAGGTAATATGTAATCGGGAAAAAGTAAGTGGACAATTCGAGTAACAGTGGCATTTCTTCGATTTATTTCCATCGAGTTATTCTAATTCAACTTGAGACATCCTATTCAATTTCAATCATCTAATGCAATTCGAGACATTCTAATATAATCCGAGTCATCCTAATTCTAGTAGTTTTATGTCAATTCGAATAATCATAAATCAATTTGCGCCGTTCTAATTGTGGAAGGACATTAGTCCAATTTGAGTAACTTATAAACTATATTCGAGTAAGACAAATAAAAAAACGAAATAAACTAACACTAGTGCATAATTGACCTAAGGTAACATATGTATGGTAACACTTTCTGAAATTCAAGTTTATCGAATATTTAAGTAACACCTTGGTAACACTTAATCAATAGGTAACACTTAATGTATCACTTTTTTTATTAGTAACATTTTGAAGCAACACTTTTTTAATTGAGTAACACTTTGAAGTAACACTTTAAAATAATTAGCACTTGTAGTAACACTTTAGGTATCACTTAGGGGCTGTTTACTTATGACTTAATCAGCTTAATGGGTAAAATATCTTATAAAACGTGTTTACATATGACTTAATCGCTCAGTTACTGTCTTAATCTCTCAGTTGCCTGACCCCCTTGTCCCCGTATAGAAGCCAAAAAGTCAAAGGCTACCCCTTTGCCCTTTCACGCTCAGGTTTCCAACTTTCCCATTCGCAAGCCCTAATCAGACGCAAGAATAAGAACGAAGTTATCCGGACCATCGCCTCCGATCGCATTATTCACCAACGACGGTATGTTTCTCCTTCCCCCTCCATTTTTTCCTCACGTCTCAACCCTAGCCGCTCCTGGATTTGCTTGCATCTGCGGTCAGGTATCCCCTTTTCCAATAGCTTTGTGTTCCTATATCCAGCATCTCGGGTTTCCCCTTTTCCAATTTGTCCGTCGGTGTTGGTTCCCGCCTGTGCTTGACATTGTTCAAATCTATGTTTCTGGTTAGTTGGAAGAATCGACTTTCTACGATATGTTTAATTTACTTTTGATTTTTGATTGATGGATTGTTTCCTTCATAGGTGTTCATGAATTTGGATGTGTTTGTTGAAACCTTGTAGCTGGAAATCTTGATGAAGAAAAAGCAGACTTCAATTTTGGTATTATTCATGCATTTGATGTGTGATTCTTTCATGTTTTTTCAAGCAGTGCTTCAATCTGTATTTTGTCTTTGTTTCATGTTTTTTCATGTGATTCCATATTAGACGCCAAATTCATTGAATTTACTTGTTGTGAGTTTGGTTCAATCTGGAATGAACAAGCAGTGCTATCCAAACTTGATCTCATACATCATCGTCATCGTCGTGTTCAACCGACATGTCTAATATCTTAGATATATCCCAGTGGAATCCCGTAACTATAACTTATAAGATAAATTTTGCATGAATTTGATTGCATAGGTAATAACTTATAAATGTCATGTAAATTGAGGTTTAACACTTTTCTGTTTCTGTCAAATGTTCTTTTAGTGGTGATGGATGGAATAGAGGTCAAGATGAGGTAAGCACACGTGAGGTAGCTGAATGATGCATCTAGAAATCATACTAAAATTTGGAGCTTGATCCAGCACCAAAGCACCCTGATTCTTTTTTAAGTTGTTTCAGGGACGGATTTCTTTATACCTTCTAGGTCTTGGTCCGTCGGGAGAATGGCAGTTATTGCGCCAACAATTTGTTGGCAGTAAGTCTAACAGATGTTTACTTTCTTGGACAGGGAAAGTAGTACATTTGCATGACTTGATTAGTAATCTTAAGATTGTAATTCTTGTGGAAAACACATGTGGAACAAGGTAATTTGCGGTGACATACTATTTAGTAATGTAAGCGGTAAAAGTATTCATGCAAGTGCAACAATATCTATATTTTGACACTTACAAGTCCATTAGACATGAAAATACCGGTTTCTAGAGAAAAATAGGGGTTTATTTCTTGTGAGGAGCTCGATGCGGGTAGTTAAAATTTATTAGTGATTCATTTCGGTTTCCTTTTTGCTTCGTTTTTCTTCATCTATATGGCTTCGCTTGTCTTCATCTATGTGGCTTCGTTTTTATTCAAAATGGACAGAATTTGATAGGAATTTTTGTGGGATCGAGTCTTTGTTTTTTCTTCAAAAGGGATGATTTGTGTGGAAAATATTTGTGGGATTTATGTGCTTATTTTATCCTAAAAATGGATAGATTTTTAGGTATGGAACAATCCGGGAATCACACCAACACAAGATAATTAGGACAGAAAAATGGTGCGTCGAATTGGGAAAGAAAAAATGTTTTGCTGACTGTTAGAAAGGGAAATGACCTTAAAAAAGATACGAAAACATAAAAGGAAAATAGAGCAAATAAAAATAGAAATACAAAATTGTTGAGAAGTTAATTACTCCCTCCGTCCACCAAAACTGTATCACAATTGACTTAAATACGAAGTGTTGAGAAGTTAATTACTTTTAGTCATTGAACTATGTTTTATGGTACATTGATTCTGGTTATAATAGAGCCTACTTTGAAAGCGAAATTTGATTTGGATACAACTTAAGCTCAATTTGATGAATTTAGAACTACGGACGAGAATCATTCATTCAATGTCTACTTAAAGTTGAGATCGTTTGGTTGGTTATGTTTGGTGCTCACTTGCTTACCATTTGATCTCGGAGCGTGAATCACTTTATGCAAGTTGGATTAAGTTCCTCCAAGTGAGATTTGATATGTGTGATGCATTTTTAGCAGAATCTTTGGGGAAAATGGGTTTAATCACATGTTCTATTATATTGGTAAAAAAGTTGCTTGATGATTTTGGTGTATCACTACTTGCTGAGTTGTTTTGTTGTGTAGACATCTAGAAACAACTACTGTTATATAGGCTAACTAAACTTGTATTTTTGTATTTATTAGGATTTGATGGGCATATGGGAGAAAATTCATTTGCATGTAGCTTGTACATTTATTAACCATTGTATATCGTTTTTGATTCCTGCTAATTCGATCACCCAATTCACCAGTAGGATAGATAATTCACTTTAGCGACGGCTAAAAATCAAATGTTGTCGTTATTGCTTTTAGAGTTGCAAGTATCTCGGTGCTAGATATTGGGGACTGCAGTATGTCACTGCTTGTAGTATGACTAAAAAACAAATGTTATTGCTATTGGCGACGTCATTCCCACTAATATTTCTTTGCCATTTGGTTGAACTGATTTGGCATTGATTAGTAGCGACGACATGTCGTCGCTAGTAGTGTGGTCATTTTAGTAGTGTGATTTAAAGTTCTGTACCTTGAAATTTTTTCATTATTTATTTACATGTAGTTTGAGAATAGTTTGTAAATTTTGATTACCTTTCTTTGATTTCACGTTTTCGGCATGTGAGAGTACATTTCTTAATGTGTTTCTTTCATGTATCTCTACTTAAATTTGGTGCATAATATGTTATCTGATGGGAACTCTGGAGCTACTTTTATTTTATTATTTATTTATTTTACCTTATTCTTATTGTAGGATGATGAAGATGATGTATTAGGGTAGCAAGAACTGATGAAGTTTCGAGAAACATGCATGGATAGGACGTTGAAATTGAAGATGAAGAAACAAATAAATGTTCTTTTAGAGATTATGTTTATTTAGGAAGAGATATATTATATGATTGGATTTTTGGGTTAATTATTTTTTGTTTTGAACACAATATAGTGTGTTTCAATTGATGAATACTACTTTGTGGCTCATTTTTTATGATGACAGTTGAATATCAATAATATCTGTAATATCCGGGGATAATTTTTTTTTTTTTTTTCGTGTTACTGTTGAGTTGTACGTATTCATTTGGAATTGTACAAGTGTTGTTGTTTTGGACTGATACAATGTATATTGTATTGGAATATTTCGGGATCGAAATATTATACTTGTCGTCGGGTTAGTTTCGTCGTTTGAATGTTGGTTGGTGAGTTTGGATTTTTGGCTAAGTACACTAGCCTTAACGTACGCTATATGTGTAGACTTACGTACGTTAAGGGTTGAGTATTACGTACGTTATGCCAGTAAGGTTACGTACGTAAGGCTTGGTAGGTGGCAAGAACCTTCCTCGTAGTCACTTTCGGCCGGTGGGTCCCGAGCATCTTCCGATCGGATCTCACTATTGCAGTCAACGGACCCTTACGTACGTTAAGAGGTGATCTCTACGTACGTAATATAGGTCTTGTTAACGTACGTAATAAGTCCTTATTTAAATGCGTTAAGGCCTTCGTATTTTAGTCGATTAGTTACGGATTTTCATTAAATGCGTTAATGTCTTAGTATAGCGTCGTAATGCCTCTTACGTGCGTTAACCATAAGTGTATAACGTCGTAGCAATTAATCGATCTATTTATCTTGGTTTCATCTTTCATTTCCTCACGAACCAAAACACATTTCCTCTCCCTAGAATCGTCCATTTGGACTTGTTATTAATGTTTAGCCTCTTCCAACTCGATCTTGATCATCCTAGCTTGGATTGAAGCTTGAAGTTGGAAGCTTGTTGATGCTCCTTTGGTGTTTGGAGGCTTCTTCTTGTTCTTCTTTGGTAAGTTCCCTCAATCTCTTGTTCTTCAGTGATTTTCGAGTTTTGTTGTTGTTTTCTTCGGGTATTGTTTGATTAATGGAGTATATCATGATTCTTCATGGTTTTGATAAACCTTTGATGAAGAACATGATGGTATTGCTTGAGTTGGATTATGTTCTTGATGTTTTAGATTGTTTGGAGGTTTTAATCATGTCTAGGAAAGATTATGTTAAGATTGTTATATGATTAACATAGTCTTGAGATGATCATTATTGTTGGTGGTGTTCTTGTAAGATTTTAACCATTTTAGTAAGGATTTATGATGATCGAGGAGGTGATTATCATAATTTGAAAATGGTTGAGTCAATCTTATGGTTTAATCCGAATTCATGAGGTTATGATGAAGGAATTTTATTTCAAACATCATGGTTATTGAGTTGATGATATTCTTGGGGTGATAATGATAATATTGATAATATTATCATTGTAGGAGGATCAATTTGATGATATTGGTGATATTATCACTTTGAGATGTTTGTTTTGATGATTGTTCTTAAATGAATCTTGTTGAATGGATTTCACAAGTGTTAAGAACGTAATGATCATGTTAATTGATCATCGAGGTGTTGGAGAACGTTAGAATTCATAGTTGAGAACTATGATATTCGTTCGTGTGGTGTGATCGATTCGTGTTTGAATCGGGCTTTATCATTGTCGTTGTTTTCTATTGATTTTGTGTTTTTGAATGAATCGTTTTCATTCAAGGTTGTTCGAGTGTTTGTCATCGTCGGGAGCGCCGTTAAATCGTTTCGTGCCAGGACGTTGATCGTGGAAGGACCTTCTCGCCTTCGGTTTGAGGCAAGTTTTATACTTGTACTGGTCAATGAGATTAATGTTATCATATATGTGTATGAATGTGTTGTATCATTTCGAGACATAGTCTCTTCGTGATTTATTGATATTTGGGGATTGTTTGATACAATACCCTTCGGTGATTTTACCAGTTGTGATTGTTATTCGTTAACGGCCGGTTTAAGGCATTGAGATTCTTGTTGTCGATAGCCGGTTCGCGGTATCGATGTATCGATTATTATTGTTGACGCTAATGTCGTTCTGAGGCATCGTTGAATCGTTATTATCGAATTGAAACTATTACTATGATGTTGCATTGGCCGATTGAAGGCGTTTGATATATTCGTTATCATATCTGTTTCGGTGGTCGGTTTAGAACGCCGGGATATCTACTCTACCTTATCATTGGTTATCGATTAACCGTTCTGAGGTAATCAATGTATTTAATTGGGATTATCGAAGATAATTCCCATCCGTTGTATCATTGGTTATCGATTAACCGTTCTGAGGTAATCGATGTATTTAGTTGGGATTATCGAAGATAATTCCCATCCGTTGTATCATTGGTTATCGATTAACCGTTTTGAGGTAATCGATGTATTTAATTGGGATTATCGAAGATAATTCCCATCCGTTGTATCATTGGTTATCGATTAACCGTTACGAGTGTCGATGTATTTAATGGGATTATCGAAGATAATTCCCATCCGTTGTATCATTGGTTATCGGTTGATCGTTCTAAGGCAATCGACATATTTAATTGGGATTATCGAAGATAATTCCCATCCGTTGTGTCATCGTTATCGATTGACCGTTCTGAGGTAATCGATGTATTAAATTGGGACTGTCAAGGATAGTTTCCATCCGTTGAGTTGTTGTGATCGATTAGCCATTCCAAGGCAGTCGAGGTATTTTGTTTTGGGACCGCCGTGGACGGTGCCCATCCATGAGTTGTTGTCGTGTTGGCCGACTCAAGGCAGCACGCTATTATTCTTGTGAATTTGGTAGTTTTGGGATCGTTACTATTGTGATTGATTGCGTTTTGGAGGCTAGTCTCGGCTAGTGCTCGATGGGTAAGTTTGGGGCTTGAACCTTCGCGGTTGGTTTCCCAACACCTACGATTGATGAGTCACGATCCAGGTGATCTCATTATGGGTAAGTCGGGGCTTGAACCTTCGCGGTTGGTTTCCCGGCACTGCGGTCAGGCGGTCATCGTTGGATGACCTCATTGTGATACGGCCGTGCGTGGCCGGCCCTCATTGTGATACGGCCGTGCGTGGCCGGCCCTCATTGTGATACGGCCGTGCCGTGGCCCGGCCCTCATTGTGATACGGCCGTGCGTGGCCGGCCCTCATTGTGATACGGCCGTGCGTGGCCAGCCCTCATTGTGATCGGCTTCGTGCGGTGGCCGGCCCTCATTGTGATACGGCTTGCGCCGTGGCCCGGCCCTCATTATTCTGACTTGGGCTGTTTTGGCTTCGGGCCATTGTGGTGATTGACTTGGTGAATGACATTCAGGGTATTATGATGATAAACGGCTTCAGGCTGTTTGGCTATTAAGGCCATTGTGATGTATCGGTATTCCTGTCGGAGCCTTCGGGCATTGTGATTCGTATCTATTTCAGTGTTTGGCTTGGGTTACCTTTGGGTGATGTATTATTGTGCTCAGTATTGATGATTCGCCGTTGGGCACTTGTGTTCTAACCTGTTGAGCAGGTATCGATCGGATGCCATGGGCATAGTATTCCACGAATGCTCGATTCTTACTTTGGTTTGTGAGCATCTCGTATTACCATTACTATACTATTCATTCTGCTCTTTGGATGCATATCATGTTGTATATGTATTTGATATTCATTATCTGGATGATTGACCCCGTGGGGGCGGAACATGTTTTCATGTTTTAGGTACTTGCGAGGAGAGAGTTGAGACACAGGGGCATGACGATGGCGACGAGGCATTCGAGCGATACTAGTCCGAGATGTTTTGGTGTTCATGTCGATCGGGCGGTTGGAGTACTCCGGTTTTGTCGATTATTATCATTTTGTATTATCAGAGCAAGGCTCGTGGATGTCGTTGTATTTTATTTGGGTCATGTAGGCCCACTGTTGTCATTGAAATTCCATATCGGAATATTATGTTGGATGTCGGTGTAGGGATTGTGATTCCCCTTTTGGTCGATTAGTTGTATTTTTGGTCGTGTTAGCTTTGGTGGATCTCTGGTGTGGGGTCCACGACTCGTAATAACTTGATAGGATTTGGGGGTGTTACAGAAGATGGTATCGGAGAATTGGGTTGTGAGATACCCTGATATGTGAGTTATGTGGCTCTACCGACGCGGAGTAGTGGGGCTGTCAGGTTATGACAATCTGGACAGTCGGGTTTTGTGAGTCGTGATAGTTGAGCGACTGTATGAGTCTTTTTTTCATCGAGTCGTCGTCAGTGAAGACTAGTATCGCAAGACCTCGAAGCTTCGTATGACCTGTGTAAGGACTCAATTCTCTTGTATGTTCATACATTCAATATGCCATTGATTAGGCATGTTTTGTTTAAATCTGTATGTAACATTGTGTTACGACCCATTCATGATTAATTTCTTTGGAGCGTGTCGGCCCAGTATTCGCTATAATTAGCATACATGAAGTGATTGTTTATTTGTTGAGTATGTATATTCATGTTTGGCTAATGACTTAGCATTGTGGATTGGCCGTTGAGGCATATTTGAGCTTTGTTCATGATCGAACGCTATTCTTTCAGTATGGAAAGAGGAATCCGAGGACGTAGCAGAGGGGGTAAAGGCTACAGAGTAGGCCGGAACCCAGAACCTCATGTTTATACGCGTACGGGTGCCGATATGGATCAGAATTCAGCCGGAGATGTGACTTATGCGACCGGTTCCCCTTCGGAACGTCATACTCGAGGAGTCAATCAGACTGAGAGTGATCACATCGACCTTTACTTGCTTATGAGGGGCATGATGACCCAGATGACTCAGATGACGCAGATAATGGAAACCATGCAGACCTCGATGGTTCATGGTACACAGCAGCAGGGACTCCAGGTGCCGTTCTATGGACAGGCCAGGAGAGTGAGTCAAATTATCGGCGACATCTCTCGCCAGAGGCCACCTATTTTTGAGGGTTCGTCGGAACCAGCTGATATTGTTCATTGGCTTGAACATTTTGATAAACTCTTCGACATGGTTCAGTGTCCGGAAGAGAGTAAGGTGGCAGTAGCGGCTTATTATTTGAGTAAAGGCGCTTATTCTTGGTGGCTTTCTGTGAAACCCACCGATCGTGATTGTGCTTGGAGCGAGTTTAAGACTCTCATGTTAGAGAGATATTATCCGGCTCCACTTCGTGAAGCCAAGCTGTCAGAGGTTTTGAACCCGAATCCGAGGACGAGGGTGTTATTGTTATTACGGAGAAGTTTCGGGGACTCCTTCGGTTTGCTTCATCATTATCCATACCGAGGCGGATAAGATCGTATTTTAGCAAGAGGCTGAACCCGCGATTGAGGATGCGATTGTTCAACCATAATTGCAATTCACTTGGTGAATTCATCGAGAAGGATCTTGGAGCAGAGCTTTTGATCAAGGAGCTTGCTCGGAAGAACCCTTGATTTCTTAGGTGAGAAGACCGGGATGCCGGTTCGTTCGTAAGGACATCGGGCCCGACGTCCGTGAGGTCGTCTTCTAGTCGTCTTCGTCCGGGAAATCATCTTCTTCTCGCGACGAGTTCGACCGTTGTTTGCTTTAATTGTGATTCGGGGCACGTTAGCACCCGTTGTCTTGTGCCGACTATTGTTTGTTTTACGTGTGGAAGCCGGGACACCTTCAGAAATACTGCAGGAGTTCTAGTGTCATTAGATCTCAAGGAAGCTCACGGGCCTCGAGAGATTTTGTTGCTTCAGTCCGTACTCCATCCAAGGGGTCATATCGGGCTTCGGGAGCCAGAGGTATGGACGCTCGAGGAGGAGCGGCGAGCTCAGGTTTGGGTCTTCCTCGAGTCGATGAGATCGATGAGTTCGATGACCCGGAGGGTGTTGATTTCGGATACATTTGAGATGTGGTCTTGATTTGTATTTTCCTTGTTTTTCGGACTGATGTTTTGACTCAGTCTGTATTGTAGTATTGTGGTTGTGAACCACTTATTATTGATCTATCTTGTTATGATAGCTTTTGAGAATCTTGAGATTTGACGTCGTCTGATGCGTTATTCTTTCCTTTCGGTATTATACCCAATATTTTGTGGTGATACGAGTAAACGTTCATTGTGATTCGAGACGTCAAGTTGCGAGGACTTGAGTGTGCATTTGATATGGTCCTGAGGACTATTTGTGCGTTGTTATTTTCTTTTGTGTCGTAAGTCAGTGATTGCTTTGGCGTCCGATGCTGATGAGAACGGGGGAGTGTACACCGATGATTGTAGACATGTGTAATCGGCGGCACCCGCGGGGTGTGTACGCCGGTGTTACGAGTCATGCGGTTGGTACGACTTCCTGGCTGGTCTCTAGCGGGAGAGTTATGTTTCGGCTGATCTCGCAGTTGGTTGAGTGTTTTTATCCCTTGTTTTCGCCGTGTTCGGGCAGAGGAGACGCGGGAACCCGTGGGGTTGGCCCGATTATTCAGGCGAAGTGGTTCGCAGTGAGGAGTATTCCTGGAGATGTTGTCTTCTTATCCTGATGGATAGTTCGTACCCCGTGTTTTTGCACCCTGAGTTTCGGGGACGAAACTCTTTTTTAAGGGGGGGAGTATGTAATATCCGGGGATAATTTTTTTTTTTTCGTGTTACTGTTGAGTTGTACATATTCATTTAGAATTGTACAAGTGTTGTTGTTTTGGACTGATACAATGTATATTGTATTGGAATATTTCGGGATCGAAATATTATACTTGTCGTCGGGTTAGTTTCGTCGTTTGAATGTTGGTTGGTGAGTTTGGATTTTTGGCTAAGTACACTAGCCTTAACGTACGCTATATGTGTAGACTTACGTACGTTAAGGGTTGAGTATTACGTACGTTATGCCTGTAAGGTTACGTACGTAAGGCTTGGTAGGTGGCAGGAACCTTCCTCGTAGTCACTTTCGGCCGGTGGGTCCCGAGCATCTTCCGATCGGATCTCACTATTGCGACGGCGGACCTTACGTGCGTTAAGAGGTGATCTCTACGCACGTAATATAGGTCTTGTTAACGTCGTAATAAGTCCTTATTTACGACGTTAAGGCCTTCGTATTTTAGTCGATTAGTTCTGGATTTTTCATTACGTACGTTAATGTCTTAGTATAGCGTACGTAATGCCTCTTACGTACGTTAACCATAAGTGTATAACGTACGTAACGAATTGGTCAGTCTATTTATCTTGGTTTCATCCTTCATTTCCTCACGAACCAAAACACATTTCCTCTCCCTAGAATCGTCCATTTGGACTTGTTATTAATGTTTAACCTCTTCCAACTCGATCTTGATTATCCTAGCTTGGATTGAAGCTTGAAGTTGGAAGCTTGTTGATGCTCCTTTGGTGTTTGGAGGCTTCTTCTTGTTCTTCTTTGGTAAGTTCCCTCAATCTCTTGTTCTTCAAGTGATTTTCGAGTTTTTGTTGTTGTTTTCTTCGGGTATTGTTTGATTAATGGAGTATATCATGATTCTTCATGGTTTTGATAAACCTTTGATGAAGAACATGATGGTATTGCTTGAGTTGGATTATGTTCTTGATTTTAGATTGTTTGGAGGTTTTAATCATGTCTAGGAAAGATTATGTTAAGATTGTTATATGATTAACATAGTCTTGAGATGATCATTATTGTTTGTGGTGTTCTTGTAAGATTTTAACCATTTTAGTAAGGATTTATGATGATCCAGGAGGTGATTATCATAATTTGAAAATGGTTGAGTCAATCTTGTGGTTTAATCCGAATTCATGAGGTTATGATGAAGGAATTTTATTTCAAACATCATGGTTATTGAGTTGATGATATTCTTGGGGTGATAATGATAATATTGATAATATTATCATTGTAGGAGGATCAATTTGATGATATTGGTGATATTATCACTTTGAGATGTTTGTTTTGATGATTGTTCTTAAATGAATCTTGTTGAATGGATTTCACAAGTGTTAAGAACGTAATGATCATGTTAATTGATCATCGAGGTGTTGAGAACGTTAGAATTCATAGTTGAGAACTATGATATTCGTTCGTGGTGTGATCGATTCGTGTTTGAATCGGGCTTTATCCTTGTCGTTGTTTTCTATTGATTTTGTGTTTTTGAATGAATCGTTTTCATTCAAGGTTGTTCGAGTGTTTGTCATCGTCGGGAGGCGCCGTTCGTCGTTTCGTGCCAGGACGTTGATCGTGGAAGGACCTTCTCGCCTTCGGTTTGAGGCAAGTTTTATACTTGTCTTGTCAATGAGATTAATGTTATCATATATGTGTATGAATGTGTTGTATCATTTCGAGACATAGTCTCTTCGTGATTTATTGATATTTGGGGATTGTTTGATACAATACCTTCGGTGATTTTACCATTGTGATTGTTATTCGTTAACGGCCGGTTTAAGGCATTGAGATTCTTGTTGTCGATAGCCGGTTCGCGGTATCGATGTATCGATTATTATTGTTGACGCTAATGTCGTTCTGAGGCATCGTTGAATCGTTATTATCGAATTGGAACTATTACTATGATGTTGCATTGGCCGATTGATGGTCGGTTTAGAACGCCGGGATATCTACTCTACCGTATCATTGGTTATCGATTAACCGTTCTGAGGTAATCGATGTATTTAATTGGGATTATCGAAGATAATTCCCATCCGTTGTATCATTGGTTATCGATTAACCGTTCTGAGGTAATCGATGTATTTAGTTGGGATTATCGAAGATAATTCCCATCCGTTGTATCATTGGTTATCGATTAACCGTTCTGAGGTAATCGATGTATTTAATTGGGATTATCGAAGATAATTCCCATCCGTTGTATCATTGGTTATCGATTAACCGTTCTGAGGTAATCGATGTATTTAATTGGGATTATCGAAGATAATTCCCATCCGTTGTATCATTGGTTATCGGTTGATCGTTCTAAGGCAATCGACATATTTAATTGGGATTATCGAAGATAATTCCCATCCGTTGTGTCATCGTTATCGATTGACCGTTCTGAGGTAATCGATGTATTAAATTGGGACTGTCAAGGATAGTTTCCATCCGTTGAGTTGTTGTGATCGATTAGCCATTCCAAGGCAGTCGAGGTATTTTGTTTTGGGACCGCCGTGGACGGTGCCCATCCATGAGTTGTTGTCGTGTTGGCCGACTCAAGGCAGCACGCTATTATTCTTGTGAATTTGGTAGTTTTTGGATCGTTACTATTGTGATTGATTGCGTTTTGGAGGCTAGTCTCGGCTAGTGCTCGATGGGTAAGTTTGGGGCTTGAACCTTCGCGGTTGGTTTCCCAACACCTCTGATTCGATGAGGTCACGGTCACCGGGTGATCTCATTATGGGTAAGTCTCGGGGCTTGAACCTTCGCGGTTGGTTTCCCAAAGACTGCATTCGGTGAGTCACGGTCATTGGATGACCTCATTGTGATACGGCCGTGCCGTGGCTTCGCCCTCATTGTGATACGGCTTCGTGGCTTCGCCCTCATTGTGATACGGCCGTGCGTGGCTTCGCCCTCATTGTGATACGGCCGTGCCGTGGCTTCGCCCTCATTGTGATACGGCCGTGCCGTGGCTTCGCCCTCATTGTGATACGGCCGTGCCGTGGCTTCGCCCTCATTGTGATACGGCCGGCCGTGGCTTCGCCCTCATTGTTACTTTCGGGCTGTTTTGGCTTCGCCATTGTGGTGATTGATTTCTACCGAATGACATTCGTGGTATTATGATGATAAACGGCTTCAGCCGTTTGGCTATTAAGGCCATTGTGATGTATCGGTATTCTGCCTGAGCCTTCGGGCATTGTGATTCGTATCTATTTCGGTGTTTGGCTTGGGTTACCTTTGGGTGATGTATTATTGTGCTCTGTATTGATGATTCGCCGTTGGGCACTTGTGTTCTAACTGTTGAGCGGTATCGATCGGATGCCATGGGCATAGTATTCCACGAATGCTCGATTCTTACTTTGGTTTGTGAGCATCTCGTATTACCATTACTATACTATTCATTCTGCTCTTTGGATGCATATCATGTTGTATATGTATTTGATATTCATTATCTGGATGATTGACCCCGTGGGGGCGGAACATGTTTTCATGTTTTAGGTACTTGCGAGGAGAGAGTTGAGACACAGGGGCATGACGATGGCGACGAGGCATTCGAGCGATACTAGTCCGAGATGTTTTGGTGTTCATGTCAGTCAGGCAGTTGGAGTACTCCAGTTTTGTCAGTTATTATCATTTTGTATTATCCGAGCAAGGCTCGTGGATGTCGTTGTATTTTATTTGGGTCATGTAGGCCCACTGTTGTCATTGAAATTCCATATCGGAATATTATGTTGGATGTCAGTGTAGGGATTGTGATTCCCCTTTTGGTCAGTTAGTTGTATTTTTGGTCGTGTTAGCCTGGTGGATCTCCTGGTGTGGGGTCCACGGCACTGTAATAACTTGATAGGATTTGGGGTGTTACGAGAAGATGGTATCGGAGAATTGGGTTGTGAGATACCCCGATATGTGAGTTATGTGGCTCTACCGACGCGGAGTAGTGGGGTCACAAAGTTATGACAATAACTGGACAATGGGTTTTGTGAGTCGTGATAGTTGAGCGACTGTATGAGTCTTTTTTTCATCGAGTCGTCGTCAGTGAAGACTAGTATCGCAAGACCTCGAAGCTTCGTATGACCTGTGTAAGGACTCAATTCTCTTGTATGTTCATACATTCAATATGCCATTGATTAGGCATGTTTTGTTTAAATCTGTATGTAACATTGTGTTACGACCCATTCATGATTAATTTCTTTGGAGCGTGTCGGCCCAGTATTCGCTATAATTAGCATACATGAAGTGATTGTTTATTTGTTGAGTATGTATATTCATGTTTGGCTAATGACTTAGCATTGTGGATTGGCCGTTGAGGCATATTTGAGCTTTGTTCATGATCGAACGCTATTCTTTCAGTATGGAAAGAGGAATCCGAGGACGTAGCAGAGGGGGTAAAGGCTACAGAGTAGGCCGGAACCCAGAACCTCATGTTTATACGCGTACGGGTGCCGATATGGATCAGAATTCAGCCGGAGATGTGACTTATGCGACCGGTTCCCCTTCGGAACGTCATACTCGAGGAGTCAATCAGACTGAGAGTGATCACATCGACCTTTACTTGCTTATGAGGGGCATGATGACCCAGATGACTCAGATGACGCAGATAATGGAAACCATGCAGACCTCGATGGTTCGTGGTACACAGGCGAGGACTCAGTGCCGTTCTATGGACAGGCCAGGAGAGTGAGTCAAATTATCGGCGACATCTCTCGTCAGAGGCCACCTATTTTTGAGGGTTCGTCGGAACCAGCTGATATTGTTCATTGGCTTGAACATTTTGATAAACTCTTCGACATGGTTCAGTGTCCGGAAGAGAGTAAGGTGGCAGTAGCGGCTTATTATTTGAGTAAAGGCGCTTATTCTTGGTGGCTTTCTGTGAAACCCACCGATCGTGATTGTGCTTGGAGCGAGTTTAAGACTCTCATGTTAGAGAGATATTATCCGGCTCCACTTCGTGAAGCCAAGCTGTCAGAGGTTTTGAACCCCGAATCCGTCGAGGACGAGGGTGTTATTGTTATTACGGAGAAGTTTCAGGGACTCCTTCAGTTTGCTTCATCTGTTATCCATACTGAGGCGGATAAGATCAGGTATTTTAGCAAGAGGCTGAACCCGCAGTTGAGGATGCAGTTGTTCAACCATAATTGCAATTCACTTGGTGAATTCATCGAGAAGGATCTTGGAGCAGAGCTTTTGATCAAGGAGCTTGCTCGGAAGAACCCTTCAGTTTCTTCCGGTGAGAAGACTGGGATGCCGGTTCGTTCAGAAGGACATCGGGCTCCGACGTCCAGGAGGTCGTCTTCTAGTCGTCTTCGTGCTGGGAAATCATCTTCTTCTCTGGCGACGAGTTCGACTGTTGTTTGCTTTAATTGTGATTCAGCGGGGCACGTTAGCACCCGTTGTACTGTGCCAGCTATTGTTTGTTTTCTGTGTGGGAAGCCGGGACACCTTCAGAAATACTGCAGGAGTTCTAGTGTCATTAGATCTCAAGGAAGCTCACGGGCCTCGAGAGATTTTGTTGCTTCAGTCCGTACTCCATCCAAGGGGTCATATCGGGCTTCGGGAGCCAGAGGTATGGACGCTCGAGGAGGAGCGGCGAGCTCAGGTTTGGGTCTTCCTCGAGTCGATGAGATCGATGAGTTCGATGACCCGGAGGGTGTTGATTTCGGATACATTTGAGATGTGGTCTTGATTTGTATTTTCCTTGTTTTTCGGACTGATGTTTTGACTCAGTCTGTATTGTAGTATTGTGGTTGTGAACCACTTATTATTGATCTATCTTGTTATGATAGCTTTTGAGAATCTTGAGATTTGACGTCGTCTGATGCGTTATTCTTTCCTTTCGGTATTATACCCAATATTTTGTGGTGATCTGAGTAAACGTTCATTGTGATTCGAGACGTCAAGTTGCGAGGACTTGAGTGTGCATTTGATATGGTCCTGAGGACTATTTGTGCGTTGTTATTTTCTTTTGTGTCGTAAGTCAGTGATTGCTTTGGCGTCCGATGTCCGATGAGAACGGGGAGTGTACACCGATGATTGTAGACATGTGTAATCGGCGGCACCCGCGGGTGTGTACGCGGTGTTACGAGTCATGCGGTTGGTACGACTTCTGGCCGGTCTCTAGCGGAGAGTTATGTTTGGTGATCTCGCAGTTGGTTGAGTGTTTTTATCCCTTGTTTTCGCCGTGTTCGGGCAGAGGAGACGCGGGAACCCGTGGGGTTGGCCCGATTATTCAGGCGAAGTGGTTCGCAGTGAGGAGTATTCCTGGAGATGTTGTCTTCTTATCCTGATGGATAGTTCGTACCCCGTGTTTTTGCACCCTGAGTTTCGGGGACGAAACTCTTTTTAAGGGGGGGAGTATGTAATATCCGGGGATAATTTTTTTTTTTCGTGTTACTGTTGAGTTGTACATATTCATTTGGAATTGTACAAGTGTTGTTGTTTTGGACTGATACAATGTATATTGTATTGGAATATTTCGGGATCGAAATATTATACTTGTCGTCGGGTTAGTTTCGTCGTTTGAATGTTGGTTGGTGAGTTTGGATTTTTGGCTAAGTACACTAGCCTTAACGTACGCTATATGTGTAGACTTACGTACGTTAAGGGTTGAGTATTACGTACGTTATGCCTGTAAGGTTACGTACGTAAGGCTTGGTAGGTGGCAGGAACCTTCCTCGTAGTCACTTTCTAGGTGGGTCCCGAGCATCTTCCGATCGGATCTCACTATTGCGATGGCGGACCCTTACGTGCGTTAAGAGGTGATCTCTACGCACGTAATATAGGTCTTGTTAACGTCGTAATAAGTCCTTATTTACGTGCGTTAAGGCCTTCGTATTTTAGTCGATTAGTTACGATTTTTCATTACGTACGTTAATGTCTTAGTATAGCGTCGTAATGCCTCTTACGACGTTAACCATAAGTGTATAACGATTTAACGAATTGGTCAGTCTATTTATCTTGGTTTCATCCTTCATTTCCTCACGAACCAAAACACATTTCCTCTCCCTAGAATCGTCCATTTGGACTTGTTATTAATGTTTAACCTCTTCCAACTCGATCTTGATCATCCTAGCTTGGATTGAAGCTTGAAGTTGGAAGCTTGTTGATGCTCCTTTGGTGTTTGGAGGCTTCTTCTTGTTCTTCTTTGGTAAGTTCCCTCAATCTCTTGTTCTTCAAGTGATTTTCGAGTTTTTGTTGTTTTCTTCGGGTATTGTTTGATTAATGGAGTATATCATGATTCTTCATGGTTTTGATAAACCTTTGATGAAGAACATGATGGTATTGCTTGAGTTGGATTATGTTCTTGATTTTAGATTGTTTGGAGGTTTTAATCATGTCTAGGAAAGATTATGTTAAGATTGTTATATGATTAACATAGTCTTGAGATGATCATTATTGTTTGTGGTGTTCTTGTAAGATTTTAACCATTTTAGTAAGGATTTATGATGATCCAGGAGGTGATTATCATAATTTGAAAATGGTTGAGTCAATCTTGTGGTTTAATCCGAATTCATGAGGTTATGATGAAGGAATTTTATTTCAAACATCATGGTTATTGAGTTGATGATATTCTTGGGGTGATAATGATAATATTGATAATATTATCATTGTAGGAGGATCAATTTGATGATATTGGTGATATTATCACTTTGAGATGTTTGTTTTGATGATTGTTCTTAAATGAATCTTGTTGAATGGATTTCACAAGTGTTAAGAACGTAATGATCATGTTAATTGATCATCGAGGTGTTGGAGAACGTTAGAATTCATAGTTGAGAACTATGATATTCGTTCGTGTGGTGTGATCGATTCGTGTTTGAATCGGGCTTTATCCTTGTCGTTGTTTTCTATTGATTTTGTGTTTTTGAATGAATCGTTTTCATTCAAGGTTGTTCGAGTGTTTGTCATCGTCGGGAGGCGCCGTTCGTCGTTTCGTGCCAGGACGTTGATCGTGGAAGGACCTTCTCGCCTTCGGTTTGAGGCAAGTTTTATACTTGTACTGGTCAATGAGATTAATGTTATCATATATGTGTATGAATGTGTTGTATCATTTCGAGACATAGTCTCTTCGTGATTTATTGATATTTGGGGATTGTTTGATACAATACCCTTCGGTGATTTTACCAGTTGTGATTGTTATTCGTTAACGGCCGGTTTAAGGCATTGAGATTCTTGTTGTCGATAGCCGGTTCGCGGTATCGATGTATCGATTATTATTGTTGACGCTAATGTCGTTCTGAGGCATCGTTGAATCGTTATTATCGAATTGGAACTATTACTATGATGTTGCATTGGCCGATTGATGGTCGGTTTAGAACGCCGGGATATCTACTCTACCGTATCATTGGTTATCGATTAACCGTTCTGAGGTAATCGATGTATTTAATTGGGATTATCGAAGATAATTCCCATCCGTTGTATCATTGGTTATCGATTAACCGTTCTGAGGTAATCGATGTATTTAGTTGGGATTATCAAGATAATTCCCATCCGTTGTATCATTGGTTATCGATTAACCGTTCGAGGTAATCGATGTATTTAATCGGGATTATCGAAGATAATTCCCATCCGCTAGATCATTGGTTATCGATTAACCGCTCGAGGTAATCGATGTATTTAATCGGGATTATCAAGATAATTCCCATCCGTTGTATCATTGGTTATCGGTTGATCGTTCTAAGGCAATCGACATATTTAATCGGGATTATCGAAGATAATTCCCATCCGTTGTGTCATCGTTATCGATTGACCGCCTGAGGTAATCGATGTATTAAATTGGGACCGCTGGCGATAGTTTCCATCCGTTGAGTTGTTGTGATCGATTAGCCATTCCAAGGCGGTCGAGGTATTTTGTTTTGGGACCGCCGTGGGCGGTGCCCATCCATGAGTTGTTGTCGTGTTGGCCGACTCAAGGCGACGCTATTATTCTTGTGAATTTGGTAGTTTTGGATCGTTACTATTGTGATTGATTGCGTTTTGGAGGCTAGTCTCGGCTAGTGCTCGATGGGTAAGTTTGGGGCTTGAACCTTCGCGGTTGGTTTCCCAACACCTACGATTCGATGAGTCACGGTCACCGGGTGATCTCATTATGGGTAAGTCTGGGCTTGAACCTTCGCGGTTGGTTTCCCAAAGACTGCAATTCAGCAGTCACGGTCATTGGATGACCTCATTGTGATACGGCTTCGCGTGGCTTCGCCCTCATTGTGATACGGCCGTGCCGTGGCCGCCCTCATTGTGATACGGCCGTGCCGAGGCTTCGGCCCTCATAGTGATACGGCTTCGTGCCGTGGCTTCGGCCCTCATTGATATACTGCTGGATGCCGTGGCTTCGGCCCTCATTGTGATACGGCTTCGTGCCGTGGCTTCGGCCCTCATTGTGATACGGCTTCGCGCCGTGGCTTCGGCCCTCATTGTTACAGCTTCGGGCTGTTTTGGCTTCGGGCCATTGTGGTGATTGACAGCTTCGGCTGAATGACATTCAGGGTATTATGATGATAAACGGCTTCAGGCTGTTTGGCTATTAAGGCCATTGTGATGTATCGGTATTCCTGTCGGAGCCTTCGGGCATTGTGATTCGTATCTATTTCAGTGTTTGGCTTGGGTTACCTTTGGGTGATGTATTATTGTGCTCTGTATTGATGATTCGCCGTTGGGCACTTGTGTTCTAACCTGTTGAGCAGGTATCGATCGGATGCCATGGGCATAGTATTCCACGAATGCTCGATTCTTACTTTGGTTTGTGAGCATCTCGTATTACCATTACTATACTATTCATTCTGCTCTTTGGATGCATATCATGTTGTATATGTATTTGATATTCATTATCTGGATGATTGACCCCGTGGGGGCGGAACATGTTTTCATGTTTTAGGTACTTGCGAGGAGAGAGTTGAGACACAGGGGCATGACGATGGCGACGAGGCATTCGAGCGATACTAGTCCGAGATGTTTTGGTGTTCATGTCAGTCAGGCAGTTGGAGTACTCCAGTTTTGTCAGTTATTATCATTTTGTATTATCCGAGCAAGGCTCGTGGATGTCGTTGTATTTTATTTGGGTCATGTAGGCCCACTGTTGTCATTGAAATTCCATATCGGAATATTATGTTGGATGTCAGTGTAGGGATTGTGATTCCCCTTTTGGTCAGTTAGTTGTATTTTTGGTCGTGTTAGCCTGGTGGATCTCCTGGTGTGGGGTCCACGGCACTGTAATAACCCAATAGGATTTTCTTGCTTTTGTAAGTTTTAATGTTATTATCAATATATAAGACACGTATAGAAATGATACTATAAAGTTGGTTAATAAAAAAATGTGTCACCCAATATCTAATAGAGTGTTACATATGCTGACGTAAAATGATACATAATATATAATAAAGTGTTACTATAATTCAAAAGATGAAGTAAAAAATGATACTAAAGAGTAAAAAGTGATACATAAAAAATTATTAGTAGCACTATGACTATGCTACATTAGTTTGAAGAAAGTGTTACATTAGGGAATTTTTAGTAGCACTTGAAAAAGTGATACATTAGTATTGGAAAGTGCTACCTAAGAGAATAGGTAGCACGGACAAATGTTTCACTTATAAAAGTGTTACCTATTACCTAAAGCAACACTTTTAGGCCTTTAAGTAACACTTTTGGGGTGTTACATTAGGTCAATTATGCACTAGTGTAACTAAACGAAATAAACTAACTAAACGAAACAAACTAACTAAATTCGACAAGATATTCATATTTATAACATTCCCAAATTCGAATTGAAACTCGAATACGAATTACCAAGGTTACATAAATAATCAATTCAACACGACATCAATTCAATCGATATCAATTCATACATAAAGAATAGTTACGATATCAACACACGATAAGTATTTGGGGTTGACCGGCGCTACTTAATTCCCAAATTCAAATTTCTCTATTTTAATGTATTTTTTCATCGTGTAAATCGAATGCAAATCTTATAATTCAAATGCAAATCGTGTAAATCAAATGTAAAACGTGTAAACCGAAATCGAGTAACGAGCATACTCGAGTGACACGAAAATAAAATCTTACCTGGTTTTCGGCGGCGGCGGGCTCGGAATCGGCATTACCGTCAGTGGCGCTATTCAGGGAACGCCTCAAATTAGGGGAAGTCGAATTCCCCATCGAGGAGGAGGAAATAATTCAGATTCTTGAAACTAAGATTCGTGAAACTCGAATTCCACAGATTCGTGAAACTCGTGAAGAAGGAAGAAGACGACTGGAGTCTTTGTTTTGGTGAAACTCATTTCGGATTCGTGAAGAAGAAGAAGCCCGTGTCGGATTCGTGAAACTCGCTATTCGGATTCGCGAAGAAGGTAGAAGACGACTCGAGTCTTTGTTTGAACCTCGAATTCAGATTCGTGAAGAAGGAAGAAGACGACTCGAGTCTTTGTGTTTCGGATTCGTGAAGAAGAAGCCCGTTCGAGTATTGTTTTAAAGGTGAACTCGAGTATTTCGAGTAATGTATTCGTGAAACTCGAATATTCGAGTAATGTTCTTACCTACCCGGAGGTGTGAAGAAGGAAGCTCGAGTGTATAAAGAGGAACTGAGTAGTTCGAGTCTTACCCGAATGTGAAACTCGAACTGAGTAGCTCGAGTGTACTCGAATATTACTCGCATATTCGAGTAATGTTTTTACCCGAATTCGGTTTCGTGAAGAAGGAAGCCGGTTCGAGTATTTTCGTGAAAATTCGTGTATTAAACTCGAATATGCGAGTAATATTCTTACCCGAATTCGTGACACGAAGTCTGTATTCATAATTACCCGAATTCGTGTGACACGAATTCATACGGGTAATTATGTTCGTGTTACACGAAATAAAATATATATTTTTTTTAATATGACTCGAAATTTTATTACTCGAAATTAAAATAAATGACTCGAATACGAGTAAAGGTCAAATTCGGCAATTTGGGTATCAAAAGAGTTGTTACTAAACTTGGGGTAGAAAAGAATACTACTATATCTTAAAGGGCAAAACAAGCTATTTCTACATAATAATAATAGTAATTAACAACAACGATAATAGTAATATTATTAGTAATAATAACAATAATAATAATTAAGATTAATAATAATAATAATAAGAAGAAGAACTGAGCTGAATCAATCAATCGAATGGACTCGAATCGAATCGAATCGAATCAAAATCAAAATAAGTCCAAAAGACGGGGCCTTACACGGTGCGATGGGGGAGGAGGGGGGGAGTCCCTGTAATACCCGTAATTTCGATTTCCGGTAATTTCTTTTTTTTTCGGCGGAAGTCCATTTTGACGACTCGCTCATAACCGTTTCGTCATTCTGGGAATGATTAATTCTACACTTTTTGACATCCGAGTTCGTTTCGGTATTATTTTGTTGAGTTCCGTGCTTTTTAGCGGTTTTTCCGCACTTGAGTTTGATTCTTGCGAATCTCGTCCGAAACTGTTGTTTCGACTTTCTCGTAAGTTCATTTAATGTTATTATTCATGTTGCAAGCTTCGGCTTGGTGTTTCGATCATGTATCGTGTATTTCGGACGTTTTGGGCCATTTTCGTAATTTCCTAAAGTTTGGGGTAATTACTTTCCATTGTCGAATTTCGAGCCTTCGGGTGGTCGGAATCGTGTGTTCTCTTAGTGTTCGAATTCATCTTTGCGAGTACTTCGTAACCATATCTTCGATTCATATTCAGGTTCGGGTTTCGGGGTCGTTCGGGCCGTCGGAGTTGGCCCCGGCCGAGTCATGGCCGGGCATGGGCCTGTGCCAAGATCGCCGAGTTACGCGGTAGCGCTCGGCGATTCAGACGCACGTAATGCGCATGCACGTAACACTTGGCCAGTTACGTACGTAAGGATGCCGGCATTTTTGGGCAGCGTCTCAGCCATGGCCGGTTACGTACGTAAGCCCTTGGCCGGTTACGTACGTAACTCGGCCGGCAGACAGCCTATATAAGGCCCTGCAGACGGGTTTTTGCCCATTTTTCTCCTTCTTCTCCTTCTCTTCCGCGGCTGAGGGTGTGCTTATCATGGAGCCATGTTGTTTAACAACAAATCCATGAAGTTCTTGAGGTTATATCGTTGATCAATCATCCGTTATCATCCTTTGATCCAGCGAATCAAGGTAATCTCTTCTTAGAACCCTAAATTCTTGAATTTGGGGGTTTTTGCGTTTTTGTCCTATTCGTTCCGTATTGTTGATTAATTCATGATGGGTATGATTAATCTTGGTAGTATTCTCGTGTTTAACATCATTTAATCCATTGTTCTTCGTCGAATCGAAGTATATTTCTTGATTTTCCTCGAATCGACTTTTTGGAGGATTTGTTCTCGATCTCGTTTTCATCCATTTTTGATGGATCGATTGTGGTTAAATGATGTTGTTAAACACATTCTATGGATTGTATATCCATATTTCAACTTGGAATTCCATTTTCGTGTTTTGACGGGACGAATCGTGTTCTTGGCCGTTTTGGGGGAAACACTTGAACTTTCGTCATTCATTCTTTGAATTCAACGGATTTAAGTCGTTATATGGAATTCATTTTCATTGTTGTTATTGTCCTTCGTAGTTTATTATCGCGAGTTGGCATTCGGTAGAGTCGGCGGGTTCGTAGTCGGTTTGTGCCAACCTACTTCGGTCGATTCTCCGCGTTGTGGTTGTTCGAGGCAAGTACCTTGTCCATACTATTCTTGTTTTGTGAATATGATAATTGGTGATCGTCCTTATGTGTTTGTTTGATTGTTTGAAACGAGTTTTTCAAAAGATTCGGCTAGCCTCGTTAAAGGCTCACTTTCAAAATGCGTGTGTTTTGTAAATTGTGTGGGTTGTAAGTGACTATGTGAATCCTATGGATATGTTTGGTGTTGATGATGCACTTGGTATTTGCGTGTGGACGTATATTGTTTCATTTCGGTGCATTGTGGTTTGACGTGGTGTTTTGCTAAGTGTTTGATGCGTCTCGGTGAATTATTTGGATATCCTTGGTGTGATGTTATTTGTGCTTGATTGTTTCGCTAGCCAGCTCGGGAGGGTCCTTCGAGGCCTCGGGTGGGATTCATGGTGGCGTCCTGGTCCTAGGCGATGCCTGTGCTTGATTGTTTCGCTAGCCAGCTCGGGAGGGTCCTTCGATGCCTCGGGTGGGATTCATGGTGGCGTCCTGGTCCTAGGCGATGCCTGTGCTTAATTGTTTCGCTAGCCAGCTCGGGAGGGTCCTTCGAGGCCTCGGGTGGGATTCATGGTTTCGCCCTGGATTCACGAGTGAAACTTCACGGGTGTGTGTGTATCTTATGTCTGTCGAGGACGCGTGACATGGGTTTTAACCTTGTGTGTTGTTGTTGGTTTCATTTGTGAAAAATAAAACCTTTGGGCTGTGGCCCCTATTGATTTTGGAAAGATAAGGATTTGATAATCCTAAATTATTTTCTATTAAAACTCTCGATGGCAATTTAAACTGTTTTATAAATTGTTTTCCCTTGATTTGTGATCTTTCGGTTTTGAAATGTTTTACCCAAACTCATGCCTCGGGAAGTACTTTTCGTTACGTTTGAATCTTTGAGGATTTCCTGGTTATTGTTATTCGTGGAATGTGAATTGTATGGCTCGTATTTGCACTTTGTTCTTGTACTAGCAAAACAGTGGAGTTTTGCTAACCCCCGAGTATTCGGGGGGTGGATGTCTGTTTTTGCATTCAGGTTTGGGAGCATAACACAGGGTCGGTATGAAGGATTATGAAAGATGAACGATACTAATCACACGAGGACCCGTTGATGTCGTATTGGTTTAGTTGTAGTTTATTTTCCGCTGCAGTATTCTTTCCCGTTGTACGGGAGTGTGTTGTATTCGACCCCTGCGTGGGCATGTATTGTAATTGAGTTGTATGTATTTATTGAAAGACCAAATCGGTCTACTGAGTCATTTTAGCCTTAAAGGCATTGTTGAGTTGTTCTATGTTGTTACCAGCCTGGTAGATCCTTGAGGAAAGGGTCTACGGCGTGTAATATCCCTGAGTGGATTGGGGGTGTTACATAAATGGTATCGGAGCGTAGGTTGTGGAAACCTAGGCTGTCGGGTCAGTGGTGTCTGTTGAGTTTTGTATCGTCGGATTTTGTCTGACTGAGTCGTGTCGCGACACGTCGTCTGAGTTTGTTGGTCGTGATTAGTATCGTGGGCGATCATCATCTTCGTGCGACCTGTGGATGTAAGTCTCCCTTCTTTGTGTCGTGCCTCGTGTGACACGAGCTATTTTTATGATTATTTGTTAAGTGACAGAATCCTCTTATGGATTTTGATTTCGTGATATGTGGTTATTTGACTCTAATATTTCGTTCATATGAGGAGTAGTGTTGCTGGATTGTGCATGTTGAACTGTATTTCTTTTATCCGCTGCGTGAGTTCTTTTGTAATAACTTTCGGTATTTTACCGACTGAGTTTTATTTCGAAAACCGATTCCCTTAACCGAGTTTTTGGCATTATGGCCTTGATCGTTTTGGCGAAATTCTTATGACGGTATTTAGTATTTTGTAAATGGCTTTTGTAAGTTTTTGAAATATTACCGTCATCGGCCTTTTTAACGTTGTAAATGGTTTTTAGCCTGGTGAGTTCCGACGCGGGACCCATGACGCTATAATGTTTTGTGTAATTACCTGAAGTTTTTGGGCATTCTAGCCCATTGAATTATCTTTGAAAACCTTGAGTATCTTAGAAAACAAATTTCGAGACGTACTTTTAAAATGAATTATTTTCTCGTGGTACATTCAAGGTGCCACAACATGCTTCAAAATTCTTCTACCTTGAGGACCAAAATGTTTTGAGATATTTTCGATGTTTAGGAACACTTATACTTAGACCCGAGGGTCGAATATTTCTGAAAGTCTTTCGCTAAAAGATAATGTCCTCATTTTACCAAACACATGATGGTTTTCAAAGTCTCGGTAACGATGTTTCACGTTTGTACTTTTTTGAAAGGTGATACTCAAGATCAACCGGTGTTCTTCTAAATTATTTTCAAAATGAGGTTTTCGTTTTTAAAACCTATCCATTCCCGTTTAAGGGCTGGGTATGTATGTATGATGTTCGCGTTCTCATTATGATGTTTGCTCCCGAGTATGATCGAATTGGCGGTGTGAGCGTTGAGTCGCTTTCCACACATTTGTCGTGTTAGTCCTCTGTGAGAGGTGGGATGTTGGTGTTGAATATTGTCGCCCCTTAGTGATTTCTGCGTTATCGCTCTTGTGCTAACTGTTAGAGCTTGTTTGGTACGACCGTGTGCATCGGTGATTATTCCATTATGTGTCGGTTGTTTAATGTATTGTTACCTTGCTTCTGTTTTTGTGAATTTCGTGGGCGAGGTCGAAGGTAATACCCGTACTATTTTGACTTTTGTAATTTCTCTTTCTCCATTCTTTCAACTCGCTCGTGTTCGTTGATACTTTTTTAACTTGTTCTGTATTTTGGTTTCATCGTCCGAACGAGCTGTAATCTTGTTGTGGGTCGATCTGGTTATCGCTGTGACTTTTTCGAGTTCAGTTCGATTCTTGTGAACCTTGTTCGGAAGTGACATCATTTGGTTATATTAGTTCTTTTATTCGAAGTGGATCGGATTTGGAACTCCTGTGTTTTCGACTATGTCGACTCGTTTATGCTCGTTAACATTTTCTGAACTTTCCCTATCCCTTGCTTTTGTTGATCGAACGAGTGTGGTATTGTTTCGGAATAACTCGTTTGACGTTGTGACTTTTCAATTTCTATTCACTTTCCTGTGGATCTCATGTGAATGCACATCTTGTTGCTTTCATCGGATCATATATTGTCTCGAGTCGAGATGTGAACCTTGGAGTTGTTGTTGGAACCTTATTGTTCTTCGTGATTCGAACATGATTGTTCGATTTTTGTTGTCTCGATCGTTTGATTGTTCGGCTTTTGTTGATCTCGTTTCGTGATTGTTGGACGTTCAGACTCCTTTGTAATTCCCTTAAGTTCGGGAAATTAGTCTCGTTTTCGATCTTCCAACCCTTGGGCGGTGGAATTCCGTATTTATTCAGTGATTGGCTCGCGTTTTGATTGATGTACCGTTGGGGTGGTCAATCATATTGATTTTTGTACGTTGTGTTTTGTGATTGTTCGGATAATCGACTCGATTGTATTATCTGTTTGATGACGCTTGTCACTTGTTGGTTTTATTATGTTTCTACCGGTGGCGTTAAGTTGGTCGTCGTGGAGCGTGTTTTCACGCCGTATGTCTCATTGCGTTTCTTGCAGCGTTTCGCCGTCGGGCGCGAGTTTTCGGTTTTTGCATATCTCGTCGATTTTTCCTGGCAGGGGATATTGCTTCTCCCTACTTGTTTTAAGTTTCGGGACGAAACTTCTTTTAAGGAGGGTAGAATGTAATACCCGTAGTTTCGATTTCCGGTAATTTCTTTTTTTTTCGGCGGAAGTCCATTTTGACGACTCGCTCATGACCGTTTCGTCATTCTGGGAATGATTAATTCTACACTTTTTGATATCCGAGTTCGTTTCGGTGTCGTTTTGTTGAGTTCCGTGCTTTTTAGCGGTTTTTCCGCACTTGAGTTCGATTCTTGCGAATCTCGTCCGAAACTGTTGTTTCGACTTTCTCGTAAGTTCATTTAATGTTATTATTCATGTTGCAAGCTTCGGCTTGGTGTTTCGATCATGTATCGTGTATTTCGGATGTTTTGGGCCATTTTCGTAATTTCCCAAAGTTTGGGGTAATTACTTTCCGTTGTCGAATTTCGAGCCTTCGGGTGGTCGGAATCGTGTGTTCTCTTAGTGATCGAATTCGTCTTTGCGAGTACTTCGTAACCGTATCTTCGATTCATATTCAGGTTCGGGTTTCGGGGTCGTTCGGGCCGTCGGAGTTGGCCCCGGCCGAGTCATGGCCGGGCAGTCTGGGCCCAGGCCGGCACTGGCCGAGTTACGTACGGTAGCGCTCGGCAGTTACGTACGTAATGCCGGTTACGTACGTAACACTTGGCCGGTTAAGTACGTAAGGATGCTGGCATTTTTGGGCAGCGTCTCAGTCATGGCCGGTTACGTACGTAAGCCCTTGGCCGGTTACATACGTAACTCGGCCGGCAGGCAGCCTATATAAGGCCCTGCAGACGGGTTTTTGGCCATTTTTCTCCTTCTTCTCCTTCTCTTCCGCGGCTGAGGGTGTGCTTATCATGGAGCCATGTTGTTTACTAACAAATCCATGAAGTTCTTGAGGTTATATCATTGATCAATCATCCGTTATCATCCTTTGATCCAGCGAATCAAGGTAATCTCTTCTTAGAACCCTAAATTCTTGAATTTGGGGTTTTTTGCATTTTTGTCCGATTTGCTCCGTATTGTTGATTAATTCATGATGGGTATGATTAATCTTGGTAGTATTCTTGTGTTTAACATCATTTAATCCATTGTTCTTCGTCGAATCGAAGTATATTTCTTGATTTTCCTCGAATCGACTTTTTGGAGGATTTGTTCTCGATCTCGTTTTCATCCATTTTTGATGGATCGATTGTGGTTAAATGATGTTGTTAAACACATTCTATGGATTGTATATCCATATTTCAACTTGGAATTCCGTTTTCGTGTTTTGACGGGACGAATCGTGTTCTTGGCCGTTTTGGGGGAAACACTTGAACTTTCGTCATTCATTCTTTGAATTCAACGGCTTTAAGTCATTCTATGGAATTCATTTTCATTGTTGTTATTGTCCTTCGTAGTTTATTATCGCGAGTTGGCGTTCGGTAGAGTCGGCGGGTTCGTAGTCGGTTCGTGCCAACCTACTTCGGTCGATTCTCCGCGTTGTGGTTGTTCGAGGCAAGTACATTGTCCATACTATTCTTGTTTTGTGAATATGATAATTGGTGATCGTCCTTATATGTTTGTTTGATTGTTTGAAACGAGTTTTTCAAAAGATTCGGCTAGCCTCATTAAAGGCTCACTTTCAAAACGCGTGTGTTTTGTAAATTGTGTGGGTTTTAAGTGACTATGTGAATCCTATGGATATGTTTGGTGTTGATGATGCACTTGGTATTTGCGTGTGGACGTATATTGTTTCATTTCGGTGCATTGTGGTTTGACGTGGTGTTTTGCTAAGTGTTTGATGCCTCTCGATGAATTATTTGGATATCCTTGGTGTGATATGTTATTTGTGCTTGATTGTTTTGCTAGCCAGCTCGAGAGGGTCCTTCGAGGCTTCGGGTGGGATTCATGGTGGCGTCCTGGTCCTAGGTGATGCCTGTGCTTGATTGTTTCGCTAGCCAGCTCGGGATGGTCCTTCGAGGCCTCGGGTGGGATTCATGGTGGCGTCCTGGTCCTAGGCGATGCCTGTGCTTGATTGTTTCGCTAGCCAGCTCGGGAGGGTCCTTCGAGGCCTCGGGTGGGATTCATGGTGGCGTCCTGGTCCTAGGCGATGCCTGTGCGTGTATGTTTTGTGAATGTGTTCGCTCACCTCGGGAGGGTTCGACGGGGCCACGGAGGGAGTCCAATGGTTTCGCCCTGGATTCACGAGTGAAACTTCACGGGTGCGTGTGTATTTTATGTCCGTCGAGGATGCGTGACGTGGGTTTTAACCTTGTGTGTTGTTGTTGGTTTCATTTGTGAAAAATAAAACCTTTGGGCTGTGTCCCCTATTGATTTTGGAAAGATAAGGATTTGATAATCCTAAATCGTTTTCTATTAAAACTCTCGATGGCAATTTAAACCGTTTTATAAATTGTTTTCCCTTGATTTGTGATCTTTCGGTTTTGAAATGTTTTACCCAAACTCATGCCTCGGGAAGTACTTTTCGTTACGTTTGAATCTTTGAGGATTTCCTGGTTATTGTTATTCGTGGAATGTGAATTGTATGGCTCGTATTTGCACTTTGTTCTTGCACTAGCAAAACAGTGGAGTTTTGCTAACCCCCGAGTATTCAGGGGGTGGATGTCTGTTTTTGCATTCAGGTTTGGGAGCATAACACAGGGTCGGAACGAAGGATGATGAAAGATGAACGATACTAATCACACGAGGACCCGTTGATGTCGTATTGGTTTAGTTGTAGTTTATTTTCCGCTGCAATATTCTTTCCCGTTGTACGGGAGTGTGTTGTATTCGACCCCTGCGTGGGCATGTATTGTAATTGAGTTGTATGTATTTATTGAAAGACCAAATCGGTCTACTGAGTCATTTTAGCCTTAAAGGCATTGTTGAGTTGTTCTATGTTGTTACCAGCCTGGTAGATCCTTGAGGAAAGGGTCTACGGCGTGTAATATCCCTGAGTGGATTGGGGGTGTTACAGTCCCGTCCTATCTCATTCCATCCGATGGACAGTTTGTACGATTGGATTGGATACGAAGTGGGGCAGGGCGGGACTAGACCAATTACGGGTAATTTTCGGTTCAGTTATATGGGGCCCTTTATTCAATTGCGTCCTATCGTGATTCTTATCTTTCTGAGGAGTTTTGGTCGGAGTCAGGAGGTGTTTGTTTGCATCTGAACGATGCCATTCAGATGTTGACGTCTGAATCGGTCAGACATAAGGGTGTTTGGTTGCATATATATTCAGATCTGAATCATTTATTTTCCGCTGAATCGGTCATTCACCCATTAGTTTGTTATATGATACAGATCCTAGAAATAAGTGCAAACCTGGTGCTTTTTTAATACAAAACTGGGGGTAAAATGGTAATTTTATGCCATTCAGATGGTTGATTTAGAGCAATTTCCAAACAATCATTTTTTATCTGACTCTAAATCATACAAAGTCTTTTAATCATTCTGGCCACTTAATCATACTACACTAAATCATTCAGTTTCTGCCAAACAACCCCTTATTTCTTGTTATGAGAAGCAAGGCTCGTGTCACGATATGGCTTTGGAAGCTTCTAGAATCATCGAGATTCTTCTCCAGACTTTTTGTATTTACATGATAGAGTTAGAACATTCCGGAAGTTCTCTGGAATTATCATAGAAAGAGATAGAAGGTTGAATTTTATCTTGTATTTCTTGTATGTTATAGAAACGTGTAGATTATTACATTCTAGATGATGATAGATGGAGTCTTTCTCCTTTAAAAGGACCTCCAGCCCCTCATTTGTAACAACCAAGTTGAGCAAGTTAATAGAAGAAGTTCCTTTTAAAGAGCAGTTTCTCTCTCTAACTTTCTCTCTCTAAAAAATACTACAATCTTCCGCATACTTAGCTAAGATGGTGGGAAGCATGCCTTAGTGGCCGACGGACTGAGTTGCTAAGGGGCGCACGACATAACTCAACGGACTGAAGTTTGCCCGTGACACATGGTATCGAACCTCGGTTCTTGGCAAGGTGAGAGAATGAGCGGAAAGAGCAGCATGGGAAGGGAACAATGCTGGTGACGATGGTCGCAAGACCAAGAAAAGTTGGAGGGACAAGTCCAGGGACCCTGCAGCTTCCATGGAAGCGAGGGTGACCAAGATTGAGGTGGCTGTTGGAGAAGCCATCGAATGGATGGACGTCCTAGAAGAGAATGCCAGTGAAATCGAGGACAAGGTGTTGCATGCTCTCAACGAGTTGAAGACTACACTCCTTGGCGAAGTCTCCAAATTGCGGGAGGAGCTGACCGCACGGATGGAAAAGACTGAGGAGGATTGTGCATTGTGCAAGGCAGCCGTGGCGAGTGGTACCATGGCAAGGGAGACATCGCGCATTCGGGCACCAGAACCTCCGAAATATTTGGGCAAGCGTATTGCTAAAGAACTTGATAATTTCTTTTGGTCTCTTGAAACCTATATGGATACAATACGCATAAAGGATGATGAGGACAAAACAAGACGATAATCTGGTACCTAAGTGATAACGCTGCCTTATGGTGGCGACGACGCCATCAAGATATTGTATGAGGGACATGTCGGATAGACACTTGGAAAGAATTCAAGGCGGACTTGAAAAAGCAATTCTACCCGGAAAACGCCGAGAGTTTGGCCATGAAGAAGCTGCGTGGCCTGAAGCAGGCGGGAAGTGTGAAGGAGTACGTCAATGAGTTCTCCTCACTCATGCTGGAACTTCCCGAAATGTCAGACAAGGATCGCTTGTTCTACTTCTTGGACGGGTTGCAGTCATGGGTGACCCTTGAGTTGAAAAGGCAGAAGGTCCAAGATTTATCACAAGCAATTGCAGCGGCCGAAGATATTATAGAGTTCCGAAAGGACTTCACGCCGCGGAAGTGTAATATCCGCAATTTCGATTTCCGGTAATTTTCTTTTTTGGCGAGAGTCCATTTTTGACGACTCGCTTGTGACCATTTCGTCATTTCGAGAATGATTAATTCTACACTTTTTGACATTCGAGTTCGTTTTGGTGTCGTTCTGTTCAGTTCCGTGTTTCTTAGCGACTTTTCCGCACTTGAGTTCGATTCTTGCGAATCTCGTTCGAAACTGCTGTTTCGAGTTTCCCGTAAGTCCGTTTAACTTTGTTATACGTGTTGTGAACTTCGGTTTGGTTATTCGATCACGTATCGTTATTTTCGGGCATTTTGGGCCATTTTGTAATTTACCCAAAGTTATGGGTATCCGTATCTGTGTTTGTTGTCTCGACTCTTTTCTTGGTCGCGTATGATTAATTATTGCATTATGTTTTCATTTCGGGTCGTTGATGCTGTCCGCGAGCATTTCGTCGTGTTCGTTCCGTACATTTTCGGAAATCGAGTCGTCGGGTCATGGCTGCTGAGCACTGGCCGGATAGGTGCGGCACTGTCGGAAGTGCTAGGCACTGGCCGAGAAGGCAAGGTAGGGACCGGCATAGCACACGCTACGGCCAGAGGGCTGCGCGCGCTAACTCGGTAGGTGTAGCGCACGCTGCCGACCAGCTAGCGTACGCTACCGGGCTAGGCAGAGGGGTTACTGGAGTACTGGACTCGGGGAGGATCGGCAGGTAGCGCACGCTACTTTCGGTCGTGGCGCGCGCTAATCGGCATGTGTAGCGCACACTGCTGGCCGACTAGCGTACGTTACCTGGGCGAGCTGTTTAGTCCAGAGGTTACTGGACAGGTCGGCTAGCGCGCGCTAGCGTCCGCGCAGCGCACGCTATCGGGGTCGGGCGGGCAGGTCGCGATCGGTAGTGCCGGGTCGTGCGGGCCGACCAGGAAAGATCTGGCCGTCTGGAGGACAAGGTTCCATGTTCCTTCAGATGTGGACATGTTCGCGCCGGCGGAGAATGAGCGAGCCGATCAGCCTCCGATGGGTATGGTGTTGGGATTCGGTGCCTAAAACGAAGGCCCAGCGGAAGCGGTAAAACAAAAATTAATTCGATCCGAATCCCTACGAGGATCGATCGAGCTACGTATATACGAATATCAAAAACGAATTCACAAGAGATATAGAAACTCACCCTTGTAGTCCGTTGATTAGATGGATAACCTTCTCTTGAGCTATTCCCCAAGCTCTTGAACGATCCAATGCCGAAAGCACCGCGTCTCTACTTGCCACGCGCCGGAGAAACGACCGGAACGACAATCACCTTGCTATCCTCCGAGAATACGGCTAGAGCTAAGTGATGAAGCTTCCAATATGAAATTATAACACTCTAAGTGTATAACTCATAATCTCTCTTTTATTTCTCAATTTTCTTCCAAGAAAAATCAAGAACTTGATGAATAAAGAGGAAGATGATGAAGAAGACTTGGAGAAGTCTTTTCTCTCTCTCTACCCTCTTGCAACCTCACGTTGGAATCAAAGTCTAATGAGGTGAGAAGTCTTCCTCTATTTATTCTATTTCCACTCACATGCAAAACAAATCATCCCATATGATATTTTTGCCCTACAAGTCATGTTCCTTAATTTAAAAAAGGAAACAACAAGACAATGGGAAGGTGGGTGGAAGGGGTTGGGGCGGCCCATGTTAGAAATCGGATGAGTTCGGTTCGTTTCGGACTCCCGAGAGTTCAAACAGATAAACTCCGATTCTGTTTCGATGTATTTATATTGATTAATTAATCCAATTAATTAAACATATCAAATACAAAATAATATAATTAATTTCTCCAAGAAATAATTATATTTATGAATTAAATTAATCACCCGGTAATTTATTTAATTCATTAGGCCGTAAATCAATTTATCCAATAAATCGATTTAGACATCCAATGTCCCAAGTTAGATATCCAATATCTAATATTCATAATGAGAGAATTAGCTTTATTCATTCCGTCGTCAATCCTATTGCGCGACTCGGTAGGTCCGTATCAGTCAGCAATGGGAGGAACCAAAGAGTAGTAGCACCACCTAGCCAGCCTGGTGGCCTATACTGTACCCCGACTGAGAACGAATGATTGGGATCATTCAAGAACCATTCTGTCGTGAATACCAGTATACGTATAAAACCTTTCTTTCAAATGTCCCGATCAAGTTATAGGGTCACGGTCAGTCAAACTCTATCTGTACTTGACGCTATGCATGCGTTAATGCAAATCGAGATCATCGAGCTATCGTGTATCTAATACAACTAGCTCCAATGCTTTGGCCAAAGACTTATGATCTCATCTGCCAATAACCGCATAGGACATATAACCCGCTCACTAACGGGAGAAAGAATTCTATCTTGGTATTCAGTAGGACCTGCTACTTGCCCGTCAAGATGCACGTCGAGGTTGACCCCCGCCTTCCGGTTTACAGGTTCGAACTAATCTAATGAAAATCTTGACGTCACAAGCACATCCCTACTAAATCCTCAAGTCGAAGGTTCACGAATACCTATCACAACCTTTCGATTCCGTCATTGACTGTCCTGGAGTGAAATCCGTGTGATGAATTGAGGGTGAGTCGGTTCGAGTATACTAATCCAATTAGCATACCTATAACGTGTGCTCCCACTAACCATTAGTGTTCGACAGACACTCTCCATGTCAAAGAACACGTCATACAAGTCTTCACATAAACATAACGCCCAGTCAAGTTTCATCGACTTGCGAACGATTAAGTATTTGAGCTATAACCTTTCCAGTGCCGACCCCCTTATCCAATAAGGAGTGGAACATTTTGCTCTCAAATACACGGACTAGTTTCTATATGTTTATTTACGAGTTAGGAATTTCAGTAACTACCAGTAAATAAAGAAACATTCATTTGCCTTATATAAATGGTTTACATAATTACAAGTACAATGCCCTCACTCAACAACCTCTGAGTGGCATTCGAGGGCATACTCCTAACATATGGTTGCCGTGAATGAGGCGATTATGGAGGCCGGGCTGCGCTTCCCTCTATTTTTTGCTGTCTCCCATCTGCTGGATGCTTGGAATGTGGCGCCACTTCAGCTGACGCCGAACGCTTGGCTCCAAATTATCTGCACTCTCACCCTTTTCGGCGGTCACCGCCTGTACCGCCTCCCATCGCCGTTGGAGATGAACCATTTGTTCAAGCTGATGGCTCAGAAAGGGTCGGTCGGCGGTTACCATATTCAGGGCCGATCTGGTCGGGTAATTCACGGAGTTTCGAATAAGATGCGGGGCGATCAGACGAAGTGGTTCTGGGTCGCCGACAAGTGGAGGGCTTCTGCGAGCGACAATCCTTCGGGCGAGCTAGAGATCCCTACTGAGTTTCGGGAGAGGAATCCCAATAAGGGTTTAGACTCTCCCTTCGTTCGGATGCGTTTTGGACTGATCTAATTTGATTTCGGTTTTGCAGGTTTTCACATTCCGGCGGTCGAGGAGCTGCCTTTCGACTTCCTGGTTGTCTGGGAGCGGATAAGGAGCTTGTCGGATGACGACCTAGACGCTAACCGGATCAATAAGGAGGGCCGTTGGTTGTCGGCTCGGCTATTCCGCTTCCCGAGACATCTCTCGGTGCCAGATATGAGTTTCTGCGACCTTCACTTTTAGGCGATCGCCTTACTTGAGGAAAGTGTCTGACTGTTGATCGACCGTCTTAACTGCAGAGGTTCGCTTTCCTCGCTTCTTGGAGCCCCCGCCGGAGATCGCCATGTCGAATCCTGGAGTTCTAGGCCGTCTCCGCCACAAGAGGTCGTCTCGGGCCCCACCTGTTGCGTTGCCAATTGTTGCGGAGGCGGAACCTTGCGTGGAGCCGATCGTGGCTGAGGAGGGAGTTCCGGAGGAGGGGATTCGAGCGAATCGTAAAAGGCCGAGGCCGGAAGAAACTTCGGTTCCTGCCCCTGGCAATGAAGTGCCGATCGCCGCGCCTCCGATCACCATTGTCGCTCCGGAGAATGAGCCGCCCTCTGCGGCTTTTATGCGGGAGATGGCGATCGCGGATGCTGAGACCCCTCGAGGGAAACCGTATTTCGGTCGGGACCCCGAGAAGGATGAGAGGTAGATTGCATTTTTGTGTTGAAACTTGCAACTGCGTAGGAGTTGTGCTAACTTTGTTGTATTGATGTAGGATCCGTCGCACAAATCCGTCTTGCCCGCCGATGGTCGTGGATTTCCTAGCGAGCCGATCTCCTCGCCAGTCTTGCGACATCCCTCCATATGTTGGCAAGGCCGCTTCTGCTCTGCCGAAGGCATGGACGACCGATCTGGATGCGATCGCTCGTCAGCGATAGGGGAGTTCGATGCAGGCTGTTCTCGCCCTTTCTCTCAAGACGGCGACCATGGCTATCCAGGCTGCTCAGGAGTTTGAGGGGCGACCTTCCACTATTCGCCTGCAGGCGGATCTTGAGGCGGCTCGGAAAGAGAACGCCGAGTTTGCTGATAAGATCGTGGCGATGGAGAAGGACTCTCTGGAGGTGGCCAGGCGGGCGAGCCATGAACTTGAGCTGGCGAAGAAGGAAACCGAGTTGTCTCGTCTGGCGGTTGACCGATTTCGGGACTAGATGCTGAATGCCGTCCGGGCGCAGAAGGCTGCTGAGGATGAGGCCGATCGCCAGAAGGTGACGATCGCTCGGTTGACTAGCAAGCTGGCGGAGTCGAAAGAGAAGGTTGCTGCGAGGGAGGCCGAGCTCCAGGGGTCGCAACAGGCGATGGCGGAGCTGAAAGGAGAGGTAGAGGCGACCAAGTCCGATCCCTTTCAAAACTTGGAGTTTGTCAGTGAGTTCGCCTATTATTTGGCGTTCGCCGACTCGATCCGAGCAGCTAAGAAGGGAGGTTTGGAGGTCGGGCCTCTTGCTGAGAACTTCAAGGCATACGCGTTGGAGCATCCTCTCCATTCAGCTTTCTCCTTGCCGATCTTGGACCTTGCGGACATCGGCGTGGATTTGAGCTGGTATCCGTCTCCGGCCAATCTCGCTCATCCCGATGCTCCGGAAGATGAGGGGACCGCACCGGATGCTGATGGCGAAGGCCAGGCAGGGGCCTGAGGCACTTCATTTTTGATGTTTTAGCTTATTTCCTTGTAATTTGTAGCTTTCTTTTGTAGCATTTAGGCCTTCGGGCGACCATGTACTTTGATCTTTTCAAGTAATGAAATGAACGTTTGAATTTCTGACTTATCACTTGAATGATTGTTATTTTTTAGTCTTTGTTTGACTTTGTACAAATGTGTGAGGATAGATCGTTGCGAGGGTAGTTCCAAATGAATTGATAAACTCATAAAGATAACTTTTACAACAAATTCGATCGCTGCACAACATCTGAATAAATGACGATCTCCGTATGTGGTTGAATAGCGACGATCGTCGTATAGGTAGTCCGCACTCTTCCCCCTTGTTTTTATTCACTTAGTGGAAGTAAGGGGATGAAAATAATTCCTTGAGTGAGCGGTCTTCAACTTTGTCGAATCTTCGGGGACGGTCGTCCGTCTTGAGGAACCGTGCACGATCGCGGAGTTCGATGGACCGACTCCTTGATCATGTCTTGATGCGCGAAGACATTGAGTGTCTCGTGACTCACTTTATTATGAGGGTCCTCCGTTAGGCTGCGCCTCGCCTCATATTTAAACGAAGGGCGTGCGGTCTCGGTCTAGAGGAGTCCTTGCGCGGGGCAGCGTCGGATGATTCAACTCCACGCCCGCGGCTTGTTTAGCTCTGCTTCCACCTCGGCCCACCATGAAGATGGCGAACCTCGACGGTGTACGTTGAGACGGGGGTTGTGGCACGTCGCATTGTCCGGGTTCACCACGTTAGATGATGAACCTTTGAGGGTGAGCGATCGTGTCCACTCATTAATTTTGGAGGGCCCTCAGACTATGCCGACCTCGTATTTAAACGAAGGGCGGGCGATCTTGGCCCAAAGGGACCATGCATGGCCTAAGCAGTTGGTTCCATCGACCACCAGGACCATGGCTGCACTCTTCCACCTTGGATCGTCATGTAGATGCCGACCTTCGACGGTGTACGTTGTGCGGGGGAGGTGATCTCGTGCCTTAGTCCATCATGTTAGATGGTGAACTGTAGATGGCGAGCGGATCCTCCAGTTTCTTAAATAAGGAGGGAGATCAGGGAGACTTCCGAGGGCCCCTTCTCTTGGTTGAAGCATGTAGAGACGGTCGCCAAGGTTGATCCAGGGGTCGGCTCGCATGAGCTTTCCAGCCTGTTTTGTGTTAGACTCGGACGATCGTGTATAGAGATTGGTAGGGGCTTTGGCTAGGCCAATAAGTTGTCCAACTTGCCTTCCTCGAACAAACTCCAGAGCTGTTTGAGGAGGTCGCGGCATTGGTTGGTGATTTGGCCGGGACTCTTATGGTAGGCACAATATTGATTGTTGTCCAGGTGACCGTGGTCCCTTATCGCCTTTGGCTTTTTGAGCTTTTCGTGCCCCTTGATGGTATAGAAAATATGTGCCGGAGTTCGGTTGAACGTATGGAGGAGATGGGCTTCCATGTCCTCGAAGGCCTTGAGATCTCCGGGTGGCTTGGCGATCGCCTTCTTTGCTTTGGCGATCGCTATCTTCTGGACAGGAGGTGGCGTTTCCTCGCCTAGGTAGAGGGTGAGTAGCCTTTGCCTGGCCAGAAAGTTGGCAACTTTAGCGCGAAAGATCGCGTAAGTTGGGGGAATATCCTTGGAGAGATGTCTAAATATGGGAGAGTGACCGTGGAATCCCCCCATGACCGAATAGAGAGCGAGCTCGTCACTGACGGGTTCGCCGGTGAGGATGATTTCGTATACTCGGTCGATGTAATCTGCGTTGGTTTTGTCTTTCCCCTGCCTGATTTTCATCACGCGGTGGGGGCCTTCTGGTCTGGTGACCTTGTTGGCGAAGTATGATGTGAAGTCATTCGCCAGTTTCTTAAAGGAGGTGATTGATCGTGGTGGTAGTGAGACGTGCCACCTATGGGCCAGCTCGCCCAATGTTAATGGGAAGATCCGGCACTTGGTTGCATCAGATGCCCCACACCCAGTCATGTAGATTCGGAATTTACTCAGGTGGGTTTCGGGGTCCGATCTCCCCTCATACAGAGGTGTTTTGGGAGGAGCGATCGTTGGTTGTATGGGGGCAAGCTCGATGTGGACCGCGAGTGGCTCGGTCGGCCCGGTGATCTTTTCGCTGGCGCTTGTCCAGTGTCCAAGAGTGCTTTCATCTCGTCGAGCTGGCGTTGTATAGCGGCCATCGCCGTGGCCTGACTGCTTGCGGCTCGGCGCTCGGAGCGGGAGCCGAGGCGATTGAGTACTGATCCCCTGGCGATCGGGGCGGGAGTCAGATGGCTGACCTGCGTTCGGCTGTGAGGTGGGTAGGCCGAACTCCTGGTGACGGATTCGGATTCCGTCTTTTCGTGGTTGGAAACAGAATGCCCCGGTCGCCAGGATGGGTCGCACCCCAAGCGATTGAATATGGATCCGTCCGGTCGTGCGAGAGCCTTTCCTTGCGAATTGGGGCTTTCTGACGATCGCTCGGTCAGTAGCCCGTTGAATTTCCATTTTCCCATGCGGCGGACGATCGAGGGAGTTATTGCGGGCGATGCGCATGCTCTCCGTTGCTCCTCTAGGATGGCCATAGCCTCCTCGATCTATTCCTCAGTTTGGAACTGATCGAGTGAGAGGTTGGGGCCATCTCTCGGATGCAGTATCGAGAGTCTCGCGTTGCTGGGGCTTCCCCCGGTCGTCGGCTGGGGTTCGGATTGAGCCGGGATATGGTGTCCGGCGGTCCGGAGAGTGTTTTTCTTCGATGTACCAGCGGATGTCATGATTCTGAAGGTTTTCTTTGAAGTGCAGTGAGTGTCACTTCAAGTATATGCCCCGAGAACAGTGAGTGTTCTTCGGGACGGTAGGAATAAAAATTTGAGGGTTAGATGCCCCTTCCTCTAGCGCCACTTGTTGCTACCCAAAATATTATCCGGAGATAGATATTGCTGGAATGGATGGATAACAAACAAATTCAAGAGCACTTCCGTGAGAAAGATAAATAACACAAGATTTGCCGGGGTTGTTAGTCCCGGGCTTGAATGCTCTCGCGAGATATTATTAATACTAATATTCGGGGATACAAGTACTAATGTAAGAATACAATTACAATGAGTGTAAAGATTCTTGTTATCTTAGCTAGTGAGCGTGTAGATTGCCGGAAGAACCAGATTTGATGCTCTGTGAGTTCTTGTAACAAAGGAGATGAACAGTCGCGGCGGTGAGAGATCGACAGTCTCTCACGGCGAGTATTTAGCTGGATACTTGGGCTCCTGGGCTTATGGATCTCTTGGAATCTGTCTAGTGGAGACTTGCTGCCTCTGCCAATCGTCTTCTGGGCAAGAGATTCGGAGAGAGAAGTCCTGAGATAGATTCCGGCGAGAAAGCAAGGAGCTTGATGGTATGTATGTTCTACTGTATTTCCGTGAATGAATTCGGAATGTAAGAGAATGAGTTCTCAACTGTTGGTGAAATGAATTCCGAACCTTTTTCCAGTAGGAGGAGGTTCTCTATTTATAGGACTTGGATACGCCGGGCGATCGCCTTTTCTGTATTATAATAATCGGGCGATCGTCTTTTAGCACATGGGCTTGTCTCCTTAAAGTCTGCAGGAGTTGCTGGCAGTCAACTGTATGGTCCAATGGGGAGCCTGCACGCGTCCTGAGTTCCTGTCACGGGTGGTCCCACTGACAACTTTCGGCGCGCCTGCCGGTAGGTGAGGTAGGTGACAGGCTGTGGTCAAAGGTCTTGTCTGTCAGCAAAAGATCTTGTCAGTCAGCACCTTTTGTGGATCTGCACGTGGGTGCTGTTCTGAGATCCAGTCCTAGATGACTTTGATGGGCGATCATCTCTGCTCGGGGTGTAGGTCGACCGTCCTTAGCCGGACACTAGAGTCGATCGCCAGATGCCAAAGGGCGATCGCCTTGGGAGTCGATCGCTAGGTACCTAATGGTGGTCTGATATCTTCGATTAGGCGAGCTAGCCATAGTTTGACTGGAGTTGACTTGGTCGCTTGGCCTTATAGTCGATCGCCTATCGGGATGAATAAATCTTGACACAACACTTTCCAACTCTTCAATGGGGACGGTCGCTTCTCGTTTGGAACGATTTCCGGACTCGATCCTTGGATCGATGTCGAGGCTTGGCTCGAAACCGCTCCTTGGCTCGATGTCGTCCGTTAATCGATGTGAGATGCTGTCTTCTGAGTCGGGCTGGTACGAGGTGCTCGGCTCGTCGATCTCCATCGGTTTATTGTCGATCGTCTCAATGTTATAAATAGTACGGGAAGTGTTGAAAGAAGTTACGACACAAGAGTAATTCAAACATTTCTTAGCCATTAGTTGGTCTCCTTTTACAGTACCGACCGTCCCATCGGCAGTGGGGAATTTGATACAGTAAAAGAAAGAAGAGGCGACCGCCTCGAAGGTTTTTAGAAATGGGCGACCTAGGAACCCATTATAGATGCTGGGCCTATCTATGATTACAAAGTTTAGGTTCCTAGTAATCCTAACCTTGGGATCGTAATGACATATTAGCTCGACAGAGAGCTTGATCCTCCCATAGGCTTGGACTGTGCTGTCGCCGAATCCTTGGAGCATAGTGTCAAATGGCTTGATAAACTTGGTTAGGTTGCCGAGCTGGTCGAGAGCGGACTTGAATATGATATTGCAAAAGCTCCCATTGTCAACCAGCACGCGGTCGACCATTTTCCCAAGGATACATGCAGAGATCACCAATGCATCCTCTTTGGGGAACTGCACTCCCTCCCTATCCTTGTTGGACAAGGTGGTGAGCGCGTCTTTGGAGATGGTCGGCTCTGGGGGTACCACGACATGGACCCCGGCGAACGCCCTCAGTTCGGCCTTCCGTTTTCTGTTCGACATGGTGGAAACCGAGGAAAGTCCTCCGAGGTTTCCACCTCCTGCCTGAAGCATATTGATCCGGCCGCCAGGGTTGATCGGAGGGATTGATTCGTCAGAATACTCTGGCTCGTTCTGCTCGATCCTGGCGATCGTATTGGGAGGGATTCCATCGTTCTGTCGGCACTCGCGCCCTCCGGTCCTCTCTGCTCGAGGCTATGGCTTGGTAACCAAGTTATCCAATTTGCCTTCCTCGAACAGTCTCCAGAGTTGTCTGAGGAGGTCGCGACACTGACTGGTGTTGTGGCCGGGACTCTTGTGGTAGGCATAAAATTTGCTGCAGTCTAAATGACCGTGGTCCCTTACCGGCTTCGGTTTGCTAAGCCATTCACGCCCCTTGATGGCATTGTAAATGTGGGCCGGAGATAGGTTGAGGTTGCGGAGGAGGTGAACCTCCACATCCTCGAAAGCTTTGAATTCTCCGGGCGGTTTCGTGATCGCCTTTCTGCGCTTGGCGATCGTCTTTCTCGGGATGAAAGATGGCGCCTTCCCTTCCCTGATAGATCCCTCGCCTAAGCGAAGGGTGAGCATCCTCTGCCTACCTAGAAAATCAGCGGCCCTGATGCGGAAGATCGCGTAGGTCGGGGGGATGTCCTTCGTGAGGTGCCTGAACATGGGCGAATGGCCATAGAATCCCCCTAGGACCGAGTAGAGAGCGAGATCATCGCTAATAGGCTCGTCGGTGAGGACTATTTCATCCACCCGGTCGATGTAGTCTTCATCGGGCTCGTTCTTCCCCTGCCTGATTTTCATCATGCGGTGGGGGCCTTCGGGCCGAGCAACTTTGGCGGCAAAATACGACGTGAAGTCGTTCGCCAGCTTCTCGAAACAGTTGATCGAGCGAGGTGGCAGTGAGATGTACCACCTATGGGCGAGGTCGCCCAATGTTAATGGGAACATTCGGCATTTCGTTGCATCCGATGCTCCACATCCGGTCATGTAAATCCGGAACTTGCTCAAATGGGTCTCTGGATCCGATCTCCCCTCATATATAGGTGTTTGAGGAGGAGCGATCTTTGGTTGAATGGGGGCGAGCTCGATTTGGGCCGCGAGCGGTTCACTCGGTCCGGCGATCGATCTCTTAGCGCCTGCCCCAATTTCTAGGAGCGCCTTCATTTCGTTGAGCTGGCGCTGCATGGCGGCCATCGCTGTAGCCTGACTGCTCGCTGATTGACTCTCGGGGCGGGAGTCAAGGCGATCATGTACTGATATCCTTGCCCTATGGTAGGTGATGAGTTCTCCGCCACCGGGCTCAATTCTTGGGCGAGCGGGGGCCCGTTGGCCGGCTTGTCTTCTGGGAGTCGGATATGCCGAACTCCTGGTGACAGATTCAGACTCCGATGTCTCCCGGCTGGGCCCGAATGCCCGGGTTGCCATGAGGGATCACTCCCTAGGCGGCTGAAGACGGAATCATCCCGCCTTATGAGAGCCTTTTCCTGCAGCTCGGGGCTTTCTGACGATTTCTCGACGTATAGCCCTTTAAGCTTCCGCTTGCCTGCTCGTCGGATGGCAGACGGAGTAATGGTGTGCGAGTCGCATGCCCTACGTCGCTCCCTGAGGATGGCCATAGCCTCCTCGATCTGTTCCGCGGTCTGGAACTGATCGAGTGAGAGGCTGGGACCGTCCCTCTGGGGCGGGAGTGAGAGTCTAGCGTCGCCGCAGTTGCCTTCCGCCGTTGGTTGAGATTCGGTCTAGGCCAGAATAAGAGTTCCAGCAGATCGTAGGGTGGCTCTTTTTGAGGTCGTGGCGGATGTCATGTTTCTGAAGGATTTCTTTGAAGAACAGTGAGTGTTTCTTCAAGTATATGCCTCGTAGAACAGTGAGTGTTCTTCGAGACGGTCGGAATAAAAATGAAGTTATGGCAAGCAGCCGCCCCCTCATTCTAGCGCCAATTGTTGTTACCCAAAATATTATCCGGAGATGATATTGCTGGAATGGTCGAGTAACAAACAAATGCGAGAACACTTCCGTCGGAAAGTGAATAACACAAGATTTTCCGGGGTTGTTAGTCCCGGGCTTGAATGCTCTCGCGGGATGTTATTAATACAAATACTTTGGAGTACAAATATTAATGTTAGAATACAATTACAATGAGTGTAAAGACTCTAGTTATCTTAGCTATAGAGCGTGAAGATTGCCAGAAGAACCAGATATGAAGCTCTGTGAGTTCTTACTTTTTGGTATTCTGTATATGCGAATGAATATTACTGGGTATGTGTATGTATTCGTTCGATGTGTATGTGTATCTCTCTGTACGTTTTTCCACCCTTTGGCCACTGTTGGAGGCCTCCTATTTATAGGAGAAAAGGTTGCTGGGTCCTCCCCGGCGATCGCGGGCGACCGTCGTATTCTATATTAGAATAATGTGGGCGATCGTCCCATCATGTGGGACTGTTTCGTTAAAGTCCGAGGCTGCAGCTGGCAGCCAGATGTGCGGGCCAATAAGGAGTCCGCATGCGTCCTGAGTCGCTGTCAGGGGAGGACCCACTTTGTACCTTTAGGCGGGCCTGTCGGTAGGTGTAGAGTTGGTGACAAGCTGCCTTATCTTGTGGCGCCTTTTGCGGATATGCACGTGGGTCTATGTCGGAGATTCGGTCTTTGAAGACTTTGACGGGTGTCAGATTCACATGTGGTATGGGACGATCGTCTACAATCAAATATCATTGGCGATCGCCAGATGCCTACATACGATCGCCATGGACGTCGATCGCTAGGTGCTTGCCCAGCGTCTGTCTTCTTTAGCTGGCTCCTGACCATTATGCCGATCGCCATCGAGGCGTATAATTCGCCGCACAACATGTCCGCGGCTGGAGGTTCGGAGGAGGTGAAGCCATGTTGTTAGACAACGAATCCACGAAGTTCTAGAGGTTATATCATTGATCAATCATCCTATAACATTCCTTGATCCAGCGAATCAAGGTTAGATCTCTAGAACCCTACTTTTGGGGAGATTTGGGGGTTTTTGCGTTTTTGTCCGATTCGTTCTGTTTTGTTGATTAATTCATGATGAATATGATTAATCTTGTTGGTATTCTTAGTTTCTCTACGGATTCATGCTATATTTTGTGGTTTTTAGAGAATCGAGAGGGTTTGGTTGTGGTCCGCCCTCGTTGTCGTTTTTATACGAATATACATGAATCGTAGGCGGGTTTTCGGGTGTATTCCAATTCCATATCCCTTTAGAAATGGTTGTGATTGTATTCTTCGAATTGTTAGGTTCGGTTTTGTTGGTTCCTATCGTTCGTCGGTGACTTTCCTTTCCGTTCGTTGCGTCGTCAATTATTCAAGGCAAGTATTTTTGGAAACCTTTATGCTTAACGTGAAATGGTAATGTATATTGTGTGTGATTTGCTCACCTCGGGAGGGTCCGACGGGATCACGAGGGAGTCCAATGGTTTGTGCCCTGGATTTATGAGTTTGTTTAGCTAGCCAGCTCGGGAGGGTCCTTAGAGGCCTCAAGTGGAATTTGTGGCTTCGTCCCGATCCTAGGCGATGCATGTGCGTGATTTGTTTTATGATATGGCCAGCTCGGGAGGGTCCTTAGAGGCCTCAAGTGGGATTTGTAGCTTCGTCCCGGTCCTAGGCAAATGTGATTGACTGTTTGTTTCCGGAAAAGACATGTCTGGTTTTGGTTTTGAAATGATTTGGTGCATTGTAATATGAAACGTGTAAGCGAATGGTTTGCCTTGATTACTTGTACTAGCGTAATTGCTAACCCCTTTGGGGACCCGTTTTGGGGAAATTCTTGTTATGGATTTCAGGTTATGTTCAGCCAGACGAGCGGGTGCTGGGATGGTACTAGGACGTCAGTCAAGGTTTTTGACATGTGCAATTGAGTCTTATTATTTCTACTGTCTCTTTTGATATGGTCATTTTCCAAATTGTAAACTTATAGATTGTACTCGCGAGTACTTAGGCTTTTCCTTTCGGATTGTGATTGGTCTCCGTTAAAGTTACTATATTTGGCAGTTGATGTTATTATGCCGGTTGTACCGGACGTGTTATTTTATGTTCTTATTGTTAACGATTGTTTCCTTGCTAACCGAGATGGTTAGTCGAGTGGTGTTTTCTTGTATTAGCCTGGTGGGTCCCATGTAGGGGTCTACAAAGCTGTAATACACCTCGAATATCTCGGGGGTGTTAGATAAAATGATATCGGAGCTCTAGGTTTATGGATACCTAGGCTTGTCGGTTATTTGGGTCTAGTTGTGTTTTGTTCTGCACATTGTCACACCGCTGCCGGCATCTCAGTACATCCAGTGCTCGTAAGTTTTCCTTACTCGATTCTCTTGTTTTCTCGTATTGTATTTCCACTTCTTGAACTGTCATTATCTCTATCGTACTTATCGTCTAGTTGTTTTTCGATCCATCCGGTCCGTGTACTTTTTGATTCTATCATTGCACAGTCATTTATCTCTCTGGAGTATGTGCGCCGTTCTGGGATTGACCTTTTGTCGTCTTGTGAGCCTTCCATCGCTAAACTTCCTAGCATTGGTTGGATCGTTGGTGACCGGAAGATCCGAGATTTGCTCCGTGGTATATTGTGAGGGGGCTTGACTCTCTAATCTTTTGTTGTATGATGGAATCTGTGTTTGGTAATTGCGATATACTAAATGTATGTTGAGCCGACACCAAGGGGTGCAGTATGATGTGGAAGTTTTGAACATTGACATGTTCTGGAAAAGGTATTGATGGCAGAGTTTTTGGAGAAACTCACATAGATGGTTTCAATATGTGTCCAAATCGGTGCTGTTAAACTTGAAGAGATAGTTTGACATATGCTTGAAATTAGTGTTTCCGAGTTACGCTTGTTGAACTGGTGATTTTTGAATGCCGTATATGCGTGTGTTCGGGAATTGATGGTACTTGGATAATTGTTGTTATTTACAACCAATGTGTTTCTATTAATAATAATACATGCGGCGTGCATGCTTGAAAATTTCTTAGACTTGATCGTATTATGGGTTTTTTGAAAAGTGACATGAATTTGGACGAGCCAGCCTTGTATTTTCAAATAAAATTTTGTGTCGAAGTCGTGTTTAAAAGTGTTTTAGGAAATTTTATAAAATGCTACTGCTGTTAAACCCTTGTCGTGTTTGAAAGGGTCTTGAAAACGATTTTTAACTTATCGGTTTTATTTTCGAATAACTAGAGTATACGATTTAAAAATCAGATTAGCTTGGGGAAACCTAGGCTGTCGAGTCAAGTTGTGTTTGTTGAGTTTTGTCTTGTCGGATTTTGTCTAACTTAGTCGCGTCGCGATGCGTCGTCTGAGTTCATTGGTCGTGATTAGTATCGAGGGGCGATCGTCATTTACGAGCGACCTATGGATGTAAGACTCCCTTCTTTGTGTTGTGCCTTGTGTGACACGAGTTATTTGTATGATTAGCTGTTAAATGATGGAATCCTTCTGTGGATTTTGATTTCACGATATGTGTTTATTCGACTCTCGTATTTGGTTTATACGAGGAGTGTCGTCGCTGCTGATGTATTTTCGAACCGCATTTTATCCGCTGCGTGAGTTCTTTCAAAATGACTTTCGGTATTTTGCAAACTGAGTTTTATTTCGTAAAACCGATTCCCCAAATCGAGTTTTGGCATTCTGGCCTTGAACATTTTATGACGATTTGACAAATGATTTTGTGGGTTTTGAAAAATATTACTGTCATCGGTCTTTTTGGCAATTTTTTAAATGACGTGGAAAATTTTGCTTAGCCTGGTAAATCCTGGTGAGATGGGTTTACGACATGTAATATTCCCAGGAGGATCTGGGGGTGTCATACCCATCTCTGAGATGTTCTGTTGTTGTCTCTCTGAGTCGTTAGCGCACGCTACGCTTTGCGGCTAGCGCGCGCGAGAGTGTGTTGGTAGCACGCTAAGGGGTGGATAGCGCACACTACCTGGTAGTTCAGGGCAGACCAAGAGCTACTGGACTGGGTCTGAAGTTCTCGTTAGCGCACGCTAACACTTGGGGTTAGCGCACGCTAACAGTGTATTTTTGGTCAGGAGTTTTGTCTGGTGCCGTGATAGCGCACGCTAACCTTAATGATTAGCGCACGCCAATTGTGTCGAGTATAAATACTGGACACCAGTATAGAATCTGCATTTTTCTTTATTTCTTATTCTTCCTCCGTGAGTTTGAAACGTAGCGACTAGGGTTCGCATCTGGGCTGATTTCCTTCCATCCAAAGGTGTTTTGGAGTATCCTAGGTGATTATAACATCATCTAATCCATTGTTCTTCTCCGGATCTAAGTATTTTGTTGAATCCCTAGAGTTGACTTTTTGGAGTTTTGTTATTGATTTCGTTTTCCACCCGGTTTTGATAAACCGATTGTTGTTTAATGATGTTGTTAAACATATCCTAGGAATTGTATATCACTGTCTTGATTTTGAACGATTTGATGCGTTTGCTATGATGTGTTTAAGTGAATGTTGATACGTGTGAATTTTGGGCATTTTAGCCTATTGTACTTCTGAAAAACCTTGAGTATCTTAGAAAATAAACCTCGAGACATACTTTTAAAATGAATTATTTTCTCGCAGTGTTCTCAAGATGCCCACTAGCGCCACACTATGTTTCAAAATTATTCTACTTTGAGGATCAAAATATTTTGAGATATTTCTAATGATTTAGAAACCCATTTGCTTAGACCCAGAGGTCGAATATTGCTGAAAAGTTTTAATTTAAAGAAAGGTGTACTCATTTTTTTTATCAAACGCAAGATGATTTTTTTCAAAGTCTCGATGACGATGTTTGTACTACTTTTTTTTTGATATATGATACTCAAGATCAACTGGTGCTTCCAAATTATTTTCAAAAGGTGGTTATCGTTTTTAAAACCTATCGTTCCTATTTGCGGTACGGGAATATATGTGTGATGTTCGTACTCTCGTTAGGGTGTTAACCCCCGAGTTGTGATTGAATTGGTGGTGTGAGCGTTGAGTCGTTCGCCACGCAGTTGTTGTGGTATCTCTCTGGGAGAGGTGTGAAGTTGGTATTGAATGTTGTCGCCTCGTAATGATTTATGCATTATCGCATATATGCGAGCTGTTAGAGCTTGGGTTGGTATGGTTGTGTGCATCGGTGATTGTTCCGCGTTGTGTCGGTTGCTTGTTGTATTGTTACCTTGGTTCCGTTGTTGTGAGTTTCGGAGGCGAGGTCGAAGGTAATACCCGTATTATTTTTGACTTCTGCATTTTATTTTTCCCAATTCTATCGACTCGACGTGTTCGTTGATACTCTCCGAACTTGTTCTGTATTTCGGTTTTTATCATTCGAGCAAGCCGTGATCTTGTTTTGGTTTGATCTGGTTATTGCTGTGACTTTTCAGAGTTTGGTTCGATTCTTGTGAATCTTGTTCGAAAGTAACATCTTTTAGTTCCTACCAACTCTTTTAACGTCTTGAGTTGAAGTGTGAACTTCGGAGTTGTTGTTCGATCATTATTTTTCGATCGTTGTTTTCCAATCATTGTTGTTGGATCATTGTTGCTCGATCATTGTTGATTCGATCGTGGTCACCATTGCAGATTGCTGTACGCATCATTTCTATTTTTCGACTGTTCGTGTTTCCTTGTAATAGGTGCCTTGTGTTTTGCGACTGTTTAGATAATTGACTTGATGATATTACCTATTTGATGACGCTTGTCACTTGTTGGTTTTATTATGTCTCTCCCTGTAGCGTTGTGTTGGTCGTCGTGGAGCGCGTTTTCACGCCGTATGTTTCTTTGCGTTGTTCGTAACGTTTCGCCATTTGGGCGTGAGTTTTCGGTTCTTGTTTACCTCGTTGAGTTTTCCTGGCGGGATATTTCTTCTCCCTACTTGTTTTAAGTTTCGGGACGAAACTTCTTTTAAGGAGGGTAGTATGCAATATCCGCAATTTCGATTTCCGGTAATTTTCTTTTTTGGCGAGAGTCCATTTTTGACGACTCGTTTGTGACCGTTTCATCATTTCGAGAATGATTAATTCTACACTTTTTGACATTCGAGTTCGTTTTGGTGCCGTTCTGTTGAGTTCCGTGTTTCTTAGTGACTTTTCCGTACTTGAGTTCGATTCTTGCGAATCTCGTTCGAAACTGCTTTTTCGAGTTTCCCGTAAGTCCGTTTAACTTTGTTATACGTGTTGTGAACTTCGGTTTGGTTATTCGATCACGTATCGTGATTTTCGGGCTTTTTGGGTCATTTTGTAATTTACCCAAAATTATGGGTATCCGTATCTGTATTTGTTGTCTTGACTCTTTTCTTGGTCGCGTATGATTAATTATTGCATTATGTTTTCATTTCGGGTCGTTGATGCTGTCCGCGAGCATTTCGTCGTGTTCGTTCCGTACGTTTTCGAAAATCGACGGCGGCTGAGCACTGGCCGGGCAGGCACGGCAGGGACCGGCGTAGCGCACGCTACGGCCAGAAGGCTGCGCGCGCTAACTCGGCAGGTGTAGCGCACGCTGCCGACCGGCTAGCTTACGCTACCGGGTGGGCAGAGGGGTTACTGGAGTACTGGACTCGGGGAGGATCGGCAGGTAGCGCACGCTACTGTCGGTCATGGCGTGCGCTAATCGGCATGTGTAGCGCACGCTGCTGGCTGACTAGCGTACGTTACCTGGGCGAGATGCTTAGTCCAGAGGTTACTGGACAGGTCGGCTAGCGCGCGCTAGCATCCGCGCAGCGCACGCTATCGGGGTCGGGCGGGCAGGTCGCGGTCGGCAGGTTTGGTCGGTAGTGCCGGGTCGTGCGGGCCCTGGCCGAGGGTGCTAGTCCGATACTGGCCGATAGCGCACGCTAGTCCGGGAAGGCTAGCGCACGCTAGTTCCGGCCCAGTATATATATGGGAGAGCAGCCTAATTTTCACTCGTTTTTCATTTCCTTTCTTTTCTGTCCGCGGCTGGAGGTTCGGAGGAGGCGAAGCCATGTTGTTAGACAACGAATCCATAAAGTTCTAGAGGTTATATTATTGATCAATCATCCTATAACATCCCTTGATCCAGCGAATCAAGGTTAGATCTCTAGAACCTACTTTTGGGGAGATTTGGGGGTTTTCGCATTTTTTCTGATTCGTTCCATTTTGTTGATTAATTCATGATGAATATGATTAATCTTGTTGGTATTCTTAGTTTCCCTATGGATTCATGGTATATTTCGTGGTTTTTACGGAATCGAGAGGGTTTGGTTGTTGTCCGCCCTCGTTGTCATTTTTATACGAATATACATGAATCGTAGGCGGGTTTTCGGGTGTATTCCAATTCCGTATCCGTTTAGAAATGGTTGTGATTGTATTCTTCGAATCGTTAGGTTCGGTTTCGTTGGTTCCTAGCGTTCGTCGGTGACTTTCCTTTCCGTTCGTTGCGTCGTCAATTATTCAAGGCAAGTATTTTTGGAAACCTTTATGCTTAACGTAAAATGGTAATGTATATTGTGTGTGATTTGCCCACCTCGGGAGGGTCCGACGGGATCACGGAGGGAGTCCAATGGTTTGTGCCCTGGATTCATGAGTTTGTTTAGCTAGCCAGCTTGGGAGGGTCCTTAGAGGCCCCGAGTGGGATTTGTGGCTTCGTCCCGGTCCTAGGCGATACATGTGCGTGATTTGTTTTATGATATGGCCAGCTCGGGAGGGTCCTTAGAGGCCTCGAGTGGGATTTGTGGCTTCGTCCCGATCCTAGGCAAATGTGATTGACTGTTTGTTTCCAGAAAAGACATGTCTAGTTTTGGTTTTGAAATGATTTGGTGCATTGTACTATGAAACGTGTAAGCGAATGGTTTGCCTTGATTACTTGTACTAGTGTAATTGCTAACCCCTTTGGGGACCCGTTTTGGGGAAATTCTTGTTATGGATTTCAGGTTATGTTCAGCGAGACGAGCGGGTGCTGGGATGGTACGAGGATGTCGGCCAAGGTTGTTGACATGTGCAATTGAGTCTTATTATTTCTACTGTCTCTTTTGATATGGTCGTTTTCCAAATTGTAAACTTATAGATTGTACTCTCGAGTACTTAGGCTTTTCCTTTCGGATTGTGATTGATCTCCATTAAAGTTACTATATTTTGCGGTTGATGTTATTATGCTAGTTGTACCAGACGTGTTATTTTATGTTCTTGTTGTTAACGATTGTTTCCTTTCTAACCGAGATGGTTAGTCGAGTGGTGTTTTCTTGTATTAGCCTGGTGGGTCCCATGTAGGGGTCCACGACGCTGTAATACACCTCGAATATCTCGGGGGTGTTACAGGAAGGACAAGAAGGGAGGCAAGGAGAAAGGTGGGGGAGACAGACCCCACAAGACGAAATATAAGACGAAATACAAGCCGACCTTCAAAGGAAAAGAAAAGACCAATGAAGTCAAAAGAAGGGAGTGCTTCTTATGCGGGGGTCCACACTTTGTCTAGGAGTGCCCGAGGAAAAAAGCACTTAATGCCATAATAGGCCAACAAGAGGAACAGGCCGAAGAGATGCAAATGGGGTCGATGCAACTCCTAAATTCAATAAAGGCGAAGGAAGAAACTGTGGTGGTACCCAAGGCGGAAAAGGTCAAGAATGGTCTCATGTACGTTGAGGCAAAGGTAAACAGGGGTGTCACAAAGGCCTTAGTGGACACGGGGGCCACATATAACTTCTTAGATGGAGACGAGGCGGTCCGATTGGGCATAAGGGTTGCTAAAGAAATGGGATGGATGAAAATAGTGAACTCCACATCAAGACCCATCATTGGCATGGCAAAGCAAGTCCCGGTCCAACTGGCGGATTGGCAGGGCAAGATTGACTTCATGGTGGTCCAGATGGAAGATTACCGAATGGTGCTAGGCATGGAGTTGATGAAGACGGTAACCATCCAGAATGCACAAATTATGAGCGTCACTCCAAACAAGGTAACTTTCGATATTCCCTTACTTCGTGGAAAAGTCGAGTCTCGTATGTTGTTAGCTATACAGGTATCGAAAGGGTTTAAGAAGGGGCAAGAGACATACATTGCTGCCTTAAAGATGTAATAACCATACCTTTATTGGCAATAGTTGGCACTTTATTGACTTCGTAGACTGTGTTGTAAATTTTCGAGTTTGGGTATTTATGCGTTTGATTTGAGTTTGGGCTTGTATGTTGTGGTTCATACCAGTACTTCATTGATTGTCGTTAACCGTCAAGTTGTACCGTCGGTAACATGTTCGCAAATCTGATCCGGACAAGGGGACTAGCACACGCTAAGCCACTCATATAGATCACGCTAACAACGCGGTGATAGAGCATGCCACGGCCGTAAGGCAGCGCGCGCTAACCGGCCGAGTAGCAAGGGCAGAAGGGTCTAGACTCCGGCCAGACCAACAAGTAGCGCACGCTAGGGTTCGTGGTAGCGCGCGATAGGTTGCTTAGGCAGTGCATGCTATTCGATCGTAACGCGCGCTACCTGGCCGTCCAGAGAGGTTACTGGGATTCTGGACTCCGGAAGGATTGGAAGATAGCGCACACCACTACCGGCTATTGCGCGCACTAATCGGCACACGTAGCGCACGTTATGGGGCCGCCAGCGCGCGCTACCAGGCCGTGCAGATTAGTCTAGTAGGCTATGGACGAGTCGAATAGCGCACGCTAATGCTCGTCCTGCGCGTGCTATCGTGGCCAGACAAGGCAAAAGCTTCTGGACGTGGTGCGGACAGGTGGCGGGTCCTGGACAAGGGTGGCGGGCCCCGGCCGAAGGTTCTGGACCAGGCCGCCCGATAGCGCATGCTAATTAGGAAGCTTAGCGCGCGCTAATGCTGACTATTATAAATACATGTGCAGCAACCCATTTTGGCATTTTTATCATTTCTGCCATCCTCTTCCGGTGAATGAGCGATTTGGGGCATTGAAGAAGGAGATTTCGGCCAGATATCGTTAAGAATCATAATCTTTCAACCTTTAACGCAAAGCTATCATTATCTAAGCATCTCTTAACATCCAAATCAAGGTATGATTCTCAAGAACCCTAGTTTTATGAATTTTGGGGGATTTTGGGGTTTTATGAAGATTTGGTCGGATCGACCCGAATAAGCTTAGATCGTCGTTGGATTTTGGTTTTATACTCGAGATCCTTTGAAATTATTGAAGTTTTACAGAATGATTATAAGAATACCTTCGTTAATCGATCATCTTGAATTATACCCCCAAGATGTTTGAAGAATTTCCCCACTGGGTAGATCTACGGAGTTCTAAGCATTTTCATAGTATTGAAATTGATTGTATTTCGTTGTAGCTTAGGAACGGACCTTTGAATGGAGTTGAATCGAATCCCTTCCTTTCGTCGATTTCTTCGCACCAAGTTATCTGAGGCAAGTACATGAGTTATGTTTTGTTGCGTATGTTACGTATTCTGCATGTATAATACTTATAAATTATGATTTTGAATGATATGATGTAACACCCCCAAGATATTCGAGGCATATTACAATGCCGTAAATCCTTTCCAAGGATTTACCAGGCTAATTTCCAAAACAACTTGCATGAATCCCTCTTTAAATGTTTTAAAATGAAAGTCTGTGTAATATAAAAACAAAACATCGACTGATAAGGTCGAACACTTAATCCGACATACATATGTCGACCCATGAGGTCTAATACATAACATGAAAACTGAGTACATGATCAACGAATATACAATACTTTAACTTGGTCCCTGTACATGCTCTACGGACACAATCTTAGAAGATATACTTAGGAGTTGGGGAGGAACTCTTTGACTCTTGAATGATTATTATCGTTGCGGCACGTCGTCTCTATGCTGATCTGATGATAGCTCCTCCATTAGAATGTACCTGGACACAAAAAAAGTATCCACCCCCAAAGGGGTCAGCAATTGCCGGTGCAAGTAAAACGAACACATAAAATATACTTTACATCATTAAAATCAATAATTAAACCTCGCAGGGTAAACAAGGCATCAACTAAAATCATTCATTGCTTCTCAAAACTTCCTCATACAACTCAAGGATTTTCGAAATATTTTCAAAATAAATTATTTATGAAAGGAAAATAGTTAGTTTCGTGAAACATGTTTAACAACCTCGGGAATATTTTTAGAAAAATATTTTCTTTGAAAATATCCGCATCAAACTTTTATCAAAATATTTTCAAATCTGTTCATGGTTCGCAGCCCCGACTCTGTTTCCACAATTTGGTGTGGAACTAAATCCTCAAATCAAGCATATCTCAAGTCAATGAGGCCCAAGGCCCAACAGAATCAGATGCGCAGCAATTCATTAGGGCATGCGGCCCATCAAGGTCTTTTTCATCAAAAAGGGTCCGCGAACCAAATCCACATTTCATAATTGGTACCAATGTCATCCCCAATCGCACCCGTAGGTTCACGAAATCCAGGAGCCTGCCAGGCCTCGACAGGCTTCATATGGTAGGATGACTCTTGGTTCCAATTTCCCAGATACCAACATTTTCAAAAGGTATTTCAAATATATCATACTCACATGGTTGGTATCAGTGACTCAATACACAAACAAGTATCCTCAGTTAAGAAGCTAACCGAAGCAGCTCTCTTGGTCACCGTGAAACCGGCATTCACTCCCTTCCAGAAGCCGTCCCTTGAACATGCCCACCGCGCACCCGCGCCTGAATGGTGGCACCGGACGTGCACTTCCCGACAGAAGCCGCACATTGAAGCATAACACGGCCTGGCAACACTCCTGCCCTCATCGACTTCCGACACTACCACAAAAGCACATAACTCACACAAGTCACGTAGTTCACGTAATCCACATAGGTCATGTAGTTCACATACCTCACATAAGCCATTTAATACACGCGGTCCATAATTCCAGAAAGGCACAGAACAGCCAGGCCTCGACAGGCTTCATATGGTAGGATGACTCTTGGTTCCAATTGCCCTGATACCAACATTTTCAAAAGGTATTTCAAATATATCATACTCACATGGTTGGTATCAGTGACTCAATACACAAACAAGTATCCTCAGTCGAGAAGCTAACCAAAGCAGCTCTCTTGGTCACCGTGAAACCGGCATTCACTCCCTGCCAGAAGCCATCCCTTGAACATGCCCACCGCGCACCCGCGCCTGAATGGTGGCACCGGACGTGCACTTCCCGACAGAAGCCGCACATTGAAGCATAACACGGCCCGGCAACACTTCTGCCCTCATCGACTTCCGACACTACCACAAAAGCACATAACTCACACAAGTCACGTAGTTCACGTAATCTACATAGGTCATGTAGTTCACATACCTCATATAAGCCATTTAATACACGCGGTCCATAATTCCAGAAAGGCACAGAACAGCCATTACAACAAAATCATCCGAAACGCAATCAGAATTCATGTATACATCACACCATATAACATAGAAATAACACATACATACCTAACCACGACAAACATATCATCATAAATACATACCTCGTCATACTGGCACAATCACACTGTCACACCAACCACTGTTCTATGGACGCAACTTCGTATATTTCATACAAGTACAAATCACAAGTGTGTTATAATCCAAGATACCCAATTAGGGTACTCCACGTTAGGTACTATTATTGTAGTAACACTCTTTATCGCTAAAACACAATTATCATAATAACTATACGCATATGTACAAACACGGTTGCAATGCTATTTATCTCTTACCATCCACACACTGGATACACAATAGGGACTCAAGTATATAACACAACTGAAGTAAAGTATAAGGAATGTGATCGTAGAACTTCCCTTGCCGACGAGAATATATGAATGATCTGCCCACTAGGACTCTTTGCCCAGCTACGGATAATTTCAAACCTTAATCCCACAATTAGAATGTCAACACGCGAAGGGACCAATGAAGAAAGGAATTGAACGTTGATTTGAAAAACCTGTTAACCCTAATAACGCAAAAATAATAAAATTATGCTACTCATTATAACATATAACAAGACACTTCCTCAATTTTGGGGTCATTCGGATATTTTATAAAAAGCTGTTTCGCGGTCGAAATAGAAATCTTGAAGAGAATTAATTTTAGAAGCTAAATTGAAAAATAAAGAAATTATAATCAAGCCCAAAATTATATCTAATTCTCTAAACGCATCTTTAAATTTTTGAAAGCTTTCATTTCCAACCCTGAACTTCCTAAAATTACCTAACTCTCATTTCTAGCTCCCCTCGTCAGCTACAACCTCATCTTAGTCTTAATATACGCACAAACACACCGCAACCCACATATACGCACACACCCGACACCCCACAGTACACATAAACAACACCCAACCTCTGTGTACAGACACCGTAATATAAACACGCTCACGCGCGCGCGCACACACACACACACACACACACACACACATATATATATATATATATATATATATATATATATATCACAAATGTATACTTGAGGAAATCCATACACATAATATATATATAACCCACTACACACATAATATAAATAAAACACCACACACAATATAAATAACACACGCGCGCGCACACACACTCACTCATATATATATATATATATATATATATATATATATAAAACACAAATTAACTCACTGCAACACATACACACTTCTGCACACATACAATAATACACACAAATCACACACACATACACACAGTACATAAACACCACAGAATACACACTCCCAACACACAAACACACACGCACCAGCACATATGTGGCATACAAAATCGATCCAAAAAAAATGATAATTTAGAAATTAAATGTTCGCTTCGGTCTAAGCGGTCCATAAAAATATTACACAATGGACCATATTTAAGTTCTACGCTAAAATACTAAGTCTACTCAACAATTCTAAAGTTGACGTCACATAAAATCGACAAGTAATTCATAGTTAAATATCAAAATAAAAATTATCCCTATTTAGACATCATTAATTAGTAAAATTAACGGAGACAAAAATATACGGATATCACATTCACCCCACAAAAAAAAAATTTCGTCCTTGAAACTTAAAGCAAAAAAATAAACAGAATGCAAGACTGGAGTCCATGTCTACATACCCAAACATTTCTCATATACTACACACATATTCGATTGATCGAGTATACAATACCATGATCAACAAGAAAACACTGAACTAAGTATGCGTTCAAATAATTCATATTTTAAGTTGAACTCATTGGTTTGTCCTCAGTATAATATCGTTGTCTAAGAGTAGTTTACTTATATATCTAAAACAATTTACATATCGAGCATAACTCTTTGTTACTCATACATGCCAACAATGTCGTTACGCCATCATCATGATACAAACTTGCTCTAGGCTAGTGTCATGAGGGTCAGACATATAATCGATTTATCATCATAATGCTATGAAACTCGAATCCATATTTTAAACTGACACCCATCTAATGTTAATAGAGTTTCATGAATTCCTTCTTCCTTTAAAATAAAATCTTTGGTGTGTTTGCAAAAACTTTTATAAGTAGCTCCATCGTCTTTTTGTAAAGTATGTCAGTCATTTAATTTGATTCGAATTTAGGAAACGATGATCGTTTTATACTCAAATGCATACTATACTAATATTTACTTTTCAGTAAAAATAAAAGATGTTTTCTTTGTTAAAGTTTCATAAACTCAAGGTTTCTCTCTTTATAAAATGCTGGAAACTATAATTTTATCATATTTCAGAAACCTCATCAAAATTAATTCCCATTTTAAAATTCAAAATTAGTTATTATCACTCAGCATGCCTTTCTCTAATATAATTTTACAAAATAGATTTTCCCCACAATCCTATATTTGATACCTTCGTTTTAAAACACACACTGAATTATTAAGAACAACAATTATACACAGAGCAAAGTGGCTTGTTGCACACATCAATCTACAAACTATCACATTTGTCATACAAGCAACAATGTCTTAGTACCACACAAGAAACAAAGTCACGCAAGATCAGAACAAATAATACTACACCAACATCTAAATGAATGAATGAGCATCTAAAACTTCAGGAAGTGCAACCAAAAACCTTCATGTCAAGGACCCTCATCCAAACGAGTGTCAAATTTATACTTACTGCAAACAAGGCACATATCAATCCATATCTGATATGCGTCGACTCATCAGGTGTGCATATTGTTTGTACCTTGATAGTTTCACAATCACAAGCAAGTACCAGTTAAATATAACAAAACAATCCACGTAGCACATAAAATATCAACGAAATGAGGAGACTTACATCCACAGATCAGACGAGAATGCCAACCGCAGAGCGATACTAATCACAACTATTGATACCGAACACCACTGACACGACAAGGTACGATCCAATCGACCCAGCAGCCTAGGTTTCCGCAACCCAATCACTGATACCACATTCTGTAACACCCCCAAGATATCCGAGGCATATTACATTGCCGTAAATCCTTTCCAAGGATTTACCAGGCTAATTTACAAAACAACTTGCATCGATCCCGCTTTAAATAAGAGGTTTTTAAAATGAAAGTATGTGTAATATAAAAGCAAAACATCGACCGACAAGGTCGAACACTTAATCCAACATACATATGTCGACCCATGAGGTCTAATACATAACATGAAAACTGAGTACATGATCAACGAATATACAATACTTTAACTTGGTCCCTGTACAGGCTCTACGGACACAACCTTAGAAGATATACTTAGGAGTTGGGGAGGAACTCTTTGGCTCTTGAATGATTAGTATCGTTGCGGCACGCCGTCTTTATGCTGATCTGATGATAGCTCCTCCATTCGCATGTACCTGGACACAAAAAAATTATCCACCCACAAAGGGGTCAGTAATTGCCGGTGCAAGTAAAACGAACACATAAAATTTACATCATCATAATCAATAATTAAACCTCGCAGGGTAAACAAAGCATCAGCTAAAATCATTCATTGCTTCTCAAAACTTCCTTATACAGCTCGAGGGTTTTCGAAATATTTTCAAAATAAATTATTTATGAAATGAAAATAATTAGTTTCGTGAAACATGTTTAACAACATCGGGAATATTTTTAGAAAAATATTTTCTTTGAAAATATCCGCATCAAACTTTTATCAAAATATTTTCAAATCCGTTCATGGTTCACAGCCCCGACTCTGTTTCCACAATTTGGTGTGGAACTAAATCCTCAAATCAAGCATATCTCAAATCAATGAGGCCCAAGGCCCAACAGAATCAGATGCGCAGCAATTCATTAGGGCATGCGGCCCATCAAGGTCATTTTCATCAAAAGGGTCCGCGAACCGAATCCACATTTCATAATTGGTACCAATGTCATCCCCAATCGCACCCGTAGGTTCACGAAATCTAGGAGCCTGCTAGGCCTCGACAGGCTTCATCTCGTAGGTGTAATATCCGGTATTTTTCTTTCCCTTGTATTTTCATTTTTGGTATATTTCTCGGTCATAGTGACCCTCATGTATCTTTCAGTATGTCCTTCCTGTCAACTGTTGAATTGTATTCTCGTTATTGTTCATTGTTTCAACTTTCCTCATATGAGTTCGACTTTGTTAGATCACCATTAATTTTGGTGACTCCAAAATTTATAAATCTTTGCAATATTATAGAACATCGAGTTAGCTTTCCAATGGTTCTAACGGTGAGTCAATCGGAGTCCGGACGAGAGAGTTATGGTCGTTTCAGTTCTTGGCCAATCGCTGTGGAAATGGAGCTTTTTCCTCAAATTTCTTCACATTCGAACTTCCAGGAGCCTTTCGGCCGAAAGGGGGGTCGATAGGCTCCACTGCCGGCATTCTGTATGGGTATCGGTTGGGCCTATCGGCCGATAGGCTGGCCGATAGGTTCTGCTGTGTTTCACTATATTACACGGGATCTGAGGAAGATTTTTCATTTTCCTCTCCTCTCTTTTCTTCATCTCGTCTTGGGCGATTCAGGAGCAACTTTTGGGCGATTTTAACATTTTCGGACTTGAAGAAATCATCCACTCCGAGTTTTGTTGTAGATTATCGATTTCTTCTTGAATCATTCATCCTAATCCAAGGTAATCTTCTAAGAACCCATTTTTGGGAGATTTGGGGGTTTTGGGTTTTTCTTCCGATTAGTTCCGTTTTGTTGGTGGATTCTTGATGAATACGATTAATATTGTTAGTATCTTTAGTTTCCTACGGATTCATGGATATATTGTAGATTATTACGGAATCGAGTGGGTTTGGTGGTGGTCCGCCCTCCTTGTTATTTTTGGTAAGAATATACATGAATCGTAGGCGGGTTTTCGGGTGTATTCCAATTCCGTATTCGACTAGACTTGGTTGTAATTATGATCTTCGAATCGATAGGTTTGGTTGTTGATTCTAGTGTTCGTCGGTGATTATCCTTTCCGTCGTTGCGTCATCAAAATATTCAAGTCAAGTATTTTTGGAAACCTTTCTGCTTAACGTGAAATGGTAATGTATATTGTGTGTGCTTTACTCACCTCGGGAGGGTCCGACGGGGCCTCGAGGGAATCTATGGCTTCGTCCTGGATTCATGAGTTTGATTCGCGAGCCACTCGGGAGGGTCCTTAGAGGCCTCGAGTGGGATTCGTGGCTTCGTCCGGTCTAGGTGACGTGTGGGGCTTGATTTGTTTTGTGAATGTGGCGGCTCGGGAGGGTCCTTAGAGGCCTCGAGTGGGATTCGTGGCTTCGTCCGGTCTAGGCAAATTATTTGTATTGTTTGTTTAGGAAAAGACATGTCTAGTTTTGGTTTTTGAAATGATATTGGTGCATGTACTATGAAATGTGTAGCGATTGGTTTGCCTTGATTACTTGTACTAGCGTAATTGCTAACCCCTCCGGGGACCCGTTTTGGGGAAATTCTTGTTATGGATTTCGGTTATGATTATCCGGACGGCGGGCACACAGACGATGCGAGGGCGTTGGCGAGTCGTTGACATGTGCAATCGGGTCTTTCTATTTCTTTCGTCCATTTCGATTTGGTTGTTTTCTACATTTATAAATCGATAGGCGTACTCGCGAGTACTTAGGCTTTTCAAATTCAACTCCGTATTGTACTACTTTCAAATTGTTACACTTTGTTGGTTGATGATCATTTCACGGTTGCTCAGGCGTAACTTTGTATGTCTTATAATTAAATGTGTGTCCTCGCTAACCGGGATGGTTAGTCGAGTGGAGTTTCTTGTTTGTAGCCTGGTGGGTCCCATGTGGGGGGGGGGGGTCCACGGCGCTGTAATATACTCTGAATATCTCGGGGTGTTACAGAAAATGGTATCGGAGCCGCAAGGTTTATGGATACCTAGGCTTGTTGGTTATTTGGGTCTAGTCATGTTTTGTTTGCACATTGTCACACCGCTGCCAGCATCTCGGTACTTCCAGTGCTCGTAAGTTTTCTTACTCAATTCTTTGTTTTCTTACATTGTATTTCTGCTTTTCGAGTTAAAGTTGCTTTTTCCTCCCTTACTCATCATCAATATACTTCTGTTATCTCTTAACACCAGTATGGACGCCGGAGGTAACCGTGGTCGTGGTCGTGGTCGTGGTCGTGGACGCGGCCGAGGACGTGGGGCAGCCGGTGGGGCGGCCACGTCACATTCTTCGGGAGCCGGCAGTACCGGTGACCGTCATAGTCATGCTTCTTCTCAGGAGCGTGCCGATCTTGGTATTGCGGCTGTTATGCAGCAAATGGTTAACCAGATGGCGGCTATAGCTCAGGTGGTCCAGAACCCCGATCAGGCCCATGCTAATCGGGGCGGAACGGATCGCTGGCTTCAGGATGTCATCAAGATGCATCCTCCCCAGTTTTCGGGAGCTTCGNCCCCGATCGGCTGGGACGGGGGGGTNAAGGAGATCTCCAAAGTCTTCACTGCTACCAATCGCCCGAGGACCGTAAGGTCCCTATTGCTCAATATTTTCTCACGGGAGATGCTACGGATTGGTGGGAGGCCGTTGGTCCCAAAGATCATGTGGCTTCATGGGCCGAATTTCAAGAATTGATGGAGACCGAATATTGTCCGTGGCCGGTCAGACAGGCTCGAGTGCATGCATTCTATGATGCTCAACCACGGGATATCCCCGTATCTCAGGCCATTGCCGACTTTAACAAGGAGTTGGGTTATGTGAAGACCCAAGTTGTCGAAGAGAGCGACAAAATTTTCCATTTTTCCAGGAGGATGAAACTGTCCATTCGGGACTATATGTCTGGGCTCGTCTGTACTACCTTGAAGGATTATCAGAGTCAAGCTCTTGCTTATGATATGTCGGTGACGGCTAGCAATTTGGCTTGTGAGAGCAAGAAGCAGAAGTCGGTCGGAAATTTTTCTGGTCCCAAGAGAGGAGGCGAGCAGAAATCTCAGGCTGCAATTATTTCTACGGGCGGTTCGGCTCGTTTCTCTGGGAGCTTTCGGAGTGCCGCCGGGACCATCGCCCGGGACCCCAGATGCTTTAACTGTGGCAAGCCAGGCCACGTGAACCGGGATTGTCTTCGTCCACCTTTGACTTGTCATACTTGTGGTCAGTCGGGCCACAAAGCTTCTTTTTGCGAGAAGCTCAGACAGTTTCGCGGTGCCCGTTCTTCTCACCCAGCACCTATGGAGCCGAGCGTGAACCAGGGCTCATTTGCTCCGCCGCTTCCACCGAGTGCCGGCCGAGGTAGGGGTCGAGGTCAGCCCGCTAGGGGAGGAGCATCCAGTGTCGGCTCTGCCCAGCCGCGTATCTACGAGATGAGGAGGACCGATGATCCAGCAGCTACTGTGGCGACAGGTACCGTTCATATCCATTCCCATCCTGTCAGTGTACTTTTTGATTCGGGTGCTACGCATTCATTCATTTCTCTAGAGTGTGTATGCCGTTTGAGTCTCGACTGCTTGTCACCTTGCGAGCCTTTCATCGTTAAACTTCCTAGCGGTGATAGAATTGTCGGTGATCGAGAAGTCCGGGACTGTTCTGTGATTATTTGTGAGAGGGCTTGGCTCTCTAATCTTATTGTCGTGAGTATCGAGGGCGAGGATTTAATTCTCGGGAATGATTGGCTCGAACGGCATGGTGTAATCATGAACTACCGCACGAGGATCATTACCATGTTAGCCGAGGACGGCACCGAACACTCTTTCGCAGGGCGAAAGAGAAACCAGAAGTTTATTATTAACGCCTTGAAGGCGATGAAACTCCTGCGAAAAGGATGTACTGGTTATTGGTGCTACGCCTTGAAGGCGGAGAATGGTGGAGTTGAGCTTTCATCGATTCCAGTCGTTAGTGAGTTTCCTGATGTATTTCCTGACGAGTTGCCGGGATTGCCGCCGGATCGTGAGGTTGAGTTTACTATAGAGTTAGAGCCGGGTGCGGCTCCGATTTCGAAGGCGCCGTATCGCATGGCACCTTCAGAGATGTCAGAGTTGAAGAAACAGTTGAGTGAACTTCTTGAGTCGGGGTATGTTCGACCGAGCGCCTCGCCTTGGGGCGCACCGGTCTTGTTTGTGCGTAAGAAGGATGGTTCACTACGTTTGTGTATCGACTATCGTGAACTGAACAAGGTGACCATCAAGAACAAGTATCCTTTGCCGAGGATTGACGACTTGTTCGACCAGTTGCAGGGAGCGGTATTCTCAAAGATTGATTTGAGATCGGGGTACTATCGGCTCGGGTGAGGAGTCCGACGTGCTGAAAACAGCTTTTCGGACGAGATACGGACATTATGAGTTTGTAGTTATGCCTTTCGGGTTAACTAACGCGCGGCGGTGTTCATGCGATTGATGAACAAAGTCTTTATCGAGTATTTGGATAGGTGTGTCGTCGTCTTCATTGACGATATTCTTATTTATTCGAGGAACGAGGAAGAGCATGCCCATCATTTGCGGGTAGTGTTAGACATTTTGAGGACCGAGAAACTCTATGCGAAGTTCTCGAAATGTGAGTTCGAAGGAGGTGATGTTTCTAGGTCACGTGATTTCACTGAGGGGGTTCGGGTGGATCCATGAGAAGATAGAGGCAGATTGGATTGGGCACCGCCAAGAATGTGAAGGAGATTCGTAGCTTCTTGGGTTTGGTGGCTACTACCGTAGGTTCGTCGAGGTTTCTCAAAACTAGCTCGGCCACTTACAGCTTGCTCGAGAAATCCGAGAAGTTAAATGCGGACCGATGAGAGGCGATCGAGTTTCGAGGAGTCAAGAAGCGTCGACTTCACCGGTTTTGGCATTGCCATGTGGCAACGAGGATTCGCCGTTTATAGCGATGCTTCGGGCCGTGGTCTTGGATGCGTATTGATGCGGACGGCAAGACCATTGCCTATGCGTCGAGACGATTGAGGCCGTATGAGCTTAACTACCCTACTCATGATTTGGAGTTAGCGGCGGTTGTCTTTGCACTCAAGATTTGGCGTCACTATCTTTTCGGCTCTGCATGTCGATTTTTACCGATCATAAAAGTCTCAAATACATATTTACTCGGCGAGAGTTGAATATGAGACAGAGGAGGTGGTTAGAGTTGATTAAGGATTATGACCTCGAAATCCTTTATCATCCGGTAAGGCGAATGTCGTGGCCGACGCCTTGAGTCGGAACCGATTGCGTTAACGCTTGAGATCCTTACGTCTCGATCGAGCTTGGCGGGCTTTGATTGAGTTTGATATTGAGGTTTTGTTGCTGGATCTCGAGGCAACTTTGTGCTTTAGAAATTTCGTCGTCTTTGATCGATGAGATTAAGCTAAAGCAAATAGAGGATCCGATGATTACTCAAATCCGAGAGAACGTTCTTAAGGGAAAGTCTCACGGGTTTGTGATTCACGAGGATAGTGTTTTGAGGTTCAGTCGGCTTTGTGTGCGAACGATCCAGAGTTGCGACAGTATTTTGCGTGAGGCCCATTCCACACCCTATTCCGTTCATCTGGTTCGAGTAAGATGTACAAGGACACGAGGAGGAACTTCGTGGAATGATATGAAGGAGGAGGTCGCACGGTTGTGGCGAGATGTTTGACTGGCCAGCAGTTCAAAATCGATCATCAGCGACCTGCAGGGTTATAGCAGTCACTTCCCGTACAGGAATGGAAATGGGAAGATATAACGATGGATTTCATTACGAGTTTGCAGAGATCGAGATTAGGCATGAATATGGTTTGGGTGATTGTTGATCGTCGACCAAGTCGGCACATTTTCGGGCATCAAGGACACTTGGGGCCGGAGAAATCGGCTCGTGTGTTTATCGCTAGATTGTGAGGCTTCACGGTACTCAAGTCTATTGTTTCGGATCGTGATGGCCGTTTAAATCGCACTTTTGGAAGGCGGTGCATAAGGCATTGGGTACCCGTTTGCAATTGAGTACCTCTTTTCATCCCGATCGGATGGGATGGAACGCACTATCCGGACATTCGAGGACATGTTGCGTGCTTGTGCCCTCGATTGGAGTAGCCCAGGAGGAGCATTTGCCATTGATCGAATTCACGTACAACAATAGTTGGCACGCGTCGATTCGGATGGCACCGTATGAGGCACTTTATGGGCGGCGATGTCGGTCACCGATTTGTTGGAATGAGGCGTCCGATTTAGTCGGGACCGAGCCGGATGTCGTTTTAGAGACGAGGCGGAAGATAGAATTAATTCGAGAACGGATGCTGACGGCCCGAGTCGACAAAAGTCATATGCCGATGTCGTCGTAGACCTTTAGAATTTGAGGTGGGAGACCACGTTTCTTGAAGGTGTCGCCAACGAGAGGAGTTTTCCGTTTCGGGAAGAAGGGGAAGTTGAGTCCGAGATTTATTGGACCCTTCGAGATTCTCGAGCGAGTCGGTGGGTTAGCATACCGTTTGGCGTTACCTCCGGCCTTGAGTCATGTTCATAGCGTTTTTCATGTTTCCCAGCTGAGGAAATATGTTACGGATCCTAGTCACGTCATCGATTATGGCGAGATTGATATTGCTGAAGATATTACTTTCGAGGAGCGTCCTTTGAAGATTTTGGAGCATCGGGAGAAACGACTGAGGCATAAGACCATCCCTTTGGTCAAAGTGCAGTGGTCGAGACACGGTGTCGAGGAGGCAACTTGGGAAACCGAAGATAGCATGCGTGCTAGGTACCCTGAGTTGTTTGTTTCTTAAGTTTCGGGACGAAACTTATTTTTAGAGGGGTAGAATGTAATATCCGGTATTTTTCTTTCCCTTGTATTTTCATTTTTGGTATATTTCTCGGTCATAGTGACCCTCATGTATCTTTCAAGATGTCCTTCTGTCAACTGTTGAATTGTATTCTCGTTATTGTTCATTGTTTCAACTTTCCTCATATGAGTTCGACTTTGTTAGATCACCATTAATTTTGGTGACTCCAAAATTTATAAATCTTTGCAATATTATAGAACATCGAGTTAGCTTTCCAATGGTTCTAACGGTGAGTCAATCGAGTCGGACGAGAGAGTTATGGTCGTTTCACTTCTTGGCCAATCGCTGTGGAAATGGAGCTTTTTCCTCAAATTTCTTCACATTCGAACTTCCAGGAGCCTTTCGGCCGATAGGGGGGGTCGATAGGCTCCACTGCCGGCATTCTGTATGGGTATCGGTTGGGCCTATCGGCCGATAGGCTGGCCGATAGGTTCTGCTGTGTTTCACTATATTACACGGGATCTGAGGAAGATTTTTCATTTTCCTCTCCTCTCTTTTCTTCCTCTCGTCTTGGGCGATTCAGGAGCAACTTTTGGGCTATTTTAACATTTTCGGACTTGAAGAAATCATCCACTCCGAGTTTTGTTGTAGATTATCGATTTCTTCTTGAATCATTCATCCTAATCCAAGGTAATCTTCTAAGAACCCATTTTTGGGAGATTTGGGGGTTTTGGGTTTTTCTTCCGATTAGTTCCGTTTTGTTGGTGGATTCTTGATGAATACGATTAATATTGTTAGTATCTTTAGTTTCCTACGGATTCATGGATATTTTGTAGATTTTTACGGAATCGAGAGGGTTTGGTTGTGGTCCGCCCTCGTTGTTATTTTTGGTATGAATATACATGAATCGTAGGCGGGTTTTCGGGTGTATTCCATTTCCGTATTCGACTAGAGTTGGTTGTAATTATGTTCTTCGAATCGTTAGGTTTGGTTCTGTTGATTCCTAGTGTTCGTCGGTGATTATCCTTTCCGTTCGTTGCGTCATCAAAATATTCAAGGCAAGTATTTTTGGAAACCTTTATGCTTAACGTGAAATGGTAATGTATATTGTGTGTGCTTTACTCACCTCGGGAGGGTCCGACGGGGCCTCGAGGAAATCTATGGCTTCGTCCTGGATTCATGAGTTTGATTCGCTAGCCAGCTCGGGAGGGTCCTTAGAGGCCTCGAGTGGGATTCGTGGCTTCGTCCCGGTCCTAGGTGACGTGTGGGGCTTGATTTGTTTTGTGAATGTGGCCAGCTCGGGAGGGTCCTTAGAGGCCTCGAGTGGGATTCGTGGCTTCGTCCCGGTCCTAGGCAAATTATTTGTGACTGTTTGTTTCCGGAAAAAGACATGTCTAGTTTTGGTTTTTGAAATGATATTGGTGCATGTACTATGAAATGTGTAAGCGATTGGTTTGCCTTGATTACTTGTACTAGCGTAATTGCTAACCCCTCTAGGGACCCGTTTTGGGGAAATTCTTGTTATGGATTTCAGGTTATGATTATCCGGACGAGCGGGCACTGACGATACGAGGACGCGTTGGCCGAGTCGTTGACATGTGCAATCGGGTCTTTCTATTTCTTTCGTCCATTTCGATTTGGTTGTTTTCTACATTTATAACCGATAGCAGACTCGCGAGTACTTAGGCTTTTCAAATTCAACTCCGTATTGTACTACTTTCAAATTGTTACACTGTTGGTTGATGATCATTTCGCCGGTTGCTCCGGGCGTAACTTTTTATGTCTTATAATTAAATGTGTGTCCTCGCTAACCGGGATGGTTAGTCGAGTGGAGTTTCTTGTTTGTAGCCTGGTGGGTCCCATGTGGGGGGCGGGGGGGGTCCACGGCGCTGTAATATACTCTGAATATCTCGGGGTGTTACAGTAGGATGACTCTTGGTTCCAATTGCCCTAATACCAACATTTTCAAAAGGTATTTCAAATATTTCATACTCACATGGTTGGTATCACTGACTCAATACACAAACAAGTATCCTTAGTCGAGAAGCTAACCGAAGCAGCTCTCTTGGTCACCGTGAAACCGGCGTTCACTCCATGCCAGAAGCTGTCCCTTGAACATGCCCACCGTACACCTGCACCTGAATGGTGGCACCGGACATGCACTTCCCGACAAAAGCCGCACATTGCAGCGTAACACGGCCCGGCAACACTGCTGCCCTCATCGACTTCGGACACTACCACAAAAGCACATAACTCACACAGGTCATGTAGTTCACGTAATCCACATAGGTCATGTAGTTCACATACCTCACATAAGCAATTTAATACACAAAGTCCATAATTCCAGTTAAAGGCAAGCGTACATACGAAGTCAACAATCCCATCAGAAAGGCACAGAACAGCCATTACAGCAAAATCATCCGAAATGCAATCAGAATTCATGTATATATCACACCATATAATATAGAAATAACGCATACATACCTAACCACGGCAAACATATCATCATAAATACATACCTCGTCATACTGGCACAATCACACTGTCACACCAACCACTGTTCTATAGACGCAGCTTCGTATATTTCATACAAGTACAAATCAAAAGTGTGCTATAATCCAAGATACTCGATTAGGGTACTCCACGTTAGGTATTATTATCGTAGTAACACTCTTTATCGCTAAAACACAATTATCATAATAACTATACGCATACGTACAAACACGATTGCAATGCTATTTATCTCTTGCCATTCACACACAGGATACGCAACAGGGACTCAAGTATATAACACGACTGAAGTAAAGTATAAGAAATGTGATCGTATAACTTCCCTTGCTGACGAGAATATATGAATGATCAGCCCACGAGGACTCTTCGCCTGGCCACGGATAATTTCAAACCTTAATCCCACAATCAGAATGTCAACACGCGAAGGGACCAATGAAGGAAGGAATTGAACGATGATTTGCAAAACTTGTTAACCCTAATAACGCAAAAATAATAGAATTATGCTACTCATTATAACATATAACAAGGCACTTCCTTAATTATGGGGTCATACGGATATTTTATAAAAAGCTGTTTCGTGGTCGAAATAGAAATCTTGAAAAGAATTAATTTTAGGGGCTAAATTGAAAAATAAAGAAATTATAATCAAGCCCAAAATTATATCTAATTCTCTAAACGCATCCTTAAATTTTTGAAAGCTTTCATTTCCAATCCTGAACTTCCTAAAATTACCCAACTCTCGTTTCTAGCTCCTCTCGTCGGCTTCAACCTCATCTTAGTCTTAATATACGCACAAACACACCGCAACCCACATATATGCATACACCCGACACCCCACAGTACACATAAAAAACACCCAATCTCTGTATACAAACACCGTAACATAAATGCACTCACGCATACACACACACACACACACACACACATATATATATATATATATATATATATATATATATATATATATAATATGTAACCCACCGCACACATAATACAAATAAAGCACCACACACATAATATAAATAACACACGCAAACACACACACACACTCACTCACTTATATATATATATATATATATATGTGTGTGTGTGTGTGTGTGTGTGTGTGTAAAACGCACACAAATTAACTCACTGCAACACACACACACACACTTCTGCACACATACAATAATACACACAAATCACACACACATACACACACAGCACATAAACACCACACACAATACACACTCCCAACACACAAACACACACACGCACCGGCACATATGTGGCATACAAAATCTCACCAAAAGTCAAAATAAAATTTAAAATTATGTTACTTGTAACAATAGCTTCCTAAGGGTTTAAGTTTGTAAAATTCCGATAGTTGAAGAACCGGAACGAGCAACAAATGACGTTTTCACCCTGATCCGACGATTTCGGTATCGATTTGTAAAATAGAATATAGATTCGTGATCTACTCATCGATACGAACACAATGGTATAAAGATTTTAATGTTCCAATAACCCAGTCAGGCCTACGGGGCCTCGACGACGAGCGGCGGTTTCGCCCGTTTCGACTATTCCGGCATCGATTGAAAAAAATGAACATATATTCATGTTCTACTCATCACAACAAACAATTTGATATAGAAATTATAAAGATTTACCTGGCAGAAATTGAAAATTCATGGCGACGAAACCTTTGTGTTCTTTGTTTCTTCTTCTTTTATTTTCTTTTATTTTTTTCTTCTTTTTTTTTCTTTTTTTTTTTTTTACCCTTTTTGACTCCCGTCCTTTCCTAGGCAGTGTGTCTATATATATATATATTGCAATACTTATAATATCTTGATAAAATGGTTAAGGCGGTGTACGTGTTAAACATATATATAAATGACAATTTAGAAATTAAATATTCGCTCTGGTATAATCGATCCAAAAAAACACAATGGACCATATTTAACTTCTACGCTAAAATACTAAGTCTACTCAATAATTTTAAAGTCACATAAAATCGACAAGTAATTCATAGTTAAATATCAAAATAAAAATTATCTCTATTTAGACATCATTAATTAGTAAAATTAGCGGAGACAAAAATATACGGGTATCACATATGATGTTCTCCACCCGGGGATGGCGTGTAGGGTCACTGGGGAGCGATACTAAGGAGTACGGTCGCGAAAATGGATATGTGTGCGTGTGTTGTCGTTCTTCCACCTAGGGAGGGCCTGACGAGGCCTCTAGGGACCGATACTAAGGAATACGGTTGCGGAAGTGGTTTCCCACCCGGGGAAGGCTCGACGGGGCCTCTGGGGGTCGGTACTAAGGGGTACAGCCGTGGGTTACCAATGATGTTGTCATGATGATATGATGTGACGTGATGACCTTGGAAATGATAATTGCTTTAATGATGTGCCATATTCCGGAATATAGTTTTTGTATAAATGTTTTCAAAACTGTGACAAAGGTGTTGGATTATGCCTATATGTAACTTGATGTAACTATGCACTTGTACTAGCATTTCGTATGCTAACCCCTCTGTGGGGTGAAATGATTTACATTTCAGGTTTGGGAAATTCTAGGGAGCAGGCACGGGAGGCGCACGAGAAGGATGGACAAGCATGATGAGGCTCGAGTCTTGAGAGTCATTTTGGATTTTATGCAGTATTCTAAGTTAGAGATTTATGTTGTTTCTGTTTCATGATTAATTCCCTTGTGCGGGCAACGAAATAATACTGTGTTTAGTTTGTGTATCCGGATAAAATGTTTCGGCCGAGGGCCCTGACCTGTTGTTGTATTCCTATATGTATTATGTATTCGGTTTTATGTATGTTTTTTGGTAATGGTTTAGCCTGGTAGACCTTGATGAAGGTTCTACGACATGTAACGCCCTTGTGTGAATTGGGGGTGTTACAGTTATGGTATCAGAGCCTAGGTTCTGAATACCTAGGTTGTTGGTTAAGTTGGGCCTGTCAGTCGAGTCGTATCAGTGAGTTGTTGAGCCTGATATCATCATGCTATCATCTCTCCGTGCAACCCGTGACTGTAAGTCTCCTCAAACCATTGTGTTTATCTCGCTCGTTATTCCGATATGATAGAATGAAATTTGCAATAATGTTGATCCATGAACTATGTTGATATTGTTCCATATTCTTTCCTATTCTTCAGTATGTTGAGAGTAAGATCAACCCGGGGACGCGGTCGAGGCCATGGTGGTGGTGCTGCTGACGAGGATAATGCACCTTCCCCACCAACCACTGAAATGGCATCACATACGGTGCCAGAAGACCCACCGTTGAGTTCCGAAGGGCATTAATGTAATATCCAACTGTAATTTTTACCTATCGTTGTATTACTCGGATAATTTGAATGTCATGGATTGTTGCATTTAGTATAATGACTATAATGTTGAGATGTTATAGATTTGAGTTACTTATTTTTGCTATTCACTTTATGTTTGATGGTTAGATATTAATTTGAGAGTTTTGCATTTTTTTGACATGTTCTGGTGGTGTTAGCGTAAGCTACGTAGTTAGGATAACGTACATTAATTTTGTGTCTTAACATACGTAACCTGTTATCCGTTGCGTGTGCTAGAAGGGAATCAGATCGCATCAGTTGGCTTCCGCCCGTGTATGGCCATGCACGTGGAGAGTGTTGGACTGTCGGGTCGCTCAAAGTCAACCATAATTAGCGTACGTAATGCTTTGTATTTAGCGTACATAATGGCATGTGTGAGTTGAGGCAGTAGCCTCTATAGAATGGTTACGTACATAACACTTACGGGTTAGCGTACGTAACAGGGTTAGCGTACGCTAATTTCTTTCGATTGCGTACACTACTAATGTACAGTCTATTTAAATACAAGTTGTGTCTTTCATTCCTTCACAACCCAAACCAAATTTTCTCTCCATATATCGTCCCCCTGCCTCCCTAGACCAATATTACCCTCTTCCAACTTGTTTTTGAGTCTTATATCTTGGAAGTGGAGCTCATTGATTTGAAGTTTAGAAGGTGTTCTTGAATTTGGAGTGTTTTCTTGTAGTTTTGGGGGCTGTTCTTCGTTTATGGAGGTATGTTGTGCGATTCTTCTCTATATTTTCGTAGTTATGATGTTAGCGATATGATATACTGCACCTAGCATTGAATTAATCAAGTAAAACATGGTTGTAGTTAAGATTTTTAACATTTCTTGATGAATATGGTAATTAGAGGTTTGGAATGGAGATGTTCATGATGTTATAATGATAGTGACCATGTTTATAAGAATCATACTCATCTTGCTGGATGTATTAACGTCAGTTGAACAATGATAATCATTTAGCTTCATCATACTTAGGTTTAATCAATGGAATTGATATCATAAAAGTGTTAAAACACCATGTTAGGTATATTTCCTACCTTGGGAAGAACTTGATGCATGGTAGAGATTAAGAATGTTGTTTTCTCAGTCCAGAGATCTTAAAAGGACGTAACACTTTTGTTGATTCGGCTTAGCAAGTCTTCGTAGAGATGATAAGAATATGGACGAATATAACTATAACTCTTACATATTCATGATAATCGATTGTGTTGATACCTTAGGTTTATGTTTATCACCATATTAATAAGTTGAAGATATGATTTATTATTGGTGATAACGTTAGTTCACAACGATCTTTATGTAATGAAAGATGTAGATGTTAAAGAACTTGGTTAAAACCGATTGTTAATAGTGAATTGAAGGTGTTTAATCCATAAACTTGTTTATAGTAATAACAAGAGTATTAAAAGGACATTTTAGTATAGTAATCCGATTTGTGGAAGACAAACCATATATATTGAATTCATCAATAATCGGTAGAATGTTCATAAGAATAGAATGAATTATTCGGGTTGGTTCGGGCGTCGTTTCCTACGAATTGATATCAATATTATGTGAATATGTTATTGAATGAATTACGTTTCATTCAAGGTTGCTTGTTCGATTGAGTATTTAACCGAGGATACCGTCCATTTGATCATTTGGAGAAGGACTACCTTTCACATACGTAATTGAGGCAAGTTATCTTGCTTGGTTATAATGATGATTGAATTCTTGTGATGGTTATACGTTTCATGTATATGAAACACCTATGAATCTGTGATTCGTAGTTTGATATTGTTCTTGATGATGTTCCGTTTTTCATCATGGGATTGCATTCCCAAGTTTATCACCTTTGAATCGTTGATCTCGTTGATCCTTATTGTCACTTCGGTGAGTTTCTTGATCCTCTATTGGATATGTGATTTATTGAATTCGTTGTCATATTGTATCGTAACATATCTGGACTCATATCTGCGTGCTGATTGGTTATTGTGTAGGATTTTTAGCTAGACACATATATTGTCATACGTGGAGGTTTCCGTATTGGACTGTGCACACGAGACATAGTTCGTGAGGCTAATTAGGCACATTGTCACACGTATATTCTGGATTCCGTATACGGGGTGGACATTTGCACGGACACATTTCCGGATCGGGCGTACTATGATATCCATCTTAAGCCATATTGTTTGGTCGTTCATAGTCCATGTATGATTGGATATGTTCGGCGGTTTGTGACTGATTGTTCATACGCCCGAGGGGTATGTTCACTAGTCAGGATGTTCCTTTGAGATCTAGTATATGTGAATTGTATAATGTCTTTCGAATTATTATCATGTATATTTGACCCTGCGGTTTGGGCGAAATACTTGTGTTGTATTTTAGGTCGAGGCAAAGGCAAAGCACGGGAAGAGCATGGTGACGGCGAAGGATACTAGTTCGGGGGGCCCAAGTCTTTTGTTGTTCGGTCATGTTCAAAACCGTGTAATGTTATTTTCCATTTCATCTAAACTATTGACCGTTTGTACTGTAATTTGAAGTATACTCTATCTTCATATGGTTTATACTCATATTTGCATCCTGTTTACATTAAGGCCATTGGCCATACTATTTATAAACTCTTAATTAGAGTAATGACTATTTATTGTGGTTCGGTATCACAAGGTAACATGTGATTATTCTATATTTTGGTATCGCTTGGTGGGTCCCAGTGTGGGGTCCATGTAACTGTAATAGCCGCCTGTTGGGGTGTTACAGAAGATTGTATCAGAGAGTCATTTATCTTTAAGAGTCGTTGTGAAATGAACTAGTATCAAGAGACCTTCGTGTCACGTGTGACCTGTGCAAGCGCCTGACCCTATGAGCCAAATACGGTATGTTCTTTATGAGCCATGATTTAATTACTGGCATGATATTATCCTCGGAATGGCTCTTTTTGTTGGTCTTGATATTTCGATGATCTATGAAAGGATTTATCTAATTGATACTCCGAGAAAATTCTGGATTGATTATGTGATTGAAATTGTTTCGACTCAATGTCGATATTCTGTGTGGCACTAGTAGTGTCGATAATTCATTATAAACTGTTTCTTGAATATGTAGTTCCTTTGTTGCTATTAACTTAGCATGAATTTTGATTGGTCATAAAGATGGTCATGAATTATGCTTATGGTTATTATTATTGTTTGATTCTTTCAGTATGGAAAGAAACCTAAGAGACCGTGGCAGAGGGGGACGAGGCCGCGGAAGGGGCCGAATCCCTAGACCATGAGCCAACTCGCGTTTAAATGTGGAGCAGAGTTCCGCAGGCAGTGATTCGCCTCATAGGGACCAATTGCACCACACTGAACACGAGAATGCGCGTGCCGATCCTTATGTTGTTATGCAGTGCATGATGGCCCAGATGACCCAGATGGGTCAATTGATGGAAGCTATGCAAAGAGCTACTACTATCCAGCAACAGGGACCTCATCCACCACCTCTTGTGCACGGCGGACCTGTGAGTCGGATCATCAGTGACATCTCCCTCCAATGACCCCCGACTTTAGCCTCCTTTGAGCCTGATGATATTGTACATTGGATTGAACACTTTGAGAAATTATTCGAGATGGTGGACTGCCCAGAAGAGAATCGCGTCTCCGTAGCAGCTTACTATCTTAGTAAGGGCGCCCACACCTGGTGGCTTTCGGTGAGGCTGGATGATGGTGTATATACTTGGGAGGAATTTAAAAACCTCATGATAGACCGTTACTACCCAGGACCACTCCGTGAGGCCAAGATGTCAGAACTGCTGAACCCAGATCCGTCCGAGGATGATGATGTGTTATCAGTTGCCGAGAAATTTCAGGCGCTTCTTCATTTTGCTTCATCAATTGTCCGAACGGAGGCCGATAAGATCAAATACTTTCTCAAGAGGCTTAAACCCCGAATGAGGATGCAGTTGCTTAATCACCACTACACGACTCTGCCAGAGTTTATTGAAAAAGCTCTCGAATATGAACTTACTGCGAAAGAGATTTCCAGAAAGCACCCGCAGCCCAACAACAAGAGATCTAGGAACCAGAACCAGACTGACAGTAGCTGGGGAACATTCAAGAAGCCCCAATCTGTGCCGACCGTTTCTGAACGGCCACCTATGATGGCCAAATCGACAGGTTCTTATCCTCGAGCGGCCAACTCATCATTTGTGTGTTACAAATGCAGAGATCAGGGGCATATCAAGTCCAAATGTCCGAAGCCGGCAATTGCATGCCATACGTGTGGGGTTACTGGTCACCGTGCCCATTTTTGTAGGAATGGAGCAGGATGTACCCCAACATCCTCTCATTCTCCAGTCCAGCCTGCAGTACAAGACCGTGCACCACCGTCTGCCTCCTATCAGACTACAGGGGCATACAGGGGAATGGGGCCGTGGGAATCAAAGTGGTACACCTGGTGCCGGAGCTGCAAAACCCAGGATTTACGAGGTGAAGAAGGCTGATGATCCCGAGGCCAGCATGATTGCAGGTATACTCGAGATCCACTCTCCGCCTGTTTATGTTCTTTTTGATACGGGTGCTTCACACTCCTTTATATCTACTTCTTGTTTAAATTGTTTGCCATTAGACCATGTTATTAATTGTGAGCCTTATGTGATTGGTCTACCCGATGGTAGAAGAATTATTGGAAATCATGAAGTCGAGGACTGTCCGATTCGTTCGGACGACCGTGAGTGGTTGTCAAATTTGATTGTGGTCAATTTACCTAAGGATGATATAATCTTGGGTATCGATTGGATGGATCGTCATGATGCCATACTTAGTGTCCACAAGCGGATGATGACCATCACTTATGATGATGGTTTCGAATGCAGTTTTGGGGTGATAACCTCAGCCGTTCCGGGAGAGTCATCAGTGCTATGAAAGCAGTTAAACTGCTTAATCAAGGGTGTATTGGTTATTGGTGTTACATGACCAAACAGCAGATCGACCAGTGGAATTGGCCGATATTCCGGTAGTCCGAGACTACCCAGATGTATTTCCAAATGACTTTCCAGACTTACCTCCACATCGTGAGGTAGAGTTTACTATTGAGTTAGAGTCGGGTACGTCCCCACTTTAGAAAGCACCGTATCGTATGGCTCTGACTGAGATGCAGGAGTTGAAGAACCAGCTTGAGGAGTTGACTGAGAAGGGCTATATTCGACCTAGTGCGTCCCCTTGGGGAGCACCAGTGCTATTTTTACGGAAGAAAGACGGATCTCTGTGTTTGTGTATTGATTACCGTAAGCTGAATAGGGTAACCATCAAGAACAAATATCCATTGCCTCGTATTGATGATTTATTGGATCAACTTCAGGGAGCTACTGTGTTTTCTAAGATCGATTTGAGGTCCAGTTATCATTAGTTAAGGATGCGAGAATCTGACATTCGAAGACCGCTTTTCGTACTCGCTATGGGCATTATGAGTTCGTGATGATGCCATTTGGATTGACTAATGCACCAGCGGTATTCATGGAGTTGATGAATTGGGTTTTTATTAATTATCTGGATCATTTTGTAGTCGTTTTTATTGACGACATTCTGATTTACTCTCGTGACCATGAAGAGCATGAGCGTCATCTCCATTAGATTCTCGAGGTGTTGAGGCACGAGCAGATTTATGAGAAGTTCTCCAAATGTGAGTTCTGGATGTCTAAGGTTATTTTTCTTGGACATGTGATATCAGACGAAGGGGTGAGAGTAGACCCATAGAAGACAGAATCTATCCGAGATTGGTTACCTCCGAAGAACGTGAAGGAAGTTCGTAGTTTCCTTGGTCTAGCAGGTTATTACCAACGGTTCGTGGAAGGTTTTTCCAGGATTGCTCAACCGATGACTAACCTGTTGAGGAAGGATAAGAAGTATTTGTGGTCAGAGGCGTGTCAGCAGTGTTTTGATGAACTCAAGAGTCGATTGATTTCAGCACCAGTTTTGGTTTTACCAAAAGGAACAGAAGGATTCATGGTGTATAGCGACGCGTCGAGACATGGCCTTGGATGTGTGTTGATGCAGGATGGGAAAGTGATTGCCTATGCATTGAGACAGTTACGACCCTATGCAGTTAACTATCCAACCCATGATTTGGAACTAGCAGCCGTGGTATTTGCTTTGAATATTTCGCGCCACTACTTGTATGGAGTCAATTGCCAAATTTTTACTGATCATAAAAGTCCGAAGTACATTTTTACTCCGAAGGAGTTGAACATGAGACAGAGAAGGTTGTAATACCGGATTTTGAATTCATTTATTATCATTCAGTAATTGGCACTCAGTAATTTTTTTTCACTCTTTAATAATCATTCATCATTCATGTTCATTCATTTGTGTTCATTGTTCGGCGTATCTTTGAGCCGTGTATCAGTTATCATAACCCTGTTTGGCAATCGAGACGAGAATATTAAATCATTGGGATTGGTAGCCTTATGTTGGAAATATCATTATTGCGTGTTACTGGACTTAATCATACTCATGCAAGTTATGTATGTCGGATCATTCATCATTCGTATCGAGGAGGCGGAGTTTTCGCTTTTTTCTCTCCAGCTGAGAGTTACGGCCGTAACCTATCTTGCATTATGGCCGTAACATGCGTTCGTTGGTTCAGTGTCATTTTGGCCGAAGGCTACTTACGGCCGTAATATTTTCAGGATACGGACGTAAGTGATGATCAGTGGGTGCTGGAGTGGCTCGACGAAGGCTACTTACGGCCGTAAGGGATTCTTTGTTACGTCCGTAAGTCGAGAAGTTGGTCGGTATGGGTTTCTTCAACGAAGTGTAGTTACGCCCATAAGTATAGGATGTTACGGCCGTAAGGTCATTGACCTTGGTTGTTACAGCCGTAAGGTGGCAGAGTTACGACCGTAACTCTGCGCAGTATATAATGACCGAGACGGGTCTTTCAGCCTCATTTGTTCATTTCTCCACTTGTGGTCGAGAGAGAGAGTCTTGGGAGAGATTTTTCATCACCATAGCACTTGTGTATTCATTTTCTAATCACTTATCTTCGATTGGGGAGCTTGGATAGTCGATTAACTCGAGTTTCAATGGATTGAAGGGTTTGGATCTTCAAAGGTAATTTCTTAAAAATCTTAGATTTCAATTTTGAGATGGAGTATGATGTTTTGGATGTTATAATCATGATATGTGAAGGGATATATATATGATTATGAGTTTCTATGAATTATCATTAGATTGTTGGAGGATTATTCATGAATACTTTGAATGTTGATTTTGGAATTGGGGGTTTCAATTAGATGTTGTCGTAATCTCGAATTGTATATTCTTATGGGATTATCGATTGTATTGAAGATGTTTTATTGGATTTAATCATTCATTGGAGGTTTGGAATCGATATAATTGAGATTAGTTGTAAACAATTGAAAATTATTTACAACGTGTTTGTTAAATTGCCCCAATGAGTTGGGTAGTGTTGTATCGACCTTTTGAGTTGTTTATGACTATACGTGGATATGTATATTAAGCGAATTGTTGGTAATTGTGTTGTTCAAGGTTGTTCGAGCGACCGATAATCCCTTTAAAGACGTTGATTGTGGAAGGACTTTCTCGCCGTCGGTTTGAGGCAAGTTTTATACTTGTACTAGTCAATGAGATTAATGTTATCATATATGTGTATGAATGTATTGTATCATTCCGAGACTTAGTCTCTTCATGAGTTCATTGATATTAAAGGGTCGTTTGATATGATACTCTTCGGCAATTATGTCAAATGATTAGTGTTTTTTTGTTAATGGCCGGTTCAAGGCATTGAGGTACTTGTTGTTAATGTTATTGTCGATAGCCGTTCGCGGTATCGATGTATTGATTGTTGTTTTTGATATTGATGTCGATCTAAGACATTGTTGTAATCATTGTTATTGATGTTGGTGTTTTGTCATTGATGTTGTATTGGCCGATTGAAGGCATTGGTGTATTCGTTCCTCATCTCCGTCGTCGGTAATCGATTAAAGGTACCGAGGCATCCGTTGTATCATTGTTATCGATTGTCCGTTCTAAGGCAATCGATGTATTGAATCATCCGTTGTATAAGTATTATCGATTATCCGTTCTAAGGCAATCGATGTATTGAATCATCCGTTATATCATTGTTATCGATTGGCCATTCTAAGACAATCGAGGTATTAAATTGGGACTATCGAGGATAGTTCCCATCCGTTGTGTCGTTGTTATCGATTGGCCATTCTAAGGTAATCGAGGTATGAATTGGGGCTGTCGAGGACGGTGTCCATCCGTGAGTTATTGTTGTCGTGTTGACCAACTCAAGGCAGCACACTTTCATTCTTGTGAACTCGGTAATCTTAGGATCTTTGCCGTTTGTGATTAATTGTGTTTTGGAGGCTAGTCTCGGCTAGTGCTCGATGGGTAAGTTTGGGGCTTGAACCTTCGCGGTTGGTTTCCCAACACCTACAGATCAGTAGGTCACGCTCATGTTGATGATCTCATTATGGGTAAGTTTGGGGATTGAACCTTCGCGGTTGGTTTCCCAACACCTACAGCTTAGTAGGTCATGGTCATGTTGATGATCTCATTATGGGTAAGTTTGGGGCTTGAACCTTCACGGTTGGTTTTCCAATACCTACAGCTCAGTAGGTCACGATCATGTTGATGATCTCATTATAGGTAAGTTTGGGGCTTGAACCTTCGCGGTTGGTTTCCCAACACCTACAGTTCAGTAGGTCACGATCACTGGGTGATCTCATTATGGGTAAGTCTGGGGCTTGAACCTTCGCAGTTGGTTTCCCAGCACCTACAATTCAGCAAGTCACAGTCATTAAATGATCTCATTGTGATACGGCTTCATGCCGTGGCTTCGTCCCTCATTGTGATACGGCTTCATGCTGTGGCTTCAGCCCTCATGTGATATAGCTTCGGGCTGGTTTGGCTTTGGGCCATTGTGATATTTGACTGCTTCGGCTGAGTGAATTTCAGGTGATTATGATATTTGACAGCTTTGGCTGAGTGACTTTCAGGCCAGTGAGATGTCTTGGTATTTTCATGGAGCCTTCGAGCATTATGTTTCGTATTTATTTTAGCTTTAGTTTGGTTCATCTTCGTGTAATTCACTGTGGTGTTCTCTATTGATGATTCGTCGTTGGGCACGTATGCTCTAACCTATTGAGCAGGTATTGATCGTATGCTGTGGGCATAGTGTTTCACGAATGCTCGGTTCTTACCTTGTGTTGTGAGCATCTCGTATTATTATTATTATTATTGTACCGTTTCATTTTGCATTTGGATGCATATCATGTTATACATGTATTTAATATTTATTATCTGGATGATTGACCCCGTGGGGATGGAACATGTTTTCATGTTTTAGGTGTTTGCGAGGAGAGAGTTGAGACACAGGGGCATGATGATGGCGATGAGGCATTCGAGCGATACTAGTCCGAGTTCATGTTGGCCAGTCAGTTTGGAGTGTTCTCCAGTTTGTCAGTCGTTGTCATTATGTATTATCCGAGCAAGGCTGGTGGATGCTGTTGTATTTTATTTTTGGCCATACAGGCCATCGTTGTCGCTGAAATTCCTTATCAGAATATTGTGTCGGATATCATAGTAGGGACTATGATTTCCCTTATTGGTTAATTTGATGTATTTTAGTCGTGTTCGCCTGGTGGATCTCTTGGTGTGGGGTCCACGGCACTGTAATAACCCAATAGGATTTGGGAGTGTTACAGAAGATGGTATCAGAGAGTTGGGTTGTGAGATACCCTGATATGTGAGTTATGTGGCTCTACCGACGCGGTAGTAGTGGGACTGTCAGGTTATGACAATCTGGACAGTCGGGTTTTGTGAGTCGTGATATTTGTACGACTGCATGAGTCATTCATTCATCGAGTCGTCATTAGTGAAGACTAGTATCGCAAGGCCTCGAAGCTTTGTACGACCTTTGTAAGGACTCGATTCTCTTTATGTTCATACATTCATTTTGTCATTGATTATACGTGTTTTGTTGAAACCTATATGTGATATTAGTGTTACGATTGATTCATGACTAATTATTTCAGAGCACGTGTGACCTGTGCAAGCGATAAGGATCAACTCATTCATCAGTTAACAATCCTCAATCATCATTTTTGATCTTGTCGATCATGTTAATTCATTAATCACTCAATCAATCTCATTTCTCAGTTGTTGATCTTGTGGATTGAATTTTAAATCTTGTTAACTTGTTCAAGATAATCATTTTAGGAATTTCATCAGATAATCATGTTATCTCACTTGATCTTTCATGCGATCTTATCATATTCCGGCGTCATGTTGACGATCATTTTACCGCATTATTAATGCATTCATTGTGATAGAGCGTGTATGCTTATTATTATCATTCTATAACGTAATCATAATGCGATCTTCACGCAGGATCTATAATTATCATGTGACTTTCCTGCTTCAGAATGGATAGAGCTGTCAAAGGACACAGAGGAAGAGGCCACGGTGCGGGCCGAAACCCGGGATCTCATGTGAATACCCGCGTGAATGCGAGGGATAACATTAGTTCAGCAGGTAGCGATGCTACTCATTCACCGATAGATAATCATTCACTGTCAGGGAGTCGTACCCGAGATGCAACTCAATCGGAAGGTGTTCGGGTGGACCCATTCATATGTATGCAGGGCATGATGGCCCAGATGACTTAGATGGCACGTCTGATGGAGACCATGCAGACCTCGATGGTTCATGGTCCACCGCAGTAAGGTTCCCAGGTGCCGTTTCTTGGGCATACTGGAAGAGTGGACCAGATTATTGACGATATCTCTCGTCAGAGGCCACCTACTTTTGAGGTTTCGTCGGAACCAGCTGATATTGTTCATTGGCTTGAGCATTTTGATAAACTCTTCGACACGGTTCAGTGTCCGGAAGAGAGTAAGGTGGCAGTAGCGGCTTACTATTTGAGTAAGGGTGCTTATTCTTGGTGGCTTTCTGTGAAACCCACCGATCGTGGTTGTGCTTGGAGCGAATTCAAGACCCTGATGATAGAGAGATATTATCCGGCTCCACTTTGTGAAGTCAAGTTATCAGAGGTTTTGAACCCCGAATCCATTGAGGACGAGGGTGTTATTGTCATTTCTGAGAAGTTTCAGGGACTTTTTCAGTTTGCTTCGTCTGTTATCCGTACTGAGGCGGATAAGATCAAGTATTTTAACAAGAGGCTAAATCTGCAGTTGAGGATGCAGTTGTTCAATCACAATTGTAATTCGCTTAGTGAGTTCATTGAGAAGGCTCTTGGAGCAGAGCTTTTGATTAGGGAGCTTGCTCGGAAGCACCCTTCAGTTTCTTCTGGTGGGAGGACTAGGATTCCGGTTCGTTCAGAGGGACATCGGGCTCCGACGTCCAAGAGGTCGTTTTCTAGTCGTCTTCGTGCTGGGAAAGCATCTTCATCTCAGACGACGAGTTTGACTGATGTTTGTTTTAACTATGATACAATAGGACATCGCAACACTCAGTGCTCGACGCAGGCTATTATTTGTTTTCTGTGTGGGAGGCCGGGACACCTCCAGAAATACTGCAGGAGTTCTAGTGTCAGTAGATCTCAAGAGATCTCACGGGCCTCGAGAGTTTTTGTTACCCCAGTCCGTACTTCATCCAAGGGGTCCTATCAGGCTTCGGGAGCCAGAGGTATGGACAACCGAGGAGGAGCAGTGAGTTCAGATTTGGGTCTTCCTCGAATCGATGAGATCGAGGAAATCGATGATCTGGAGGATATCGATGTTAGGTACATTTGAGATGTAGCCTTAATTTTTGTATTTTGGATTAATGTGTAACTTAATCTGTAATAATTGTATCGTGGTTGTGGATCATTTATTGTTGATCTATTTTATAATGATAGTATTTGAGAATCTTGAGATTTGGGTCATTTGATATGATTTTCTTTCCTTCTGTGTTGTACCCAAAATTTCGTGATAATTTGGGTAATCGTTCATTGTGATTCAAGACGTCAAGCCATGAGGACTTGGGCGTGCAATTGATATGGTCCCGAGGACTATATGTGCATTGTTGTTTTTATTTTGAGGCATGAATCAGTGTTTGTATGGGTGGCCGATGCCGATGAGAAGCGGGGTGTGTACGCTGGTGTTGCGAGAATTGCGGTTAGTACGACTTTCTGGCTGGTCTCTAGCGGAGGAGTCATGCTTCGACTGATCTCACACTTGGCTGAGTACTTTATCACTTGATTTTTATTTCTTTCGCCTTGTTCAGACAGAAGAGACGCGGGAACCCGTGAGGTTTGCCCAGTTACTCAGGCAAAGTGATTCGGGTTGAGAAGTGTTCCTGGTGATGTTGTTTTCAGATCCTGATGGATAGTTCATATCCCGAGTTGTGTACCCCTAGTTTTGGGGATGAAACTCTTTTTAAGGGGGGAGTATGTAATCCCCGGTTGTGAATTCATTTATTATCATTCAGTAATTGGCACTTAGTAATTTTTTTCACTCTTTAATAATCATTCAGCATTCATATTCATCATTCATGTTCATTCATTTGTGTTCATCGTTCGGTGTATCTTTGAGTCATGTATCAGTTATCATCCGTCGTTTAACCCTGTTTGGGAATCGAGACGAGAATATTATCATAATCATTAGGATTAGTAGCCTTGTGTTGGAAGTATCATTATTGCGTGTTACTGGACTTAATCATACTCATGAAAGTTATGTATGTCAGATCATTCATCATTCGTATCGAGGAGGTGGAGTTTTCGCATATTCTCTCCAGCTGAGAGTTACGGCCGTAACCTATCTTGCATTACGTCCGTAATATGCGTTCGTTGGTTTAGTGTCATTTTGGTCGAAGGCTACTTCTGGTCGTAAGATTTTTAGGATACGACCATAAGTTATGATCAGTGGGTGCTGGAGTGGCTCGATGAAGCGTACTTACGGCCGTAAGGGAGTCTTTGTTACAGTCGTAAGTCGAGAAATTGGTCGGTATGGGTTTTTTTGACGGAGTGTAGTTACGCCCATAAGTATAGGATGTTGTGGCCGTAAGGTCATTGACCTTGGTTGTAACGGCCGTAAGGTGGCAGAGTTACGGCCGTAACTCTGCACAGTATATAATGACTGGGACGGGTCTTTCAGCCTCATTTCTTCATTTCTCCACTTGTGGCCGAGAGAGAGAGAGTCTTGGGAGAGATTTTTCATCACCATAACACTTGTGTATTCATGTTCTAATCACCTATCTTCGATTGGGGAGCTTGGATAGTCGATTAACTCGAGTTTCAACTGATTGAAGGGTTTGGATCTTCAAAGGTAATTTCTTCAAAATCTTAGATTTCGATTTTGAGATGGAGTATGATGTTTTGGATGTTATAATCATGATATGTGAAGGGATATACATATGATTATGAGTTTCTATGAATTATTATTGGATTGTTGGAGGATTATTCAAGAACACTTTGAATGTTGATTTTGGAATTGGGGGTTTCGATTAGATGTTGTCGTAATCTCGAATTGTGTATTCCTATGGGATTATCGATTGTATTGAAGATGTTTTGTTGGACTGAATCATTCATTGGAGGTTTGGAATCGATATAATTGAGATTAGTTGTAAACAATTGAAGATTGTTTACAACGTGTTTGTTAAATTGCCCCAATGAGTTGGGTAGTGTTGTATCGACCTTTTGAGTTGTTTATGACTATACGTGGATATGTATATTAAGCGAATTGTTGGTAATTGTGTTGTTCAAGGTTGTTCTAGCGATCGATAATCCCTTTAAGGACATTGATCGTGGAAGGGCTTTCTCGCCGTCGGTTTGAGGCAAGTTTTATGCTTGTACTAGTCAATGAGATTAATGTTATATATGTGTATGAATGTATTGTATCATTCCGAGACTTAGTCTCTTCATGAGTTCATTGATATTAAGGGGTCGTTTGATACGATACTCTTCGGCAATTATGTCAAATAATTATTGTTGTTCGTTAATATCCGGTTCAAGGCATTGAGGTACTTGTTGTTAATGTTATTGTTGATATCCGATTCGCGGTATCGATGTATTGATTGTTGTTGTTGATATTGATGTCAATCTAAGACATTATTGTAATCATTTTTATTGATGTTGGTGTTTTGTCATTGATGTTGTATTGGCCGATTGAAGGCATTGGCGTATTCGTTCTTCATCTCCATCGTCAGTAACCGATTAAAGGTTCCGAGGCATCCGTTGTATCATTATTATCAATTGGCCATTCTAAGGCAATCGAGGTATTGAATCATCCGTTGTATCATTGTTATCGATTGGTCGTTCTAAGGCAATCGAGGTATTGAATCATCTGTTGTATCATTGTTATCGATTGGCCATTCTAATGCAATCGAGGTATTGAATTGGGACTGTCGAGGATAGTTCCCATCCATTGTGTCGTTGTTGTCGATTGGCCATTTTAAGGTAATCGAGGTATTGAATTGGGGCTGTCGAGGATGGTGTCCATCCGTGAGTTATTGTTGTTGTGTTGGCCAACTCAAGACAGCACACTATCATTCTTGTGAACTCTATAATCTTGGAATCATTGCCGTTTGTGATTAATTGTGTTTTCGAGGCTAGTCTCGGCTAGTGCTCGATGGGTAAGTTTGGGGCTTGAACCATCGCGGTTGGTTTCCCAACACCTACAGCTCAGTAGGTCACGGTTATGTTGATGATCTCATTATGGGTAAGTTTGGGGCTTGAACCTTCACGGTTGGTTTCCCAACACCTACAGCTCAGTAGGTCACGGTCATGTTGATGATCTCATTATGGGTAAGTTTGGGGCTTGAACCTTCGCGGTTGGTTTCCCAACACCTACAGCTCAGTAGGTCACGGTCATGTTGATGATCTCATTATGGGTAAGTTTGGGGATTGAACCTTCGCGGCTGGTTTCCCAACACCTATAGTTCAGTACGTCACGATCACTCGGTGATCTCATTATGGGTAAGTCTGGGGCTTGAACCTTCGCGGTTGCTTTCCCAGCACATGCAATTCAGGAGGTCACAGTCATTGGATGATCTCATTGTGATACGGCTTCATGCCATAGCTTTAGCCCTCATTGTGATACGGCTTCGTGCCGTGGCTTTGGCCCTCATGTGATATAGCTTCGGACTGGTTTGGCTTCGGTCCATTGTGATATTTGATAGCTTCGGCTGAGTGACTTTCAGGTGATTGTGATATTTAACAGCTTCGACTGAGTAACTTTCAGGCCAGTGAGATGTCTTGGTATTTTCATGGAGCCTTCAGGCATTGTGATTCGTATTTATTTCAGCTCTAGTTTGGTTCATCTTCATGTAATTCATTGTGGTGTTCTCTATTGATGATTCGTCGTTGGGCACGTATGCTCTAACATGTTGAGCATGTATTCATCATATGCCGTGGGCATAGTGTTTCACGAATGCTCGGTTCTTACCTTGTGTTGTGAGCATCTTGTATTATTATTATTGTACCGTTTCATTCTACCTTTGGATGCATATCATGTTATATATGTATTTGATGTTCATTATCTGGATGACTGACCCCGTGGGGGCGGAACATGTTTTCATGTTTTAGGTGCTTGTGAGGAGAGAGTTGAGACACAGGGGCATGACAATGGCGACGAGGCATCCAAGCGATACTAGTTCAGAGTTGTTCGGTGTTCATGCTGGCCAATCAGTTTGGAGTGTTCTCTAGTTTGTCAGTCATTGTCATTATTTATTATCCGAGCAAGGTTCGTGGATGTTGTTGTATTTTATTTTTGGCCATACAGGCCTATCGTTGTCGCTGAAATTTCTTATCGGAATATTATGTTGGATATCATAGTAGGGCTGTGATTTCCCTTCGTGGTTAATTTGATGTATTTTAGTCGTGTTCGCCTGGTGGATCTCCTGGTGTGGGGTCCACGACACTGTAATAACCCAATAGGATTTTGGGGTGTTACAAAGGTGGCTAGAACTAATCAAAGACTATGATATTGAGATCCTTTATCACCCAGGCAAGGCAAATGTGGTTGCCGACGCCTTGAGTCGTAAGACAGTGCAAGAGCAGATGCTTAGCCATTTGACAGTTCAGAGAGAATTGCAATTAGATCTTTTGTGGCCAGAAATTGAAGTATGGTTACAGCATATTCAGGGACATCTTTGCGCACTTGAGATTTCATCATCCCTTGATAATACAATTAGATCGAAGCAGGTTACAGACCCATTCTTATCTCGAGTTCGGGATGAAGTAACTCAACGGAAAGCCCCTGTATTTGTGATCCATGAGGATGGATTGATACGCTTCAGGAATCGAGTTTGTGTACCCACAGATGAAAAACTGAGGAACTCTATCCTGAGTGAGTCTCATGCTACCCCATACTCCATTCACCCGGGGTCTAGCAAGATGTATAAGGATTTGAAGCAATATTATTGGTGGGGGAATATGAAACGTGAAGTTGTAGAGTTCGTTTCGAGATGTTTAACCTGTCAGCAGGTTAAGATTGAGCACCAGCGACCTACAGGAATGCTGAAACTGCTCCCGATCCCCGAGTGGAAATGGGAGGATATATCAATGGATTTTATCACTAGCTTGCCGACGAGTCGTCAAGGGATGAATACAATTTGGGTGATTGTGGATCCGCTGACCAAATCAGCCCACTTTTTGGAGATCAAAGACATGTTTGGTCCCGAGAGATTGGCCCAGCTGTTTATTAAAGAGATTGTAAGGTTACATGGTGCCCCCAAGAGTATTATATCGGATCGTGACGGGCGACTCGTGTCGCATTTATGGAAAGAAGTTCATCCTGCAATGGGTACGCGGTTGATGTTGGGTACGGGATCGGATTTCTGCGCCGTTTGCGGAAGCGTAAATATAAGTGCGGAAAATAAAGGACACGAGGATATATAGAGGTTCGGCTATAAACGAGCCTATGTCCTCTCTTTATCTTTTTCAATAGGTTAAAGATAGCAACCTCTATGCCTCTCTTCTATCGGTCGAGGTATAACCGTTCTAGCTTTCTATGGGTACTAGATAAATCTCACTTAGATATCGATTGTGATTCTAATAATGCCGGATCCTTGATCCTAATAACACCGAATCCAATCGTATCTTTTCTTTTACCACTCGTGTATGTTTTCATGAATTCTCACTCAAACACTTACAATTAAGCTCAATATCAACAACAAGAATGTGTATAATAATATCACAAGTATAGACTATTTGCTCAAGGTTGTTGTACTCAAACAATACCATAGGGATGGCATTTATAGGCTCCATCATCAAACTAGCCGTTAGCTGCCAGACTGCTCATTACGTACGTTATATGCTCTCCATTACGTACGTAAGCCTCATTACGTACGTTAACCATGGCTGGTTACGTACGTTAGCATCTTCACAAAACAGACCAGGGAGTTTCGTCTTCTGAGTTACGTACGTTAACAATTTTTACGTTACGTACGTTAAGATTACATCACTGATGACGTCATATATCCGTTGTATGCTTTGCTGACTTTGACTCCTCCAACGTTCACTTGTTTGAACTGTGTTACGTACGTTATCTCTCTTGTATTACGCACGTTAGGTTCATCACATTACGTACGTTAACATGTTCCTGTTACGTACGTTAGCATTGTTTTACTTCAGCATTTTGCACTTCATTTTCCTTCGATGCTTGCTTCGTCTCTACGTTGTTTTGTTTTGTTTTGTTTAGCAACTTTAATCATCAAAACACTTTTAATTTATGTATGGAACAAAATGTTCCAACAATCTCCCCCTTTTTGATGATTACAAAACAACAATACGCCAATGGGATTCACCTGCAAAAATACAAATATATGTATATCTTTACAGATCAAAGTTTTCGACTTTGTCCGTTTCGTTAGAATCTTCTCCCATTTTTTCGACTCCTTCTTTTCTTTTCTCCTTTTATTTTCTCATTTTTAATTTTTCATCGTCTTTTCGACGTCTCCTCATTTTTCTTTTCCTTCATTTTCGACTTCTCCTTATTTTTGTTCAACTTCTTCGTTTTTCCAATTCTCTTTATATGCTATCTATTTTCTTCGATTTTTCTCCCCTTTTCACGGTTAATCACATTTTCGACTTATTTCTCCATTCTCCTATCTCTCCCCCTTTTGTATTCATCAAAAAATCAATAAAATACCAATAAAAAATAAATAATGAAATATGCAAAAATAAATATACGGGTATTAACTCCCCCTGAAAATATTATCCGTTCTAAAAATTACTCCCCCTGAGTAAAATACCAATAAAATCAATGTTTGGGGATCCAACCTATATTTGGTTTTTGTTTCGAGACATAAACAATATTTGAAATATTTGTTCCTTTAGGAACCCAAATTTTCTTAATTTTTATCGTCCGGCGAGGGCTTTTGCAATTTGAAACGTGATGCCCGATTTTCAAACACTTTTCGCAATGGGGTATTTTAAAATTAACGGATTCGTTTTTCGAACGTGGTTTGAATCCTAACCCCTCTTTATTTAAAGTATATTTTTGAACACATAACATTTGTTCAAATTTATCGTTGCCGCACGAGAATTTTCTTGTCAAAGATTTTAGTTCATCTTGAACTTTTAATAGGTCATTCTTCAAAATATTCTCATTTTCAATGCATTTCGAATGATCAAATTCGACAAATTTTCCCTTCTCGATAATTTTGGAATTTTCAATTTCCAAAGATTTTATTTTAGACTTAAGGGATTTAATTTCCGATAAAGTATTTTGGAAATCTGTATGTAATAACTCAAATGCATTAAATAATTCATCACGGGAGGATGTACTTACTTGGCTTTCGACGTCGCTGTCGTCGAACGAACTCCGGGCCATAAGAGCGAGATTATTTTGATTGATAAAATCATCGTCTTCATCTTCATCGCTCCAAGTAGCCACGAGAACCTCCTTCTTGGGTTTGGCACGGCAATGCTTAGCGAAGTGGCCTGGTTTTCCACATTGTCGACAAGAGTTGTCGAACTTCTTCGTTTCGCTCGAGATATCCTTCTTCCTCCGGTTTAATAATGTTTGGAATTTATTAATATTCTTGGCATAATATGCCGCTTCTTCGTCTCTTTCTTCCACCGGGGTTTCATCTTTCTTTTTCGACATCTTAGCCTTCATGGCTAATGATCGTTCCTTCGGCTTTGGCTTGACACTTCGTGATTTTAATACAATCTCATAATTGATTAGTGAACCAACAAGGGCACTAAAATCGAGCGTGTTGAGATCTTTGGATTCCATAATAGCGGTCACGGTGCCGTTCCATTCGCTAGGTAGTGATCTTAAAATTTTCTTAACTTTTTCACTACTAGATAATGGTTTTCCGAATGACGCAAGTCCATTTGTGATGACCGAGAATCGGTCGAGCATATTGGTGATCACCTTTCATCATAAATAACTCGTAGTCATGGAGAAGCATATTGATTTTCGTCTCCTTGACTTGAGTCTTCCCTTCGTGTGTGATTTCTAGAATTTTCCATATTTCTTTCGCACTCTCACACGACGAGATTCGATTGACCTCTTCGGGATTTAAGGCACAAAATAAAAGTTGGGTGGCCTTACAATTAAGATGGTCATTTTTCCAATCGGCTTCGTCGTATTCTTCAAAGGATTTGAGCGTACCGTCGTATTTAATAGGAACTTTTGGGCCGAGACAAATAATCTTCCAAATCTCTATATCGTAGGCACGAATAAAGATCGACATCTTTTTCTTCCATGTCAAATAATTTGAGCCATCAAAGAATGGTGGTCGGTTGAGAGCAAGGCCTTCGACTGGAGCAAATTGAAACGCCATTGGATCTTTTCTCTTCGGATGTTAAGCCGCGTATTGGAGTACCGCTCTGATACCAATTGTTGGGTACGGGATCGGATTTTTGCGCCGTTTGCGGAAGCATAAATATAAGTGCGGAAAATAAAGGACACGAGGATATATAGAGGTTTGGCTATAAACGAGCCTACGTCCTCTCTTTATCTTTTTCAATAGGTTAAAGATAGCAACCTCTATGCCTCTCTTCTATCGGTCGAGGTATAACCGTTCTAGCTTTCTATGGGTACTAGATAAATCTCACTTAGATATCGATTGTGATTCTAATAATGCCGGATCCTTGATCCTAATAACACCGAATCCAATCGTATCTTTTCTTTTACCACTCGTGTATGTTTTCATGAATTCTCACTCAAAAACTTACAATTAAGCTCAATATCAACAACAAGAATGTGTATAATAATATCACAAGTATAGACTATTTGCTCAAGGTTGTTGTACTCAAACAATACCATAGGGATGGTATTTATAGGCTCCATCATCAAACTAGCCGTTAGCCGCGGTATCGCTCATTAAATGCGTTATATGCTCTCCATTACGTCGTAAGCCTCATTACGACGTTAACCATGGCTGGTTACGTGCGTTAGCATCTTCACAAAACAAACCAGGGAGTTTCGTCTTTTGAGTTACGACGTTAACAATTTCTACGTTAAATGCGTTAAGATTACATCACTGATGACATCATATATCCATTGTATGCTTTGCGACTTTGACTCCTCCAACGTTCACTTGTTTGAAGCGTATTACGACGTTATCTCTCTTGTATTACGACGTTAGGTTCATCACATTACGACGTTAACATGTTCTGTTACGCACGTTAGCTTTGTTTTACTTCAGCATTTTGCACTTCGTTTTCCTTCGATGCTTGCTTCGTCTCTACGTTGTTTTGTTTTGTTTAGCAACTTTAATCATCAAAACACTTTTAATTTATGTATGGAACAAAATGTTCCAACAGTTGAATTTCAGTACGGATTTTCATCCACAGACCGATGGTTAGTCTGAAAGAACTATCCAAACTCTAGAGGACATGTTGAGGGCGTGCGCTCTTGATTGAAAGGACGATTGGGAAGTCCAACTACCTTTGGTGGCATTCACTTATAATAATAGTTGGCATGCTTCGATTCATATGGCACGATATGAGGCATTGTATGGTCGTCGTTGTAGGTCCCCTTTGTGTTGGTACGAATAGTCGGAATCTTTGGGTAAGGAACCTGATATGTTTTTAGTAGACCGTGAGAAGATCGCTCTGATTAGGAGTCGTTTGTTAACGGCTCAAAGCCGACAGAAGTCTTACGCTTGAGTTCGAGATTGGCGACCATGTGCTAATGAAGGTGTCTCCTACCCGAGGTGTTTTTCGTTTTGGGAAGAGAGGCAAGCTAAGCCCGAGGTACATTGGGCCGTTTGAAATTTTGGAGCGTGTAGGTGATCTGGCCTATCGACTGGCTTTGCCATCGGATTTAAGTTGGATTCACAACGTGTTTCATGTCTCCCGGCTAAGGAAGTATGTTGCTGATCCGAGTCATATACTTCAGTTCGATGAGATCTAGATAGCGGAGGATCACTCGTACGAGGAGCGTCCCATATAGATACCTGAGAGAAGGATCAAACAGTTGTGGAACAAGACGATTCCCTTACTGAAGGTTCAGTGGTCACGACATGGAGTCGAGGAGGCTACGTGGGAAACCGAGGATAGAATGCGAGAGAGGTATCCCGATTTGTTTACCCCTTAGTTTCAAGGAAGAAACTCCTTTTAAGGGGGGAGTATGTAATATCCAACTGTAATTTTTACCTATCGTTGTATTACTCGGATAATTTAAATGTCATGGATCGTTGTATTTAGTATAATGACTATAATGTTGAGATGTTATATATTTGAGTTACTTATTTTTGCTATTCACTTTATGTTTTATGGTTAGATGTTAATTGGAGAGTTGCATTTTTTTGACATGTTCTGGTGGTGTTAGCGTACGCTACGTAGTTAGGATAACGTACGTTAATTTTGTGTCTTAACGTACGTAACCTATTATCCATTGCGTGCGCTAGAAGGGAATCAGATCGCACCGGTTGGCTTCCGCCCGTGTATGGCCATGCACGTGGAGAGTGTTGGACTATCGGGTCGGTCAAAGTCAACCATAATTAGCGTACGTAATGCTTTGTATTTAGCGTACGTAATGGCACGTGTGAGTTGAGGCAGTAGCCTATGTAGAATGGTTACGTACATAAAACTTACGGGTTAGCGTACGTAACAGGGCTTAGCGTCCGCTAATTTCTTTCAATAGCGTATGCTACTAATGTACAGTCTATTTAAAGACAGGTTGTGTCTTTCATTCCTTCACAACCCAAACCTGATTTTCTCTCCATATATCGCCCCCTGCCTCCCTAGACCGATATTACCCTCTTCAAACTTGTTTTTGAGCCTCATATCTTGGAAGTGGAGCTCATTGATTTGAAGTTTAGAAGGTGTTCTTGAACTTGGAGTGTGTTCTTGTAGTTTTGGGGGCTGTTCTTCGTTTCTGGAGGTATGTTGTGCGATTCTCCTCTATATTTTCGTAGTTATGATGTTAGTGATATGGTATACTACACCTAATGTTGAATTAATCAAGTAAAACATGGTTGTAGTTAAGACTTTTAACATTTCTTGATGAATATGGTAATTAGAGGTTTGGAATGGAGATGTTCATGATGTTATAATGATAGTGACCATGTTTATAAAAATCATACTTATCTTGCTGGATGTATTAACGTCAGTAGAACAATGATAATCATTTAGCTTCATCATACTTAGGTTTAATCAATGGAATTGATATCATAAAAGTCTTAAAACACCATGTTAGGTATGTTTCCTACCTTGGGAAGAACTTGATGCATTCTAGAGATTAAGAATGTTGTTTTCTCGGTCCCGAGATCTTAAAAGGACGTAACACTTTTGTTGATTCGGCTCAGCAAGTCTTCGTAGAGATGATAAGAATATGGGCGAATATAACTATAACTCTTATATATTCATGATAATCGGTTGTGTTGATACCTTTCGTATATTTTTATCACCATATTAATAAGTTGAAGATATGATTGATTATTGGTGATAACGTTAGTTCACAACGATCTTTGTGTAATGAAAGATGTAGATGTTAAAGAACTTGGTTGAAACTGATTGTTAATAGTGAATTGAAGGTGTTTAATGCATAAACTTGTTTATAGTAATAACAAGAGTATTAAAAGTACATTTTAGTATAGTAATCCGATTTGTGGAAGACAAACCATATGTATTGAATTTATCAATAATCGGTAGAATGTTCATAAGAATAGAATGAATTATTCGGGTTGGTTCGGGCGTCGTTTCCTACGAATTGATATCAATATTATGTGAATGTGTTATTGAATGAATTACGTTTCATTCAAGGTTGCTTGTTCGATTGAGTATTTAACCGAGGATACCGTCCCTTTGATCATTTGGAGAAGGACTACCTTTCACATACGGAATTGAGGCAAGTTATCTTGCTTGGTTATAATGATGATTGAATTCTTGTGATGGTTATACGTTTCGTGTATATGAAACACCTATGAATCTGTGATTCGTAGTTTGATATTGTTCTTGATGATGTGCCATTTTTCATCATGGGATTGCATTCCCAAGTTTATCACCTTTGATTCGTTGATCTCATTGATCCTTATTGTCACTTCGATGAGTTTCATGATCCTTGATTGGATATGTGATTTATTGAATTCGTTGTCATGTTGTATCATGACATATATGGAATCATATCTGCATGCCGATTGGTTATTGTGTAGGATTTTTAGCCAGGCACATATATAGTCATACGTGGAGGTTTCCATATTGGACTGTGCACACGAGACTTTGTTCGTGAGGCTAATTAGGTACATTATCACACGTATATTATGGATTTCGTATACGGGGTGGGCATGTGCACGAACACATTTCCGGATCGGGCGTACTGTGATGTCCATCTTGAGCCATATTGTTTGGTCGTTCATAGTCCATGTATGATTGGATATGTTCAGCGGTTTGTGACTGATTGTTCATACGCCCGAGGGGTATGTTCAATAGTCGGGATGTTCCTTTGAGATCTAGTATATGTGAATTGTATAATGTCATGAGAATAATTATCATGTATATCTGACCCTGCGGTTTGGGTGAAATACTTATGTTGTATTTTAGGTCGAGGCAAAGGCATGGCATGAGAAGAGCATGGTGACGGCGAAAGGTTCGAAGGATACTAGTTCGGGGGGCCCAAGTCTTTTGTTGTTTGGCCATGTTCAAAATCATGTAATGTTATTTTCCATTTCATCTAAACTATTGACCGTTTGTATTGTAATTTGAAGTATACTCCATCTTCATATGGTTTATACTCGTATTTGGATCCTGTGTACGTTAAGGCCATTGGCCATACTATTTATAAACTCCTAATCAGAGTAATGACTATTTATTGTGGTTCAGTATCACAACGTAACATGTGATCATTCTATATTTTGGTATCGCCTGGTGGGTCCCAGTGTGGGGTCTATGACACTGTAATAGCCGCCTGTTGGGGGTGTTACAATCAAGACCCTTCGACCAGTCAAGATCAACCACCGAGTGGTGGGAAGCAGTGACTCCTAAAGATCGTGCGTCTACTTGGGAAGAATTTAAGTCAGCCATGGAGGCAGAATATTGTCCACCGTCGGTCCGAGAACATAGAATCATTGAGTTCTTTACGGCAACTCCACAAGATGTACCGATATCTCAAGTTATCATTACCTACAATCAGCAGATAAGTTATGTACGAGATCAGGTGAAAACAGAAGCGGATAAGATTTGCTATTTTAATATGCGGATGAAACCACACATCCGACAGAGCATGGAACCTCTTACATGCTCTACACTCAAGGAATAACAGGACCGTGCCCTGGCTATTGACATGGCCATTCCGGAATCAGAAGCTGATTCCGAGACCAAGAAACAGAAGAATACTGGGAACATATCGATTAGTAGGGGTGGAAGATTTCCGAAGTCACAATCTATTTCTGCGCCAAGGAAGAGGTCGTTTCATCCTGCTGGTAGTTCTCGTGGTAGTCGTTCGGCCCAGACTGTTACTTCTGGAGGCAAAGCTTATTTCAATTGTAATCAGAAGAACCACTTGGCGAGGGTATGCTCGTATCCGTTGGTTACTTGTTACACTTGCGGGCAGAGTGGACATCGAGCCACCCATTGTGAGGAAGCAACCAGAGCAGTTAGCAGTCTAGCAGCCATTACAGGTCAGAAGGAATTTAATGTTGAGCGGAAAACCCCAGTTTCACAGAATCCTCAGAGTTCAGGCTGTGGTAAGGGCCGAGGTCAAGTAAGTCAGCAGGCAGTGTCGAGTGCAGGCTTGGTTCATCCCTGTGTGTACCAGATGAAATGTGCAGAGGATGCAGATGCTCCAGTAACACCAGGTATTACTCAAATTCATTCACATCCAGTTTCGGTATTGTTTGATTAGTGTGCCATGCACTCATTTATTTATCTAGATTGTGTACGTCTCCTTGGTTTAGACAACTTGTTCAAGTATGAACCCTTTATAGTAGGAATGCCAAACAGAGATAGTATGGTTGGCAACCGAGAGGTCCGAGATTGTCCATTAAAAATTGGAAATTGAGATTGGCCATCAAATCTTATTGTTGTTGACTTAAAGAACGAGGATTTGGTCCTCGGGGAGGATTGGTTCGACCGTCACAGCACTATCATGAACTACTGAACACGTATTATTGCAATAGTGGTTGAAGATGGTACCGAGTATCTTTTGGAGGGATATAAGCTGGGTAGATCGGGAAGTGTGATTAGTGCCTTATAGGCGGTAAAGCTTATTAACCAAGGTTGTTTGGGTTGTTGGTGTTATACTATGAAGATAGAAGATGCCGGGATCGAGATCACCTCAATACCCGTTGTTAATGAATATCCTGAGGTGTTTCCTAATGACTTGTCGGGATTGCCACCACAATGACAGATTGAATTTTGTTGGGCGAGTTATTAGACAAAGGGTACATCCGACCGAGTACGTCGCCTTGGGGTGCACCGGTTTTATTTGTTAAGAAGAAAGATGGGTTGCTTCGCTTATGTATCGACTATTGAGAATTAAACAAGTTGACCATCAAGAATAGATACCCTTTACCTCGAATAGATGATTTATTCGATCAACTTCAGGGCACGACTGTTTTCTCGAAAATTGATCTTCGATAGGGATATTATCAGTTGAGGATCCGGGATACTAATATCCCTAAGATGGCTTTTCGAATGAGGTATAACCATTATGAGTTTGTGGTTATGCCTTTTGGGCTAACCAACGCGCCAACCATATTTATGCAATTAATGAACAAAGTACTTATCGAATACTTAGACAAGTTCGTGGTCGCCTTTATTGACGATATCCTTATTTATTCTAAGAATCGAGAAGAGCATGCAGAGCACCTTCCCATTGTACTAGACACTTTGACAATTGAACGGTTGTATGCAAAATTTTCCAAGTGTAATTTTTGTCTCAAAGAAGTAACGTTTCTCGGACACGTGATATCTGCAGAAGGAATTCGAGTTGACTCTCAAAAGGTAGAGACAGTACTAGCATGGGATCCGCCTAAGAATGTGAAGGAAGTAAGAGTTTTCTAGGACTCACGGGTTATCACCATAGGTTCGTCGAAGGATTTTCCAAGATTGCTCGACCACTCACTCAATTACTTCAGAAAACTCGAAAATTTGAGTGGGACCAGGATACGCAAGACAATTTCGAGGAGTTGAAGAAACATCTAACTACCGCACCGGTCATAGCCTTACCACGGGGAACCGATGATTTTATAGGAAAGTAGAATGCTATAATTGTCACAAGATCGGACACATTCAAATGGATTGTCCCGAGCTCAAGAAGGACGAAACCAAGAAGGAGGTGGGCAGAAAAGAAGATAGAAGAAAGGCCCTCATCGGAGAAGACCAGGAGCATTTCGAATTAAGCAGCGGATTCTTTTCTGATGAAGACGAGGAGTATGACTGCCTGATGGCAAACCTAGCTAATGAAGAGGTAACTTCTAAACCCACCGGTTCAAATAATAGCTCAGCCATGTCACAAGATATGGATCTACATGAATCGGTAAATCAGTTATTTAAAGATTTTGAAACACTCAAATCTGCACACCAAGTATGTCAATGAGAAGACTCATTTGTAAGATGAGAATAGCGGTGAAAAATGATTTCGAAAAACTCGGCTAGATTTGAATAAGGTTGAGACAACTACGGTGACTTTAAAAACCAGGCAAATGTCAATACAATTTGAGATAGATCGGCTAACCATTTTACTTAAAGAAAAATCAGTGCACTTGCTCATGCCAAAGCCGAGTTTACTAAGTGGCTCAGATAAATAAAACTCGGGCGCAGGAAATAACCTCCTGAAGGCGTCTTCAACCACAGGAGAATTGTGTACTTATAAAAGGTCACTATATACCAAATCGGGCACAGGATATGATTCTCACACTCCCTCTAGTTACGAAACCAAGTTTATCAAGGAGAAACAATTGTCTCATTCTTGAGCACAATATATAAACCGATATTCAAAAATAGGCAGTCAAGTCAAGCGTCTAAGGCTGCGATCGAGTTACACTGCATGACCACCTAGACAGCGACTAAGCGATGGCCTGAGCGGCGGCCAGGACAACATGCCCACTATTACCAACAACTACCCAAAAATAGATTTCATAATGGGAGGGGGATGGAAACCTCAAGGTTATCCTAATTACCAAAATGAACAAGTGTGGAGACCACAAAGATTTAATAAATGGTCTCGGCTAGATTTAGAAATGCCCCACACTATCAAAATTTTGAGGAATATCCAGGTATACAATCCAACCGGAGATTGGACCTCGACCACAGACACCTTATGAGGGTTATAATAATAATAATAACATTTTCTATAATCCAAGGAGAAATCAATTCTCCAGGAAACCAACTAACCCCAAAGGACCCACACAAATTTGGGTACCTAAATCTCTGCTTGTTTAATTGCAGAAAAGGTAGAAGGACTACAACCACATCTCCTCAAGCTCAAATTTTGGAGGTGAAGAATGGTTTGTAGACTCTGGATGCTCGAGGCATATGACCGGGAACAAGAAGATGCTGACCAAATACATCAAAGAAAGAGGTCCCGATGTAACCTTTGGAGATAGCTCTAGAGGACAGACAAAAGGCTTTGGAGAGCTGCACCGAGGAAACATTGTGATATCCAAAGTTCATTATGTCAAAGGGCTTAAGTACAATCTCCTGAGCATAAGTCAGTTCTGTGACGAGAAGAATCTAGTAGTCTTCACCATCTTGAAGTGTATGGTGATAGACATCTTATCTGGAGAAATAAAGCTACAAGGTTTCCGAAGAAGAGATGTCTACATGATTGATTGGAACACAGGAACACCTAACTCCTGTTTTCTATCCAAGATGATGGCGAGAATGGATGGTTGTGGCACAAAATACTATGTCACCCGAACTTCAAAGCCATCAACAAGATTAGCTCTCGGAAGGCTGGTGGAGGACTTCCAAATGAAGCATTCAAGAAGGAAGCACTGTGATGCATGTCGAAAGGAAGCGAGACCAAGGCATCGTTCAAACCGATTCGGCTACAACGCTCACAACAAGGATCTTAGATCTACTACACATGGATCTATTTGGTCCTATCAAGCCAAGGACTTTGAGCGGCCGAAAGCATGCCCTTGTAATAGTAGATGATTATTCAAGGTACACTTGGATCATTTTCCTATACAAGAAAAGTGAAACCACGACCAAGTTACCCGAGCTTTGAGAAGGATCCGAATGAGAAATCCCTCTCCATAATCAAGATCAGATCGAGATAGAGGAGAAGAGTTTCTCAACAAGGCGATAGCGATTACAGTGATCGAGAATGGGATCCGGATGAGCTCTCTGCGGCCAAGACGCCCAGTGAGAATGGTGTTCTGAAAGAAGGAACAGAACCACGAAGGCGGCAAGGTCCATGATTGCGAAGCGGACCTACCCAAAGGTTACGGGCTGAAGGCTGTTAACATGACTGTCACACCCGAGCAGGAGTATGATAGTAGGGAGACATGGCAAAACTCCTATGAGGTTTGGAATAATAGAACTCCTCTTGCTTACTTTCATGTCTTTGGTTGTAAGTGTTTCATCCACAACAACGGTAAAACACGGCTAAATGCCTTTGATGCTAAAGCGATGACGGTCTCTTTATGGGATATTCCCAAAGAAGCAAGGCATATAGAGTTTTTAATAAAAGAACCTTAGTTGTGGAGGAAACACCCCATGTTGTTTTTGATGAATCTACCATTGAGTACGAAACAAGTTGAGCTAATTGAGAACAAGCTCAAGTCGGCAACCCTTGAAGAAGTCATTATACATGACACTGGAATGGTGGACTCACTGCAGACCCGGCTGATGACCCAACTGCAGTGCTGAAGACCCAATCAGAGATCGACAGATCACCAAACCTATCTCGATCCGATTCTTCTTTGAAGACCAATGGAGGACAAAGACTCATCTGCGGTCAGGAACCAAGCTGCAGATGACAAGGCGGTAGGCCGATCGATTGCGGGCAGAACCCGGTGATGCAGATAACCACCAGGGCAATCCATCAGGGGGAACAAACCCAGAAGAAGACGATATCCCCAAATGGCTCAAGGATCACCCAATCCAGCAAATAATTGGAAAGTTAACTGATGGAGTTAAGACGAGACAGTCAACCCTACCAGCAGGAATGGCGATGTTCTCATGTTTTATGTCGCAAATTGAACCCAAGACTACAGAACAAGCCTTGGAAGATTACTCATGGATTAATGCCATGCAAGAGGAATTGGAGCAGATGGAAAGAAACAAAGTTTGGGAACTAACAAAGAGACCTGATCACAAGAAAGTTATTGGCACCAAATGGGTGTATAAAAACAAGAGTGATGAAGACGGAGCTGTTGTTAGGAATAAAGCCAGACTTGTAGCAAAAGATTACACACAGTGTGAGGGAATAGATTTTGATGAAACCTATGCACCTGTTGCAAGATTAGAGGCCATCAGACTATTCCTCGCATATGCTGCATTCAAGGACTTTGAAGTATATCATATGGATGTAAAAAGTGCTTTTCTGAATGGAATTCTAGAAGAAGAAGTCTACTTAGAGCAACCCCCAGGTTTTGTCAAAGGAGACAAAGTCTATAAGCTGTTGAAGGCTCTGTATGGACTCAAGCAAGCACCGAGAGCATGGTATGAAACACTGTCTGTGTTTCTTGAGAAAAATGGATTTTGCAAAGGGAAGGTGGACAAGACCCTATTCAGAGTAGAGCACGGAGGCCACATATTAATAGTCCAGATTTATGTGGATGAAATCATATTCGGGTCAACCAATCCAGAGCTATGCGAGAAATTCTCCAACCTCATGCAAGGAGAATTTGAGATGAGTATGATGGGAAAGCTTAACTTCTTTCTCGGATTACAAGTTAAGCAGATGGAAAAAGGAATTTTCATCAACCAAGCAAAGTATACCAGAGATCTTATCAAGAGATATGGAATGGAATCAGCCAAGCCCGCAAGAATTCCAATGAGCACAAGTACTCACCGGATGCGAGACAGGCGGGCATATCAGTGGACTCAACCCACTACAGAGGACTCATTGGATCTCTTCTGTACCTCACTGCAAGCAGGCCAGACATATCATATGCCGTTGGAGTTTGTGCAAGATTCCAGTCCAAGCCGAAGCAATCACACCTAGATGCAGCCAAGAGAATAATAAAATACCTTAAGTCTACAATTAATGTTAGACTATGGTATCCCAAGGATGATAACTTCGAGCTCTCAGGATACTCAGATGCGGATTTCGCAGGATGCAAAATCAACAGGAAGAGCACTAGTGGAACGTGTCAATTCCTAGGAACCAGACTGATATCCTGGTTTAGCAAGAAGCAGGTTTCTAACTCTATCTCCACTACAGAGTCAGAATACCTAGCTGCAGGTAGCTGTTGTGCACAGATTCTATGGATCAGACAGCAGCTAAGGGACTATAATATCATTGCAAACGAAGTTCCTATTTGGTGTGACAATAATAGTGCTATTGCAATAACCAACAATCCGGTTTTGCACTCAAGGACGAAGCACATTGATGTTAAGCACCATTTCATTAGGGACCATGTGCTTAACAAAAGGGTTAGAGTTGAAAGAGTCAGCACAGACTACCAATTAGCTGACATCTTCACTAAACCCTTGCCAGAAGAAACATTCCTGGAGCTAAGCAGAGACCTTGGATTACTAGATTGGGAATCTAGTACTGAAGCAAGTTAAAGGAAGGACGGACCCCAGCTGAAGATCCTAGCTGATGCAGGCGAGAAGACGAAGGACGAACAAAGCAAACCTAGCTGATCAGAATACCAGGCGATAAGTCAACTCACCTGATACAGAGAGGTCAACAGTCAACAAATTAGACCAGCTAAGTTTTCTAAACTGACCTCTGAATATTTAATTACTATCTGCCACATCAATAATATTATATTAATTTTGGATAACAACTGGCATTTAAATATATATTTTTATAAACCAAGTGGCAATTTTAATACACGCGTCAATCGTCTATTAAATCAACCTCCACGGTGGCCAATCAGAATCAACCGTCAAATTTTAAATGGGCCACAGATTCAAATTTGAAATTCAAAAGAATATCAAAAGGCGTACCACCGTTTCAAATATATAATAAATTAATACAAACGTCTTTTCATCTTCTTTATAAGGAAAGAAGACCTTTCACTTTACTCTTTACGCTTACAGAAACCCTAGATCTTTCAGAGCAAAAATTCTTCGAACACCCAATACACTAAAATCTTTTATTTGCAGAAATGGCATCTTTCGAAGGAGTTAATTTGAAGGCGGTGAAAGACCAGATTATCTTCTCGTTGGTTGTCGACTTTGAAGGCTTATTGGAAGCCAATCTGGAGGACTACGACATGTTTAATCTGATTCGCGCAATGAAGCTTAACGGAATCTACCCATTTCTCGACATCAACCCGCAACATCTGTTCAAAGAGGATGTCGTCGAGTTCTATCGCGAAGCTTATCTGATTCAAGACGGAATTCACAGCACAGTTGGCGGAGTACCAGTCAGCATATCTCGAGAGACGATTCGTTCTGTCTTCGGAATGAAGCACCGTGGTTTAGCGGTCGAAGCTCTCAAGCAATCCGCCGCCGAAACCTGGAAAAAGATTAAGGTGGAAAATATCCCGGAAAAACTGAAATTCACAGCCAAGAGGAATGAACTCAAGAGGATTTACCGTGTTGCGTTGGACATTACCAACAAAATAGTCATGGGGATGGCGGGCAGTTATGATCAACTGTCGTCATCGAAGTTTATGGTGCTGGGAGCACTGATTCAGGCAGAAGAAGAGAAAGATGAGGATCAGGAGAAAGAAGAAGAGAAAGAGGAAGAGAGAGAAGAAGAAAAGGAGCGGAGCAGGCGGAACGAGCTATTCACGAAGGCTGCAGATAGGAGTGTGGTACTGCCCGTACACCGGCTAGACGCAGAGTGGTGAAGACTCAGTCGGGGACCGGAGAAAACTCCCTCGACCTACCGGTGACAGGGAGCCTGCAGTCTAGTGGCTCTTTGCGAAGGCTCGGGAGAGCACTGTCCCTCGGCTCGGATATCTCCTACCATGACCGAGTGATCAGGCAAATCGTCAAAGATACTATTGGAGAGCTGCTAATGTCTCAGGTCACTCGACCTTCAATCAATAAATGCCAAGATCGACACTCTTACGCGAGAGAGATTCCTCGGCCCCCTCCCCTACCAACAACGAATGCCATTTGGCATGTCGATTGAATGAGCAAAATGGAGCAAAGAATTAACTACCCTTGTTGATGCTGGCAAACAGGGGGAAGAGAGAGTTCAGGGGGAAGAGAGAGAGATAAGGTCAAAGAAGAAGCAAGATGTCCTTCAAATTGAAGGACCCTCAAGTCTGAAGAGGAAGGAAGCTGTGGATCCAGATGACCAGGCTGACCAGCCTGAAGGAAAGAGAAGGAGGACTAGAGGAGGTTTTGGACCTACTCTAGAATGGGAAGGAAAGGAGCTGTGGTATGTTGAGGACTTTATTCCATATGAAGCCCTGCCCATGTGGGGAGCTGCTAAGAAGAAATTTATCAGAGATTATTACGTCTGGGAATTACTCCAGGACGATAATCTCTCCCCACAGCAGACCTTCATCAATTTCATGGAAGAAGCTTACCGAAAACTCTGGACCATTCTGAAGAAAAAAGCTAAGGAACTAAACGCTTATCCTATGATTCCATCATTCATAGCAGAGGAAGCGCCAACCCGTCTGGACAATGAGCTGAATGAGCTACAACTTCAACAAGAAATCAAGCAGTTATGCCTAGAGGATAGATTTACATCACAGCAAGAACAAGACTTTGCAGCTCTTGTTGTGAAGAGGAAATATGGTCTTGCTCCAGTCAAGATAAGACCAATTGGAGCCAAGCCATTCAGACCTGCCAAACAGCCTATTCGCAGAGGCAGAGGAAGATAACTTTATATCTTTGTACTTGTAATTTTATTTTCTGTACCTGTAAAAACTTTCTTGTAAATTTCAATCATAAACAAGTCATAAAATCTTATAACAGTCTATTGAATGACAATTTCCAGTTGTCTCAATATTAGACTGATTTCAGTTTGTGTCTTGCACTTAAGTGCAGACTTGGTCATTTGATTACTTGTTTAAAAGTTTTGCCATCATCAAAATAGGGAGAATTTGTTAGGAATACTTGTTAGATTTTGATGATGTCATTAATATAAAATCAAATGTTTATTACTTGGCAAAATGTAAGGAAGAACCAAATGAGTATCTTCCATAGGCCAAAATATGTTAAGTATAAAACTTGGCAAAATGTAAAGAAGAACCAAATGAGTATCTTCTGTAGGCCAAAAATTAGTTAGGCTGAAAATCGGTTAAGTACCAAGTACAGCTAAGTTCATCAGAGAGGATCAGCCGAGTCCAGTCAGAGTAGCTCTGGTCAACAAAACTTATCAGAGAAGTTTGACCAGACTGCAGCCAAGGTACCTCAGGGAAGTCACCTGATCAGATAAGTCACAAACAGTGAACAGCCGAGAGGACACATGCGTAGAGATGTTAGCCGCATATCGGCTACTCGAAGGCAGCCAAGTACTCCAAGTCCACGTCAGCATGCGTTGAAAAGTCAAGTATTACGGAAAGCTCACATGCAACGTGAAGAGACAAATTGGAGTGATTCCCGCAAGAGATATGATTTAAATAAATCATCCAGACCCACCTTGAAGACTTTAATCATTTTATATTCAAAAGATTCGGCGCTCACATGCAGAAGTCTTCACAACGGTCTAAAGATAAAATAAAATAATGGGAATCCAGCCTTGCAACGTTCAGAAAGATTAAACAAAGAAGTCTCCCTCCAACGGACGGATTTGTTCAAAAGATTTGCAACGGCTACAAGGAAAAAGCTCAGAGATCGTGACCTATATATATCCAGAGATTTGAAGCTGAGCAACTACCGGTGCGAACATACTTTCAAGCGATCAAAGCAATCAAGCAATCTAAAGCAATCAATAGCATCGTGAAAAGAGCAGTTCTAAAAGTTCATACTTAAAGAAGCTCTTAGTTGGAGAAGACAAAAACTCTTGTCTATAATCTTGAGTACGGGGTACTTCACTGGTTGAAGTAAGAGAATGTAAAGGCATCCGAGGATCGAGGATCAAGAGGTGCAAGGCAGTCAAGTGTGTACAACGGCACGAATTTCCACTGGTTGGAAGTTGTTGTAGTGTGGTTTGAATCACTGTAATATTTATCACTGGTTGAAAATTATAGTGAATTCATCTCCAACTGGTTTGCAGAAAAGTGGATTAGTAGAGGATTACCCCACCTCTGAGACCACTATAATTGCCTGCGTTATTTACTGTTTTACTGCATCATACTTTAACTGCTGCATTCATTGTTAAGTGTTTCATTAAGTTGATTTCTATTCGTCATCAGCTAACTTCCGCACATATCTAAGAACAAACGACTCCAAGTCATTTGTTTAACTATCAGCTGAAGAAACTCATTCTTCGTGAAAAAGAGTTCAAGAGTTTCTACAAGTCTATTCACCCCCCCTCTAGACTTGTACCTGGACGACTTGTGACCTACAAGTGGTATCAGAGAGGTTGGTTCATTTATTTCACGAACCAGATCTATATCAGATATATATCTTTACTCTCACTGTATAATGGAACACATTCACTCTAGACTCCCTGTGTTTTCAGTTGACGAGTATGATCTGTGGAAGATAAGGATGCAGGCACACTTATCTTCAATTTATGACGACATGTGGTGCATCATTGAAGACGGTCCATTCATCTTTGAGAAGGAAAACACAGCAGAGGAGATCGCAGCAGGGAGGCCAGAAAAGATTCCTAAGAAGAGGACGGAGCTGACTCCAGAAGAAAGAAAGCTGGCCAATCTTGATAACCGGGCCAGAGATGTGTTATAACAAACTCTTGACAAATCCACCATGGTCAAGATCAAGAACTGTAAGAATGCCAAAGAAATTTGGGACACATTAGCCCTAATATGTGAAGGAACGAAGCTGATCAAGGAAAACAAGCTGTCAATTGCTATCAAAAAATTTGACAACTTTAAAATGAAGAATGGTGAATCCATAGATCAAGTGGACTCAAGGTTCACTGAAACTATCAATGAGATCAACTCCCTGGGCAAAACCTATGGCAACAGGGAAATGGCACTAAAGGTCCTCAGATCTCTCAACCCCGAATGGAGCATGAAGGCTGTATCCATGAGAGAGTCCAAGGACCTGAATAAGATAAAGATTCATGAGCTGTTCTCTGATCTGAAGGCTTATGAGTTCGAGCTTCCAAGTTCATCCTCAACTGAGCCTGCAGAGAAGGGAATCGCATTTGCAGCCGAGTCCCCTGCCAAGAGCCTATCTGATGTGAAACCTCCAAATCCACTAGATTTTGAGGAAGAAATGGCCTTCATAATGCAAAGGTTCAGCAATTTTAGAAAGAACTACTCCAAGTACAAGAAAAATTACAAGGAGAATCCAAGAAGGAACCAGAAGGCTGGAAGCTGGAAAGTAGAATGCTATAATTGTCACAAGATCGGACACATTCAAATGGATTGTCCCGAGCTCAAGAAGGACGAAACCAAGAAGGAGGTGGGCAGAAAAGAAGATAGAAGAAAGGCCCTCATCGGAGAAGACCAGGAGCATGTCGAATCAAGCAGCGGATTCTTTTCTGATGAAGACGAGGAGTATGACTGCCTGATGGCAAACCTAGCTGATGAAGAGGTAACTTCTAAACCCACCGGTTCAAATAATAGCTCAGCCATGTCACAAGATATGGATCTACATGAATCGGTAAATCAGTTATTTAAAGATTTTGAAACACTCAAATCTGCACACCAAGCTGTATCAGCAGAGAAGACTCAGCTGCAAGATGAGAATAGGCAGCTGAAAAATGATTTCGAAAAACTCAGCCTAGATTTGAATAAGGTTGAGACAACTACAGCTGACTTTAAAAACCAGGCAAATGTCAATACAGCTGAGATAGATCGGCTAACCATTTTACTTAAAGAAAAATCAGCTGCACTTGCTCATGCCAAAGCTGAGTTTACTAAGCTGGCTCAGATAAATAAAACTCAGGCGCAGGAAATAACCTCCCTGAAGGCGTCTTCAACCCTGGGAGAATTGTGTACTTATAAAAGGTCACTATATACCAAATCAGGCCTTGGATATGATTCTCACACTCCCTCTAGTTCTGAAACCAAGTTTATCAAGGGAGAAACAATTGTCTCGATCTTGAGCACGTATATAAACCGATATTCAAAAATAGGCAACGGCCAAGTCAAACGTCTAGGCTGCGGTCGGGTTACACTGCATGACCACCTAGACAGCGACTAAGCGATGGCGTGCAAAAGCGGCCAGGACAACATGCCCACTATTACCAACAACTCCCCAAAAATAGATTTCATAATGGGAGGGGCAGATGGAAACCTCAAGGTTATCCTAATTACCAAAATGAACAAGTGTGGAGACCACAAAGATTTAATAAATGGTCTCAGCCTAGATTTAGAAATGGCCCACACTATCAAAATTTGTGGAATATCCGGTATACAATCCAACCAGGAGATTCAGACCTCGACCACAGACACCTTATGAGGGTTATAATAATAATAATAAAAATTTCTATAATCCAAGGAGAAATCAATTCTCCAGGAAACCAACTAACCCCAAAGGACCCACACAAATTTGGGTACCTAAATCTTTGCTTGTTTAATTGCAGAAAAGGTGGAAGGACTACAACCACATCTCCTCAAGCTCAAATTTTGGAGGTGAAGAATGGTTTGTAGACTCTGGATGCTCGAGGCATATGACCGGGAACAAGAAGATGCTGACCAAATACATCAAAGAAAGAGGTCCCGATGTAACCTTTGGAGATAGCTCTATAGGACAGACAAAAGGCTTTGGAGAGCTGCACCGAGGAAACATTGTGATATCCAAAGTTCATTATGTCAAAGGGCTTAAGTACAATCTCCTGAGCATAAGTCAGTTTTGTGACGAGAAGAATCTAGTAGTCTTCACCATCTTGAAGTGTATGGTGATAGACATCTTATCTGGATAAATAAAGCTACAAGGTTTCCGAAGAAGAGATGTCTACATGATTGATTGGAACACAGGAACACCTTACTCCTGTTTTCTATCCAAGACAGTAGCTGAGAATGGATGGTTGTGGCACAAAAGACTATGTCACCTGAACTTCAAAGCCATCAACAAGATTAGCTCTCAGAAGCTGGTCAGAGGACTTCCAAATGAAGCATTCAAGAAGGAAGCACTCTGTGATGCATGTCAGAAAGGAAAGCAGACCAAGGCATCGTTCAAACCAGTTCAGCCTACAACGCTCACAACAAGGATCTTAGATCTACTCCACATGGATCTATTCGGTTTTATCAAGCCAAGGACTTTGAGCGGCCGAAAGCATGCCCTTGTAATAGTAGATGATTATTCAAGGTACACTTGGATCATTTTCCTATACAAGAAAAGTGAAACCCTGACCAAGTTACCTGAGCTGCTGAGAAGGATCCAGAATGAGAAATCCCTCTCCATAATCAAGATCAGATCAGATAGAGGAGGAGAGTTTCTCAACAAGGCGATAACCGATTCTGACAATCGAATGGGATCCAGATGAGCTCTGCGGCCGGGGCCCCGTGAGAATGGTGTTCTTGAAAGAAGAGCAGAACCACGAAGGAAGCGGCAAGGTCCACGATTGCGAAGCGGACCTACCCAAAAGGTTACGGTGAAGGCTGTGCACTGACTGTCACACCCAGCAGGAGTATGATAGTAGGGAGACATGGCAAAACTCCTATGAGGTTTGGAATAATAGAACTCCTCTTGCTTACTTTCATGTCTTTGGTTGTAAGTGTTTCATCCACAACAACGGTAAAACACAGCTAAATGCCTTTGATGCTAAAACTGATGACGGTCTCTTTATGGGATATTCCCAAAGAAGCAAGGCATATAGAGTTTTTAATAAAAGAACCTTAGTTGTGGAGGAAACACCCCATGTTGTTTTTGATGAATCTACCGTTGAGTACAGGAAACAAGTTGAGCTAATTGAGAACAAGCTCAAGTCAGCAACCCTTGAAGAAGTCATTATACATGACACTGGAATGGTGGACTCACCTGCAGACCAGCCTGATGACCCAACTGCAGCTGCTGAAGACCCAACTGCAGATCAGACAGGATCACCAAACCTATCTGATCCAGTTGCTGCTGAAGAAGACCCAGCCGGAGCTGACAAAGACTCATCTGCAGATCAGAACCAAGCTGCAGATGACAAGGTGGTAGCTGATCCAGTTGCAGACCAGAACCCAGCTGATGCAGATAACCACCAGGGCAATCCATCAGGGGGAACAAACCCAGAAGAAGACGATATCCCCAAATGGCTCAAGGATCACCCAATCCAGCAAATAATTGGAAAGTTGACTGATGGAGTTAAGACGAGACAGTCAACCCTACCAGCAGGAATGGCGATGTTCTCATGTTTTATGTCGCAAATTGAACCCAAGACTACAGAACAAGCCTTGGAAGATTACTCATGGATTAATGCCATGCAAGAGGAATTGGAGCAGATGGAAAGAAACAAAGTTTGGGAACTAACAGACAGACCTGATCACAAGAAAGGTATTGGCACCAAATGGGTGTATAAAAACAAGAGTGATGAAGACGGAGCTGTTGTTAGGAATAAAGCCAGACTTGTAGCAAAAGGTTACGCACAGTGTGAGGGAATAGATTTTGATGAAACCTATGCACCTGTTGCAAGATTAGAGGCCATCAGACTATTCCTCGCATATGCTGCATTCAAGGACTTTGAAGTATATCAGATGGATGTAATAAAGTGCTTTTCTGAATGGAATTCTAGAAGAAGAAGTCTACATAGAGCAACCCCCAGGTTTTGTCAAAGGAGACAAAGTCTATAAGCTGTTGAAGGCTCTGTATGGACTCAAGCAAGCACCGAGAGCATGGTATGAAACACTGTCTGTGTTTCTTGAGAAAAATGGATTTTGCAAAGGGAAGGTGGACAAGACCCTATTCAGAGTAGAGCACAGAGGCCATATATTAATAGTCCAGATTTATGTGGATGACATCATATTCGGGTCAACCAATCCAGAGCTATGCGAGAAATTCTCCAACCTCATGCAAGGAGAATTTGAGATAAGTATGATGGGAAAGCTTAACTTCTTTCTCGGATTACAAGTTAAGCAGATGGAAAAAGGAATTTTCATCAACCAAGCAAAGTATACTAGAGATCTTATCAAGAGATATGGGATGGAATCAGCCAAGCCCGCAAGAATTCCAATGAGCACAAGTACTCACCTGGATGCAGACGAGGCAGACATATCAGTGGACTCAACCCACTACAGAGGACTCATTGGATCTCTTCTGTACCTCACTGCAAGCAGGCCAGACATATCATATGCCGTTGGAGTTTGTGCAAGATTCCAGTCCAAGCCGAAGCAATCACACCTAGATGCAGCCAAGAGAATAATAAAATACCTTAAGTCTACAATTAATGTTGGACTATGGTATCCCAAGGATGATAACTTCGAGCTCTCAGGATACTCAGATGCGGATTTCGCAGGATGCAAAATCAACAGGAAGAGCACTAGTGGAACGTGTCAATTCCTAGGAACCAGACTGATATCCTGGTTTAGCAAGAAGCAGGTTTCTAACTCTATCTCCACTACAGAGTCAGAATATCTAGCTGCAGGTAGCTGTTGTGCACATATTCTATGGATCAGACAGCAGCTAAGGGACTATAATATCATTGCAAACGAAGTTCCTATTTGGTGTGACAATAATAGTGCTATTGCAATAACCAACAATCCGGTTTTGCACTCAAGGACGAAGCACATTGATGTTAAGCACCATTTCATTAGAGACCATGTGCTTAACAAAAGGGTTAGAGTTGAAAGAGTCAGCACAGACTACCAAATAGCTGACATCTTCACTAAACCCTTGCCAGAAGAAAGATTCCTGGAGCTAAGCAGAGACCTTGGATTACTAGATTGGGAATATAGTACTGAAGCAAGTTAAAGGAAGGACGGACCCCAGCTGAAGATCCTAGCTGATGCAGGCGAGAAGACGAAGGACGAACAAAGCAAACCTAGCTGATCAGAATACCAGGCGAGAAGTCAACTCACCTGATACAGAGAGGTCAACAGTCAACAAATTAGACCAGCTAAGTTTTCTAAACTGACCTCTGAATATTTAATTACTATCTGCCACATCTATAATATTATATTAATTTTGGATAACAACTGGCATTTAAATATATATTTTTATAAACCAAGTGGCAATTTTAATACACGCGTCAATCGTCTATTAAATCAACCTCCACGGTGGCCAATCAGAATCAACCGTCAAATTTTAAATGGGCCACAGATTCAAATTTGAAATTCAAAAGAATATTAAAAGGCGTACCACCGTTTCAAATATATAATAAATTAATACAAACGTCTTTTCATCTTCTTTATAAGGAAAGAAGACCTTTCACTTTACTCTTTACGCTTACAGAAACTCTAGATCTTTCAGAGCAAAAATTCTTCGAACACCCAATACACTAAAATCTTTTACTTGCAGAAATAGCATCTTTCGAAGGAGTTAATTTGAAGGCGGTGAAAGACCACATCATCTTCTCGTTGGTTGTCGACTTTGAAGGCTTATTGGAAGCCAATCTGGAGGACTATGACATGTTTAATCTGATTCGCGCAATGAAGCTTAACGGAATCTACCCATTTCTCGACATCAACCCGCAACATCTGTTCAAAGAGGATGTCGTCGAGTTCTATCGCGAAGCTTATCTAATTCAAGACGGAATTCACAGCACAGTTGGTGGAGTACCAGTCAGCATATCTCGAGAGACGATTCGTTCTGTCTTCGGAATGAAGCACCGTGGTTTAGCGGTCGAAGCTCTCAAGCAATCCGCCGCCGAAACCTGGAAAAAGATTAAGGTGGAAAATATCCCGGAAAAACTGAAATTCATAGCCAAGAGGAATGAACTCTAGAGGATTTACCGTGTTGCGTTGGACATTACCAACAAAATAGTCATGGGGATGGCGGGCAGTTATGATCAACTGTCGTCATCGAAGTTTATGGTGCTGGGAGCACTGATTCAGGCAGAAGAAGAGAAAGATGAGGATCAGGAGAAAGAAGAACAGAAAGAGGAAGAGAGAGAAGAAGAAAAGGAGCCAGAACCAGAGCCGGAACCAGAGCCTATTCACGAAGCTGCAGATAGGACTGTGGTACCTGCCCAGTACACCAGCCTAGACGCAGAGCTGGTTGAAGACTCTAGGTCAGGGACCCTGGAGAAAACTCCCTCTGACCTACCAGCTGCAGACAGGAGCCTGCAGTTTAGTGGCTCTTTTGCAGAAGGCTCAGGAGAGCACTGTCCCTCAGCTCAGATATCTCCTACCATGACTGAGCTGATCAGGCAAATCGTCAAAGATACTATTGGAGAGCTGCTAATGTCTCAGGTCACTCCTGACCTTCAATCAATAAATGCCAAGATCGACACTCTTCTGCAGAGAGAGATTCCTCAGCCCCCCTCCCCCTACCAACAACAGAATGCCATTTGGCATGTCTGATTGGATGAGCAAAATGGAGCAGCAATTAACTACCCTTATTGATGCTGGCAAAAAGGGGGAAGAGAGAGTTCAGGGGGAAGAGAGAGAGATAAGGTCAAAGAAGAAGCAAGATGTCCTTCAAATTGAAGGACCCTCAAGTCTGAAGAGGAAGGAAGCTGGATCCAGATGACCAGGCTGACCAGCCTGAAGGAAAGAGAAGGAGGACTAGAGGAGGTTTTGGACCTACTCTAGAATGGGAAGGAAAGGAGTTGTGGTATGTTGAGGACTTTATTCCATATGAAGCCCTGCCCATGTGGGGAGCTGCTAAGAAGAAATTTATCAGAGATTATTACGTCTGGGAATTACTCCAGGACGATAATCTCTCCCCACAACAGACCTTCATGAATTTCATGGAAGAAGCTTACCGAAAACTCTGGACCATTCTGAAGAAAAAAGCTAAGGAACTAAACGCTTATCCTATGATTCCATCATTCAGAGCAGAGGAAGCGCCAACCCGTCTGGACAATGAGCTGAATGAGCTACAACTTCAACAAGAAATCAAGCAGTTATGCCTAGAGAATAGATTTACATCACAGCAAGAACAAGACTTTGCAGCTCTTGTTGTGAAGAGGAAATATGGTCTTGCTCCAGTCAAGATAAGACCAATTGGAGCCAAGCCATTCAGACCTGCCAAACAGCCTATTCGCAGAGGTAGAGGAAGAGGAAGATAACTTTATATCTTTGTACTTGTAATTTTATTTTCTGTACCTGTAAAAACTTTCTTGTAAATTTCAATCATAAACAAGTCAGAAAATCTTATAACAGTGTGTTGAATGACAATTTCCAGTTGTCTCATTATTAGACTGATTTCAGTTTGTGTCTTGCACTTAAGTGCAGACTTGGTCATTTGATTACTTGTTTAAAAGTTTTGCCATCATCAAAATAGGGAGAATTTGTTAGGAATACTTGTTAGATTTTGATGATGTCATTAATATAAAATCAAATGTTTATTACTTGGCAAAATGTAAGGAAGAACCAAATGAGTATCTTCCATAGGCCAAAATATGTTAAGTATAAAACTTGGCAAAATGTAAAGAAGAACCAAATGAGTATCTTACGTAGGCGAAAATTAGTTAAGTGAAAATCGGTTAAGTACCAAGTCTGACTAAGTTCATCGAGAGAGGATCACCGAGTCCGATCGAGTAGCTCAGTCAAAAACTTATCGAGAGAAGTTTGACCAGATGCGGCCAAGGTACCTCGGGAAGCCACTGATCGGATAAGTCACAAACGGTGAGCAGTAGAGAGGACATCTGCAGAGATGTTAGCGCATATCGGCTACTCGAAGGCGGCCAAGTACTCAGTCCATGTCGGCATGCGTTGAAAAGTCAAGTATTACGGAAAGCTCACATGCAACGTGAAGAGACAAATTGGAGTGATTCGCAAGAGATATGATTTAAATAAATCATCCAGACCCACCTTGAAGACTTTAATCATTTTATATTCAAAAGATTCGCGCTCACATGCGAAGTCTTCACAACGGTCTAAAGATAAAATAAAATAATGGGAATCGGCCTTGCAACGTTCAGAAAGATTAAACAAAGAAGTCTCCCTCCAACGGACGGATTTGTTCAAAAGATTTGCAACGGCTACAAGGAAAAAGCTCAGAGATCGTGACCTATATATATCCAGAGATTTGAAGCTGAGCAACTACCGGTGCGAACATACTTTCAAGCGATCAAAGCAATCAAGCAATCTAAAGCAATCAATAGCATCGTGAAAAGAGCAGTTCTAAAAGTTCATACTTAAAGAAGATCTTAGTTGGAGAAGACAAAAACTCTTGTCTATAATCTTGAGTACGGGGTACTTCACTGGTTGAAGTAAGAGACTGTAAAGGCATCCGAGGATCGAGGATCAAGAGGTGCAAGGCAGTCAAGTGTGTACAACGGCACGAATTTCCACTGGTTGGAAGCTGTTGTAGTGTGGTTTGAATCACTGTAATATTTATCACTGGTTGAAAATTATAGTGAATTCATCTCCAACTGGTTTGGAGAAAAGTGGATTAGTAGAGGATTACCCCACCTCTGAGACCACTATAATTGCCTGCGTTATTTACTGTTTTACTACATCATACTTTAACTGCTGCATTCATTGTTAAGTGTTTCATTAAGTTGATTTCTATTCGTCATCAGCTGACTTCCGCACATATCTAAGAACAAACGACTCCAAGTCATTTGTTTAACGATCAGCTGAAGAAACTCATTCTTCGTGAAAAAGAGTTCAAGAGTTTCTACAAGTCTATTCACCCCCCCTCTAGACTTGTACCTGGACGACTTGTGACCTACAGGGACTATTTCCATTCTTTGGTGGGATGGCCGAAACTCATTACCAAGGATCTCAATCTTATCTTCCCATCTTGGTTCAACAAGACTTTTGGTAAGACTCATATATTTCATGTCATTCCTGTGCTTATATGTTGGTTTTTATGGTGTTGTAGGAATGATAAAAGAATGAAGCAAATTCCATTTATGGTTGATCGCGTGTGCTCCCGAATTTGGACATACTTAAAATCTATCAAAATCGAGGGGAAGAATCGGATCTATTTTTGGAAAGGGGCCGAGAATTTGGCGGCTATTCTCGGTATCAATGCTACTATCAATTTTACTCGCAAAGTGGTTAGTGTTCGTTGGATGAAACCGACTCCCGGGTGGGTTAAACTAAACTCGGATGGGGCGGCCAAGGGGAATCCGGGGCCCGCGGCCGCCGGCGGGATTGTTAGGGATCACTATGGGTCGCCTCTTTTTTATTTTTGGGAATTTGTTGGGTCGCAAACTAACACATTCGCGGAGTTACATGGCATTTGGAGAGGGCTTCATCTTTGTGTTGAGAAAGGCTTTGCTAATGTTTGGATTGAAGTGGACTCCTCCATCTCCCTCAAATTAATCCAGGAGAACACCTCTTCTCCTTGGCATGTTCAAAGCTTAATTAGCAAAATTCACAAACTATCTACTTGCATTAATGTTCTCCTTACCCATATCTATAGGGAAGGGAACGCGGTTGCCGACTTTTTTTCTAACCAAGGATGCCACCATCGAGATTATTTTTGTTCGGATGGCCATGATCTCAAGGGGAGGATCCTTGGTATTATTCGTCTAGATAAAATGTGTTATCCGTATTTAAGATGCAAATTTTTTTTTTCTTCTTAGTTGGTTTCTTCGGGGCCATCGTTTTTTGATCTAATTTTGGGCGTGTAGAGGGGCTCGTCCTCCCTTAATTTTTTGGGCGTGTAGTGGGGCTAGTCCCCCCACACTAGTTTTGTTCTATCTAATATATGTGGTGGTTTTTTTTTTAAAAAAAAAAGTATCAGGTCGTCTCCTTGCATCTCTATCACAATCAGATTTGAGGGCCACTCTCTGCCTCCAAATGATACAAGGAAATCTCTAGTTTTTAAGTTTCCCACAATCCTCTATCCACTCGGTAAACCCACAACATAAGGCTCACAATTATGAAAACCAGAAATATTCAAACGATTTACACAAGACAAGGATATAAATGAATGCGTAGCTCCTGTATCGAATAAAATGCTAACTGGCTGTGAAAGGATTTGAACAGTACCTGATGCGACAACATCATCCTAATCGTCTGCCCTCCTCATCTCGTACAGACGTGGGGGCGCGGATCTGACACTCGAGGTTCCCTTGCGGTCGAATTGTCCTCTGCCTCGACCTCGACGGAAATTTTAGGGCAGTTGAACACTCTGTTGCGTCTGCTGAATACTTGCTTCCTTCTGAGCTGGCTGTGATGTACGTGTTCCATTAAACTTTGTGGCATCCTTGCAAAACATCGCATGGTGCCCTTCCTGTCCGCAATCAAAACATGTAACTGGAGTACGGAAACAATCACGCCAAAGGTGGCCTGGGCGACCACAGTTAAAGTACTTCCTAGTTGTATCCATCGTGGCTGATACTGCTCCGTAGTTCTTTCCGCTCTTATATGAGTGTGGAGGTTTCTTGAAAGAATGAAAAAATGACTGGGCCTTGCGGGGCCCACTGCTCTTGTGCTCTGTGAAACTACTAGAGACTTTCTGCTTCTTGGATTCTGCAAACTTTTCCATCGCTGCTTCGTTGATTTCATACGCCAATGCTTTATCCTGATATTGACGGAGAGTGGTACATTCAAAACCGGATATGTACCTTTGGATCTCTGGTTTCATTCTCATATCAAAATGGATCATCATTTCCGCATTTGTTCTAACCAGGTTTCGAACAAACGCCATCTGCTAATTAAATGTTTTAATTTTCTAGGATATTGGCTCGTCTGACGGCTGCGCGGAGAAAAATTCCCGAACTTTAGCTTCCATCACAGGACGAGGGCAGTACTGAGCTTCCATCATCAATTTAAATTCTGTCTAGTCAGCATCATGATCTACAGGCCGGATGGCTTCCCACCACTCGGACGCTTCCCCTATCAGAAAGTACTGAGCAATAGAGGCTCTCTGCTCGTCTGGGTAATTAATCCCGGCAAAAAATTCTCTAATTCCTTCAACCAATGATCCCATGTGGGAGCCTCAGAAAAACCGTCGAATTTAAATGGTTTCATCTTCGCCACCTCTTGCAGCCATCGGTTGCCTCGATTTCCTATGTCTGGGATACCTTGCTGTCGATATCCCTGTTGTAATCCTACTGCCACCTGCATTCGGTCCACGATATGGGCGAACTGAGTCATCTGGTTTACCACCTGACGAAGAATTTCGGGCACAACAGGTTCTGGTTCATTGTTAATAGATCTTTGTGGCTCGCCTGAGCTGTGGCTGGCCTGATTAGAAGGTGAAGCTTCTCTTTCAGCATTCCTTCGTCCGCGACCGCGACCACGTCCATGTCCACCTCTCAACATACTGTAAGTATAATTACTCAATATACAAGAAACAATATCGTTCTAATGTTCAAGTATAAAAAAGTATAACATGTAAAGGACGAGATAGAGTTTAGGAACTTACAACCACCGCTCGCACGAAGACGTAGGCAGTACAGTGATGTTATTCACGGTCGGTTACCTCAAAAGACATATACGACCCCTATTTTAACCCAACAGCCAAGATATCTATAATCTTAGCTCTGATACCATATTCTGTAACAGCCCCGATATATTCAGGAATATTACAGCGCCGTAAATCCTTTACATAAGTATTTACAAGGCTGAAGAAATGAAAAGACAATAACAGGTACCAACGTATGAAAGTGACTGAAATAAAAATACAACAGTTATGGACCAATACCGAGAATACAAATATCTAAAGGAAGAATTTTAATACATCACCAAAATCTAATCATCACAAACGACAACGTACTCGAGTACTTATTAAAATAACACAACAACAGATAATAAAACCCGGCCGGAACATCACACTGCACCCTCGTCGTCATGCAGTTCTAGTGGTTGTTTCCATGCTCTCGTGGATCCTGAACATACACAAATGTTCACCCCCGAAGGGGTTAGCACAACGATGCTAGTACAAGTACGATAATCATACAACAATGATTAAATCAACAATAATCATGACAAGTTTCTCGAATGAGAAATAATAACAACACATATCACATTATAACAGTCTCAACATACTCATGGTATTCCAACGATCCAGCGCACACAGCTATAGATTCCCATGATGATCCCGTCAGACCAAAGCATGGTGGAACTACCTGTCCAACGATCCAGCGCACACAGCTATAGATTTCCCATGATGATTCCCGTCGGATCAACGCATGGTGGACAATTAATCACAACACATGTATACAGTACAATCATAACGTAACCGACATAATACGAATAATTCTAATTAAAGTACTTGTGTCGATTTGATGACAAGAATAAAACTCCAACGAATATCAAAACGCTCGAAGGTCACCCCCTTCGATCAATCACGTTGCTAAGCTCGAACCTTAATAAAAGAAATAATATAGAATTCATCTCATGTTGAACGAACATCTAACAATCCAAATTACGGTCGAAAGTTCATAAAACGTAACCTGTCTGACCTTCTTAATGTACGTTATGTACCCTTGGTAGCGTATGTTAAGCCTACTCGTTAGCGTATGTAAGCTGCAAAGTCTAGCATACGCTAACCATGTATCGACAGTCCCTTACTGATCAGTCGACTGACTCGTCTGAATGATATAACGTATGTTACATACCAAACGTAGCGTACGTTATTTATGCCTGATAGAGTACGTAAGCTTCATAGCTTAGCATACGCTAAACACACATATGACAGTTTCTCATTGGGCAGACGACTGTCTCGATTTGTGATGAAGCTTATGAAATCCTCAGTGATTAACGTATGTTATCTCCATACATAACATGCTCATACCATTATGAATGATCTTACGGATTAAAACGTCTTCGAAAATTCAAGGATACGTATATCATCACAACAACATATTCAATCTCGATTAAAATTCTCATGTGAAGTTCGGTGATCTAAGGTTGATGCACTAGATTCCAATATCATCATTACATTCAGACTTCATCTGAAAGATGAACTAACAAATCCAACTTATAAGAAAGGATACAACCTTCGGTGATTCTTTCTTAAGTCCGTTTAACAAAAGTGATCAACTCCATGTCTACGATCAATATGGCAACACTATTCAATACGGATAATCAATATCAGAACATTACTCTCATCATTTGACGTAATAGGATTCCAACTATGATGTTTTCGACAATGATATCCTAAGCATAATCATCCCAACTTCTAAACATGATGTTTGGTTGAATAATTCATCAATGGAACTTAATATCTTGATAGCATGATCATCATATCCTTAAGAACACGAATCCAAGGTTGGAGATAGTATTAACATACCTTAAGATGAAGAAAACACCGAGACAATAGGTAGAATCCAACTCCGGTTGCTTGTGTGTCAATCCAAAATGATTCTCCACTTCAATAATCAAGTATAAGTAATCTCCAATCTTCAATGATCAATAAAAGGTGTTCTAAAGGTGTATAAGGTGGCTGGGATCTCTCTGGGCACGAAGTGTGTTGAAAACCAGGTGAAAGAAACGAATGAACTGAAATGGGTGATGTCTTATTTATAATTTTCTGACCTTAACGTGTGTTAGCCTTCATGCATAACGTATGTTAGTCGCTTAGCGTACGCTACCCAATAAACTTAGCGTATGCTATTGTCACCGATAGTTAACTATTCTCATTCTGTACTCGATTACGTACGCTACACCATCAGGTTACGTACGTAAGTAACACCCATTAGCGTACGCTAGACACATTCCTTAGCGTACGCTAACAATCGTTGACTTCAAAAGTGTCCAGGTTCATCCGCGAGAATCTTATCCGGACCCATGTCCGGCTGGCGCATGTGCTAGCCGTCCAGCTCAATTATTGACTGCCTAACATACGTTACGCTTCATTTGTAGCGTACGCTAACTCTGGCAGATAATGTACGTTAAGCTACATTCTTAGCGTACGTTATCACGTATTTGCATGAGAAAATTTACATGTTGCTATAATCATACACAAGAATACAAATACTAGAAATATCATACTTCGATTATCGATATCACCAATCTGAATAATACAGGGTTCAATTACAGAGGAAATACTCAATAATTAATCCGGATATTACAGAATCCCAGTAACCTCTCTAGACGGCCAGGTAGCGTGCATTCCGATCGAATAGCGTGCGATGCCTAAGCAACCTAGCGTGCGCTACTACGAACCCTAGCGTGCGCTACTTGTTGGTCTGGCCAGAGTCCAGACCCTTCTGCCCTTGCTGCTCGGCCGGTTAGCGCCCGCTGCCTTACGGCCGTGGCGTGCGCTATCACCGTGTTGTTTGTGTTGCTATATCAGTGGCTTAGCATGCGCTAGTCCCCTTGTACGGATCAGATTTGCGAACATGTTACTGACAGTACAACTTGACGGTTAGCGACAATCAATGAAGTACTGGTATGAACCACAACATACAAGCCCAAACTCAAATCAAACGCATGAATACCCAAACTCGGAAAATTACAATACAGTCTACGAAGTCAATAAAGTGATAAATATTTCCAATAAAGGTACGGTTATTACATTCTCTCCCCCTAAAAATAAGTTTCATCCCGAAACTTACGAAATGAATAATTCTGGGTACTTCGATCTCATATCCTCTTCTGTTTCCCATGTAACTTCTTCCGATCCATGCCTCGACCATTTTACCTTAACCAAAGGAATGGTTTTGTGCCTAAGCTGCTTTACCCGACGTTCCAAAATCTGGATCGGCTTTTCCTCAAAGCTGATGTCGAGACCCAACTCGATCCCTCCAAAATCGATAATATGATTTGGGTCCGGCATGTATTTTCTCAGTTGGGAAACATGAAATACGTTATGTACATGATATAATGATGGTGGTAAACCTAATCGGTAGGCAAGTTCTCCAACCCGTTCGAGAATTTCAAACGGCCCAATATATCGAGGGCTAAGTTTAGCCGTCCGAACGAAGCGATAAACTCCCCGAGTTGGCGACACTTTCAGTAACACATGGTCACCAACCTCAAATTCCAATGTATGGCGACGAACATCTGCGTACGACTTCTGTCGGCTCTGCGCAGTCAACAGTCTATCCCGAATCAATGCGATTTTACTTCTTGTCTCGACCAATAAATTTGGTTCAGTACCAATCAATTCAGATGCATTGTCCCAACATAGTGGCGATCTACAGCGTCTCCCGTATAAGTCCTCAAATGGTGCCATCTTAATCGAGGCATGTCAGCTATTGTTGTACGTAAACTCGATCAATGGTAAACGCATATCCCAATCATCCTTCTAATCCAAGGCACACGCCCTCAACATGTCCTCTAATGTATGTATGGTACGCTCTGATTGTCCATCTGTTTGAGGGTGATATGACGTACTGATTTTCAACCCAGTTCCCAAGGCCTTATGTACAACTTGCCAAAACTGTGACACGAACCGACCATCTCGATCAGAAATTATACTCTTGGGGGTTCCATGCAATCTCACAATTTCCTCAATGAATACTCTCGCTAATTTCTACGGTTCCCAGGTATCTTTAATACCTAAGAAGTGAGCTGATTTGGTTAATCGATCGACAATTACCCAAATCATATTCATTCCAGTACGAGTCCTCGGCATACTGATGATAAAATCCATAGTAATATCCTCCCACTTCCACTCGGGTATGGGAAGCGGTCTCAATAATCCTGTGGGCCGCTGATGCTCAAGTTTAACTTGCTAATAGATTAAACATTTAGATACGAATTCACTAACATCTTTCTTTAAGTTACTCCACCAAAAGTTATTCTTCACATCCTTGTACATTTTACTTGCACCTGGATGAATAGAATAAGGACTAGCGTGAGCTTATTTCAATATTCTATGCCTTAACTCGAAGTCATGCGGTACACAAAGTCTTCATCGAAATCTCAACATCTCATCCTCTTGAATTACAAATCAAGGTGCTTTCCCTTGTTCTACATCTTTTCCCAATTGAATCAACATCGGATCTTCAAATTGCTTAGCTCTAATATCATCATTGAAAGGTGGTGCAATTTCTAATACGCACAGTTGAGCTTGAATTCTCTGAACTCGAACTTCAATATCTTACCCGATCAAGTCTTGTTGAATTTTTCATTGAGGGGTAAGAGCCTCCAACATTTGAAGTAATATCGGTTTACGGATCAAAGCATCCGCCACCACATTCGCCTTGCCTGGATGGTATAGAATTTCAAAATCATAATCTTTGATTAACTCCAACCATCTCCGTTGCCTCATATTCAATTCCTTTTGGCTGAAAAGGTACTCCAAACTTCTATGGTCCGTATAAATTTTACATGACGAACCATAGAGATAATGCCTCCAGATCTTTAAGGCACAGCTAATTCTAAATCATGTATAGGATAATTCTCTCCGTACGGCTTCAACTGCCGAGACGCATAAGCAATCAGCTTATCCCTCTGTATCAAAACACACCCTAGTCCAAGCCTCAAAGCATCACTGTATACTAGCTTCCAGCCTTCTGGTTCCTTCTTGGATTCTCCTTGTAATTTTTCTTGTACTTGGAGTAGTTCTTTCTAAAATTGCTGAACCTTTGCATTATGAAGGCCATTTATTCCTCAAAATCTAGTGGATTTGGAGGTTTCACATCAGATAGGCTCTTGGCAGGGGACTCGGCTGCAAATGCGATTCCCTTCTCTGCAGGCTCAGTTGAGGATGAACTTGGAAGCTCGAACTCATAAGCCTTCAGATCGAAGAAACGACTCACGAATCTTTATCTTATTCGAGTCCTTGGACTCTCTCATGGCTGACCTTCATGCTCCATTCGGGGTTGGGAGATCGAGGACCTTTAGTGCCATTTCCTGTTGCCATAGGTTTTGCCCGGGAGTTGATCTCATTGATAATTTCGTGAACCTTGTGTCCACTTGATCTATGGATTCACCATTCTTCATTTTAAAGTTGTCAAATTTTTGGATAGCAATTGTGACTTATTTTCCTTGATCAGCTCCGTTCCTTCACACATTAGGGCTAATGTGTCCCAAATTTCTTTGGCATTCTTACAGTTCTTGATCTTGACCATGGTGGATTTGTCAAGAGTTTGATATAACACATCTCTGGCCCGGTTATCAAGATTGGTCAGCTTTCTTTCTTCGGGAGTCAGCTCCGTCCTCTTCTTAGGAATCTTTTCTGGCCTCCCTGCTGCGATCTCCTCTGCTGTGTTGTCCTTCTCAAAGATGAATGGACCGTCTTCAATGATGCACCACATGTCGTCATGAATTGAAGATAAGTGTGCCTGCATCCTTATCTTCCACAGATCATACTCGTCAACTGAAAACACAGGGAGTCTAGAGTGAATGTGTTCCATTATACAGTGAGAGTAAAGAAATATATATCTGATATAGATCTGGTTCGTGAAATAAATGAACCAACCTCTCTGATACCACTTGTAGGTCACAAGTCGTCCAGGTACAAGTCTAGAGGGGGGGGGTGAATAGACTTGTAGAAACTCTTGAACTCTTTTTCACGAAGAATGAGTTTCTTCAGCTGATAGTTAAAGAAATGACTTGGAGTCGTTTGTTCTTAGATATGTGCGGAAGTTAGCTGATGACGAATAGAAATCAACTTAATGAAACACTTAACAATGAATGCAGCAGTTAAAGTATGATGCAGTAAAACAGTAAATAACGCAGGCAATTATAGTGGTCTCAGAGGTGGGGTAATCCTCTACTAATCCACTTTTCTCCAAACCAGTTGGAGATGAATTCACTATAATTTTCAACCAGTGATAAATATTACAGTGATTCAAACCACACTACAACAACTTCCAACCAGTGGAAATCCGTGCCGTTGTACACACTTGACTGCCTTGCACCTCTTGATCCTCGATCCTCGGATGCCTTTACAGTCTCTTACTTCAACCAGTGAAGTACCCCGTACTCAAGATTATAGACAAGAGTTTTTGTCTTCTCCAACTAAGAGCTTCTTTAAGTATGAACTTTTAGAACTGCTCTTTTCACGATGCTATTGATTGCTTTAGATTGCTTGATTGCTTTGATCGCTTGAAAGTATGTTCGCACCGGTAGTTGCTCAGCTTCAAATCTCTGGATATATATTGGTCACGATCTCTGAGCTTTTTCCTTGTAGCCGTTGCAAATCTTTTGAACAAATCCGTCCGTTGGAGGGAGACTTCTTTGTTTAATCTTTCTGAACGTTGCAAGACTGGATTCCCATTATTTTATTTTATCTTTAGACCGTTGTGAAGACTTCTGCATGTGAGCGCCGAATCTTTTGAATATAAAATGATTAAAGTCTTCAAGGTGGGTCTGGATGATTTATTTAAATCATATCTCTTGCGGGAATCACTCCAATTTGTCTCTTCACGTTGCATGTGAGCTTTCCGTAATACTTGACTTTTCAACGCATGCTGACATGGACTTGGAGTACTTGGCTGCCTTCGAGTAGGCTGATATGCAGCTAACATCTCTGCAGACAGGTCCTCTCGGTACATTCCTTTGTTGTGACTTATCTGATCAGGTGGCTTCCCTGAGGTACCTTGGCTGCAGTCTGGTCAAACTTCTCTGATAAGTTTTTTTGACCAGAGCTACTCAGACTGGACTCGGCTGATCCTCTCTGATGAACTTAGCTGTACTTGGTACTTAACCGATTTTCAGCCTAACTAATTTTTGGCCTACAGAAGATACTCATTTGGTTCTTCTTTACATTTTGCCAAGTTTTATACTTAACATATTTTGGCCTATGGAAGATACTCATTTGGTTCTTCCTTACATTTTGCCAAGTAATAAACATTTGATTTTATATTAATGACATCATCAAAAACTAACAAGTATTCCTAACAAATGGGCAGACTACATCTTCAGGCAACTTGTGCGAGAGGTCAACAAAGCCGAATGGCTTGACGATGAGAAGAGGTTCAAAACCAAGCTGGCGTTTGGAACGCATCTCAGTTGGTTTTTGGAGAAGACTGGAGTGGCAAAGGGAAACACTGACCCCTTCCACCCCAATAAAAGACTTGGTCATATGGACCACGAGAAGGTGAAGAAAGTCGGAGGCACTGGGAGAGCAGCTCAGTTGCTGAAGGAGCTGCCGGACTCAAGGACATATCCAAGATACTACTCATCAGGAGAGTCGGACAAACCTGCAGCTGATATCCCTACTGCAGTCGAGTCCGACACTGAGTCCGACGACACACCCATTGCAGTCAGATTCAAGAGAAGGGGACCAGCCCCTGAAGGACCCTCTTTTCTGCAGTCATCACCAGAACCCTCTCCCAAGAGGCCAAGGAAGCTGCAATTTAGTGAGGGAGAGCAGTCTGAACATCTTGCCATCCCCTCAGTCCGATTACCAATTCATCCGGAAGACCTGCCTACACCAGGCACCCTTGAGACTCGGATTGTACCTGTTCTCACCCCCCCAGTTTACATATCCGAAGAAGAAGAAGCAGGTCTCATAATTTCTATCCCTGAAGCTGATTATACCTTTAACCTGCTTGAAAACAATACTTTCAACCTTTCAATTGAACAACTCCAGCTTGTTAAGCCACAAGCATTAAAACACTCTTTTGTACATATTTTTGAAGAGTGGAAGTTTTTCAAAACTATGACATTTTCAAACCTTCAAACCTACATTGCAACTAATGGTTGGGAATATCCCCAAGCCACTGAGGAGGTTCTGATTCACTTTTGCAAAGAATCAGACTTACTATTAATCCTCCAGGATAATTGGTTCATGTCCCATTTTAAAACAAACATGGACCAATTTATTCATTCTATCATGCTTAGCATTTTTGATGGTTCTTTTGGAGAAGAGGAGGAGGAGGAAGTTGAAAAAGAGATTAGAATTGAGGAAGTAGATGGAGTAGGAAATAATGAAGTTGTTGATTTGGTTGTTGAAGAAGAAGAAGAAAAGCAGGAAGAGAGGAGAACAGAAGAAAATATTCTAGTTGAAAAACAGTCGGAAGAAATTGAGAAAACAGAAGAATTGGCTGATGAAGGAGATGAAGAAGAAGGAGAAGAAGTAGAACAAGAAAAAGATGAAGAAGAAAAGGAGGATGAGGATGATGAAGGAGAAAATAAGGAGAAGGATGATGATAAGAATGATGATGATAATGATGATGATAATGATAATGATGATGGAGGAGATGCAGGAGCAGAAAAAGAAAATGAAAAGGAAAAAGATGACGAATAAGGAAAAGAAAATTCTGAAGAAAAGGTAGAAGAAGAGAAAGATGAGGATCAGGAGAAAGAAGAAGAGGCAGAGGAAGAGGCAGATAACTTTATCTCTTTGTACTTGTAATTTTATTTTCTGTACCTGTAAAAACTTTCTTGTAAATTTCAATCATAAACAAGTCAGAAAATCTTATAACAGTCTGTTGAATGACAATTTCCAGTTGTCTCAATATTAAACTGATTTCAGTTTGTGTCTTGCACATAAGTGCAGACTTGGTCATTTGATTACTTGTTTAAAAGTTTTGCCATCATCAAAATAGGGGGAATTTGTTAGGAATACTTGTTAGATTTTGATGATGTCATTAATATAAAATCAAATGTTTATTACTTGGAAAAATGTAAGGAAGAACCAAATGAGTATCTTCCATAGGCCAAAATATGTTAAGTATAAAACTTGGCAAAATGTAAAGAAGAACCAAATGAGTATCTTCTGTAGGCCAAAAATTAGTTAGGCTGAAAATCGGTTAAGTACCAAGTACAGCTAAGTTCATCAGAGAGGATCAGCCGAGTCCAGTCAGAGTAGCTCTGGTCAACAAAACTTATCAGAGAAGTTTGACCAGACTGCAGCCAATGTACCTCAGGGAAGTCACCTGATCAGATAAGTCACAAACAGTGAACAGCCGAGGGGACCTGTCTGCAGAGATGTTAGCTGCATATCAGCCTACTCGAAGGTAGCCAAGTACTCCAAGTCCACGTCAGCATGCGTTGAAAAGTCAAGTATTACGGAAACCTCACATGCAACGTGAAGAGACAAATTGGAGTGATTCCCGCAAGAGATATGATTTAAATAAATCATCCAGACCCACCTTGAAGACTTTAATCATTTTATATTCAAAAGATTTGGCGCTCACATGCAGAAGTCTTCACAACGGTCTAAAGATAAAATAAAATAATGGGAATCCAGCCTTGCAATGTTCAAAAAGATTAAACAAAGAAGTCTCCCTCCAACGGACGGATTTGTTCAAAAGATTTGCAACGGCTACAAGGAAAAAGCTCAGAGATCGTGACCTATATATATCCAGAGATTTGAAGCTGAGCAACTACCGGTGCGAACATACTTTCAAGCGATCAAAGCAATCAGGCAATCTAAAGCAATCAATAGCATCGTGAAAAGAGCAGTTCTAAAAGTTCATACTTAAAGAAGCTCTTAGTTGGAGAAGACAAAAACTCTTGTCTATAATCTTGAGTACGGGGTACTTCCTTTGGTTGAAGTAAGAGATCAGAAGGCATCCGAGGATCGAGGATCAAGAGGTGCAAGGCGATCAAGTGTGTACAACGGCACGGATTTCCACCGGTTGGAAGTTTGTAGTGTGGTTTGAATCACTGTAATATTTATCACCGGTTGAAAATTATAGTGAATTCATCTCCAAGTGGTTTGGAGAAAAGTGGATTAGTAGAGGATTACCCCACCTCCGAGACCACTATAATTGCTGCGTTATTCTTGTTTTACTGCATCATACTTTAACTGCTGCATTCATTGTTAAGTGTTTCATTAAGTTGATTTCTATTCGTCATCAGCTGACTTCCGCACATATCTAAGAACAAACGACTCCAAGTCATTTGTTTAACTATCAGCTGAAGAAACTCATTCTTCGTGAAAAAGAGTTCAAGAGTTTCTACAAGTCTATTCACCCCCCCTCTAGACTTGTACCTGGACGACTTGTGACCTACAGTCCCATACTTTGCTATCCACGGGACCATCCCAAAACAAGTGGGTGAGAGTTTCGCCTCCGTTTCAACAAAAACAATAAGGGTCGGCCACCATCCCCCTACGAATCAAACAATCGGGCGTGGGGATCCAATTACTAAATACACGGACCATAAAAACCGAGATGGTTGGAGTGATAGCAAAATTCCAACACCTCTTAAGAATAAAATGGGACGGGTTTTTTTTGGCGGACAATCTCCCAAGTACTCTTAAACGAGAAATTCCCGTTAGAGGAAAGCTTCCAACTTGGTTTGCAATTAGCCACATTACTCGGAAGAGAGCAAATATAATCACCATAGCCATGGGGGAGAATCTCCTTAAGCTTGGAATAATCCCACTCCCCATTGTTCCAAAATTTATTAAGACAATCTTTGGACTTAGTGGGAAACAAGTTCGAAAGAGGACTAAAATCGCACCAATTATCATGCCAAAAAGATGAATTAGCATTGCCACTATTCCAAAAAAATGAATTTATCAACCTCCCCATGAATGACACATAACCTTTTCCAATTTGGAGAGTCAAAAGGATTAGGTTTGACCACCATGGGGTGAAGCCTTTTACAATATTTATCCATAAGAAAGTTCGACCAAATATTCTTATTGGTCCTAAATCTCCACCACATTTTAAACTCCGCCGCTTGGATTAAATCATTTAAATCACGACATCCTATCCCACCTTCATGGGTAGGGTAGCAAAGTCTTTTCCAAGCGGCCCAATGCATTTTTTTGTTGCGGTCGTTAGTACCCCAAAGAAATTTATTAAAAAGCCTCTCAAAGAATAGGATGACATTAGCCGGGGGTTTGATAACTCGAAGGCTATAAAAAAGGATAGAATTAAGAACCGACTTTATAAGCTCAATCCTCCCTCCTAAAGAAAGGAGGTGGTGATTCCAAGTGCAAATTTTGTTTTGGATTTTAAGGGTAATGTTACTAAACATATTAAAAGTAGGATTGCCTTTCCAAATGGGGACACCAAGGTAATTCATGGGGAGTTCCGAAAAAGAAAAACCCATGACATTCTTAACACAATCAATATCACCGGTGGACGGATTATGCATAACAAAAGTAGTTTTCGCATTATTGATTTTTTGCCCCGAAACCGCTTCAAAATGGTGGAGGCACACTTTGAGGATTTGTAGGTTATTAAGAGCCGCATTAACAAAAAGGAGCATGTCATCGGCGTAAGAAAGATGAGAGATCCGAACATTTTTGCGAATGACAAAAAACATGGCCAGGTTTTTATTGAAAGTGTAATCGATTTTCCTCGAGAGATAATCCGCGGCCAAAATAAAAAGAAGAGGGGATAATGGATCACCTTGCCTAAGGCCCCGCTCACTTTTAAAGAAACCAACCGAGTAGCCATTAATAATAATAGAGAACCAAGCATTGCAAACACATTGTTGAATCATTTTAATAAGATTAGGTGAGAAACCAATACGAGTAAGCATATTGAAAAGAAAACCCCAATTAATCCTATCATAAGCTTTTTCCATATCAAGTTTAATAACAGTATTGGCCTTAGATCTAGATATATCATGGATGACTTCTAAGGCCGTGAGAATATTATCCGTGATTAACCGATCCTTGATAAAACCCGATTGAGCGGGATTGATGAGTCTCGGAAGGATAAAGCTCAACCTTTTGCTAAGGATTTTGGAAATGCTTTTATAATTCGTATTGCACAAACTAATCGGTCTAAAATCTTTCCAAGAGTTAGGGGAGGGGATTTTGGGAATGAGCGTTAAAGACGTAGAGCAAAAATCTTGCAAGAGATCGGCCCCCCCAAAAAATCTAAAACCGCCTCCAACACATCACCTTTAATAATCGCCCAACAAGATTGAAAAAACTTCGCATTAAAATTATTGGGCCCGGCAACACTATCCCCCTCCATTTCGAAAACAATTTTCTTAATCTCATCGAGGGTAGGAGGGCAACACATAAAAAAATTATCACAATCAAGAATGTTTTTAGTAATAAGCTCATTATCAAATTGGTCAATGTCGACAGGTTCATTTTTAAATAAATTCGAAAAATACCCAACGGCCGATTGTTGGATACCTACCTCATCCGTGATGATGGACCCATTATCATGAATGCTATGAATGTGGTTGTTGTGCCTTTTCTTCTTAACCAAGTCGTGGAAGAATTTGCTATTTCTTTCCCCTTCCATTGTCCATTTCATACGGGCCTTTTGTTTCCAAAATGACTCTTCCATAGACAACGTGTGGATAAGGGAAGCATTGCATTTTTTAAGATTAACCATGTTGGCTATGGTTGGATCCGAGTCAAAAATCTCTTCGGCCTCGGAAACCTCCATTTGATTTTTCTCAACGTTTTTAAAAATGTTGCCGAAGGTGAACTTGTTCCACTCTTTAAGAGTGAGTTTAAGACGCAATAGTTTGTTCGACAATTTAAGAAGCCCCGAGAAAGGTGAGGGAATATCCCAAGAATCTTTAACGGTTTGTAAGAAAAGATGGTGATGAACCCACATGTTTTGAAAACGAAAGGAAGCTTTGGGCCGATTTAAATCAGCACTAAATTTGCATAAAAGGGAATTATGATCAGAGGTATGCCTCAGAAGATGTCTAACACAACATTGAGGAAATTTGTTGACCCATTCCGAAGAGAAGAAGATCCGATCCAATCTTTGCCAAACGGAGTTACTATACCAAGTGAACGGGGATCCCACATATCCCCCATCCATGAGGTCGCATTCAAGGATCGCATCCCTAAATTTCTCCATTTCGGACAGGATAGGTGGGTTGTCCCCTTTTTTTTCCTGTGGATATAGGACGATATTGAAGTCACCGCCTACCATCCAAGGAACTTGATTTTGACTAACCAATAAAAGATCCTCCCAAAGGGACCGCCTCTCAATTTTGGTATTTTTACCGTACACAACAGTAAGAAAAAAAGGCTCGGCCAAATCCTTGTAATTAATTTGAGTATGTATCATTTGGTCCGCATTATGTAAAATACTAATGTTCGTGTCATGGTCCGAAAAAACCCAAATATGATTATTAGAGTTCGCCACGACATTATTAAAACCAAACAACCTGCAAAAAAAGGATGAGTTCAACGCAACTTTAGGCTCAATAAGGGCCAGTATGTTAGGACGATGATCCTTCTTAAGCAATTTAACAATTTTTGAGCCGATTCATTGCCAATGCCTCTCACATTCCAAATAATGACACTAATCATTGATTACGAGATCGTCTAGTCTCCCTTTTAGATGATACGGCCGATTGTTTATTAGTATTAATTTTCTTAATTTTTTTGGTTTTCTTACTTGGAGATTCTGATTTGGGTTCCAAAACATTAGAGAAAGGAAGAGCAAGAACTAAATGTTTCTTTTTCCGCCCTTTCTCATGACCTTCACCATCTGATAGAGATGTAGAAGGACCATCCTCTTTCGGGTCGAAAGATGGTTCAGATCCAGCATCCTCAAGATCGTCCTTAGAATATCTATGAATAGAGTCATTATCCGAGGATAATAATTCTTGTTCATTCGAGACTCAGGGGGGGGGTTCTTGCGGTGGGCCACTGTGGGTATTTGATCCCCCACTAGTGGCCGAGGGACCCGATCCAGAAACAGAAGCCTTTAAAATAGCATTAGAATCAAGGGGAGCTGGGGGGGAGAATTGCACGGGGGAACTTCCTTTATCATTATGGTTTTTAAAGCTTGCCTCCTTTTTACCTGACGTCGTAGGAGTCATTTTATTTTTCTTACTGGTAGAGTGGCTCTCAAGGATTTGTTGTTCAATTTGGTCTACGTCTTCGGCATTTTGGAGGGCAGCAAATATATTGTCTATCGGAATATCATCATCTTCATTGCTTTTACCTGTGTCATCCTCAACAATACACACATTAGGGGGGGGGGGGGGACGGGAAGGTCTGGGTTAACTCCAGACTCTTGCCCCTTGACAATTTTGGCCGTTGTATTTTTCAGATTTCCAGCACGAACCTGGACCCATTCTTCTTTATTCTTACCTTTTTCACATTATTCGTGTTTTCAAACTTATTCACAAAAAGTTTAGGTTTTAGCTCCGGATTTTTGACATAGCACTCATCAATATCGTGCCCAATGTGATGACAGTGGTGACAAAATTTAGGTAATTTCTCATATTCGACTTCTAGTTTAGTAAAAACATCACCACAACGAATACCAATCGTTTTCGGATGCCTATTCTTCAGATTTATTTCCACACATATCCTAGAAAAATTTAAACGAGAACGGTTTAGAGTAAGGTTATCCGCCTTAATGTAATTACCGACAAGGGAGCCAACAGTTTGTAAAGCCCTCAGATCAAACCATTGAATGGGCAGAGCAAATTTTTTTATCCAAATTGGGGCAGAAGCCGGTTCATGTTTGAAGTTGAAAAAGGGATCCCATTTAAACAATCTCATCGGGTACCCGAGAAGATTAAATTCCCGTTTGAGCCATAATTTTGCATACAAATCTTCATTTTGCATAGCTATTAACACATGTTTAAAATTCAAGAACTGAACTTTGCACAGACCAAAGCCGGATTTTTGCAAGAAATTAGCAATAGAGATATTATCCGGTTTGCCAAATGAGAATTTTCCAATTAGGGTGTTTTTGTAAACGTCCGATACCTGAGCACACTCCTCCGTCGAGAATACAGCCGTCAGCATCTCACCCGAGAGATCTATAGTACCCAATGTTTCCGCCTGTGAGACTGGTTTTGGACTATTTTCGCAAAAGAAATCGGATGCTCCTCCACCAGACCGCCAGGAACGCCGGAACGGGGGGGGGGGTAGATTTTTTCCTTGGTTGCTTTTGGGAGTTTCCGGAATAAACTCCTCTACATCCGGGATCTCCCCTTCTTCCATGTCCGGGGCTCCGATTTTGACCTTTATCTGCTCCAAAAAAGGGCCTTCCTCGGACCGCTCCACCGACGGATCTGAAGTTTTTGTTGACGGATGATGGCCATCCATATTATAGAGGTCCCGATTAGACTGCATCGAAGTAGTTTGAGCGAAAATCTTCTCCTTCCTCCCATCTAGCGACGCCGATTTGGTTGGGAAGGAGGGTGTTTTGTAGTTAAGGAAGTTAGTAGTCAGATTTTTTGGTAGATTAAAGGATGAAAAGTGCGGAATCTCCTCCGCACCTTGTTTGTTGGTCGATTCCATGCAAGAAAACGGCCTGACCGAAGAAAAACAAGGAGAACCGCCGCTCAGAGGCGGCGGTGGAAGAATGGGAAGAAGACGTTATCAGTGGAAATGATGAAAAAAAAACCGCTAGGGTAAGAGAAAAGCCAACAGACGGCGGAAAAATCTAGAGAGAAGGCAGAGAAAAAAGTCTAGAGAGAGAGAGAGTGCACAGTGAAAAATGAGATGACCTGATACTTGGAGATGATTGGATTAATCGATATTGAGCTATTGTAAACTACCGAAAGAGGAATATCTCGGTGATAGCTGACGATGGTTCTGAAATACTGTTTGAAGGATGGAAACCAGGAAGCTCAGGAAAGATGATCAAGGCGATGAAAGCTGTCAAATTGTTGAAACAAGGATGTACCGGATACTGGTGTTACGCAATGAAGAAATAAGACGGAAAAGTAGAACCCTCATCCATTCCTGTTGTGAACGAGTTTTCGGATGTGTTTCCTGACGAATTACCTGGACTACCTCCACGACGGGATGTAGAATTCACCATCGAGCTGGAACCAGGAGCTACACCAATTTCTAAGGCACCATATCGTATGGCACCTACTGAGATGTATGAATTGAAGAAGCAACTAGAACAGTTACTAGACAAAGGCTATATCCAGCCAAGCGTTTCGCCCTGGGGTGCACCAGTTCTTTTTGTCCGAAAAAAAGGATGGATCTCTTCGATTATGTATTGACTATCGAGAGCTGAACAAGATGACAATCAATAACAAGTATCCGTTGCCATGGATTGATGATTTATTTGACCAGCTGCAAGAAGCGACAGTGTTTTCCATGATCGATCTGAGGTCGGGATATCATCAGTTGAGGATTAAGGAATCCGATGTTCCAAAATCAGCGTTCAGAACTCGCTACGGACACTATGAGTTTGTAGTGATGCCGTTTGGTCTCACTAACGCACCTGCTGTATTCATGCAATTGATGAACCGAGTGTTTATAGAGTATTTGGACAAATTCGTAGTTGTATTTATTGATGACATCCTGGTTTATTCCAAGAGCCCGTAAGAGTATGCACAACATTTGCGGATTGTTTTAGAACTTTTGAGAAGCGAGCAATTGTACGCCAAACTTTCTAAATGTGAATTCTGGCTAAAGGAGGTGATGTTCCTCGGCCATGTGGTATCAGCTGATACTACATGAAGGAGTTCGAGTAGATCCTCAGAAGATAGAAGCAGTTATGGATTGGAAGTCTCCCAAGAACGTAAAGGGTTTTCCAAAATTTCGTGGAAGGGTTTTCCAAAATTTCCCGCCTACTTACTCGATTACTTCAGAAGACCCAAAAGTTTGAGTGGAACGAGATGTGCCACACTAGATTTGATGAATTGAAGAAGAGATTGCCGACGACACCGATTTTAGCACTCCTACAGGGAACTGGAGGATTCATAGTTTATAGTGACGCTTCGAACCAAGGTCTTGGGTGTGTATTGATGCAAAATTAGAAGGTGCTTGCCTATGCGTCACGACAGCTGAAACCTTATGTAGTAAATTACCCAATGCATGATTTAGAGCTGGCGGCGGTAGTTTTTGCTTTGAAAATCTAGACACATTACCTGTACGGGACTCACTCTCAAATCTTTACGGATCAAAAGAGTCTCAAATACATCTTTAGTCATAAAGAGTTGAACATGCGACAAAGGAGATGGCTGGAACTGATTAAGGACTATGACTTGGAGATTCTTTATCATCCAGGGAAAGCAAATGTAGTGGCCGATGGACTTAGATGCAAACCTGTTTCTGTTCAGATGCTGGAGACTCTGACCTCCCAACCCAGCATTTAATGGGAATTGATTCGCGAAGGAATTGAAGTATGGTTGCAAAGAGTCCAAGGACAACTGTGTGTGATGGAAATAACTTCGTCGTTAACCGAAGAAATCAAATCTAAGCAATTGGATGATCCTCTGATGATTTAGTTACGCGATGAAGTGAGCAAAGGAAAAGCCCCAGGATTTGTAATTCATGATGATGGAGTATTGAGATTCCAGAGCCGACTTTGTGTTCCCGATGTCGATGTTTTGAAGCAAACAATTCTGAAGGAAGCTCACAGTATGCCCTATTCTATCCACACGAGCACCAGTAAGATGTATAAGGATCTGAAGCAGAATTTATGGTGGGGCAACATGAAGAAAGACGTAGCCGATTACATCTCGAAATGTTTGGTTTGTCAACAGGTTAAGATCGAGCATCAACGACCTGCTGGAATCCTGAAGCCGCTCCCGATTCCTAAATGGAAGTGGGAGGACATATCGATAGACTTCATCACTAATATGCCGAGAACCAATACAGTAATGAACATGATTTGGGTGATAGTTGACCGTTTAACCAAATGAGCTCATTTTCTAGGCATTAAGGACACTTGGGGACCAGAGAAGTTGGCACGAGTGCTTATTGCAGAGATAGTTTGATTGCATGGTACGCCAGAGACCATTATTTCTGACCGAGACGGTCGTTTTGTGTCTCATTTTTGGAAAGCATCTCATAAGGCCTTGGGGACCGAATTGAACTTCAGTACAGCCTATCATCCGCAAACAGACGGACAATCTGAGAGGACTATTCAAATGGTGGAAGACATGCTGAGGGCTTGTGCCTTAGATTGGTCAACTGATTGGGAAGTTCATCTACCGTTGATTGAATTCACTTACAACAATAGTTGGCATGCTTCCATTAAGATGGCACCATTTGAGGCATTATACCGGAGGAGATGTAGATCGCCCCTATGTTGGGACGATTCATCAGACTTGATCAGAACAGAACCAGAATTGATTGTACAGACACGAGAGAAGATAGCCTTGACTCGTGAAAGGCTGTTGACCGCCCAGAGTCAACAGAAATCTTATGCAGACGTACGCCGTCGCCCATTAGAGTTCAGTACTGGAGATCACGTACTTTTAAAGGTTTCTCGTACTCGGGGAATTTTTTGTTTCGGAAAAAAGGGGAAGCTGAGTCCGAGATATATCGGACCGTTCGAGATTCTTGAGAGAGTTGGAGAGTTGGCATACAGATTGGCATTACCGCCGTCATTAAGTCACGTTCATAACGTGTTCCACGTATCCCAGTTATGGAGGTATATATCAGATCCTAGTCATGTCATTGATTTCGGCGAGATCGAAGTCGCTCAGGATGGTTCGTTTGAAGAGAGACCGATCAGGATACTCGAGTTTTGAATTAAGCAATTGAGGAACAAACCGATTGCTTTGGTCAAGGTTCAGTGGTCACGCCACGGAGTGGAAGAAGCCACTTGGGAAACGGAAGATAGCATGAGGTCCAGATATCCAGAGTTATTTTCGTCTTAGTTTCGGGACGAAACTCCTTTTTAGAAGGAGAGTATGTAATATCCGTATTAATTATTGAGTATTTCCTCTGTAATTGAACCCTATATTATTCGGATTGGTGATATCGATAATCGAAGTATGATATTTCTAGTATTTGTATCCTTGTGTATGATTATAACAACATGTAAATTTTCTCATGCAAATACGTGATAACGTACGCTAAGAATGTAGCTTAACGTACGTTATCTGCCAGAGTTAGCGTACGCTACAAATGAAGCATAGCGTACGTTAGGCAGTCAATAATTGATTTGGATGGCTAGCACATGCGCCAGAGCGGACATGGGTCCGGATAAAATTCTCGCGGATGAACCTGGACACTTTTGAAGTCAACGATTGTTAGCGTACGCTAAGGAATGTGTCTAGCGTACGCTAATGGGTGTTACTTACGTACGTAACCTGATGCAGTAGCATACGTAATCGAGTACAAAATGAGAACAGTTAACTATCGGTGACAATAGCATACGCTAAGTTTATTGGGTAGCGTACGCTAAGCGACTAACGTGCGTTAGAATACCTTTTATTGATAATTAAAGATTGGATATTACTTATACTTGATCATTGAAGTGGAGAATCATTTTGGATTGACACACAAGCAACCGGAGATAGATTCTACATATTATTTCTCGTTGGAGAAACTTGTCATGATTATTGTTGATTTAATCATTGTTGTATGATTATCGTACTTGTACTAGCATCGTTGTGCTAACCCCTTCGGGGGTAAACATTTGTGTATGTTCAGGATCCAGGAGAGTAGGGAAACAACCACTAGAGCTGTATGACGACGAGGGTGTAGAGTGATGTTCTGGCTAGGTTTTATTATCTGTTGTTGTGTTATTTTAATAAGTACTCGAGTACGTCGTCGTTTGTGATGATTGGATTTTTGTGATGTATTAATATTCTTCCTTTAGATATTTGTATTCTCGGTATTGGTCTAGAACTATTGTATTTTTATTTCAGTCACTTTCATACTTTGGTACCTGTTATTGTCTTTTCATTTCTTCAGCCTTGTAAATTCTTATGTAAAGGATTTACGGCGCTGTAATATTCCTGAATATATCGGGGGTGTTACAGATTATGGAAGGATTGGAAGATAGCGCATGCTACTGCCGGAAATTGCGCGCGCTAATCAGCAGACGTAACACGCATTATGGGGCTGCCAGCGCGTTACTAGGCTGGGCAGATTAGTCCAGTAGGCTCTGGACGAGTCGACTAGTGCATGCTAACGCTCATCCAGCACGCGCTATCATGTCCAGACAAGGCAGAAGCTTCTGGACGTGGTGCGGACATGTGGCGGGTCCGACCGAAGGTTCTGGACCAAGCCACCCGATAGCGCACGCTAATTCGGAAGCGTAGCTCGTGCTAATTCGGAAGCGTAGCGCGCGCTAATGCCGACTATTATAAATACATGGGCAGCAGCCCATTTCGGCATTTTTATCATTTCTTCCTTCCTCTTCCAGCGAGTGAGCGATTTGGGGCATTGAGAAGGAGATTTCGGCCAGATATCATTAGGAATCATCATCTTTCAACCTTTAACACAAAGTTATCATTATCTAAGCATCTCTTAACATCCAAATCAAGGTATGATTCTCAAGAACCCTAGTTTTATGAATTTTGGGGGATTTTGGGGGTTTGTGAAGATTTGGTCAGATCGACCCGAATAAGCTTACATCGTTGTTGGATTTTGGTTTCATACTCGAGATCGTTTGATATTATTGAATTTTGATGGAATGATTATAAGAATACCTTCGTCAATCGATCATCTTGAATTATACCCCCAAGATGTTTGAAGAATTTCCCCACTGGGTAGATCTAGGGAGTTCTAAGCATTTTCATAGTATTGAAATTGATTGTATTTCGTTGTAGCTTAGGAACGGACCTTTGAAGGGAGTTGAATCGAAACCCTTCCTTTCGTCGATTTATTCGCACCAAGTTATCCGAGGAAAGTACATGAGTTACTTTTTGTTGCGTATGTTACGTAATCCGCATGTATATTACTTATGAACTATGATTTTGAATGATATGAAGTTATCCACCCGGGGATGGCGTGTAGGACCTCTGGGGACCGATACTAAGGGGTACGATCGCGAAAATGGATACGTGTGCATGTGTTGTCGTTCTTCCACCTGGGGAGGGCCTGACGAGGCCTCTAGGGACCTATACTAAGGGGTACAGTCGTGGAAGTGGTTTCCCACCTGGGGAAGGCTCGACGGGGCCTCTAGGGGTCGGTATTAGGGGGTACAACCATAGGTTACCACTGATGTTGTCATGATGATATGATGTGACATGATGACCTTGGAAATGATAACTGCTTTAATGATGTGTGATATTCCGGAATATAGTTTTTGTATAAATGTTTTCAAAACTGTGACAGAGGTGTTGGATTATGTCTACATGAAACGTGATGTAACTATGTACTTGTAGTAGCATTTTGTATGCTAACCCCTCATTGGGGTGAAATGTTTTACATTTCAGGTTTGGGACATTCTGGGGAGCAGGCACGGGAGGCGCACGAAAAGGATGGACAAGCATGATGAGGCTCGAGTCTTGAGAGTCATTTTGGATTTTATGTAGTCTTCTAAGTTAGAGATTTATGTTGTTTCTGTTTCATGATTAAGTCCCTTGTGCAGGCAACGAAATAATATTGTGTTTGATTTGTGTATCCGGATAAAATGTTTTGGCCGAGGTCCCTGGCCTGTTGTTGTATTCTTATATGCATTGTGTATTCGGTTTTGTGTATGGTTTTTGGTAATGGTTTAGCCTGGTAGACCTTGATGAAGGTTCTACGACATGTAACGCCCTTGTGTTAATTGGGGGTTTTACAAAAGATAGATGACCCAAGCGCTAGCAAAGAAGTCCCGGCGGAAGCTAAAGAAGTGCTAGCCGAGTTTAAAGACGTGATGCCTCCCGAGTTGTCCAAGAAATTACCACCAAGACGGGAGGTGGATCACGAGATTGAATTAGAGAAGGGCGCAAAACCTCCTGCAATGGGGCCGTACCGGATGGCTCCACCTGAATTAGAAGAGATTCGAAGGCAGATGAAGGATTTACTTGATGCTGGCTACATTCGTCCTTCTAAAGCTCCCTATGGCGCCCCGGTGTTGTTTCAGAAAAAGCAAGGTGGTAGCTTACGAATGTGCATTAACTACCGGGCACTCAATAAGGTCACTATAAAGAATAAGTACCCAATACTTTTGGTTGCGGATCTATTCGATCGCTTGGGGAAGGCAAAATGGTTCTCCAAGGTAGACTTGCAGTTGGGGTATTTGTAATATCCGCAATTTCGATTTTCGGTAGTTTTTTTTTGGCGGAATCCTATCTTAGCGGCTTCCTTGTGATCGTATCGTCATTTTGAGAATGATTAATTCTGCACTTTTTGACATTTGAGTTCGTTTCGGTGTCGCTTTGTTGAGTTTCGTGCTTCATAGCGACTTTTTCGCACTTAAGTTCGATTCTTGTGAATCTCGTTCAAAACTATTGTTTCGTGTTTCCCTTAAGTTCATTTAACATTGTTATACATGTTGTGAGCTTCGGTTGGGTTATCCGTTGCTGTATCGTGATTTTTCAGATGTTTGGGCCGTTTTGTAATTTTTCAAAGTTTTGGGTACTTGTTTTCAAACTCGTTTTACCTACCTCCGAGTTGCCGGAATAACATGTTTATTTAGCGCTTTCGTTCGTTGTTGGGTATCCTTCACTAGCATTATATCTTGTTTTCCGAGTCGTCGCATTTTGAGGTCGTTCGGGACTGACCAGAGAGTACCTGCATAATGTTACGGTCGTAATGGCCGCTTGTTACGGCCGTAAGGGCCATGAGTTAGGTTGGTTTCGTTATTTGTGATCCTTTTATAGGGCCAGTTATGGCCATAAAATGTTACACTTACGGCATTAATATTCATGAGTTACGGCCGTATGTGAGTGATGTTACGGCCGTAACATCTGTCAGTATATAAACTGACAGGGCAAACTTTCTCCTCATTTTTTTAACTATTGTCTATTCTCTTCACGTCGTGGGCGATCCTTGGAGCTATTGTTCATCCGATTGTCACTGAAACTCCATTGGAGAAGTATATTCAAGCATCATAACATCAATCTAACACCAAATCATCCGTTGTTCATCTTTGAATCAAGGTAAAATCTCTCAGAACCTTACTTTTGATAAATTTGGTGGTTTGTCTTGATTTAATGATTTTAATTCGAGATTGTTGGTTCTATTGTTGTTACTTAGTCTTGTTGACCTTAACCCATGGTATGAAATTCCATTTTTGTGTTTTTGTAGGGTCGATTCGTATTTTTGGCCATTTTGGGGGAAACCCTTGAACTTTCGTCGTTTGATCCTTTAATTCGGCGGCTTTGGGTCATTCCATGAAATTCACTTTCATTGTTGTTATTGTAGTTCATAGTTTATTGTCGTGGGTTGTCGTTCAGGGGAGTCGGCGGGTTCGTAGTCGGTTCATGTCGCCTTACTTCGGTCGATTCTCTACGTTCGTGATTATTCGAGGCAAGTACCTTGTTCATACATTTATTGTTTTGTGGATATGATGATCGGTGATCGTCTAAGTGTGTTTGTTTGGTTGTTTGAAATGAATTTTCAAAAGATTCGGTTTAGCCTCGTTAAAGGCTCTCTTTCAAAACGCGTGTGTTTTGTGAATGATTAAGTGAATCCTACGGATATGCTTGGTGTTGATGTTGTGTGTTGATAATTATATATATATATATATATATATATCATCTCATTTCGGTGCGTTTGCCACTTGGGTCGTGCTAAGTGTTTGTTGCCTTTGTGTGGATTATTGTGATATCATTGGTGTACTGTGTTATGTGTGTGAATGTGTGGATATGGGCGAGGTCTACAGTGACACATGGCTTGTGATCATGTGGTCGGGATGCAACAAGTGATTGATCCAACCGTGAGAGCCTAAGAAAAACTACGGTGACACGTGGCTTGTGATCATGTGGTCGGGATGCAACAAGTGATTGATCCAACCGTGAGCACCTAAGAAAACCTACGGTGACACATGGCTTGTGATCATGTGGTCAGGATGCAACAAGTGATTGATCTAACCGTGAGATGATGTGGCATGTGATCATGGTGGTATGGATATGATTTTGGATGTGTTTTGCCAGGTCGAGTACCTTGGATGTGTTACCAAGATTTTGTATCTTGGGTGGTTATATTCTATTGACCTTATGTCCGTTGAGGACACATGATGTGGGCTTTGAACCCTGTGAATTGTTGTTGGCTTTTATTTGAGAAAGCAAATCTTTGGGCTGTGACCCCTTTCAGTTTCTTTGAAAAGAGAAGGATTCGTTAATCCTAAATGGTTTTCCGTTAAAACTCCCGAGGTCTTTCATTTTAAAATATTTTATAAATTGTTCTCTTGATTGGTGATCAGTCGAATTCGGAAAGTTTTACTCAAACCCCTTTGCCTCGGGAAGTATCTTTTGCTATGTTTGAATCTTTGGGGATTCCTGATTATTACTATTATTGGAATATGATTTGAATGACTCGTATTTGCAATTTACACTAGAAAAATAGTGGAATTTTGCTAACCCCTGAGAGGGGGATGGATGTCTGTATTGCGTTCAGGTACATTCAGGTTTTGCGGAGCATAACACAGGGTTGACACGAAGGATGATGAAAGATGATCGATACTAATTACATGAGGACCTGTGCGATGTTGTGTTGGCCTAGTTGTAGTTTTTTTTTCGCTGCAGTATTTTCCCATTGCACAGGAGTGTTTTTGTTTTGACCCCTGCGTGGGCATGCTTTGAGATTGAGTTGTATGTATTGATTGAAAGACCAAATCGGTCTACTGAGTCGTCATTTAGCCTTGAAGGCGATATTAAAATGTTTGATTTTAGTTACCAGTCTGGTAGATCCTTGAGGAAAGGATCTACAACGTGTGACATCCCTGAGTGGATTGGGGGTATTACATAAATGGTATCAGAGCTTAAATTGTGGAAACCTAGGCTGTCGGGTTGAGTTGGGCATTGTAGAGTCATGTTTTCATCTGGACAGTGTCTGTTGAGTCTTGTTTCATTGGATTTTGTCTGACTGAGTCGTGTCGCGACGCGTTGTCTGAGTCTGTTGGTCGTGATTAGTATCGTGGGGCGATCATCATCTTCGTACGATATGTGGATGTAAGTCTCCCTCATTTGTGTTGTACCTCGTGTGGTACGAGCCGCTTGTATGATTATTTGTTGAGTGATTGAATCTTTACATAGATTTTGATTCCGTTATATATGTTTATTCGACTCTCATATTTTGTTTATATGAGGAGTGGTGTCCGCTGCTAATGATTTCCAAAATGATTTTCTCGTTTTACAAGTATTCTCGTGAAATCTTTATGCATAACATGAAATGGTGATGTATAATATGTGTGTGCTTTGCTCACTCCAGGAGGGTCCGACGAGGCCTCGAGGGAATCTGTGACTGCACTCCGGATTCACGAGCTTGTTCGCAAGCCAGTTCGGGAGGGTCCTTACAGGCCCCAAATGGGACCAGTGGTTTCGCCTCGGTCCTAGGCGATGCCTGTGCGTGATTTGATTTATGATTATGGCCAGTTCGGGAGGGTCCTTAGAGGCCTCGAACGGGACCAGTGGTTTCGCCCCGGTCCTAGGCAAATTGTGATTATTTGACTGTTTGTTTTTCGGGAAAAGACATGTCTGGTTTTGGATTTTGAAACGATTTGATGCATGTACTATGAGATGTGTAAGAAAATGTTGATACGTGTGAGTTTTTGGGCATTCTGGCCTAATGAATTTTTTTTCAAACCTTGAGTATCTTAGAGAATAAACTTCTAGGCGTACCTTTAAAATGGATTATATTTTCAAGGCGCCTACTAGCGCAACTATATGTTTCAAAAATTTTCTACTTTGAGGACCAAAATATTTTGAGATATTCTCAGTAATTTAGAATCGCATTTGCTTAGACCAGAAGTTCGAAAATTGGTGGTGTGAGCGTTGAGTCATTCGCCACGCATTCGTTGTGTTGGCCCTCTGTGAGAGGTGTGACGTTGGTATTGAATGTTTGTCACTTTGTGGTGATTGCGTGTTATCGCACCTGTACAAGATGTTAGAGCTTGGGTTTGTATAATTGTGTACATCTGTGATTATTTCATGATGTTTTGTAATTGTGTGCTATTTATCATTCGGGCCATTGAAATCGCCGAATAATGCCGTCGTTGCTGTGATTTTCGTATATGTGTTTCCTTACAATGGTAATTGTTGATGTGTTATGTGTTATGATTTTCTGTTGTGCTTAGTGGTTACTTATTCAGTATGCCGAGGGGCATAGGTCGTGGTCGTGGTGACCAGACGTGTGATCAGGATCATGCTGCCGGTGATGGTACTGGTATCGGTTTTGCTACTATTGGGAATAGTGCCCTAGGACATTCGATGTGCGTAGATTTGTAATTGTCACATTTAAATAAAGTTATTTGATATTTCTCGTTGATTATTATAATGTGTGCATGTTTTAATATTATAATAATGGAATAATAGTTATTCACGAATAATAAGATTATTCAAATGTCCCTGGTACAATCGCGTTGAGTAGAGACTCAAGTGATTAATATACTAGTATAAGTTTGGTTGATAATCATCAGATGATTATGCATATGGTACGGATCAATCTTATGGGTATTGGTTGGAGAACTAGTACTGGACCCGCATTGAGATCACTGCATGGAAATATCATAAGTGAATCTCAATATAACAGGATGTCAATAAATCCGTGAACCTGAGATTATCATAGAGTGCAACATGATAACTGCTATGCCTTGACGTAACCCAACGTCATCTGAAACATGGTGATCATAAAGGTTAGCGATCGAGATTAGCGGGAGTCATGTAGAGGGCGATGAATAATTAAGATAGGGATTTGTCCCTCTCTTTAGTGAGAGAGATATCTGCTGGGCCCCTCGATAAGTCGGACTGAAGGAAATGCATGGCCATGCTCAAATGAAGAGTCATTTGATTCAATCAGTCTACTTAAGATCGAGAAAGCATTTGAACATAAATAAGTATGACATATTCCATGACTTAGTTCAAATCTGATATCGCATGACAAAGGGATTTGACACGTTAAAAGGTTTAATGGACTATTAACATATATTATTTGGGTAATCATAATGTCTTGCTAGAGGCCGCTTAATTATATTTATTATTTACTAAGTTATTAAATAATTGCCAACATAATATAAGCCTTTGGGTCGCACGTACGACAATTATAGACAGGCAGGAATGAATATCAACTGGGAATAATAAATAAAATATTGGATATTATATTTATAAGGAGATTACTAAGTAATATATATATATAATATTGGATATTATATATATATATTATATTATTTAATAACATGAGGGGTAACTAAGTAATTATTAGATTCTTGAATCTAGGGTTACTTAGTATAAATAAGGAGTCTATGACAAGGAGTTTGTAACACCCCCAAATCCCATTGAGTTATTAGAGTGTCGTGGACCCCACACCCGGAGATCCACCAGGCGAACTGTTAGGCGTATTTTTATACGCTTATTTATCATTATTTTATATTCATTTGAAGTGTAAATCTGCATAAATGAGCCTTTAATGCATTATTCTTTTATGTTTGGCAGGAAATTGGAGTCCGGAAGCTCGAACGATGAAAAACGGGCGAAAATGGCAACTTTTGGCCTGGGGCCGCGGCACAAACCAAGTGAGCCGCGGCACACGAAGATGACCAGAAAGCGCCGAACGGACTGTACCAGGGGCCGCGGCATAAGGATGCTGAGCCGTGGCCCAGGATGAAAAAAAGACGCCCAGGTATGGGCGCTGAACAGCGTGAGCTGCGGCACAGATTAAGTGAGCCGCGGCCCACGGGGCGGTTTTGATAGAAATTACCGCGTTTCTGGGCCGTTTTGGAGCCTGTTCTCGACCTAATCACACAGACGCGTTTTGGAGGCTGATGAGAGTTATAAATAAGGGTTTAAGGTCATAATTGAGGGGATTATCATCGGAGGATCGATCACCATCAAGGAGAAGAAGCAGAAAACACAGAGGAGCAGAGAGCGGAAGCTAAAAGAACGGAGGGATCCGAGTTCTCCACCTGCATTTGATCTTTATGCTTTCATTAATTATTTCTGTATTTTTATTCTTTAGCATGTCAGGCTAAAACCCTGTTCTAGGATTTTGATGAAACCAAAGTTTTGATGAATTAACTTTTGATTATTAATTCAATTCCCTTTTCTATTGAGTTTTCCCAATTGTTTTTAATGCTTTCAATTGTGTGGCCTATAATTGAATTGTCTTAATTACGCAACTCGAATCGGGAGAGGAGAGTTGGTGAGGAAATATTGGTGAGAACGGTTTTATCTTGTGAGATAGGAATATACTCATAGGAACTACGTGGCTTTTTTTTGAAGATTCCGTGCCTTTTACCTATTGTCGAATTAATTCACCTAGGGATAGAGTGTGTTATTCGCCTTTAGAAAAATCTATTGACCTCAGGAGAGGCGGTAGAGTACTTTAGCAACCTTCGCCTTCAATAAATTGGGAAACCATTAACTTTAGATAATCAAGTGTAAATTCGGATAAACCGAGGTGGATTCACAATCCTAGATTTATTTCTTATTTGATTTTCTTTCTTCAAGCGATCGTTTTTACTGTTTATTCTTTTATTGGTTTTCTTTAGTTATTACTTGCAACTCAACTTTCGACAGTTCAAATAAAATTAGAATACATATAAATCGATACTTAGTAATTCAGTCCTCGTGGGAACGATATCTTACTCATCATTTTATTACTTGTCTACGATAACGTGCACTTGCGTTAAACGAAATTCGCAACAAGTTTTTGGCGCCGTTGCCGGGGACTGATTATTCTACTAATATCGATTTCAGTATTTCTAGTCTTAGTTTGAACATTTTTTTTATTGTTTTTGTGTAATTTTATTTATTTGTTTTTCTTTCCAGGAGTTTCCGGTTAGTGCATGAGAAAATTCGGTAACGAAGGCCTACTACCTTTGGATACCGAACTCGAGCGCACTCTTCGGAGAAGCAAGAAGGAGAAACGAGAGCTACCAGCAAAAGTCACCATGGCCGATAACACGGGAAATCACGAAGCAAACAACCCCATTCAGCAAGCTCAACCGGCATTAGCACTCCGTGATTATGCTATGCCGCAAATCAATGCGAACTTTTCGGGAATTCGGCGTCCAACCATCCAGGCGAACAAGTTCGAAATCAAGCCGGCTATTATTCAGATGGTGCAAGCAAGCCAGTTTTGTGGATTGCCGAACGATGACCCCAACGCACACATTGCTTCTTTTCTCGAGATTTGTGACACCTTCAAAAATAACGGTGTTACCAATGATGCTATCCGTTTAAGGCTTTTCCCTTTCTCTTTGAGGGACAAAGCCAAATTTTGGTTGAATTCTTTACCACCGGGATCTATCACGACGTGGGCGGAATTTGCGCAGGCCTTCCTGGCCAAGTTCTTCCCACCATCAAAGACGGCGAGACTGAGGAACGAAATTACCACCTTTGGGCAATTTGATATGGAGTCGCTTCACGAGGCTTGGGAGCGATACAAGGATTTATTATGGAGATGCCTACACCACGGCTTACCGGATTGGCTACAAATCCAAACTTTTTATAACGGATTGAGTGCTTCTACATGCACTCTTGTTGATGCAGCCGCCGGAGGAGCGTTAATGGGAAAAACGATGGTCGAAGCACACTCTTTATTGGAAGCAATGACCGCCAATGCTTATCAGTGGCCTTCTGAACGAGTAATCCCGAAACGAGTTATAGAAATCTCCAATAAGGATCCGAACTCTACATTATCAGCTCAAGTCGCCGCATTAACTCAGTAACTTCAAGCCTTTTCACATGCTCCTTCCCCCGTTAACATTGAACTGTGTAATTGGTGTAACGGATCTCATCCTAGCGCGGAATGCCAATTTGGAAATCCTTTCGAGCAACATTCGATGGAGCAAGCTCAGTTCGCGGGGAATGGAAATTGGAAAAACAATCCGTATTCCAACACTTATAATCAAGGGTGGCGAAATCACCAAAATTTTTCGTGGAAGAACGGGCAAACTTTAAAACCTCCACAAGCTCAATTCGCACAAAGAAACCCCTCAATCACCAAAGGTATCCTTGGAAGATGCTCTTGCTCAATTGGCAGCTAACACGAGCCAATTCATGACCCGCACTGAGACTACCATTCAAAATCATTCCGCCTCCATCCGAAACTTAGAAGCACAAATGGGGCAGATTTCAAGTCTATTGTCCTCTCGACATCAAGGTGCATTGCCCAGCGCAACCGAATTGAACCCCAAGGAAAACATGTAAGCAATCGAACTACGAAGTGGAAAGGAGTTGAAAGTGCAGCCTATCAATGACAAGGACAAATTCGAGCAAAGTGAGAAAAAAAAGGACGAGGTGCCTAAGCCAAAGGCAGTGTTGACTACTCAGCCCACTCCTCAAATTCCATTCCCACAACGTCTGCAAAAGTAAAAATTGGATAAGCAATTTTCCAAGTTTCTTGACGTCTTCAAGAAACTGCATATCAACATTCCATTTGCCGACGCCTTGGAACAAATGCCGAGCAACGTGAAATTCATGAAAGAAATCTTGTCAAACAAAAGAAAGCTCGGGGAGTATGAGACAGTCGCATTGATGGAGGAGTGCAGCGCTATTCTACAGAAGAAGCTCCCACCTAAATTGAGAGATCCGGGAAGCTTTACTATTCCTTGCATCATTGGGAATTCGTCATTTGAAAGATCCCTATGTGATCTCGGAGCCAGCATAAACCTCATGCCCCTTTCTATTTTTAAAAAGCTGGATATTGGGGAAGCCAAGCCGACGACGGTCTCTTTGCAATTAGCCGATAGATCCATCAAATATCTGAGGGGAGTAATAGAGGACGTCTTAGTCAAGGTCGATAAATTCATCTTTACGGCCGATTTCATTGTGCTTGACATGGAGGAGGATCATGTCACACCCCCTATATATTCAGGAATATTACAGCGCCGTAAATCCTTTACATAAGAATTTACAAGGCTAAATAAAGGAAATGACAATAACAAATACCAGTTTATGAAATTGCTGAGGTAAAATACAACCGTCTGGTTAAAAAAAAAACCGAAATACAAATATCCAATGAAGAGTTATTATTACATCACTAAAATCCAAACATTAAAAAAGGACGACGTACTCGAGTACTTATTGAAATAACCAACAAATATCATACAGTAAACTCGACCGGAACATCACTTTGCACCTTCGTCGTCATGCATCTCCAGTGGTTGTTTTCCCGCTCTCCTGGATCCTGAACAAACACAATGTTCACCCCCGAAGGGGTTAGCACAACGATGCTAGTACAAGTACAATAATCATACAACAGTGATATAATCAACAATTATATCATAACAAGTTTCTCCAACGAGAATATCCACAACAAATATCATATCATATCAGTTTCAACATACTGATGGTATTCCAACGATCCAGCGCACACAGCTATAGATTCCCATGATGATCCCGTCGGACCAACACATGGTGGAACTACCTGTCCAACGATCCAGCGCACACAGCTATAGATTCCCATGATGATTCCCGTCGGATCAACACATGGTGAACATATATTCACAACATATTTACACGATACAATCACATCATAATTGTCATAATATAAACAATTCTAATTAGAGTACTTGCCTTGATTAGAAGACAGAACAATACTTCCACGAAAACGAGACACTCGAAGGTCGCCCCTCTCGATCAATCACGCAACAAGATCAAACCTTAACAAAAGAAATGATATAGGATTTATCTCACATCGCATTTAATGTTTAACAATTCGATTTACGGCCAAAAGTTCATAAAATGCAATCTGCTGAATCGCTTAGCGCACGCTAAGTACTCGTAGCGTGCGTTAAGTCCGCCCGATAGCGCACGCAAACAACAAAGACTAGCGTACGCTAACTATGCATGGTCGATTTCACCGACCACCAATCGACTGCTCGATGATCTAGCGTACGTTACGTACCAAACGTAGCGCATGCTAACTCGTGCTCGATAGCGCACATTAAACTCCATAGCATAGCGTGCGCTATCTCTGCATGGCGCCATCACGAGCAAGAACTGTTCTTGTCATGATTGAAACAACGAAATCTTGCGTGATAATTCATGTTACTTCCATGAATACCATGTTCATACCCTTATGAATGATTTTGCGGGTAAAGACAACTTCGAATTCAAGGATATGCATACCAATATAAAACCATATTCCATTCCGACTCAAATCTTCATACGACAATTCGAAAAGCTTAACGGTTGATATCAACACCTTATATCAATCAATATTATCATGCTGAAGTTGTTTAAACGTTCCATCTATACTAGATAAATCTTTCCATGATCAATCCTTTAGATTTATCCAACAATAATGATTGTTAAAGTCAAGTCCATCATTATTATGAAATCATCTACTAGATTCGAATTACCAATGATAGAAGCTTCTATTCACATATTCAGTGTAATAAGATTCGAATCATGATGATTATAATCAAGGTACTTAAGGCTTATTCATATCACTATTCCAAACATGATATACTTGGATAATTCATCTATGAAAGTCCATATCTTGTTAACATGATCATCCAAATCATTAGAATCTAACTCTAAGTCTTGAGATAGATTGAACATACCTTAATATGATGAAAATCACTGAACCGTAGGGTAGAATCCAACCCCAGTTGGTTGTATGCCACTCCAAGGTGCTATTCCACTTCCATGAACATTCCCAAGTGATAACCAATATACAAACACCAACAAGATGTGTTCTAAGTGTATAGAAGTATTATTACAGCTCTCTGAACTCTCAAGGATGAAGAATGGACGAAAGAAATGAAAACCAAAATGGTTGTTGTCCCATTTATAATATTCTGCATTATTCACAAGTTAGCGCACGCTACTAAGCATTCCTTAGCGTGCGCTAATAATGGTTGACTTCAGAATTGTCCAGGTGCGTCCGCGGGAATCTTATCCGGACCCATGTCCCGGCTGGCGCATGTGCTAGCCGTCCCGTTCAATAATTGAGTTCTTAGCGCACGCAACTCTTATCTTCATAGCGTACGCTAATAATGGCCCGATAGCGCACGTTAAGATACATTCTTAGCGTGCGCTATCACGAGGTTGCTTGAGCAATTTTGCAAGTTTCTATACTTATGTACGATGATATCAATGCACGAAATATCATACTCCTATAATCAAAATCACCAATCCGAATAATACAGGGTTTGAATACAGATGAAATACACCGTAATAAATCCGGATATTACATACTCTCCTACTAAAAAGGAGTTTCATCCCGAAACTCAAGACGAAAATAACTCGGGATATCTAGACTTCATATCAGCTTCCGTTTCCCAGGTGGCTTCTTCCATTCCGTGACGTGACCACTGAACTTTGACCAAAACGATTGATTTGTTCCTCAGTTGCTTAACTCGACTCTCGAGTATCTTGACCGGTCTTTCTTCAAACGTCCCATCCTGCGCGACTTCGATCTCGCCGAAATCAATGATATGACTGGGATCTGGTATATACCTCCGTAACTGGCATACGTGGAACACGTTATGAACATGGCACAATGACGACGGCAATGCTAATCTGTATGCCAACTCCCCAACTCTCTCGAGGATCTCAAATGGTCCGATATATCTCGGACTCAGCTTTCCTTTCCTTCCGAAACGAAAGATTCCCCGAGTAGGAGAAACCTTCAAAAGTACATGGTCTCCATTATTGAACTCCAATGGGCGACGGCGTACGTCCGTATAGGATTTCTGGCGACTCTGGGCGGTCAACAACCTTTCACGGATCAAGGCTATCTTCTCTCGAGTCTGCACTATCAACTCTGGTTCTGTTCCGATCAAGTCTGACGAATCGTCCCAGCATAGGGGCGATCTACATCTCCTTCCGTATAATGCCTCAAACGGTGCCATCTTAATGGAAGCATGCCAACTATTGTTGTAGGTAAATTCAATCAACGGTAGGTGAACTTCCCAATCGTTTGACCAATCTAAGGCACATGCCCTTAGCATGTCTTCCACCGTTTGTATAGTTCTCTCAGATTGTCCGTCACCATGCGGTGATAAGTCACATCTTGAAGTTCAATTCGGTCCCCAAGGCTTTATGAACTGCCTTCCAAAAGTGAGACACAAAACGGCCGTCTCGATCAGAAACAATGGTCTTCGGCGTACCATGCAATCGAACTATCTCTAAAATAAATACCCGTGCCAACCTATCTGGTCCCCACGTATCCTTAATGCCTAGAAAGTGAGCTGATTTGGTTAAACGATTAACTATCACCCAAATCATGTTCATTCTTGTCCTGGTTTTCGGCATATTAGTGATAAAGTCCATCGATATGTCCTCCCACTTCCATTCAGGAATCGGGAGCGGCTTCAACATTCCAGCAGGCCGTTGATGCTCGATCTTAACCTGCTGACAAGTCAAACAATTCGAAACATAGTCCGCTACGTCTTTCTTCATGTTGCCCCACCAGAAATTCTGCTTCAAGTCCTTATACATTTCTTGGTGCCGGGTGGATAGAATAGGGCGAACTATGAGCTTCCTTCATAATCGTCTGTTTCAGAACATCAACATCGGGAACGCAGAGTCGGTTCTGAAATCTCAAAACTCCATCGTCATGAATTATGAATCGGGGGCCTTTCCTTTGGTTACTTCATCATGTAACCGAATCATCAGAGGATCATCTGCCTGTCTAGATTTGATTTCTTCGGTTAAAGATGAAGTTATCTCCATCACGCACAGTTGTCCTTGGACTCTTTGTAACCATACCTCAATTCCTTCACGAATTATCTCTCGTTGAAGGCTAAGTTGGGATGTCAGCGTCTCAAAGATTCGAATAGAGACAGGCTTGCGGCTAAGTGCATCGGCCACTACATTCGCTTTGCACGGGGATATAAAATCTCCAAGTCATAGTCCTTAATCTTCTAACCATCTTCTTTGCCGCATGTTCAACTCTTTACATTTGAATATGTACTTGAGACTCTTATGATCCGTAAAGATCCGACAAACAGTCCCGCATGCATAATGCCTCCAGATCTTCAAGGCAAAACCACCGCCGCTAGCTCCAAATCATGTGTCGGGTAATTCACTTCATAAGGTTTCGCTTGTCGTGACGCATAAGCGATCACCTTATCATTCTCGCATCAATACGCACCCAAGTCCTTGGTTCAAAGCATCACCGTAAACTATAAATCCTCCAGTTCCTTGTGGGAGTGATAGAATCGTCTTGTCGTCAATCTCTTCTTTAACTCATCAAAACTAATCGACACGACTGCTCCACTCAAACTTTTGAGTTTTCTCGAAGTCGAGTAAGTGGGCGGGAAATTTTAGAAAACCCTTCCACGAATCGACGATAATATCCAGCAAGTCCTAAGAAGCTTCGGACTTCTTTCACGTTCTTTGGGGGCTCCCAATCCATAATTGCTTCGATCTTCTGAGGATCTACTCGGACTCCTTCTGCTGACACTACATGGCCGAGGAACATTACTTCCTTTAGCCAGAATTCACACTTAGAAAGTTTGGCGTATAATTGTTCGTTTCTCAAAAGTTCCAATACAATCCGCAAATGCTGCGCATGTTCTTAGGACTCTTAGAATACACGAGAATGTCATCAATAAACACGACCACAAATTTATCCAAAAATTCAATGAACACACGGTTCATCAATTGCATAAATACGGAGTGCGTTAGTGAGACCTAACGGCATCACTACAAACTCATAATGCCCGTAGCGAGTTCTGAACGCTGATTTTGGAACATCAGATTCCTTAATCCTCAGCTGATGGTATCCTGATCTCAGATCGATCTTAGAAAATACTGTTGCCTTGCAATCGGTCAAACAAATCATCAATCCGTGGCAACGGATACTTGTTCTTAATCGTCATCTTGTTCAACTCGATAGTCAATACACAATGGAGTGATCCATCCTTCTTTCGACGAAAAGAATCGGCGCGCTCCTGTGGTTAAACGCTTGGCTGAATATAGCCTTTGTCCAGTAACTCCTCCAGCTGCTTCTTCAGTTCGTACATCTCGATAGGTGCCATACGATACGGCGCCTTGGAAATTGGTGTAGCTCCGGGTTCCAGCTCAATGGTGAATTCCACATCCCTTCGTGGAGGTAGTCCAGGTAACTCGTCAGGAAATACATCTGGGAATTCGTTCACAACAGGAATGGATGAAAGTTGCACAATTTCGTCTTCTTTCTTCATTGCATAACACTAATATCCGGTACAGCCCTGTTTCAACAATCTGACAGCTTTCATCGCTTTGATCAATTTTCCTGAGCTTCCCAGTTCCCACCCCTCGAATAATATTTCGGAACCATCGTCAGCGATCAGCGAGATATTCCTCCTTCGGTAGTTCACAATTGCTCCATATCGATTAAGCCAATCGTCTCCGAGTATCAGGTCATCTCCTTGCATTTCTATCACGATCAAATTTGAGAGCCACTCTCTGCCTCCCAATGATACAGGGAAATTTCTAGTTTCTAAGTTTCCGACAATCCTCTCTCCACTCGGTAAACCAACAACATAAGGTTCACAAGTATGAAAACCGGAAACATTCAAACGATTTATACAAGACAAAGATATAAAAGAATGCGTAGCTCCTGTATCGAATAAAATGCTAATCGGCCGAAAGGATCTCGACAAGACTGATGCGACAAAGAAGATCACGATCGTCTGTCCTCCTCATCTCATACAAAGTGGGGGAACAGACCGGCACTCGATGCCCCCTTTTGGTCCCATTGTCCTCTGCCTCGTCCGCGGCCAAAATTTTGAGGCATCTCGAACACTTTGCCGCGTCTGCTGGATACTAGCTTCCTTCGAATCGGCCTGTGATGAACGGGTTCCATTGTACTTAGTGGCGTCTTTACAAAACGTTGCACGGTGCCCTTCCTGTCCGCACTCAAAACATGTAACTGGAGTGCGCAAACAATCACGCCAAAGGTGGCCTGGGTGACCACTGTTAAAGCACTTCCTAGATGTATCCGTCGTGGCTGACATTGTTCCGTAGTTCTTTCCGCTCCTAGATGGGTGCGGAGGTTTCTTGAAAGAAAAGGAAGACTGGGCCTTGCGGGACCCACTGCTCTTGTGCTCTGTAAAAGTACCAGAGACTTTCTGTTTCTTCGACTCCATAAACTTCTCCATTGCTGCTTCTTTTATTTCGTATGCCAACGCCTTATCCTGGTATTGGCGGAGAGTGGTACATTCAAAACCGGACATGTACCTCTGGATTTCTGGTTTCATCCTCATTTCGAAATGAATCAGCATCTCCGCATCTCTGCTCGACCGATGTCGAACAAATGCTAATCGGCCGTTAAACGCCTTGATTGCTGAGATACCGCACATCAAGGCCGAGCGAGAAAAACTCCCGAACTTTGGCTTCCTCACAGACAAGGGCAATACCGACCTTCCATCATCAATCTAAACTCTGTCCAATCAAGATCATGGTCTACAGCCGGATGGCTTCCCACCATTCGGACGCTTCCTATCGTAAAATATTGAGCGATAGAGGCTCTCCTATTGCCTCTGGGCGCTTGATTCCGCAAAGATTTTCTCGATTCTATCAACCAATGATCCCAGGTGGGAGTCTCAGAAATACCGTCGAATTTGGGTGGTTGCATCTTCGCCACCTCTTGCAGCCACTGGTCACCTCGATTTCCCATATCTGGGATCCCTTGTTGTCTCTCTCCCTGCTGTAGTCCCACCGCCACTTGCATTCGGTCCACGACCTGGGCGAACTGAGTCATATGGTTCACCACTTGACGAAGGATCTCTGCACATGCAGATCTCGTTATTAATAGATTGTTGTGGCTCGCCTGAGCTGTGACTGGCCTGGTTAGAAGGCGACGCTTCCCTTTCGGCATTTCTCCGTCCGCGTCCACGACCGCGACCACGTCCACGTCCGCCTCTCAACATACTATAAGCATAAATACTCAATATGCAGGAAACAACATCGTTCTAATATTCGAGTATAAAGAGACACAACATGTAAAGAACGAGATAGAGTTTAGGAACTTACAACCACCGTTCGCATGAAGACGTAGGCAGTGCAGTGATGTCATTCACGGCCGGTTATCTCAAAAGACATAAATGACCCCTATTTTAACCCAACGGCCAAGATATCCATAATCTTAGCTCTGATACCATATTCTGTAACACCCCCGATATATTCAGGAATATTACAGCGCCGTAAATCCTTTACATAAGAATTTACAAGGCTAAATAAAGGAAATGACAATAACAAATACCAGTTTATGAAATTGCTGAGGTAAAATACAACCGTCTGGTTCAAAAAAAACCGAAATACAAATATCCAATGAAGAGTTATTATTACATCACTAAAATCCAAACATTAAAAACGGACGACGTACTCGAGTACTTATTGAAATAACCAACAAATATCATACAGTAAACTCGACCGGAACATCACTTTGCACCCTCGTCGTTATGCATCTCCAGTGGTTGTTTTCCCGCTCTCCTGGATCCTGAACAAACACAATGTTCACCCCCGAAGGGGTTAGCACAACGATGCTAGTACAAGTATAATAATCATACAACAGTGATATAATCAACAATTATATCATAACAAGTTTCTCCAACGAGAATATCCACAACACATATCATATCATATCAGTTTCAACATACTGGTGGTATTCCAACGATCCAGCGCACACAGCTATAGATTCCCATGATGATCCCGTCGGACCAACACATGGTGGAACTACCTGTCCAACGATCCAGCGCACACAGCTATAGATTCCCATGATGATTCCCGTCGGATCAACACATGGTGGACATATATTCACAACATATTTACACGATACAATCACATCATAATTGTCATAATATAAACAATTCTAATTAGAGTACTTGCCTCGATTAGAAGACAGAACAATACTTCCATGAAAACGAGACACTCGAAGGTCGCCCCTCTCGAGCAATCACGCAACAAGATCAAACCTTAACAAAAGAAATGATATAGGATTTATCTCACATCGTACGAATGTTTAACAATTCGATTTACGGCCAAAAGTTCATAAAATGCACCGCTGACCGCTTAGTGCACGCTAAGTACTCGTAGCGTGCGTTAAGTCTGCCCGATAGCGCACGCAAACAACAAAGACTAGCGTACGCTAACTATGCATGGTCAGTACTTCACTGACCAGCCAACTGACTCGTCTGATGATCTAGCGTACGTTACGTACCAAACGTAGCGCACGCTAACTCGTGCTCGATAGCGCACATTAAACTCCATAGCATAGCGTGCGCTATTCGCATGGCGGTTTCACGAGCGAAAGCTGTTCTTGTCATGATTGAAACAACGAAATCTTGCGTGATAATTCATGTTACTTCCATGAATACCATGTTCATACCCTTATGAATGATTTTACGGGTAAAGACAACTTCGAATTCAAGGATATGCATACCAATATAAAACCATATTCCATTCAGACTTCAAATCTTCATACGACAATTCGAAAAGCTTAACGGTTGATATCAACACCTTATATCAATCAATATTATCATGCTGAAGTTGTTTAAACGTTCCATCTATACTAGATAAATCTTTCCATGATCAATCCTTTAGATTTATCCAACAATAATGATTGTTAAAGTCAAGTCCATCATTATTATGAAATCATCTACTAGATTCGAATTACCAATGATAGAAGCTTCTATTCACATATTCAGTGTAATAAGATTCAAATCATGATGATTATAATCAAGGTACTTAAGGCTTATTCATATCACTATTCCAAACATGATATACTTGGATAATTCATCTATGAAAGTCCATATCTTGTTAACATGATCATCCAAATCATTAGAATTTAACTCTAAGTCTTGAGATAGATTGAACATACCTTAATATGATGAAAATCACTGAACCGTAGGGTAGAATCCAACCCCAGTTGGTTGTATGCCACTCCAAGGTGCTATTCCACTTCCATGAACATTCCCAAGTGATAACCAATATACAAACACCAACAAGATGTGTTCTAAGTGTATAGAAGTATTATTACAGCTCTCTGAACTCTCAAGGATGAAGAATGGACGAAAGAAATGAAAACCAAAATGGTTGTTGTCCCATTTATAATATTCTGCATTATTCACAAGTTAGCGCACGCTACTAAGCATTCCTTAGCGTGCGCTAATAATGGTTGACTTTAATTGTCCAAAGGCCCGCGGGAATCTTATCTCGACCCATGTCACCGGCGCATGTGCTAGCCGTCCCGTTCAATAATTGAGTTCTTAGCGCACGCAACTCTTATCTTCATAGCGTACACTAATAATGGCCCGATAGCGCGCGTTAAGATACATTCTTAGCGTGCGCTATCACGAGGTTGCTTGAGCAATTTTGCAAGTTTCTATACTTATGTACAATGATATCAATGCACGAAATATCATACTCCAATAATCAAAATCACCAATCCGAATAATACAGGGTTTGAATACAGATGAAATACACCGTAATAAATCCGGATATTACATACTCTCCTACTAAAAAGGAGTTTCGTCCCGAAACTCAAGACGAAAATAACTCGGGATATCTAGACTTCATATTAGCTTCCGTTTCCCAGGTGGCTTCTTCCATTCCGTGACGTGACCACTGAACTTTGACCAAAACGATTGATTTGTTCCTCAGTTGCTTAACTCGACTCTCGAGTATCTTGACCGGTCTTTCTTCAAACGTCCCATCCTGCGCGACTTCGATCTCGCCGAAATCAATGATATGATTGGGATCTGGTATATACCTCAGAATCGCATACGTGGAACACGTTATGAACATGGCACAATGACGGCGGCAATGCTAATCAGTATGCCAACTCCCCAACTCTCTCGAGGATCTCAAATGGTCGATATATCTCGGACTCGCCTTTCCTTTCCTTCCGAAACGAAAGATTCCCGAGTAGGAGAAACCTTCAAAAGTACATGGTCTCCAGATTTGAACTCCAATGGGCGACGGCAGACGTCCGCCTAGATTTCGCGACTGGCGGTCAATGCCTTTTCACGGATCAAGGCTATCTTCTCTCGAGTCCGCACTATCAACTCGTTCTGCTCCGATCAAGTCCATTAATCGTCCCAAAGATAGGGCGATCTACATCTCCTTCCGTATAATGCCTCAAACGGTGCCATCTTAATGGAAGCATGCCAACTATTTTTGTAGGTAAATTCAATCAACGGTAGGTGAACTTCCCAATCGTTTGACCAATCTAAGGCACATGCCCTTAGCATGTCTTCCACCGTTTGTATAGTTCTCTGCATTGTCCGTCGATGCGGTGATAAGTCAGATCAAGTTCAATTCGGTCCCCAAGGCTTTATGAACTGCCTTCCAAAAGTGAGACACAAAACGGCCGTCTAGATCAGAAACAATGGTCTTCGGCGTACCATGCAATCGAACTATCTCTAAAATAAATACCCGTGCCAACCTATCTGGTCCCCACGTATCCTTAATGCCTAGAAAGTGAGCTGATTTGGTTAAACGATCAACTATCACCCAAATCATGTTCATTCTTGTCCTGGTTTTCGGCATATTAGTGATAAAGTCCATCGATATGTCCTCCCACTTCCATTAAGGAATCGGGAGCGGCTTCAACATTCCAGCAAGCCGTTGATGCTCGATCTTAACCTGCTGACAAGTCAAACAATTCGAAACATAGTCCGCTACGTCTTTCTTCATGTTGCCCCACCAGAAATTCTGCTTCAAGTCCTTATACATTTTACTGGTGCCCGGGTGGATAGAATAGGGCGAACTATGAGCTTCCTTCATAATCGTCTGTTTCAGAACATCAACATCGGGAACGCAGAGTCGGTTCTGAAATCTCAAAACTCCATTGTCATGAATTATGAATCCGGGGGCCTTTCCTTTGGTTACTTCATCATGTAACCGAATCATCAGAGGATCATCTGCCTGTCTAGATTTGATTTCTTCGGTTAAAGATGAAGTTATCTCCATCATGCACAGTTGTCCTTGGACTCTTTGTAACCATACCTCAATTCCTTCACGAATCATCTCTCGTTGAAGGCTAAGTTGGGATGTCAGCGTCTCCAGCATCTGAATAGAGACAGGCTTGCGGCTAAGTGCATCGGCCACTACATTCGCTTTGCCTGGTGATATAAAATCTCCAAGTCATAGTCCTTAATCAGTTCTAACCATCTTCTTTGCCGCATGTTCAACTCTTTCTGGCTGAATATATACTTGAGACTCTTATGATCCGTAAAGATCTGACAGTGAGTCCCGTACAGATAATGCCTCCAGATCTTCAAGGCAAAAACCACTGCTGCTAGCTCCAAATCATGTGTCGGGTAATTCACTTCATAAGGTTTCAGTTGTCGTGACGCATAAGCGATCACCTTATCATTCTGCATCAATACGCACCCAAGTCCTTGGTTCAAAGCATCATTGTAAACTATAAATCCTCCAGTTCCTTGTGGGAGTGATAGAATCGGTGCTGTCGTCAATCTCTTCTTTAACTCATCAAAACTAATCTGACACGACTCGTTCCACTCAAACTTTTGAGTTTTCTGCAGAAGTCGAGTAAGTGGGCGGGAAATTTTAGAAAACCCTTCCACGAATCGACGATAATATCCAGCAAGTCCTAAGAAGCTTCGGACTTCTTTCACGTTCTTTGGGGGCTCCCAATCCATAATTGCTTCGATCTTCTGAGGATCTACTCGGACTCCTTCAGCTGACACTACATGGCCGAGGAACATTACTTCCTTTAGCCAGAATTCGCACTTAGAAAGTTTGCGTACAATTGTTCGTTTCTCAAAAGTTCCAATAAAATCCGCAAATGCTGCGCATGTTCTTCCGGACTCTTAGAATACACCAGAATGTCATCAATAAACACGACCACAAATTTATCCAAAAATTCAATGAACACACGGTTCATCAATTGCATAAATACAGCAGGTGCGTTAGTGAGACCAAACGGCATCACTACAAACTCATAATGCCCGTAGCGAGTTCTGAACGCTGATTTTGGAACATCAGATTCCTTAATCCTCAGCTGATGGTATCCTGATCTCAGATCGATCTTAGAAAATACTGTTGCCCCTTGCAACTGGTCAAACAAATCATCAATCCGTGGCAACGGATACTTGTTCTTAATCGTCATCTTGTTCAACTCTCGATAGTCAATACACAGTCGGAGTGATCCATCCTTCTTTCGGACGAAAAGAACTGGCGCTCCCCAGGGTGAAACGCTTGGCTGAATATAGCCTTTGTCCAGTAACTCCTCCAGCTGCTTCTTCAGTTCGTACATCTCGATAGGTGCCATACGATACGGCGCCTTGGAAATTGGTGTAGCTCCGGGTTCCAGCTCAATGGTGAATTCCACATCCCTTCGTAGAGGTAGTCCAGGTAACTCGTCAGGAAACACATCTGGGAATTCGTTCACAACAGGAATGGATGAAAGTTCCACAATTTCGTCTTCTTTCTTCATTGCATAACACCAATATCCCAGACACTGCTTTCAACAATCTGACAGCTTTCATCGCTTTGATCAATTTTCCTGAGCTTTCCGGTTTCCACCCCTCGAATAATATTTCGGAACCATCGTCAGCGATCAGCGAGATATTCCTCTTTCGGTAGTTCACAATTGCTCCATATCGATTAAGCCAATCGTCTCCGAGTATCAGGTCATCTCCTTGCATTTCTATCACGATCAAATTTGAGAGCCACTCTCTGCCTCCCAATGATACAGGGAAATTTCTAGTTTCTAAGTTTCCGACAATCCTCTCTCCACTCGATAAACCAACAACATAAGGTTCACAAGTATGAAAACCGGAAACATTCAAACGATTTATACAAGACAAAGATATAAAAGAATGCGTAGCTCCTGTATCGAATAAAACGCTAACTGGCTGGGAAAGGATCTGGACAAGCACTGGCGACAAAGAAGATCCCGATCGTCTGTCCTCCTCATCTCATACAGCGTGGGGGAATGACCGGCACTCGATGCCCTTTTGGTCCCATTGTCCTCTGCCTCGTCCGCGGCCAAAATTTTGAGGCATCCGAACACTTTGCTGCGTCTGTTGGATACTAGCTTCCTTCGAACGGGCTGTGATGAACGGGTTCCATTGTACTTAGTGGCGTCTTTACAAAACGTTGCACGGTGCCCTTCTGTCCGCACTCAAAACATGTAACTGGAGTGCGCAAACAATCACGCCAAAGGTGGCACAGGTGACCACCGTTAAAGCACTTCCTAGATGTATCCGTCGTGGTGACATTGTTCCGTAGTTCTTTCCGCTCCTAGATGGGTGCGGAGGTTTCTTGAAAGAAAAGGAAGACTGGGCCTTGCGGGACCCACCGCTCTTGTGCTCGTAAAAGTACCAGAGACTTTCTGTTTCTTCGACTCCATAAACTTCTCCATTGCTGCTTCTTTTATTTCGTATGCCAACGCCTTATCCTGGTATTGGCGGAGAGTGGTACATTCAAAACCGGACATGTACCTCTGGATTTCTGGTTTCATCCTCATTTCGAAATGAATCATCATCTCCGCATCTGTTCTGACCAGATGTCGAACAAATGCTAACTGCTGGTTAAACGTCTTGATTGCCTGGGATACTGGCACATCAGAAGGCTGAGCGGAGAAAAACTCCCGAACTTTGGCTTCCCTCACAGGACAAGGGCAATACTGAGCTTTCATCATCAATCTAAACTCTGTCCAATCAGCATCATGGTCTACAGGCCGGATGGCTTCCCACCATTCGGACGCTTCCCCTATCAGAAAATATTGAGCGATAGAGGCTCTCCGGTCGTCTGGGCAATTGATTCCGGCAAAGATTTTCTCCAGTTCTATCAACCAATGATCCCAGGTGGGAGTCTCAGAAATACCGTCGAATTTGGGTGGTTGCATCTTCGCCACCTCTTGCAGCCACTGGTCACCTCGATTTCCCATATCTGGGATCCCTTGTTGTCTCTCTCCCTGCTGTAGTCCCACCGCCACTTGCATTCGGTCCACGACCTGGGCGAACTGAGTCATATGGTTCACCACTTGACGAAGGATCTCTGGTACAGCAGGATCTGGTTCGTTATTAATAGATTGTTGTGGCTACTTTGAGCTATGGCGCTTTGGTTAGAAGGCGACGCTTCCCTTTCGGCATTTCTCCGTCCGCGTCCACGACCGCGACCACGTCCACGTCCGCCTCTCAACATACTATAAGCATAAATACTCAATATGCAGGAAACAACATCGTTCTAATATTCGAGTATAAAGAGACACAACATGTAAAGAACGAGATAGAGTTTAGGAACTTACAACCACCGTTCGCATGAAGACGTAGGCAGTGCAGTGATGTCATTCACGGCCGGTTATCTCAAAAGACATAAATGACCCCTATTTTAACCCAACGGCCAAGATATCCATAATCTTAGCTCTGATACCATATTCTGTAACACCCCCGATATATTCAGGAATATTACAGCGCCGTAAATCCTTTACATAAGAATTTACAAGGCTAAATAAAGGAAATGACAATAACAAATACCAGTTTATGAAATTGCTGAGGTAAAATACAACCGTCTGGTTCAAAAAAAACCGAAATACAAATATCCAATGAAGAGTTATTATTACATCACTAAAATCCAAACATTAAAAACGGACGACGTACTCGAGTACTTATTGAAATAACCAACAAATATCATACAGTAAACTCGACCGGAACATCACTTTGCACCCTCGTCGTTATGCATCTCCAGTGGTTGTTTTCCCGCTCTCCTGGATCCTGAAAAAACACAATGTTCACCCCCGAAGGGGTTAGCACAACGATGCTAGTACAAGTACAATAATCATACAACAGTGATATAATCAACAATTATATCATAACAAGTTTCTCCAACGAGAATATCCACAACACATATCATATCATATCAGTTTCAACATACTGGTGGTATTCCAACGATCCAGCGCACACAGCTATAGATTCCCATGATGATCCCGTCGGACCAACACATGGTGGAACTACCTGTCCAACGATCCAGCGCACACAACTATAGATTCGCATGATGATTCCCGTCGGATCAACACATGGTGGACATATATTCACAACATATTTACACGATACAATCACATCATAATTGTCATAATATAAACAATTCTAATTAGAGTACTTGCCTCGATTAGAAGACAGAACAATACTTCCACGAAAACGAGACACTCGAAGGTCGCCCCTCTCGATCAATCACGCAACAAGATCAAACCTTAACAAAAGAAATGATATAGGATTTATCTCACATCGTACGAATGTTTAACAATTCGATTTACGGCCAAAAGTTCATAAAATGCAATCTGCCTGAACTGCTTAGTGCACGCTAAGTACTCTGTGTAGCATGCGTTAAGTCTGCCCGATAGCGCACGCAAACAACAAAGACTAGCGTATGCTAACTATGCATGGTCAGTACTTCACTGACCAGCCAACTGACTCGTCTGATGATCTAGCGTACGTTACGTACCAAACGTAGCGCACGCTAACTCGTGCTCGATAGCGCACGTTAAACTCCATAGCATAGCGTGCGCTATCTCTGCATGGCGATTTCTTTGCCGAGCAAGAATCGTTCTTGTCATGATTGAAACAACGAAATCTTGCGTGATAATTCATGTTACTTCCATGAATACCATGTTCATACCCTTATGAATGATTTTACGGATAAAGACAACTTCGAATTCAAGGATATGCATACCAATATAAAACCATATTCCATTCCGACTTCAAATCTTCATACGACAATTCGAAAAGCTTAACGGTTGATATCAACACCTTATATCAATCAATATTATCATCTTTGAAGTTGTTTAAACGTTCCATCTATACTAGATAAATCTTTCCATGATCAATCCTTTAGATTTATCCAACAATAATGATTGTTAAAGTCAAGTCCATCATTATTATGAAATCATCTACTAGATTCGAATTACCAATGATAGAAGCTTCTCTTCACATATTCAGTGTAATAAGATTCGAATCATGATGATTATAATCAAGGTACTTAAGGCTTATTCATCTCACTATTCCAAACATGATATACTTGGATAATTCATCTATGAAAGTCCATATCTTGTTAACATGATCATCCAAATCGTTAGAATCCAACTCTAAGTCTTGAGATAGATTGAACATACCTTAATATGATGAAAATCACTGAACCGTAGGGTAGAATCCAACTCCGGTTGGTTGTATGCCACTCCAAGGTGCTATTCCACTTCCATGAATATTCCCAAGTGATAACCAATATACAAACACCAACAAGATGTGTTCTAAGTGTATAGAAGTATTATTACAGCTCTCTGAACTCTCAAGGATGAAGAATGGGCGAAAGAAATGAAAACCAAAACGGTTGTTGTCCCATTTATAATATTCTGCATTATTCACAAGTTAGCGCACGCTACTAAGCATTCCTTAGCGTGCGCTAATAATGGTTGACTTCAGAATTGTCCAGGTGCGTCCGCGGGAATCTTATCCGGACCCATGTCCCGGTTGGCGCATGTGCTAGCCGTCCCGTTCAATAATTGAGTTCTTAGCGCACGCAACTCTTATCTTCATAGCGTACGCTAATAATGGCCCGATAGCGCGCGTTAAGATACATTCTTAGCGTGCGCTATCACGAGGTTGCTTGAGCAATTTTGCAAGTTTCTATACTTATGTACAATTATATCAATGCACGAAATATCATACTCCAATAATCAAAATCACCAATCCGAATAATACAGGGTTTGAATACAAATGAAATACACCGTAATAAATCCGGATATTACAGATCACGACATCCCAATTATCTTGGGAAGACCATTTTTGGCAACCGGCCGAACTTTGATCGATGTGGAAAAAGGGAAGCTTAATCTACGAGTTCAAGAGGAGCAAGTAACGTTCAATATCTTCCGATCCTTAAAATATCCGAGTGATGCTGAAAATTGTTTCCAAGTTGACGTCATTGACTCGTGTGTAAGTAGAGCCTTTCGAGAAAATTATCCATCCGATCCGCTGGAGTCCGTTTTGATTGGGTCTGCTTCCGAATTAAATTCAGAACATGTAGCCTACGTACGACACATGGATGCTTCCCCACCAATTTTCGTTCATCGACCATGTGAGGAGCTCGGAAGTTCACTAACAAGACCCGTCCCATCAATCGAGAGACCTCCAAAGTTGGAACTCAAGAAGCTGCCGCCGCATTTAAAATATGCATTTTTGGGACCCTACGATTCCTTGCCAGTCATTCTTTCGGTCACTTTAGCGGGGGATCAAGAGGAGAAATTATTGAGAGTTTTGAGGGAATACAAATCTGCTCTTGGATAGTCTATTGCGGATTTTCATTGGTGATGGTTCCTGCAAAATTTATTTTAGAAATAAACTAGTGGGTACTGCTACATTGTTGAATGGATTGTATCATCTAAATCTCAGCAACAAAGTAGTTGTGAATACTATGACTAGAAAACGTGGTAGGGATGAAACCAACCAAGTTTTGAAATGGCATCTTAGACTTGGTCATGTTGGTCAGACCAAGGTTTACAAGATGGAAAAAGATGGACTTATGGGTCCATTGGGATCGGATCCCTTTCCTACTTGTGAATCTTGCCTTAAAGGCAAAATGACTAAGTCCCCCTGCACAGGGACATTTCAAAGAGTATCAGAGCGTGGTTTTGAATACTACCTTCCGTGTCATGTCTCATTTGAAATCATCGTTCATCGGACTAGTATCATTGGACTTTCGCCTCACGTGTGACCTGTGTAAGAGCCGAGCCCCTCAGACCAAAGAACAGTAAGATTTCTGACGCCATGGTATAATTTCTGGCAATAAGAATCACTCATTCATCACTCAACAGTCAACAATCCTCTTTCACCATTTTCATTTTTGATCAAGTCGATCATGTTAATTCATTACATTGTTCAGTTGTTGATCTTGAGGATCATATCATTAATCTTGTTAACTTGTTCAAGATAATCATTTCAAGAATTTCATCAGATAATCACATCAATTCAGTTGATTATTCATGTAATCATTGTGTTTGAGCGCGTATGCTCATTTTCATCATCTCATAACGTAATCATAATGTGATATTCATGTGAGATATATAATTATCATATGACTTTCCACTTCAGTATGGAAAGAGCTGGCAGAGGACGTGGGGGGAGAGGCCGTGGTGCGGGCCGAAACCCGAGAGCTCGTGTGAATACATGCGCGAATGTGAGGAATAATGTGAATTCATCGAGCAGCGACGCTGCCACTCATTCACCCAGAAGTGATCACTCACTGTCAGGGAGTCGTACCCGGGACACAGCTCAATCAGAAGGTGTTCGGGTTGATCCACTCGCTTTTATGCAGGGCATGATGGCCCAGATGACTCAAATGATGCGGAACTCAGCTTCTCAGAATCAACAGGCTCCTCCGCCGCCACCTCAGGGGCAAGAGAGGGGTGTAAGCAGTATCATTGGCGACATCTCTCGCCAGAGACCACCAACTTTTGAGGGCTCATCTGAGCCAGAGGATATTCTCCACTGGCTTGAGCATTTCGAGAAGTTGTTTGCCATGGTGGAGTGTCCCAAAGGGCCCAAAGTTTCTGTTGCGGCTTACTATCTTGGTAAGGGCGCACATTCATGGTGGTTATTGTTGAAGCCCACCGACGGATCTTGTACTTGGGATCAATTCAATACTCTCATGATGGAGAGGTATTATCCGGCCCCACTCAGGGAGGCCAAGTTGTCAGAATTACTCACTCCCGACCTCTCAGCGGACGATGATGTTCTCGCCATCGCCGAGAAATTCCAGGAGCTACTTTTTTTCGCCTCGTCTATTATTCACTCTGAGGCGAACAAGATCAAGTATTTCAGCAAGAGGTTGAAGCCTCGTATGCAGATGCAGTTGCTTAATCACAATTGCACCACTCTAGCCGAATTCATCGAGAAATCTCTTACTTATGAGCTTACTGCTAAGGAGATTGCTAAGCAACAACCTTCATCTACTGGCAAGATGTCTAAGAATCGTAATCAGTCTGAAGGCAGTCAGGCCACTTTCAAGAAACCTCGTGCGGGCTCTACTTTTTCTGAGCGACCTTCTATGGCGCCTAGACCCGCGGAATCTCAGTCACGAGCAGCCATTTCGGCCATCACCTGTTTCAACTGTGAAGAACAGGGTCATTTCAGCACCAAGTGCCCAAGGCAGACTGTCACGTGCCATAACTGTGGGGTTGCTGGGCATAAGGCCCGTTTTTGCCGAAGGGACTCCAAACCTACTCCGGTGTCATCTCAGGCCCCGAGATATTCAGCGGTGCAGAATCAGGCCACTCAGTCCGCATCGTTCAAGACGACATGAGCAAATAAAGGCAGAGCCAAGAGCTATCAGACGGGAGCATCCGATTAGGGGGCCAGCAAGCCCCGAATTTATGAGATGAAGAAGACCGACGATCCAGAGGCCCGGATGATCTCAGGTACACTCGATATTCTATCTCAATATGTGTGTACCCTTTTTTGTACTGGTGCATCGCATTCATTCATTTCTGAGTCATGTTTGAGTAGACTACGTCTGGGTAGTGCTACTAGTTATAAGCCTTATGTCATTGGTCTACCTGATTGTAGAAGAATTATCGGGAATCTTGAGATTAAGGATTGTCCGATTCAGCTTCATGGCCGTGATTGGTTAGCAGACCTAATCGTGGTAGATCTACCGAAAGACGACGTCATCTTGGGTATTGATTGGATGGATCGTCACGATGCCGTCATTAGTGTCTGTAAGCGTATGGTCACTATCATTTCAGACGATGGGGTCGAATGTGTATTTCAGGGAGGTAATCCCAGCTGTTCCAGGAGAGTCATCAACTTAATGAAAGCAGTGAAATTACTCAGTCATGGGTGTGTCGGTTATTGGTGCTATATGACCAAGACCGAGGAACCATCAGTAATGTTGACGGATATTCCTATAGTGAGAGAATATGTCGATGTATTTCCAGACGAGTTACCTGGTGTGCCTCCACAGAGAGATGTGGAATTCATGATTGAGTTGGAGCCTGGTACGTCTCCAATATCGAAGGCACCGTACCGGATGGCCCCGACCGAAATGCAGGAGTTGAAGAATCAATTAGAGGATTTGACCGAGAAGGGTTATATTCGATCGAGTGCGTCCCCGTGGGGAGCACCAGTGTTATTTGTCAAGAAGAAGGATGGTTCGTTCCGCTTGTGTATTGATTACCGGGAATTGAACCGGGTGATGATCAAGAATAAATATCCTATACCCCGTATCGATGATCTTTTGGATCAACTTTAGGGAGCTTCAATATTTTCCAAGATCGACTTAACATCTGGATATCATCAGCTGTGAATTCGAGAGTCGGATATCACAAGGATGGCGTTCCGAACACGCTATGGTCATTATGAGTTTGTGGTAATGCCGTTTGGGTTAACTAATGCACCTGCGGTATTCATGGAGTTAATAAATCGGGTTTTCATCGACTATTTGGATCAGTTCGTGGTTGTCTTTATTGATGACATTTTAATTTATTCTCGTGACCGGGAGGAGCACAAGTTTCACCTTCATCAGGTGCTCGACGTGTTGAGATGAGAGCAACTTTATGGAAAGTTTTCCAAATGTGAGTTTAGATGTCCGAAGTGACATTTATCGGACATGTAATTTCATCAGACGGAGTTCGTGTCGACCCTCAGAAGACAGAGGCTATCCGAGATTGGCAACCTCCGAAGAATGTTAAGGAAATCCGAAGTTTCCTCGGATTAGCTGGTTATTATCGGCCATTTGTGGAAGGATTTTATAGAATCGCTCAACCCATGACGAACCTTTTGAGGAAGGATAAGAATATATGTGGTCCGACGCGTGTCAGCAGAGTTTTGAGGAACTTAAGAGTCGTTTGATTTCAGCACCTGTCCTTTCTTTACCGTAAGGGACAGAAGGATTTGTGGTTTATAGTGATGCGTCCGGACACGGTCTTGGATGTGTATTAATGTAGAACGGGAAAGTTATTGCTTATGCTTCACGTCAATTGAGACCTTATGAGGTTAATTATCCGACCCACGACTTGGAGCTAGCAGCCGTGGTATTCGCATTGAAGATTTGGCGTCATTATCTTTATGGCGTTACCTGTCAGATATTCACCGATCATAAGAGTTTAAAATATATATTTACTCAGAAGGAGTTAAATATGCGACAAAGACGGTGGTTGGAACTAATCAAAGATTATGATATTGAGATACTTTACCACCCAGGCAAGGCGAATGTTGTTGCCGACACCTTGAGTCGTAAGTCCGTTCAGGAGCAGATGCTTGCTCGATTAGCGATTCGAAGGAACTTCAAATAGAATTTCGAGACACGAGATCGAGGTCAGTTCTGGCCAGTACAAGGGCAACTTTATACGTTAGAGATTTCATCGCCACTTGAGGAGGCGATCACGGAGAATCAGAGTTCGGACCCATTTTCGTTACGCATTCGAGATGATGTGACTCAGGGGAAAGCCCCTGGATTTGTGGTCCACGAGGATGGACTTTTGCGATTTAAGAATTGGTTATGTGTAACGGCAATTGACGAGTTGAGAACCTCGATTTTGAGAGAAGCTCATGCTACCCCTTATTCCATTCATTCGGGGTCTAGCAAGATGTACAAAGACTTGAAAAAAAATTACAGGTGGAGTAATATGAAGCGAGAAGTCGCGGAATTTGTTTCGAGATGCTTAACTTGTCAGCAAGTCAAGATAGAACATCAGCGACTGGTGGGTATGCTGAAACCTCTCCCTATTCCAGAGTGGAAGTGGGAAGATATTTCAATGGACTTCATCACGAGTTTGTCGACGAGTCGTCGTGGCATGAATACAATTTGAGTAATTATGGATCGTCTAACTAAGTCGGCTCATTTCCTTGAGATTAAGGATACGTGGGGTCCAGAGAGACTTGCTCAGTTGTTCATCAAAGAAATAGTGAGACTGCACGGTACTCCTTAAAGTATCATTTCCGATCGTGACGGATGATTCGTGTCTCATTTTTGGAAATCAGTTCATCGTGTTATGGGAACTCAGCTTAATCTCAGTACAGCTTTTCATCCTCAGTCCGACGGACAATCAGAGAGGACTATTCAGACTTTGGAGGACATGTTGAGGTCATGCGTTCTCGATTGGAAAGATGATTGGGAAGCCCAACTACCGTTGATCGAGTTCACGTACAATAATAGTTGACATGCTTCGATTAAGATGGCACCCTACGAGGACTTGTACGGTCGTCGTTGTTGATCTCCTTTGTGTTGGGATGACTTATCAGAATCAATCGGCACCGAGCCCGATATGCTTATAGCCGCCCGTGAGAAGGTAGCTTTGGTCAGGAGTCGTTTGTTGACCGCTCAGAGTCGACATAAATCATATGCAGATAATCGTCGTCGACCGTTAGAGTTCAAGACGGGTGACCATGTTTTGGTCAAGGTATCCCCGAGTCGAGGTATCTTCCATTTTGGGAAGAGTGGAAAGTTAAGTCCGAGATTCATTGGACCATTTCAGATTTTGGATCGAGTAGGCGCGCTAGCTTATCGATTGGCCTTACCTCCGGCGTTGAGCCAAATTCATAATGTTTTTCACGTCTCTCAGTTACGGAAGTATGTTGCGGACACGAGTCACATACTTCAGTTCGACGAAATCGAGATCGCTGATGATCATTCATATGAGGAGCGTCCTGTACGAGTCTTAGAGCGGCGAATCAAACAGTTGAGGAACAAGACGATTCCTTTGGTCAAAATTCAGTGGTCTATACACGGAGTCGAAGAGGCTACTTGGGAAATCGAGGATAGTATACGGGAGAGTCATCCCGAGTTGTTTGACCCTTAGTTTCGGGGACGAAACTCTTTTAAGGGGGGTTTGTATTATACCCGGTTATAATTCAGTCATTATCATTCAGTATTTATCATTCAGTATTTGTCACTCAGTAATTTTCACTCATTAATGATCATTTGTCACTCATATTCAATCATTGTATTCACCATTCAGAGTAATTGTATCGTGTATCAATCGTCATTCATCATTAATCTAGTTGAAGAATCGTGCTGTGTTTATCATCCTTGTCATCTTCATAGTGGGCCGTGTGTGAGGAGTAGCGCATGCTACGTACTCTCTTTAGCGCACGCTAATTGAGTTCGTGTAGCACACGCTACCTCTCAACACTAGCGCATGCTAATATAGTTCAAGCAGGCAGTCCAGAAGACACTGGACTGCAGTTGGGTTGTAAGTAGCGCACGCTAAGAATGGTAAGTAGCACACGCTAGTAGGTCGGAGTAGCGCCCGCTATGCAGTAGGTGTAGCGCGCGCTAAGGTCGGATCATGCAGAGTCCAGTGGCTACTGGACTGAATTGGATTAATTCCTAGCGTACGCTACGAGTGGATATTAGCGTACGTTAATCTGTGTCAGTAGCGCACGCTGAATTTGGTGTGTAGCGCGCGCTACCGCAAATGGATCAGAGAACAGGAGGTTCTGGACTTCAGTACTGGGCAGCAGATAAATTGTTAGCGCATGCTAACAATCTGAGTTAGCGCACGCTAAGTATATGGTTGTAGCGCATGCTACAAAAGGTACCTAGCACACGCTACCGTTGCGATCAGAGGGTACTGGACTACCCAGTACACCCGTTAGCGCACGCTACGCACAAGAGCTAGTGCACGCTAAACTGGTGTTGCTGTAAATAGGACAGTTCAGTCTTTTCTTCATCGTTCCTCATTTCTTTTCATTCCCTCATCGGTTCTGGGCGATTTGGAGCTTCTTGAGAAGTATTCTTCGAGGTGCAATCATCTATCAACATATCCAAGCTTATAATTCGTAGTAATCATCATTTCATCATCTCCATCACATCAAATCAAGGTATTAACTTCTTGGATCTAGAATTTTGGATTTTTAGGTTTTTCCTTCCGATTTCTTCATGTAAGCTTGGATTGTTGTTGGAATATATTAGATATGGATTATCTACCTTGGATAAATGTTTTCCTATGGATTATTCAGTGTATATTTCGGATTTCATGAATTGTTGGGGTTTGATTCAAGAACACATTGTAGTTGACTTTGATATTTGAGGATTTTCGATTAGATGTTGTTGTTAACTCGATTTGTGGATTTCTATTGGATTATTGATTTCATTGAAGGTGTTTTGTTGGTTTGAAATACTCATTTTGAAGTTGGTTTCGATATATTCGGGATTGGTTATTATCAAAGGATATATGTTTGCTAAGTGTTCGTTAGGATGCCTCAATGAGTTTGGACATTGTTGTATCGACGTTTGAATTGGTTAATCGTGTTTGATACGTATATTGAGCGTTTTTTGGTAATTGTCATTCAAGGTTGTTTGAGCGACCGACATCCCTTTTAGGACGTTGTCGAGGAAGGACATTCTTCACCGACGTTGTGTAAGTTAATTCTTACTCAGTTAAAAGGATATTCATTCCTTTCGTTGTTGTTCATTCATAATCATATTTCATTCATAATGTATTAACCGTATTGAGACTTGTAATTGTCAATTAATCACTTCATTCAGGAGGAATGACGGTTCCAATCATTTCATTGAGCTATCATTCATTTCACTATCATTTCATCTCGGTGAGTCATTCTTGAGTTTGTCGGATTGTTATTCTTTATTATTCTTCATGGTCATTTCGTGTCCATATGACCTTCTGGGTTCATATTGCGTGGCCGGGTGGGGATATGTGGAATTTTTAGTCTTGCACGTGATGATCATGTGTTGGGTTCACCGACACATTAGACTGTGCACACAGTAACGTACCTCCGTGAGACTAATTAGTACAAGGACGGGTGTGTCCGGACACTCGTCTTGTGCACTTGCACATACCATTACGGGAGTACTATGATGCCTTTCTTCAGCGTCATTTCATAATTAAGATATAACATCATTGTGTTTATTCAACTCTTGAGGATTGTTATTCTGTGTAATTGACCCCGTTGGGGGATGTTTGTTTTCAGGTCATGGCAAGGCTAAGGCAGGGGAAGAGAACGTTGACGGCGAGGAGTCCCAGTGATACTAGTAGGGGGGCCAGTCCTTTCAGTCTTCATGTTTTCTTCATTTGTATTCCGCTGCAGACTTCCATTTAAATACTCATTTTAATTGGCGTTTTATATTTTATCTTAATATAAAATATACATGTATTCTGTTTTATCCTGTGTGTGTTGTACTTAAAACTCCTCATCGGAGTAATTATTTATACACTGTGGTTCGGTACTACAATTTTATCACTTAATTCATTAAGTTTCATTCGCCTAGTGGGTCCTAGTCGGGGGTCCACGACACTGTAATATTCGCCTAGTTTGGGGTGTTACCGAGTTGGTATCGGAGCGTGGTTTTGAATACTACCTTCCGAGTCATGTCTCATTTGAAATCATCGTTCATCGGACTAGTATCATTGGACTTTCGCATCACGTGTGACCTGTGCAAGAGCCGATCCCCTCAGACCAAAGAACAGTAAGATTTCTGACGCCATGGTATAATTTCTGGCAATAAGAATCACTCATTCATCACTCAACAGTCAACAATCCTCTTTCATCATTTTCATTTTTGATCAAGTCGATCATGTTAATTCATTAATCACTCAGTTCATTTCATTGTTCAGTTGTTGATCTTGAGGATCATATTATTAATCTTGTTAACTTGTTCAAGATAATCATTTCAAAAATTTCATCAGATAATCATGTCACTTCAGTTGATCATTCATGTAATCATTGTGTTTGAGCGCTTATGCTCATTTTCATCATCTCATAACGTAATCATAATGTGATATTCATGTGAGATATATAATTATCATATGACTTTCCACTTCAGTATGGAAAGAGCTGGCAGAGGCCGTGGTGCGGGCCGAAACCCGAGAGCTCGTGTGAATACATGCGCGAATGTGAGGAATAATGCGAATTCATCGAGCAGCGACGCTGCCACTCATTCACCCAGAAGTGATCACTCACTGTCAGGGAGTCGTACCCGGTACACAGCTCAATCAGAAGGTGTTCGGGTTGATCCATTCGCTTTTATGCAGGGCATGATGGCCCAGATGACTCAACTGGCACGCCTCATGGAGATGATGCAGAACTCAGCTACTCAGAATCAACAGGATCCTCCGCCGCCACCTCAGGGGCAAGAGAGGGGTGTAAGCAGTATCATTGGCGACATCTCTCGCCAGAGACCACCTACTTTTGAGGGCTCATCTGAGCTAGAGGATATTCTTCACTGGCTTGAGCATTTCGAGAAGTTGTTTGCCATGGTGGAGTGTCCCGAAGGGCCCAAAGTTTCTGTTGCGGCTTACTATCTTGGTAAGGGCGCACATTCATGGTGGTTATTGTTGAAGCCCACCGACGGATCTTGTACTTGGGATCAATTCAATACTCTCATGATGGAGAGGTATTATCCGGCCCCACTCAGGGAGGCCAAGTTGTCAGAATTACTCACTCCCGACCTCTCAGCGGACGATGATGTTCTCGCTATCGCTGAGAATTTCCAGGAGCTACTTCCTTTCGCCTCGTCTATTATTCACTCTGAGGCGGACAAGATCAAGTATTTCAACAAGATGTTGAAACCTCGTATGCGGATGCAGTTGCTTAATCACAATTGCACTCTGGCCGAATTCATCGAGAAATCTCTTACTTATGAGCTTACTGCTAAGGAGATTGCTAAGCAACAACCTTCATCTGCTGGCAAGAAGTCTAAGAATCGTAATCAGTCTCAAGGCAGTCAGGCCACTTTCAAGAAACCTCGTGCGGGCTCTACTTTTTCTGAGCGACCTCCTATGGCGCCTAGACCCGCGGAATCTCAATCACGAGCGGCCAGTTCGGCCATCACCTGTTTCAACTGTGAAGAACATGGTCATTTCAGCACCAAGTGCCCGAGGCAGACTGTCACGTGCCATAACTATGGGGTTGCTGGGCATAAGGCCCGTTTTTGCCGAAGGGACTCCAAACCTACTCCGGTGTCATCTCAGCCCCTGAGACATTCAGCGGTGGAGAATCAGGCCACTCAGTCCGCGTCGTTCAATACGACAGGAGTGAATAAAGGCGGAGCCAAGAGCTATCAGACAGGAGCGTCCGGTTCGGGGGCCGGCAAGCCCCGAATTTATGAGATGAAGAAGACCGACGATCCAGAGGCCCGGATGATCTCAGGTACATTCAATATTCTATCTCAATCTGTGTGTACCCATTTTGACACTGGTGCATCGCATTCATTCATTTCCGAGTCATGTTTGAGTAAACTATGTCTGGGTAGTGCTACTAGTTATGAGCCTTATGTCATTGGTCTACCTGATTGTAGAAGAATTATCGGGAATCTTGAGATTAAGGATTGTCTGATTCAACTTCATGGCCGTGATTGGTTAGCAGACCTAATCGTGGTAGATCTACCGAGAGACGACGTCATCCTGGGTATTGATTGGATGGATCGTCACGATGCCGTCATTAGTGTCCGTAAGCGTATGGTCAGTATCATTTCAGACGATGAGGTCGAATGTGTATTTCAGGGAGGTAATCCCAGCTGTTCTGGGAGAGTCATCAACTTGATGAAAGCAGTGAAATTACTCGGTCAGGGGTGTGTCGGTTATTGGTGCTATATGACCAAGACCGAGGAACCATCAGTAATACTGACGGATATTCCTATAGTGAGAGAATATGCCGATGTATTTCCAGACGAGTTACCTGGTTTGCCTCTACAGAGAGATGTGGAATTCACGATTGAGTTGGAGCCTGGTACGTCTCCAATATCGAAGGCACCGTACCAGATGGCCCCGACCGAAATGCAGGAGTTGAAGAATCAATTATAGGATTTGACCGAGAAGGGTTATATTCGACCGAGTGCGTCCCCGTGGGGAGCATCAGTGTTATTTGTCAAGAAGAAGGATGGTTCATTCCGCTTGTATATTGATTACCGGGAATTGAACCGGGTGACGATCAAGAATAAATATCCTCTACCCCATATCGATGATCTTTTGGATCAACTTCAGGGAGCTTCAGTATTTTCCAAGATCGACTTAAGATCTGGATTTCATCAGCTGCGAATTCGAGAGTCGGATATCGCAAGGACGGCGTTCCGAACACGTATGGTCATTATGAGTTTGTGGTTATTCCGTTTGGGTTAACTAATGCACCTGTGGTATTCATGGAGTTAATGAATCGGGTTTTCCTCGACTATTTGGATCAGTTCATGGTTGTCTTTATTGATGACATTTTAATTTATTCTCATGACCGGGAGGAGCACAAGTTTCACCTTCATCAGGTGCTCGACGTGTTGAGACGAGAGCAACTTTATGGAAAGTTTTCCAAATGTGAGTTATGGATGTCCGAAGTGACGTTTCTCGGACATATAATTTCATCAGACGGAGTTCGTGTCGACCCTCAGAAGATGGAGGCTATCCGAGATTGGCAACCTCCGAAGAATGTTAAGGAAATCCGAAGTTTCCTCGGATTAGCTGGTTATTATCGGCGATTTGTGGAAGGATTTTATAAAATCGCTCAACCCATGACGAACCTTTTGCAGAAGGATAAGAAATACACGTGGTCCGACGCGTGTCAGCAGAGTTTTGAGGAACTCAAGGGTCATTTGATTTCAGCACCTGTTCTTTATTTACCGCAAGGGACGAAAGGATTTGTGGTTTATAGTGACGCGTCCGGACATGGTCTTGGATGTGTATTAATGCAGAATGGGAAAGTTATTGCTTATGCTTCACGGCAATTGAGACCTTATGAGGTTAATTATCCGACCCACGACTTGGAGCTAGCAGCCGTGGTATTCGCATTGAAGATTTGGCGTCATTATCTTTATGGTGTTACTTTTCAGATATTCACCGATCATAAGAGTTTAAAATATATATTTACTCAGAAGGAGTTAAATATGCGATAGAGACTGTGGATGGAACTAATCAAAGATTATGATATTGAGATACTTTACCACCCGGGCAAGGCGAACGTTATCGCCGACACCTTGAGTCATAAGTCCGTTCAGGAGCAGATGCTTGCTCGATTAACAGTTCAGAAGGAACTTCAGCAGGAATTTCTGAGACCTGAGATCGAGGTCTGGTTACAGCAAGTACAAGGGCAACTTTATACGTTAGAAATTTCATCGCCACTTGAGGAGGCGATCAGGGAGAATCAGAGTTCGGACCCATTTTTTTTACGCATTCGAGATGATGTGACTCAGGGGAAAGCCCCTGGATTTGTGGTCCACGAGGATGGACTTTTGCGATTTAAGAATCGGTTGTGCGTACCGGCGATTGACGAGTTGAGAACCTAGATTTTGAGAGAAGCTCATGCTACCCCTTATTCCATTCATCTGGGGTCTAGCAAGATGTACAAAGACTTGAAACAAAATTACTGGTGGAGTAATATGAAGCTAGAAGTCGCAGAATTTGTTTCGAGATGCTTAACTTGTCAGCAAGTCAAGATAAAACATCAGCGACCGGCGGGTATGCTAAACCTCTCCCTATTCCAGAGTGGAAGTGGGAAGATATTTCAATGGACTTCATCATGAGTTTGCCGATGAGTCATCGTGGCATGAATACAATTTGGGTAATTGTGGATCGTCTAACTAAGTCGGCTCATTTCCTTGATATTAAGGATACGTGGGGTCCCGAGAGACTTGCTCAGTTGTTCATCAAAGAAATAGTGAGACTGCATTGTACTCCTAAAAGTATCGTTTCCGATCATGACGGACGATTTGTGTCTCATTTTTGGAAATCAGTTCATCGTGCTATGGGAACTCAGCTTAATCTCAGTACAACTTTTCATCCTCAGTCCGACAGACAATCAGATAGGACTATTCAGACTTTGGAGGACATGTTGAGGTCATGCGTTCTCGATTGGAAAGATGATTGGGAAGCCCAACTACCGTTGATTGAGTTCACGTACAATAAAAGTTTATATGCTTCGATTAAGATGGCACCCTACGAGGCCTTGTACGGTCGTCGTTGTCGATCTCCTTTGTATTGGGATGACTTATCAGAATCAATCAGCACCGAGCTCGATATGCTTATAGCCGCCCGTGAGAAGGTAGCTTTGATCAGGAGTCATTTGTTGACCGCCCAGAGTCGACAGAAATCATATGCAGATAATCGTCGTCGACCGTTAGAGTTCGAGATGGGTGACCATGTTTTGGTCAAGGTATCCCCGAGTCGAGGTATCTTCCGTTTTGGGAAGAGGGGAAAGTTGAGTTCGAGATTCATTGGACCGTTTGAGATTTTGGATCGAGTAGGCGAGCTAGCTTATCGATTGGCCTTACCTCCGGCGTTGAGTCAAATTCATAATTTTTTTCACATCTCTCAGTTACGGAAGTATGTTGCGGACCCGAGTCACATACTTCAGTTCGACGAAATCGAGATCGCTGATGATCATTCGTATGAGGAGCATCCTATACGAGTCTTAGAACGGCGAATCAAACAGTTGAGGAACAAGACGATTCCTTTGGTCAAAATTCAGTGGTCTAGACACGGAGTCGAAGAGGCTACTTGGGAAACTGAGGATAGTATGCGGGAGAATCATCCCGAGTTGTTTGACCCTTAGTTTCGGGGACGAAACTCTATTAAGGGGGGGTGTATGTAATACCCGGTTGTAATTCAGTCATTATCATTCAGTATTTGTCACTCAGTAATTTTCACTCATTAATGATCATATGTCACTCATATTCAATCATTGTATTCACCGTTCAGAGTAATTGTATCGTGTATCAATCGTCATTCATCATCAATATAGTTGGAGAATCGTGCCGTGTTTATCATCCTTGTTATCTTCATAGTGGGCTCTGTGTGAGGAGTATCGCACGCTACGTACTCTCTTTAGCGTGCGCTAATTGAGTTCGTGTAGCGCACGCCACCTCTCAACACTAGCACACGCTAATGTTGTTCAAGCAGGCAGTCCAGAAGGCATTGGACTGCAGTTGGGTTGTAAGTAGCGCACGCTAGTAGGTCGGAGTAGCGCATGCTATGCAGTCGGTGTAGCGCGCGCTAAGGTCGGATCAGGCAGAGTCCAATGGCTACTAGACTGAATTGGATTAATTCCTAGCGTACGCTACGAGTAGATATTAGCGTACGCTAATCGGTGTCAGTAGCGCATGCTGAATTTGGTGTGTAGCGCGCGCTACCGCGAATGGATCAGAGAACAGGAGGTTCTGGACTTCAGTACTGGGCAGCAGATAAATTGTTAGCGCCCGCTAACATTTTGAGTTAGCGCACGCTAAGTATATGGTTGTAGCGCATGCTACAAAACGTACGTAGCGCACACTACCGTTGCGATCAGAGGGTACTGGTCTACCCAGTACACCCATTAGCGCATGCTACGCACAAGAGCTAGCGCACGCTAAACTGGTTTTGCTATAAATAGGATAGTTCAGTCTTTTCTTCATCGTTCTTCATTTCTTTTCATTCCCTCGTCGGTTCCGTGCGATTTGGAGCTTTTTGAGAAGTATTCTTCGAGGTGCAATCATCTATAAACATCTCCATGCTTATAATTCAGAGTAATCATCATTTCATCATCTCCATCACATCAAATCAAGGTATTAACTTCTTGGATCTAGAATTTCGGATTTTTGGGTTTTTCCTTCCGATTTCTTCGTGTAAGCTTGGATTGTTGTTGGAATATGTTAGATATGGATTATCTACCTTGGATAAATATTTTCCTACAGATTATTAAGTGTATATTTCCGATTTCATGAATTGTTGGGGTTTGATTCAAGAACACCTTGGAGTTGACTTTGATATTTGGGGGTTTTCGATTAGATGTTGTCGTTAACTCGATTTGTGGATTCCTATTGGATTATTGATATCATTGAAGGTGTTTTGTTGGTTTGAAATACTCATTTTGAAGTTGGTTTCGATATATTCGGGATTGGTTATTATCAAAGGATGTATGTTTGCTAAGTGTTCGTTAGAATGCCTCAATGAGTTTGGACATTGTTGTATCGACGTTTGAATTGATTAATCGTGTTTGATACGTATATTGAGCGTTTTTTGGTAATTGTCATTCAAGGTTGTTCGAGCGACCGACATCCCTTTTAGGACGTTGTTCGAGGAAGGACATTCTTCACCGGCGTTGTGTAAGTTAATTCTTACTCGGTTAAAAGGATATTTATTCCTTTCGTTGTTGTTCATTCATAATCATAATTCATTCATAATGTATTAACCGTATTGAGACTTGTAATTGTCAATTAATCACTTCATTCACGAGGAACGACGGTTCTAATCATTTCATTATGCTATCATTCATTTCACTATCATTTCATCTCGGTGAGTCATTCTTGACTTTGTCGGATTGCTATTCATTATTATTCTTCATGGTCATTTCGTGTCCATATGACCTTCTGGGTTCATATGGCGTGGCCGGGTGGGGATGTGTGGAATTTTTAGTCGGGCACGTGATGGTCATGTGTTGGGTTCACCGACACATTAGACTGTGCACACGGTAATGTACTTTCGTGATACTAATTAGGTACAAGGACGGGTGTGTCCGGACACTCGTCTTGTGCACTTGCACATACCATTACGGGCGTACTATGATGCCTTTCTTCAGCGTCATTTCATAATTAAGATATAACATCATTGTGTTTATTCAACTCTTGAGGATTGTTGTTCTGTGTAACTGACCCCGTTGGGGGATGTTTGTTTTCAGGTCATGGCAAGGCTAAGGCAGGGGAAGAGAACATTGACAGCGAGGAGTCCAGTGATACTAGTAGGGGGCCCCAGTCCTTTCAGTCTTCATGTTTTCTTCATTTGTATTCCGCTGCAGACTTCCATTTAAATACTCATTTTAATTGGCGTTGTATATTTTATCTTCATATAAAATATACATGTATTCTGTTTTATCCTGGGTGTGTTGTACTTAAAACTCCTCATCGGAGTAATTATTGATATACTGTGGTTCGGTACTACAATTATATCACTTAATTCATTAAGTTTTATTCGCCTAGTGGGTCCCAGTCGGGGGTCCATGGCACTGTAATATTCACCTAGTTTGGGGTTTTACATCATGGATCGAACCATAGCTAATAAAGTTTGATTCCTCCTCTCGGAAACTCTGTTACATTGAGGTGTTCCAGTAGGAGTAAGTTGTGAAATAACTCCATAACTCCAAAGATGATCATCGAATTCTTGGCTTAAGTATTCACGACCTCGATCTGATTGAAGGGCTTTAATTGCCTTGCCAAACTGGTTCTGTACTTCACTTTGGAATATTTTGAACATTTCAAAAGATTAATGTTTATACTTCATAAGATAAACATATCCATACCGGCTAAAATCATCGGTAAATGTGATGAAGAATGGTATCTGCCTCTGGCATGAGTGCTAATAGGTCAGCATATATCAATATGTACTAGGCTTAATAGATCACTAGCCCTTTCTCCATGACCGGTGAAAGGATTCTTCATCATCTTGCCCAATAAACAAGATTCGCATGTCCCATATGATTCATTGCCAAAAGAGTCTAAAAGTCCATCATTATGGAGTTTAAAACTGCTTTTCTCATTTATGTGACCATGTCAACAGTGCCATAAGTAAGTCATATTAGAATCATTGAGCTTAGATTTATTGGATGCAATGTTATAGACTTCTAAAGTATTGGACTCATCTAGATCAATATTGTAAAGGCTAGTATATAAATTTACAGTGCCATAAAGCAAGTCATCAAAGAAAATACGAATAATCTTATTCTTAATAAGAAAACTGTAACCTTCACAATCTAATGTAGAAATTGAAATAATATTCCTATTCATAGCAGGAATATAGTAGCAATTGTTCAAAACTAACAAAAGCCCATTGGGTAAAACTAGATCATAAGTTCCTATGGCTAGTGCAGCAACTCTTGCTCCACTGCCGACTCTTAGATCCTCTTCCACTTTCTTCAACACTCTACTGTTTCTCAACCCCTGCATATTTGTACAATGTGAGATCCACATCCAGTATCCAATACCCAAGAGTTAGAAGTAGATAAGTTAACTTCTATAACAAATATACCTTTGGTAGTCTCACTACCCTTGGTACGCTTTGGCTCTTCCAAGTAAATCTTGCAATTTCTTTTCCAGTGTCCTGGTTTATCGCAATGATGACAATTTCCATCTCTGGGAGCGTTTGCCTTGAAAATCATCTTAGTAGGGTCTTTAACAACTTTTGGCTTACCTTTGCCCATGCCTTTGTTGTTGAAGGAATTCCCTTTGTTGAACATCAGCATGTGGCTTGGTTTCTTCTTAATATTCTGCTCAGCCATTTTAGGCATCCCATGCAGCTCAGCAATGAACTTCTCCATGTCATTCATATTATAGTTCATAATGAACTGACCGAAACTATAGGGCAGTGAGTTTAGGATCACATCTGTGGAGTGATCCTTACAAAGTGGAAAACCAAGCCTATCAAGATGATCAATATATCCTTTTCATCTTGAGTACATGAGCGCTGACAGATGTCCCCTCAACCATCTTGGAAGCATACAAGGTTTGAAAGGTCTCGTACCTCTTTTTCCTAGCATGCTTCGAGAAAGTTTCCTTGAGGTGAGCATTAAGCTCATAAGCTTCCATTTCTTCCAGATTCTTCTGAAGTTCTGGACAAATGGTAGCCAACATAAGACAACTAACATTAATAGAATCATCACAATATTTCTTCCATTTGTCTTTTGTTGCTTTGCTAGCATTTTCAGCAGGCTCATTGGGAATTTCTTCCTCAAGAACATACAACTTTCTTTCTTGCTTGGGAACTATTCTCAGGCTCTGGATCCAATCGAGATAGTTGCTGCTGTTTTCTTTGACCTTGTCCTTCTCAAGGACGGATCGCAGTGAAATGGTGGACGTGTTGTTTGATGCCATTATATTATCTACAAAATTCAATTTGCAAAGTATTTAGTCACATTATTTTATTTTTTGAAAAATACTCCCACTAAAATTTGATGCCATTATATTATCTACAAAATTCAATATGCAAAGTATTTAGTCACATTATTTTATTTTTTGAAAAATACTCCCACTAAAACAAAGCACCTTCAATTTTACAACATTTATAATTTTAGTGGGCTAAGACCCCATTTTGCACAATTCTAAACTCAGCTTTGGCATGACGCCTAGAATTAAGCTACTTTAGGTGGATAACTCTTTATCGATTACATCATATGTAATTCTTAGATTATATTTATGGGATTTGGCATCTTATGACCAAGCATGATATAATTCCATCTTATTCCTTAAGGTTCAGAACTATTTTGAATTCTTAGTTCATTAAAACATATAGGTATCACCATTACCCATCCTACATTACTAAGATAATTCGAGCAGTCAGCTTTGGCATGACCTGCTCAAGATGATCGAAGTCTTGATAGGTGTTTTAATTGAACGGCATTAAAAAATTTTAATGAGGGGTTTTATCCTATGTAGCATGTCTATATTGGCTAACATACGTCTAAACATACATCGCATCACATACATGCATAAATTTAAACATACATAGCATCACATGACATAATAAATATAGAACCGTGTATAGCATGACCATAATCCTAACGTGATTTTCATGAGACAACATGAAAATCATAAAGGTCAATCTAAAGGGTATAATTGGTCGTCATTGATCTTCCAACTCCTTAGAACGTCATACGTGATCAATTGGCCCATCGAATCCGTCCTTCAACTCCTTCTTGTCTTCATTACATTAATGAAAAATACTACACTAGTAAAATTAAATTACAAGAGCGCAAACGACAAGCAGGCCATAAATATTATAATAATAAATTAAAAGACGACTCACAGGCTGAAAAACTAATTATAATTAAACGACACACAGGCCATAAAACTAACCCAAAATTAAATTGAAACATCCTATCACATTGTTCAATTTATGGTCATGACATAAACCAAACGTATACTAATATTAATCATCACATAACTAATTAAACATTCTATTAAAATCTGTCTTACAAAGAGATATAAAGAATGTAGTGTAAAAAATCGTAAATCCGGAACTGTAGGCGAGGTGGTCGGGCAGTGCTAGTCTAGCATCACCAACCGGGTTCGAAACCCTTTAGGTGCACTTTATTTTATTTAAATTTTAGCAAAACGAATAAATAAAACAGGAGAGCATTAAAGAACAATATGGTAGTGCAGAGGAGTTGGCGCAACATTTGGCTTCGGACCTTTAATTTTAATGATATATATGCGCGGATCCAGGCTCAACCGGATCACACCTGACCCGACCCATCGTGAAGTACTATTCAAGAATAGTTCTGGGCAGGAAATTCCAAAAAACGGTCCAGAAATTTGAACTTTGACTATCCGATTTAGTCCAATCAAATCATAAACATATTTATAAAATCTCTATTTCATAAATATGATTAAGTGTTCCGGGAATTATTATTCCCGTGATGTGTCTTACCTAATACTGATTGTAGATACATAGATGGAAGGTTCCAGATCCTTCTAGAGGTAGTAGGATCCTATTAGATGTCTTACCTTATCTAGGAATCCTATGTATGGAAGGACTCTCATTGTAATGCATATATAAAGGCCCCTCTATCAATGTTATGAATGGATTGATTTCTTTGCCTTTACTTTCTCCTCAAACACGTTATCGACGTAGTATCTCAACCGAGTAGAAAAAAATTCGTCCGAAATTGAAATTAGAAAAAAAAAAAAAAAAAAAATCGGAAACCCTAATTCCCATCTCATGCCGCCGAGAGTAACCAGATTGGTTGGTTACCGCCTTCACCTTCCTCAACAAGAACCACCGCCGACCCACTGAAGCCGCAGTGGACACCATCGCGCCCACCGCACCAGATCCGAACCAGACGTCATCGCCCGCAACCGTCGCACCACCGCATCCGCACCCGATTTCTCGAGACGCAACCCGTCTGCAAATTCAACCTCGACGTAACCTCCTTCGACTGAAATCCGACACGAACCACCGCGATCTGTCTTCTTCCTGCACCCATCGCCGTCGCCGCCTTCGCAACACACCAAACCGCGTCGCGACTCAGTCCTCCAGGTATGCAACCACCGTAGAGCCTCGGCCCACTCGCCCAGTAGCGTGTTTGGCCCGCCCGGTTTGTACAGAACCAATTCTCGCCCGGCCCGAACCCGACTCGCGATCCAGTCCATCCGGTTGTGACCCGACCGATTCTTGGCGACACCTTTCGGCAGATCTGTTTTCATCCAAGCCAATCTGTTGCCTAAGGTCGCGACCCGATCTTGATCGAAGCACCGCCGGATCGTCCAAACGGTTTTATGCATGTGATATTTACTGTTTGAAAACCTAGTGCAATCGAGACAAACCTATCAAAATCGAAAAAAAAGCCGAGAGACGAGAATTTCAACGCATGAATTTTCTGCACAGCGCAGTCGTACGAAAATCACGTTTCCCGTTTCGTTAACCGTCGGATCGGTGTGAAATTTTGGCAGCAACTTTCCAACACAAATATCTGTATATTCAACGGTGGAGATCGGATTCTGAGTAATATTGATTACTGAAGCTGCTGCCGAACAGAAGCAGATTTTTACGAGGAAATTTGGAGATCTGACCTCATCCAATATCGAGCTGCTGCATCGCCGCGCTCGAGTCCTTTTTCGGCCGAATTATCGAGCCCAGTAGCCCTATCCGGGCGTTTCTCAACTCTCCATTTTTTTTCCTACTCAATGATTCATTTGTTCATTAATTTGTACACTTATGAATCTTACATGTTTATGTTTTACGTGTATATAGGAAAATACGTCGCTCATGATGATGTGCACGCTATGGAGAAAAAGCCATATTTATCCCGTTCAAGGATCAAAATAAATATAGAACGGAGTACCCACGGAAATATGTTGCTCATATGGAGAGAATCTCCCGTTCAAGGATCAAAGCATATATGAAACCAAGTACCCGTAAGACTTTATTAAAGTTCTCGTTTTTCAATTCCTCTCTTTTGGGAATTTTTTTTGGGGAATTGGGTATTTGGGTTCTTTATCTCCCACGCTACTTTGCGGTGGATGAGACAATGAGAGGTGGTATCACTCTCGGATGTCGAAGTAAACTGTGTGACGGTCCTGGGGGAGTCACGGATAATTGTTGAAAGTCGATATTTGTGGTTGTTGCATACACCACGTTTTGGGTGCGATTTGATGTCGCCGTTTTGTCGATTTTAAACCAACAATTGAAAAAAAAAAATGAACATTGTCGGTAACGGTAAAGTTATGACTCGTTCATGATTAGTCACGGATTTGTGACATACAAATGGGACAAACATCGATTGCGACGCATATGTCGTGGTTAAAATTGATTTGTGACGGAATTGTCACGTTGAATTGAGCGACCACCACTTGGTCTTGACCCAATCCCATACTTGGAAAACTCCATCTTTCATCTTATTAAAATAAAATATTGCATGTGGGTGTAGACATGTATCGTCTCCTTGCAACATGATATATGAAAGAATGTACGAGTAATTCTCATGAGTTTCAACATGTAAAGGCAATGGCATATTGCGGTAAATACATGAATTCGTTGACCTCGATTATAGTTCGTATGACTATAGGTCCGAATACTTTTCCGAGTATTTGTAAAGGCATGTGCCTTATATATTTGACTATGTTTAGTCGATCTTATTGGATGGTCAAGACAAGTTGGTTAGGGTATATTCATTATGTCTCATGGTTCAAAATGCTTAATTATGATGCACCACGTTGTATCTATATAACATGGCTATTATGACGTATACTTGCAAATTGAGAATTAAAATACTTGGTTGATTGATGCACTTTGGTGGATTTTTCTGCACTTTTGATCATGACTAGGCGCATCCTCCTTGGTATTTGTTTATGCTTTGAAAGTTCAAACGGAATCAGTGGTTTTTAAACAGCCTTAGCTGTACCGACATTCCTACTTTCTCTGCAAGTCTACCAAGTTGGAGTTACCGAAAGAATCATTAGTCAAGATAAGAAATCGAACACCTGCTGCGTTTAAACGCACCTATGGCTGTTATTGCCATGGTTTTTGCATCAACACTTATGCCATTGGATATGGTCTCAACCTTGTTTTCTCACTAAACTTGGGAAAAACTAAACAACCAATTAAAACATGCACTATGATCTGAGTTTAATGATCCGTGTGGTGCACAATATATGGATAGAAAGATACGGAAGTCTAGTTTCCAGAACATCTGACCGTTCGTCCATAGCCTTCCTAACAAGGGAGTTATCGCTGTTTTAGTGAACAAAGGTCAAGCTGCGCGAAATTTTTTTCCAGCGATTGTGCTAACTTTTGTCCCAACCAACTTGGTTCCCATCTTAAATTTGCAAGTGGTCTTATGACACATATTTTTCAACCTCTTTTTGGCCGAATTTGCCATAGATGATGCAGTTTTTGGTATGCGTTATACGCTAAACTATCATCTTTCAAATGTTGAAAAACAGTTTCCTTGGGGAAGCCCAAAATACGCACCCTTATAAGAAGGTCGAGCGTGTGCATGGTAGTGTTACACCATGCTTGTGTCGTAATTTTGCCCCTTAGGCATATAACCTTGCCATGTTATGCACTCAATATGATAGATCATTTTGATCATATCAAGCATAAAATCTCTATGTTGTTAGAGTATTCGCTATGCTCATGATTATGAAATTTTGCAAGCGAAATTGAGTGCGTATTAAGCTATTTTCAAGGAACATGATATTTTTGGATTTCGGTTTATAAATCCATTGTGACTATGATGAGTAGGTCATCACAATCAATGAGCGGTATGATGCTCAAGTTGTTGAATCTCGAATGGCGTTTTCTAGTCACATATGTTCCGTAACAATTGAACCATGTTATGACTCGATGATAAATATGCCAAAGTGTATCACTCATAGCATCTCATTGTGATTTGTGAGAATAAAATCTTATGCATCACTTGTATTGGATATGTGAAAAGAAAAATATTCATGAGTCAATATGGTCCTATTGCATCGGTTTGTGTAACCAGAAGATGTATTGGGACATTGACACATTTAGGCTTTAATAGTCCGGAATTTGGACAATTTGATGATCCATATACCACGGTATTGTCATGGACATCATTTTATTTGAACAAAGAAACTAGTTGGATCAAAGACACCAAAGTACATTGGTGGAGTTGTGAGCAAGGCTCATGACCGATGATGATATTTATGTCATCCGCGTCTTGCTTTCATAAGCATGTGTGACGCCAAAGACCCCCCCTATGATCCTTCTTAGCCATGTTCATTTATTAAATCCTATTCTTTGGCACGATTAGGAGACGACACCCTCCTATGCTAAAGAGAATAATGTAGCGACTCGCATAAGCATGGTGCTGAGTCCTCCCTTTTCACCGAGTCCTTATACATACATGATCATAAGTATTAGCCTGGGTGGCTTATGATGCTATGATGGTGTTCACAAATGGGCGTACTCAAGTAATAACATTTATATGTTATGTTGTTCCTTTGACAATGATTGATAAGTTGATGAAACCTGAGTTATGGTTGTCCAACTTGCGGACCAGTCATTGTAAAGGTCGGTTCACCCACTTTTTAGACCAAGTCTTAAAGTGAAATTTTAACGAGTACTTCCTAACATCCAAGGCTACCTTCTCACAAATTTTGGTGCCATTTGGAGACTTGGAAGGAGGTGAACCACTTAAATGAAGTTTTCACATACCACCAGCCGTCCCAACAACCAGTTCGATATCATTTCGATCGGTTTTTGACCACAAGGTTGATGGTTTTGGAATCCTAAACACCCGTTTATACATGCTCACGAAATTTTGAGGTGTTTGGGGCTGGTGAAGGGAGTGAACTCTTCAAGAAAGCATTAGAGGTTCGATAAAACCAACGGCCTATCATCGGTTCAATCGTTTCTTCATGTTCGATCCCGGTGGTGCATGGTGGCGGTTTTGTTGAATTCTCAAGACCAGTAGCTACGGCTATGTAACATAGGTCAACATGTCATATTCACCTATACCTATCATCATTCAAATGCTTAGTTACGAGTGTAACAGTATGCATTTTGTTAACTGGATATTGTTAACAATGAAAACCTTTATCGTCCGCATGTTCATGTGCCAAAGTGCGTCACCACAACGCATTATGACGGGTTATAAATGATGAATATGACATGCGCTTTCACTCATAGTCCGCTTAAAATGTACCTTGGCAGACGATCTCGTAAGTCACTTTGATGAGCCAGTCTTCCCGTCGTTAGGGGGAGATGCGAACGATCATGTTCGAGTAGAACGACTTGGAATTGTCGTAGTTTGTCCCTACTGTGCCTCACCAAGTTCCCTAAAGTGACGAGATTAAATACATGCTGCAAACATGTCTGCAAGGATTGTGTCCGGTTATGGACGTTCGTCACCTATAAATGGTGATATGGTAACACCACAAATTGTGGTAGATGGTGTTACTAGGCCGTGGATCTCATAGAGTATTGAGATGCCACTTGGTTCGATAAATACTCTCGCTAAGAATGTATGCGAGCTTGGTACATGAAACTTGATCATATGATCAAATGAACTCATCCGTCTCATGTGATTCTGGATTATAGTCATTATTGGGGGACGCCTCAATGAATGCCAATCCATAAAGAGTACTCTATGAATAAAGCCGGTTCATGAGGACGTGGAATGTGAGTTTAATCGAACCATACTTCGTTGAAAATCTACAATGTTGTAGCCTTGGCCTAAAATGGAAACATATGCTATTTCAGTATAAACAAAGTGATAGCCCTTTGTTGAAGTGGTACCGACACTCCAAAGATAAGACATATCCGTATACTTTGTTAAAGCGAGTGAGAGAAATAGTTAAACTCACCTCATGGCGCGAGGTTTCTCATGAACGCACTGGAATCAACTACGATGACACGAAACTTAGTTGTGCTATCGTAATGGATGTTATAGCATCCACTATCTTTTCAGTTAGATAGTTTCCCAAAAACTGACGTGCAGCTTGTGGTTAAATCTTATCTTAGTGGGGAACTAAGTTAAGTGATGAAAGGATCTCGTGGTGGATCAAACTCAAATCAAGTGGCTCCTGACCACGGAGCACGTCGACAAGTGATTGTCGGGAACGCATACTAAGTATATACTTGATTTGGAAGAGATATGAAGCTTTTGCGTGTAAAACTAAGGGTTTATAGTGATGTACTCTTATGAGACTAAGAGATTCCGCTAAATCCAATGTTAAGAATGAAAGGATCTTGGGGACACTTGATGATGTGTATTCATCAATCGGTTTAAGGCAATATAAGGGACGGTTTCCCTAAGAGACGATAAAGTAATGCCTATATGATTCCCAATGATTTGTCGAAGTCATCATAAGACTTGGCTCACTTAAGTGATGATGCAGTCTTGAAAAGTACGGTATTATGTACTCATGTTTGACTCGATGTACTCATTCGTAATAATCCGGTAAAGCCACCGTGATGATGGCTCAGGATGCGCTCACGCAATGTCTGTGATTGACAAGAAGCTTGAAGCTCGCTCTATCTCGATAAAAAGGACACTTGAAAACCGATACCCGAATCGCCTGTAATGTGTTGGTCTATCTTCCATATGACCCAAAGGGCAGCTCATTTGATGGAAAATGGTGAAATTGGTGCCATTGGAAAGGTTTGTGTCTACTTTCCAAGGAAACCAACCATTTGATCACATCCATCATGTTGAGTGACATATGACCATTGTTGCAAAGTAGGACATGATATGTCCGGTAATTTCTTGAGTCAACTTCGATAGAGTTTTGTGACCTACTCAGGTCGATCTAGGTTACGATCGTATGTGAATGAAAAGCTATGGGTGTCTAGTTTTCATAAGTTCTTACAGTTTCGTTGATACCTATTGAATCGAAGAAGTTATGACTGATTTGGTGCATGGAGGTCAAGACTTTAGAAAACTTGATTTTCGGATAAGTCTTTAGTGACTCTGCACTTTGGATGTGTCGCGCTCTTTTTGTCCACCAAGGTTTGTTTTTCCCACTGGGTTTTCACTTGGTAAGGTTTTTAACGAGGCGACCTATGAGAACATCCATACAATGATGCGTTGTACTTCTGTTCAACTTAGACCAAGAGGTATTTTTCCCACTGGGTTTTTCCTTGGTATAGTTGTGGGGGCAACTTGGCATCCGACTCCTATGATTTGAGGTACTCATCAGGGGGAGTCGTTATGTATACATCAGGGGGAGTATACATGACATGTTATCTAGGTGCGTTGCAGTCTTTTCCTCATCAAGCCTTTGTTTTTCCCATGGGGTTTTGTTTTGGCTTGGAATAGGTTTTTACGAAGGCAACATCTTCTGCACCATTGTTGTATTAGTGCTCGACACAGGGGGAGTGTTCCGGGAATTATTATTCCCGTGATGTGTCTTACCTAATACTGATTGTAGATACATAGATGGAAGGTTCCAGATCCTTCTAGAGGTAGTAGGATCCTATTAGATGTCTTACCTTATCTAGGAATCCTATGTATGGAAGGACTCTCATTGTAATGCCTATATAAAGGCCCCTCTATCAATGTTATGAATGGATTGATTTGCTGTCTTTTACTTTCTCCTCAAACATTAAGAACATAATTTATATATTCATAAAGATTTAAATCACTGCAAGTTGGCTCTGATACCACTGTTCGGTTTTACGTGTATCTAATACAATAAATATGAGCACGATGCAGCGGAATAAATTAACAAAAACCCAGACAAGGATCTACATGCAGTAATTTTATTGATTTATTAAGAGTTCGTCGAATTACCTTAATTCGAAGAACATGTCTGAATCCGGACCAGAAGCTGATTAAATCCTCTTCCTCTTTCGGTGATCCACACACGAACAACTGGTACAAGCCGGAGTGCTAGATCCTTATGAATAATGTTGATAAGCAGTACAACAATTAATTCCTTGCTAGAAGGATTTGTACTGTTGATCAAAATCAACTAAGGAAAGAAGACGGAGATGGCCGAAACGGGATTCCCAGACTGAAATACATTTCGGCCGATTGGAGAGGGGGAGGGGGCCGATTTTGTTGCACAACTAGGGTTATCTGATTTTCACCTTGTGACAACTTCTTGTCCAAGACCCTATATTTATACTAAGTAAACCCTAGAGTCAAACTCTAGTATTTGCTTAGTTGCCATCAACTTTTTAAATAATACAATACATATAATATCTCATACTATATATTACTTATTATTTAATTCTCTTATAAATATAATATCTAGTATTATATTTATCTTTCTCAGTTGATATAATTAAGTAATATAATATATAATATTCTATATTATATATTACACATTATTTAATAAATATAATATCTAATATTATATCTATTAGTTATTCTTATTTGTCTTTAGTTGTCGTATGTGTGACCCAAAAGACTTATATTATGTTGGCAATTATTTAATACCTTATTAAATAATAAATCATAAGTGGTGTCTAGCAAGACATTATGACTACCAAAAATAATATAAGTGTATAGTCCATTAAACCTTTTAACGTGTCAAATCCCTTTGTCGCGTGATATCATATTTAAACTAAGTCATGGAAATTGTCATACCTATTATGTTGAAATGCTTTCTCGATCTTAAGTAGACTGATTGAATTAAATGATTCTTCATTTGAGCATGGCCATGTATTTCCTTCAGCCCTACTTATCGAGAGCCCCAGCAGATATCTCTCTCACTAAAGAGAGGGACAAATCCCATCTTGATTTTTCATTGCCCTCTACACGACTCCCACTAACCCCAATCGCTAACCTTTATGACCATCATATTTCAGATAACGTTGGATTACGTCAAAGCATAACAGTTATCATGTTGGACTCTATGATAATATCAGGTTCAAGGATTTATTAACATACTGTTATATTTGAGATTCACTTATGATATTTCCATGCAGTGATCTCAATGCGGGTCTCTCCAGTATTGGTTCTCCAACCAATACCCATAAGTTTGATCCGTACCATACGCATAATCATCCGATGATTATCAATCAAACTTATACTAGTATATTAATCACTTGAGTCTCTACTCAACGCGATTGGACCAGGGATATTTGAATAATCTTATTATTCGTGAATAACTATTATTCGATTATTATAATATTAAAACCTGCACACATTATTAATAATCAACGAGAAATAAATAACTTTATTTAAATGTGACAATTACAAATCTAGGCACATCGAATGTCCTAGGGAACTATTCCCAGCACCTCAATGCTGTGAATATAAGACTGACGATGCTTTTGCTTCGCAAAATCCTGAAAAATCGGGTATTGCGCTCGCCCTCACAGACCCACTGAACTGCCGCTTTCTGTTCACAGAAATCTTCCTCCAACTGTAGATGAAGTTGGTACTCAGAATGACAACGGTACATTACATTTCTATTCTCCGGAGTAGGATCCGAATTATAAAACCGCTCTGCATCATCATCGGCCCTCAAGGCTTCATCTAAATTCTGATGAAGATTGCCGAAAATAGCCCAGTTTCACTGTTTCAGCCTACGCTTAACCCTAAGGAGCTTTGCTTGCAGGATACACATGCCAAAAAAACAAGAGAAAACAAGAGTGGAAACAAAGAGCATGAAATATCCTCTGAGGGGTTGCTGCTTCTGGTACGATCCACGATTAATCACATATATGTTTGAAATGTGAAATGATATGATATTTAGTTATTTCGGAATACTAGTCTTGAGTTTGATGAAATTGATGTTATACTTACTTTATTGTTCGAGAAATATTATTTCATAATCATACTTGCACTAGATATTCCACAGCTAACTTCATTCGGGAGAAATACTTTTCATGTATTTCAGGTTCCAGCAGAATAGATGAGTGACCACAGGGTCAGCATGAAGATGGCAAGCAGCAGTGTTACTAGATACTATCGGTCTCATATTGTTCTTTTCCTTGTGTATTGTCAGTCGAGGTGGTTGTAAAAGTATTTGAAATTTTTTGTTCCGTATCTTGTTACGTTAAGTCCCTTGCAAGGGCGTTGTCGTTTTTGCGTTGAATTTATTTCGATGTCATTGGTATTTTGATGTTATAAGTTATGTTGTTCGACCTTTCCGATTGATGTTTGAGGTTTCATGTGATGTCTTGAGCCTGGTTAGATCTTGCGGAAGGATTCATGGCATTAATGCCCCGAATGAATTGGGGTGTTACGGGATGTTTATCGTGTTGGGTAGGATTATTTGGGTTGGGGTTATTAGTAGGGTGGGCTGGAGGATTAGGGTCTGGCCCATTGATATTATTATCACTAGAGCACACAGGTAGAAGATTAAGATTATTTGAGCTGGGCTTATTGGTAGGATGGGTAGTTGAGAAGCCGACCCATTAGCATTATCAACAGGCTTGGGGTTAAATATTAACTTGGTCCAACTAACATATGACCCAGGATGTCTAGAATTAATAGTCCCGACTGAAGTGTTAATTTGGCCCAGCTTATCTGCAGAGCCCGATTCGGGTAGGGGTCCTAATATTGAAGGGTTGCCCGACTGAAGACCCTCTTTCTCTTTACATAAATTCTGAGCAATAAACTCCTCGATCGGCGGCAGAGTAGAGGAGGACGGAGCATCATCATCGGAGGCATGATTGACCATCGGAATATCATTTCTTAAGACTTCAGATATAGAAATACCATTGCTAACCGGAGATGGAACTGGACTTTTCATGGGCGGAGGCGGAACACTGATATGAACGTTCAGAAATCAATGAAGAAATGAAAATGTTCAATCAATCTCATATCAATCAGCTACAAACACTATTAGGAATCCATAGCCATAAGAAACAGGATCCGAAAGAGGTTTATTATGAAGCTTGTTACAACGGGGGAGAAAATAAGAATCTAGAGAGGAAATTCAGTTACAACTCGGAGGATAAAAATGACAAATGAAGGTAAAATGAGTATTTAAGGACCGTTGAGAGCTCCCCTTAAAAATAATCAACTCTCGTCCTTTGGCTTTCAGAATTTGCACATTTAACCCGGATATTTTCTGCCTTGTAACAACCCCTACTCCTTCAAATCATTCTTGTCCTCAAGAATGTTCTTCAAAGGTAGGGTACCTTTAAAGCAAATCTGAATAAGATTCCCAAGTAGCATCCTCATTAGTGTGGTTACTCCATTTCACAAGCACATACACCACGGGTTTGTTGTTAATTTTGGCAAGTTTCCTGTCCAAAATAGCAATTGGTTCAGCTGTTAGTAATCCATTAGGTCCACAATGAGGTAGCATGCCCATTTTGTTAGCACTTCCCTTGCACATCTTTAATTGTGATACATGAAAAACAGGATGCACTTGGCTGTCTTGAGGTAAATCCAGCTTATATGCAACTGCCCCAATCTTTTCAACAATTAAGAAAGGCCCATAATACTTTGATGACAACTTATGCTGTTGCTCCTTCCTTAGGGTCACTTGCCTATGAGGTTGCAACTTTAGGTAGACCCACATACCCACATCAAAAGTTCTGTCACTCCTGTGCTTGTTTGCTTGATTGACCATTCTGTCTTGAGCTCTTTTCAAGTGAAACTTGCACATCTTGACAGCATCTTCCCTGGCCATCATTGATCTGTCAACATCTTCTACCATACTCTCTCCTGCCACATAAGGAATGTGCAATGGGGGTGTTTGGCCATACACTACTTCATAGGGTGTGGTGTTTATTGCTGAGTGGTAATTGGTGTTATACCAGAACTCAGCCATGGGAAGTCAAGTGATCCACTCTTTTGGTCTTTCTCCACACATACACCTCAAATAACATTCCAAACACTTATTGACTATTTCTGTCTGACCATCTGTTTGAGGATGGTAGGCAGTAGATAGTTTCAACTGAACCCCCAATGTTTTGAACATGGATTGCCAAAAGTGACTCAAAAACACCTTATCTCTGTCACTTATGATAGATTCAGGCCACCCATGAAGCTTATATACATTGTCCAAGAACACTTGAGCCATTGTACTTGCTGTGAAAGGGTGCTTCATAGCCATGAAGTGTGCATACTTGCTCAGCCTGTCCACCACCACAAAGATGACTGTATAACCATGTGAATTAGGCAGCTTTTCCACAAAATCCATGGATATGGAGCTCCATACTTTCTCTGGAATGGGCAACGGTTGTAACAACCCTGGATAGGCTGCCAAATCAGGCTTTTGTCTCTGGCATATGTCACATTCTCTTACAAATTGCTTCACCATTTTATGCATCCCTTTCCAATAGAACAAATTTCCAAGCCTGTGTACAGTCACTGTTGTTTCTGAATGGCCACCTATTGCATCTGAGTGATAGTACCCAATGATAGTACTCCTCAGTTGTGAATTGTCACCCACCACAATCTTCCCTTTCCTTCTCAACAATCCATTCTCCCAGCTATACTTGTCCTTCTTGTAAGTCTTATTTTGTAGCTGTTGGATGATCTTTTGTAAAACAACATCATTGACACAACTGTCTTTAACTTGTTGTAGTAGATCAGATGCTATGGGAGCCAAAACCATATTGTTCAACTCAGTACCACTTGATACTCTAGACAATGCATCTGCTACTATATTTTCATTCCCCTTTTTATAAGAAATCTCATAATCATAACCAAGCAGTTTGGGCAACCATTTGGCTTGAAAAGGAGTGGTGACCCTTTGATCCAATAGGTACTTCAAGCTGAAGTGATATGTTTTGATTTTAAAGTGTCTATCCAACAAGTATCCCCTCCATTTTTCCAAGGCCATCAGTACGGCAAAGAATTCCTTTTCATAGGTTGAGAGTGCTTGATGCTTGGTAGACAATGTCTTGCTCAAATAAGCAATTGGATGTCCCTCTTGTTGTAACACTGCTCCAATTCCCATGCCTGAAGCATCTGTTTCAACTGTAAATACTTTGTTAAAGTTGGGCAAAGCCAAAACTGGGGCTTGTATCATTGCTTGTTTCAAAGTCTCAAAAGCCTTTTGTGCAGACTCATTCCACTGGAATGCATTCTTCTTCATCAAGGCAGTAAGTGGCTGACTTATAATAGCATAATTCTTTACAAACTTCTTGTAGTAGCCTGTTAACCCCATGAAACCTCTGAGCTGTTTAATGGTGCTTGGAACAGGCCACTGCTTCATTGCTTGTATCTTAGAAGGATCAGTTGCAACTCCCTCTCTAGATATAACATGGCCAAGATACTCAACACTGGTGGCAGCAAAGGTACACTTGCTTCTTTTAGCAAACAATGAGTTAGCTTTCATCACAGTCAACACTTGTTTGAGATGTTCCACATGTGCATCCAAAGTACTGCTGTATATCAGTATGTCATCAAAAAACACCAAAGTGAACTTCCTCAAAAACTCCTTGAACACTGTATTCATCAAAGATTGAAAAGTTGAGGGTGCATTGGTGAGACCAAAAGGCATCACAAGAAACTCATAGTGACCCTCATGTGTTCTGAAAGCGGTTTTGTGTACATCTTCCTCCTTCATTCTAATTTGATGATACCCAGACCTGAGATCCAACATGGAAAAGTACTGAGAACCATGCAACTCATCAATCAACTCTTCCACAACATGAATAGGGAACTTGTCTTTGAATGTGAACTTGTTCAACTGCCTGTAGTCCACACATATTCTCCATGTACCATCTTTCTTTTTCACCATGACTATAGGAGAAGAGAAAGAACTTTGACTGTTTCTTATAACTCCTGATTCAAGCAATTCTTGTACCATTCTTTCAATTGCATCCTTTTGGTTTGGAGAGTGTTTATAAGGTCTTATGTTGATAGGAGGAGTGTTTGGGACAAGTGGTATGTGATGGTCATGTCCCCTTTTTGGAGGTAATTCCTTTGGCTCCTCAAAGACTGCCTCAAACTCATCCAACACAGCTTTGATTGGTGCAGGACAACTGTCATCTTCCACTGTTACTTGTAACAATGTGGTGGGATAAACACATACTGACATCATTGACAACTCAGCTGATTTTGCCTATTTATCACCCCTTTTTTTCTTACCACTCATCCATCTAAGTGTAGCTTGATGTGTACCCCTCAAAACTACTCTTCTTTGGTCATAAGTGTACTCCATAGTCAGGTGTTTGAAGTCACATTTAATAACACCTAGAGTAGATAACCACTGGATGCCCAAAACCATGTCACAACCTCCCAATGGTAGTATCAACACATCAGTAGTATAAGTGAGTCCTTGGAGCTTCCATGTGAAATTCTTACACTCATACAAACAATTCATCACAGTCCCATTAGCTACAGACACTTCCATAGGACAAATTTTCCTGAGTTTACAACCAATTTGCTTGGCAGTGTGCAAATCCAGGAAATTGTGGGTACTTCCAGAATCAACCAACACATGGAGTATAGTCCTTCCCACAAATCCTCTCACTCTCATGGTTCTATAGGAGTTTACACCAGATAAAGCATTGAGAGATATCAATGGAGGTTCATTCATGAAGTTAGGACTCATATTGACTACTCCTTCCTCAGTAAATATCAAATCACTCTCCTCCTCTCCCAACACTACAACACTTCCAATTACTTCCAATGAAAACACTTGACCACTGCACTTGTGTCCAGGTGTGTATTTTTCATCACAATAAAAACACAAGTGTTTTGCCCTTTTTTCTTCCAACTCCTTTTGAGTGAGTTTCTTATAGAATCTATTGGGATTAGCATTGTTTGGATTGGTAGTCACAGGAGTAGTATATCTAGCATTTGCCCCCTGACTCCTATTTGCCCCACTACTGACCACACTACTCCTAGGAGTTGGCAAAATTGGTGAATATCTGCTCTTGGTAGCAATTAGGTTAGCCTCTTGCATTTTAGCATAGCAATATACTTCTTACAAAGTTGCAGGTTTAAACATCCTAACTGCCACTCCTACTTCATCTTTCAATCCACCAATAAACAAACTAATAGCATGATTTTCACTCAATTCAACTTTATTAAGTAAAACTTCAAAGGAGTCCTGATATACCTGAACTGAAGTTGTATGTTTGAGATTTTTAAGTTCTACCATCGGATCCTCAAAAATGGGAGCAAATCTCTTAAGTATATTCTCCTCATATCCACTCCAATTAATCACAGTACCATGCATTTTCATAAATTGCTGATGCCAATTCAAAGCCTTGTCAAAAACATGCATCGACACAAGTTTGAACTTCTGAGCATCACTAACAATATGATCCATCTCAAAAAACTGATTCACTCTATACAACCAGCCTTGAACATCTTCTCCATAGAACCTTGGAAAGTCAACTTTAGTCAACCGGCCATAGTGACCTCCACTAGCAGCATCCCTGGGATTATCTCCATGACTATTTCGACCTCCACTGGTACTATCACCTCCTCTATTCTTCAAATAAGCTATCTCAGTAGACATAACAGTCATATCCTTAGTAAGTTTTTCCGGCATGTTGTGATCTCGAACAGGTGATGTAGACTGTGCTGCTGCTGTTGTAATCTTCTTGGGCATCCGATATGTTGGGTTTTGTGGGCTAAAATGATTAATTTATTATGATGGCTCAATACAATATTACCCTACAGCCCATCATTTTAAATGGCCCATCCCGGATCCAGGAAGCTACCCATTTGTTAATTGACCGGATTAATCCTGGCCATTCATTTGGCTCTCTTAAATCTCGGTCGTTGGTTTATATCTGACTTTATATATATATAAACCAACCCCCATCCCAGAAACCCTAACCCTCAGTTTTCTTTTCCTTGCGCCTCCATCACCTTCTGCCCGATTTTCTCTCTCTCTCTCTCCCCAGGCTGTTCCTGGTCTTCCGCCAAGGACCTCCGATTTGTTGTTCCTTCTTTCTCTCTTCGGCCGTTGCTCCTATGTTTCTATATATATCCTTTCCTTGAGAGATGAAAACACACAACAAAATCGAGAGCCAGTAATTTGTTTATTTATCTTCGATTCTTTTCTCTGTGAAATAAATCGAGAGCTTTGTGACGGTAATTTGTAAGATAAATCTAGGATCGGTGTTTCTGGGTGGTTTTTGGTTGAATCTTGTTGTGTGCTGCGGTTCTTCTTGGAGGTTTGCTTCCGGTCCGGTTGTGGGTCCTTTATTGGTGTTGGCCGCGGGTTCTTTTGAGTCCTGGACGTGGGTTACTGAGACAGAGGACTGAGCCGGGTTGGATTTTCCAATCAGTGTCATCTCCCGACCCGCTGGTTTGCATTTTCTATTCCTTTACTATTTTTCAGTCATTTTTATTCTTGCATTTTAATTGGAAGTTGTGTAATCCCTAATCCTTTTCCCGTAAGTGAATTTGTAATAGTTATATTTGTTATAATTATTGTAATAATTTGTCACCCGATTCGGACCAATTCTCAACATTGGTACCGGAGCTTGGTTCGGATCTGTCTGAATCGGGTCAACCCGGGTCGCTCAAGTATATCGGCTTTACCCTCTTCTTTACTGTTTTTTCTGTTCGCTGTTCTTTGTGATATTTTTTGGCTCGCTGTTCTTCGTGATATTTTTCAGCTTGCTGTTCTTCGTGATATTTTTCGGCTAGCTGTCTCGTTACTATACTTCGTGATACTGTCCTGGTGTTGTTGCTTCTGCTGCGTATGTTGTTTGACGCATTGTTGGTGATATTCTGTGTGTTTATTACTGCGATATTACTTCGTGTTTATTTTGAATCTGGAAATTTTCATAAACGGGCATTAAAACCCTCCTGCCTGGACCACTTAAGCGTCCTCAGATCTTGTAGGGGCCTGGTATTGAATTTTTCGGATTCTTTAAATTTTATTTATCTGTGTGATTTTGTTAGTTACTTTGTGTTTCTGCGTTTTGATAAAACCAACAGTCTCCTTATCTGTGTTTTTCATAAATTTTCAAAAACTTTGTTCATTTTGAAAATTAAAATGGGAACTATCTCTGCCTTCTCTGTGGCCCCATTTGATGGAAAAGGTGATTTTGCCATTTGGCAACAAAAAATGAAAAGCATACTCATTCAACAAAAATATTTCAAAGCTATCGATAACTCTTTCGCTTCTAATGTGACTGCGGATAAAAAGGCTGAACTTGATGAATTTGCTTACTCTGCGATTATCTTGAACCTTTCTGACTCTGTGATAAGAAAATTAGGTAAATATGGTTCGGCTAAAGAATTATGGGAAAAATTAGAAGAAATGTATACTGAAACTTCACTGCCCAACAAACTGTTTCTTCTTCAAAAAATTTTCCGCTACAAGCTTGATCTAAACAAAGACATCGATGCTAATTTAGACGTGTTTACAAAACTGGTTCAAGATATAAAGTTAACTGGAGATAAAAACATCGATGATTACACTCCGATTGTGCTTTTGAATGCTATTCCTGTTTCTTACAGTGATGTGAAATCTGCCATTAAATATGGTAGAGATCAAGTGACTTTGGATATTGTTGTTAACGGTTTGAAAAGCAAAGAATTAGATTTGAAAAACAATAAAGGTGCCGCTCTTAGAAATCTTGGCGAAGTTAATTTTGTCAAAGGAAGACCTCAAAACCGTTTTCAAAATAGCAAGTCTTCCAACAGTCAAAATAACCAAGCCACCAAGAAAAAGGGCAAAGGAAAAAATCGGTTAAACCTAGACCAACTAATCGTAAATGTTACAATTGCGGTGAATATGGTCACTACATTCAAGACTGCACTAAACCTAAGAAGAACCAGCAATCTGAATAGGCGAACTTAGCTGTCAGTGAAAATCTAGGTGATGCGTTTATGATTTCTTAGGCCATGCATGCTTCTGTGAACTCTGTGTTAGCTGACCTTGGTGAAAATGATTGGCTGGTTGATTCTGCGTGCACATTTCACATGACACCATACAAACAACTTTTTTCTAGTTATCGCGATTTGAAAAATCGATATGTGTGTATGGCTGATCATGTAAAACGAGATGTTGCTGTAATAGGAACGATGTGCCTTAAATTTGAATCTGGAAATTCGATAACTTTGGAAAATGTTAGGCATGTTCCTCATTTAGCTCATAATTTAATGTCTTGTGCTTGTCTTGAAGATGATGGTTTTGAAGGTACTTGGGGTAAGGGTGCAATGAAAGTTACGAGAGGTCCCAAAACATTTTTTGTTGCCATTCGTAAACTGAACTTATATATTTGCTCCATTGTTAGTAACATTTCCGTAAATGAAGTCCAAGGGGATAAAACTGAAATCTGGCATAAACGGTTAGGTCACATCAGTGGTAAAGGTCTTGAAATACTGCACAAAAATGGTTGTTTTGGGAATGATAAAATATCTAACATGCCATTCTGTGATCTGTGTGTATGTTAAACAACATCGTGCGAATTTTCCTCATACACCTTCCCCAAACCCCCTAGAAGTTCAAATGTGTTTGAATATTTACATGCTGATGTGTGGGGGCCTGCCAGTGTTCCGACACATGGTGGGAACCGATATTTTCTGTCTGTGATTGATGATTATTCCAGGAAAGTCTTTGTGTTTCTTCTTAAGAATAAATCTAATGTGTTTGACACGTTCAAAACGTGGAAAATTTTAATTGAAAATCAAACCGGTAAGAAAATTAAAATTTTGAGAACTGATAACGGTTTGGAACTTTGCAACAATTTGTTTGAAACTTTGTGTGCGGAAAGTGGTATGCAAAGGCATAGGACAGCACCCTACACCCCCCAACAAAACGGAATCGTTGAGCGCATGAACCGAACCCTCCTTGATAGGGTAAGGTCTATGCTCGTCAGCTCCGGATTGTCAAAACGTTTCTGGGGTGAGGCTTTATCTACGGCTGCCTATATTATAAACAGATCTCCATATGTCCCTTTGAATGGAAACTATCCAGAATATGTGTGGACTGGTAGTAATATTGATTTCTCAAATCTTCGTGTATTTGGGTGTGCTGCATATGTTCATCATAAACATGATAAACTAGAACCTAGATCGATAAGATGTGTGTTCTTAGGCTACCAGGAGGGAGTTAAAGGATTTAGGTTATGGCTTAAGGGCAACCAGGGTTTAAGGTGCTAATTAGTAGGGATGTTATATTTAATGAAAATGAATTTCCTTGTCTTGAACATCCTGCACCTGCACCCGTGCACATACCTAATCCAGAATCTGTTTCTAACTACCCTACTTTGAGCGAGGTGGAGCCTGAAAATGATGAAATTTTGCATGCTGAAAATGAAAATCCCTCTGAAATACCGTCTGAAAATTTAAGTGATGAAATAATTGAGAATGTCGATGAAAGTGCTGATCTGTCTGACTATCAATTAACAAGAGATAGGCCTAGAAGAGAGAATGTTAGGAGGCCTCATCACTTTGATGATTTTCATATGATGTCTCATGCTTGCAATGTGTTTGAATCATTGGATAATAATGAGCTTAAAAGCTACAAAGATGCTTTAAAATCTGAAAATGCTTCTGATTGGTTAAATGCTATGAATGATGAAATGAACTCCCTGCATGTTAACCAAACTTGGACTCTTGTACCAAAACCTGATCGATGTTCTCTTGTGCACTGTAAGTGGTTATTCAAGGTCAAGAATGAAGTAGAAAATATGAGATTTAAAGCTAGGTTGGTTGCTAAAGGTTTCACTCAAAAGGTAGGAATTGATTATACTGAACTATTTGCTCCTGTTGTGAAATTCACCACTGTGCGTGTCATGCTTGCTTTAGTTGCTCACTTTAATTGGGAATTAAAACAAATGGATGTTAAAACAGCTTTTCTACATGGTGAATTGAATGAGAAAATTTATATGAGGCAGCCAGAAGGTTTTGTTGACTCTAATAAACCTGAACATGTTTGCCTTCTTAATAAGTCTCTTTATGGCTTGAAACAGTCTCCAAGGCAATGGAACAAGAAATTTGACTCTTATATGCTTTCTTTAAAATTCAAACGTAGTTCGTATGACCCTTGCCTTTATTTTAAAGAAAACTCCACTGTTCCTATCTTCTTGCTTATCTTTGTGGATGACATATTACTTGTGAGCCCGTGCATGAAGTTGATTGATCATGTTAGATCGTGTCTTAGTGAACAATTCGACACATGCCCAGAAAATCTTAGGCATGAACATTATTAGAGATAGGAAAAATTGTTCCTTATTTCTAAACCAGTCATCCTACATTGAGAAAATACTTAAAAAAAATTCTATGACTGCTGCAAAACCTGTTTCTGTGCCTCTTGCTGCTCATTTTCTGTTAAGCAAAGATCAATTTCCTAAAACTAGTGAATAAGAAAAATCAATGGAAAAGGTTCCCTACTCTAATGCTATAGGATCAGTCATGTATCTCATGGTTAGCACTAGGCCCGACATAGCCTATTCTGTTAGTTGCTTGAGTAGATACATGTCTAATCCTGGTATCCCACATTGGGAAGCCTTGAAATGGCTTCTTCGTTATTTGAAATCCTCTGTGGATGTTGGTATTAAGTTTTCTAAATCTGCTGATGGTGTTAAACTTGTTGCATATGTTGATTCTAACTTTGCAAATGATCGTGACAATCGAAAATCTACCACCTTTTATGTGTTTACCCTTTGTGGCTCTTGCATTAGCTGGAAATCTCAGTTACAGAATGTTGTTGCCTTATCTACGACTGAATCTGAATATGTTGCTACAACTGAGGCGTTTAAAGAAGCCATATGGCTAAAGGGTTTTTTTATCTGAAATCGGTTTCCTGGAAGAAAAAGTCGTGGTATTTTCTGATAGTCAATCTGGAATTCAGTTATGCAAAAATCCTGTCTTTCACGACCGCACTAAACATATTGATGTTAAATTTCATTTTATTCGTGATATTGTTGAAAAAGGTGAACTTGAGCTTGAAAAAATTGCTTCACAATTTAACCCTGCAGATATGGGCACCAAATGCCTACCATTGGAGAAGTTCGTGTCCTGCACCGACTTACTGAACTTGGGAACTCAAGACTAACTCTTAGTCTTTGCCTTCTTTGTGATGTCCTTGCATTCTTAGTGATTTCCTCGCTATCTTTGTGATGGCCTTGCTTTCTTAGTGATTGCTGTTACTTTTATTTGTGATTACCTGTACTTACTTTGTGTTTTTTGAGTGCAGGTGGTGTCCTACGACGATGATGACCTCTGTCTCTATTGTGTGTCCCGATGACTCATTTGGCCCAGGTGGAGAAATGTTGGGTTGTGTGGGCCAAAATGATTAATTTATTATAATGGCCCAATACAATATTTCCCTGCAGCCCACCATTTTAAATGGCCCAGCCCGGATCCAGGAAGCTACCATTTGTTAATTGACCGGATTAATCCTGGCCATTCATTTGGCTCTCTTAAATCTCGATCGTTGGTTTATATCTGACTTTGTATATATATAAACCAACCCCCATCCCAGAAACCCTAACCCTCAGTTTTCTTTTCCTTGCGCCTCCATCACCTTCTGCCCGATTTTCTTTCTCTCTCTCCCCAGGCTGTTCTTGGTCTTCCGCCATGGACCTCCGATTTGTTGTTCCTTCTTTCTCTCTTCGGACGTTGCTCCTATGTTTCTATATATATCCTTTCCCTGAGAGATGAAAACGCACAACAAAATCGAGAGCCAGTAATTTGTTTACTTACCTTCGATTCTTTTCTCTGTGAAATAAATCGAGAGCTTTGTGACGGTGATTTGTGAGATAAATCTGGGATCGGTGTTTCTGGTTGGTTTTTGGTTGAATCCTGGTGTGTGTTGCGGTTCTTCTTGGAGGTTTGCTTCCAGTTCGGTTCTGGGTCCTTTATTGGTGTTGGCTGCGGGTTCTTTTGAGTCCTGGATGTGGGTTACTGAGACAGAGGACTGAGCCGGGTTGGATTTTCCAATTAGTGTCATCTTCCGACCCGTTGGTTTGCATTTTCTATTCCTTTACTATTTTTTAGTCATTTTTATTCTTGCATGTTAATTAGAAGTTGTGTAATCCCTAATCCTTTTCCCGTAACTGAATTTGTAATAGTTATATTTGTTATAATTATTGTAATAATTTGTCACCCGATTCAGACCAATTATCAACACGATACGCCCATTTTTGTTGCGTCATGAACGTAGGAAAACCATAATCACCGGGAGGAGAAGGTGTGACGGCGGGCATGTATGAGGGGTACTGTTGTGCGCGGCTTGCGTTGGTGGAGGTGGATATGCTTGCAGGTGGCTGTTCGAACGTCGGATATGAGTGGTAAGGTCGGGCGATGTGAAGGCGACTTTTCGCACGTAGTGTGTGAAAATGACGAAGGTCGCGGAAGAGGATGTTGGTAAATCGGTCGTAGAAACTTGCTAGGCGGAAAAATAAATTACAACTGGAATACAACTCGAAATCCAGAAATTACAGAACTCGAGACAGAATTGAAAATACAATGAAAAGGAAATGGAATCTGAACTGACAAGAACCAAACTAGAAATACAAGGAAATAATCGAAACAACAAAACTAGAAACGAAACCAGATTGTTGAAGAAGTCGCCCGAAGATGCCTTTTGCCTGCAAAACGAGAAATGCCCCGGTAGTGTTCACGGATTGGCGGCTCATCCCCAAAGGTCAACGACTTTACGTCTCTACAGTAGCAATACCGCAAACTGGAGAGCTCCGACAAACTTAAAATGAGGCGAGGACAGAGCTCTGACTTATGAAATGTATGCAGAAAACTGTGAATATGCTGAGTTCGAAAATTGCATGTATTGGTGTAGAGGGATGCATGCCTATTTATAGGCCATCTCACCTGCAGGGGATTTAAACACAGCACTAATGGCTGTCATAATGCAGGCATTCATGCCTGCATTGAACACTGGAGTCACACAATTCAAATGTAGTGGTTACTGCCCGTTTTGAATTTGAACAGGCAGCCTTAACTCCTCCTCATAACACCTGGGAGGTTACTGCCCGTTTTTGGCTGAATTTGAATGCACCTGGATTGTAATCAGCTCCTTAACCGCTTGAGGGATGTACCTGGATATCCTTATGAGCACATACGAGCCCAACTACATTGTTGAGATAGTCCAAAAAATTCTTTAGCCAAGCCAAGGCCTAGCCCAAGACCAAGCCCACAACCAGGCCCAAAGAACAGCCTAAAGACCAATTGCCAATATCCAAGTCCAAGTCCAAGATCAAGGCCAAGGCCAAGGTCCACAGCATGCGGCACGCGGCTCGCGGCACGCAGCCGCAGCCGCGGCCGAGGCCTAGGCGAGGCGGGCAGCGGCGGCGCGCGCATGTGCGTGGGCTTTAAGCCCACACACATGTGCTATTAATTATTATATGAATAAAAGTAACTCCTTATATACTTGAATAATGATAGCTCATTATTTTATGTGGGATAGCCATTCCTCATTTATTCACAACTAAGTGGCAACTTAATTCACTATTTCTCACTCATCGGGAATCAGTTTAGAGAAAGTGAATATACCACGATCATCTACTCGGAACATAGATCAATCCTATGATATTTAATTTTACAAAATAAAATTAAAATCATTAACAATTCCAACAATCCCCACATGAGTGAAAATACTCAAGAGGCGTTAAAGTATAAGGATAGGTAGTTCATGACTATCGGGTACACAGGCGGATTAGTGGCTTGATGCTTTGAACTATTCCCCCACGGCGTGCACCGAGATAATAGTTCTAACACTTGAACACCTCAACCTCATCTGTTCTCACGTTTTGTGTCCTTTGCGGGCCTTAGACACCCCTTTGGATTCATAAGTGTATTTCATGAAGCGGACCCCACTTTTCACTTATATAGGTGATTTTTTATCAAGTATCTTGCCATACGCAACCTCCTAGAGGTCTTTAGGAATCATTAAAAGTCATAGACTTAACCTCACCACTAGGCAAGCTTTCAACACTCAATTGCTCTATAGGGAATAAACTTAGATGAGTGTTTCACACAAACTCTCATAGCTTAGTTCTCCCACTGAACCAAGTCCTTGGGATCTCCAGTCATCTTGGTTGGGTTACCACTATGATAATTCTAAATTTGTGGATTTTAAACCCATGCCTTCTAGCAATTTATTTATTTGATCACGGTTTAATCATTTGGTTAGCGGATCCGCTAGATTATCCAATGACCTCACATAGTCAATAGAGTTAACCCCACTTTTGATCAAATGTCTCACGGTATTATGGAATCGACGAATATGTCGAGACTTTCCATTATACACGTTACTACTTGCCCTACCAATAGCAGCTTGGCTATCGCAGTGTATCATCACTGCAGGCACTGGTTTTGACCAACATGGAATACCTTCTAGAAAATTTCTGAGCCATTCGGCTTCTTCACCAACTTTGTCCAAAGCTATGAATTCCGATTCCATGGTGGATCGGGCTATACACGTTTGTTTCGCGGACTTCCACGAGACAGTTCCACCCCTAATGGTAAACACGTAACCACTTGTAGAAAATGAACGTTTCGTATCGGATATCTAATTCGCATCACAGTACCCTTCAAGTACCGGGGGTATCTCGAATAGTTTAATCCAAGATTTTGAGTATACTTTAAGTATCTCAAAACTCTAACGAGAGCTTTACAATGCTCTTTGCTTGGATTGTTCGTGTAACGACTCAATTTGTTCACAGCGCAAGCTAAATCGGGTCGAGTGAAATTTGTAAGATACATTAAACACCCAATAGGATCGTGCATATTCTTCTTGTGCAACGGGCTCCCCTCGATTTTTGCTCGAGTGATCATTTAAATCTATTGGGGTCTTAGCCGGCAAGCTATCAAAAGCATTAAACTTCTTGAGAACTTTCTCGGCATAGTGAGATTGTGTCAAGATGATTCCATCATATTTTCTCAAACTTTTCATTCCAAGAATCACATCGGCTAGCCCCATGTCTTTCATGTTAAAATTTCTTTTTAACATGTTCTTAGTGTCGTTAATCACTTGTATATTGTTACCCATGATTAACATGTCATCTATATAAAGACACACAATAACATAGCCGTTATTAGTTTCTTAATATAAACACATTTATCACACTCGTTTATTTTAAAACCATTTGATAACATTACATTATCAAATTTCAAGTGCCACTGTAGTTGAGCTTGTTTCAATCCATATAGAGACTCAACTAGTTTGCATACCTTTTTCTCTTGTCCAGGTATTATAAACCCTTCAGGTTGTTCCATATAGATCTCTTTATCCATCTCACCATTCAGAAAAGCAGTCTTAACATCCATTTGATGAATCTCAAGATCGTGTAAAGCAGCAATCGCGAGAAGCACTCGAATAAATTTAATTCTCGTTACAGGTGAATAGGTATCGGAAAAATCGTATCCTTCCTTCTGATTGAAACCTTTGACTACTAAACGAGCTTTAAACTTGTCAATTGACCCATCAGCCTTATACTTTCTTTTAAGGATCCATTTTCATCCTAAGGGATTACAACCTTTAGGTAAATCAACCAAAACCCAAGTTTGGTTTTGTAAAATTGAGTCAATTTCACTCTGAACAGCTTCTTTTCAGAGCAACCCGTCTGGTCTAGCATAAGCTACTTTGATCGATGTTGGTTCTTCATCCAACATGAATGCTATGTAGTCAGGTCCAAATATCTTTGGTGTCCTAACCCTACTACCACGTCTCGGTTCTACATCTTCCATATTAGATCTCGATCGCTTACGTGACTTTGGATCTACATCCACAGGTTTTGAACTTGTTCCTTCATCTTCAACTCTATTGCTAGAATTGTTCCCAACTTTATCATTGTCCTTACAAGGATATATTTTTTTAAAGAATACAACATTCCTTGATTCAATTGTTTTTCCCACAGTCATTTCAGGTACTTGTGACTTGTGGATAACAAACCGATAGGCACTAATGTTCAGTACATACCCAATAAAGATACAATCGATCATCTTAGGATCGATTTTAACTTGTTTAGGTAGTGGCACCTCAACCTTAGCCAAACACCCCCCACACTTTGAGATATTTGTATGAAGGTTTTCTACCTTTCCACAACTTATAAGGAGTAACATCCTTACCTTTGCGTGGAATCTTGTTCAATATGTAGTTGGCTGTCAATACAGTTCCCCCCACATGTTCCGGGGCAACCCTGAACTAATCAATAAGGCATTCACCATATCTTTAAGTGTTCAATTCTTACGTTCAACAATGCCATTAGATTGTGGTGCATATGGAGCTGTTGTTTGATGAATTATACCACTCTCGTTGCATAATTCCTCAAACAGAGCTACATATTCTCCATCTATATCGCTTTGAACCATCTTAATATGACAACCTAATTGATTCTCAGCTTCATTCTTGAAGTTCTTAAAAGCTTCAATAGCCTCATCTTTACTTCTCAAAAGATAAAGATAACAATATCTTGTGTAGTCATCAATGAAAGTGATAAAGTACTTCTTACCACCTCTAGTTTGCATAAACTTTAAATCACACGCATCTATGTGAATTAATTCAAGAGGTTTTGTGTTCCGTTTTATCGAATGAAACGGAAGTTTCGTCATTTTTGCTTCAACACAAATCTCACATTTGTTTTGAGTATTGACTTCATTTAATTTTAGTAAATCTAAGTTTACTAATCTTTTTATAGCATTTAGATTCACATGACCTAATCTACAATGCCATAAATCAGAACACTCAGTCAAATAAGAGAAAGCAGTAGCATTTTCATTAGCAGACTTGGTTACATGGCGCTTAGCCGAAGCATTAAGTTTAAAGAGTCCCTCTGTGAGGTAACCCTTACCAAGAAACCTATCAAACTTTTTTATGATAATTCTATCTGACTAAAACACTAGTTTAAACCCCTTTTTGACTAGTATAGAGCCTGAGATCAAGTTATTCCTCATGTCTGGAACATGAAGCACATTTTTCAAGGTGAGTGTGTCCAGACGTAAGTTTGAGGTCCACTTCTCCAACTCCGATAATTTCAGATGAAGATGGATTCCCCATGTTGAGCTTCCTCCCCTCAACAGCTTGATAGTTATTAAACTGGCTCCTATCGGCACCAACGTGGGTGGTCGTACCGGTGTCGACGTACCAACCACCTTGGTTCTCAACGTGGTTGACCTCCTCGGTGACCACAGCAGCAAGGTCATCCTCTTTCCACTCGCCGTTAGTCTCGGTGATGTTGGCAACATGTTTCTTCTTCTTGTTGGCTTTCGGCTTTCGACAGTCCTTTGCCGCGTGCCCATGTTTGCCACAATTGAAGCAATCACCATCAAACTTCTTGGCTGGTTGCTTCCCTTTATTCTTGTTTTGGACACTTGGGCGAGCCCGTTTTATAGAGGGACCACCTTTCTCCAACAGATTGGCCTTAGCATCAATCAGGCCTTTTGGTTTGTGATCATTCTTGCGCACGTCAGACTCGATGCGCAATTTCACAATCAAGTCTTCAAGAGTCATCTCCTTTCGCTTGTGCTTGAGGTATCTCTTGAAGTCTTTCCAACTGGGGGGCAACTTCTCGATCACAGTTGCAATAGTGAAAGCATCCGGCAGGACCATTCCCTCAGCATTAACATCATGAATGATGAGTTGGAACTCTTGCACTTGTTTCATGATTGATCTTGAGTCAACCATCTTGTAGTCCAAATATTTGGCGACTACAAACTTCTTTGTACCTGCATCATCACTACGGTACTTCTTTTCAAGTACATCCCACATCTCTTTTGATGTGTTTACAGCAGAGTATACATTGTACAAACTATCTTCTAAAGAATTCAGAATAAAGGTTTTACAAAGATAGTCTCCATTGTGCCAGTTGTCATAGGCAGCTCGGACTGTGAAACTAGTCTCTTGAGCACTTGGTTCCAGTGGCGCATCTTCCTTAAGGAAGTTTGCAAAGCCCAGTATTGTCAAATAAAACAACATCTTTTGTTGCCACCTTTGAAGTCGGCTCCACCAAACTTTGGCAGCTTCTCGGTGGTAGGCATCGTCTTAGGCCCCGAGGTTGTTCCAAAAAAGGAACCACTCGTGTTGAACCTATAGGCTCCAACACTGGATCCTAACATGGATCCTACGGTACCATTAAAAGTGGAACTAATGGTGCCACTCGAGGTGGATCCACCAGTAGTCAGAAAGGGGTTTGAAAACACCCATAGAGTTGTTGCTGAGATAGTTGAACTCATCATGTTGGACATAGTAGCAGCAAAGGTGTTCGCCACGGTCGAAGAGGCAGTCGTGGAGGCAAAGGCAGCGGTGATGTTCGAGTCGTGGAAGCATCGGTCGTCATCTCCAGTTGTAGGATTTAGCAAGTAAATTTCTCGTATTGCGCTTGTTGGTAAATCGGTCCCAGAAACTTGATAGGAGGAAAAATAAATTACAACTCGAAATATATAAATTACAGAACTCGAGACAGAATTGAAAATACAATGAAAAGGAAATGGAATCTGAACTGACAAGAACCAAACTAGAAATACAAGGAAATAATCGAAACAACAAAACTAGAAACGAAACTAGATTGTTGAAGAAGTCGCCCGAAGATGCCTTCTGCCCGCAAGACGAGAAACGCCCCGGTAGTGTTCACGGATTGGCGGCTCGTCTCCAAAGGTCAACGACTTTACGTCTCTACGGTAGCAACACCGCAAACTGGAGAGCTCCGACGAACTTAAAACGAGGCAAAGACAGAGCTCTGACTTATGAAATGTATGCAGAAAACTGTGAATATGCTGAGTTCGAAAATTTCATGTACTGATGCACAGGGATGCATGCCTATTTATAGGCCATCTCACCTGCAAGGGATTTAAACATAGCACTAATGGCTGTCATAATGCAGGCATTCATGCCTGCATTGAACACTGGAGTTACACAATTCAAATGTAGTGGTTACTGCCCGTCTTGAATTTGAACAGGCAGCCTTAACTCCTCCTCATAACACCTGGGAGGTTACTGCCCGTTTTTGGCTAAATATGAACAGTTAAGATGCATCTGGACTGTAATCAGCTCCTTAACCGCTTGAGGGATGTACTTGGACATCCTTATGTGCACATATGAGCCCAACTACATTGTTGAGCTAGTCCAAAAAATTCTTTAGGCAAGCCAAGGCCTACCCCACGACCAGGCTCAAAGAACAGCCCAAAGAACAATTGTCAAGGTCTAAGATCTAAGTCCAAGTCCAAGATCAAGGCTCAAGGTCCACGGCACGCGGCTCGCGGCACGCGGTCGAGGCAAGGCGGGCGGCGGCGGCGGCGCGTGCGTGTGCGCGGGTGTGGGCTTTAAGCCCATACACATGTGCCATTAATTATTACATGAATAAAGATATATCCTTATATACTTGAATAATGATAGCTCATTATTCAATGTGGGATAGCCATCCCTCATTTATCCACAATTAAGTGACAACTTTAATTCACTATTTCTCACTCACCGGGAACCAATTTAGAGAAAGTGAATATACCACGATTATCTACTCGGAACGTAAATCGATCCTATCATATTTAATTTTACAAAATAAAATTAAAATTATTAATGATTCCAACAGAGGATCCCGACGTTGGTTGAGGTTGTAATTATTGTCGAAGGGTGGGGGGAGGATGGCGAGTCGGATAGTGGTGGCGGTTGTCGGAGACGATGGCCGTAGATGGGTGCGGTTGAAGAACGGCATGGCTATGTGTGTGAGGGAGTAGAATTGCCCTCGGGATCAGAGCAATTCGGCACGCGCAAGAGTTCTTGGGTGTGGTTCAATTTAAGTATATGTCGTAGTTTAATATTTTATTATTTGTATGCTATATTATGAGGGTTTATTAACAGTGGAGGAGCCAGAATTTCTTGGTACAGGGGGCGATATTAATTTTTTTTTGACACAACGACATTAAATTTTTTTAGATGAGTTATTAACAACAAAAATCATATTAAATAAACGAATCCATATTAATACGTAAAACCATACTAATAGAACTCAGAAAAATACATTCGTTTATAGAGTTTGACTGACTACTTTTCTTACTTTGAGGCCAATATTTTTTGAATAACAAAATACAATAATAATAATAAAAAAATATTATTAGAATTTTTTTTTGGAGGGGGCCGCATCCCCTACCCGCCACCCCCTCCCTCCGCCCCTGTTTATCAATATGGTATAAAAAATATAAATTTCATACATGAAGTACTATTTCAACTGATCTCTGCTATATAATTAGTGATAAAAAGGTCGAATATTCTGAAGATATTTGCACCATTAAAATTCTTGGTTTATCTTATTATTTATTCTTTATAAGAACCGAATGACAAATTTTTGGGATTAAATAGTGGTCATAATTCATTATCTCATCATAATGAAAACATGCACAACATATTTATAAATAAAAGATATTTTCTGTGTCCAAAAAAATAATATAAGTGATAGTGCAAAACTATTAAGGATTCCTGAAGAACCACTATATTCTCTCTAAAAAGCAGAGGATTATGTACTATTACCTTTCAAGTCTTTAAATAACTTATTGTGTTCAAAAAGATCGGTTGATATATGTATGACACCAAGATAACAAATGGGACAACTTACAAATACAGTTTCCAAAAAGAAATTAGTATTAGAGAAACTACCAAGGCAAATGACCTAAAATTCACCACTTACTAGATGAGAAGTCTAGTAATCTCAATACTTTTAATGTTTGCATGTTTAAGATTACACATCTAATCTTAAAGTTTATTACATCATCTTTGAATTTTATTTAATTATATATTATTTATTTATTTATGATATATATCCTAAAGATATATTAGTAAAAATTCATGATGTTGTATGATAAATGTCATAAATTAGTGACAAATGTCCTAAAATATATTTATACACTTAAAATTATATTTTGAGTTGACCATGTTTCTTCAAACATCCCATAACTCTTTGATTAACTAGAGAATAATTATTGTACTTTCTTCTCAAACAAGAGTAATAATTATTACATTTGATGTTGATGATGGTATTTGCATCATTGATAATGCAAATAGTGCATTAATATATAATTGAGAAAAACTAACAATTTGGATCCCTAGCCCAGATGGCCGAACGCGCCTCTCCCCCATCACGGCCGCGGGGGTTCAAATCCCGCTGGCCGCAAAAATGCATTTTCAAACATTAATTTTGTTTTATCAAAAACAGGAGTCAAGTAGAATATCAGTGAACAAGATTCACAAAAAAGTGCTCCAGCCAAGATGGTCCGGGCGCGGCCTTCGGCTGAACCAGCGTGGGTTCGAATCCCCTTGGCCGCGGTATAATTTTGCTATTTTACCGCGCTCCACGGGTCCTGGTCCGACCCGGACTCGACCTGAATCTGCCCGACCTGCCCGAACCTGCCCGAATCGCTGTGCTGTTCCAGAATAGTTCTGGATAACAGTTTATGTGAAAATACTTTTCCCTGAAGGAGGAAATACTACTATCTTTTAATATTGAAAGATCGAATATTATTTATATCTCTTGAAGTATATTATCATATATTGAATCTAATGAAATAAAGGTTGATTATGTAACAAACTCATTCAAGAATGAATTTGAGGTTGATATAATTGTCTTTATTCCTATTTTGAGTCAGAATCATCATAACAGTAAACTTAAAGTTTAAATATTTAAATATTTAAATAACTCATGATTTGATATTGAAAAAATGCATTATTTTAATCCTACAAGTAATTTAATGTACATACCCCATTTTATGGCTCCTATTGAATATTAAAATTTATGCCAGGTATGGTTCCCTTTATGACAATACCTAAAGTATTGATGGATAATATATAAATAAGATTGATATTATTCCCGATATTAGGGGGAGGAATGTATCAACTGATCAAGAATATTATTTGAATGATTACGAACTTGAAGTTCAAATGATTATTGATTTTTCAGAAATTGCATTATATATATATATGGATAAAACTCCAGAAGAATTTTAAATAGATCCAGCTGGAAATTGATGTCATAGAAGACACATGCAAGTGGTATAATTGAGTTTAAAGCTAGCCCGCCAAATGGTTGTAATATCCGCATTTTTCCTTTCTCTTGATATTCTCATTTCGATGTATTTTCGTCTTTGACAACTCACTTGTAACCGTATTGACATTTTGAGGATATTTAATATTGGACTTTTTGTCGTTCGAGCTTATTTCGTACTCGTTTTACTCGATTCGGTGTTTTATGTCGTCTTCGTCGCTATTTCGTGTATTCTCGTAAATCATCGTTCAGAACCGCCGTTTCGGGATTACCGAGGATCCATCTCACGTTATTACGCATGTTATGGGCTTTGTTTGATGTTTCGACCATGTATCGTACATTTCGGATGCTTTGGGCTATTTTGTAATTTCCTAAAGTTTTGGGATAACTACGTTTGTTGTTGTTTTTTCGAACCTTTGGGTAGTCGGGAATATGTTTTCCTTCAACACTTAAGTTCGTCGCCTCGAATCCTTTACGTTCGTACCATCGTGAGTCGTTCATCGTTGCATTTCGATTTTGTTTCGGTTCCTTCCTTGCCAGTGGTTGGCCTGTACTCCCCAGGAAGGAGCATTACATACGTAATGCATGTTGTTGTTACGTACGTAACGATGTGTGTAAAATAGTACAGGGAATTCTGCGATTTTTGTTACGTACGTAAGCATGGGATAGCTTACGTACGTTAACAAGCTAACGTACGTTAGCTACCTGTGGGTAACGTACGTAACGCATCCTGGGTTATAAACCCATGAGTTGACCGATTTCGGCCATTTTCACTTCTCCTCCTCCCCATCCGACTCCTACACGATTTTCTTGGCACTTCCGGCGATTTGAAGCTTTATAACTCCGAGCCATCATCTTTTGCAAGTTTTTGGAGTATATTATCAACATCTAATCGTGTTCTTCGTCATTAATTCGAGGTAAACTCCTAGAACCTTGTTTTTGGGTAAATTGGGGGATTTTCACATTTTCGTCCGATTCATTCCGTATGATAGATTAATTCATGATGAATATGATTAATCTTATTAGTATTATTGGTTTTCCTACGGAGTTATGGTATATGTCGTAGTTGTTGCGTATTCGAGAGGGTTTGGTTGTGGTCCGCCCTCGTTGTTGTTGTTAAACGGATATACATGAATCGTAGGCGGGGTTTCGGGTGTATTCCGTTTCCGTATTTGTTTAGTTTTGGTTGTGATTGTGTTCTTCGAATTGTTAGGTTTGTTTCTGCCGGTTCCTCGCGGTCGTGTTCGATTCTTCCTTTCCGTTCCTGTCACCGTCTATTAATCGAGGCAAGTACCCTTATGAACTTACAATCTTAACGTAGTAGTATTGCATAAGAATTGTGTGTGTGTGTGTGTATGCTCACTATGGGTTAGACCCGACGGGGTCTCGGTAGGGGTCCACGGAGGGGTGGATCCGCGAGCTTGCTTTTAACCACTATGGGTTAGATCCGATGGGGTCTCGGTAGGGGTCTACGGAGGGGTGGATCTACGGTTAATTGTGGTGTATTTCAAATGTGTTTTGATATTGGCGTTTCCGGAAATGTGTGTTTCAACCAAATTTTTCATTATTGCATGCTTTGACTATATGTGTAAGATGTAAGTTGTTCATTTGGTTACTTGTACTAGCGTAATTGCTAACCCCTCTAGGGACCCGTTTTGGGGAAATTCGTTTTATGAATTTCAGGTCAGGTCCATCGAGACGAACGGGCGCTGGGCCAGTACGCGGATGATGATCGGGCGTGATGATTGTGCATGAGTGTGTTTTTATGGTTGTCCTTTATTTTGATGCGTTTATCCATTTGTAAACTAATAGAAGTACTCGAGTACTTAGGAATTTTCGTTTGTTCAGGTTGTGATATTTGTCCATTATGTTTGTGTTGGATGTGTGGGGTGTGTGTGACCGGTTGAACCGGGTGAATCATTTTGTTTTGCGTCTTTATGATGAGGGTTGTTATGTTGATTTCACAAGTCATTGAGTATGTTTGGTCGTTTAGCCTGGTGGGTCCCATGTAGGGATTCACGGCGCTGTAATATACCTCGAATATCTTGGGGGTGTTACAATGGTGAGAAATAAATATTAATGACAAAATTCAATGTTCTGAAGACGTCGCTTTTGAAGAGCATACTCTAGAAGAGAATTAAATTCTAGAACGGTCTACCAATTTGTTACAAGGAAATTTGGAGCCTAAATCAATAGATTTAACAATAGCACTTGAAATGTGATTAATGTCGGAAATGAAATATTTTGTCAAAATGGGCAAAACAATCTGTCTGATTTAGATTAATGCTAACACTTTTTTATTTAGCCTGTAGTCCAATAAGCATTACTCATGCAAACATGAGTTACGAAGCACGATTTGTAGTCAAAATTACTTATAATAATTATATCTTTTTATTGAATTATATATAAATATATAGTGAGACTGGAAGTACATGAAAAGTTTGCCTCATGGATACATGATATCTAGAAGGATTTTGATTTTCCCAAAACATATAAATTAAAATCTAAACATATGCATTCCGTCATATTGCAAGTCTTTAAATAGATTCAGTAATCTAGTCGAATTTGAAATAATTGACTTAGTTAATATTGTTTGACTAAAGAAAGCTATATTAACGACTCAACATCATATATAGATATGAATGATCTTAGATTGATTGGAACTCCACAAGAGATCCAATTGACACTTGAATATTTAAGATCAAAAAATTTGAAATATCTAAAATATGAATTTGATTACAAACACTTTGGGAGTGTATTGCTTGTATATCAGTCCGCTTGTACCTAAAAGGTATTAAAGCAATTTATACGGATGAAACACGCTTATCAAAAAGATTGATCAGTCACTTCATCCTATTGAGGACTTCTTTATACAAAATGATGAAGAGATTCATGGTCCGAAAGCACCATATCTCAGTGCAATTGTTGTACTCGTATAGTTGAGTGGTTATACATGAACTAATATATGATCAAGGCTTAATTGGTCATCTAATGGTCAATACTGAAAAAGGTATTGAAAACTTCAACGCTGACTGCAAAGACAAAATATATTTTTGTTTATATGGTTCTGTGCATTAATAATGCATTAAGAGTGCGTTGAAATAAGATCAATCACCTAATAGATCTGAAAGTATTGTGGGCTATACCCAACTACTTGCGTAAAGGCAATACGGTGTTTGTAGTTCACCTAAAGAATGATATATCAAAGGAGATATGACACAACACACTATACCCGAGTTCTTTTCCACTCATGATCTACATAAAAAAGATCAAAGTGACGTCTAGATCAGGGCGAGAAACGAAATAAAATGTTGTTGTCTGACTTTGAACTTTAAAAATGGATTTGCAATTATAACACCATAAGTTGATGACTTCAACTCAGTTGGGACTCCTAAAAACTCAATAAAACTGCCACTGAAAATCTGTGAAGTAAACCTTGCTAGCAACATCTTCTAATCACTCTGAAGTTATTGCAATACATGAATAAAATCGAGAATGTGTGTGGTCATTGGCCACAGAGTATACAGTAAACAGCTTAGAAAGTGAGAATACAATAAGTTGTATGTTTTTCGAAGTTAATGCGTAGCGGAAGACTAATAGTGAGTTGCTGTAAGTACAACAACTATGTACTCTCTTGTTTGCTTGATGCGTACAGGGTTTTCACAATGTATACTTTAAAACCATAATTATAAATAAAAACAGTAAGGACGGAATGTAAATAACACACATGTATAAGTGGTTCTGATCCTCTACATAGGAGTAAAACATTTATTAAAATCACTATGTACACAACTACGTGACTTTTGTAACACCCTCAAGATATTCGAGGTATATTACAGCGCCGTGAATCCCTATATGGGACCCACCAGGCTGAACAGCATCATACTCATCGACTCACATAAACGACAGAACAATACCATGTCATAAAGACGCAAAACAGAATAATCCACCCGGTTCAACCGGTCAATATAACATCATCATCCAACACAACATAATAAGCAACAATACAATCCGAACGAACAAGAACCCCTTAAGTACTCGAGTACAACTATTAGTTCAAAACCACATAAGATGAAAAGGTAAAAGACACTAAAACGTCACTCGTGCACAATCATCACGCACGGCCATCATCCGTGTACTGGTCCAGCGCCCGCTCGTCTCGATGAACCTGACCTGAAATTCATAAAACGAATTTCCCCAAAACGGGTCCCCAGAGGAGTTAGCAATTACGCTAGTACAAGTAACCAGATGAACAACTTACATCTTACACATATAGTAATGCATGCAATAGAGAAAACCGTTCGAAAACACTCATTTCCGGAAATGCCAATATCAAATCACATTTGTAAAAATGCACCACAATTAACCGCGGACCCATAGCTTCGTGGATCCCTGCCGAGACCCCGTCGGATCTAACCCACAGTGGTTAAAAGCAAGATCGCGGTCCCACAGCTTCGTGGAACCCTACCGAGACCCCGTCGAGTCTAACCCGTAGTGAGCATACACACACACACAATTTCTCATACAAAACTACTATGTCAAGATTGTAAGTTCATAAGGGTACTTGCCTCGATTAAATAGACGACGACACGAACGGAATGGAAGAATCAAGCACGACCGTGAGGAACCGACGAGAATGAACCTAACGATTCGAATAGTACAATCACAACCACTTCTAAACGATTATGGAAATGGAATACACCCGAAAACCCGCCTACGATTCATGTATATTCGTATATAAACAACAACGAGGGCGGACCACAACCAAACCCTCTCGATTCCGTAAAAATCACGAAATATACTATGAATCCGTAGGGAAACTAAGAATACCAACAAGATTAATCATATTCATCATGAATTAATCAACAAAACGGAACGAATCGGACAAAAACACGAAAACCCCCAATTTTACCAAAAGTAGGGTTCTAAAGATCTAACCTTGATTCGCTGGATCAAGGGATGATATCGGACGGATTATTGATGATATAACCTCAAGAACTCCATGGATATGTTGTTAAACAACATGGCTTCAAGCTTAGAACACGCCCAGTTGTGGAAGAGGAGGGGAAGAAGGTGAAAAATGGCAAGAAAAACGTCTGCAGTGCCTTTTATAGGGGTTGACTGCCTGCCGGACACGGCCCGTGCCGATCGGCACGGTCGTGTTGCACAGCTGGCCGACAGGGACTCGACCGTGTCCTGCTTGACACGGTTGCGGCGCGGAGGGCCTTCCGACAGTGACCCGTCCGACAGCGACTCGGCATGACTCGACCGTGTCCTGGGACACGGTCGGGCGTGCTGGGCAGTCGGTTCTGGCTTATCCGGACGAGTACGGCACGGGCCGTGTCGGACGACACAGTCGGGTCCTGAGACAGAAACTTTCGGCATTTCCGGACGAGTACGGCACGGGCCGTGTCGGACGACACGGTCGGGTCCGGTCGGCAGTGATGGGCAAAAAACTTAAACGACCATAACTCTCTCGTCCGACTCGATTGACTCACCGCTTGAACCATTGGAAAGCTAACTCGATGCTCTATAATATTGCAAGATTTAGAATTTTTGGAGTTACCAAAAATTAATGGTGATCTAACAAAGTCGAATTCATATGAGGAAAGTTGAAACAATAAACAATAACGAGATTATAGTTCAACAAATTGACAGAAGGACATCTTGAAAGATACACGAGGGTCACTATGACCGAGAAATATACCAAAAATGAAAATACAAGGGAAAGAAAAATACCGGATATTACATTCTACCCCTCTAAAAACATGTTTCGTCCCGAAACTTAAGAAACAAACAACTCAGGGTACCTAGCACGCATGCTATCCTCGGTTTCCCAAGTTGCCTCCTCGACACCATGTCTCGACCACTGCACTTTGACCAAAGGGATGGTCTTATGCCTCAGTCGTTTCTCACGATGCTCCAAAATCTTCAAAGGACGCTCCTCGAAAGTAATATCTTCAGCAATATCAATCTCGCCATAATCGATGATGTGACTAGGATCCGGAACATATTTCCTCAGCTGGGAAACATGAAAAACGCTATGAACATGACTCAAGGCCGTAGGTAACGCCAAACGGTATGCTAACCCACCGACTCGCTCGAGAATCTCGAAGGGTCCAATAAATCTCGGACTCAACTTCCCTTTCTTCCCGAAACGGAAAACTCCTCTCGTTGGCGACACCTTCAGCAAAACGTGGTCTCCCACCTCAAATTCTAAAGGTCTACGACAGACATCGGCATATGACTTATGTCGACTCTGGGCCGTTAACATCCGTTCTCGAATTAATTCTATCTTCCGCCTCGTCTCTAAAACGACATCCGGCTCGGTCCCGACTAAATCGGACGCCTCATTCCAACAAATCGGTGACCAACATCGCCGCCCATAAAGTGCCTCATACGGTGCCATCCGAATCGACGCGTGCCAACTATTGTTGTACGTGAATTCGATCAATGGCAAATGCTCCTCCCAGTCGCTGCTCCAATCGAGAGCGCACGCACGCAACATATCCTCGAACGTCTGGATAGTGCGTTCCGACTGTCCATCTGACTGAGGATGGAAAGAGGTACTCAAATGCAAACGAGTACCCAACTCCTTATGCACCGCCTGCCAAAAGTGCGATACGAAACGGCCATCACGATCCTAAACGATAGACTTCGGAGTACCGTGAAGCCTCACAATCTGTGCGATAAATATACGGGCCAACTTCTCCGGGCCCCAAGTGTCCTTGATGCCCAGAAAATGTGCCGACTTGGTCAGACGATCAACAATCACCCAAACCATATTCATGCCTGATCTCGATCTCGGCAAACTCGTAATGAAATCCATCGATATATCTTCCCATTTCCATTCCGGAATGGGAAGTGACTGCAATAACCCAACCGGTCGCTGATGCTCGATTTTGACCTGCTGACAAGTCAAACATCTCGCTACAAACTGTGCGACCTCATCCTTCATATCATTCCACCAGAAATTTCTTCTCAGGTCCTTGTACATCTTACTCGAACCAGGATGAACGGAATAAGGTGTAGCATGGGCCTCCCGTAAAATACTCTGCCTCAACTCTGAGTCGTTCGGCACACAAAGCCGACTCTGGAATCTCAGAATACCATCCTCGTGAATCACAAACCCAGGAGACTTTCCCTTAAGAACGTTCTCTCGAATTTGAGTAATCATCGGATCCTCTGATTGCTTCAGCTTAATTTCATCGATCAAAGATGATGAAATCTCTAAAGCACAAAGTTGCCCGACAGCTCCCGGCAACGAGACCTCAACGTCTAACTCGATCAAAGCCCTCCGAAGCTCAGACTGAGACGTAAGGATCTCAAGCGTTCGCAACGCAACTGGTTTCCGACTCAAGGCGTCGGCCACGACGTTCGCCTTGCCCGGATGATAAAGGATTTTGAGGTCATAATTCTTAATCAGCTCTAACCACCTCCTTTGTCTCATATTCAACTCCCGCTAAGTAAATATGTATTTCAGACTTTTATGATCGGTAAAAATCTGACATGTAGAGCCTAAAAGATAGTGACGCCAAATTTTGAGCGCAAAAACGACTGCCGCTAACTCCAAATCATGGGTAGGGTAGTTCAGCTCATACGGCCTCAACTGTCTCGACGCATAGGCAATGGTCTTGCCGTGCTGCATCAATACGCACCCAAGACCCTGACCCGAAGCATCGCTATACACGGCGAATCCCTCGTTGCCACATGGCAATGCCAATACCGGGGCTGAAGTCAAACGCTTCTTCAGTTCCTCAAAACTCGACTGCCTCTCGTCATTCCAGACGAACTTCTCGGATTTCTGGAGCAATTGCGTAAGTGGCCGAGCCAGTTTCGAGAAACCCTCGAAGAACCTACGGTAGTAGCCAGCCAAACCCAAGAAACTTCGGAGCTCTCTCACGTTTTTGGGCGGTGCCCAATCCAATACTGCCTCGATCTTCTGCGGATCTACACGAACCCCCTCGGCTGAAATCACGTGACCCAAAAACATCACTTCCTTCAGCCAGAACTCACATTTCGAGAACTTCGCATAGAGTTGCTCGGCCCTCAAAATGTCTAACACTATCCGCAAATGATGGGCATGCTCTTCCTCGTTCCTCGAATAAATAAGAATATCGTCAATGAAGACGACGACACACTTATCCAAATACTCGATAAAGACTTTGTTCATCAACTGCATGAACACCACCGGCGCATTAGTTAACCCGAAAGGCATAACTACAAACTCATAATGTCCGTATCTCGTCCGAAAAGCTGTTTTCGGCACGTCGGACTCCCTCACCCGGAGCTGATAGTACCCCGATCTCAAATCAATCTTTGAGAATACCGCCGCTCCCTGCAACTGATCGAACAAGTCGTCAATTCTCGGCAAAGGATACCTGTTCTTGATGGTCACCTTGTTCAGTTCACGATAGTCGATACACAAACGTAGTGAACCATCCTTCTTACGTACAAACAAGACTGGTGCGCCCCAAGGCGAGGTGCTCGGTCGAACATACCCCGACTCAAGAAGTTCACTCAACTGTTTCTTCAACTCTGACATCTCTGAAGGTGCCATGCGATACGGCGCCTTCGAAATCGGAGCCGCACCCAGCTCTAACTCTATAGCAAACTCAACATCACGATCCGGTGGCAATCCCGGCAACTCGTCAGGAAAAACATCAGGAAACTCACTAACGACTGGAATCGATGAAAGCTCGACTCCACCATTCTCCGCCTTCAAGGCGTAGCACCAATAACCAGTACACCTTTTTCGCAGGAGACTCCTCGCCTTCAAGGCATTAATGACGAATTTCTGGTTTCCCCTCTTTCGCCCCGCGAAAGAGTGCTCGGTGCCGTCCTCGGCTAACATAGTGATGATTCTCGTGCGGTAGATCATGATCGCACCATGCCGCTCGAGCCAATCATCACCAAGAATCAAATCCTCACCCTCGATACTCACAACAATAAGATTAGAGGGCCAAGTCCTCTCACAAATAAGTACAGAGCAGTCTCGAACCTCCTGATCACCAACGATCCTATCGCCGCTAGGAAGCTTAACGATAAAGGGCTCACAAGGCGTCAAACGGTCGAGACTCAAACGGCGCACACAATCCAGAGATATGAACGAATGCGTAGCACCGGAATCGAAAAGCACACTGACAGGATGAGAAAGAATATAAACGGTACCTGTCGCCACGGTAGCCGCTGGATCATCGGCTCTCCGCATCTCATAGACACGCGGGTGGGCTGAGCCGACACTGGAAGCTCCCCCTTAGAGGGCTGACCCCGACCTCTCCCCCGACTAGCACTCGGCGGAGATTGAGGAGCAAACGATCCCTCATTCACACTTGGTTCCCTAGGCGCTGGAATGGAAGCCCGTGCACCAAGGATTTTCTCCCTCTCAGCACAGAAAGCAGCTTTGTGACCCGACTGGCCACACTGATTACACGTCAGCAAAGGATTCGGACAAACACGACTGATGTGGCCTGCCGCCACGATTAAAGCATTTCACCTCTCGAGAAGGGGCACTGCAGCTCTACGGGAAACCCAAGAGATCGAGCCGGGCCACCACCAAAAAAGTTAGCAGATCAAATTTCGCCGACCCCCACCTTTGTGGCCCGAAAATTCGTGGACTGTTTCTTACTCTCGCGGGCCGCCTCACTCGCCAAGCATGCACATATCGTAAGCAAGGGCCCCGCCTGGTAATCTTTCAAGGTAGTGCATACGAGCCCCGACATATAGTCCCGAATCGGAAACTTCATCCGTCTGGAGAAATGGAAAATCTTGTCACTCTCTCGACAACTTGGGTCTTCACATAACCCAACTCCTTGTTAAAATCAGCAATAACTTGAGCTACGGGATATCCCGTGGTTGAGCATCATAAAAGCATGTACCCGAGCACGTCGATCGGCCACGGCAATATTCGATCTCCATCAACTCTTGAAACTCGGCCCACGGCAAAGATGGTCTTTGGGCCCAACGGCCTCCCACCACCGTAAGGCCCCCGGTGAGAAAATATTGAGCAATAGGGACTTTACGGTCCTCGGGACAGTTAGTGGCAACGAAGACCTTTGATATCTCCTTGATCCACCCTTCCCAGCCAATCGGGTCTGAAGCTCCCGAGAACTGAGGAGGATGCATCTTGATAACATCTTGGAGCCAACGATCCGCTCCGCCCCGATTAGCATGGGCCTGATCCGGGTTCTGAACCGCCTGAGCTATTGCCGCCATTTGGTTCACCATTTGTTGCATAATGGCCGCAATACCAAGATCGGCATGCTCCTGAGAAGAAGCTTGGCTATGACGGTCGCCGGTACTGCCGGCTCCCGAAGACTGTGACGTGGCCGCCCCACCGGCTGCCCCACGTCCCCGGTCGCGCCCACGACCACGACCGCGACCACGACCTCTTCCAGCATCCATACTGGAGTTAAATAAGTAGCAAAAACCATACGCGGATCAGTACAATAAAAGAACAATCACAAGTCGAGAATCTAGGGTACGATACAAGGAATTAATGAACAGAGGAAAGAAAACTTACGGACACTGGTAGTACCGGAATCATGGCAGCGTGACGATGATGTGCAAAACAAAACACCACAAGACCCAATAAACCGACAAGCCTAGGTATCCATAAACCTAGTGCTCTGATACCATTTTCTGTGACACCCTCAAGATATTCGAGGTATATTACAGCGCCGTGAATCCCTATATGGGACCCACCAGCGAACAAAGATCATACTCATCGACTCACATAAACGATGAACAATACCATGTAATAAAGACGCAAAACAGAATAATCCACCCGGTTCAACCGGTCAATATAACATCATCATCCAACACAACATAATAAGCAACAATACAATCCGAACGAACAAGAACCCCTTAAGTACTCGAGTACAACTATTAGTTCAAAACCACATAAGATGAAAAGGTAAAAGACACTAAAACGTCACTCGTGCACAATCATCACGCACGGCCATCATCCGTATCTTGGTCCAAGCCATTGCCTCGATGAACCTGACCTGAAATTCATAAAACGAATTTCCCCAAAACGGGTCCCCAGAGGGGTTAGCAATTACGCTAGTACAAGTAACCAGATGAACAACTTACATCTTACACATATAGTAATGCATGCAATAGAGAAAACCGTTCTAAAACACTCATTTCCGGAAATGCCAATATCAAATCACATTTGTAAAAATGCACCACAATTAACCGCGGACCCACAGCTTCGTGGATCCCTGCCGAGACCCCGTCGGATCTAACCCACAGTGGTTAAAAGCAAGCTCGCGGTCCCACAGCTTCGTGGAACCCTACCGAGACCCCGTCGAGTCTAACCCGTAGTGAGCATACACACACACACACAATTTCTCATACAAAACTACTATGTCAAGATTGTAAGTTCATAAGGGTACTTGCCTCGATTAAATAGACGACGACACGAACGGAACGGAAGAATCAAGCACGACCGTGAGGAACCGACGAGAATGAACCTAACGATTCGAATAGTACAATCACAACCACTTCTAAACGATTATGGAAATGGAATACACCCGAAAACCCGCCTACGATTCATGTATATTCGTATATAAACAACAACGAGGGCGGACCACAACCAAACCCTCTCGATTCCGTAAAAATCACGAAATATACCATGAATCCATAGGGAAACTAAGAATACCAACAATATTAATCATATTCATCATGAATTAATCAACAAAACGGAACGAATCGGACAAAAACACGAAAACCCCCAATTTTACCAAAAGTAGGGTTCTAAAGATCTAACCTTGATTCGCTGGATCAAGGGATGATATCGGACGGATTATTGATGATATAACCTCAAGAACTCCATGGATATGTTGTTAAACAACATGGCTTCAAGCTTAGAACACGCCCAGCTGCAGAAGAGGAGAGGAAGAAGGTGAAAAATGACAAGAAAAACGTCTGCAGGGCCTTTTATAGGGGTTGACTGCCTGCCGGACACGGCCCGTGCCGATCGGCATGGTCGTGTTGCATAGCTGGCCGACAGGGACTCGACCGTGTCCTGCTTGACACGGTCGCGGCGCGGAGGGCCTTCCGACAGTGAACCGTCCGACAGCGACTCGGCATGACTCGACCGTGTCCTGGGACACGGTCGGGCGTGCTGGGCAGTCGGTTCTGGCTTATCCGGACGAGTACGGCACGGGCCGTGTCGGACGACACGGTCGGGTCCTGAGACAGAAACTTTCGGCATTTCCGGACGAGTACGGCACGGGCCGTGTCGGACGACACGGTCGGGTCCGGTCGGCAGTGATCGGCCAAAAACTGAAACGACCATAACTCTCTCGTCCGGACTCCGATTGACTCACCGTTTGAACCATTGGAAAGCTAACTCGATGCTCTATAATATTGCAAATATTTAGAATTTTTGGAGTTACCAAAAATTAATGGTGATCTAACAAAGTCGAATTCATATGAGGAAAGTTGAAACAATAAACAATAATGAGATTATAGTTCAACAGTTGACAGGAAGGACATACTGAAAGATACACGAGGGTCACTATGACCGAGAAATATACCAAAAATGAAAATACAATGGAAAGAAAAATACCGGATATTACAACTTTAACTAAACCTGTCTCTGTATCGTCCACACGGATTGATACATGGACCACAACTTTGGCCATTCACATAGATTAGCTTCAGCTCTTTTGACTTGCTTCTTTTCACAAAGATCGAAGCTTCATCTTCAATGTTATTCTTACTACACAGGTCAGAACTAGCAAGGACTTAGTCCACATAGCTTTCGGACTGACCGTCCGTCTGAGGATGATAAGCCGTGCTAAAGTTTAGCTCAGTCCCCAAAGCCCTGTGAATTGCCTTCCAGAAGTGCGACACGAAACGACCATCTCGATCTAAAATAATGGTCTTCGGTGTCCCATGTAATCTGACTATCTCTGCAATAAATACTCGCGCCAATATCTCGGGTCCCCAAGTATCTTTAATTCCTAGGAAATGAGCCGACTTGGTTAGTCGATCGACTACAACCCAAATCATGTTCATTCCCGTCTTGGTCCTTGGCATACTGGTGATGAAATCCATCGAGATATCCTCCCACTTCCACTCAGGGATCGGAAGCAGCGTTAACTTTCCGGAAGGTCGCTGATGTTCAATCTTAACCTGCTGACAAGTCAAACACTTTGAAACGTATTTTGCTACGTCCTTCTTCATATCCCCACCAGAAGTTTTGTTTTAGATCCTTATACATCTTACTGTTGCCCGGGTGAATAGAATAAGGTGCGCTATGAGCTTCCTTCAGAATTGTCCGTCTCAAATTATCAGCATCGGGAACGCAAAGTCGACTCTGGAATCTCAGAACTCCATCATCTTGTATCACGAATCCTGAGGCCTTTCCTTTCTTTACTTCATCACATAACCGAAGGATCAGAGAATTGTTCAACTGCTTAGATTTGATTTCCTCGACTAGTGATGAAGTCAGTTCCATCACATATAGTTGCCCTTGGATTCCTGGTGCCCATACTTCAATCCCTTCGCGGATCAGTTCCCGTTGAATGCTGGTTTGGGATGTAAGTGCTTCCAACACTCGAAGAGAAACAGGTTTACGGCTCAATGCATCCGCTACTACGTTTGCTTTACCCGGATGATAGAGAATTTCCAAGTCGTAATCCTTGATCAATTCCAGCCACCTTCTCTGCCTCATGTTTAATTCTTTCTGACTGAAAATGTACTTGAGGCTCTTATGATCTGTAAAGATCTGGCAATGAGTGCCGTACAAATAATGCCGCCAAATTTTCAAGGCAAAGACCACAGCTGCTAGCTCCAGATCATGAGTCGGGTAATTAACCTCGTACGGTTTCAACTACCGAGAAGCATAGGCAATCACCTTATCCTTTTGCATCAACACACATCCCAGACCCTGATTTGAAGCGTCGCTGTATACCATGAATCCATCAGTTCCATATGGTAACGCTAATATAGGTGTTGTCATCAGTCTCCTCTTAAGTTCGTCAAAACTAGCCTGGCATTTCTCATCCCACGTGAACTTTTGAGTTTTCTGTAATAGCTGAGTGAGCGGACAAGCAATTTTGGAAAATTCCTCTACAAAACGGCGATAATATCCAGCAAGTCCTAAGAAACTCCGGACTTCTTTCACGTTATTAGGAGCTTCCCATTCCAAGATTGCTTCGACTTTCTTCGGGTCCACCTGAACTCCGTCAGCTGATATCACATGCCCAAGGAAAGTTACTTCCCTAAGCCAGAACTCGCATTTGGAAAGCTTTGCATATAGCTGTTCCTTCCTCAAGATGCTCAAAACCACACGCAAATGCTCAGCGTGCTGCTCTGTGTCTTTCGAATATATCAAGATGTCATCGATGAAGACGACCACAAATTTATCCAAGTATTCTAAGAATACCCGATTCATCAATTGCATGAATACCGCAGGAGCATTGGTAAGTGTAAATGGCATCACTACAAATTCATAATGCCCGTACCGGGATCTGAAAGCAGACTTTGGTATATCCAATTCCTTAATTCTCAACTGATGGTATCCTGATCGCATGTCAATCTTCAAGAATACCCTTACCCCTTGCAGTTGATCGAACAAGTCGTCGATCCAAGGTATAGGATATTTATTCTTGATTGTCACTTTGTTGAGCTCCCTATAATCAATATATAATCGGAGGGATCCGTCTTTCTTCCGGACAAAGAGGACGGGCGCTCCCCAAGGAGAGACACTAGGTTGAATATAACCCTTCTGTAATAATTCCTCCAGTTGCTTCTTTAGTTCATACATCTCGGTTGGCGCCATGCGGTACGGTGCTCTGGAAATATGAGCGGCTCCAGGCTCTAATTCGATAGTGAACTCCACTTCTCTCTGCGGAGGTAACCCAAGTAGTTCGTCAGGAAATACATCTGAGAATTCATTCATAACTGGAATAGATGAGAGCTCTACTCCTTCCTCTTTCCTCATGGCATAGCACCAAAGTCCATGACATCCCTGCTTCAGTAATTTCACGGCTTTCATTGCTTTGATCAATTTTCCTGAGCTTCCTGGTCTCCATCCTCTGAATAAGTGTTCAGATCCGTCATCAGTAATGATAGAAATGACTCTCTTTCGGTAATTCAGAATAGCTCCATAACGTTTGAGCCAATCGTCTCCGAGAATTAAGTCGTCACCATGTATGTCAACTACAATAAGATTTGATGACCAATCTCTCCCTCCTGTAGACACTGGAAAATTTCTAGCTTCTAGGATTCCCACAATTTTCTCTCCGCTCGGTAATCCCACAACATAAGGTTCACAATCATACAAGCACGAGATTTTCAAACGATTAACACAGTTCAAAGATATAAAAGAATGCGTAGCTCCTGAATCGAATAAGACACTAACTGGTTGCAAAAGGATCTGAATCGTACCTGATGCAACAGCTGTGTTCTGATCGTCTGACTTCTTCATCTCGTAAATACTCGGAGGAACGGACCCAGCGTTGGATGCCTCTCTTTTCCCAACATTCTGCTGCTGGAAACCGCTTTGTTGCGTCTGGTTTACACTAGTGTCCTTCGGAACTGGTACAGGAGTGCGAGTACCAAAAGATCGAGTCGCATTTCCACAAAATGTTGCGCGATGCCCTTCCTGTTAACACTCGAAACAGGTCACAGCAGGCGCGAAATAGTCACGTCGAATATGCCCTACTTTGCCACAGTTATAACATTTCTTCCCTGCGTCTAAAACGGTTGGTGCTGCCCGGAACTTCTTTCCACCTCGAGAAGGATCCGGAGGCCTCCTGGATGAATGAAAAGAGGACTGGCCCCTGCGAGGCCCACTACTCTTATTCTCCGTGAAGTTGCCAGACACCTTCTGTTTCTTTGCTTCCGTTGACTTTTCTACTGCCGCCTCTTTCATATCATAGGCCAGTGCTTTGTCCTGATACTGTCGCAAGGTGGTACATTCAAATCCGTACATATACTGCTGAATTTCTAGCTTCATTCGCATGTCAAAATGAAAAATCCTCTCTGCCTCGGTCCTGACTAAGTGGTGCACATAAGTCAACTGGTGATTAAAAGTCTTAATCACGTCTGTCACAGATGCTTCCGAATTTTGTGGTGAGAAAAACTCCCGGACTCGGGCCTCTCTAACTGGGCGAGGACAATACTGCGCTTCCATCATTAATTTGAACTCCGTCCAGTCGAAGTTATGCTCCTCAGGTCGAATGGCCTCCCACCAGTCGAAACCCTCCCCCGTCAGAAGATACTAGGCGATCGGAACCTTTCTGTCGTTGGGAAAGTTAATCCCTGCAAAGATATTCTCTAACTCCTTCAGCCAATGATCCCAAGAAAGCGTCTCAGCAGAACCGTCAAATTTCGGAGGGTGCAATTTGACCACCTCAGTAAGCTATTTGTCTCCCCGATTATCCACGTTATGCTGCTGTCCCATCGCCGTCTGCATGCGATCAAAAACTTGAGCAAACTGGTTTATCTGAGCAACCACCTGCTGAAGCACTCCCGGCACATTAGGATCTGCATTATTATTTGCTGATCCCTGCTGTCCTCCAGAATGGGAATTGGTTCGACTAGCAGATATCTACGGGGTAGACGCCGAATCCTCCTGTCTCATATTTCCACGTCCGCGTCCGCGTCCACGACCATGTCTGCGTCCACGACCTCCTCTCAACATACTGTAAACAAAAATTCTCAATATCCAGGGCAAACTTTCTAAAAGAAAGTCCATCAATGTTCACAAAACATGAATTAAATAAAACGGTAGTATTTGAGATTAGGAAACTTACAACCACGGTCCACACGACGATGCTGGCTCAGCAGTGATGTTACAAACGACCAATAATCAAATAACGTTAACAGACCCAACTAACCCGACTGCCAAGATATTCATGAATCTTAGCTCTGATACCATATTCTGTAACACCCCGAGATATTCGGAATAATTACAGCGCCGTAAACCCTTTAAGTAAGGATTTACAAGGCTAAATAAAAGAAATGCAAATATAATTCAATCTTACAACTGAAGTTCAAAATACAGAACTGGGTCAACTGATCCAAAGAGTTAACTTATACAACCATATCGAAAATGACATTATTAAAACACACGTACTCGAGTACTAAAGTGAACCAAGAAGACAAATCACAATAACAATAAACATCAACCACATCACTGAGCCATTTCATCGTCCTGTTGGTACTGTGGTTGCTTCCCTCCTCCTCGGCTACCTGAACATCAAAACAATGTCCACCCCCGAAGGGGTTAGCAAAACAATGCTAGTACAAGTATCATAATACATAAATCATCAGTGCATCATAAAACATGCAAAACGTACTTTCGTCATCGGAATCCAACGATGTGAATCCTCACAATTCCATCAACACAATACAGGGTAATCCAGCGATCCAGCGCCCTTGGTATAGATCCCCATTATGATCCCATCGGATCAACGCATGGTGGAAAACCCGTCCAGCGATCCAGCGCCCCCAGCATAGATCCCCATGATGATCCCGTCGGACCAACGCATGGTGGACATTCGATCCAGCACCCTCAACATAGATCCTTATGACCCCCGCGGATCATTTATACCATAAACCAATCAGTTATGCATACATATATGTATTTCCATATGTTCATCAATATGATCAATTAACAACGAATAACATGAGGAATTAAAGAAATAAATCTCATATTCAACAACATGAACAAAACCATATGCATGATCGAAGTTCCAATATAAATCAAACTCAACATATGATACTTGCCTCGAAAATGGCAAGAATGAAATACTCCAATAAATGACACGCGTCCGTATGCCACCGCCCCTCGATCGCCCCCTATGCAAGGCTCGGACCTAAGAAATAATAAAGAATTCTTCTCAAGTCGTACGAATGTCTAACAATCCGATTTACGGCCGCAAGCTCTAAAAATGAATTCTGCCTGAACTACTTAGCGTGCGCTACGTACTCTACATAGCGTGCGCTAAGCCTGCCAGTTAACGTACGCAAATGACCAAGTCTAGCATACGCTAGCTGTGTACTGACAGTCCTCTCTGATCAGCCGAATGTCCTGCCTGATGACATAACGTACGTTACGTACCAAACGTAGCGCACGTTATTCATTCCCGATAGCGCACGTTAATAGGCCGATCTTAGCGTGCGCTAACTATGCATGGCAGTTTACTACTGGGCAGAAAACTTGAGCTAAAGGTGATGAAACTCATGAGATCTTCAGTGCTAATACATGCCATCTCCGTGCATATCATGCTCATACGGTTTGAAAGATCTTTATGGATTAAATGACTACGAGACACAAGCATACGTATCATCGTTACAACACCATAATTCATCTTGATCTTCAAGAAAATCTCCTAAGTTCAATTCATTTCAAGTCCCAAAACATATGATTCCTTATGTAAAACATAAGAACTAGATAATCTCCATATACTGGTCATAATCGGTTTTGAAGATACATGAATATGCTTGGGAGTCTATATACTAAAAAGGTTCAATGGATTATACGATGAATAAGTGCCGAAACGTCGAAAAATATCCTTCTAACACATGATGTTCGACTACTAACGAATTTAACTGACTAGATAATCCAAAATCATGATCAAAACGTCCTTCAAAATATTACTAATATTGGTGAAGAATCACCTACCTCAAAGTCGTGAAGAACACGAAGGAACTAGAAGAGATCCAACACCGAGAGCTTGAACAACAATCTCCAATGATCTACAATCTTCGACTCAAGCTAGGATGCTGATATGAAGGGTTTAGGATGAAGAGAGTAATTCTCTAAGTCCAATGATTCAGATGTGGGAAGTGAAAAGACTGAAAATACGAAAAGGGATGTTGTCCTATTTATAGAAAGTGGTTATTAGCGCGCGCTAGTCCATATTCATAGCGTGCGCTAACGGCTTACTGACTTTACTGTACTCAGCATTTAGCGTGCGCTATCCTCACATCAGTAGCGTGCGCTACCGCGTTGACTTGGCTTTTTCCCGAAAGCCGTCCAGGTTCATCCCGATATAATCCGACCGAGATCCGCAACCGGTCTCACCTACCGCCCTGTCTCAATCATGCTGACTACGTGTAGCGCGCACTAAGGTTCATACATAGCATGCGCTACGGCTCCAAATTAGCGTACGCTACATATAGTCGATAGCGTGCGCTACATGCACAGAATCACCATTTAGATCACATTCATGAAATCATGCGCTCAACAACACCGGATCATGAAATACGGAGAATAATAATCAGATCAAAATGCAACAATTACAATATTACAAGGTTCAATTACATATCAAAAATCTCGGGTATTACATCCTTCCTCCCTAAAAAGAAGTTTTGTCCCGAAACTTAAGATAAGAACAACTCTGGATATCTAGTCTTCATACTGTCTTCTGTTTCCCAAGTGGCCTCTTCAACTCCGTGTCGTGACCATTGTACTTTAACCAAGTGTATTAGTTTATGCCTCAATTGTTTGATCCGACTCTCAAGTATCTTGATTGGTCTCTCTTCGAAGGTGCCGTCATTCGCTATCTCGATCTCATCAAACTCAATGATATGGATGGGATCCGGTACATACTTCCGCAATTGGGATACGTGAAACACACTGTGAACGTGACTCAGCGATGGTGGTAAGGCCAACCTGTATGCTAAATCCCCAACCCTCTCGGGGATCTCAAATGGCCCGATATATCTCGGACTTAGCTTACCTTTCCTCCCAAAATGGAAAATCCCTCGTGAAGGAGACACCTTCAATAGTACATGGTCCCCAACATCGAACTCTAGAGGGCGACGACGCACATCTGCATAAGACTTCTGTCGACTCTGGGCAGTCAATAGTCTTTCTCGAATCAAAGCTATCTTCTCTTGAGTCTGAACTATCAATTCCGGCTCCGTCCCGATCAAATCCGAAGAATCATCCCAGCACAGGGGTGATCGGCATATTCTCCCGTACAAAGCTTCAAATGGTGCCATCTTAATAGAAGCATGCCAACTATTATTGTAGGTGAATTCAATCAACGACAAATGAACTTCCCAATCAGTTGACCAATCCAAAGCACAAGCTCTAAGCATGTCTTCTACTGTTTGTATAGTCCTTTCGGACTGACCGTCCGTCTGAGGATGATAAGCGGTGCTAAAGTTTAGCTTAGTCCCCAAAGCCCTGTGAACTGCCTTCCAGAAGTGCGACACGAAATGACCATCTCGATCTGAAATAATGGTCTTCGGTGTCCCATGTAATCTGACTATCTCTGCAATAAATACTCGCGCCAATCTCTCGGGTCCCCAAGTATCTTTAATTCCTAGGAAATGAGCCGACTTGGTTAGTCGATCGACTACAAACCAAATCATGTTCATTCCCGTCCTGGTCCTTGGCATACTGGTGATGAAATCCATCGAGATATCCTCCCACTTCCACTCAGGGATCGGAAGCGGATTTAACATTCCGGCAGGTCGCTGATGTTCAATCTTAACCTGCTGACAAGTCAAACACTTTGAAACGTATTTTGCTACGTCCTTCTTCATATCCCCACCAGAAGTTTTGTTTTAGATCCTTATACATCTTACTGTTGCCCGGGTGAATAGAATAAGGTGCGCTATGAGCTTCCTTCAGAATTGTCCGTCTCAAATTATCGGATCGGAACGCAAAGTCGACTCGGAATCTCAGAACTCCATCATCTTGTATCACGAATCCTGAGGCCTTTCCTTTCTTTACTTCATCACATAACCGAAGGATCAGAGAATTGTTCAACTGCTTAGATTTGATTTCCTCGACTAGTGATGAAGTCAGTTCCATCACATATAGTTGCCCTTGGATTCCTGGTGCCCATACTTCAATCCCTTCGCGGATCAGTTCCCGTTGAATGCTGGTTTGGGATGTAAGTGCTTCCAACACTCGAAGAGAAACAGGTTTACGGCTCAATGCATCCGCTACTACGTTTGCTTTACCCGGATGATAGAGAATTTCCAAGTCGTAATCCTTGATCAATTCCAGCCACCTTCTCTGCCTCATGTTTAATTATTTCTAACTGAAAATGAGGCTCTTATGATCTGTAAAGATCTGGCAATGAGTGCCGTACAAATAATGTCGCCAAATGTTCAAGGCAAAGACCACAGCTGCTAGCTGCAGATCATGAGTCGGGTAATTAACCTCGTACGGTTTCAACTGCCGAGAAGCATAGGCAATCACCTTATCCTTTTTGCATCAACACACATCCCAGACCCTGATTTGAAGCGTCGCTGTATACCATGAATCCATCAGTTCCATCTGGTAACGCTAATATAGGTGCTGTCATCAGTCTCCTCTTAAGTTCGTCAAAACCAGCCTGGCATTTCTCATCCCACGTGAACTTTTGAGTTTGGATTTCCGAATACATGAGAATGGATTTCCACCCTAGCGTCATTTCATGGAACATACTGAGAGTCGGAACCTAGTGGTTAACTCAAATCATTATAATGATTATACATAAGGGAATGCTGTCCGAGGATTATTATTTACGATGAAACTCTTGCATTTTTGCCACGAGACATTGGGACTGGGCAAGTTGGCTTGTTTAATCTAACCCTTCATATTGGTGGTCGGCTAAATTCACGCTTGTTAATCTTTGAGCTTTGATTTTCTTCATGACTGATAGATCAGCACTAAAAATGATTGCTTTATGGATCCTTATCCGTGATGTGACTCACTAAAACGATACGTGTATTTTTCTTTGAGATTTTCAGGGTAGTATTAATCAGGTGAACACTATGGATATTGCATGTTTACCCACGATACTTGTCATCTCATTTGAAATTAATTTTTGCTTGAGGACAAGCAAAGGCTTAAGTTTGGGGGTATTTGTTAGTTGTATTTTTATGCACTTAATCATCATTATTTTATACCCATTCTTAGTTTAAATCGGCGTAAATGAGCTTTTAATGCATTATCTTTACATGTTTTGAAGGAAATTCGAGTCCGAGAACGAAGAAAAACGGGCCAAAACAACAATTTTTGGCCAGGGACCGCGGCACACGAACAAGGGTCCGCGGCACAGGAGATGCCCAGAAGGACCCTGTACAAACTGTACCGGGGGCCGCGGCACGCAAGATCTGAGCCGCGGCCCGTAATGAAAAATCGCGCCCAGGCCTGGCCGCATGAAGACAGGGGCCGCGGCACACTAATGCCGGGCCGCAGCCCGCCGCGCTGGTTCCCTACTCGCAGCTCGCGATTTCGGCGGTTTAGAAGCCCGTTTCTGACCTAATTTCCGGACGCATTTTTGAGGCTGATAAAAAATTATAAATAGGTATTGAAGGTCAGAAGATAAGATCATCGGAGAGAAGGAGAAAACACCGAGGATCAGAAAGCACAAGCCAGAGAATGGATGAATTCAAGTTCTTCAACTGTGTTTGATTTCTATTATGCTTTCTTTAATTCTTTGTGTATTATTTTCTAGCATGTCGGGCTAGAACCCTATTCTAGGATTGTGATGAAACTGAGGTTTTGACGAATTAACTTTTGATTTTTCATTATTAAATATATCTCCCTTTCTTATTGAGTTTTTCCCAATTGTTTGTAATGCGTTCAATTATGTGGCCTATGATTGAATTGTTTTGATTACGCAACTCGAATCGGGAGAGGAGAGTTAGTAGAAAAAATTGGTGAGAAACATTTTATCTTGTGAGATAGGAATATACTCATAGGAATTACGTGGTATGTCTGACGATTTTGTACTTTTTGACTATTTTCGAATTAATTCACCTAGGAATAGAGTGTTTTATTTGCCTTAGAAAATTCTACTGACCTCGGGAGAGGCATTAGAGTATCTTAGCAATCTTTGCCTTCAATAAATTAGGAAATCGCTTAATTCATATAAATCAAGAGTAATTCGGATAAATCGAGGCGGATTCTCAATCCTAGATTATTCTCTTATTTGATCTTCTTTCCTCTAATAATCGATTTTATTAATTGTTTTTAGTTTATCATTATATTAATTTTCTTTAATATTCCTTGCACCACCATATTCGATCGTTCAGATAAAATTAGAATACATATAAATTGGTAGTTAGTAAGTCAGTCCTTGTGGGAACGATATTTTACTTATCACTTTATTACTTGCTTATGACAACGTGCACTTGCATTCACCGAATTACGTAACACTTCCATAGGGGTTGCCCCCTGTGGGAGAGTTTCAGTGATAGGAGTTGTCGATAGGACTTCTACAGTCACTGCTGTAGTCTATGTAGGTTCAGCCTTAGAAGACTTCTTGGTCTTCTTTCTTTTCCTCTCGACAGCTTTGGTGGAGCTACTGTCGAGAATACTCATTTTCCTTTTCTTCCCATCACTCGAGCTCTTAAGAGTGATGTCCCTCGGATCACGAGAGGTTGGCATGCTGAGAGGGTTGGGCCTGTCAGCAATGAGAGGTGTTTTGTTGTCTACAGTGGGTCTGATTCCACCGATAAACTTCTCGATGCCAATATTCTTGGCGTATGCGGATAGATTCACTCCGCAACGAGTGAGGATGTGATTCAGAATTAAGCCAAATGATTTCTTGGCAAACTCAGGCTTAGAAGCCTCTTCTTGGATACGTTTCAAAATAATTTGACACCAATTAACCTTCTCGCCACACATGATGGCGACCATCATTCTGTACCTTAAGTTTGTGCACATTTCGAATGAACTAGTCCTGTTCTCAACAAGACGACAGCAAAAATCATAAAGGTAGACGTATGAGAGAGTGAAGTTTTTCTTATGGCAAGAAGGATGAACGTTGGAGGCCATGGAAGTGCCAGTAAACAACTTCCAGTACTTAGAAGCAAGCTTCCAGACCCAAAGGTCTCCAGTTCCTCCATCTTCAGGCCGTTTGAAGGCAGCTTGTAGATATTTTCTAGAAGATCCTTGGTCATAGGGATCTTAATCCCTTGCACAGTCCCAATAATGTCAGTGATTTCGACACCTTTACTGTGTGAGGGGTATTTGAAGGTAGCGTCCAGGTAGAATTCCTCCACTATTTGTTCATCGTAGGTGTCAGCATGATGACTTCCCAGGCGATACAGTCCTTGTTGCTTTACTCTTGAAACAACTAAGTCCATGCCGATTTCATCTTCATTTTTAAGGGTAATCCTCTCCATGACAATGGATTTGGAAAAGATCGCCCGTCAATAAGGGATTCCTTATTCTTCAGAGAGATGGAAGCTGTTTGTGAGGTAGAAATTTTCAAGCAAACAGAGGTGAAGTAACAGGGAATAAAGCAAAGAAATGCAGAAAATATGTAGACATATTGCTAAAGACTCGTTAATTTGCAGAAAGCGTAAAGAGTCTGTGGGAGAAATGTACTGTCCTTTTATAGGATGCAGTGAAGATTGGGTTAACAATGAATGGTCAGATTTAAGGGATGGGAACCGTATTTTAAAAGAACGTACAGGATGGGTTTAGATGTAACTTGTACGTCTAATCTATAAGTTTGAAATGATACCCGGTCCCACTTATGACAGTTCATCTTCCACTATTGCACGAAACAGCGGTTTAAATTTTGAAATTGCGGTATTTGAGGCAGTAAAGTCCAGGTGTCTTTAAAACTATTAAAGGATAAAACATTTTAAATTCAGACAGAGCACGTGGACTAAAAACAGTTTACTGTGAGAAAGTGTATGAATTATATACTATTATAATATTAATTGATACCCTACGGTGTATGTGCTGTATCCACGAAAATACAGCGTTCCCCCTTAAAAAGTACATACAGGATTCAATTCTTACAGCAATATTTGGATTAATACTGTATTCATGGGTCGTACTGTATTCCCCCTTAATTAATGCACACGTCACCTGTAGGAAGGTTTTATGCCTTCTTTTTCCTACAGTAAGATCTGACTTGTTCGGAATGTACAGTTAATTAAAGTGGATACTGTATTCTTGGGTCTTACAGCATTCCCCCTTAATTGATGAGTAAAATGTAAAAATTTACAGGGAGTCTGGCTGTAACATTCCCAATTCCTGGCGAAGCATGCAGAATCTGGTTGTGCTGAGAGATTTTGTAAAGATGTCGGCTAACTGTATATCTATATGAATCTTCTCAATCCAAACATCTTTATTCTCAACATGATTCCTGATTAAATGATGCTTCATATCAATATGCTTAGTTCGCCAATGAAATACAGGGTTGTGCATGATTACAATTGCACTCGTGCCATCGCACATGATTGGAGTTTCTCTGGTGCTGATTTTATAATCTTGTAACTGTTGTTGCATCCAGAGAATCTGCATACAACAACTTCCAGCGGCATAATATTCTGATTCAACTGTATAAAGTGAGTTGGCCAATTGCTTCTTACTGAACCATCACACAAGTATAGGTCCAAGAAAGTGATAAGTACCGCTTGTACTCTTCCTATCCAACTTACAGCCTCCGAGATCCGAGTAATTGTAGCCTACCAAATTGAATCCTCCATTCATAGGATACCACAATCCTGCATCGATTGTTCCTTTCACGTACATAAGGATTCGCTTGGCTGCGTTGAAGTGTGATTCTTTAGGTGCTACCTAATACCGAGCACACATTCCTACAACAAACTGGATATCGGGCCTGCTAGCCGTTAGGTATAGGAGTGAGCCTGTTGGCTTCCTGTAGAGTGATTGATCAACCGGATTTCCATCTTCAATACTAATTTGCGTGGAAGTGCTCATGGGGATGGACGAGGATTTGGAGTTGTTCATCCCGAATTTGTTGAGCAGCTCCTTGCTGTACTTTTCCTGGTTGATGAATATTCCTATAGGCAACGCCCCCAAATCCCACTGGGTTATTACAGTTCCGTGGACCCCACACCAGTAGATCCACCAGGCGAACAAAACTAAAATACATCAAATTAACCAACAAGGGAAATCATAGACCCTACTATGATATCCGACACAATATTTCGATAAGGAATTTCAACGACAATGATGGCCTACATGGCCAAAATAAAAATAGAAAAACATCCATGAGCCTTGCTCGGATGATACAAAATGACAACAACTGACGAAACTGGAGTACTCCAAACTGCCTGACTGACGTGAACACCGAAACAACTCATACTAGTATCGCTCGAATTCCTCGTCGCCGTCGTCATGCCCCTCTGTCTCAACTCTCTCCTCGCAAGCACCTAAAACATGAAAACATGTTCTGCCCCCACGGGGTCAGTCATCTAGGTAATGAATATCAAATACATGTACAACATGATATGCATCCGAAGGCAGAATAAACGGTACAACAAAGGTAATACGAGATGCTCACAACCCAAGGTAAGAACCGAGCATTCGTGAAATACTATGACCATGCCCATGGCATACGATCAATACCTGCTCAACAGGTTAGAACACAAGTGCCCAACGGCGAATCATCAATATAGAACACAACAATGAAATTACCCGAAGGTAAACCAATCCAAGCTGAAATAAATATAAACAACGATGTACGAAGACTCCAACAAAACCATAACACATCACAATGGCCTGAAAGCCCTCAGCCAAAGCTACAAAACATCACACTGGCCTAAAAGCCAAACAGCCCGAAGCTGCCAAAATATCACCATAGCCCGAAGCTATATCACATGAGGGCCGAAGCCACGACACGAAGCCGTATCACAATGAGGGCCGAAGCCACGGCACGAAGCCGTATCACAATGAGATCATCCAATGACCGTGACATACTAAACTGTAGGTTTTGGGAAACCAACCGCGAAGGTTCAAGCCCCAAACTTGACCATAATGAGATCACCCATTGACTGTGACCTACTGAATTGCAGGTGCTGGGAAACAAACCGCGAAGGTTCCAGCCCCATACTTACCCGTAATGAAATCATCGAAATGACCGTGACCTACTGAACTATAGGTGTTGGGAAACCAACCGCGAAGGTTCAAGCCCCAAGCTTACCCATAATGAGATCATCGAAATGACAGTGACCTACTAAACTGTAGGTGTTGGGAAACCAACCGCGAAGGTACAAGCCCCAAGCTTACCCATCGAGCACTAGCCGAGCGTAGCCTCCAAACATAAATAATCACAAATGGAAACGATCACAAAATTACCGAAATCATAAGAATGATAGTATAGTACCTTGAGTCGGCCAAAACGACAACAATAAACTCTGTATGGGTACCATCCTTGGTGGTCCCAATTCAAATACTTCGATTGCCTTAGGATGGCCAATCGATAACAACACAACGGATGGGAACCATCCTCGATAATCCCAAAGTCAATACTTCGATTACCTTAGAATGGCCAATCGATAACAACACAACACAACACAACAGATGGGAATGCTCTCAACAGTCCAGTACATCGATTACCTTAGAACGGTCAATCGATAACGACTCAATGGATGGGAAATGTCCTCGACAGTCCCAATTCAATACATCAATCACCTTAGAACATTCAATCGATAACAAATCAACGGATGGGAAATGTCCTCGACAGTCCCAATTCAATACCTCAATTGCCTTAGAATAGTCAATCGATATCGACTCAACGGATTGGAAATGTCCTCGACAGTCCCAATTTAATACATCGATCACCTTAGAACGGTCAATCAATAACGACTCAACGGATGGGAAATATCCTCGACAGTTCCAATTCAATACCTCGATTGCCTTAGAACGGTCAATCGATAACGACTCAACGGATGGGAAATGTCCTCGACAGTCCCAATTCAATACATCGATTACCTTAGAACGACCAATCAACAACAACGAAACAATCAGAACAGATGTCCCGGTGTCTTTAATTGACCACCAGAAACAGAGACGATAATCGAATACGTCACACCTTCAATCGGCCAATACAGAAAAACAATGATATCAATTAAGCCGATCACAACAAGCTCTCAATAGAACATCAATCAACAATAACAATCGATACGTCGATACCACGAACCGGCTATCGACAACAACATTACCAACAAGTGCCGCAATGCCTTGAACCGGCTATTAACGAACAACAATAATCATTTGGCATGATTGCCGAAGGGTATCGTATCAAAAAATCCCCTAATATCAATGAAATCATGAAGGGACTACGTCTCGAAATGATATAACACATTCATACACATTCAAACCAGCTATTAACGAACAACAATAATCATTTGGCATGATTGCCGAAGGGTATCGTATCAAAAAATCCCCTAATATCAATGAAAATCATGAAGGGACTACGTCTCGAAATGATATAACACATTCATACGCATATATGATAATATTAATCTCATTAACTAGTACAAGTATAAAACTTGCCTCAAACTGAAGGCGAGAAAGTCCTTCCACGATCAACGTCCTCCCACGAAATGACAAATGACGTCCTCCGACGATCACAAGCACTCAAAAATCCTTGAATGAAATACGATTCATTCAATAACATAAAATCAATGGAAAGCAACGCCAAAAACAATCCCGATTCAATCTCGAATCGGTTAATCTCCACAAACGAATACCATAGTTCTGAACTATGAATTCTAACATCCTCCAACACCTCAATGATCGATATGATCAAATGTTCTTAACACTTGTGAAAACAATTAAATAAGAATCACTTAAGAACAACATTATAGTAATCACCCTATAATGATAATATTACCAATATAACCACTATCACCTCAAGAACATCATCAACTCTACTAACATGATGTCTAAACAATAATCAACCACCAATTCATCATGAATTCGGATTAATCAACAAGATTAAATCAACCATTTCAAGATTATGATAATCATTACATAATTCATCATAATTCTATACCAAAATGGTTATAATCCCCCAAGAACACCACCAACAACAATAATCATCTCAAGGCTATGTTAATCATCTAAAAATCTTAACATAACTCTTCCTAGACATGATTATAACCACCAAGTATTCTAAAACATCAAGAACAACTCCTCCTCAAGACATAATCATCATGTTCATAGTCATAAGTTATAAAAACTCATCAAGAATCATGCTATCCTCCATCCATCCATCAAAACACGAAGTAATCAACAATAGCAACAACATAATCACGAGATAAACACAAGATTAAACACATACCTCTTGAAGAAGTGAAGAACAACCTCAAACCATCAAGAAACACTCCAAACTCCAAGTTTCTAAGCTTCAATCCAAGTTATGAAGCTCCAAATCAAGTTGGAAGAGGCTGAAATTCACTAAGAGATGCAGAGGGATGATTTCTAGAGAGAGAAATCGAAATTGGATCGTGAGAAAATGAAATACGAAGCATGTCTTTATAATTTGCACATCGCATTACGGCCGCTATCCTCCCTCATTAACGTACGTAAGAGATATTACGTACATTATCACCTTAACTTAGCATACATTAGGTTCTGCCAGAACTCACTGTCTCAAAACGAACCATGCATTACGTACTTTATAGGCATAAGCATTACGTACGTAATGCTCGTTGACTTGGCTGCCTCGAAAGGCCAACATGATCCAATCCCATTCGGCCCCACACACCAAAAGTCATATGCGATTTGATACCCATTGTTACTTTCCAGGTTTAACGTACATAAAACTCAGCTCATAGCGTACGTAATGTTAAACATATAGCGTACGTTATGGATATTATACTTAGCCAAAATCAAACTCCCAACTCACCAAGCAACATTCGATCGGCAACACAATACCGACGACAAGTATAAATATTTTGATTCCGAAATATCCCAATACAATATACATTGTATCAGTCAAATACAACACCACTTGTACAATTCCAAATGAATACATACAACACAACAGTGAAACGAAAAAAAAATACCCCGGATATTACAGTAATTGCTTAACCTAAAATTCTAGAAAATAGCTAAGTTCTCCCATCATACTCATTTCAAATTTACTTTACATGAGATGAGAGAACCTTTGACATGGAGTGAGGTTAGTTGAATGAAATATAATATCATCGACAACTTAGTGATGGTATCCTTCTTTTTGCTTAGAAAGATTGTCCAAGCATACCTAGAAAAATCGTCAACAATAACAAGATAGTATTTCTTACCTCCCAAACTTACAGGGTCTACAGGACCGTAGAGGTCCATGTGTAGCAAATCCAATACCCTGTGGGTGGACAGGTATGACTTGCTTTTCAGGGTGATTTTGACTTGTTTGCCTTTCTGACAGGGTCCACAGACGCTGTTTTTATGAAATGACACATCGGGAAAACCTCTGACCATTCTCTGTATAGCGAGTTTGTTGATAGTCTTGAAGTTGATGTGCGACATCCTTTTGTGTCATAGACAGCTTTGATCTGCAGTGCCTTTGGCAACAAAACATGGAATAGTGGAGCTCGTAAGCTTCCGGTCAGCAATATACATATTACCTGATCGGCTTCTTGTGAGGACGATTTCCTTGGTCTTGACGTCCTTCACCCTATAGTGATCTATATAGAATTTTACCTAGAACTGTTTGTCACAGAACTGGATAATACTAAGTAAATTATACTATAAGCCTTAAACATAAGCTATGTTAGTGACTTTAAACTTTCCTACAAGCAGGGTTCCCTTTCATCTTGTTCTTCCTTTAGATTTGTCACCGAATCGTACCTTTGGACCACGACCTTCTACATAATCTGACAGGTTGCTAATATCTCCTGTAATATGCCGAGAACATCCGCTGTGGAAGTACCAGATGTCATTTTCCTTGATATCCTGTAAGCAAAGAATTTAGGTAGATTTAGGTCCCCTTTGATTATTGGGTCCATGGGTGTTTGTGCCTTTTGGTACCAAAATTTACTTGACAACAATTAGTTTGTTGTAGGTTACTTTTGGTCAAGACTTGCGATATATACGTGGGGCTGACACGTAGTTACTGTAACCTTGATTATTATTCATGAAAAATCTAGGGTCTTGATTCAAGTATGATTGCTATCTTGGAGGGGGAATCATTTTCTTCGGCCTTATAGCTTGCCTTCTCGGTTTACAGGTGGATTCCGAGAGCTGTTGGTGGTACTGTACGGCGTCCTATTTTCTGGAGGGACAACGGGGATCCTGTATCCAGTATCTAGACGCACCGTACTGTTGGTATTACTGCGGTGCGTGCCTTTGATACTTAGATACAACCTTCTTTCTTAATGGCTGCTGGTGCTGTTGGTATGCTGGGGGAGCATACTGTTGATTATGTCTCACAGGTATGGGAGGTTGAGGTTTTCGCTGTTCACTACACCATAGATTGCATACAGCAACGTGTAAAATACGTTGCAATATGCCCTAAATTCATTGCAATAGGGCATATTGCAACGATTATGCAAAAATAAAGCGTGCACTTTGCTCTGGTTGCCATAGGTCCCTTATGGGAACGAATTTGGTACCATATTGCAACGCCGTATTATCGTTGCAAATATAGTATATGGCAATGATTTAACGGCTATGGCAACAAGTTTAACACCATTCCAATATCTTGGACTACCTATGGCAACATTTTTTTGCAATGATTTTCTTGTGTTAATTGTTGCAATACATGGACTCAGGCAGCCCTAAGGCAACATATATATGCCCAATTGCAATGTATTTAGAATCAAATGCAATCTAATTTTATTAATGAATATGACATATATGGCAACATTTAAACTTCTATTGCAATGCTAAATAAAAAACTGTCATGACCATTAGATTTATTTCAATTGGTATATCGTAACATCAATCCAACCGAGCAATATTACTGTTGTTCCAACATCAATAAATTCACTCAGACTAAGTTTAGGAAAATGACCAAGTTGAAGCAAAATAACTAAGTTCAAGTGACACACAATTTAACTTAGTAATACATAGACCAAATTCTTAGTTAAACATTATATAAACATGAGTCATGGCTCTTCTTCCTCTTCCTATTCCTCTTCCTCTTCATCTTCATCTTCATCCGTCTCATCTCCTTCCTCAGTAGAAATAGTAGCACACAATTCTTTTACAATAACTTTAATAACTGAAAACCAAAACATAGTTAATATTTGCTCTCTTCATCTGCATCCTCATCAAAAATCTCCATTTGTTTGCACCCGTTGATGTCCCAGAATTCTTGATGATGTATCAGTAGTCCTCTTTGTCCATGGTAGTTACTGTTGAAACATCTTCTTGCCTGCATCCTTGGAGTGTTTACCTTTGAATGCCTGAAAGGCAAGGACAAACACAAGTTTGTAAAGCTATATGTTAACAAAAAGCAAAAGAAACCACTTGGGTACAATGGAATAAAGAGTCTTTGGCTCCATTTGAAACAATGGAATAAAATAATCTGTTACAGGCTTTACATGTGTACATAAGCACACACTGAACGAGTAATGCGTCCATTACAGGCTTTACATGAATAGAAGCACAAAATACTACTCCATCCGTACCTATCCATCCCACTTGAAGAGACCACATTACAGGCTTTACATATGTACAACTTTTTATTGATCACAAGGTATAATACACAATATAAGCTTTGTAATACTATTTTTTCCAATTATACCCTTACTTATTAGTTGAATATATTTTGGACCACACATAATCATATAAGAGCATGAGATGTAAAAAAAATAGAAGTATCTTCTATTGGTTCAAGATCATGTTTTGACATTACTCTCTTCAAGTGGGATGGATGGAGTAAGAAAAATGAGGAATGCAGGGGAACTAACTGGTCGCAGATAGATCTTAATGGTGGGAAAATTTTGTGATAGTAGAAATTAGAACTACAGGAAAATAAAATCGTTGTACTATACAAATCATATTTAAGGCACAAATTACAAGATGGTGTTGACATGGAAACTCCCATAGCCATTTACAATCCTCTTTCTGGTTTATATCAACCATTGGGAGTAAAAATACACTCAGCTGCATATGTAGCTTGCTGAAAAGACCAAGTAATAGAAAAAATAATGCATTTATCTTCACAAAACATGCTCAGAATAACAAAACAATAACACCACAATTGTATATCTCAAAAGCAAGTATTTTTACTTTTAGCACACCATATCTTGAACCACTATCTCCACTTCTTTTTAGTACTCTTGTTCAGTAATTTTTATAAGCTAGGAGGATAATAAATTAGGTTAAAGTGCAGGAAGCATGTTATGACCTCAATGGCAGTTTCATGGGCTTGACTGTAAACAAGATGAAGAGGAAGCAAGCCAGCTAGATGTTCAGAGACAGCAACTAGAGCAGCTTTTATAGGCTTCCTGTGTAACAATAATTCGTCATGCTTTTACAAGCTCAGTACCAGCAGAGACAAATCATATGTTTATATAACATTTTTGACCAACTTCGAGAAAAAAAATTGCACAGCCTCAAGACAAGACAAATAATGAGCATATTATTATCCAGTGATATGAATTCTTAGTATGCAAGAAACCGAAAAAAGAAAAAATGATATTTCCGCTCAGTTATAACTCAACACAGCCTCAAAAAAAAAAATTCTGGCAAATCTAGGAACATCAGGGTCAACTTACGCACCGACTGCATGTACAAATAGCTAAGAGAAGAAAACTTACAGGTGTGCATTACGACATAACATGCATGAAAAAGTTATGAGAATTCATGTTCATCAACAACTAAAGGCTTACTAAAATGGATTGGGCGGAAGAAAGCGACTTAGTGAAGTAGGACCTAGTTTCTGAACATAAACAGAGACATCAAATATTGAATCTGCTCACTTATTTTACTCTACCAATAGAGCTCGAGGTATAAGTTTTATACTAAAAACTAAATTTCTTGAACACTGAACATCGTCACAAGCAAATTAACATAAGGTGTAGCTATTATCCATGTCAAATTTAAACACCAAAGAAACATTAATTTAACCTCAAGTCCCACAAAAGCGGCTTCCCATTGCATTGCAGATGACTTTCCCATGACGATGGATCTGACTGGACAACAATAACCATATCCGAGAGTGATTTTGCCTGATAATGCTTGTCGAAACCTAACCACACCTTATAGCAGAAAAAAATGCTTGATATGTGCTGTGTCCATTACTGGTTTGAGAACATTAACAAGTGGAAAACCAAGGGATAGGATATACCATAACATCTTGATAGGAAAAGACTCGATGGCCAAATACAGCACCTATATATACAGTTAGCAACAAATAAAGAAAAGATCAATGTCAATTTTAAGCCATTCGCCAAGGCAAAACATAGGTCATAATGATATAAGTTTAGGGTTCAACCATCTGATATAATTTCTGATAAGTAGCGGGAGTGATTTAGGCTCTTCTATAGGCGAAGGGACAAATTAGAGGCCGCAGGCCACAGATGAGGCAGGCCAAACATGCGCAGATTATTATTATTTCCAGTTATTGTTATTAGGGTTATCATACGATCCCCTACATCCATGGAGGCTTGCTTAACCTCCTCATCACCAAAGAACTAACAATATTTTGATGTTTTAATGAGGAGAATAATTCTAAAAATCAAAAGTGAAAGTATATCCAGATTAAACATCATAAATCCCAAGTAAACCACAAAATATAAACCCTAAATGAAACTCGATTTAAAACTCAATTTAGGGAAAAATGAAAGTACAACCGAAATTACCCTCCGAATTAGACTCCCAAGCAGAAGCAGCTGCTACCTTCTTCCTTGGTGTAGCTTGAGTACCTTATCTGAAGTTGGTGTTGAATCGGCTGGAAACGTGGCGAAGATACCTTATACGTCCAGTTCCAGTTGTCTTTCGCCGAATGGCCTTCACACTCCAGTTGTATGTCCTCTTGCGAGCTGCCGGGTAAGCACAGGCAGAGCAGCGGCTCTTCTGGAGGTGGAAGATGCGGCGGCCACACCTCACACACAGAGTGTGTGTCTTGTTTCTCCTCTGACCGAAGCTTCCAATTTCTGCTGCGGCGGTTTTCCTGTATCGCATATATGCCACATCCCCATCAACGTATTTTCATTTTCAAGTATCCATATATTTATATACCATATATATATATATATCATGAAATCAAGAGGGGAAGTGTGTTTATGTGTTACTTTGTAGACTATGATAATGAAGATAATCAATAATTTTAATAGAAATAATCTATCTATGAAGAATACTGCAATACTCTACATAGACGCATCGTCGGAGTTCTAGGCATGTTCTTCTGTGCAAACTGGGAGAGGTGAGTACCGCACGAACATCTCCTCAGGTTCAAGCAGATCTAGATATACGATCCAGAATCAGAGTAAAGTTCGACCCAATTATCCTCACAAGCAGATTCGAGTGTCCTTCAAAAAATCCAGTGGTGATCAGCAAAAATAGAAACACATACAGTGATTACATTTAATCATTGGACAAAATGGGGAAAATAATAAAATCTCCTACACATAATTAAAACTCAGAAACACATGAATTCAAGAAAGAATGAGGTGATGTGAAAACATGAACTAAAATAGAGTATAATTGATCCTTCTCTTCCTAAGAAGCTCAGACTTAGCAGGGTTGAGTTCTCGCTTAAGAATACCTTTGCCATAAGATTCAGTAAAAGTTCCAACAGAGACTCTCCATAGCTTTCTAGAAATACCACCGCAGCTTCTTCACTAGATGCATAAGATTAACCATTATCCAATTATTGATAAAAAGGAGAGATGCCAAAAATCTAACAATTGCTAGATAACAAACAAATGGAATCAAAAGACGTAATCAAGGAATTAGGTATGCTTGATAGAAACTGGAATTCATTGCGGCGAAGTTTGAGCATTTGAATTAATCTACAACTATTGGCAAGATACTCCAACCCCAAATCAGTCAAGTTATTCAGGTTCGAAATGTTCAACGAACACAAATCAGCACAGCTTTTACCGATGGTTTTGAGAGAGACGGAGATAGGGAGAGAGATCAAAATTAAAATCAAATTAAAAACTTAATAAACAAAAATAAACCCCTAATTACAAACAAACAAACAAACATACACCCCCAAACAACTTGATTACATAGTTCGAATTTACACAAGAAACATAGGAACCCTAATTAAGAACACAAAAATAGAGCAATATAATAAGAAGGAAGAAGCATTGGGCATGTAACAAACTCGATTCAAAACTACAAAAAAACAAAAAGGATTTCGGATCGATGATTTACCTTTATCGAGCTTTAATCTTCTTTGAGCTTGATTTACCCTCTTCGAGCTTGATTATTCGAGTTATATTTTGTCTGCGTGTGTTTTTGTTGTGTTGTGTCGTGTGGGTTGTGTCTGTGTGTGTTGGGGCATTTTTTTCTTTTTTTTCTTTTGTTATTTTTTGAAAGCCCGACAAGAAATCCCGCTCACATTTTACAAGCCCGCCAATATTTTGCCCCCAAAATGAATAGATACTGCAACGATTTTAAAAAAGTATTGCAATATAATACATGTTTTTAAATTTCTTAGATTTTTTCAATGGAATTGCAATGCTTTTCAAAAGCATTGGAATTTATGTGATTTGGTTTCTCAATGGCAATGGTTTTTAACAATTTTTTTATAAATGTGGTTGCAATAGGCAATCTATGGTGTAGTGGTTTATGATAGGAACTTGGGGGTGGAATCGCAGCCTTTGCTGTACGAGGAGGGGCATCTGTAACCTTTGTGGGACTCAGGGCCTCTTCGGGTTCAGGAATAGGTTCCACTCCCCTAACGAACACCGTACTAGATTTCCTCTTATTAGAGAACAAGTCATATCCTAAGCCACATTTATTATGGACATATTGCCCAGTGCTTAGAATTTCTTCCATCCTTCTAGAAGATTTTTCAAATGATTTCAGGATGGTCTCTAGTTCTCCTTCTTGTTTCTCGAGAGTTTTTACTTTAGCTTCGAGTAAATCATAATCATTTGTCTTGCACTCACTATGAGACATTGCCTCATTTAGATCTTTTGCAAGTTGATGATTGCTTTCCATGAGTTTTTCATAACTGACTTTGTTGTTTCCGCAATCCAAGGACATATTTTCATAGTTGTTTTTAAGAAAGTCATTTTCGTCTTTCAGCTCTAGGTTTAAAATTTCGTGCTGTATATTTTCTCGTTTGAGTGTCTTATGGACTTTTTAAATGTTTTTAAATTCATTCATCACGTTCTCAAAAGTATGTGATGCATTGGTAAGAATAGTTGAATTTGAACTTACTTTATCATCATTGTCATCAGCATCCTGTATTTCTTTGGCCATATAGCACATGTATGATTTATCCTAAATTTCATTATCGGAGGAGTTACTATGACTGATAGCCTGTAGGAACTCCTCAGTCTTGTTCGATTGGCGAGGCTTATTATTCACCAATCAGGACCTTAAGCTTGTTTCTCCAGGCATGTCTCTTCTCATACTTTTCCTGTTGCTCAGCTTTGGACAATTTTTGCACTTTTGGATGTGGATAATTATTTGCATAATGTCTTGGATGTCTATAATTATAACATCGGTAAGAATCACCAGATAAAGTGGATTCAGCGCTTACCCTGTTAAAAGGCTTGGGCCTGTATGGAGTCTTTCCAGACTGTTTGATGAACTTCTTGAACTTGTGCATGAGCAAGGCTATTTCATCTTACGACAGGATGTCATCGTCGTTATCTGCTGCCTTGTGTGCCGACTTGGATGTGCTGGGTGCTGAAATTTGTCTCCTGTCAGATACAACAGCCAGTGCTGTAGTCTTGGCAGGTGACTCTTCATATTTCTCTTTCCTGTCTATATCATACTCAAATGCCTTTAGGTCAGAAAAGAGATCAAAAGTAGAAATATCGTTTAAGTTACATGACACATGCATAGTTGTGGTTTTTATGTCCCATCGGGCAGGGAGTGATCTAAATATTTTTCAAATTTTTCTCCTTTTATGTATACACTTTACCCAATGATTCAAGTTAACCGACAATGCCGGTAAATCTGAGGTCAAGCTCCTCACGCATTTCTGTAGGTTTCATGTCGCAAATTGCGGAGTAAGTTTAGATTTTTTTTTCTTTTGAGAGCTCAGTACCCTCGCAAATAAGCTTGAGTTTCTCCCAGATTTACTTGGCTATCTGACAGCTCTTTACCTTAAAGAATGTGCCTTTTTCGAGAGTGACAAATAGCGCATTCTTGGCGATGTTGTCCAGGTTTAGACGCTTGCGCCCATCGGTTGTCCACTGATCGCGCTCCCTTCCGAGCATATTAGCATAGGGTTGCCCTTCCATTCTTGCGGCTGTATTGACCTTCATAATCTTGATATGTCATTCCTGGATTACATAGATCATCACTTCGTGTATGGCTGCAAGATGGGCTTCCACCCTAATTCTCCAGTCATCAAATTCTTTAATAGAAAACATAGGAACCTTATTTATCATAGAGGTGTCCATATTAAAAATAAGATATATGATGAAAGTATAAAACTGAAGTTGTCAAAAGCTAGTGATTTGTAGATCTGATTCAGTTAAAAATCGACTGATTCTTTTTAGAATCAACCTCTTCGATACCACTTGTTGGCCGCAGAGTATACAATAAACATCTTAGAAAGTGAAAATATAATAAGCTGTATATTTCTCGAAGTTAATGCGTAGTGGAGGACTAATAGTGAGTTGCTGTAAGTACAACAAGGTACTCTCCTGTTTGCTTGATGCGTACAGGATTTTCACAATGTATACTTTAAAATCACAATTATAATTGAAAACAGTAAGGAAAGAATGTAAATAACACATAGATATAAGTGGTTTGAGGTAAATCTCTCTACGTCCACTGGTACTCCACACAGGAGTAAAATGTTATTAAAATCACTACGTACACAACTACGTGACTTTAACTAAACCCATCTCTATATCGTTCACATAGATATACAGGGACCACAACTTTGGCCGTTCACACAGGTTGGCTTCAACTCTTTCGACTTGCTTTTTCTCACACAGATCGAAGATCCATATTCAATGTTATTCTTCCCACACATGTCGGAACTAGCAAGGACTTAGTCCACACAGGGCTAAGGTTGATCTCAATGATAAAGATGGTAGAACAAGTTCAAACATCATCTGAATGCTTTGACAAGCGATTGTTTTATGTTGTGCTATTTGCGTTGAGGACTTGTATATTTCTTCACTTAGATGATGTTGTATGCTCGGGAAATATACTGCTGTTTCTTAGCTTGATTACCAGAGCTATTTGTCATATGTATTGCGCGAGATTCAGTAAGTCAAGTTCAAGTGTGTGAGCAATGTCCTCTTGCTTGGGGATATTTATAATCTTGCAAATAGAGTCGTTATAAATGTAGCAATTGGCCGATTGGTGAGATTTAGACGTCTCTGATTGGCGGCTGTATAATGTTTGAATTAAAGGCAATTCACATTTAATGCTTGAGACAATCTTTTTGACTTTGCATTAAATGCTCTTAAGCGCGTTTAGACTGTTCTCTCTTTCGGCTGCATTAAATGCTGTCCTATCAGCAATAAATGCTGCTTTAACCGTGAATACTTTATGAATAAACAAAATTTATTTCGTAACGGTTTAAAGCTATTCTTCAGTCTTCTTGGATGAGTTTTACTTTTCCTAAGTAAAACTCCTACAGCCAGACTGCTGTATCCGACACTCTTCAACTTCTGCTATATGAAGATGTAGGCACTGTAGGATTGAACTATGTAGGAAGATCTCTTGCTGTATGGATATGCTGTATGGAGTTTCCTAACAGCTTCCATACTTAGCGAATTGCTGACTCTGAAAACTTCTTGCTGTACGATGGCGATTATCAAAACATGCTATATTTATCCCAATAATGGTTGAAAAGCTTAATCACAACTAATATAAACTCTCCAGAAGAGATATTGACATTATCTCCCAGTCTGAGTTTAAGATTGCGATTTACATTGAATATGATACCCATGATAATCCATGGAGGATTTCTGAAATGCTAGAAGCATATTTACATAAAAATACATGTTGCACTCTTTTTTCTTGATTGATGTTTTGTTCTATTAGGTTTTCCTAGCAAGGTTCTTAACGAGGCAACTGTAATGGCGTATTAACAATAAGAGTGTACTCTTTTCACTTTATTAGGATTTTTTCCACTGGTTTTTTCCTAATAAGGACTTTTTACGAGGCATATTGATGGGATAATGAGGATGTTACAGAGATCAGTTATTCCTCAAGATTTGAATAGTTGTACTTTTTCCTTCGATCAATTTTTTCCACCAGGATTTTCTTGACAAGGTTTAGATGAGGCAACACATGAATACTCCTATAAGAATGATCTGTATATGGAGAAACTTATACTCTTATGATAGCTCAGTTTTTATCCCATGAGGTTTTACTGAGGCGGCACATGAATATTCATACAAGAATAATAGATATAATGGGGAGCAAATTTATTATTATATACTGCTCAGGACTTTTCCTAACAGCGTATGATGCAGCAAGTTATACGTGTCACAAGCTCCACTCCAAACAGCTTGGAAGTTTTTCCACCATTGGGTTTTTCTTCAAACTAGTACAGAAGATAGTTATGTCAATAGTCATTCAAGGAGGAGTGTTGTAAATAAGTCATGTATTTAGTGAATTACTAATATGCCCTTGAAACCCTAGATTTATCCTTATAAATAGAGGATTATGGCCTTCATAATAAATACCGCATCGTTCACGGAACTGATCTTTTCCTGTGCCAAGACTAACTTTCTTTCCATGAAATCACAGATCGCATCCACAGACTTCTAGATCACTTCCATCGTAGAACGAAGATTTCCGACTTCGGTCTCCAATACTGAGATCCGCTCGAAAACTCCCGCTATGACTAGAGCTGGTAGAGGTTGCCCCATCTGTAACACCCCAATTCACAAAGGGGACATTACACGCCGTAGAAACCTCGTAAGGTCTACCAGGCTATCACAAGACACATAACCACAATGACAAACCCGAAAGATGCACTCAAAAGTAAACAGGGCCGTGGCCTCGGCCAAAACATTTCAACGGAGTACATGAAACATAATGTAAATATCAATTCATTGCCCACGCAGGGGACTTAAACCAAATTCAGAAGTAAGCAGTTTAACTCCAATACTCGACAAATGCAATGACGAAAAATAAAAAGAACAATACAGACTCGAGCCACTATCATCAAGCCATCCCATCCTTCGCGTGCGTGCCCCGTGCCTGCTCCTCAGCTCTTCCGGTACCTGAAATGCATAAGACGCATTTCCCCCATTTAAGGGGTTAGCATTCGAATAGCTAGTGCAAGTACACAATTACACAACATTATATACAAAATACAGTTTTTACACAATCGTCCCAAACGTAAGTCATTTGCCACATATATATTCCGGAATACTACATTGGCAATCACATCAATTTCCAATCATCACGATATCACAAAATCACAACTGGTATCCCGTGGCGTACCCCTTAGTATCGACCCCGGACATCCCGTCGAACACTCGGGTGGGATACCACTTCGCGGCCGTACCCCTTAGTATCGACCCCGGACATCCCGTCGGACACTCCGGTGGAAGTTCAACCACACACGCACCCAAGTCCACCTCCGCGGCCGTACCCCTTAGTATCGACCCCGGACATCCCGTCGGAGACTCGGGTGGAAGGAACACAACTCACGCACTCAAAAATCACCATTCATCATTCATTTCGAAAATCACAATATACATAACGAAATGTAATACATGTACTTGCACGAGTAATACTACGTGAAGGAAAACGGCGAACGGAAGGTTTCGCCCGAACAACCTTCACAAATCCGATCCTAACACAATAACGATGGACAACAAATCTTAAAACTACGTAAATGATGGAATACATCCTAGTTCAACCATGAAACCCTTAGTCGAACAAAACTTGGGTATAAATCGACTATAAGTGACGAACAATGGAAAACTTGGAATTTAAAACCACGAATCATCAATAAAATGAAGGGTTACAAGTGCACGATCGAAGTCTAGCGATAGCCCAGTAATAATTCGGACTAAGAGAGTCAAATCCCAAGAAATCCCCAAAATTCCCCCAAAATCTCAAAACAAGGGTTTTGGGAATATTTACCTTGATTCGGATGGTGGAAAGTGATTAGGAGCTTGAAGAATCCACGCAAGGAATGCATGGTGGTAGTGTATGGTGATCTACAGTCGGAATCGGCCCTAACCCCCGCCTGGAATCGCTCAAAGCCGAGAAGGATAGGAAATGAAGGGGAAATGACGAAGTTGACTGCTGCTGTCCTATTTATATTTAACAGACTTAGCGCACGCTATGCATAAGCATTAGCGTGCGCTAGCGGGGCATGGCAGAACAGTCTGCCTTCTGACCTCCCGTTAGCGTACGCAAACTAACATGGTTAGCGTGCGCTAGTACTGGGGATTAGCGTGCGTTAACGCTGATTAGCGTCTGTTGCACAGTCGATCTGCAGTCGAACCCACTGACCGAAACTGCCTGAAATCGATAGCGCACGCTACGAACCCCAGGTTAGCGTACGCTAACCACACAATGATAGCGCACGCAAGTAAATCCTGAGTAGCGTGCGCTACTCAGGCAGCAGTTCTGCACAGTCCACTGCTGCCAACAGCGCACAAGTGCCGAAAAACGAAGCAAGACCAGAATCCAGAATCATAAACACGTAATAACCAAGACGACAAAGTTGAGCGTTGAAAGAGAATATAATCTCGATCACTAGAGAGTTTGAAACGAAGCAAATAAGGCGAAATTCCCCAAACTTATGAAAATTACAAAAACGGCCCAAATGCCCGAAAAATCGCGATACAACGTCGGATTAACAAACCGAAAGTTCCAACACGACCAACTCAACCATACAAACTTATACGAATCGAGAAACAACGAAAACGAACAAGTTTTACGAGAATCGAACGCACATGCGGCAAGATATAATTCAAAATGAAATTATGCAAAAGCATCTTCGAAACTCGACCAGACGAAAAAACTCCAAGAACAAAATAGATTCAGAATTCCAAAACAGTGCTAAGCGAGTTGTCCGGAACGAACATACATCAAAAATAGAAATTACCGAAAATAGAAAACGCGGATATTACATTATCTACCCCTAAAAATAAGTTTCGTCCCGAAACTTACAACGCGAACAACTCGGGGTATCTCGACTGCATACTCTCCTCCGTCTCCCATGTGGCTTCTTCGGACCCATGTCTCGACCATTGAACTTTAACCAGAGGGATGGTTTTATGACGAAGTTGCTTCACCCGACGCTCTAAAATCTGAATCGGCCTCTCCTCGATAGTAAGGTCGGGTCCCAATTCGATCTCTCCAAAATCGATAATATGGCTAGGGTCCGATATGTACCTCCTAAGCTGGGAAACATGAAATACGTTATGAACGTGGCTCGTGGGGCGGTAAACCTAACCGATATGCAAGCTCTCCGACTCTCTCTAGGATCTCGAACGGCCCAATAAATCTCGGACTAAGTTTACCCTTCCGACCGAAGCGGTAAACTCCCCGTGTCGGCGACACCTTAAGAAACACATGATCTCCCACCTCAAACTCCAACGGCCGGCGACGCGTGTCGGCATAAGACTTTTGCCGACTCTGGGCCGTCAACAATCTATCGCGAATGAGAGCAATCTTCTCCCTCGTCTCAACTACCATATCGGGCTCGGTACCCATCAGCTCGGACGCATCGTCCCAACAAAACGGCGATCTGCACCTCCTCCCATACAATGCCTCGAATGGTGCCATCTTGATCGAGGCGTGCCAGCTATTGTTGTACGTGAACTCGATCAATGGCAAGTGCGACTCCCAATCATCCTTCCAATCTAAAGCACAGGCTCGCAACATATCCTCTAGCGTCTGAGATCGTCCGCTCGTGTCCGTCTGTCTCGAGGGTGGTAGGATGTGCTAAGTCTCAGCTCGGTCCCCAAGGCTCTATGAACGGACTGCCAAAAATGTGATATGAACCGGCCATCACGATCCGAAACAATACTCTTAGGGGTCCCATGTAACCTCACGATCTCCGAAACAAACACTCATGCAAGTCTCTCTGGCCCCCAAGTGTCCTTAATACCCAGGAAATGAGCCGATTTGGTTAGTCGATCGACAATGACCCAAATCATGTTCATCCCAGTCCGAGTCTTAGGCATACCGGTAATGAAATCCATAGAAATATCCTCCCATTTCCACTCCGGGATAGGAAGTGGTCGTAAAAGCCCCGCGGGTCGCTGATGCTCGATCTTAACCTGCTGACAGGTCAAACACCTCGACACAAACTCGCTAACGTCTATCTTCAAATTACTCCACCAGTAGTTACTCCTCACATCCTTGTACATTTTACTCGTACCAGGATGTATGGAGTAAGGCGTGGTATGAGCTTCACTCAAGATCTTCTGTCTCAACTCAACAACATTCGGTACACATAGTACGCGAAATCTCGTAACGCCATCATCCCGAACCACAAATCCGTGGTCTTTCCCCGCCTCACATCCTCCCTCAATGGACCAAACACGGATCATCATCTGTTTCGCCTTGATATCATCGATCAAGGACGAAGTGATCTCTAATGCACATAATCGGCCTGAACTCTCGAACCCAAACCTCAATATTCGACAAATAAGATCTCGCTGGATCCTACTCTGCGGTGTAAGTACTTCTAACATCGCAACGCCATCGGCTTACGGCTCAACGCATCCGCCACTACGTTAGCCTTACCGGATGGTAAAGTATCTCGAGGTCGTAATCTTTAATTAGCTCCAACCACCTACGTTGTCTCATATTTAACTCCTTCCGATCAAGATATACTTCAAACTCTTGTGATCGGTAAAAATCTTACATGACGACCCATAGAGATAATGCCTCCAGATCTTTAAGGCAAAACGACCTGACTAACTCCAAATCATGCGTGGGGTAATTCACCTCATAAGGTTTCAATCAAGCGGGACGCATACGCAATCACTCTGTCTCTCTGCATCAAAACACATCCTAGACCAAGGCCCGAAGCATCACCGTACACTACGAAATCCTCGTTCCCCGAGGCAACGCTAACACGGGTGCGGTAGTCAAACGTCTCTTTAACTCATCAAAACTGTCCCGCCTGTCTGCACCCACTAACTTCGAAGTTTTGGAGCAACCGAGTGAGCGGTCTAGCGATCTTCGAAAATCCTCAACGAATCTACGGTAATAGCCGGCAAGACCCGTAAAACTCCTCACCTCCTTCACATTTTTAGGCGGCTCCCAAGCCATCACCGCTCTATCTTCTGCGGATCTACCCGAACTCCTCTCTTTGAAATCACATGCCCGAGGAACGCTACTTCCTCGAGTTAAAACTAACACTTAGAGAACTTCGCGCATAACCGCTCAGCCCTCAAAGTGTCTAATACAATCCGAAGATGTAAGGCGTGCTCCTCCCGACTCCGTGAATAGATGAGAATATCGTCAATAAAAACGACTACGAATTTGTCCGGATACTCAATAAAAACTTTGTTCATCAACCGCATGAACATCGCTGGGCATTAGTTAGCCCGAAAGGCATAACCACAAACTCGTAATGGCCATATCTCGTCCAAAGGCAACTTTTCGAATATCGACGTCCGAATCCTCAATCGTAGTAGCCCGATCGCAAATCAATCTTGAAAAGACTGCCGCCTGAAGCTGATCAAACAAATCGTCAATCCTGGGCAAAGGGTATTTATTTTTGATGGTTAGCTTGTTTAATTCTCGATAGTCGATGCATAAACGAAGCGATCCATCCTTCTTCTTGACAAAAAGTACAGGCGCACCCCAAGGCGATGCGCTCGGTCGAATATACCCTTTATCTAACAACTCTCCCAACTGATTCTTCAACTCTAGCATCTCCGACGGTGCCATACGGTACGGTGCTCGAGAAATAGGGGCCACATTCGGCTCAAGGTCAATAGGAAACTCCACCTCTCGATGTGGTGGTAATCCCGGCAAGTCATCCGGAAATACATCGGGATACTCGCTAACAACTGGAATCGACAATATGTCAACCCCACCACCTTCCGCCTGCAGAGCGAAACACCAGTAGCCGACACAACCTTGGTTCAAAAGTTTCATCGCCTTCAAGGCGCTAATCACACTCCCCGATCTACCCGGCTTACAACCGACTAGAGTATGCTCGGTGCCGTCCTCGGCAACTATCGAGATGGTACGAGTCCGATAGTTCATGATAGCACCGTGACGATCTAACCAATCGTCCCCGAGGATCAAATCCTTACCCTTAAGGTCTATAACAATGAGATTCGAGGGCCAACCCCGGCTCCCGATCCTCACTGGGAAATCCCTAACTTCCCGGTCCCCAACCATACGATCTCCACTGGGTGTACCCACTACAAACGGCTCACACTCAAACAAGCAGTCAAAACCAATACGACTCACACAATCCGAAGCAATAAAGGAATGGGTAGCACCCGAATCAAAAAGTATCAAACTGGATGAGTAAGGATGCGAGTGGTACTGGCGCCACTGAACGCCTCTGTCTCTCGTACGCCTATCTCGATACAATCTGGGGTGAATCAACCCGAACTCGATGTCAGACGGTGATCCGGCCGACCGACCCCTACCACGGCCCGAACCTCGCGAACATGAGTAATCGGAATGCCGTGCTCCCTCCGATCGGCGGTGGTAGTCGGGACTCTAGCGGCCCCTGGTGGCCCTCTCACAATGGGCCGCCCGATGCCCTGCGCCTGCAAGTAAAACAAATAATCTGGAGGAAAAGGGCAATCTTTCATCAAATGCTCATATTGGTTGCTTAAAACAAACCTCGCCACCGAAGCAACGGATCGGATCAACGATTACCCCGAGATCCCCGGCATCAAACGGTCTCTTCCGTGTGTAGGAACGTAACGAGACCTCGAAATCGACCACCTTTAATGGCCGAGAACCCGCTGGTTTTCGCTTCTTAGCTTCGAAACCGACTCGATTCCGGATGACCATCTCGATCGCGTGAGCGCGATCCCGATATTCTTCAAGGTGGCACACATGAGTGGTGCCATACTCGCCCGATATGCGGTTTCATGCGCATATTGAAGTAACGGATTTTATCACCTCCGTCCGTCCTCACCGATCCTCACAAAACCCAACCGCCGATTGTAGGAAATAATGGCTCGAGAAATCGGCACATCCCGAGGTGTAGCGGTGAAAACTCCACAATCTGCGCTCCTTAATCGGCGGTGGACAATATTCTCGCCCATAGCACCCGAACTCATCCCAAGTGGCCCGACGATCTCTCGGGGCGCAACGGCCTCCCACCACTCCGCAGCCTTCCTTATCCAGAGGTACTGGGCAATATGTACCTCCTATCTTCGGACAAGCTACGGCATCAAAGGCCCTGGACAGCTTGAAAGAGCCAATTCTCCCAACCGAGGGAGTCGAAGATCCGAGAAACGAGGAGGGTGCATCTTAGACACCGTCTCAAGCCACTTACTAGCTTCCTCTTCGTGTGTCGGGCGGATTCTCGCGTCCACCCCGAGCTATCCGAGCAAGCCGGTCTACTAGTCAAGTACGGCAAAGAGCTCCCAAGGCCGGCATTATTACCCGACGGCACTGAGTGAGAGGCTGAGTCTGCAGAGGACTGAGAAAGTGAGCCCTCTTCATTATCAGCACCCCGACCACGGCCTCGGCCGCGTCCCCTAGCTGGTCTACCACGACCTCTCAACATACTGAAGAAAATACGAAAAGAACAAGATCAGAAAGATTCACAATTTACAAGGTTGGTAATCATAATCCTCAATTCCGAACAACGCAAGAAAACGAATACAGAATAAAAGAGTTTGAGAAGACTTACAGCCACGGGTCGCACGAAAAGACGGTAGCATGATGATATTAGGCTCAACGACTGACTCTAATGACGCAACTAACAGACCCAAAAATTAACCGACAGCCTAGGTATTCAAAACCTAAGCTCCGATACCATAAATGTAACACCCCAATTCACAAAGGGGACATTACACGCCGTAGAAACCTCGTGAGGTCTACCAGGCTATCACAAGACACATAACCACAATGACAAACCCGAAAGATGCACTCAAAAGTAAACAGGGTCGTGGCCTCGGCCAAAACATTTCAACGGAGTACATGAAACATAATGTAAATATCAATTCATTGCCCACGCAGGGGACTTAAACCAAATTCAGAAGTAAGCAGTTTAACTCCAATACTCGACAAATGCAATGACGAAAAATAAAAAGAACAATACAGACTCGAGCCACTATCATCAAGCCATCCCATCCTTCGCGTGCGTGCCCCGTGCCTGCTCCTCAGCTCTTCCGGTACCTGAAATGCATAAGACGCATTTCCCCCATTTAAGGGGTTAGCATTCGAATAGCTAGTGCAAGTACACAATTACACAACATTAAATTCAAAATACGCTTTTACACATTCGTCCGAAACGTAATTGATTTGACTCATATATATTCCTAATACTACATTGGCAATCACATCAATTTCCAATCATCACGATATCACAAAATCACAATCGGTATCCCGTGGCCGCATTCCCTTAGTATCGACCTCCGGACATCCCGTCGAACACTCCGGTGGGATACCACTTCGCGGCCGTACCCTTAGTATCGACTCCCGGACATCCCGTCGGACACTCCGGTGGAAGTTCAACCACACACGCACCCAAGTCCACCTCCGCGCCGTACCCCTTAGTATCGACTCCCCGGACATCCCGCCGACACTCGGTGGAAGGAACACAACTCACGCACTCAAAAATCACCATTCATCATTCATTTCGAAAATCACAATATACATAACGAAATGTAATACATGTACTTGCTCGAGTAATACTACGTGAAGGAAAACGGCGAACGGAAAGGTTTCGCCCGAACAACCTTCACAAATCCGATCCTAACACAATAACGATGGACAACAAATCTTAAAACTACGTAAATGATGGAATACATCCTAGTTCAACCCAATAAACCCTTAGTCGAACAAAACTTGGGTATCGTCGACTATAAGTGACGAACAATGGAAAACTTGGAATTTAAAACCACGAATCATCAATAAAATGAAGGGTTACAAGTGCACGATCAAGTCTAGCGATAGCCCAGTAATAATTCGGACTAAGAGAGTCAAATCCCAAGAAATCCCCAAAATTCCCCAAAATCTCAAAACAAGGGTTTTGGGAATATTTACCTTGATTCGGATGGTGGAAAGTGATTAGGAGCTTGAAGAATCCACGCAAGGAATGCACGGTGGTAGTGTATGGTGATCTACAATCGGAATCGGCCCTAACCCCGCTGGAATCGCTCAAAGCCGAGAAGGATAGGAAATGAAGGGGAAATGACGAAGTTGATGCCGCTGCCCTATTTATATTTAACAGACTTAGCGCACGCTATGCATAAGCCTTAGCGTGCGCTAGCGGGGCATGGCGTAATACCGCCTTCGACCTCACGTTAGCGTACGCAAACTAACATGGTTAGCGTGCGCTAGTATCGAGATTAGCGTGCGTTAACGCTGATTAGCGTCTGTGCACAGTCGATCTGAAGTCTTGAACCCAGCCAATCGCACGAAATCGATAGCGCACGCTACGAACCTGTGGTTAGCGTACGCTAACCACACAATGATAGCGCACGCAAGTAAATCCTGAGTAGCGTGCGCTACTCAGGCAGCAGTTCTGCACAGTCCACTGCTGCCAACAGCGCACAAGTGCCGAAAAACGAAGCAAGACCAGAATCTAGAATCATAAACACGTAATAACCAAGACGACAAAGTTGAGCGTTGAAAGAGAATATAATCTCGATCACTAGAGAGTTTGGAACGAAGCAAATAAGGCGAAATTCCCCAAACTTATGAAAATTACAAAAACGGCCCAAATGCCCGAAAAATCGCGATACAACGTCGGATTAACAAACCGAAAGTTCCAACACGACCAACTCAACCATACAAACTTATACGAATCGAGAAACAACGAAAACGAACAAGTTTTACGAGAATCGAACGCACGTGCGGCAAGATATAATTCAAAATGAAATTATGCAAAAGCATCTTCGAAACTCGACCAGACGGAAAAACTCCAAGAACAAAATAGATTCAGAATTCCAAAACAGTGCTAAGCGAGTTGTCCGGAACGAACATACATCAAAAATAGAAATTACCGAAAATAGAAAACGCGGATATTACACCATCAAAGTCTCCATCATTTGAATCCTCTCATTCAAATCCACGGTCTCATATCTACGGTCCGCATCTCTTGCATTGCAAATTGCCACCACGCAGTGAAGTTTCCGTTAGAACCCACCAACAGGGCTCCGGTACCAAATTGTCAAAGGGTAAAATCAGACTTTAATTTTTCGCCAAGTTATGCCCTATGCCGGCCTGTCTTGCTCGTCAAAATCAGTCAGCCTTTACCCATAACTCACAAACACTCGTATTTCCCATCCTGCCCTCGTGCCTATGCTGTTTGAGTGAATGCACGGACACAAAATGTCTCACACAATTTCCTGGAAAGGTAAGAACACACTCTTATGGGCCTCCTGCCCAACCTTATATTTTATCCACACAATAAGTATAAGGAACTCGCCAAGGCGTGCACACAACTCAGGGAGTCTCTCAAAGATAAGCCTCTCATAGACTTTACCCTATAGGTGTCCCCCTCGTACATCTTAAGGCTCACCTATTTAAAAGCTACATCAGTCAGTTACTTTAGATAGCTTCCAATGCATAGGCATACATATGCACTAATACTATTCTGCCGTGTGGAATCAATGCCACGTGTCACTTCCGCTTCTTGCCAACGTATGGTTGCAGTTATCTTGGACTTTATCCATGCACAACTGCCGAGCATCCTTTGCCCATGTTGTAGGATCTTGAATCCCGTGTAACCGTCACATGGAAACCATTGCTAGAAACTGTCTGGAACCGACATGCATAACCGCCCCATGTAGTGAACCAACCATGCCCTGAGGACCACGCGGATCTCGAACCCACACAACCACCTTATTTAATTTTAGTGCCAACTCCCAAAATTTTGCTCCAGACCTGCATTTCTCAGAATGTGCCCACTCGTTCTGAATTTTCTCGACCTCATGCTGCATTTTTTCGCATGATGCGCACAAGTCTCGAACTTGTTGCATCCATAACTGACCACCGAGCCAACATGCCGACATTCTTTGTAAACACTTGGCCTTTGACCGAGTTATCCCACATTTTGTGTATGTCTCGAACTTGGCACACATTGGTTTGGTCACCGAGCCCATATGCCAACACTCTTTGCCAACATTAAGCCTTTGACCGAGCCATTCCCGCCATTTGGTTTACCTGCACGAACCTATTTTGACAATTTGGGTTCGACCCAACCCCAAGTCGGATTAGACACATGGGTCGACCCCTGTTCCAAACTCATGACAAGTCCTCTTTGCTTGCCAAGGCCCTCACTAGACACCCTTGGCTCATCCTTGGGCCGGATGCTCTCTAAGCACCCTTCCTATAATAGGCTTAGGAAAATAAATGCTTGTGAGAATAGTGGACATTGAATAGCCAAGGAATACACCACCTGCATTTCCACACTTAAGACTACCTAAAAATCCAATTAGGACTGAACATGACTCCATCATGACTAGACACACCCCCGAGACTCTTTCCCGATGTATGCACAAGTTAACCTCCATGAGGTCCGTCCCCTACTATCCCACTCGTACTTTATCGAACAAGTCCTACCGACTCGTTCAAGTTCCCCCTTTTATTTTCTCGACTAAGTTCTCCTAACTTACCCGATACATATTTTTCCGACCAAGCCGCTCCGACTTGTCCAACACAATCCCGACTAAGCCCCGCCGACTTACCCGAGAACCCAAAATGCATCATGACTCGACCCCTTCCCATCAAGTTTCGAGTCATGGCGTGCCAACTTCCTAATGGACTAACAAACCTCCCTCACCCAACATCGAATACACCCTCGTATTCCGCAGAGGCCCTATCATAGACAAATCTCTCGAAGACTTGGGTTCGCCCTTCTTGGAAGACTTCACACGATCAGAATTCCATACCTTGAAAACCTTTGTTCCCCGATCCTGACCATAATTCACACTTTCGGCCACATCTCTAATGCCTTATCACCACCTGACTTAGACCGGAACATTATTTTATGACAATTGTCCTCATTCGACATGTCTCGACCATCCAGCAACAAAGAACTGAACTCCTTCACATAATCCCTCCTGGATCCGTCATGTCACAGATTTTTCTCAACGACCTTCTCACAAGCCACGATGCATTGCAAGGCAAGAATTTACCCTTCAATTCCTTCTTGAAGACGCCCCACATCTCAATTAGAGCGCGATTCGCACCCAAATAGCTCACCCGAGTCTGCCACCACAGCTTGGCGTCCTCCCTTAGGAACATACTGGCCACTGATACTTTTTACCGCTCCGGAACATGAGCATTCTGGAAATACATTTCCATGTCACAAGATTTTGGATCTGGAACTCGTACCTTAGACGAAGGCAACGAATTCACTTGGCCCCCATTGCCAATAACCGCCATCCTCAACAACCGACACCCATAGTTGACTGCACCCAGCCGGACGTCTACCGCATCACTCACAGAACTAATCTCTTCCTGAGTCGAGACTAACTTTCTTTCCACGAAATCAGGGATCTCATTCACAGACTTTTGGATCGCCTCTATCATAGAATGAAGATTTCCAACTTCAGTCTCCAACACTGAGATCCGCTCGAAAACTCCCGCTATGACTGGAGCTGGTAGAGGTTGCCCCATCAGAGTCTCCATCTTTTGGATACTCTCATTCAAAGCCACAATATCATCTCTACGTCCCGCATCTCTTGCATCGCAAATTGCCACAACACAGCAAATTTTCCCTTAGAATCCACCAGTGGGGCTCCGATACCAAAATGTAACAGGGTTAAATCGGACCTTAATTTTTTGCCGAGTTATGCCCTGTGCCGGCCTGATCTTGCTCGTCAAAATCAGTCAGCCTTTGCCCACAACTCATAAACACTCGTGTTTCCCACCATGCACTTGTGCTTGTGCTGTTTGAGTGAATGCACGCACATAAAATGTCTCACATAATTTGCTGTAAAGGTAAGAACACTCTTTTACGAGCCTCTTGCCCAATCTTATATTTTAATCACACAATAAATACAAAGAACTCGCCAAGGCATGCACACAAATCAGTGAGTGCCTCAAAGACAAGTCTCTCATAGACTTCACCCTCTAGGTGTCCCCCTCATACATCTCAGGGCTCGCCTATTTATAAGCTACATCAGTCAGTTACGTAGGATAGGCCCCAACGCATAGGCATACACATGCACTAACACTATTCCGCCATGTGGCATCAATGCCACGTGTTGCTTCCGCTTCTTGCCAACATACGCTTGCAGTTATGTTGGACTTTATCTATGCACAACTTCCGAGGACCCTTTACCCACATTGCAGGATCACGAGTTCCACGTAATCATTGCTTGGAAACCGTCGTTAGAAATCGTATGGAACCGACATGCATAACCGCCCTATGTAGTGAACCGACCGTGCCCTGAGGACCACGCTGATCTCGAACCCACGCAACCACCTTTTTGAAATTTGGCGCCAACTCTCAAAATTCCGCGCCAAAAAATACCCGTATTTCTTGAAACGTGCCCCCTCGTTCCGAATTTGCTCGACCTCATGCCGAGTTTTTTCTCATGATGTGAACAAGTCTCGAACCTATTGCATCCATAACCGACCACCGAGCTAACACTACGACACTCTTTGTAAACAATTGGCCTATTACCGAGTTATCCCACATTTTGTGTGCAAGTCTCGAACTTGACACACGTTGGCTTGATCACCGGGCCCACATGCCAACACTCTTTGACAACATTAAGCCTTTGACAAGCTATTCCCGCACGTTTGGTTTGCTCGCACTAACCCATATGGACAATCCGGGATCGACCCAACCCAGGTCGGGTTAGACACATGGGCCAAACTCATGACAAGTCATCCCTGCTTGCCAAGGCCATCACTAGACACCCTTGGGTCATCATTGGGCCAGATGCTCTTTAAGAACCCCCCTATAATAGGCTTAGAAAAATAAATCCTCATGAAAACAATAGACATTGAATAACCTAGGAATACCTTACCTGCGTTTCCACACTTAAGACTACCCAAATTCCCAATTAGGACAGAACATGACTCCATCATGACTTGACACACCACCGAGACTCTTTCCCGATGTATTCCCAAGTTAACCTCCACGAGGTCCGTCCCTCACTATCCCACTGACACTTTCTCGACCAAGTCCTACCGATTCGTTCAAGTTCCCCCTTTTCTTTTCTCAACTAAGTTCTCCTAACTTACCCGACACATATTTTTCAGACCAATCCCCTCCGACTTGTCCAACACAATCCCGACTAAGCCTAACCGACTTACTCGAGTTCCCATATCTCCCCACCAAGCCCTATCGACTTGCCCGAGCACAATCCCGACCAAGCCCCACCAACTTACCCGAGAACCCACAATGCACCATGACTTGACCCCTGCCCATCAAGTTCTGAGTTATGGCGCGCCGACTTCCTAAGGGACTAATAATTATCTTCTACGGAAGATATTGAACATATAAATGGTGAAAAAGAAGCCGATGAGTAGTTATTTTGCAGAGTACTTGTGTTTCTTCTTTTACAAAGGTCAACTTATTTTTATTACACGAGGGTTGTCTAGTCACACTTGAAGTTCATTCACATATTAGATGACGCTATAACTTACTTGGTAGGATTCCCAAAAGTGTAATATCCAAGAATTTTGAATTGGAATTTTGGCAGAATTATTATTATTACTGTAATTGATTGACTAATTATAAATCGGCTGGACTTTTGAGATATTAGACCAAAGTATTGGTGAATTATTGACAGATGGAGTTATCTGACGCAGTATGGATTAACCAGATAATCAAATTAGGGAATTGAATAACTAACTCGAGATCAATCCATTTTTATCGAATAATTTATAATCAGACCTTATTTGGTCAAATACCCAACCTACCTATTACTTACGGGATAAAGTCTTTTTTGGTCCCATAACTTTTCGCCTTTACCAAAAATGTCCCAAGAAATTTCGTTTAGCCAATTACATCCCAATTTTTTCTCAAGTGTACAATTTACATCCCAATACTCGTCGGAGTTGAGAAAACGGCGTCGTTTCCCCCCATGTGACCCGCCCGTGACTTTTAATTTGGGGATTTTTATCTCCGGCGTGATGTGGACAATACGTGGAAGAGATAAAGTCTTTTTTGGTCCCATAACTTTTCACCTTTACCAAAAATGTCCTAAGAAATTTCGTTTAGCCAATTACATCCCAATATTTTCTCAAGTGTACAATTTACATCACAATTAAATCCCAATACTTGAAACATAAGATGTATAAGGACCTGAAACAGAACTTTTGGTGGGGAAACATGAAGAAAGATGTAGCGGAGTATGTCTCGAAGTGTTTGACTTGTCAGCAGGTTAAGGTCGAGCATCAACGGTCTGACGGAATGCTGAAGCCTCTCCCGATTCCTGAATGGAAGTGGGAGGACATATCGATGGACTTTATCACTAGTATGCCGAGAACCAAGACAGGAATGAGCATGATTTGGGTGATAGTTGATTGTTTAACCAAATCAGCTCATTTCTAGGCATTAAGGACACGTGGGGACCAGAGAGGTTGGCACGAGTATTTATTTCAGAGATAGTCCGATTGCATGGTACGCCGAAGACCATTATTTCTGACCGAGACGGTCGTTTTTTGTCTCATTTTTGGAAAGCAGTTCATAAAGCCTTGGGGACCGAATTGAACTTCAGCACAGCTTATCACCCGCAGACAGATGGACAATCCGAGAGGACTATTCAAACAGTGGAAGATATGCTAAGGGCTTGTGCCTTAGATTGGTCAATTGATTGGGAAGTTCATCTACCGTTGATTGAATTTACCTACAACAATAGTTGGCATGGTTCTATTAAGATGGCACCGTTTGAGGCATTATACGGGAGAAGATGCAAATCGCCCCTATGTTGGAACGATTCATCAGATTTGGTCGGAACGGAACCAGAATTGATCGTGCAAACTCGAGAGAAGATAGCTTTGATTCACGAAAGGCTGTTGACCGCCCAGAGTCGACAGAAATCTTATGCAGATGTACGTCGTCGTCCATTAAAGTTCAGTATTGGAGATCACGTACTTTTAAAAGTTTCTCCTACTCGGGGAATCTTTCATTTTGGGAGAAAAGGAAAGCTGAGTCCGAGATATATCGGACCATTCGAGATCCTCGAGAGAGTTGGAGAGTTGGCATACAGATTGGCATTACCGCCGTCACTAAGCCATGTTCATAACGTGTTCCACGTATCCCAGTTACGGAGATATATACCGGATCCTAGTCATGTCATTGATTTTGGCGAGATCGAAATCGCTCAGGATGGAACGTTTGAAGAAAGACCGGTCAGGATACTCGAGAGTCGAGTTAAGCAGTTGAGGAACAAACCAATCGCTTAGGTAAAAGTTCAATGGTCACGCTTTGAGAAAAAATTGGGATGTAATTGGCTAAACGAAATTTCTTGGGACATTTTTGGTAAAGGCGAAAAGTTATGGGACCAAAAAAGATTTTATCCCGAAATAGATCATATGAAAACTAATTACCTTGTGAAATCTAGAAACTTTTGTAGGCCATTGATATTAATGATCTAACGGTTGTATATGAGTAGAATTATATGCATTTATGTATTTTTTTATTGCATTATTTATTGCATATACTAGCGACCAGCTTGGTGCAACAAATAATAATAAATATGCAATGAAATTACTTAATAATGCAATTGGTTTCTAGATTTCACCACTAAGGTGTTTCCACCATAGTCAATCCATATATATATATATATATCTCTACTTTATTATTAAAAGAGGGTTGTACAAGACACATGTCTTTATGTAGATTTTTTGAATTAATTAACTTTTTAAATATACTAACTCCTATTATTTGAATGAGAGTTGATGGAATTAATTTTTTTTTTCTTTTTTCTTTTTATTTTCTCTCAATGTTTAGAAGTTAATAATTTTAGCGTCTCAACTCTATTTTTTATTATTAATATTTTAAATTAATCTTCTTTTTACGATATTTTAATTTAGCATTCATTAGGCATATATATAATTAAAATATTCCTTTTTGAATATGAGTTGTTTTTGAATAATTATTGTATTATATCTTGATTTTAGATTATTTGTATATAAAATATAAAAATCAAATAATTTCCAAATAATTTCATTGAAGTAAATCTATATTTTTACAAGATCAATATTTTTACTTCAGTTTTCATCTTCTTATAACAATTTTAGATTACCGAGTTATTTTATTTTAAAAATATTTGGAAAAAGAATTAGAGACATGTTAGATTTACATCCGAGTAGAAAGATATATTATTCGTTAAAATAGTTTTTTGATTGATTCTTCTTTTTATGAAAAGAAAAATTATATAAATAAATATAATAAGCTGATTATATTTTTATTTAAGTACGTCACAATAATATACTTTATCACCATATGCCTAATGAATAACTATCATTGTGAATCTCATGGTATATTATTAAGTATAAATGTGTGACTTTAATCAAAATATTTATCAAAAATATATGACGTTCTTTCACATGTATACTGATATGTAATTATATTAGTATATTAATATAAATATTACAAATATACAATGATGATATAGATTCCTGTCATGTTTATATATTTTATATCGAACTTTTACTGGGCTGGGATTTTTACCCGAAGAACCGAATTTTAATAAGAATAGAACCAAAAAATTCGGTTCCGGTTCCAATTTTTTTTATTATTAACCGGTTCCGGTTCTTAAGTCGGTTCCTTTTTAATAATTCGGTTCCGGTTCCGGTTCCTGTTTTATGATGTTAGAAAAAACCGGTTTGGAACCGGTTCTATATATATTATATATAATAATAAAAATGATATTATATATAAATTTTTACATAATGTAGGTATTAAATAAAGCAAATTAAATGTACTTTGTTCAAAATATTACACATTAAATTCGGTTTCTACTCAAAATTCGTTTTTTTTACAAAATTCAGTTTTTTTGCACAATTCGGTTCCTAAAAGAACCGAAAAACTCGATTTTTACACATTAAATTCGGTTCCAGTTCCTAATTCCGTTCCTGAAGAAAAACTAATTTTTTCGGTTTCGGTTCCTAATTCGGTTCCTGGAAAAAAGTAGTCAAAAACCGAACCGGTTTATGTATTTAGAAACCGGTTCCGGTTCTTTAAATTTTTACCAAGAACCGAACCGGTCACAGCCCTAACTTTTACACATCTATACTTAATATTAAAAGAGAGTCGCAAGAAAATATAAGGAAACATGTATCATCTCCACGTTAATCCTCTTTTTAAAAATCTTAAAAAAATGGACGTTTAATTTGAGAGGGGTTGGATGATTATTCCATTATATTCTATCTACCAATTAACAACCTCCTCTCATTTTATTCCTTTTATTTAACCTAATAGTTTAAACAATTATAACTTTTACGTATCAATTTTATTTTTGAAAAAAATATATTAAATTCGTGCTCTTTAATTTGACATCCATATAGTATATATAAAGTAATATAATTATAATATATTTAGATGATTAAAATATTTCAATATAAAAATATAAGACTATCGAAGAAAGATATATTTTTAGTTTATTTTCATAGTTTTTTAACAGTTATTTGATTTTTAAAAATTATTTTGTTCTTATTATAAAATAGTAAAATATATTATATTAATGTCAAATCATATAAAATTATATTAGTAAAAATATCGGTTGTATACTTTTAATGAAAGTTGATAATACATCACCAACAACAACATCATCAGGGACTTAGTTCCAAAATGCTTTAGGATCGGCTATAATAAAAGTTGATAATAATAAACATAATTCAATTTCTTATTTATAAAATTAGATATAAGTCACATATTGTCCTATATGAAAAATAAATGCCGGTGCTTAATTAATTTATGGTTTTTCTATTATGTGTCTTTACATCACATAATAAAAGTTTATAAATAAAATTAAATTAAATAATAGTATAATATTATTGTAATTCGATCACATATTGTTAATATAATAAAATATTTAACATTTTATGCTGTGCATCGCACGGGAGGACATCTAGTGTATATATATAACACAACGTAGACACACACGCACAACATACTTACACACAACACACATGTAAACACACACACACTTACAAATGCACGCACACACATAAACTTATGCAAACACGCATAAACACACATACGCCTGCTGCGCACACACACGCACATAGATACACCTACAAAACAAATACACACAACACAATCCGACTAGAAAACCAACCCCGTCGTCGCCTCCCTACATCATCTGGATCGCTGTCAATTCAACCTGCCAGACCTCGTCCAGCTCCAACTCAGTTCCGGCCCCGACCAGAGACACCTAAGTCAACGTCGGAAACATGATCGATGATTTCAAATTCCAGAGCCATCATCATTAACCTTCCAAACCGATCGGATCTAAGTCTGATAACTACTGGGCCTGACGAAATCCGAGCTGACCCAACCTGGCCAGATTCATGCCATAAACTCGCGGCCAACGGAGTCCTGACCCACTTCCGACCACTCAACTCTAAATCTCGTTCGTCGGAATCATTCCTAAGACACCCTACTCCCTCTCTCCGCCATGGTCGTCATTCGTTCCGCTCAGACCCACCCACCTCCAACTCATAACCGATCTGCCCTCCGCCTTGTGGTCAGAATATAACTATCCTCACCCCCGATCCATCGAGTGTGTGTGTACGTGTGTGTTTCGCAAGATGAGAGAGAGATGGGAGTTGGTGGTGTTTCACCCGAGGTGGTTAGGCAGGAAAACGAGATAGAGAAGAACTAGTCCGGATCCTCTCAATTTTAGGAGAGGACTAAAAGGGTCTGCACCGTCCGATTCAGACTCATACACACACCCGCACGGGTGTGTGTGATCTGGACGGTCCAAATTGAACTGGATCGTCCAGTTACTGGAGAGGATCCCTATTCGAGAAGAACGTTAGGGGAGAGAACACTTTTTATATATATATATATATATATATATATATATATATAGAGAGAGAGAGAGAGAGAGAAGCATATGAGAATGATTTTTATGTTGTGAATTGAGAATAAATCTGAATCATTGATCTGTGTGTGATGTACGGTCCAGATTGACTTATGCATGTAATATATTTATTTCGTGCATCAAAATTGCAATGCATTAAAACTCTGTATTATATGCATCAAAATATCGATGCACTAAAAAATTACATTCTATGCATATGTTTTTGTGAGAATAAATCTAGGTCATTTATTTAATCAAGATTTATGGATCAAATTCATTCTTATTTCTTAACTTAAGTATTATTCTCACCAAAACCCACTCATATATATATATATATATATATATATATATATATATATATATATAGTGTAACTTTATTTTCAGAACCCTGTTAAGTGCGAGAACTACTTTTTGTACTCCTAATAATACATAATGTACATCATGTCAACGCATACAACCTCTACTGATCATAACCCCTACTATATAGTAGGGGTTATAGATATAGTAGGGGTTATCATCAGTAGGGGCTATTATATTTAATAAAATAAATTCAAAAATAATATAAAATTTGTATTTTACTATAATACCTTTTGAATTAAAAATATTTTTTAATATTTAAAAAAATCTCATTGGTTTAGAGGAGTTCTCGCAGTTCTCGCACTTAAGAGAGTTCTGAAAATAAAGTCCCCCTATATATATATGTGTGTGTGTGTGTAAGTAATAGGGATAAAGTCTTTTTTGGTCCCATAACTTTTCGCCTTTACCAAAAATGTCCCAAGAAATTTCGTTTAGTCAATTACATCCCAATTTTTTCTCAAGTGTACAATTTACATCCCAAAATGTCCAAAAGTTTGGGGATTTTTATCTCCGGCGTGATGTGGACAATATGTGGAAGGGATAAAATCTTTTTTGGTCCCATAACTTTTCGTCTTTACCAAAAATGTCCCAAGAAATTTCGTTTAGCCAATTACATCCCAATTTTTTCTCAAAGCGTGACCATTGAACTTTTACCTAAGCGATTGGTTTGTTCCTCAACTGCTTAACTCGACTCTCGAGTATCCTGACCGGTCTTTCTTCAAACGTTCCATCCTGAGCGATTTCGATCTCGCCAAAATCAATGACATGACTAGATCCTAGATATATCTCCAGAATCGGGATACGTGGAACACGTTATGAACATGGCTTAGTGACGGCGGAATGCCAATCAGATGCCAACTCTCCAACTCTCTCGAGGATCTCGAATGGTCCGATATATCTCGGACTCGGCTTTCCTTTTCTCCCAAAATGAAAGATTCCCGAGTAGGAGAAACTTTTAAAAGTACGTGATCTCCAATCTGAACTTTAATGGACGACGACGTACATCCGCATAAGATTTCGACTCGGGCGGTCAACAATGCCTTTCGTGAATCAAAGCTATCTTCTCTCGAGTTTGCACGATCAATTCCGTTCCGACCAAATATGATGAATCGTTCCAACATAGGGGCGATTTGCATCTTCTCCCGTATAATGCCTCAAACGGTGCCATCTTAATAGAACCATGCCAACTATTGTTGTAGGTAAATTCAATCAACGGTAGATGAACTTCCCAATCAATTGACCAATCTAAGGCACAAGCCCCAAAGATATCTTCCACTGTTTGAATAGTCCTCTGATTGTCCATCCGTCATGCGGTGATAAGTCTTTGAAGTTCAATTCGGTCCCCAAGGCTTTATGAATCGCTTTCCAAAAATGAGACAAAAACGACTGTCTTGGCCGAAATAATGGTCTTCGGCGTACCATGCAATCGGACTATCTCTGAAATAAATACTCGTGCCAACCTCTCTGGTCCCCACGTGTCCTTAATGCCTAGAAATGAGCTGATTTGGTTAAACAATCAACTATCACCCAAATCATGCTCATTCCTGTCTTGGTTCTCGGCATACTAGTGATAAAGTCCATCGATATGTCCTCCCACTTCCATTCAGGAATCGGGAGAGGCTTCAGCATTCCGTCAGACCGTTGATGCTCGACCTTAACCTGCTGACAAGTCAAACACTTCGAGACATACTCCGCTACATCTTTCTTCATGTTTCCCCACCAAAAGTTCTGTTTCAGGTCCTTATACATCTTATGTTTCAAGTATTGGGATGTAATTGTGATGTAAATTGTACACTTGAGAAAATATTGGGATGTAATTGGCTAAATGAAATTTCTTGGGACATTTTTGGTAAAGGTGAAAAGTTATGGGACCAAAAAAGACTTTATCTCTTCCACGTATTGTCCACATCACGCCGGAGATAAAAATCCCCAAATTAAAAGTCACGGGCGGGTCACGTGGGTGGAAACGACGCTGTTTTCTCAACTCCGACGAGTATTGGGATGTAAATTGTACACTTGAGAAAAAATTGGGATGTAATTGGCTAAACGAAATTTCTTGGGACATTTTTGGTAAAGGCGAAAAGTTATGGGACCAAAAAAGACTTTATCCCGATCTATTTCCTATATATATATATATATATATATATATATATATATATATATATATATATATATATATACTTCATCCGTTCTTTTATTATTGCAACGTATTGACTATTATACTGTTCACATATTGTCTTTTGACCATCTTTTGTGATTCATATATATGAAAAAAGATAGTCATGTGAGATCTTGTTAGATTCACCGCGAAATATATTTTCAAAATATCAAATTTTTATAATTTTTGAAAATAAAAAATTAAAGATATTAATAATCAAAGTTATGCATTGGCAAGCGTGAAAGTTCAGATGTTGCAATTATAGTAGAACAGAGGTAGTGTATATATATATATATATATATATATATCTGTATGTGTGTGTGTGTGTGTGAGGTATTTGTGTGTACAAATAACAACAGTCAAATTGAAAAATACTCTAACAATTGACCAACCAATATAGAACCCAAAATAACTCATGACTAGCATCGTTCAATGTCTCGTCGCCATCGTCATGCCCCTATGTCCTAACTCCCTCTTCGCAAACACCTAAAATATGTATGTTCCGCGCCCAATGGGTCAGTCATCTAGATAATGAATATTAAATATATGTATAACATGATATGCATCCAAAGAAAAATAAATGATACAACAATAATATGGGAGTGTGACACCCCAATTTCGTAAATAAGTTACGCCATAATTTATTAAGCAATGATTGCTTAAGTGACCATTCCAAAGGTACTTTAGTGTTAAATAAGTATTTAAAGTATGTATTTTGAGGTTTTATAAGAAAGCCCCTAAGAAATATAAAAAAGGTTGAAGCACTCGGAAGAAAGTCTAGTGCTAGGTTCTAGCAAAACGTAAAACTGTAATTTGAGAAAATATTTTCTAGAATATTTTTATTGAGGAGTGTAGATAATTTCGTTACAAACAAGTAAATCTCAGCGAAAACGGAGGTCCGAGCAAAAAGATATGACATTTTTAGTGTTAATGGGTTTCTAGAGTGTGCTGGACCGAACTGGGCTGCTGAACCGGGCTGAATCAGGCCCAGACGTGAATTTTAGCCAACTTTGACGTAATTCAGTATTTTTTACCCTATTTTCATCCTAGAAACTCCAAAACTTTCTCTCTAACTTTAGTCTATCAATCATCATCGTTTTGGGCAAGAAAACATCATATTTTGCAAGGATTAAGTGAAGAGAGGTAAAACACTTAATCTTTGGGCTTTTAGTGTTCTTAACTTTATCCTTGATTTTGGTAGTGTTTAGCTCTTAATCCTAATGTAAATGTAATAGAGCTGTTCGGAGGTTTATTTAACCAATTTTAAAAGTTTCTTAGCATAATTAAGTGTTTATATAAAAGATAAACACTATGAATGGAATTGAGGATTCCATAGTGGAATAGAATTCCAACTTTGATGATATTTGGTACTATGGGTATTCTTAGACTTAAACTTTTGGGGCTGAATTGAATAAGCACTTAGATGTTGTTTAGGGTTGTCATTCGAGCCGGGCGAGCTTGAGCTCGAGATAAACGAACTCGAGCTCGAGCTTTTTTTTACAAGTCGAGTCGGCTCGTTTAGGTAAACGTGCTCAAACTACTGATCGAACTGGACTCGTTTAATTCACGAGTCGAGTCGAGCCGAGCCGGCTTGTTTAGCTAAATGAGCAGAGCCTGTCGAGCAGCTCGTTTAAAATTATACTTAAACGAGATTAATCTTGTTTAGCTAGGTTGGCTCGTTTAGCTAAACGAGACCTATTCTATGTTCGAGCTCGACTCGTTAACAAGCTCGAGTCAAGCCGAGTCCTGATAAACGAATTCGAGCTCGAGCTGCTCGCGATCATCTCAGCTCCAATTACAGCCATATGGTGTTGTTGTACTATGTGGTAATTTCATCAAGGTATTGATCATTTAAGTATATTCTTGATTTTGGGCTTTAAAGTCCTTTGCTTTTGAAGTCTAGAAGAGTTTGATCATACCTCTCCTTCGAGGTGAGTTCATGTACTCTTATTTGATTTCCAATACATGTTAAAGATGTAAGGAACATGTTTTGAAATGTTAATCACACGTTTAATATTAACTACAAGAAACTTAAGATAAGGTACATTCATTGAGGCATAGTGTACAAGTAATTTAAGACTAGTACACTTGGGTTAGACCATGAAAGGATGGTACCAAAAAGACCCGAAATATTGATATTTCTCGATATATAATAAGACAGAGATTTATTATGCCTTCGATTTCCGTATATTGTACTTAAATAAGACTGAGATGATATATGCATCCGATAAGGGTGAAGATGATGTATGCCTTCACTAAAACTTTATAGAGATGATGAAAGGCTCTATAAAGTGGAGATGATGTATGCCTCCAGTACTTTCCGTATTTAGAGGTGCCTTCGGAAACAATATGACCCGACGGTATGCCGAGGAAACTTGAGATCTCAAAACTTATTAAATATGACTCGATGGTAATGCCAGAGAAAATATATAATATGACCCGATGGTAATGCCGGGGAAAATATATAATATGACCCGATGGTAATGCCGGGGAAAATATATAATATGAGCCGATGGTTATGCCGGGAAAACTAGATATGACTCGATGATGATAACGGGGAAACTTCTTGAATACATATGTTTAATAAGCAATATCTAGCCGTTATTAAGAACGGTTTTTCCCGAAGAGGATGTATGCCTTCGATTATGATTTTATACTTATACTCCCTATTGTAAATTTGTTAGTTGAGATATGGTCTCACTAACTTATAATTATACTATGTTTTACTAGGATATTGTTATCGTTTAAACGTGTTCTCACTAAGCTTTATAGCTTACGGTTAGTTTCATGTGTTCAGGTAAGCTTAGGGATGACACGGGTAAAGGGAAAATATGAGCGTGAGGAGAGAAAGACGTGAGGATATGTTGTCCCTGTTTGTGCTTTTGCTTATAAACTTGTACTCGGCTTTTGATACGTGTATAGTGTGCCGTAACACTTTTACGTGAATGTTGCAACTTGTTTCCCACTTACACTCTACTTTTGTAAACATTTCTATTAACTCTAATCTTATGTAAAAAAAATTATCTACTGTGTTTTTAAAAGTGGGATGTGACAAGTTGGAATCTGAGCTATGGTTTTAGCGGATTAGATGTCCTGACAGGACATTTAAGCTTTGACCGGCCTTGAGAGTGAGTGTGGTAAACCCACAAGAGCCGATAGTAGGGTATAATATATTACTTGTAGTCACGTGTTATATTTTCAGATGCAAACGTGTACCACTTGCTTTGATGCTTGTGATGCATCAGTTATATGACTACGAGGGTTATACTTAAATTGTGGCTCATGATTTGATTGCTAATTTCAGTAGAAATATGCTGAACGTGCGTGGATCAAGGCACGAGGATCCGGTCGAAAAAGGGTCCTAGACAGGAAAGACCCGCACAGGATAATCCTGAAAGAAATAAGCCACAACAACAACCACGTGATGGGGTCACGTCTAGCAGGACAGGACCTCAGCGCGAGCAAAACGAAAATGAAATAATTGCGGAAATGTTGAACTAAATGACCCACAAGCCGGAATAAGAGCCATGATTGATGAGGAAGTGGACAATGCATTTCAGAATGTAATGCCTATCTTTCTTGATCATTTATGGGGCAAACAGGCCAATGATCAAGTGGTAAACAAACTGGAAGGAGAAGGGTCCGGTATCGGGGTTCCGAAACGAAACAAATATGGAAAGAATGATGAGAGCAAATGAAGGCACAGTTGTTCTTATAAAAATCATTTATTGGTTGTAAACTAATAGAGTTCTTTGGGGATGAAAACCTGGTACAAGCATTACGGTGGGTCAGCCACACTGAAAAGATCTTCCGCACTTGGAAGTGCGCTGAGGAATATAAAGTGACATTTGCAACAAACTTTCTTCGTAAGGAAGCACAGTCTTGGTGGGAAATGAGACGGAGCGTTGTTGGGGAAGAAGTGATCATTGCGATGCGATGGTCCCGATTTGTTAAACACTTCAAAGATGAGTACAGCTAGAAGAGCACTCAGGCTCAACTTGATTGAATTCATGGAAAAAGCGAGGTTTGCAGGACCTCAAGTGAGTTTTGAAGAAAGACGGGTCGATCGCTACCTTTATGGGTTAATCGCAGATATTCACGAATTCATTACAAAATTGGTTGGCTTAACTTTCCAATAGGCTATTGATGCGCCAAAGGAAAGAGAACAGGAGATCGAACGATAAAAGAAAGAGGCTGGAGCATATGAGCAGAAAAGAAAGTTTGACGACAAAATATACGGGTCATCAAAATGTGTGAAGCCATCGGAATCCTATCCGAAAGGGGATACCCAAAAAGGTAATGATTGATGGTGTAACTGTTGGAACAAAAGGCATAGTAGTATGTGTGCTTGTATGACATCGAGTGGGGTTAACTGTTCCCACTGTGAAAGATTTGGTCATACTATTTACGAGTGTCGCGAAAAGAACCTCACCTGCTTCAACTGTCAGGAAGTGGGTCATGTGAAAACACATTGCCCGAAACTGAACCAGGGCCAGACAAAAGTTGAAGAAAAGAATAATGGAGCATCCGGTAGTGGTGGCAAGAAGCCATAGCCTCACCGCGTGAAAGCGTGTTCATTTCAGATAACAGCAGCAGAGGCAGCTGAAGCGCCTGATGTCGTTACAGGTACCTTTATTGTAAATTCTGTACCCGTCCATTTATTATCTGATTGTGGTGCAGACCTTTCCTTTATAAGAACAGAGTTGGTGGGATAAATTGGTGCCCCCATTACCCTACCAGCTAAGACTGTTTCCGTTGAACTCGCGAACAGACTGCGAAAATGTGTTACTGGACACATACCTGGTTGTATACTTGAAATAGAAGGATACAACTTTCCGATTAACCTCATTCCTATTTCCACTGGTGAATTCGACGTGGTTTAAGGAGTAGATTATTTAAATCTTAACAGGGAAGAAATCATATGTTACAACAAGACGGTGTATTGATATAGATAACGGTTATACCGTAAATATGGCCAAAAAATATTGAATATTATTTTTATATTTAAAATAATTTGCTGGAGTTTTAGTAATGAAATTATTAAATTCCGGATCGTCATTTTTGAGAAAAAGGAAAATAAAATTATAAAATTGGGATAGCCGTTGATTGTGGAAATCGAATGCATAATATATTGCTTTTAGTGAGTTATTGATATCGGGATATAAATACTTTGTCAAGGTGTGGAAATCAAACCTCAAGAACTCTAATGGATTTGCTTTACAGACTCAACTATTTAAGGCAAGTTATACTTGTTCAGTTCATAATATTTAATAAATAATTTTGATTTCATTTCATTTATAATTCATATAGCAATTATATTATAAATATAAATTGTCGGGATGATGGTTTGTATATTGTGCTTTGGTTTGGATTAAATCATAATGTATATGATTTAAATGTGTTTGGTGAAGACGGAGATGTGAGTTATCTTTGGTCTGTGATATGGAATGTCGGATATCGAGGATAGTTTATCGTGTCGACACTGATTTCAGGATGGTGGCTTATTGATATTAATGTACTGTACCTCATTCGAGATTATTCGAATAACTGTGTATTTATTCAGGGATGTTTGTTCGTGGAAAGGATATTGTCTTCGGCATTGAGGTAATTTAAGTATTGTTCAGTTATGAGGGTAATTATTATGTTGAATTGTTGTATATGTTGTATGTTGAGATTTCTTATAATGAGATTCGTATTGGCTGTTCGTTGAGGGATGTTGATCCAAGGACCATTGTTTAGTATTGATGGTTGTGTTGATCGATCGTTGAGGGATGAGGATTCCAGGACTGTTGTGTTGAGATTGTTGATCGCGTTGATCATTCTTTGGGGATGGCGATCCAAGGATGGTTGTTTTGGATATTGTTGGTCGTATCGATCTTTCATTATCCATGTGTCTTTGTTCACTTTGGTGAGTTTTTTGATCCTTATTGGATATGTGTTCTCCTTGAGTTTCATTGTCATGTTGCATCGTGACATATCCGGAGTCATATCTGTGTGCCGATCGGTAATGTGTAGGATTTTCAGGGCGGGCACGTATAGTCATGTGTAGGTTCATCACCTTCACATTGAGTTGTGCACACGAGACGTACTTCGTGAGACTGATTAGGTACAAGACCACATGTGTATTCGATCGATACCCATTGGTGGCTTGTGCACGGACACATTTCCGGATTGGGCGTATTGTGACGTCCATCTTGGGCCATAATGATTGGTCGTTCATACTCCATGTATGATTGGGTATGTTCGACAGTTTGCGACTGGTGGTTCATACGCCCGAGGGTATGTTCGACAGTCGGGTTTGTTTCTTTGAGATCTATTATATGTGATTTGTATGTCGTTTTGAGAATTTTATTCTCTCGAATATATGTCACCGTGGTTCTTTGTTTGTCTTGTTTGGAGTTATCATGTTGATGATATTCTCGGTTGTATTTTGACCTTTGATTGGTCGTATTGGAGTTTATCATGTTGATGATAATCTCGGTTGATATTTTGGTTGATCATGGTTATTAATCGTATGAGCGTTTGGACTTTGCGTCAATGTCTCAGGATTTTGCTACCATTGGTCTACAAATGTATTGTGTATATTTGGTTTTTATCATGATTGGTATTTGATTGTACGATCCGACGTATGTGATTTGGCACGGATGGATTATTCCACACTTATGAGTTATGATGATGTTTTGAGACTTCTTGGCATTGACTGAATACAGTACACATGGTTGTAGTTGAGTTCATTTTGTCATTTGAGAATGCGAAATGTGGATTATGGTAAGGATTGATTTGATATGGATTGCTATGGGTTGGTGAGGTTATGACAGTAAGATTACGTTGGTAGTATTCTTACTATGTTATTACATTGGTATGTAATTATTTATGATGATGTGATCATTATCATTGTTGAGTATTGTGGCTGACCCGCCGTGGGATTTATTTTAGGTACTCGGAGACCGAGCTAATAGCGGTCGTGAAGGGATGATCTTCCCCGGTGATACTGGTTATGGCATATATTTTTGGGAACCGAGTATTTTACTGTTCGTTATATTCCGCTGCAAATGTATTTTTAACTATGTTTATGTCCGCTGTGTGTGTATTTTAAAATGACTTTCCGGTATTTTACGAACTCGTGTATAACTTTCAAATGTCCTTTTGGGTATTTCGTAAATTTAGTTTAATCCGTGATACCTTTTTCCTTAAACAATCTTATCGGTATGTGTAAGCGGTGACTTAACGTACATTTTGAAGCTGTCGAGTTTTGGCATTTTTGGCCTTGAATACTAAATGGTATTTTATGACGGTATTTGAGAACTATATTTTGGAAAAAATTTAATTATTTGTAAAATATTACCGTTTTTGCCTTGTTTGGCGTGTTTGAAACGACTATGAAAATGATTTTTAGCCTTTTGGGTTCCGGCGTGGGGCCCACGGTGCTGTAATATCCCCGAATGGTTTTAGGGGTGTTACAGAAGATGGTATCGGAGCTTGGGTTTTGTGAAACCCGGGCATGTGTGTTGTGTGGCTCTATGAGTACGGTAGTGGCATGACTTTTGAAAAATTATTTTTCTGACTTTTGAGTCGGTAATATCCGTACTTTCTCTTTTTAGCAGTTTCTATTTTGGGCGTATGTCTATTTTAACAACTCATTTGTAACCATTTCGATGTTTTGAATCTATTTTGTTCTTGGTATTTTTCCATTTGGGCAAGTTTCGGAGGTGTTTTTACGTAATATGCTTTATGTTATGTTCTTGTCACATGTACGTTCGATTCTCGTAAAACTCATTTGATTTAGTTATTTCTTTTTTCCATTCGTATGATTGAGTTATTTGTGTTGTGAGTTTCGGTTTCATAATCCGACATCGTATCATGATTTTCGAACGTTTGGGCCGTTTTGTAATTTCCTAAAGTTTGAGGAAAATTTACTTCCGTCGTCGAATTACGAACCTTCGAGTAGTCGGAAGTGTGTTTCCTTTTAGCACTTAGACTCGTCATCAGGAATACTTCGTAACCATATATTCGGATTGTTAGTAGGTTTGGGTTTCGGTGTCGTTCGGGGCGGTTCGGACAGCAGCCTTCCCAAACTGCTGTCCAACAGGGTGTTACGGCCGTAACACCCCAATGGTTACGGCCGTAAAGATGGTCTTGTTATGGCCGTAATAATCCAACTGTTATGTCCGTAACGTCCCGCTGTTTTAAGACAGCGGGCAGAGGACATAAGTCCTCATTCATTTCCTTTTCTTATTTTTCGTCGGGCGACGCGAGAATTCTGCACTGGGGCGATTTGTACCACTTCCAATCCGTGTGTTCATCACCTTCCATCACCGTAGTATCGTTGTAGCATATTATCATCAAAGAAATCATCCTACTCCGTCCGAATTCAAGGTATTTTGGCTTAGAACCCTAACTTTGTCAATTTTAGGGGGGTTTTCGGGATTTGTCTATTTAAACTCGAATTGTTCATTTATGTTGTGATATTTCTTATCGATTATTGTTATTGAGTGATTCCCAATCCATTTCCGTCGAGTTAAGTCCGTGAATTATTGATTCGGGGAGGTTTTGTAGAAATCCTCATCCGTATTGATCGTACGTGTATTGTTATGGTTGGTAATCAGGGTTGTGGGCGTATTCCGTTCGGTTATTGATGTCGTTTAGGACTGATTCATGTTAATATCTCGTTTAGGATCGGACATGTTCACTCCGGGACATTCCTAGTCGTCGTTTATTTTCCGTCTCGTCGAAGATGTCTCAAATGCAAGTACTTTACATTTGTATGCATATTTTAGTATTTGATTTATGGCTTCCCGTGTATGTTGTGGATGTGAATGCGTATGTTCACCCAGGGATGGTCTGACGGGGCCTCTGGGGATACGTAGCCGTATGTATGCGTATTGTGAATTGGAGTTAACCACCCAGGGATGGTCCGGCGGGGCCTCTGCGGGGTGCGGTGGCCGTGAGTCTCGTACCACGGTTAACCTTTGAAATGTTTTGTTGGAGAACTATCTTTTGTGCATGTGCACCTTCATATTCCGGAATATAAATATTTCCTAAAATGATTTTTGGCGCATAATTCATTTGATTAGAATGGTAGTTCAAATAGATTGTACTTGTACTAGCTGTTGTCGCTAACCCCTTAAATGGGGGAAATACTTTTGTAATTCAAGTATAGGTCATGGAGGCGAACGAGCATGCAGACAGTACGAGGATGATGGGGAAGGGTGTTTCTGTTCAATGGTCATTTGCTTGGCGTCTTATCTTTTAGTTTTTTTTAATTATGTCATTTGTTTCAGTACTCGAGTACTTTTTTCTTTTAGACTTGTATTTGTTTGTGGACCCAGTTTGGGAAAGACTTTATTTATTACTGTCGGGTTCGGTCTTTTTGTTTTGAATGTCTTAAAATTGTGGGATCGTTTGTATGTTGATGATGTTGTCATCATTCGTGATCTCGAGTTTGTACGTTAGCCTGGTGGATTCCAAAGGGTTGGGTCCGCGGCGCTATAATATGCCCGGAACGTCTTGGGGGTGTTACAAAATATGGTATCGGAGCTTAGGTTTATGGATACCTAGGCTGTCGGTTATTTGGGTCTGGCCCAGTGTCATTTCTGAACAGTATCACTACTATGAAATCATCTCAGTATGCCGGAGCTCGTAAGCTTTCCTAACTTGACTAGTTGCGTTATCCTGTGTTGTTCCTTTCTTAATATCGTGATGTGTTTTGCGTTTGAACTGTACTCACTAGTTACTTTTTTAGAGTGCCTGCTGGTAGAGGACGCGAACGTGGTCCTGGACGCGGTAGGGGACGTGGCGCAGCCGGTGGGGAGGCCATGTCCAATAGTTCCGAGGCTGGTTCGGCAATGCCGTCTTTGTCGAACAGTGTTTAGCCTAGTGCCGAAGGTCAGGAGGATCAGTCTGCTAGATTTGGTAATGTTAATGATAATGTCGGGGTAGCTAACATTCTGCAGCAAGTATCGAATCAGATGGTGCTATTAACTCAGGCGGTCCTGGTTAATCAAGCTAATGCTACTCCGGTTCCGCCTATTGGTTCTGGTACCGACAATTTGCTTCAGGATGTGATTCGTATGCATCCTCCACAGTTTAATGGAACTTCCGACCCTTATGGTTGGGAGAGTTGGATATTTGAGATGGAAAAAGTATTCGAGGCAACAAACTGCTCTGAGGAGAGGAATGTGCCAATTTCTCAGTACTTTCTTGCCAAGGAGGCGGCAACATGGTGGCAGGCAGTTAAACCGCGTGACCGGGCAGCTACGTGGGATGAGTTCCGGGAATTGATGGAGGCTGAGTATTGTCCGTGGCCAGTGAAAGAGGGAAGAATTCGAGCCTTCTTCGAGGCGAAACCCCAGGATGTTCCCATCTCTCAAGCGATCAAAGATTATAATCAGCAGCTACATTACGTGAGGAATCAGGTCAGGGACGAACAGGACAAGATCTGCCACTTCAACATGCGGATGAAACTGAGGGTTCACCACTGTATGTCAAGACTTGGGGGTACGACTTTGAAAGACTATCAGAACAAGGCGATGGCCTATGAGATGTCTTTTTCTGCGACGGAGGTGGCAGCAGAGGGTAAGAACCAAAAGACTTCCGGTCAATTTTTAGAAATTAAGTTTGGCGGGCATCAGAAGACTAAGTGTGGTCCACGAGCCTTTGGGAATCAGACCCCGTAATTTGGGCGAGGCCATGGTTCTAAGTCTGCTCCGGCTTTTCCTGTTCTTAGTCATACTTGTTTTAACAGTGGTCGTCCGGGATATATGATGAGTGAATGTGACAAGCCGCCGTTGCAGTGTCATAATTATGGTCGTTCGGGGCATCATGCTGCGTACTGTGGAGATGCGAGTCGAGCACCAGTTACTCAAGTGTCGGCCCCAGATACGAGAGAACCGAGCGCGAATCAGGATCCGACAGCTAATCAGCCTTAGCAGAGTTTTGGCAGGGGTCGAGGATGTGTGCAGTCTTCTAGAGGGGGCATCTAGTGCGGGGTCTGTTCCGTGCCGTGTGTATGAGATGAGACGAGCTGGAGATCCTGACGCGACAGTGGCTACAGGTACCGTTCACATCCTTGACCATCCTGTTTCCGTGCTATTCGATTCTGGTGCTACGCATTCTTTCATCTATTTGGATTGTGTACGCTATCTGCATGTTTATTGTCTAGTTGCATGTGAACCATTTGCTGTTAAACTGCCTAGTGTTGATAGTATTGTGGGGAATCGTGAGGTTACAGATTTTCCGGTGAGTACCGCAGGGAGGGCTTGGTCTTCTAATCTGATTGTGGTGGATATTAAGGATGAAGATTTGATCCTTGGTGAGGATTGGTTGGATCGACATAGGGCGATCATGAACTATAGAGCGAGGACCATTTTGATGTTAGCCTATGACGATACTGAAAACTCCTTTGTGAGATGCAAATGGAGTAGTCAGAGATTCTTGATCAGCGCTATGAAAGTGGTGAAACTCCTTCGAGGAGGTTGCACTGGTTACTAGTGTTATGCTTTGAGATCGGAAGAATGGGGAGTCGAGCTCTCGTCTATTCCGGTAGTAAATGAGTATCCTGACATTTTTCCAGATGAGTTGCCGGGTTTGCCACTAGACCGTGAGGTTGAGTTCACCATTGATTTAGAGCCTAGTGCAGCCCTGATTTCGAAAATGCCGTACCGTATAGTGCCTGCCGAGATGCTTGAGTTGAAGAAACAATTGTGAGAGTTGCTATACATGTGTTTACATTCGACCGAGCGCTTAGCCTTGGGGCGCACCATATGAGGCGCTTTATGTACGACGATGTCGATCACTGATATGTTGGAATGAGCCATCCGATTTAGTTGGCACCGAGCCGGATCTTATGTTGGAAACTAGGAGGAAAGTCGAGTTAATTCGAGAGAGAATGTTGGTGGCTCAGATTCGACAAAAGTCCTATGCAGATTTTAGGTGACGACCTTTGGAGTTTGAGGTAGGGATCATGTCTTTTTAAGAGTGTCTCCGTCGAAGGGAGTTTTTCGTTTTGGGAAAAAGGGAAAGCTTAGTCCAAGGTATATTAGACCTTTCGAGATATTGGAGAGAGTTGGAGAGTTGGCTTACCATTTGGCATTACCCCCGACGTTGAGCCATGTGCGTAGTGTATTTCACGTTTCTCAATTGAGAAAGTATGTTCCAGACCCGACTCACGTTATCGATTTTGGGGATGTGGAGATCGAGAAGGATGTTACGTTTGAGGAGAGGCCAGTGAGGATTTTGGAATGTCGGGATAAATAATTAAGGCACAAAACTATTTCTTTGGTTAAGGTGCAATGGTCGAGACATGGAGTGGAGGAAGCGACATGGGAATTGGAGGAGGATATGCATGCGAGATACCCCGAGCTTTTTTATCCTTAAGTTTCGGGACAAAACTTCTTTTTAGAGGGGGAGAATGTAATATCCATACTTTCTATTTTTAGAAGTTTCTATTTTGGGAGCATGTCTATTTTAATGACTCGCTTGTAACCGTTTCAACGTTTTGAATCTATTTTGTTCTTTGTATTTTTCCATTTGGACGAGTTTCAGAGGTATGTTTACGTAATATGCTTTATGTTATGATCTTGTCGCATGTACGTTCAATTCTCGTAAAACTCGTTTGATTTCATTATTTCTTTGCTCCCATTAGTCCGTTTGATCGAGTTATTCGTGTTGTGAGTTTCGGTTTCATAATCCGACTTCGTATCATGATTTTCGAACATTTGGGCCGTTTTATAATTTCCTAAAGTTTGAAGGAAATTTACTTCCGTCATTGAATTCCGAACCTTCGAGTAGTCGGAAGTATGTTTCCATTTAGCGCTTAGATTCGTAATCGGGAATACTTCGTAACCATATGTTCAGATTGTTAGCAGGTTCGAGTTTCGGTGTCGTTCGGGACGGTTCAGACAGCAGCCTTCCCAAACTGCTGTCCAGCAGGGTGTTACGGCCGTAACACCCTAATGTTTACGTCTGTAAAGATGGCCTTGTTACGGCCGTAATAAGCTAACTATTATGGCTGTAATGTCCCGCTGTTTTAAGATGACGAGCATAGGACATAAGTCCTCATTCATTTCCTTTTTTTATTTTTCGTCGGGCAACACGAGAATTCAGCACTGGGGCGATTTGTACCACTTCCAATCCGTGTGTTCACCATCTTCCATCACCGTAGTATCGTGGTAGCATATATCAATGAAATCACCCTACTCCGTTCGAATTCAAGGTATTTTTGCTTAGAACCCTAACTTTGTCTATTTGGGCGGTTTTTTGAGATTTGTCTTTTTAAACTCGAATTGTTCGTTTATGTTGTGATATTTCTTATCGATTATTGTTATTGAGTGATTCCCAATCCATTTTCGTCGAGTTAAGTCCGTGAATTGTTGATTCGGGGAGGTTTTGTGGAAACCCTTGCCCGTATTGATCGTACGTGCATTGTTATGGTTGGTAATCAGGATTGTGGGCGTATTCCGTTCGGTAATTGATGTCGTTTAGGACTGATTCGTGTTAATCTCTTATTTAGGAGCGGACGTGTTCACTCCGGGTCATTCCTAGTCGTCGTTTATTTTCCGTCTCGTCGAAGATGTCTCAAAGGCAAGTACATTACATTTGTATGCATTTTCTAGTATTTAATTTTATGGCTTCCCGTGTATGTTGTGGATGTGAATGTGTATGTTCACCCATGGATGGTCTGACTGGGCCTCTGGGGATACGTAGTGCCATGTGTATGCATATCGTGAACTGGTATTAACCACCCAAGGATGGTCCGACGGGGCCTCTGCGAGGTGCGGTGGCCGTGAGTCTCGTGCCAACGGTTAACCTTTGAAATGTTTTGTTGGAGAACTATATTTTGTGCATGTGCACCTTGATATTCCGGAATATAAATATTTTCTAAAATGATTTTTGGCGCATAATTCATCTGATAAGAATAGTATTTCAAATGGATTGTACTTGCACTGGCTGTTGTGTGTGTATATATATATATATATATATATATATATATATATATATAAATCTCTTACAAACCTTCACAATCCCCACATTGATTACAAATCCACTCATATTCCAAAATACATTAATAACTCATAAATTCAAGACTAATAAAATGAAAAGACATTGACTCTTCAATTTTCGGACTATATTGTTACCTTATAGTAAAACAGCCATAACTCCTTCTAGAAAACTCTAAATGACCTTTTGTTTGTTGCATATGAAATTAGACTCATTGGGCTTCGAATCCATATATGGCTCAGCTGATTCTTCACCAATCAAAATAGTTTATTATTCAAAGTTGACCCATATGCAGGAATTTTCTGTTGGAAAATAGACAGTGCCGCCAGGACTTCTTGGGCCATTTCCTCTTCTATTAATTAGGCCACTTCATTTGGATAATATTTTTAATGTTTTTTAATGTCTTTTTTCGTATTTTTTATATTTCAATGTAATGTCTTTTTTTAATTTATCTAATGTGTTTTAATTTTAATTTTATATCTCTCTCAATAAATTATGTTAATGAAAAAAAAATTGTCCAACGGCACCACATTTTCTGATGCCAAGGATTATGGCACAAAATGTGGTGCCAAAGGATTTCTGATGCCATAGAGTATTTTGCTGACGTGGCAGCACTTTTTGCCAACACCACCACCTCAACGGCACGAGGGTACCGAGTGCTCTTAAAGATTCTTTCTATACAACTAATATATAATATAATATTTCTATGGGGCCTGCAAAAATTTGGGGCCCTAGGCCCATGGGTTCATAGACAGCTTCAAACAGCATCATGCCCGTGGCTGTATGGAACAGTAATCGGCCTAGGGAAGTCAACAACTCCATTATTTTGGCTGTTCCACGGCAAAAGCAACACAAGTAAGTCTCAAAACTTCGATTCACCTCTTCCATTTGCCCGTTGGTCTTAAGATAGTGGGCCGAAATCATGCGAGTGTCACGGGCAAACTTCTGTCCGTCGAGTTATGTCGTGCGCCCCTTAGCAACTCAGTCCGTCGGCCACTAAGGCAGTCTTCCCACGTCTTAGCTAAGTATGCGGAAGATTTAAGTATTTTTAGAGAGAGAAAGTTAGAGAGAGAAACTGCTCTTTGAAAGGAACTTCTTCTATTAACTTCCTCAACTTGGTTGTTACAAATGAGAAATGGCTCTCGAAGGTGTCCTGTCGCATCTATATTCCAAGATGCACAAGCTCTCACTAAGGATCTAAGACGGATGGATCCTATTTAATAGCTGGATTGGGAATTTTGAATGAATTCTTGAATATCGAAGAATCAAGAAGAAATGTGGTACATGTATGGTCCTACTCTACATATGGGGGCGTTAAGTTGGTTAGCTTGTACGCATTGCAGTAATGAGGAAGTAGGTGTTTGTGGCTGATTTTGTTAGATATTTATCTGGCTTTTGATATGATCCTTTCGTATCTACATATTACAAGATGCACTAGATCGCGCTATAGACTCTTTGATGGATGGCTCCTGGTTATTTGCTGGATTCAATTTTAGGTCTGAACCAAGGCCTGATACTCAGCTGGCGCTCAAACTGGACCTGGGTAGGCCGTTAAAGTACCTGTTTCTTACACGGCTCCTGGTACATTTCTGCAGATATTTAAGCTCGAACCAGACACTCAGTTGAAGATATTTGTTTATGTCGGTTGTCGAGTGGCTATGTATGGTATTTGGCCTCCCAAAAATTTAGGGATTTGGCCCCTCAGAAAATATCGGCTTTGTAAGGGAATAAGCCCCTCTAACCTTGTTTGTTCTATAATATGACACTCTTTTAAGAAAAAAAAACTTGGTTGTTACAAATGAGGGGCTGGAGGTCCTTTTATAGGAGGACTCCATCTACCATTTTCTAGAATGTACAATAATCTACACGTTTCTAGAACATACAAAATATACAAGACAAGATTCAACCTTCTATCTCTTTCTATGATCATTCCAGAGGGCTTCCAGAATGTTCTAACTCTATCATGTAAATACAAGAAGTCTCGATAAGAATCTCGACGATTCTAGAAGCTTTCAAAGCCAAAGCGTGACTATAATATCCGTAATTTCTATTTTTAGCAATTTCTATTTTTGGCGCATGTCTATTTTAACGACTTGCTTTTAACCGTTTCGACATTTTGAATCCATTTTATTCTTAGTGTTTTTCCATTTGGACGAGTTTTGGAGGTGTTTTTACGTGATTCGATTTATGTTATGATTTCGTCGTATGTACATTCGATTCTCGTAAAACTCGTTCGATTTCATTATTTCTTTGTTTCCATGAGTCCATGTGGTTGATTTATTCATATTGTGAGTTTAGGTTTCATGATCCGATGTCGTATGATGATTTTCGAACGTTTGGGCAGTTTTGTAATTTCCTAAAACTTGAGGGAAATTTACTTCCGTCGTCAAATTCCAAACCTTTGGGTAGTCGGAATTGTGTTTCCTTTTAGCGATTAGATTCTTCATCGGGAATACTTCATAACCATATATTCGGTTTGTTAGCAGGTACGAGTTTCAGTGTCGTTCGGGACAGTTCGGACAGCAGTTTTCTCAAACTGCTGTCCAGTAGGGTGTTACGGCCGTAACACCCAATAGTTATGGACATAAGATGGCCTTGTGATGGTCATAATATCCCATTGTTACGGCCATAACAGCCCGCTGTTTTAAAAGCGGGCAGAGGTCAGAACCTCATTTTTCATTCCTCTCTCCGTTTTTTTTTTCGTCGGGCGACACTAGAAGACCTCCAGGGGCGATTTCCACCACTTTCAATCCGTGTGTTCTTCATCTCCCATCACCGTAGTGTTGTGGTAACATATTATGATCAACGAAATCATCCTAATCCGTCCGAATCTAAGGTATTTGGCTTAGAAACCTAACTTTGTCAATTTTTTTTTTTTTTTGGGGGGGGGGGGGGGGTTCGGGTTTTGCTTAGTTAAACTCGAATTGTTCATTTATGTTTTGATATTTCTTATCGATTATTGTTTTTGTGTTATTTCCAATCCATTTCCGTCGTGTTTAATCCATGGATTGTTGATTCGGAGAGGTTTTTTGAAAACCCTCGCCCGTCGTCCGTGTATGTTTATGTTTGATAATCGGGGTTGTGGCCGTATTCCGTTCGATTATTGTTATCGTTTAGGACTGAGTTGTGCTAATCTCTCTTTTAGGAGCGGTCATGATCATTCCGGGTCATCCCTAGTCGTTGTTCGTTTTCCGTTTCGTCGAAGATGTCTCAAAGGCAAGTACATTACATTTGTATGCATGTTCTAATATTTGAATTATGGCTTCCCGCGTATGTTGTGGATGTGAAAGCGTATGTTCACCCAGGGATGCTCTGATGGGGCCTCTGGGGATATGTAGTGCCATGTGTGTGCATATCACAAATTGGGGTTAACCACCCAGGGATGGTCCGACGGGGCCTCTGCGGGGTACGGCCTTTGAAATGTTTTGTTGGAGAATTGTGTTTTGTGCATGTGCACTGTAATAATCCGGAATATAAATCTTTTCTAAAATGATTTTGGCGCATATTTCATCTGATTAGAATGGTAGTTCAAATGGATTGTGCTTGCACTAGCTGTTGTCGCTAACCCTTAAATGGGGGAAATACTTTTGTATTTCAGGTTCATGTCATGGAGGCGAACGAGCATGCGGACAGTACGAGGATGATGGTCAAGGGTGATTCTGTTCAATGGTCATTCGTTGATGTCTTGTCTTTATAAATTTTATTAATCATGTCATTATTTCCATACTCGAGTACTTCCTTCTTTTAGGCTTGTAATTGTTGTGTACCCGATTGGGGAATGTTTTGACATTGAATTACACTGTTGGGTCCAGTCTATTTATTTTTGTATGTCTTGTATTAAGAAGTCGTTCGTATGTTGATGATGTTTATCACTGGTCGTGATGTCAAGATCGTACATTAGCCTGGTGGATTCTAAAGGGTGGGGTCCACAGGGTGTTACAGAATATGGTATTGGAGCATAGGTTTATGGATACCTAGGTTGTCGGTTATTTGGGTCTAGTCGGGTGTCCTTTCTGAACAGTATCACTAATACGCCACCATATCAGTACGTCAGTGCTTGTAAGTTTTTCCTAACTTGATTCATTTCGTTATCTTATGTTGTTCATTCTTAGTATTATGGCGTGTTTTGTGTTTGAACTATACTCATTAGTTACTTCTTCAGAATGCCTGTTAGTAGAGGACGCGGACGTGGTCGCAGACGCGATAGAGGATGTGGCGCAGCCGGTGGGGCGGCCATGTCCGATAGCTCAGGGGCTGGTTCGGCAATTCCTTCCTTGTCGAACAGTGTTCAGCCCAGTGCCATGGGCCAGCAAGATCAGTCTGCTAGCTTTGGTAATTCTCATGGTAACGTTGGAGTGGCGAACATTCTACAGCAGGTAGCGAATCAGATGACGCTACTGACTCAGGCCGTTTTGGTCAACCAAGCCAACACTAATCCGGTTCTGCCTACTGGTTCTGGTATCGACAAGCTACTTTAGGACGTGATTCGTATGCGTACTCCGTAGTTCGATGGTACTTCCGACCCTTATGGTTGGGAGAGTTGGTTATTCGAGATGGAGAAGGTGTTTGAGGTGGCTAACTGCTCCAAGGAGAAGAAAGTACTGATCGCCAGTACTTCCTCGCCAAGGAGGCGGCAACGTGGTGGCAAGCAGCGAAACCGCATGACCGGACAACTATGTGGAACGAATTCCGAGAATTGATGGAGGACGAATATTGTCTGTGGCCGGTGAAAGAGGGAAGAATATGAGCCTTCTTTGAAGCAAAACCCCATGATGTTCCCATTTCACAGGCGATCAAGGACTACAATCAGCAACTACATTATGTGAGGAGTCAGGTCCGAGATGAGCAAGATAAGATCCGCCACTTCGACATGTGGATGATGCCTAAGGTTCGCCACTACATGACTGGTCTTGGGCGTACGACTTTGAAAGATTATCAGAACAAGGCGATGGCCTATGAGATGTCGTTTTCTGTGATATAGGTAGCATCAGTGGGTAAGAAGTAGAAGACCTCTGGTCAATTTTCGGGAAGTAAGTTTATTGGGCATCAGAAGACTCAGTCTGGTTCGCGAACCTTTGGGAATCAGTCCGCGTATTTTGGGCGAGGCCATGGTTCTAAGTCTGATCCGACAGTTCCTGTTCGTGGTCATACCTGCTTTAACTGTGGCCATACGGGACACATGATGAGTGAATGTGATAGGCCGCCACTACAGTGTCATAATTGTGGTCGTTCTAGACATCCTGCTGCGTACTGTGGAGATGCGAATCAGGCACCAGTTACTCAGATGTCGGCCCCGGATACGAGAAGGCAGCGTGAATCAGGCTCCAACAACTAATCAGCCTCAGCAGAGTTTCGGCAGAGGTCGAGGACGTGGGCAGCCTTCTAGGGGGAGCTGCGAGGTCTGTTCTGCCCCGTGTGTATGAGATGAGACGAACTGGAGACCCCGACGCGACGGTGGCTATAGGTACCATTCACATCCTTCACCATCCTGTTTCCGTGCTATTCGATTATGGTGCTACGCATTCTTTCATCTCTTTGGATTGTGTGCGTCGTCTGCATGTTGATTGTCTAGTTGCATGTGAACCGTTTGTTGTTAAATTGCCTAGTGGAGGTAGTATTGTGGGGGACCATGAGGTTAGAGATTTTCCGGTGAGTATCATGGGGATGGATTGGTCTTCTGATCTGATTGTGGTAGACATTAAGGATGAGGATTTGATTTTTGGTGAGGATTGACTATATCGACATGGGGCGATCATGAATTATAGAGCGAGGACCATTTCGATGTTAGCCTCTGACGGTACCAAGCATTCTTTTGTGGGACGCAAGCGGAGTAGCCATAGATTCCTAATCAGCGCCATGAAAGCAGTGAAACTCCTTCGAGGGGGTTGCACTGGTTACTGGTGTTATGCTTTGAGATCAGAAGAAAGGGAGTCGAGCTCTCGTCTATTCCGGTAGTGAGTGAGTATTTTGACGTCTTTCTAGATGAGTTGCTGGGTTTTCCACCAGACCGTGAGGTTGAGTTCACTATTGATATAGAGCCGGGTGCGGCTCCGATTTTGAAGACGCCGTATCGTATGGCGCCTGCCGAGATGCTTGAGTTGAAGAAACAGTTGGGAGAGTTTCTATACATGGGTTACATTCGACCGAGCACTTCGCCTTGGCGCGTACCGGTCTTATTGTGAAAAAGAAGGATGGATCGCTTCATCGATGTATCGACTATCGAGAGTTGAACAAAGTGACCATCAAGAACAAGTATCTGCTCCCGAGGATTGACAACTTATTTGACCAATTGCAGGGAGCTACCGTGTTTTTGAAAATTGATTTGAAATTGGGATATTACCAGCTCCGAGTGAAAGATTCCGATATTCCGAAGATGGCCTTTCGGATGAGATACGACCATTACGAGTTTGTGGTTATGTTGTTCAGGCTAACCAACGCCCCAGACATGTTCATGCAGCTAATGAACAAGGTCTTTATCGAATATCTCGATAAGTGTGTAGTCGTTTTTATCGATGATATTCTGATTTACTCGAGGAGCGAGGAGGAGCATGCACGTCATTTTCTTGTCGTGTTGGGAATCTTGAGAAATCAGCGCCTTTATGCGAAGTTCTCAAAGTGTGAGTTTTGGTTACGGGAGGTTATGTTTCTCGGCCACGTGATCTCGACCGAGGGTGTTCGTGTGGACCTACACAAGATAGAGGCAGTGTTGGGTTGGGCGCCGCCCAAGAACGTGAAGGAGGTCCGCAGTTTTTTGGGTTTGGCCGGGTATTATCATAGGTTTTTCGAGGGGTTCTCTAAGCTCGCTCGACTGCTTACTCAGTTGTTGCAGAAGTCAGAGAACTTTGTGTGGACCGACGAGAGGCAGAAGAGTTTCGAGGAGTTGGAGAAGCGGTTGACTACCGCTCCCGTCTTGGCTTTACCGAGTGGAAATGAGGGTTTCTCAGTTTATAGCGATGCCTCAGGCCAAGGACTTGGATGTGTACTCATGAAGCACGGGAATACGATTGCATATGCTTCCTGTCAGTTGAAACCGTATGAGTTGAATTATCCTATCCACAATCTGGAATTAGCCGTAGTTGTGTTTGTGTTGTGATTTGGCGTCATTACTTGTATGGGTCATCGTGTCAGATTTTCACCGATCACAAGAGCCTGAAGTATATTTTGACACAGAAAGAACTGAATATGAGACAGAGAAGGTGGCTGGAGTTAATTAAGGATTACGATCTCGAGATCCTTTATCATCCGAGCAAGGCAAATATGGTGGCGGATGCCTTGAGTCGGAGATCGGTATCACTTCGGGCACTTGAGTTACTCACGGTCTAGACAGGGCTCCAGTGAGAGTTGATGGGGTTGAGTATTGTAATACCCGGTTGTAATCCAGTCATTATCATTCAGTAATTGTCGCTCAGTAATTTTCACTCATTAATGATCATTCATCATTCATTTTTTTTCGTTTATTGTTTTCACCGTTCGGATGTAATTGTATCGTGTATCAATCGTCATTCATCATCAATCTAATTGGAGAATCGTGTGGTGGTTATCATCGTTGCCATATTCTTAGTGTGCTGTGTGTGAGGAGTAGTGCACGCTACGTACTCTCTTTAGCGTACGCTAATTGAGTACGGGTAGCGCACGCTACCTTTCAACACTAGCGCACGCTAGTATGTTTCAAGCAGGCAGTCCAGAAGGCACTGGACTGCAGTTAGGTTGTAAGTAGCGCACGCTACGAATGGTAAGTAGCGCGCGCTAGTAGGCCGAAGTAGCGCATGCTATACAGTCGGTGTAGCGCGCGCTAAGGACGAATCAGGCAGAGTCCAGTAGCTACTGGACTGCATTGGATAAATGCCTAACGTATGCTATGAGTGGTTTTTAGCGTACGCAAACAGTGTAGTAGCGCACGCTAGATATTATGTGTAGCGGCGCTACCGAGATCAGATCAGAGAACAGGAGGTTCTGGACTCCAATACTGGGCATCAAATAATTCGTTAGCGCACGCTAACCATGGGTGTTAACCCACGCTAATGGCATGGTTGTAGCGCATGCTACAAAAGGTACGTAGCGCACGCTACCATGTTCAGACAGTGGGTACTGGACTACCCAAAACACCCGTTAGCGCACGCTAAGAGCTGGGGCTAGCGCGCGCTAAACTGGGATTACTATAAATAGGACAGTTCAGCCCTTACTTCGTCATTTCTCATTTCTCTTCGTTTCTTCGGCGGTTTCGGGCGATTCCGGGCGATTTGGAGAGTGTTCTTCGAGGAATAATAATCAATCATCATCTTAAAGCTTATCTTTTGGATTAATCATCATTTCATCATCCTCATCGCATCAGATCAAGGTAATAATCTTCTTGGATCTAGAATTTCGAATTTTGGGTTTTTCCTTCCGATTTCTTCGTGTAAGCTTGGATTTTTGATGGAATATGTTAGATATGGATTATCTACCTTGGATAAATGTTTTCCTATGGATTATTCAGTGTATATTTCGGATTTCATAAATTTTGAGGTTTGATTCAAGAACACCTTGGGGTTGACTTTGATGTTTTTGGGGGTTTTCGATTAGATGTTGTCGTTAACTCGAATTGTGGATTCCTATGAGATCATTGATATCATTGAAGTGTTTTGATGGTCCGAAATACTCATTTTGGTGTTGGTTTCGATACATTCGGGTTTGGATATCTTCGAAGTTGTGTGGTTTGTTACGTATTTGTTAGAATGCCCCAATGTGTTTGATTATCGTTGTATCGACTTTTGGGTTAGTCGTGTTTCGTTGCTTGATACGTGTATTGAACGGTTGTTGGTAATTATTGTTATTCAAGGTTGTTCGAGCGGCCGGTATCTCGATTAGGACGTTGTTCGTGGAAGGACATTGTCATCGGTATTGTGTAAGTTGATTCTTACTCGGTTAAAAGGATATTCATTCCTTTTGTTGTTGATCATTCATAATCATAACTCATTCATCATTGTATTAATCATATTGAGACTTGTAATTGTTGAATAATCACTTCATTAATGAGGAACGGCGGTTCCAATCATTTCATTGAAACTATCAATCACTTCATTATCACTTTCATCTCGGTGAGTCATTCTTGACTTTGTCAGATTATTATTATTCATTAATATTCATTATGGTCATTCTCGTTCATATGACCTTCTGGGTTCATATTGCGTGGCCGGGTGCGGATGTGTGGAATTTTTAGTCGGGCACGTGATGGCCATGTATTGGGAGTGATACATTGGACGGTGCACACGGTAAAGATTAACTCCGTGAGACTAATTAGGTACAAGGACGGGTGTGTCCGGTCATCCGTCTAGTACACTTGCACAGAACACTACGGGCGTACTATGATACTCCTCTTCAGCGTAATTCACAACTAAGGATATCTCATAACTTCAGATATATCATGATTGTGTATTTTCAACCCTTGAGGATTGTTGTTCTGTGTAACTGACCCCCTTGGGGGATTTTGTTTTCAGGTCACGGTAAGGCAAAGGCACGGGAAGAGCATGTTGACGGAGAGGAGTCCCAGTGATACTAGTAGGGGGCCCCAGTCATTCCATTTATTTCAGTCATGCTTATTTCTCTACAGTTGTATTTCCGCTGCAAATTCCGTTTGAAATGTTTATTTATTCAGGGTGGTGTATTTTATCTTCATATAAAATATACTAGTATTCTGTTTTGTCCTGGTGTAATGTACTTAAGCTCCCCATCGGAGTATTTGGTAATATAATGTGGTTCGATACTACAATTATATTATTTAGTTCATCAGTTTTCATTCGCCTGGTGGGTCCCAGTCGGGGGTCCACGGCACTATAATATCCGCCTAGTTTGGGGTGTTACAGAGTTGGTATCAGAGCGTGGTTTTGAATACTACCTTCCGAGTCATGTCTCATTTGAAATCATCGTCATCGGACTAGTATCATTGGATTTTGGCGTCACGTGTGACCTGTGCAAATGCCGAGCCAATCAGACCAAGAACTGTAAGATTTCTAACGCCATGGTATAATTTCTGGCAATAAGAATCATTCATTCATAATTCATCAGTTAGCAATCCTCAATCATCATTTTCATTTTGACCAGGACGGTCATGTTAACTCATTAATCACTCAATTCATTTCATTACTCAATTGTTGATCAGGAAGATCATATCATTAATCTTGTTAATTTGTTCAAGATAATTATTTCAATAATTTCATCAGATAATCATGTCACCTCAGTTAATCATTCATGTAATCACTGTGTTAGAGCGTATATGCTCATTTTCATCATCTCATGTCATAATCATAACGTGATATTCATGCGGGAAATATAATCATCATGTGACTTTCCTACTTCAGTATGGAGAGGGCAAGAAGAGGACGTGGAGGACGAGGCCGTGGAGCGGGCCGAATCCCGAGAGCTCGTGTGAATACACGTGCGAACGCGAGAAATAATGCTAATTCATCGAGCAGCGACGCTGCCACTCATTCACCTGGACGCGATCATTCACTATCGGGGAGTCGTACCCGGGACACGGCTCAGTCAGAAGGTGTCCGGGTTGACCCACTCGCTTTTATGCAGGGCATGATGGCCCAAATGACCCAGATGGCACAGCTGATGGAGACGATGCATAACTCAGTCAATCAAAATCAATAGGCTCCTCCGCCACCACCTCAGAGGCAAGAGAGGAATGTGAGCAGTATCATCGGCGACATCTCTCGCCAGAGGCCACCTACTTTTGAAGGCTCGTCTGAGCCGGTGGATATTATTCATTGGCTCGAACATTTCGAGAAGTTGTTTGCTATGATAGAGTGTCCCGAAGGACACAAAATTTCAGTTGCGGCTTACTACCTGGGTAAGAGCGCACATTCTTGGTGGTTGTCGTTGAAGCCCACCGAAGGATCATGTACTAGGGATCAGTTCAAAACTCTCATGATGGAGAGGTATTATCCAGCCCCACTCAGGGAAGCTAAATTGTCGGAATTACTCACTCCCGACCCCTCAGCAGACGAGGATGTTCTCGCCATTGCCGAGAAATTTCAGGAACTTCTTCCATTCGCCTCATCTATCATTCATTCCGAGGCAGATAAGATTAAGTATTTCAGCAAGAGGCTGAAACCCCATATGAGACTACAGTTGCTTAATCATAATTGCACCACGTTGGCTGAATTCATTGAGAAAGCTCTTACCTATGAGCTTACTGCTAAGGAGATTGCTAAGCAGCAACCTTCATCTGCTAGCAAGGAGTCCAAGAACCGTAACCAGTCTGACGGCAGTCAGGCCACTTTCAAGAAGCCTCGTGCGGGCTCTACTTTTTCGGAGCGACCTCCTGTGATGCTTAAGCCCGCGGAATCTCAATCACGAGCGGCCAGTTCGGCCATCACCTGTTTTAACTGTGGGGATCTTGGTCATGTCAGCACCAATTGTCCGAGACAGTCTGTCACGTGCCATAATTGTGGAATTGTTGGGCATAAGGCCCATTTTTGCCGTAGGGACTCCAAACCTACTCCGGCATCACCTCAGGCCCCGAAACAGTCAGCTGTTCCAAATCAGGCCACTCAGTCTGCGTCGTTCAGGATGACAGGAGTAAATAAAGGTGGAGCCTTTAGCCATCAGACGGGAGCGTCCGGTGCTGGGACTAGCAAGCCCCGGATTTATGAGATGAAGAAGACCGACGATCTGGAGGCCCAGATGATCTCAGGTACACTCGATATTCTATCTCAACCTGTGTGTACCCTTTTTGATACTGGTGCATCGCATTCATTCATTTCCGAGTCATGTTTGAGTAGACTACGTCTGGGTAGTGCTACTAGTTGTGAGCCTTATGTCATTGGTCTACCTGATGGTAGATGAATTATCGGAAATCGTGAGATTCAGAATTGTCCGATTCAGCTTCACGGCCATATATGGCTAGCGGACTTAATCGTGGTAGATTTGCCGAGAGACGATGTCATCTTGGGTATTGATTGGATGGATCGTCATGATGCCATCATTAGTGTCCGTAAGCGTATGGTCACTATTATTTCAGACGATGGGGTCGAATGTGTTTTTCAGGGAGGTAATCCCGGTTGTTCTGGTAAGGTCATCATCTTGATGAAAGCAGTGAAATTACTCAGTCAGGGGTGCGTGGGTTATTGGTGCTATATGACCAAAACCGAGAAATCACCCATAATGTTGACGGATATTTCGGTCGTGAGAGAATATGCCGATGTATTTCCAGACGAGTTACCTGGTTTGCCTCCACAGAGAGATGTGGAATTCACGATTGAGTTGGAGCCCGGTACGTCCCCGATATCGAAGGCACCGTATCGGATGGCCCCGACCGAAATGCAGGAGTTGAAGAATCAACTTGAGGAGTTATTCGAGAAAGGTTATATCCATCCGAGTGTGTCCCCGTGGGGAGCACCAGTGTTGTTTGTCAAGAAGAAGGATGGTTCATTTCGCTTATGTATTGATTATCGGGAGTTGAACAGGGTGACGATCAAGAATAAGTATCCTTTACCCCGTATCGATGATCTTTTGGATCAACTTCAGGGAGCTTCAGTATTTTCCAAGATCGACTTAAGATCTGGATATCATCAGTTGCGGATTCGAGAGTCGGATATCGCGAGGACAGCGTTTCATACGCGCTATGGTCATTATGAGTTCGTGGTAATGCCGTTTGGGTTAACTAATGCACCTGCGGTATTCATGGAGTTAATGAATCGAGTCTTTATCGACTTTTTGGATCGGTTTGTTGTTGTCTTCATCGATGACATTTTGATTTATTCTCGTGACCGAGGGGAGCACGAGGTTCACCTTCATCAGGTTCTCGACGTGTTGAGGCGAGAGCAACTTTTTGGAAAGTTTTCCAAATGTGAGTTCTGGATGTCCGAAGTGACTTTTCTCGGGCATGTAATTTCATCAGATGGAGTGTGTGTTGATCCTCAGAAGACGGAGGCTATCCGAGACTGGATACCTCCGAAGAATGTTAAGGAAATCCGAAGTTTCCTCGGATTAGCGGGTTATTATCGGCGATTTGTGGAGGGATTTTCTAAAATCGCTCAACCCATGACGAACTTGTTATGGAAGGACAAGAAATACATGTGGTCCGACGCGTGTCAATGGAGTTTTGAGGAACTCAAGAGCCGGTTAATGTCAGCACCTGTACTTTCCTTGCCGCAAGGGACAGAAGGATTTGTGGTTTATAGTGATGCGTCCAGACAGGGTCTCGGATGTGTACTAATGCAGAACGGGAAGGTTATTGCCTATGCTTCACGGCAATTGAGACCTTACGAGGTTAATTATCCGACCCACGACTTGGAGCTTGCAGCCGTGGTGTTCGCTTTGAAAATTTGGCGTCATTACCTTTATGGCGTTACTTGTCAAATATTCACCGATCATAAGAGTTTAAAGTATATATTTACTCAGAAGGAGTTAAATATGCGACAGAGACGGTGGTTGGAATTAATCAAAGATTACGATATCGAGATCCTTTACCACCCGGGCAAGGCAAACGTTGTCGCCGACGCTTTGAGTCGTAAGTCCGTTCAGGAGCAGATGCTTGCTCGTTTAACAGTTCAGAAGGAGCTTCAGCAGGAATTCCTTAGACCTGAGATCGAGGTCTGGCTTCAGCGAGTTCAGGGACAGCTTTGTATGTTAGAGATTTCATCGTCACTTGAGGAGGCAATACGAGAGAATCAGGGTTCAGACCCATCTTTGTTGCGCATCCGGGAGGATGTGTCTCAGGGGAAAGCCCCTGGATTCGTGGTCCACGAGGATGGACTTTTGAGGTTTAAGAATCGGTTGTGCGTACCGGCAAATGACGAGTTGAAAGACTCGATTTTGAGAGAAGCTCATGCTACCCCTTATTCTGTTCATCCGGGGTCCAACAAGATGTACAAGGACTTGAAACAAAATTACTGGTGGAGTAATATGAAGCGAGAAGTCGCGGAATTTGTTTCGAGATGCTTAACCTGTCAACAAGTTAAGATTGGACATCAGCGACCGGCAGGTATGCTTAAACCTCTTCCTATTCCAGAGTGGAAGTGGGAAGACATTTCTATGGATTTCATCACGAGTTTGCCGACGAGTCGTCGTGGCATGAATACGATCTGGGTGATTGTGGACCGCTTAACTAAATCAGCTCATTTCCTTGAGATTAAGGATACGTGGGGTCCCGAGAGACTTGCCCAAATTGCTCATCAAAGAGATAGTGAGACTACGGTACTCCTAAAAGTATCGCTTCCGATCGTGACGGAGTTTGTGTCTCATTTTTGGAAATCGATTCATCGTGCTATGGGAACTCGGCTTAATCTCTCAGACGCTTTCATCCTCAAATTGACGGCAATCAGAGAGGACTATTCAGATATTAGAGGACATGTTGAGGGCATGCGTCCTCGATTGGAAAGACAATTGGGAAGCCTAACTACCATTGATCGAGTTCACGTATAATAATAGTTGGCATGCTTCGATTAAGATGGCACCTTACGAGGCCTTGTATGGTCGTCGTTGTCGATCTCCGTTGTGTTGGAACGACCTATCAGAATCAATCGGCACCGAGCCCGATATGCTTATAGCCTCCCGTGAGAAGGTAGCTTTGATCAGGAGCCATTTGTTGACCACTCAGAGTCGACAGAAATCATATGCAGATAACCGTCGTCGACCTTTAGAGTTCGAATCAGGTGACCATGTTGAAGTTGAGTCCGAGATTCATTGGACCGTTTGAGATTTTGGATCGAGTAGGCGAGTTAGCTTATCGACTGGCTTTACCTCCGGCGTTGAGCCGAATTCATAATGTGTTTCATGTCTCTCAGTTGCGGAAGTATGTTGCCAACCCGAGTCACATACTTCAGTTCGACGAAATCGAGATCGCGGATGATCATTCATACGAGGAGCGTCCTGTACGAGTTTTAGAGCGGCGAATCAAACAATTGAGGAACAAGACGATTCCTTTGGTCAAGATTCAGTGGTCTAGACACGGAGTCGAAGAGGCTACTTGGGAAACCGAGGAGAGTATGCAGGAGAATCATCCCAAGTTGTTTGACCCTTAGTTTCGGGGACGAAACTCTTTTAAGGGGGGTGTATGTAATACCCGGTTGTAATCCAGTCATTATCATTCAGTAATATCATTCTGTAATTGTCGCTCAGTAATTTTCACTCATTAATGATCATTCATCATTCATTTTTTTTCGTTCATTGTTTTCACCGTTCGGATGTAATTGTATCGTGTATCAATCGTCATTCATCATCAATCTAGCTGGAGAATCGTGTGGTGGTTATCATTGTTGCCATATTCTTAGTGTGCTGTGTGTGAGGAGTAGCGCACGCTACATACTCTCTTTAGCGTACGCTAATTGAGTACGGGTAGCGCACGCTACCTTTCAACACTAGCGCACGCTACCTTTCAACACTAGCGCACGCTAGTATGTTTCAGCAGTGCACCCGTAAGGCACCGATCGCATTGTTGTAAGTAGCGCATGCTACGAATGGTAAGTAGCGCGCGCTAGTAGGCCGAAGTAGCGCACGCTATACAGTCAGTGTAGCGCGCGCTAAGGACGAATCAGGCAGAGTCCAGTGGCTACTGGACTGCATTGGATAAATGCCTAACGTACGCTATGAGTGGTTATTAGCATACGCAAATGGTGTAGTAACGCACGCTAGATATTATGTGTAGCGCGCGCTACCGATATCAGATCAGAGAACAGGAGGTTCTGGACTCCAATACTGGGCATCAAATAATTCGTTAGCGCACGCTAACCATGGGTGTTAACGCACGCTAATGGCATGGTTGTAGCGCATGCTACAAAAGGTACGTAGCGCACGCTACCGTGTTCGGACAGTGGGTACTGGACTACCCAAAACACCTGTTAGCGCACGCTAAGAGCTGGGGCTAGCGCGCGCTAAACTGGGATTACTATAAATAGGAAAGTTCAGCCCTTACTTCGTCATTTATCATTTCTCTTCGTTTCTTCGGCGGTTTCGGGCGATCCCGGGCAATTTGGAGAGTGTTCTTCGAGGAGTAATCATCAATCATCATATTCAAGCTTATAGTTTGGATTAATCATCATTTCATCATCCTCATCGCATCAGATCAAGGTAATAATCTTCTTGGATCTAGAATTTCGAATTTTGGGTTTTTCCTTCCAATTTCTTCGTGTAAGCTTGGATTGTTGGTGGAATATGTTAGATATAGATTATCTACCTTGGATAAATGTTTTCCTACGGATTATTCAGTGTATATTTCGGATTTCATAAATTTTGAGGTTTGATTCAAGAACACCTTCGGGTTGACTTTGATGTTTTTGGCGGTTTTCGATTAGATGTTGTCGTTAACTCGAATTGTGGATTCATATGAGATCATTGATATCATTGAAGTGTTTTGATGGTCCTAAATACTCATTTTGGTGTTGGTTTTGATACATTCGGGATTGGATATCTTTGAAGTTGTGTGGTTTGTTACGTATTCGTTAGAATGCCCCAATGTGTTTGATTATCGTTGTATCGACTTTTGGGTTAGTCGTGTTTCGTTGCTTGATACGTGTATTGAGCGGTTGTTTGTAATTATTGTTATTCAAGGTTGTTCGAGCGGCTGGTATCTCGATTAGGACGTTGTTCGTGGAAGGACATTGTCATCGGTATTGTGTAAGTTGATTCTTACTCGGTTAAAAGGATATTCATTCCTTTTGTTGTTGATCATTCATAATCATAACTCATTCATCATTGTATTAATCATATTGAGACTTATAATTGTCGAATAATCACTTCATTAACGAGGAACTGCAGTTCCAATCATTTCATTGAAACTATCAATCACTTCAATATCACTTTCATCTCGGTGAGTCATTCTTGACTTTGTCAGATTATTATTATTCATTAATATTCATTATGGTCATTCTCGTTCATATGACCTTCTGGGTTCATATTTCATGGCCGGGTTCATTCTCAAACTGCTGTCCAGTAGGGTGTTATGGCCGTAACACACAATAGTTATGGTCGTAAGATGGCCTTGTTACGTTCATAAAATCCCATTGTTACGGTCATAACAGCCCGCTGTTTTAAAAGCGGGCAGAGGTCAGAACCTCATTTTTCATTCCTCCCTCCGTTTTTTTTCGTCGGGCGACACTAGAAGACCTCCAGGGGCGATTTACACCACTTTCAATCCGTGTGTTCTTCATATCCCATCATCGTAGTGTTGTGGTAACATATTATCATCAATGAAATCATCATAATCCGTCCGAATCTAAGGTATTTGGCTTAGAACCCTAACTTTGTCAATTTTGGGGGGGTTTCGGGTTTTGCTTAGCTAAACTCGAATTGTTCATATATGTTGTGATATTTCTTATCGATTATTGTTGTTGTGTGATTTCCAATCCGTATCCATCGTGTTTAATCCGTGGATTGTTGATTCGGAGAGGTTTTTTGAAAACCCTCGCCCGTATTCGTCGTCCGTGTATGTTTATGTTTGATAATCGGGGTCAGGGTGTATTCTTCGATTATTGTTATCGTTTAGGACCGAGTTGTGCTAATCTCTTTTAGGAGCGGTCATGATCATTTCGGGTCATCCCTAGTCGTTGTTCGTTTTCCGTTTCGTCGAAGATGTCTCAAAGGCAAGTACATTACATTTGTATGCATGTTCTAGTATTTGAATTATGGCTTCCCGTGTATGTTGTGGATGTAAAAGCGTATGTTCACCCAGGGATGCTCTGACGGGGCCTCTGGGGATACGTAATGCCGTGTGTATGCGTATCACAAAATGGGGTTAACCACCTAGGGATGGTCCGACGGGGCCTCTGCGGGGTACGGTGGCTATGAGTCTCGTACCAACGGTTAACCTTTGAAATGTTTTGTTGGAGAATTGTGTTTTGTGCATCTGCACTGTAATATTCCGGAATATAAATCTTTTCTAAAATGATTTTGGCACATATTTCATCTGATTGGAATGGTAGTTCAAATGGATTGCACTTGCAGTGGTTGTTGTCGCTAACCCCTTAAATGGGGGAAATACTTTCGTACTTCAGGTTCAGGTCATGTAGGCGAACGAGCATGCGGACAGTACGAGAATGATGGGCAAAGGTGGTTCTGTTCAATGGTCATTCGTTGATGTCTTATCTTTATAATTAATCATGTCATTATATTTATACTCGAGTACTTCCTTCTTTTGGGCTTGTAATTGTTGTGTACCCGATTAGGGAATGTTTTGACGTTGAATTGCACTGTTGGGTCCAGTCTATTTATTTTTTTATGTCTTGTACTGAGAAGTTGTTCATATGTTGATGATGTTTATCACTGGTCGTGATGTCAAGATCGTACGTTAGCCTGGTGGATTCCAAAGGGTGGGGTCCACATCGCTGTAATATGCCCTGAACGTCTTGGGGTGTTACAGTGACAACTCTCCCCCACCTGAGTCTTGATGTCCTCGTCAAGTCTTTGCCTTGTATGCCTCAATTTTGGTCTTGAATTGCCACAAGTCTTGTTCTTTTTCCCACGAAGCTTCATTGTCTGGTAAACCTCTCCATTGTACCAAGTATTCAGTCCAGTGGGGTGTTGCCCATTTTCCAACTTGTCAATCCACCAAGATCTCTTCAATTTCCTTGTCAAATGACACCATGTTGGCAGGCGGGGCTTGATCTCGACTCATCTTGGGGACGGGTCTTCCTCATCCTTGTGATATGGTTTCAATAGGCTAACATGGAAGACCGGATGGATCTTGAAGTCATCAGGAAGGTTGAGTTGACATGCTGACTTTCTTCACTACCTCGAAGGGTCCTTCATACCGTTGTGTCAAGCCTTTATGCACTTGACGAATCACCTTCACGTTCCTTCCAATCATTCGGACCAACAATTGCTCCCCCACTTGAAATTTTCTTGGACGACGCTTGTCGTCCGCCCACCTTTTCATTCTTTTGGCAGCCTTTGTCAAATACGCCCTTGCTATATCATGTTCTTCGCTCCATCCTTTAGCAAGCTTGTATGATGCCGGACTTGCTCATTCATATTTCCGAACTAACTCATGGGGTGTCGTTTGTTGTTGCCCCATCACCAGCTCAAAAGGACTTCGTTGGGTAGACTCGTTTCGCTCCCGCTCCGAGCGCCTAGCCGCGAGCAGCCAGGCCGCGGCGATGGCCGCTATGCAACGCTAGCTCGACGAGATGAAAGCACTCTTGGATACTGGGGCAAGCACCAGTAGAAAGATCGTCGGACCGACCGAGCCACTCGCGGTCTACATTGAGCTTGCCCCCGTGCAACCAAGGATCGCTCCTCCTAAAACACCTCTATATGAAGGGAGATCGGACCCCGAAACCCACCTAAGTAAGTTTCGAATCTACATGACCGGGTGTGGGGCATCAGATGCGACTAAGTGTCGAATCTTCCCTTTAACATTGGGTGAGCTGGCCCATAGGTGGTACGTCTCACTACCACCACGATCGATCATCTCCTTTGAGAAACTAGCGAGTGACTTCACATCATACTTCGCCGCCAAGGTCGCTAGACCAGAGGGCCCCCACCGCATGATGAAAATCAGGTAGGGGGAAGACGAATCCGATGCAAATTACATCGACCGAGTAGACGAAATCGTCCTCACCGGCGAGCCCATCAGCGACGAGCTCGCTCTCTATTCGGTCCTGGGGGGATTCTACGGTCACTCACACATGTTTAGACATTTGACGAAGGATATCCCCCCAACCTACGCGATCTTCCGCGCTAAGGCTGCCGACTTTCTGGCCAGGCAAAGGCTACTCACCCTCCGCCTAGGCGAGGGAACGCCTCCTCCTATATGAAAGATGGCGATCGCTAAATCCATGAAGACGGTCTCCAAGCCATCCGGAGACCACAAGGCCTTCGAGGATGTGGAAACACATCTCCTCCACAAGTTCAACCAAACTCCGGCCCACATTTTCTACGCCATCAAGGGGCGCGAACCGCTGAACAAGCTAAAGGCCATAAGGGACCATGGTAATCTGGAGCACAATCAATATTGTGCCTACCACAAGAGTCCCGTCCATAACACCAACCAATGCCGCGATCTCCTCAGACAACTCTGGAGATTGTTCGAGGAAGGCAAGTTGAACAGCTTATTGGCTTAGCCGGAGCCCCACCGGTATCCCAACACGGTCGCCCGAGTCGCACGCGAACAGGCTGGAAAGATCGTACGAAATGACCCTCGATCAACCTCGGCGACCGTATCTACATGCTTCAATCAAGAGAAGGGAACTTTGGAAGTCTCTCCCCGATTTCCCACCTCATTGAACGAAAGGCTACTGCCTGAGCAAACGCTTCGAAAAAGAGGATGACTCGTTCGCCCTCTAAAGTTCGTCATCGACATGATGGACCTAGGCAGCGATCGCCTCCCTTAGCACAACGTATACCGTCAAGGATCGTCATCTGACATGATTGTCCGAGGTAGAAGAGTGCCGCCATGGTCTCGAAAATCGATTAAACTGACGATCCGTCCATGCAAGGTTCCTTTGGGCTTCGATTGCTCGCCCTTCATTTAAATACGAGGCGGACGTAGCCGAAGGTCTCTCCAAAACAAATCAGAGGATTACTAGATCGCTCTCTAAAGTTCGTCATATAGATGAAGAACTTAGGCAGGCGATCTCCTCCCCTTACACAACGTATACCGTCGAGGATCGTCATCTGACTTGATGGTCCGAGGTAGAAGAGTGTCGCCATGGTTGTGGAGGACGATGGAACTGTTCTTTGCGCCCATGCAAGGTCCCTTTGGGCCACGATCGCCTGCCCTTCGTTTAAATACGAGGCCGGCGTAGTCTGAGGGCCCTCCAAAACTAATCTGTGGACACGTTCGCCCGCCCTCAAAGGTCCATCACTTAACGTGGTGGGTCCTTCCCGGACAATGCGATGCGTCCCTCCCCCCATCTCAACATATACCGTCGAGGGTCGCCATGTTAATGGCGGGCCGAGGTAGAAGCAGATCTAACAATCCGTGGAAGTGGAGTTGATTAATCCGACGACGCCCCGCGCAAGGAATCCTCCAGACTGAGACCGCACGCCCTTCGTTTAAATACGAGGCGAGGCGCAGCCTTCGGAGGACCCTACCAATTAAGCGAGTCGCGAGAACGTAGCCATCAGACGGAATGTTGCTCGCGCACAAGACACGATCGTGGGGATCGGTCCATCGAACTCCGCGATCGTGCATGGTTCCTCAAGATCGAGATGGACGGCCTTTCGAGGATTCGACAAAATTGAAGACCGCTCACTCAACGATTTATTTTTGTCCCCTTACTTTCACTAAGTGAACAAAAACAAGGGGGAAGAGTGCGGAGCTATATTTACAACGATCGTCCCTATTCAATTACATACGGAGATCGGCATTTTTCAAATGTTTGTGCAGTGATCGAATTTGTTGTAAAAAAGTTATCTATATGAGTTTATCAATTCACTTGGAGCTATACATGCAACAATATATCCTCACACATTTGTACAAAAATCGAAGAAGCAAATATTCATTTCATTACTTGAGATTTCAAAGTACATACACGGTCGCCTGAAGGCCTAAGTATTACAAAAGAAAGCTACAAAATTACAAGACAAATAGCTAAAATAATAAGAACAAAGAGCCTCATGCCCCTGCCTGGCCTTCGCCGTCAACCTCCGGATCAGCCCGCGACCCTTCGCCAGCCTCCGGTGCGGACTCTCCGTCCTCCGGAGCGTCAGGATGAACAAGGTCCGCCGGAGTCGGATACCAGCTCAAGTCCACACTGATTTCGGAGAGATCCAAGATCGGCACGGAGAAGTCGGGATGAAGAGGGTGCCCCAATGCATACGCCTTGAAGTTTTCGGCTAGAGGGCCGACCTCCAGTCCTCCCTTCTTAGCAGCTCGGAGCAAGTCAGCGAATGCCATGTAATAGGCAAACTCACTGATGAACTCCACATTAAGAAAGAGATCGGCCTCGGTCGCCTCTAACTTCCCTTTCAGCTCCGCAACCGCCTGTTGTGCACCCTGGAGCTCGGCCTCCCTTGCAGCCGTCTCTCCCTCAACGCCGCCAGCTTTCTAGTCAGCCAAGCGACAGTCACCTTCAGTTGATCGGCCTCCTTCTCAGCGGCCGCCTGCAACCGTCGGGCATCTGTCATCCGATCCTGAAATCGGTCGACCGTCGCCCGGGCTTGATCGGCATCCTGTCATTCTTGTGAATTCGGTAGTCTTGGGATCTTTGCTGTTTGTGATTAGTTGTGTTTTGGAGGCTAGTCTCGTCTAGTGCTCGATGGGTAAGTTTGGGGAGTTTGAAACCTTCGCGGTTGGCAGTCAGTAGGTCAACGGTCACTGGGTGATTTCATTATGGGTAAGTTTGGGGAGTTTGAAACCTTCGCGGTTGGCTTCCCAACACCTACAGCCAGTAGGTCAACACTCACTAGGTGATTTCATTATGGGTTGTTTGGGGAGTTTGAAACCTTCGCGGTTGTCTTTCCAATACCTACAGTCAGTACGTCAATGGTCACTGGGTGATTTCATTATGGGTAAGTTTGGGGAGTTTGAAACCTTTGCGGTTGTCTTTCCAACACCTACAGTCAGTACGTCAACGGTCACTGGGTGATTTCATTATGGGTAAGTTTGGGGAGTTTGAAACCTTCGCGGTTGGCTTCCCAACACCTACAATCAGTAGGTCAATGGTCACTGGGTGATTTCATTATGGGTAAGTTTGGGGAGTTTAAAACCTTCGTGGTTGGCTTCCCAACACCTACAATCAGTAGTTCAACGGTCATTGGATGATTTCATTATGGGTAAGTTTGGGGAGTTTGAAACCTTCGCGGTTGGCTTCCCAACACCTATAGCTCAGTAGGTCAACGTCCATTGGATTCTTTCATTGTGATATGGCTTCGTGCCGTGGCTTCAGCCCTCATTGTGATACGGCTTCGTACCATGGCTTCGGCCTTATTGATACAACTTCGGGATGTTTTGGTTTCAGGTGATTGTGATATTTGACAGCTTCGGCTGAGTGGCTTTCAAGCCTTTGTGATGTCTTGGTAATTTTATTAGAGCCTTCGAGCATTATAATTCATAATTAATTCAGTTCTGGTTTGGTTCATGTCGTGTAATTCATTGTGGTACTCTATGATTATGATTCGCCATTTGACACTTATGTTCTAACATGTTGAACAGGTATTAATAGTATGCTGTGGGCATAGTGCTTCATGAATGCTCGGTTCTTACCTTGGTTTGTGAGCATCTCGTATTATTATTATCATTGTACCGTTTCATTCTGCTTTTGGATGCATATCATGTTATACATGTATTTGATGTTCATTATCTGGATGACTGACCCCATGCGGGCGGAACATGTTTTCATGTTTTAGGTGCTTGCGAGGAGAGAGTTGAGACACAGGGGCATGATGATGGCGACGAGGCATTCGAGCGATACTAGTCCGAGTTGTTCATGTTGGTCAGTCAGTTGGAGTGTTCTCCAGTTTGTCAGTCATTGTCATTATGTATTACGCGAGCAGATGCTCGTGGATGTTGTTGTATTTTTATTTTGTCCATGTAGGTCCATCGTTCTCGTTGAAATTCTTTATTGTAATTATGTCGGATATCATGGTAGGACTGTGATCACCCTTGTTGGTTAATTTAATGTATTTTAGTCATGTTCGTGTTGCGAATTTCGTTTAATGCAAGTGCACGTTATCGTAGACAAGTAATAAAATGATGAGTAAGATATCGTTCCCACGAGGACTGAATTACTAAGTATCGATTTATATGTATTCTAATTTTATTTGAACTGTCGAAAGTTGAGTTGCAAGTAATAACTAAAGAAAACTAATAAAAGAATAAACAGTAAAAACGATCGCTTGAAGAAAGAAAATCAAATAAGAAATAAATCTAGGATTGTGAATCCACCTCGGTTTATCCGAATTTACACTTGATTATCTAAAGTTAATGATTTCCCAATTTATTGAAGGCGAAGGTTGCTAAAGTACTCTACCGCCTCTCCCGAGGTCAATAGATTTTTCTAAAGGCGAATAACACACTCTATCCCTAGGTGAATTAATTCGACAATAGGTAAAAGGCACGGAATCTTCAAAAAAAAGCCACGTAGTTCCTATGAGTATATTCCTATCTCACAAGATAAAACGGTTCTCACCAATATTTCCTCACCAACTCTCCTCTCCCGATTCGAGTTGCGTAATTAAAACAATTCAATTATAGGCCACACAATTGAAAGCATTAAAAATAATTAGGAAAACTCAATAGAAAAGGGAATTGAATTAATAATCAAAAGTTAATTCATCAAAACTTCGGTTTCATCAAAATCCTAGAACAGTGTTTTAGCCTGACATGCTAAAGAATAAAAATACAGAAATAATTAATGATAGCATAAAGATCAAACGAGATGAAGAACTCGGATCCCTCCGTTCTTCTAGATTCCGCTCTCTGCTCCTCTGTGTCTTCTGCTTCTTCTCCTTCATGATGATCGATCCTTCGATGATAATCCCCTCAATTATGACCTTAAACCCTTATTTATAATTCTCATCAGCCTCCAAAACGCGTCCGTGTGATTAGGTCGAGAACAGGCTCCAAAACGGCTCAGAAACGCGGCAATTTCTATCAAAACCGCCCCGTGGGCCGCGGCTCACTTAATCTGTGCCGCGGCTCACGCTTTTCAGCGCCCATACCTGGGCGTCTTTTTATCTTCCTGGGCCGCGGATCAGCATCCTTATGCCGCGGCCCCTGGTATAGTCCGCTTGGCGCTTTCTGGTCATCTTCGTGTGCCGCGGCTCACTTGGTCTGTGCCGCGGCCCCAGGCCAAAAGTTGCCGTTTTTGCCCGTTTTTCATCGTTCGAGCTTCCGGACTCCAATTTCCTGCCAAACATAAAAGAATAGTGCATTAAAGGCTCATTTATGCAGATTTACACTTCAAATGAATATAAAATAATGATAAATAAGCGTATAAAAATACGCCTAACAAATACCCCAAACTTGAGCCTTTGCTTGTCCTCAAGCAAAAATTATCGATTTCAAATAAAAGAATATCGTGAATGATCGTGCAACTCCATAGTGCTCAACTTAATCAATACTACCCTGAAATTCTCAAAGAATAACACAAGTATCGTAATAGTGAGTCACACCCAGGACACTGATTCCACAAAGTAACCAATTTCAGTCCTAATCAATCATGCATGAAGAAAATCAAGCTCAAAGATTAACAAACGTGAATTTAACCGACCGTCAATATGAAGGGTTAAAAATAAACAAGCCAACTCGCCCAGTCCCACAGTCTAGTGGCAAAAATTTCAAGAGTTTCGTCATCAAAAATAACCCTCGGACAATATTCCCTTATATATGCTCAATAAGATGATTCAAGTTGATCACTAGGTTCGGATCTCGGGATGTTTCATTGGGATAATCCTAGGGTGGAATTCCGTTCTCATGTGTTGGGGAACCGTTTGACGTAAAAGACACTCGTGGGGCACATGGATGCTTCTACTTACTAAGTTCCCCTCCACAGCGGCGAGACAACTCGAATAGCTATTCCCGCATGTCCGATTCAAGGTCGCTGTTTTACGCGAGAGTAAACAACGGGTCACGCGAATACCCCCGGTTACTAGGCTCCCCATCATCGGCACATGCGAAATCTCTAAACCACTAGTCTAATCAGGGTTGTCGTTTTACGCGAGAGTAAACAACGGGTCACGTGAATACCCCCGGTTACTAGACTTCCCATCATAGAACAAATAATATCTCGACTTTTTGGGAAAAACTGTCCTACTCTAAACTCAATTTAAGTGCCCACATAACTTATGTTACTGGACGACTAGCTAACCGAAAAGTGTAACCAAACGTATAGACGGTGATTTAAAAACACGTATGTCTCCTCTCTTATCTACTAAGATTTCTACAAAAACGAAAAATTTCGGACCTAAATGAATACTCAACGGAAACAGATATCTCTGACTGCAACTCAACTAAAACTCAACCGTTTCTTCCCCGAGAAATCAGTATCGTAACATCAGTTTTACACAAAAAAAGCACGAAAAATTCACGAATGCAATTAATATCACGACAAGCAAGGCTAACGTCAAAAAATAACGAAAAATAATGAAAAGTGCAAACGAATAAGTAAAAAGCAACAGAAAGTAAATCCCCCCAAACTTAGGACGTACATTGACATCAATGTACATAAAATATGATATGCAATAAAAGAAAAGGTCAAGTACTCCCCTAGTGTCCGCTCATGAACTGGTGCCGGCCTCGTCCGCGCGAGCCTGCACGCTTCTCGACTACACCATGCGGAACGTGAATGAATGAGCTTGCGTCATCAAAGAGGAAATTAAGGATGAGCTCTCAAGTTTAAACATGATGTAAGGGTTGGGAGACAATGTAATCCGATAAAACAATTCGTTGCATATAGTTTGAAAATGCTTGGCTTAACAATTTTTCATTGCTGCAATTTATCAAACACTTGGTATGCACAAGTGTAAATGAAGAACAAGAATTTTAATGGCTAAATCGAAATCCCCAAAAATAACAACATAGATATATAGCCATGATAAACGACAACTAACATCACCAATTCGTTCATAATCACAAATACCATCACAATCAAGCACCATATTCACCATATTCAAACTCCAATTTTGAGAGAACTTTGAAGAACAACTAGCAACATATAACAACAATTCCCTTTTCAAATCATGTATCAGTTATGATTAAGAGATTGAGAATTACCTGACTTGGAATGAAGAATGCAAGAAGAAGGAGAAGAAGAGGATATCGGCCGATCGCTTGTGCAAAGGAAGGAAGGGACTTTACCTGATGTGTGCCGGCCGATCGTGCATATAAAGGATACCTGGGCATTCCCATTTGCGACGGGGGCCGCGGCACAGCTTAAGTGAGCCGCGGCCCATAGTACAGTCTGCCTGGGACTTTTTGTGATGTCGCCGGGTGCCGCGGCTCATCGTGTTAGTGTGCCGCGGCTCATTTGGTTCGTGCCGTGGCACAGAGTACAGTCTCCTGGGCATTTCTTGGACATTTGGCGTGCCGCGGCTCAGAGAATATGTGCCGCGGATAAGGGACCTGGTGTGCCGCGGCTCAGTAAGGTCGTGCCGCAGCACAGAGTACAGTTTGTTTGGCCTTTTTCCTTCAACTGGCATGTTCCGCGACTCATTTTCCTTGTGCCGCGGCCCATTGCTGATTTCTTCCCCTGGGGTGATTTCTGCACAAAATTTTCAACAGAAAACATCAAGAGCATGAGAGATAAGCATATCCAAGCTAAAATGATGAAAAATAAAGATCCAAAAATGCAAGAAAATACTGAAACACAAAAAATCTACGACTAATACTCGGGTTGCCTCCCAAGAAGCGCTAAGTTTATAGTCTTCAGCCGGACTTTTCTAGCTTTCATCCGGCGGTGGATAAGACGATGCTCGTCTTCTGCACGTCTATTGTATTACCCAAGTAGGCCTTCAACCGCTGTCCATTAACTTTGAATTTGCGGTCATCTTTTTGTACCTCCACTGCACCGTGTGGGAACACTTAAACTACGGTGAACGGTCCCGACCATCGTGAACGCAATTTCCCGGGGAATAACCTTAAGCGAAAATTAAACAAGAACACCTCTTGACCCGGGACAAACTCTCTCTGTGTGATGTGCTTATCATGCCAAATCTTTGTCCGCTCCTTATAAAGCTTCGCGTTTTCGTACGCGTCGTGGCGAATTTCTTCCAACTCGTTCAGCTGCAAACAACGCTTTTCACCAGCAGATTTCAGATCAAAGTTTAATTTCTTTATCGCCCAGTAAGCACGATGTTCCATCTCTACGGGCAAATGGCAACTTTTCCCATAAACCAATCTGTAAGGCGACATCCCGATAGGTGTTTTATATGCAATACGGTACGCCCAAAGTGCATCATCGAGTTTAAAAGTGTAACACCCCCGAGTTATTCAGGGATATTACAGCGCCGTAAGCCCCGCCGTGGGACCCACAAGGCTATACATATGCGTAACCATAAATTTTGACCGATAAGGTCTACACACAAAGAAATGAAAACGATACAGAGGTATTCGAAACATAACCAGTGTATTCACGGACATTACATCACAAGTCAATACTTCGGCAACACAGGCCGGAACATCAAGGAAAGAGGAAAAACGATACTCGAGTACTCAATAACCAATCCAGTACAACAACACTGAATGGAAAGCTCAGAACATAACTGAAAGAAAGACACAGTATCACACTTTCCCACCATCTTCATGCCGACCCGATACCTGCCTGTCCGATCTTCTGGAACCTGAAATACATGAAAAGTATTTCCCCCATAAAGGGGTTAGCCGTCGAATAGCTAGTGCAAGTATATCAGGTATGAAACACTATACTCCTCGACAATAAAGTAAATGTAATCCGTCAATTCATCAATATCCGTCAATTCATCAATTTAAGACTAGTATTCCTAATAACTAAATCTCCTAGTATCACATCAAGACGTCTCAGAATACCGTGGAACCGCACCAGAGGCAACGGAACCATCACAGCACCCATCGGCCCGTCCCGCAGTCGTAAATTCCTATAGACCGTCATTATTTCATGTATGAATACCGTGGAACCGCACTGAGGCTACGGAACCTCGGAGGACCCATCGGCCCGTCCCGGAGTGGTTAATTCATATTATCCATGGAATCGCACTGAGGCTACGAAACCCTCGAGGACTCGGTCCGTCCCGGAGTGGATATAAATAAGCATGCCATTAATATTTCATACTTTCAAAGTCGAGAATGCACATTCATAAATATATACTTGCCTTTGAGACATCGAGAAAATCGAACGGAGGAAGGGTATGAGTTCGGTAGGTCCAAGAACGCGCTCCGGCACCTAAACGATTCGCAAGGAGTATGATAATTACACATCCATATTCAAACTACACGAAGGAACTCCCCAAACCCGTCTACGATTCATAAAGATATACGGATAATCAACTAAAGGTTGGAAAATCGTTCTAAATCTTCACAAGTCCGAAAACGGCACAATCTAAACCATAAAATCGTAGGAAAGGTATTCAAACAAGATAGATACACCATAAACTCAAGGTTCTCAAGCTTCCAAACGGATAAATCGGACGAATCTACAAAAACCCCAAAATTCCCAAAAATAGGGTTCTAAGGATTTTTACCTTGATTCGGACGTTAGAGGGATTAGATGTTGAGAAATCTTTGTTCTCCAACCAAATATGTTGTTGCTAGAAGGAAGATTACTCCCAATCGCCCGAGATCGTCTCTCCCGATCGCTTCCGTCGAAAATGAGTGAAGTAGGTGAGAAAATGACGAAATGGGAGTCAATCACATATTTATATCTCGCCCGCCTAGCGCACGCTACGCCTCCTTCATTAGCGTGCGCTAGCGAAGTCACCGATAGTCCAGTGGTTAGCCGGTTCCGTTAGCGTGCGCTAACCGTATGTCTCTAGCGTGCGCTAGTCCAAAACGTGGAACTTACTGTCTCGCCCGCTCAACACTTAGCGTGCGCTAGCGCTAAGACTTAGCGTGCGCTATTCCATAACTCTAGCGTGCGCTAGCCAAGCCTAGCGTACGCTACCCGATATTCCGTAAAACCCGAAACCTCATCGCTCACGACCGGCCCGTAGCGTGCGCTACGGACGAATGATAGCGTGCGCTACTAACCACGAATAGCGCGCTAACCACTCCTAGCGTGCGCTAAACCGCTACCCAGAGCGATAAAACCGGTTCGACTGACCGATCCTTCTTAGCGCGCGCTACGGCCTCAAAGCTAGCGTGCGCTAATCAAGCAGATTTAGCGTGCGTTAGCCTAGGCCTAGCGTGCGTTATATCTCTGTCCCGAACATTTCCGCAAGGTCTAAAACGACATGATCAAGAACCAATCGAGATACAAAACTCAATAACAAGATTAACAACATCTCCAAGCATTTACAGAGCGACAAAATAAGGAGGATGACAGAGTCAAACAATAATAAAAGTACGGTATTACATTCTCCCCTCTAAAAAGAAGTTTCGTCCGAAACTTAAGAAATAAACACTCGGGGTATTCCACCCGCATCTTCTCTTCCGTCTCCCAAGTTGCCTCCTCGACTCCATGCCTCGACCATTGCACTTTAACCGGTGGAATGGTTTTATGCCGAGTTGTTTCTCGCGACGCTCAAGGATCTTTACGGTCTCTCCGGAAAGGTAATATCCTCGCCACGCCAATCTCACCGTAGTCGATGACGTGGCTCGGATCCGCACGTACTTTCTCAATTGAGACACATGAAAAACACTATGGACGTGACTCAAAGTGGAGGTAACGCCAAGCGATAAGCTAAATCTCCAACTCGTCCAAAATCTCGAAAGGTCCGATATACCTCGACTAAGTTTCCCTTTTCCCGAAGCGGAAAACTCCACGGGTCGGCGACACCTTGAGCAAGACATGATCCCCACTTCGAACTCCAAGGGTCGACGACGAGTATCAAGATAAGATTTCGACGACTCGGGCAGCCAATAATCGGTCCGGATGATAGTAATCTTTTCCTTAGTCTCCATCAACATATCCGCTCCGTCCCAACTAGCTCGAAGCCTCGTCCCAACACAATGGCGACCTACATCGCCTACCATAAAGTGCCTCAAGGGTGCCATTTGGATCGACGCATGCCAACTATTATTGTAAGCAAACTCGATCAACGGCAAGTGAAGCTCCCAATCATTACTCGATCTAAGGCACAAGCCCGCAACATATCTTCCAACGTTTGAATCGCCCTCTCCGTCGTCCCATCCGACCGAGGATGAAAAGAAGTGCTCAATCTCAACTCGCACTCCAAAGCCCGATGAACGGCTCGCCAAAAGTGCGACACGAAACGGCCGTCTCGATCAGAAACAATGGTTTTGGGGGCACCGTAACCTCACGATCTCAAGAATAAAGGTTCGAGCGCCTATCCGGCCCCAAGTATCCTTAATACCCGTAAAGTGTGCAGACTTGGTCAACCGGTCGACAACCACCCAAATCATATTCATTCCGCCCGAGTTCTCGCATGCCGATGATGAAATCCATAGAAATGTCTTCCCACTTCCACTCGGGAATGGGAAGCGGTTTCAACAACCCATCGGTCGTTGATGTTCAATCTTGACTTGTTGACAAGTCAAGCACCGTAGTACAAACTCCGTAACATCCTTCTTCATGTTATTCCACCAAAATTACGCTTCAAATCTTTGTACATCTTACTCGTCCCGGGGTGGATTGAATAAGGCGTAGCATGCGCTTCTCGGAGAATTCTCTGTCTCAACTCTAAATCGCTGAACACAAAGCTCGCCTTTGAAATCTCGTAATACTATCTTCGTGTACCATAAAGCCGAGCTTTTCCTTTAATTACATCTTCCTTCGCTTGAGAAATCATCGGGTCACTCCACCGCTTCCCTTTGATGTCATCAACTAGAGAGGAAGTAATTTCGAGAGTACACACCGCTCGTACTCGTTGAAGCCAAACTTCTATCCCTTGCTCAATTAAGTCCTGACGGATTTTCGTCTGAGGTGTAAGAACCTCGAGCATTTGAAGAGATGCCGATTTGCGGCTCAATGCATCCGCAACGACATTAGCTTTACCGGGGTGGTATAGAATTTTCAAGTCATAATTCTTTATCAACTCTAACCAACGCCGCTGTCTCATATTCAGCTCCTTCTGACTGAAAATATACTTCAGACTCTTGTGATCGGTATAAATCCGGCACGGTGAACCATACAAATAATGTCGCCAAATCTTGAGTGCAAAGACAATTGCGGCTAATTCCAAATCGTGAGTAGGATAATTCATTTCGTAAGGCTTTAATTGACGAGACGCAAAAGCTATCGTCTTATCATGCTGCATAAGCACACACCTGTGCCTTGACCGAAGCGCCATCAGTAACCGCAAAGCCTTCGCTACCATGCGGTAAGGTTAAAATCGGCGCCAAGTCAATCGTCTCTTGATTCGTCAAGCTTTGCTGTCTCTCATCCGTCCAAACAAACTTTTCGGTCTTACGGAGTAATTTCGTAGCGGTCGAGCGAGTTTCGAGAACCCTCGACAAACCGACGGTAATACCCAGCAAGACCCAAAAAGCTACGAACCTCTTTAACATTTTTAGGGGGTGCCCAATTTAGCACTCGATCTTCAAGGGTCTACACGAACCCCTTCGGCCGAAATCACATGGCCGAGAAACATAACTTCTTCCAACCAAAACTCACATTTCGAGAATTTTGCATAGAGGTGCTCGGTTCTCAAAATGTCTAAGACCAAACGCAAGTGTCGGGCATGTTCCTCCTTATCCCGAGAATAAACCAAGATGTCGTCAATAAGGACGACTACACACTGTCGAGATACTCGATGAATATTTTATTCATCAACGCATGAATACCGCCGCGCATTCACAACCCAAAAGGCGTAACTACAAATTCATAATGCCCATATCTCGTCCGAACGCCGTCTTTGGAACGTCCGATTCCCTCACTCTAAGTTGATAATACCCGGATCTTAAATCAATCTTCGAGAAAACCGCAGCTCCTTGCAATTGATCAAATAGATCGTCTATACGAGGCAAAGGATATTTATTCTTGATGGTTACTTTATTCAGCTCACGGTAGTCAATGCACAAACGTAGTGAACCATCCTTCTTCCCGAAAAAGAACGGGCGCGCCCCAAGGCGAAGCGCTCGGTCGATGTACCCTTTTTCCAAAAGTTCTCCTAACCGAGTCTTCAATTCTGCATCTCGGAAGGTGCCATCCGATAAGGTGCTTTAGAAATCGGGGCCGCATCCGCTCCAAATCCACGGAAAATCTATCTCTCGATCGCGGTAATCCTAAGATCGTCCTAAAAACATCGGATACTCGTTAACAACCGGAATTGAATAGAAATCGATTTCAATTCCTTCCGCTTTTCAATGCATAACACCAATAGCCCGCATAACCTTTATTCAAAAGTTTTACGGCCTTCATGGAATCGATAAGTAACTTGATCGCCCAACTTACGTCCCAAAAATGAGTACTCGTATCCGTCCTTAGTCATCATAGTGATAACTTTGGTACGGTAATTCATAATCGCCCGGTGATTATTAAGCCAATCCTCGCCGAGGATTACGCCTCGCCTTCCATGTCAACTACAATTAAATTTGATAACCATTCCATACCGGATATAACCACCGAAAATCTCTAATCTCCGGTTTCCCACAATCCTATCCCCGCTAGGCGCCTCACGATGAAGGGATCGCAAGGCCATACAAGTTATATTCAAACGGCGTACACACTCCAAAGAAATAAAAGAATGTGTAGCACCGAATCAAAAAGTACACTGACCGGATGAGATAGGATATGAATGGTACACAAGCCACCGCCGCGTCGGGTTCGTCGCTCGACGCATCTCATAAACTCGTGGTTGTACCGAACCGACGCTAGAGTTTCTCCAAAGATTCTCGACTCCCGCCCCCCCCGCCGAAATTCTGCCGAGGTTGACCACCGGGCGAAGCCCGAGTGTCCAAAGTCCGATTCGGCCTAACAATAAGCCGCTCTATGTCCCATCTGTCCGCACGTGTGACACTTCAACGGTGGAAAGTGGCATTCCAAATTAATGTGGCCTCGAACGCCACAATTATAGCAAGTCACCGCGCGATTGGTGGTACCCGGTGGGACGGTAACTCCTCTTCCCTTTATTAGAACGCGACGATCGTCCGACGAAACGGTTAGTCGCTCGAGACTTCGAAAGTTGCCACCTTTAGATCCGTAAAAATTTCCCGCGACTTTCTGCTTTCTTCGGTTCTTCGACGGTATCGTTGTCGGGCTCAACATATCATGGGCTAAAGCTCGTCCCGATACTCCTTCAACGTGGTACAAGCAAATCCGCCATGTACCGTCGTAAGTCCAATTTCATCCGCATATCAAAATAACGGATCTTATCACGCTACATGCATTTGATCCTTCACATGGATCAATTGTTGATTGTACTCCACGATCGCTGCGAAACGGAATATCCCGTGGTTTAGCCTCGAAGAAGGCTCGGATTCGGCTCTCTCGCACGGACAAGGGCAAAACTCGGCCTCCAAGAGCTCCTTAAACTCATCCCACGAGGCAATACGATCCTGTGGCTTGATGACCTTCCACCAAGTAGCGGCCTCCTTAGTGAGGAAATACTGAGCAATTGGTACTTTCCTCACCTCGGGGCAATCAACCGCCTCGAAAATCTTCTCTAATTCCGCTAGCGCCTTCCCACCTAACGGGTCTGTGGCACCGCCAAACTGTGGAGGGTGCATACGGATTACATTCAAGTAAGGCATCCGTGTTTGGGTTCGGGTTATTCATCCGGCAGTTTGGGCCAAAATAGTCATCTCGAGTAGCCAATTGTTGAAGTGCATTCGCCACCCCAACGTCCGCGTTGTTCCCGACCGCCCGATCGGGTCGTGCCGACTCTCGGTGTCGGGATGCACCGATTCGACAAACGGGGTTGGTCGACCCCGCAATCGAGCCGATGGAAACGGCCGCGCCACGACCTCTTCCTCGTCCACGGCCACGACCACGGCCACGGCCCCTACCACCGACATATCAAGAACATGCAAGTCACGTAAGCACAATTCAATCACGCATCATCAAAGTGTCCGATTCTCAAGAATACCAACGAACGACGCAAAACAAACAAGGAAACACTAGAAGAGTAAGAGGTCTTACAAGTACGGTCGACCGTGATGATGGCAAAGTAGTGATATCATGACAAATGACAACTCGATCGACCCAAAAGACCGACACCTCTAGGTATCCATAGACCTAAGCTCGATACCATATTCGTAACACCCCGAGTTATTCAGTGGATATTACATTGTAAGCCCCGCCGTGGGACCCACAAGGCTATACATATGCGTAACCATAAATTTTGACCGATAAGGTCTACACACAAAGAAATGAAAACGATACAGAGGTATTCAAACATAACCAAAGTGTATTCACGGACATTACATCACAAGTCAATACTTGCAACACAGCCGGAACATCAAGGAAAGAGGAAAACGATACTCGAGTACTCAATAACCAATCCAAGACAACAACACCGAATGGAAAGCTCGAACATAATCGAAAGAAAGACACAAGATCACACTTGCCCACCATCTTCATGCCGACCCGATACTCGCCCGTCCGATCTTACGGAACTCGAAATACATGAAAAGTATTTCCCCATAAAGGGGTTAGCCGTCGAATAGCTAGTGCAAGTATATCGTATGAAACACTATACTCCTCGACAATAAAGTAAATGTAATCCGTCAATTCATCAATATCCGTCAATTCATCAATTTAAGACTAGTATTCCTAATAACTAAATCTCATAGTATCACATCAAGACGTATATGAATACCGTGGAACCGCACTGAGGCTACGGAACCCTCGAGGACCCATCGGCCCGTCCCGGAGTGGTTAATTCATATCGTCCGTCATTATTGCATGTATGAATACCGTGGAACCGCACTGCAGGCTACGGAACCCTCGGAGGACCCATCGCCCGTCCCCGAGTGGTTAATTCATATTATCCATGGAATCGCACTGCAGGCTACGAAACCCTCAGAGGACCCGCTTGTCCGTCCCGGAGTGGATATAAATAAGCATGCCATTAATATTTCATACTTTCAAAGTCGAGAATGCACATTCATAAATATATACTTGCCTTTGAAACATCGAGAAAATCGAACGGAGGAAGGGTATGAGTTCGGTAGGTCCAAGAACGCGCTTCCGGCACCTAAACGATTCGCAAGGAGTATGATAATTACACATCCATATTCAAACTACACGAAGGAACTCCCCAAACCCGTCTACGATTCATAAAGATATACGGATAATCAACTAAAGGTTGGAAAATCGTTCTAAATCTTCACAAGTCCGAAAACGGCACAATCTAAACCATAAAATCGTAGGAAAGGTATTCATACAAAGATAGATACACCATAAACTCAAGGTTCTCAAGCTTCCAAACGGATAAATCGGACGAATCTACAAAAACCCCAAAATTCCCAAAAATAGGGTTCTAAGGATTTTTACCTTGATTCGGACGTTAGAGGGATTAGATGTTGAGAAATCTTTGTTCTCCAACCAAATATGTTGTTGCTAGAAGGAAGATTACTCCCAATCGCCCGAGATCGTCTCTCCCGATCGCTTCGTCGAAAATGAGTGAAGTAGGTGAGAAAATGACGAAATGGGAGTCAACTGTCATATTTATATCTCGCCAGCCTAGCGCACGCTACGCCTCCTTCATTAGCGTGCGCTAGCGAAGTCACCGGATAGTCCGGTGGTTTCGCCGGTTCCGTTAGCGTGCGCTAACCGTATGTCTCTAGCGTGCGCTAGTCCAAAACGTGGAACTTACATCTCGCCCGCTCAACACTTAGCGTGCGCTAGCGCTAAGACTTAGCGTGCGCTATTCCATAACTCTAGCGTGCGCTAGCCAAGCCTAGCGTACGCTACCCGATATTCCGTAAAACCCGGCAACCTCATCGCCTCACGACCCGGCCGGTAGCGTGCGCTACGGACGAATGATAGCGTGCGCTACTAACCACGAATAGCGCGTGCTAACCACTCCTAGCGTGCGCTAAACCGCCAGTCCAGAGAGCAGTTCGAAAAACTGGTTCTGACCTGACTGATCCTCTTAGCGCGCGCTACGGCCTCAAAGCTAGCGTGCGCTAATCAAGCAGATTTAGCGTGCGTTAGCCTAGGCCTAGCGTGCGTTATATCTCTGTCCCAGAACATTTCCGCAAGGTCTAAAACGACATGATCAAGAACCAATCGAGATACAAAACTCAATAACAGTATTAACAACATCTCCAAGCATTTACAGAGCGACAAAATAAGGAGGATGACAGAGTCAAACAGTCAATAAAAGTACGGGTATTACAAAAAGACCAATCTTTTCGAGACGAGATGACTATTTTTTCTAGGATCCACTTCAGCTCTCGATTTGATATCTCGACTTGACCGCTCGTCTGAGGATGGTAGGCTGTAGCAACACGATGAGTGACTCCATATTTTCTCAAGACCGCATCAAGGAATTTGTTGTCGAAATGTGAACCACCATCACTGATAATAGCACGCGGAGTCCCAAAACGCGTGAAAATATATTTTTTATAAATTTGATCACGACATTGGACCCATTTATTGGTAGTGCCACTGCTTCAACCCACTTTGAAACGTAGTCCACAGCTACCAAAATATAGAGATTCTTATTTGATGGAGGAAATGGACCCATGAAGTCGATCCCCCATACGTCGAACAATTCAACCTCAAGTATGGTGTTCAACGGCATTTCATGTCGTCTTGAGATGTTTCCCATCCGTTGACACCGATCACACATGGTCACAAAGGATTGAGCATCCTTGAATAATGATGGCCAATAGAGCCTCGATTGTAAGACCTTTGCCGCTGTTCTATTTCCACTAAAATGTCCACCGTAGGGTGATGCATGACAATGGTTCAGCACACTGTGGATTTCCTCATCCGGAACACATCTGCGAATGATTTGATTAGGGCATCTTTTGAACAAAAAAGGATCGTCCCACAAATAGTACTTAGCGTCTGAAATTAGCTTCTTCTTTTGATGGCGTGAGAGGTCGTTTGGAATTGTTTTGCTCGCCAAATACTTCACTAGATCAACATACCAAGGCGCGTGTTGTGAACCCAACTTGTAGAGCTGCTCGTCGGGAAAGGTTTCCATGATTTGCGGATGACTTTCTCCTTGCTCAAGGGGACTCTATAACCGTGAAAGGTGATCGGCTATAACATTCTCAGTCCCCTTTTTGTCCGGAATTTCCAAGTTGAATTCTTAAAGGAGAAGCACCCACCTAATCAACCTTGGTTTAGCATCCTTCTTCTCCAAAAGGTATTTTATTGCTGAATGGTCGGTCCACACTACCACTTTCGTCCCCAATAAATACGCCCGAAATTTATCAAATGCAAAGATCACCGCCAACAATTCTTTTTCCGTTGTGGCATAATTTCTTTAGGCGTCGTCAAGTGTTCGGATCGCATAATATACAACGTGGAACACTTTCCCTCGTCTCTATCCCAAAACAGTCCCAATGGCAAAATCACTAGCGTCACACATTAACTCGAATGGAAGGTCCCAGTCTGGAGCAACTATTACCGGTGCAGTGCTTAGAGCTCTCTTCAATAAATCGAAACTTTCTTTACACGACTCGTCAAAATTAAACGGAACATCCTTCATGAGCAGATTGCACAACGGCTTCGTCATCTTCGAAAAATCCTTAATAAACCGGCAGTAAAAACCGACGTGTCCCAAAAAGCTTCTTATGCCTTTTACCGAGGTAGGCGGAGGCATCTTCTCGCTTGTTTCGATTTTGGCCCGGTCGACTTTAATTCCATGAGAGGATATGCGGTGGCCAAGTACAATGCCCTCCTGAACCATAAAATGGAACTTCTCCTAGTTCAAGGCCAAATTTGTTTCTTCGCATATTTTTAGGACTTTCTGCAAATTTTGCAAACAAATATCAAACGAATTGCCGAAAACAGAAAAACCATCCATAAAAATCTCAATGCAATGCTCTACCATGTCAGAAAAAATAGCCATCATACACCGTTGAAAAGTAGCCGACGCATTACATAATCCAAAAGGCATGCGCCTATAAGCGAAAATGCCGTAAGGACATGCAAACGTCGTTTTCTCTTGGTCTTCTGGGGCTATATAAATCTGATTATACCCAGAATAACCATCAAGAAAGCAATAGAAATCGTGTCCGGCTAATCTATCTAACATTTGATCAATAAAAGATAAGGGGAAATGGTCTTTTCTAGTGGCTTTATTCAATTTTCTATAATCTATGCACATACGCCACCCCGTGACAATCCTAGTGGGAATTAATTCATTATTATCATTTTGAATAACCGTTATCCCACCTTTCTTTGACACAACTTGGACCGGACTTACCCAATTTCTATCAGAAATAGGAAAGATCATACATGCGTCAAGAAGTTTTAAAACCTCGACTTTTACCACCTCTTTCATATTTAGATTTAAACGGCGTTGATGCTCCACGGATGGTTTGTAGTCTTCCTCCATCAAGATCTTGTGCATGCAAATGGACGGGTTGATCCCCTTAATATCCGCAATAGACTATCCAAGAGCAGATTTGTATTCCCTCAAAACTCTCAATAATTTCTCCTCTTGATCCCCCGCTAAAGTGACCGAAAGAATGACTGGCAAGGAATCGTCGGGTCCCAAAAATGCATATTTTAAATGCGGCGGCAGCTTCTTGAGTTCCAACTTTGGAGGTCTATCGATTGATGGGACGGGTCTTGTTAGTGAACTTCCGAGCTCCTCACATGGTCGACGAATGAAAATTGGTGGGGAAGCATCCATGTGTCGTACGTTGGCTACATGTTCTGAATTTAATTCGGAAGCAGACCCAATCAAAACGGACTCCAGCGGATCGGATGGATAATTTTCTCGAAAGGCTCTACTTACACACGAGTCAATGACGTCAACTTGGAAACAATTTTCAGCATCACTCGGATATTTTAAGGATCGGAAGATATTGAATGTTACTTGCTCCTCTTGAACTCGTAGAGTAAGCTTCCCTTTTTCCACATCGATCAAAGTTCAGCCGGTTGCCAAAAATGGTCTTCCCAAGATAATTGGGATGTCGTGGTCTGTAATATCCGGATTTATTACGGTGTATTTCATCTGTATTCAAACCCTGTATTATTCGGATTGGTGATTTTGATTATTGGAGTATGATATTTCGTGCATTGATATCATTGTACATAAGTATAGAAACTTGCAAAATTGCTCAAGTAACCTCGTGATAGCGCACGTTAAGAATGTATCTTAACGCGCGCTATCGGGCCATTATTAGCGTACGCTATGAAGATAAGAGTTGCGTGCGCTAAGAACTCAATTATTGAACGGGACGGCTAGCACATGCGCCAGCCGGGACATGGGTCCGGATAAGATTCCCGCGGACGCACCTGGACAATTCTGAAGTCAACCATTATTAGCGCACGCTAAGGAATGCTTAGTAGCATGCGCTAACTTGTGAATAATGCAGAATATTATAAATGGGACAACAACCGTTTTGGTTTTCATTTCTTTCGCCCATTCTTCATCCTTGAGAGTTCAGAGAGCTGTAATAATACTTCTATACACTTAGAACACATCTTTTTGGTGTTTGTATATTGGTTATCACTTGGGAATGTTCATGGAAGTGGAATAGCACCTTGGAGTGGCATACAACTAACCGGAGTTGGATTCTACCCTACGGTTCAGTGATTTTCATCATATTAAGGTATGTTCAATCTATCTCAAGACTTAGAGTTGGATTCTAACGATTTGGATGATCATGTTAACAAGATATGGACTTTCATAGATGAATTATCCAAGTATATCATGTTTGGAATAGTGAGATGAATAAGCCTTAAGTACCTTGATTATAATCATCATGATTTGAATCTTATTACACTGAATATGTGAAGAGAAGCTTCTATCATTGGTAATTCGAATCTAGTAGATGATTTCATAATAATGATGGACTTGACTTTAACAATCATTATTGTTGGATAAATCTAAAGGATTGATCATGGAAAGATTTATCTAGTATAGATGGAACGTTTAAACAACTTCAGCATGATAATATTGATTGATATAAGGTGTTGATATCAACCGTTAAGCTTTTCGAATTGTCGTATGAAGATTTGAAGTCGGAATGGAATATGGTTTTATATTGGTATGCATATCCTTGAATTCGAAGTTGTCTTTATCCGTAAAATCATTCATAAGGGTATGAACATGGTATTCATGGAAGTAACATGAATTATCACGCAAGATTTCGTTGTTTCAATCATGACAAGAACAGTTTACTGCTCAGCAGTAAACTGCCATGCAGAGATAGCGCACGCTATGCTATGGAGTTTAACGTGCGCTATCGAGCACGAGTTAGCGTGCGCTACGTTTGGTACGTAACGTACGCTAGATCATCAGACGAGTCAGTTGGCTGGTCAGTGAAGTACTGACCATGCATAGTTAGCGTACGCTAGTCTTTGTTGTTTGCGTGCGTTATCGGGCAGACTTAACGCACGCTACACAGAGTACTTAGCGTGCGTTAAGCAGTTCAGGCAGATTTCATTTTATGAACTTTTGGCCGTAAATCGAATTGTTAAACATTCGTACGATGTGAGATAAATCCTATATCATTTCTTTTGTTAAGGTTTGATCTTGTTGCGTGATTGATCGAGAGGGGCGACCTTCAAGTGTCTCGTTTTCGTGGAAGTATTATTCTGTCTTCTAATCGAGGCAAGTACTCTAATTAGAATTGTTTATATTATGACAATTATGATGTGATTGTATCGTGTAAATATGTTGTGAATATATGTCCACCATGTGTTGATCCGACGGGAATCATCATGGGAATCTATAGCTGTGTGCGCTGGATCGTTGGACAGGTAGTTCCACCATGTGTTGGTCCGACGGGATCATCATGGGAATCTATAGCTGTGTGCGCTGGATCGTTGGAATACCACCAGTATGTTGAAACTGATATGATATGATATGTGTTGTGGATATTCTCGTTGGAGAAACTTGTTATGATATAATTGTTGATTATATCACTGTTGTACGATTATTGTACTTGTACTAGCATCGTTGTGCTAACCCCTTTGGGGGTGAACATTGTGTTTGTTCAGGATCCAGGAGAGCGGGAAAACAACCACTGGAGATGCATGACGACGAGGGTGCAAAGTGATGTTCCGGTCGAGTTTACTGTATGATATTTGTTGGTTATTTCAATAAGTACTCGAGTACGTCGTCCGTTTTTAATGTTTGGATTTTAGTGATGTAATAATAACTCTTCATTGGATATTTGTATTTCGGTTTTTTTTGAACCAGACGGTTGTATTTTACCTCAGCAATTTCATAAACTGGTATTTGTTATTGTCATTTCCTTTATTTAGCCTTGTAAATTCTTATGTAAAGGATTTACGGCGCTGTAATATTCCTGAATATATTGGGGGTGTTACACAATATGGTATCAGAGCTAAGATTATGGATATCTTGGCCGTTGGGTTAAAATAGGGGTCATTTATGTCTTTTGAGATAACCGGCCGTGAATGACATCACTGCACTGCCTACGTCTTCATGCGAACGGTGGTTGTAAGTTCCTAAACTCTATCTCGTTCTTTACATGTTGTGTCTCTTTATACTCGAATATTAGAACGATGTTGTTTCCTGTATATCGAGTATTTATGCTTACAGTATGTTGAGAGGCGGACGTGGACGTGGTCGCGGTCGTGGACGCGGACGGAGAAATGCCGAAAGGGAAGCGTCGCCTTCTAACTGTGCCGGGCCATAGCTCAAAGTAGCCACAACAATCTATTAATAACGAACTGATCCTGCATACTGCAGATCCTTCGTCAAGTGGTGAACCAGATGACTGGGCCGCTTCGTGTCGTGGACCGAATGCAAGTGGCGGTGGGACTACAGCAGGGAGAGAGACAGCAAGGGATCCCAGATATGGGAAATCGAGGTGACCGGTGGCTGCAAGAGGTGGCGAAGATGCAACCACCCAAATTCGACGGTATTTCTGAGACTCCCACCTGGGATCATTGGTTGATAGAACTGGAGAAAATCTTTGCCGGAATCAGCTGCCCAGACGACCGAAGAGCCTCTATCGCTCAATATTTTCTGATAGGGGAAGCGTCCGAATGGTGGGAAGCCATCCGGCCTGTAGACCATGATGCTGATTGGACAGAGTTTAGATTGATGATGGAAGCTCAGTATTGCCCTTGTCCTGTGAGGGAAGCCAAAGTTCGGGAGTTTTTCTCCGCTCAGCCTTCTGATGTGCCAGTATCCCAGGCAATCAAGACGTTTAACCAGCAGTTAGCATTTGTTCGACATCTGGTCAGAACAGATGCGGAGATGATGATTCATTTCGAAATGAGGATGAAACCAGAAATCCAGAGGTACATGTCCGGTTTTGAATGTACCACTCTCCGCCAATACCAGGATAAGGCGTTGGCATACGAAATAAAAGAAGCAGCAATGGAGAAGTTTATGGAGTCGAAGAAACAGAAAGTCTCTGGTACTTTTACAGAGCACAAGAGCAGTGGGCCCCGCAAGGCCCAGTCTTCCTTTTCTTTCAAGAAACCTCCGCACCCATCTAGGAGCGGAAAGAACTACGGAACAATGTCAGCCACGACGGATACAGCTAGGAAGTGCTTTAACTGTGGTCGCCGAGGCCACCTTTGGCGTGATTGTTTGCGCACTCCAGTTACATGTTTTGAGTGCGGACAGGAAGGGCACCGTGCAACGTTTTGTAAAGACGCCACTAAGTACAATGGAACCCGTTCATCACAGCCAGTTCAGAAGGAAGCTAGTATCCAACAGACGCAGCAAAGTGTTCAGATGCCTCAAAATTTTGGCCGCGGACGAGGCAGAGGACAATGGGACCAAAAGGGGGCATCGAGTGCCGGGTCTGTTCCCCCACGCCTGTATGAGATGAGGAGGACAGACGATCAGGATGCTGCTGTCGCATCAGGTACTGTCCAGATCCTTTCCCAGCCAGTTAGCGTTTTATTCGATACAGGAGCTACGCATTCTTTTATATCTTTGTCTTGTATAAATCGTTTGAATGTTTCCGGTTTTCATACTTGTGAACCTTATGTTGTTGGTTTACCGAGTGGAGAGAGGATTGTCGGAAACTTAGAAACTAGAAATTTCCCTGTATCATTGGGAGGCAGAGAGTGGCTCTCAAATTTGATCGTGATAGAAATGCAAGGAGATGACCTGATACTCGGAGACGATTGGCTTAATCGATATGGAGCAATTGTAAACTACCGAAGGAGGAATATCTCGCTGATCGCTGACGATGGTTCCGAAATATTATTCGAGGGGTGGAAACCGGGAAGCTCAGGAAAATTGATCAAAGCGACGAAAGCTGTCAGATTGTTGAAACAGGGCTGTACCGGATATTGGTGTTATGCAATGAAGAAAGAAGACGAAATTGTGGAACTTTCATCCATTCCTGTTGTGAACGAATTCCCAGATGTGTTTCTTGACGAGTTACCTGGACTACCTCCACGAAGGGATGTGGAATTCACCATTGAGCTGGAACCCGGAGCTACACCGATTTCCAAGGCGCCGTATCGTATGGCACCTATCGAGATGTACGAACTGAAGAAGCAGCTGGAGGAGTTACTGGACAAAGGCTATATTCAGCCAAGCGTTTCACCCTGGGGAGCGCCAGTTCTTTTCGTCCGAAAGAAGGATGGATCACTCCGACTGTGTATTGACTATCGAGAGTTGAACAAGATGACGATTAAGAACAAGTATCTGTTGCCACGGATTGATGATTTGTTTGACCAGTTGCAAGGGGCAACAATATTTTCTAAGATCGATCTGAGATCAGGATACCATCAGTTGAGGATTAAGGAATCTGATGTTCCAAAATCAGCGTTCAGAACTCGCTACGGGCATTATGAGTTTGTAGTGATGCCGTTTGGTCTCACTAAGGCACCTGCTGTATTTATGCAATTGATGAACCGTGTGTTCATTGAATTTTTGGATAAATTTGTGGTCGTGTTTATTGATGACATTCTGGTGTATTCTAAGAGTCCGGAAGAACATGCGCAGCATTTGCGGATTGTATTGGAACTTTTGAGAAACGAACAATTGTACGCCAAACTTTCTAAGTGCGAATTCTGGCTAAAGGAAGTAATGTTCCTCGGCCATGTAGTGTCAGCTGAAGGAGTCCGAGTAGATCCTCAGAAGATCGAAGCAATTATGGATTGGGAGCCCCAAAGAACGTGAAAGAAGTCCAAGCTTCTTAGGACTTGGCCGGATATTATCGTCGATTCGTGGAAGGGTTTTCTAAAATTTCCCGCCCACTTACTCGACTTCAGGTAAAACTCAAAAGTTTGAGTGGAACGAGTCGTGTCAGATTAGTTTTGATGAGTTAAAGAAGAGATTGACGACAGCACCGATTCTATCACTCCCACAAGGAACTGGAGGATTTATAGTTTACAGTGATGCTTTGAACCAAGGACGTGGGTGCGGATTGATGCGTAATGATAAGGTGATCGCTTATGCGTCACGACAATCGAAACCTTATGAAGTGAATTACCCGACACATGATTTGGATCTAGCGGCGGTGGTTTTTGCCTTGAAGATCCGGAGGCATTATCTCGACGGACTCACCGCCGATCTTTACGGATCATAAGAGTCTCAAGTACATATTCAGCCAGAAAGAGTTGAACATGCGGCAAAGAAGATGGTTAGAACTGATTAAGGACTATGACTTGGAGATTTTATATCACCCAGGCAAAGCGAATGTAGTGGCCGATGCACTTAGCCGCAAGCCTGTCTCTATTCAGATGCTGGAGACGCTGACATCCCAACTTAGCCTTCAACGAGAGATGATTCGTGAAGGAATTGAGGTATGGTTACAAAGAGTCCAAGGACAACTGTGCGTGATGGAGATAACTTCATCTTTAACCGAAGAAATCAAATCTAGACAGGCAGATGATCCTCTGATGATTCGGTTACATGATGAAGTAACCAAAGGAAAGGCCCCCGGATTCATAATTCATGACGATGGAGTTTTGAGATTTCACAACCGACTCTGCGTTCCCGATGTTGATGTTCTGAAACAGACGATTATGAAGGAAGCTCATAGTTCGCCCTATTCTATCCACCCGGGCACCAGTAAAATGTATAAGGACTTGAAGCAGAATTTCTGGTGGGGCAACATGAAGAAAGACATAGCGGACTATGTTTCGAAATGTTTGACTTGTCAGCAGGTTAAGATCGAGCATCAACGGCCTGCTGGAATGTTGAAGCCACTCCCGATTCCTGAATGGAAGTGGGAGGACATATCGATGGACCTTATCACTAATATGCCGAAAACCAGGACAGGAATGAACATGATTTGGGTGATAGTTGATCGTTTAACCAAATCAGCTCACTTTCTAGGCATTAAGGATACGTGGGGACCAGAGAGGTTGGCACGGGTATTTATTTTAGAGATAGTTCGATTGCATGGTACGCTGAAGACCATTGTTTCTGATCGAGACGGCCGTTTTGTGTCTCACTTTTGGAAGGCAGTTCATAAAGCCTTGGGGACCGAATTGAACTTCAGTACAGCTTATCACCCCCATACTGACGGACAATCTGAGAGAACTATACAAACGGTGGAAGACATGCTAAGGGCTTGTGCCTTAGATTGGTCAAACGATTGGGAAGTTCACCTACCGTTGATTGAATTTACCTACAACAATAGTTGGCATGCTTCCATTAAGATGGCACCGTTTGAGGCATTATACGGAAGGAGATGTAGATCGCCCCTATGCTGGGACGATTCGTCAGACTTGATCGGAACAGAACCAGAGTTGATAGTGCAGACTCGAGAGAAGATAGCCTTGATCCGTGAAAGGCTGTTGACCGCCCAGAGTCGCCAGAAATCCTATGCGGACGTACGCCGTCGCCCATTGGAGTTCAATACTGGAGACCATGTACTTTTGAAGGTTTCTCCTACTCGGGGAATCTTTCGTTTCTAAGGAAAGGAAAGCTGAGTCCGAGATATATCGACCATTTGAGATCCTCGAGAGAGTTGGGGAGTTGGCATACTGATTAGCATTGCCGCCGTCATTGTGCCATGTTCATAACGTGTTCCACGTATCCCGATTTGGAGGTATATACCAGATCCCACCATATCATTGATTTCGCGAGATCGAAGTCACGCAGATGGGACGTTTGAAGAAAGACGGTCAAGATACTCGAGAGTCGAGTTAAGCAACCGAGGAACAAATCAATCGCTTTTGGTCAAAGTTCGGTGGTCACGTCACGGAATGGAAGAAGCCACCGGGAAACGGAAGCTAATATGAAGTCTAGATATCCCGAGTTATTTTCGTCTTGAGTTTCGGGACGAAACTCCTTTTTAGTAGGAGAGTATGTAATATCCGGATTTATTACGGTGTATTTCATCTGTATTCAAACCCTGTATTATTCGGATTGGTGATTTTGATTATTGGAGTATGATATTTCGTGCACTGATATCATTGTACATAAGTATAGAAACTTGCAAAATTGCTCAAGCAACCTCGTGATAGCGCACGCTAAGAATGTATCTTAACGCGCGCTATCGGGCCATTATTAGCGTACGCTATGAAGATAAGAGTTGCGTGCGCTAAGAACTCAATTATTGAACGGGACGGCTAGCACATGCGCCAGCCGGGACATGGGTCCGGATAAGATTCCCGCGGACGCACCTGGACAATTCTGAAGTCAACCATTATTAGCGCACGCTAAGGAATGCTTAGTAGCGTGCGCTAACTTGTGAATAATGCAGAATATTATAAATGGGACAACAACCATTTTGGTTTTCATTTCTTTCGTCCATTCTTCATCCTTGAGAGTTCAGAGAGCTGTAATAATACTTCTATACACTTAGAACACATCTTGTTGGTGTTTGTAAATTGGTTATCACTTGGGAATGTTCATGGAAGTGGAATAGCACCTTGGAGTGGCATACAACCAACCGAAGTTGGATTCTACCCTACGGTTCAGTGATGTTCATCATATTAAGGTATGTTCAATCTATCTCAAGACTTAGAGTTGGATTCTAACGATTTGGATGATCATGTTAACAAGATATGGACTTTCATAGATGAATTATCCAAGTATATCATGTTTGGAATAGTGATATGAATAAGCCTTAAGTACCTTGATTATAATCATCATGATTCGAATCTTATTACACTGAATATGTGAAGAGAAGCTTCTATCATTGGTAATTCGAATCTAGTAGATGATTTCATAATAATGATGGACTTGACTTTAACAATCATTATTGTTGGATAAATCTAAAGGATTGATCATGGAAAGATTTATCTAGTATAGATGGAACGTTTAAACAACTTCAGCATGATAATATTGATTGATATAAGGTGTTGATATCAACCGTTAAGCTTTTCGAATTGTCGTATGAAGATTTGAAGTCGGAATGGAATATGGTTTTATATTGGTATGCATATCCTTGAATTCGAAGTTGTCTTTATCCGTAAAATCATTCATAAGGGTATGAACATGGTATTCATGGAAGTAACATGAATTATCACGCAAGATTTCATTGTTTCAATAATGACAAGAATGCCATCGCTTCAAAGAAAGAATCGCCATGCAGAGATAGCGCACGCTATGCTATGGAGTTTAATGTGCGCTATCGAGCACGAGTTAGCGTGCGCTACGTTTGGTACGTAACGTACGCTAGATCATCAGACGAGTCAGTTGGCTGGTCAGTGAAGTACTGACCATGCATAGTTAGCGTACGCTAGTCTTTGTTGTTTGCGTGCGCTATCGGGCAGACTTAACGCACGCTACACAGAGTACTTAGCGTGCGCTAAGCAGTTCAGGCAGATTGCATTTTATGAACTTTTGGCCGTAAATCGAATTGTTAAACATTCGTACGATGTGAGATAAATCCTATATCATTTCTTTTGTTAAGGTTTGATCTTGTTGCGTGATTGATCGAGAGGGGCGACCTTCGAGTGTCTCGTTTTCGTGGAAGTATTGTTCTGTCTTCTAATCGAGGCAAGTACTCTAATTAGAATTGTTTATATTATGACAATTATGATGTGATTGTATCGTGTAAATATGTTGTGAATATATGTCCACCATGTGTTGATCCGACGGGAATCATCATGGGAATCTATAGCTGTGTGCGCTGGATCGTTGGACAGGTAGTTCCACCATGTGTTGGTCCGACGGGATCATCATGGGAATCTATAGCTGTGTGCGCTGGATCGTTAGAATACCACTGATCGCTGGGATTCGCGTAGTATGGTTTTCAAATCCGATCAATTTTAAAATTTGTAAAACCTCGGAGTATTTCCAAGGTGTCGAACCCAAGGGAATTGATGTGTCGAAAATAAAGGAATTAACTCTACTCAAAATTTGACTGCTATTTAGGAGTCCGAAAAATTGTTTTGATTCTAATTATCTAAATTTAAAAATCGAAAAAATAAAAATATAAATAAAAGATGAAATATCTAAATTAAGCAAATAAAGCAAATTAACAAGATAAAATCACAAGTCGAAAGGTAATTGATCCTAGGGTAGTATCATCTAATTGAGTTCACACAATCCATTCACTTGATTCCTTCTCCCCAAAATTTAATTCAATCCTAGAAATAATCACTCGGTCGATCTAGAATTCCTGTCAAGGCAACCTAGAAAGATAGTTAATTAAAACTCTTTTCCCCGCCAGGGCTCAAAGAATTGAAATCACTTAAAAAGCACCAACTTATTTATCTATGATTTATCTTTCTCCGCTAGGTCTCAAGATAAAATCATATTGTGCATCAAGTATTTCCACTAATCAATTACTCATTCCGGACAAAATCAATTAGCTAACATGCATCGATTAAGGGCCCTTTAATCTAACATGAGATTTAACACAACTTGAACACAAGCCTAGGATGAAAGGTCAAAAGGTAATCAAAGGAATATCATGTGATTATCAATTAAATTTACTAACCCTAGAATCAATCAAAGGAATTAGCCAGACATAATTGAAATTAGACAAGAAATAGATGAAGAATGCATATTATTAATATGAAAAGAGAGATTACAACCCTTATGGATGAACTCCGAGTCTTCAATCTCCCAAAAACAATAATAATTCCCCTCCAAAAAGTTCTTGCATCAAAGAAATTAATCTTGCTAAGAAGATCTAAAAATTGTAAAAGATGAAAAAGATGAAAAGGAATGATCCAATATGATAAAAGCTGATAGAGAATAGGTCTAGAAGGGTGTTTTTATAGCCTAAGGGGGTTACATTCCCGATTAGCCCTAATCTAGGAAATAAAATCTATCTAAAAGAGTCAAAATCCGTCCAAAAACGAGAGTCCGCTGAGAAGCCTTTCGGCCTGGCCTATCGGCCGATAGGCTGGCCGATAGTTGCTTCGTCATTCTCTTCACTCGCAGGCGGTGGATTCTTTCGACGCCCTATCGGCCGATAGCCGGCCGATAGTTCTTCTGCTTTTCCGCAAAATCCGCTTTCTTCGTCCGTTTGACTCGACTCTCGGTCCTTTGTCTCGTTTTGGGTCCTTTTGGCTCTAAAAACCTGCAAACACACTAAAACCAACCCAAACGCATAATACGGCTCGACTAATCATAAATAAGCCAAATACGAGCACATTAATCACGAAACGAGATAAAAACCTAGTATAAAATCCTAGAAATATGTGGTAAAATTACCACTTATCAAACCCCCCCAAACTTAAGCCTTGTTCGTCCCGAACAACAAAAAGAAAAGAAAAAGAAAGTCGTGAATCATCGTGCAATTCATAGTGTTCAACCTAATCAATACTATCCTGTAATTCTCTCTAAATAATCCGATTGTCGTAAAAGCGAGCTGCACTCAGAATAATGATTCCGCAAAGTAGTCAAGTTCAGTCCTAGTCATTCGTTCATGAAGAAAATCCAGCTCAAAGATTAACAAAACGTGAGTCAAATAGACCGTCAATATGAAAGGCTAAAATAAACAAGCTAGTTCGTCCCGTTACACAGTCTAGTGGCACATTTTTCACGAGTTTCATAACAAATAAACCTCGGTCAGTATTCCCTTATATAAATGTTCAAGAATTTGATTCGAGTTGACCACTAGGTTAGGATCTCGGGATGTTTCATCGGGGTAATTCTAGGGTGGAACTTCCATTCTCATGTATTAGGAAACCGTTTGACGTAAAAGACACTCATGGGGCACATGGATGCTTCTAGTTACTAAGTTCCCGTCTACAGCGGAGAAACAACTCGAATATATAATTTCCGCATGTCCGAATCAAGGTCGCCGTTTTACGCGAGAGTAAACAGCGGGTCACGCGAATACCCCCGGTTACTAAGTTCCTTATCATTGGCACATGTGAAATATCTAAATCACTAGTCTAATCAGAGTCGTCATTTTACGCGAGGGTAAACAACGGGTCACGCGAATGCCCCCGGTTACTAGACTTCCCTTCATAGAACAACATTATCTCAATTTTTGGGAAAAACTGACCGACTCTAAACTCTATCTAAGTGCCAACACGACTGACGAAACAAGATTTACTCATTATCCTAAGATGTAACCAAACGTATTGACGGTGATTTTAAAACAAGTATGTATCGTCTCTTATCCGCCAAGACCTCTACAATCACGAAAAATTTTGGACCTAAATGAATACTATGCAAAAGAAATTACTAACTACAACTCGACTAAAACTCGACCGCTTTCTTCAGAGAGAGAAAACAAAGGTCGTAACATCGGTATCACACAATTAGAAGCACGAAAAATTCACTAATAAGGAAAAACTAAAGACAAGCAAGGCTATCTAAAAACAAACAACGAAAAGCAAATAAAAGCAAACATGAAATCTAAAAAAAAAAAAACTACTACGACCAAAAAAATAGAAAATAGAAACTAGCAAACACACCGAACGAAAATGAACAAAAAAAATCTAAAAACTAAGCAACCAAAAGCCAAAACCATGCAACACTAAAATGATAAGCACAAATAAACACAACGGGCACCAACACAAGCAAATAAAGATACGAGGCAAACACGGTACTCACACATAAAGAAATTAACAAAGCCGCACTTCTTCCCCCCCCCAAACTTATTTCGCATCCCAAAGGAGAAATAAGTTTGAAAAGAGAAAGGAGTGGCTTTGTTAATGGAGTACCTGATCACTGTGGCGGAAATGGCGGGTTTGTCGGCGAGCTCGGATCATAGCGGGCATGTGAATCGGGGAAAGGAGCAAAGTGGTACATCTCGTGTAGCATTCGGTGGTAGTGGTCCTCCTGGGCCCACCTATCTTCCTGCCTCTTCCTCTCTTGCTCCCTCCAAGCAATCTCCTCTAGTCGCCACACTCTGTCCTCCTCGGCTCGTTTCTCCACGAGCTCGTACAACTCATTGACCCGAGTGGCAACAGCACCCACCCGAGTCTCAACCTCGCCCAACCGAGTTCCCAAAGAACCAAACTCGGTTGTCAAAGAACGCATACTCGCCAAGTGATAGTTATCTTGCGCTTGCATATTCTCTTCGTGCATCTCTCTCTCTCTCAAAAAATCTCGTCTCAAAAGCATCAAAATCTGGAGCTCTCATATGAAAACTAGTACCTCCACCGGTGGGAATCTCGTCACGGCTACCCCCCTCGGGTATATCATCCATCTCCTCCTCGACTCCCTCCAAGAACGGCTCATCAATGGTCACCTCCCGGCGTTGCCTCTTACGAGGCGCATCTAACGGTCGGATAAGTGCCACATGAGCCGCGGAGCTCATACTCCACCTCGCATATACATCGGGCGCGTCGCCCATCACCGAAGTCAAGGTCGGAGAGGGGAGTCGGAAGAGGGACACGGTTTTGTTCCGACCGTGCAATTTCCAGTCGAACCCCTCGGTGAAGGCAAGCATCTCCTGCCTCTGCAGTGTCGGTTTATCCAAATAGATGTCTCGGGATACCGGCTCTCCTCTAATGTGCACCCCAAGATGCTCCGCGATAGGGGTCACGAACGCCCAATACCAATCCTCCGCTTCCGGCCAGCCGGCTTGTTTCTCCATGTGCTCGATCGTAAAACATCCGGCGTGCTTCCGTGTACTGCTCAAGGCCGACCACAAAAGGTGAAGATCGGTGACAAGCACGTCCCCGAGTCGGTACGGCTCAAAATTGTCGATGTGAACAAAGTGTGGACATAACGGAGAACTGGGTTCCCGATCGAGGAGGCTTTGGCATATGTCGGATTATAAATAAGAAGCGTCTCCTCCTGCGGGAAATCATCTTGGACCACAGCTCTAAGTTTTCTTTGGCATGATCGCCCTGCTGGAATGATCCGTCCTCGGCCCCGTTGATAATGGCATTAACTTCATCGGCCGAGAGCTCCCTTTCTATGTTGTCGAGATTGAAGCGAATAGACGCCGGAGTCCCGTTCTCCCTTAAAACCTCAAGTGTGGACAGAAACTCCACGGTGAGCACGTGGTAAGCGAGGTAGTTAGCCCGAAAAATTTGCTCAAACCCGCACTGCCTTGCTAGTAGCACAATATCATCGTAAACACCCATACCCCGAGCCGTCTCCTCATGCGTAAATCGGCAATGCTTGTGTGACATGCCGATAAGGTGCGACCACCTTCTTTTAGACTCGCCCGGTCAATCTCGGCTTGAACTTCTTCGGTCGAGTGCAAATGGATCGGAATAGCCGCACTACCTTCATCGGAGCCTTTTCCTTTCTCGTGGTTGCCTTAGATTTTCCGGCCGTACTCGGATTCGACTTCTTGCTTTGCTTTCCCATTTCAACGTTCCTACAAAACAACCATCCAATTAAAATCCAATAAACACTTATAATACAAACATTCAACGAGCATCGACATAATCCCATAATCCCACAATATCAAGAGCCCTCTATAAATCACACAATCTCCCCCAAACTTAGACTCCCCCATTTCATATTCAAAGGATCAAAATCACCACCCACAATAACAAAACAACACACTACAATCATATTAGGGCAAATTCTCTCCAATCCAATCTAATTCATCAACAATTCAACTCCTATCAATCCCATTTAACAATTCAATTCAACAAATCCACCCAATTTCAACAAAATGCGAAATTAAGGTTCTTCAAATTTGGGGTTTTTTCAAAATTCGTTCAATTTCATCAAATAATCCCCCAATTCGAAGTACCCATGAACAATCAAGCCTAGATAACATGTTTCCCTCAAGATTCTATCAACAATCGGGCATAAAATTCAAAGAACATCAAAGTTTAGCAAAAGCCCCAAAAAGTGGATCCCCAATTCGATTTTCATCAAAACTCCAAAAAGAATCCGTCAAAGTGCTTGAAAACATGTATAGAATTGAAAAACAAGAGGATTAAGAGTCGAAACTACGTACCTTGATCGAGTTTGAAGGAAGAAAAGTAGAAAAAAATTCGCCCCTTTCGTTCTTGTGTTCTATCGGCCGATAAGAGTGCAAGTGTGTGAGAAAATCGGGTGTGAAGTGTTTAAAAGGTGTATAAAATAACCGGGTCGAAGTGGATCCTGGGCCGGGTATGTTCCTATCGGCCAGGCCTATCGGCCGATAGGCTGGGTCGATAGGAACTTGTCTCTTACATACCTTATATCGGGTGGGATATCGGTCGATAGGCATACCCTATCGACCACCGCTTGTAATCAATAAATTTTTTTATTTTCCTCACTTATCGGCCGGCCTATCGGCCGATAGGCTCGCCCGATAGGATCTTCTCGTCTCAAAACTTTTTCACTGCTCTACTTCACATACTTGGTCCCGCTTTTTCGATATGGCGATGAAAGACCTGCAGGTATTCAAAACTCGGCATGCATGGATTAGAACTTAACAGAACTAACAAAGCTACTACGAAACTAGAAACTACAAAAATCACGCAAACGAAAAATCGAAAATAAACGAAAAAAAACGAACTAATATACATACATACGTTGGGTTACCTCCCAACAAGTGCTACGTTTAACGTCTTTAGCTAGACGATACCTCATTCAACCCGGGTCTTCAGTGACAACTCCCCCTTGAACGGGTTTGTTGATATCAAGATAGCATACGCTCCTCTCATTAAGTCGAGACTCGTTCGCCTCCAACATTCGAACATACTCCGGCAAATCCTCGGAAATTTCATCAACCTCAGAATGTGAGTAAATGGAGTGTGAAATACAATGCTCCAACAAGTCGGTCGGGGGCGGCATAATAGACTCAATTTCAAAACATTCCTCGGGCGCATCGTCGGGCTTCTTCATCGCGTCATAGATGGAAATTTTCAGATTTTGATCATTGACCCGGAAAGTAAGATCACCCTCCTGGACGTCTATAAGTGCTCTCCCTGTCGCTAAAAACGGTCTCCCAAAGATCAATGGTTGATTCTCGTCCTCGGGCATATCAAGAACTACGAAATCGGCCGGGAAGACTAAGTGTTGGACTCTAACGAGCACATCCTCCACAATTCCCCTCGGATAAGTGATTGACCGGTCCGCCATGAGTAGAGAAATGGTAGTCGGCTTCATCTCCCCAATCTTCAACCTCTTAAAGATGGATAGAGGCATAAGATTGATGCTTGCCCCGAGATCACACAACCCATTACGGAACGTTTGGTCGCCAATCATGCATGTCAAAGTAAAACGTCCCGGATCCTTCTGCTTGAGTGGGAGCTTGTTTTGAATGATAGCGCTACACTCCTCTGTCATATTTATTGTTTCAAACTTCCTCAACTTCCTCTTGCTTGCCACAGCGTCTTTCAAGAATTTCACGTACCCCGGCATGTCTCTCAAAGCGTCTAGAAGTGGAATGTTGATATTCACCTTTTGAACATGTCGATAAATTGTTGAAGCTTTTCATCATATCTCGAGTTGGCCAAACGCTGTGGAAATGGAGCTTTTTCCTCAAAATCTTTCATATTCGAACTTCCAGGAGCCTTTCGGCCGATAGGTGAGTCGATAGGCTTCACTGCCGGCATGCTGTGTGGGTATCGGTTGGGCCTATCGGCCGATAGGCTACCCGATAGGTTCTGCTGTATTCCATCTTCTTTCTCGTTTTCTGCTCCCGTTTCTAGTACATCTTTGTTTCCAGGTTTCTCAACTTCAGCCCCATGATTACTGTACCTCGTTCCACTCCGAAGCTCGATTGCGTTGCATTGTTGCGTCTTCGGGTTGGTCTCGGTGCTGCTCGGAAAATGCCCCGGCTTATGAAATCCGGCTTGGGCGTTCGCCATTTGACTCATTTGGGTCTCCACCATCGACATCTGCTTAGTCAAGGCTATCACCGAGTTTCCAATAGATGTCACACTATGCTCGAGAGCTCCGAACCTCTTGTCTACTTTATAAATAAAATCTTTTTGGCTCGCCTCCAACCGTTCCAGCATCTCTTCCATAGGTGTCTTAGCAATCGGCTCTTGAATAACCCCATTTTTCACGTTAAATCCCGGTGGTGGCTGGAGAGCATTGTTCGGATTGGCATAGGAGAAATTAGGGTGGTTTCGATTGTTCGGATAAGAGTTCCCCCAATTTCCCCCTTGCCGGAAGTTTCCTCCTTGCATGTAGTTCACATCCTCCTTAACTGCAATAGGCTCGTTTAACTCTTCAAAAACTGCATTGACTCCCAAAGTCTTCTTTTTTAGCATCTCAAGCTCTTTTTGTTGTTTTTCAAATTTCGCCTTCAAATCACCGTAGGCGTCCTCGTCACCGGATGGAACCTTTCTTCTCGTCATCTTCCTATCGGTCACCTCCTCATAATCATTGTTGACTGCCAGCTCAATGAGATTCTTGACCTCTTCATAATCGTTAGCAAGAAATCCCCCTTTCGATGAGTAGTCCAACTCTCTTCTAGCCTTCCTCGTCAAACCCCGATAAAACCGAATATAGATCTCCTCTTTGTCAATTCCATGCTGTGGGCATTTGCGAAGTAGCTTCTTGAATCGGATCCATGCCTCGTATAAATATTCATCCTCATATTGCTCGAACTGCAAGATATCGTTGATTTGTTTTTGCACCTTGGAGGGAGGATAGAACTGTGCTAAGAACAACCGAGTCATCTCTCTCCAAGTACCAATTTCCTTCCGATCTAGGCTCTTGTACCAATCTAGCGCATCGTCTTCTAAGGAGAATCGGAGTAGGCGGAGCTTAATGACATCCGGAGGCACTCCGTTTTGCTTGATAGTGGCACATATGTCCAAAAATGACTCAAGGTGAGCGTTTGGATCTTCATTAACTCCCCCTCCGTATGTTTGAGACTTCACTGTAGCAATGAGGGACGGCTTAAGCTCGAAGTTGTTGGCATCAATCTTTCCCCAACCTCCTTCTTGATAATCGTCCAGCTTCGGTCGGAAGCGGGCATTCAAAGGGATCTTCTCGGGACGAGCGAGTTCTCGTGGTGGGTCAACAATGTCGGCCATGGTATCAACGAAAGGTATAGTAATAGTCTCGGTTCTCGCTTCTTGCTTCTTCCTCCTCAAAGACTTCTCGATTTCCGGGTCCAAAGGAAATAAGTTCTTTCCTTGGGATCTCGTGATCATGCACCGCCTACAAGGAAAAGAAAACGAGATGTGAGGAAACGAGATCGAAAATAAATAATAATGGTAAACAACCTAAAGTAACAATCTCTTCTTTTTCGAATTATTCCCTTAAATTTCCTATCAATTCTAAGAACGGCGCCAAAAATTGATCGTGGGATTCGCGTAGTATGGTTTTCAAATCCGATCAATTTTAAAATTTGTAAAACCTCGGAGTATTTCCAAGGTGTCGAACCCAAGGGAATTGATGTGTCGAAAATAAAGGAATTAACTCTACTCAAAATTTGAGCTATTTAGAGTCCGAAAAATTGTTTTGATTCTAATTATCTAAATTTAAAAATCGAAAAAATAAAAATATAAATAAAAGATGAAATATCTAAATTAAGCAAATAAAGCAAATTAACAAGATAAAATCACAAGTCGAAAGGTAATTGATCCTAGGGTAGTATCATCTAATTGAGTTCACACAATCCATTCACTTGATTCCTTCTCCCCAAAATTTAATTCAATCCTAGAAATAATCACTCTGGTCGATCTAGAATTCCTGTCAAGGCAACCTAGAAAGATAGTTAATTAAAACTCTTTTCCCCGCCAGGGCTCAAAGAATTGAAATCACTTAAAAAGCACCAACTTATTTATCTATGATTTATCTTTCTCCGCTAGGTCTCAAGATAAAATCATATTGTGCATCAAGTATTTCCACTAATCAATTACTCATTAGGACAAAATCAATTAGCTAACATGCATCGATTAAGGGCCCTTTAATCTAACATGAGATTTAACACAACTTGAACACAAGCCTAGGATGAAAGGTCAAAAGGTAATCAAAGGAATATCATGTGATTATCAATTAAATTTACTAACCCTAGAATCAATCAAAGGAATTAGCCAGACATAATTGAAATTAGACAAGAAATAGATGAAGAATGCATATTATTAATATGAAAAGAGAGATTACAACCCTTATGGATGAACTCCGAGTCTTCAATCTCCCAAAAACAATAATAATTCCCCTCCAAAAAGTTCTTGCATCAAAGAAATTAATCTTGCTAAGAAGATCTAAAAATTGTAAAAGATGAAAAAGATGAAAAGGAATGATCCAATATGATAAAAGCTGATAGAGAATAGGTCTAGAAGGGTGTTTTTATAGCCTAAGGGGGTTACATTCCCGATTAGCCCTAATCTAGGAAATAAAATCTATCTAAAAGAGTCAAAATCCGTCCAAAAACGAGAGTCCGCTGAGAAGCCTTTCGGCCTGGCCTATCGCCGATAGCCGGCCGATAGTTGCTTCGTCATTCTCTTCACTCAGGCGGTGGATTCCTTTCGACGCCCTATCGGCCGATAGCCGGCCGATAGGTTCTTCTGTTTTCCGCAAAAATCCGTTTCTTCGTCCGTTTGACTCGACTCTCGGTCCTTTGTCTCGTTTTGGGTCCTTTTGGCTCTAAAAACCTGCAAACACACTAAAACCAACCCAAATGCGTAATACGGCTCGACTAATCATAAATAAGCCAAATACCAGCACATTAATCATGAAACGAGATAAAAACCTAGTATAAAATCCTAGAAATATGTGGTAAAATTACCACTTATCAACCACCAGTATGTTGAAACTGATATGATATGATATGTGTTGTGGATATTCTCGTTGGAGAAACTTGTTATGATATAATTGTTGATTATATCACTGTTGTATGATTATTGTACTTGTACTAGCATTGTTGTGCTAACCCCTTCGGGGGTGAACATTGTGTTTGTTCAGGATCCAGGAGAGCGGGAAAACAACCACTGGAGATGCATGACGACGAGGGTGCAAAGTGATGTTCCGGTCGAGTTTACTGTATGATATTTGTTGGTTATTTCAATAAGTACTCGAGTACGTCGTCCGTTTTTAATGTTTGGATTTTAGTGATGTAATAATAACTCTTCATTGGATATTTGTATTTCGTTTTTTTTGAACCAGACGGTTGTATTTTACCTCAGCAATTTCATAAACTGGTATTTGTTATTGTCATTTCCTTTATTTAGCCTTGTAAATTCTTATGTAAAGGATTTACGGCGCTGTAATATTCCTGAATATATCGGGGGTGTTACATGATCCTCCTCCATGTCAAGCACAATGAAATCGGCCGTAAAGATGAATTTATCGACCTTGACTAAGACGTCCTCTATTACTCCCCTCAGATATTTGATGGATCTATCGGCTAATTGCAAAGAGACCGTCGTCGGCTTGGCTTCCCCAATATCCAGCTTTTTAAAAATATAAAGGGGCATGAGGTTTATGCTGGCTCCGAGATCGCATAGGGATCTTTCAAATGACGAATTCCCAATGATGCAAGGAATAGTAAAGCTTCCCGGATCTCTCAATTTAGGTGGGAGCTTCTTCTGTAGAATAGCGCTGCACTCCTCCATCAATGCGACTGTCTCATACTCCCCGAGCTTTCTTTTGTTTGACAAGATCTCTTTCATGAATTTCACGTAGCTCGGCATTTGTTCCAAGGCGTCGGCAAATGGAATGTTGATATGCAGTTTCTTGAAGACGTCAAGAAACTTGGAAAATTGCTTATCCAATTTTTGCTTTTGCAGACGTTGTGGGAATGGAATTTGAGGAGTGGGCTGAGTAGTCAACACTGCCTTTGGCTTAGGCACCTCGTCCTTTTCTTTCTCACTTTGCTCGAATTTGTCCTTGTCATTGATAGGCTGCACTTTCAACTCCTTTCCACTTCGTAGTTCGATTGCTTACACGTTTTCCTTGGGGTTCAATTCGGTTGCGCTGGGCAATGCACCTTGATGTCGAGAGGACAATAGACTTGAAATCTGCCCCATTTGTGCTTCTAAGTTTCGGATGGAGGCAGAATGATTTTGAATGGTAGTCTCAGTGCGGGTCATGAATTGGCTCGTGTTAGCTGCCAATTGAGCAAGAGCATCTTCCAAGGATACCTTTGGTGATTGAGGGGGCTGCTGTGGGGGTTACGCGAATTGAGCTTGTGGAGGTTTTAAAGTTTGCCCGTTCTTCCACGAAAAATTTTGGTGATTTCTCCACCCTTGATTATAAGTGTTGGAATACGGATTGTTTTGCTAATTTCCATTCCCCGCGAACTGAGCTTGCTCCATCGAATGTTGCTCGAAAGGATTTCCAAATTGGCATTCCGCGCTAGGATGAGATCCGTTACACCAATTACACGGTTCAATGTTAACGGGGGAAGGAGCATGTGAAAAGGCTTGATGTTGCTGAGTTAATGCGGCGACTTGAGCTGATAATGTAGAGATCGGATCCTTATTGGAGATTTCTATAACTCGTTTCGGGATTACTCGTTCAGAAGGCCACTGATAAGCATTGGCGGCCATTGCTTCCAATAAAGAGTGTGCTTCGACCATCGTTTTTCCCATTAATGCTCCTCCGGCGGCTGCATCAACAAGAGTGCGTGTAGAAGCACTCAATCCGTTATAAAAAGTTTAGATTTGTAGCCAATCCGGTAAGCCGTGGTGTAGGCATCTACGTAATAAATCCTTGTATCGCTCCCAAGCCTCGTGAAGCGACTCCATATCAAATTGCCCAAAGGTGGTAATTTCGTTCCTCAGTCTCGCCGTCTTTGATAGTGGGAAGAACTTGGCCAGGAAGGCCTGCGCTAATTCCGCCCACGTCGTGATAGAGCCCGGTGGTAAAGAATTCAACCAAAATTTGGCTTTGTCCCTCAAAGAGAAAGGGAAAAGCCTTAAACGTATAGCATCATTGGTAACACCGTTGTTTTTGAAGGTGTCACAAATCTCGAGAAAAGAAGCAATGTGTGCGTTGAGGTCATCGTTCGGCAATCCACAAAACTGGCTTGCTTGCACCATCTGAATAATAGCCTGCTTGATTTCGAAATTGTTCGCCTGGATGGTTGGACGCCGAATTCCCGAAAAGTTCGCATTGATTTGCGGCATAGCATAATCACGGAGTGCTAATGCCGGTTGAGCTTGCTGAATGGGGTTGTTTGCTTCGTGATTTCCCGTGTTATCGGCCATGGTGACTTTTGCTGGTAGCTCTCGTTTCTCCTTCTTGCTTCTCCGAAGAGTGCGCTCGAGTTCGGTATCCAAAGGTAGTAGGCCTTCGTTACCGAATTTTCTCATGCACTAACTGGAAACTCCTGGAAGGAAAAACAAATAAATAAAATTACACAAAAACAATAAAAAAAATGTTCAAACTAAGACTAGAAATACTGAAATCGATATTAGTAGAATAATCAGTCCCCGGCAACGGCGCCAAAAACTTATTGCGAATTTCGTTTAACGCAAGTGCACGTTATCGTAGACAAGTAATAAAATGATGAGTAAGATATCATTCCCACGAGGACTGAATTACTAAGTATCGATTTATATGTATTCTAATTTTATTTGAACTGTCGAAAGTTGAGTTGCAAGTAATAACTAAAGAAAACCAATAAAAGAATAAACAGTAAAAACGATCGCTTGAAGAAAGAAAATCAAATAAGAAATAAATCTAGGATTGTGAATCCACCTCGGTTTATCCGAATTTACACTTGATTATCTAAAGTTAATGATTTCCCAATTTATTGAAGGCGAAGGTTGCTAAAGTACTCTACCGCCTCTCCTGAGGTCAATAGATTTTTCTAAAGGCGAATAACACACTCTATCCCTAGGTGAATTAATTCGACAATAGGTAAAAGGCACGGAATCTTCAAAAAAAGCCACGTAGTTCCTATGAGTATATTCCTATCTCACAAGATAAAACCGTTCTCACCAACTCTCCTCTCCCGATTCGAGTTGCATAATTAAGACAGTTCAATTATAGGCCACACAATTGAAAGCATTAAAAACAATTGGGAAAACTCAATAGAAAAGGGAATTGAATTAATAATCAAAAGTTAATTCATCAAAACTTTGGTTTCATCAAAATCCTAGAACAGGGTTTTAGCCTGACATGCTAAAGAATAAAAATACAGAAATAATTAATGAAAGCATAAAGATCAAATGCAGGTGGAGAACTCGGATCCCTCCGTTCTTCTAGCTTCCGCTCTCTGCTCCTCTGTGTTTTCTGCTTCTTCTCCTTGATGGTGATCGATCCTCCGATGATAATCCCCTCAATTATGACCTTAAACCCTTATTTATAACTCTCATCAGCCTCCAAAACGCGTCCGTGTGATTAGGTCGAGAACAGGGTCCAAAACGGCCCAGAAACGCGGTAATTTCTATCAAAACCGCCCCGTGGGCCGCGGCTCACTTAATCTGTGTCGCGGCTCACGCTGTTCAGCGCCCATACCTGGGCGTCTTTTTTTCATCCTGGGCCACGGCTCAGCATCCTTGTGCCGCGGCCCCTGGTACAGTCCGTTCGGCGCTTTCTGGTCATCTTCGTGTGCCGCGGCTCACTTGGTTTGTGCCGCGGCCCCAGGCCAAAAGTTGCCGTTTTCGCCCGTTTTTCATCGTTCGAGCTTCCGGACTCCAATTTCCTGCCAAACATAAAAGAATAATGCATTAAAGGCTCATTTATGCAGATTTACACTTCAAATGAATATAAAATAATGATAAATAAGCGTTTAAAAATACGCCTAACAGTTCGCCTGGTGGATCTCCGGGTGTGGGGTCCACGACACTCTAATAACCCAATGGGATTTGGGGGTGTTACAAACTCCTTGTCATAGACTCCTTATTTATACTAAGTAACCCTAGATTCAAGAATCTAATAATTGCTTAGTTACCCCTCATGTTATTAAATAATATAATATATATATATATATAATATCCAATATTATATATATATATATATTACTTAGTAATCTCCTTATAAATATAATATCCAATATTTTATTTATTATTTCCAGTTGATATTCATTCCTGCCTATCTATAATTGTCGTACGTGCGACCCAAAGGCTTATATTATGTTGGCAATTATTTAATAACTTAGTAAATAATAAATATAATTAAGCGGCCTCTAGCAAGACATTATGATTACCCAAATAATATATGTTAATAGTCCATTAAACCTTTTAACGTGTCAAATCCCTTTGTCATGCGATATCATATTTGAACTAAGTCATGGAATATGTCATACTTATTTATGTTCAAATGCTTTCTCGATCTTAAGTAGACTGATTGAATCAAATGACTCTTCATTTGAGCATGGCCATGCATTTCCTTCAGTCCGACTTATCGAGGGCCCCAGCAGATATCTCTCTCACTAAAGAGAGGGACAAATCCCTATCATAATTATTCATCGCCCTCTACATGACTCCCGCTAATCTCGATCGCTAACCTTTATGATCACCATGTTTCAGATGACGTTGGGTTACGTCAAGGCATAGCAGTTATCATGTTGCACTCTATGATAATCTCAGGTTCACGGATTTATTGACATCCTGTTATATTGAGATTCACTTATGACATTTCCATGCAGTGATCTCAATGCGGGTCTGTCCAGTACTAGTTCTCCAACCAATACCCATAAGATTGATCCGTACCATACGCATAATCATCTGATGATTATCAACCAAACTTATACTAGTATATTAATCACTTGAGTCTCTACTCAACGCGATTGTACCAGGTACATTTGAATAATCTTATTATTCGTGAATAACTATTATTCCATTATTATAATATTAAAACATGCACAGATTATAATAATCAACGAGAAATATCAAATAACTTTATTTAAATGTGACAATTACAAATCTACGCACATCGAATGTCCTAGGGCACTATTCCCAATAGTAGCAAAACCGATACCAAGATTATCACCGGCAAAGATGATCTCGATCACACGTCTGGTCACCACGACCACGACCTATGCCCCTCGGCATACTGAATAAGTAACCACTAAGCACAACAGAAAATCATAACACATAACACATCAACAATTACCATTGTAAGGAAACACATATACGAAAATCACAGCAACGATGGCATTATTCGGCGATTTCAATGGCCCGAATGATAAATAGCACACAATTACAAAACATCATGAAATAATCACAGATGTACACAATTATACAAACCCAAGCTCTAACATCTTGTACAGGTGCGATAACACGCAATCACCACAAAGTGACAAACATTCAATACCAACGTCACACCTCTCACAGAGGGCCAACACAACGAATGCGTGGCGAATGACTCAACGCTCACACCACCAATTTTCGAACTTCTGGTCTAAGAAAATGCGATTCTAAATTACTGAAAATATCTCAAAATATTTTGGTCCTCAAAGTAGAAATTTTTTGAAACATATAGTTGCGCTAGTAGGCGCCTTGAAAATATAATCCATTTTAAAGGTACGCCTAGAAGTTTATTCTCTAAGATACTCAAGGTTTGAAAAAAAATTCATTAGGCCAGAATGCCCAAAAACTCACACGTATCAACATTTTCTTACACATCTCATAGTACATGCATCAAATCGTTTCAAAATCCAAAACCAGACATGTCTTTTCCCAAAAAACAAACAGTCAAATAATCACAATTTGCCTAGGACCGGGGCGAAACCACTGGTCCCGTTCGAGGCCTCTAAGGACCCTCCCGAACTGGCCATAATCATAAATCAAATCACGCACAGGCATCGCCTAGGACCGAGGTGAAACCACTGGTCCCATTTGGGGCCTGTAGGGACTCTCCCGAACTGGCTTGCGAACAAGCTCGTGAATCCGGAGTGCAGTCACAGATTCCCTCGAGGCCTCGCCGGACCCTCCTGGAGTGACCAAAGCACACACATATTATACATCACCATTTCATGTTATGCATAAAGATTTCACGAGAATACTTGTAAAACGAGAAAATCATTTTGGAAATCATTAGCAGCGGACACCACTCCTCATATAAACAAAATATGAGAGTCGAATAAACATATATAACGGAATCAAAATCTATGTAAAGATTCCATCACTCAACAAATAATCATACAAGCGGCTCGTACCACACGAGGCACAACACAAATGAGGGAGACTTACATCCACATATCGTACGAAGATGATGATCGACCCAAGATACTAATCACGACCAACAGACTCAGACAACGCATCGCGACACGACTCAGTCAGACAAAATCCGATGAAACAAGACTCAACAGACACTGTCCAGATGAAAACATGACTCTACAATGCCCAACTCAACCCGACAGCCTAGGTTTCCACAATTTAAGCTCTGATACCATTTATGTAATACCCCCAATCCACTGAGGGATGTCACACGTTGTAGATCCTTTCCTCAAGGATCTACCAGACTGGTAACTAAAATCAAACATTTTAATATCGCCTTCAAGGCTAAATGACGACTCAGTAGACCGATTTGGTCTTTCAATCAATACATACAACTCAATCTCAAAGCATGCCCACGCAGGGGTCAAAACAAAAACACTCCTGTGCAATGGGAAAATACTGCAGCGAAAAAAAAACTACAACTAGGCCAACACAACATCGCACAGGTCCTCATGTAATTAGTATCGATCATCTTTCATCATCCTTCGTGTCAACCCTGTGTTATGCTCCGCAAAACCTGAATGTACCTGAACGCAATACAGACATCCATCCCCTCTTAGGGGTTAGCAAAATTTCACTATTTTTCTAGTGTAAAGTGCAAATACGAGTCATTCAAATCATATTCCAATAATAGTAATAATCAGGAATCCCCAAAGATTCAAACATAGCAGAAGATACTTCCCGAGGCAAAGGGGTTTGAGTAAAACTTTTCGAATTCGACTGATCACCAATCAAGAGAACAATTTATAAAATATTTTAAAATGAAAGACCTCGGGAGTTTTAACGGAAAACCATTTAGGATTAACGAATCCTTCTCTTTTCAAAGAAACTGAAAGGGGTCACAGCCCAAATATTTGCTTTCTCAAATAAAAGCCAACAACAATTCACAGGGTTCAAAGCCCACATCATGTGTCCTCAACGGACATAAGGTCAATAGAATATAACCACCCAAGAAACAAAATCTTGGTAACACATCCAAGGTACTCGACCTGGCAAAACACATCCAAAATCATATCCATACCACCATGATCACATGCCACGTCATCTCACGGTTAGATCAATCACTTGTTGCATCCTGACCACATGATCACAAGCCATGTGTCACCGTAGGTTTTCTTAGGTGCTCACGGTTGGATCAATCACTTGTTGCATCCCGACCACATGATCACAAGCCACGTGTCACCGTAGTTTTTCTTAGGCTCTCACGGTTGGATCAATCACTTGTTGCATCCCGACCATATGATCACAAGCCATGTGTCACTGTAGACCTCGCCCATATCCACACATTCACACACATAACACAGTACACCAATGATATCACAATAATCCACACAAAGGCAACAAACACTTAGCACGACCCAAGTGGCAAACGCACCGAAATGAGATGATATATATATATATATATATATATATTTATATATTTATATATATATATATATATATATATATATATATTTAATTATCAACACACAACATCAACACCAAGCATATCCGTATGATTCACTTAATCATTCACAAAACACACGCATTTTGAAAGAGAGCCTTTAACGAGGCTAAACCGAATCTTTTGAAAATTCATTTCAAACAACCAAACAAACACACTTAGACGATCACCGATCATCATATCCACAAAACAATAAATGTATGAACAAGGTACTTGCCTCGAATAATCACGAACGTAGAGAATCGACCGAAGTAAGGCGACATGAACCGACTACGAACCCGCCGACTCCCCTGAACGACAACCCACGACAATAAACTATGAACTACAATAACAACAATGAAAGTGAATTTCATGGAATGACCCAAAGCCGCCGAATTAAAGGATCAAACGACGAAAGTTCAAGGGTTTCCCCCAAAATGGCCAAAAATACGAATCGACCCTACAAAAACACAAAAATGGAATTTCATACCATGGGTTAAGGTCAACAAGACTAAGTAACAACAATAGAACCAACAATCTCGGATTAAAATCATGAAATCAAGACAAACCACCAAATTTATCAAAAGTAAGGTTCTGAGAGATTTTACCTTGATTCAAAGATGAACAACTGATGATTTGGTGTTAGATTGATGTTATGATGCTTGAATATACTTCTCCAATGGAGTTTCAGTGACAATCGGACGAACAATAGCTGCAAGGATCGCCCCCGACGTGAAGAGAAGAGACAATAGTTAAAAAAATGAGGAGAAAGTTTGCCCTGTCAGTTTATATACTGACAGATGTTACGGCCGTAACATCACTCACATACGGCCGTAACTCATGAATATTAATGCCGTAAGTGTAACATTTTATGGCCATAACTGGCCCTAGAAAAGGATCACAAATAACGAAACCAACCTAACTCACGGCCCTTACGGCCGTAACAAGCGGCCATTACGACCGTAACATTATGCAGGTACTCTCTGGTCAGTCCCGAACGACCTCAAAATGCGACGACTCGGAAAACAAGATATAATGCTAGTGAAGGATACCCAACAACGAACGAAAGCGCTAAATAAACATGTTATTCCGGCAACTCGGAGGTAGGTAAAACGAGTATGAAAACAAGTACCCAAAACTTTGAGAAAGTATGTTCCAGACCCGACTCACGTTATCGATTTTGGGGATGTGGAGATCGAGAAGGATGTTACGTTTGAGGAGAGGCCAGTGAGGATTTTGGAATGTCGGGATAAATAATTAAGGCACAAAACCATTCCTTTGGTTAAGGTGCAATGGTCGAGACATGGAGTGGAGGAAGCGACATGGGAATTGGAGGAGGATATGCATGCGAGATACCCCGAGCTTTTTTATCCTTAAGTTTCGGGACAAAACTTCTTTTTAGAGGGGGATAATGTAATATCCATACTTTCTATTTTTAGAAGTGTCTATTTTGGGAGTATGTCTATTTTAATGACTCGCTTGTAACCGTTTCAACGTTTTGAATCTATTCTGTTCTTTGTATTTTTCCATTTGGACGAGTTTCAGAGGTATGTTTATGTAATATGCTTTATGTTATGATCTTGTCGCATGTACGTTCAATTCTCGTAAAACTCGTTTGATTTAATTATTTCTTTGCTCCCATTAGTCCGTTTGATCGAGTTATTCGTGTTGTGAGTTTCGGTTTCATAATCCAACTTCGTATCATGATTTTCGAACATTTGGGCCGTTTTATAATTTCCTAAAGTTTGAAGTAAATTTACTTCCGTCATTGAATTCCGAATCTTCGAGTAGTCGGAAGTATGTTTCCATTTAGCGCTTAGATTAGTAATCGGGAATACTTCGTAACCATATGTTCAGATTGTTAGCAGGTTCGAGTTTCGGTGTCGTTCGGGATGGTTCGGACAGCAGCCTTCCCAAACTGCTGTCCAGCAGGGTGTTACGGTCGTAACACCCTAATGTTTACGGCTGTAAAGATGGCCTTGTTACGGCCGTAATAAGCTAACTATTACGGCTGTAACGTCCCGCTGTTTTAAGACAACGAGCATAGGACATAAGTCCTCATTCATTTCCTTTTTTTATTTTTCGTCGGGCAACACGAGAATTCAGCACTGGGGCGATTTGTACCACTTCCAATCCGTGTGTTCACCATCTTCCATCACCGTAGTATCGTGGTAGCATATATCAATGAAATCACCCTACTCCGTTCGAATTCAAGGTATTTTTGCTTAAAACCCTAACTTTGTCTATTTGGGCGGTTTTTCGAGATTTGTCTTTTTAAACTCGAATTGTTCGTTTATGTTGTGATATTTCTTATCGATTATTGTTATTGAGTGATTCCCAATCCATTTCCGTTGAGTTAAGTCCGTGAATTGTTGATTCGGGGAGGTTTTGTGGAAACCCTTGCCCGTATTGATCGTACGTGCATTGTTATGGTTGGTAATCAGGATTGTGGGCGTATTCCGTTCGGTAATTGATGTCGTTTAGGACTGATTCGTGTTAATCTCTTATTTAGGAGCGGACGTGTTCACTCCGGGTCATTCCTAGTCGTCGTTTATTTTCCGTCTCGTCGAAGATGTCTTAAAGGCAAGTACATTACATTTGTATGCATTTTCTAGTATTTAATTTTATGGCTTCCCGTGTATGTTGTGGATGTGAATGTGTATGTTCACCCATGGATGGTCTGACTGGGCCTCTGGGGATACGTAGTGCCATGTGTATGCGTATCGTGAACTGGTATTAACCACCCAGGGATGGTCCGACGGGGCCTCTGCGAGGTGCGGTGGCCGTGAGTCTCGTGCCAACGGTTAACCTTTGAAATGTTTTGTTGGAGAACTATATTTTGTGCATGTGCACCTTGATATTCCGGAATATAAATATTTTCTAAAATGATTTTTGGCGCATAATTCATCTGATAAGAATGGTATTTCAAATGGATTGTACTTGCACTGGCTCTTGTATAAATATATATATATATATATTAATCTCTTACAACCCTTCACAATCCCCACATTGATTACAAATCCACTCATATTCCAAAATACATTAATAACTCATAAATTCAAGACTAATAAAATTAAAAGACATTGACTTTTCAATTTTCGGACTATATTGTTACCTTATAGTAAAACAGCCATAACTCCTTCTAGAAAACTCGAAATGACCTTTTGTTTGTTGCATATGAAACTAGACTCATTGGGCTTCGAATCCATATATGGCTCAGCTGATTCTTCACCAATCAAAATAGTTTATTATTCAAAGTTGACCCATATGCAGGAATTTTCTGTTGGAAAATAGACAGTGCCGCCAGGACTTCTTGGGCCATTTCCTCTTCCATTAATTGGGCCACTTCATTTGGATAATATTTTTAATGTTTTTAATGTCTTTTTTTGTATTTTTTATATTTCAATGTAATGTCTTTTTTTAATTTATCTAATGTGTTTTAATTTTAATTTTATATATCTCTCAATAAATTATGTAAATGAAAAAAAAATTGTCCAACGGCACCACATTTTCTGATGTCAAGGATTATGGCACAAAATGTGGTGCCAAAGGATTTCTGATGCCATAGAGTATTTTGCTGACGTGGCAGCACTTTTTGCCAACACCACCACCTCAACGGCACGAGGGTACCGAGTGCTCTTAATGATTCTTTCTATACAACTAATATATAATATAATATTTCTATGGGGGCTGCAAAAATTTGGGGCCCTAGGCTCATGGGTTCATAGACAGCTTCAAACAGCATCATGCCCGTGGTTGTATGGAACAGTAATCGGCCTAGGGAAGTCAACAACTCCATTATTTTGGCTGTTCCACGGCAAAAGCAACACAAGTAAGTCTCAAGACTTCGATTCACCTCTTCCATTTGCCCGTTGGTCTTAAGATAGTGGGCCGAAATCATGCGAGTGTCATGGGCAAACTTCTGTCCGTCGAGTTATGTCGTGCGCCCCTTAGCAACTCAGTCCGTCGGCCACTAAGGCAGGCTTCCCACCGTCTTAGCTAAGTATGCGGAAGATTTAAGTATTTTTAGAGAGAGAAAGTTAGAGAGAGAAACTGCTCTTTGAAAGAAACTTCTTCTATTAACTTCCTCAACTTGGTTGTTACAAATGAGAAATGGCTCTCGAAGGTGTCCTGTCGCATCTGTATTCCAAGATGCACAAGCTCTCACTAAGGATCTAAGACGGATGGATCCTATTTAATAGCTAGATTGGTAATTTTGAATGAATTCTTGAATATCGAAGAATCAAGAAGAAATGTGGTACATGTATGGTCCTACTCTACGTATGGGGGCGTTAAGTTGGTTAGCTTGTACGCATTGCAGTAATGAGGAAGTAGGTGTTTGTGGCTGATTTTGTTAGATATTTATCTGGCTTTTGATATGATCCTTTCGTATCTACATATTACAAGATGCACTAGATCGCGCTATAGACTCTTTGATGGATGGCTCCTGGTTATTTGCTGGATTCAATTTTAGCTCTGAACCAAGGCCTGATACTCAGCTGGCGCTCAAACTGGACCTGGGTAGGCCGTTAAAGTACCTGTTTCTTACACGGCTCCTGGTACATTTCTGCAGATATTTAAGCTCGAACCAGACACTCAGTTGAAGATATTTGTTTATGTCGGTTGTCGAGTGGCTATGTATGGTATTTGGCCTCCCAAAAATTTAGGGATTTGGCCCCTCAGAAAATATCAGCTTTGTAAGGGAATAAGCCCCTCTAACCTTGTTTGTTCTATAATATGACACTCTTTTAAGAAAAAAAAACTTGGTTGTTACAAATGAGGGGCTGGAGGTCCTTTTATAGGAGGACTCCATCTACCATTTTCTAGAATGTACAATAATCTACACGTTTCTAGAACATACAAAATATACAAGACAAGATTCAACCTTCTATCTCTTTCTATGATCATTCCAGAGGGCTTCCAGAATGTTCTAACTCTATCATGTAAATACAAGAAGTCTCAATAAGAATCTCGACGATTCTAGAAGCTTTCAAAGCCATAGCGTGACTATAATATCCGTAATTTCCATGTTTAGCAATTTCTATTTTTGGCGCATGTCTATTTTAACGACTTGCTTTTAACCGTTTCGACATTTTGAATCCATTTTATTCTTAGTGTTTTTCCATTTGGACGAGTTTTGGAGGTGTTTTTACGTGATTCGATTTATGTTATGATTTCGTCGTATGTACGTTCGATTCTCGTAAAACTCGTTTGATTTCATTATTTCTTTGTTTCCATGAGTCCATGTGGTTGATTTATTCATATTGTGAGTTTAGGTTTCATGATCCGATGTCGTATGATGATTTTCGAACGTTTGGGCAGTTTTGTAATTTCCTAAAACTTGAGGGAAATTTACTTCCGTCGTCAAATTCCAAACCTTTGGGTAGTCAGAATTGTGTTTCCTTTTAGCGATTAGATTCTTCATCGGGAATACTTCGTAACCATATATTCGGTTTGTTAGCAGGTACGAGTTTCAGTGTCGTTCGGGACAGTTCGGACAGCAGTTTTCTCAAACTGCTGTCTAGTAGGGTGTTACGGCCGTAACACCCAATAGTTATGGACATAAGATGGCCTTGTGATGGTCATAATATCCCATTGTTACGGACATAACAGCCCGCTGTTTTAAAAGCGGGCAGAGGTCAGAACCTCATTTTTCATTCCTCTCTCCGTTTTTTTTTCGTCGGGCGACACTAGAAGACCTCCAGGGGCGATTTCCACCACTTTCATTCCGTGTGTTCTTCATCTCCCATCACCGTAGTGTTGTGGTAACATATTATGATCAACGAAATCATCCTAATCCGTCCGAATCTAAGGTATTTGGCTTAGAAACCTAACTTTGTCAAAAAAAAATTTTTTTGGGGGGGGGGGGGGGTTCTGGTTTTGCTTAGTTAAACTCGAATTGTTCATTTATGTTTTGACATTTCTTATCGATTATTGTTTTTGTGTGATTTCCAATCCGTTTCCGTCGTGTTTAATCCATGGATTGTTGATTCGGAGAGGTTTTTTGAAAACCCTCGCCCGTCGTCTGTGTATGTTTATGTTTGATAATCGGGGTTGTGGCCGTATTCCGTTCGATTATTGTTATCGTTTAGGACTGAGTTGTGCTAATCTCTCTTTTAGGAGCGGTCATGATCATTCTGGGTCATCCCTAGTCGTTGTTCGTTTTCCGTTTCGTCGAAGATGTCTCAAAGGCAAGTACATTACATTTGTATGCATGTTCTAGTATTTGAATTATGGCTTCCCGCGTATGTTGTGGATGTGAAAGTGTATGTTCACCCAGGGATGCTCTGATGGGGCCTCTGGGGATATGTAGTGCCGTGTGTGTGCATATCACAAATTGGGGTTAACCACCCAAGGATGGTCCGACGGGGCCTCTGCGGGGTGCGGCCTTTGAAATGTTTTGTTGTAGAATTGTGTTTTGTGCATGTGCACTGTAATAATCCGGAATATAAATATTTTATAAAATGATTTTGGCGCATATTTCATCTGATTAGAATGGTAGTTCAAATGGATTGTGCTTGCACTAGCTGTTGTCGCTAACCCTTAAATGGGGGAAATACTTTTGTATTTCAGGTTCAGGTCATGGAGGCGAACGAGCATGCGGACAGTACGAGGATGATGGGCAAGGGTGATTCTGTTCAATGGTCATTCGTTGATGTCTTGTCTTTATAAATTTTATTAATCATGTCATTGTTTCCATACTCGAGTACTTCCTTCTTTTAGGCTTGTAATTGTTGTGTACCCGATTGGGGAATGTTTTGACGTTGAATTACACTGTTGGGTCCAGTCTATTTATTTTTGTATGTCTTGTATTAAGAAGTCGTTCGTATGTTGATGATGTTTATCACTGGTCGTGATGTCAAGATCGTACATTAGCCTGGTGGATTCTAAAGGGTGGGGTCCACAGGGTGTTACAGAATATGGTATTGGAGCATAGGTTTATGGATACCTAGGTTGTCGGTTATTTGGGTCTAGTCGGTTATTGGAGCACAGGGTGTCCTTTCTGAACAGTATCACTAATACGCCACCATATCAGTACGTCGGTGCTTGTAAGTTTTTCCTAACTTGATTTATTTCGTTATCCTATGTTGTTCATTCTTAGTATTATGGCGTGTTTTGTGTTTGAACTATACTCATTAGTTACTTCTTCAGAATGCCTGTTGGTAGAGGACGCGGACGTGGTCGCAGACGCGATAGAGGATGTGGCGCAGCCGGTGGGGCGGCCATGTCCGATAGCTCAGGGGCTGGTTCGGCAATTCCTTCCTTGTCGAACAGTGTTCAGCCCAGTGCCAAGGGCCAGCAAGATCAGTCTGCTAGCTTTGGTAATTCTCATGGTAACGTTGGAGTGGCGAACATTCTACAGCAGGTAGCGAATCAGATGACGCTACTGACTCAGGCCGTTTTGGTCAACCAAGCTAACACTAATCCGGTTCTGCCTACTGGTTCTGGTATCGACAAGCTACTTTAGGACATGATTCGTATGCGTACTCCGTAGTTCGATGGTACTTCCGACCCTTCTGGTTGGGAGAGTTGGTTATTCGAGATGGAGAAGGTGTTTGAGGTGGCTAACTGCTCCAAGGAGAAGAAAGTACTGATCGCCCAGTACTTCCTCGCCAAGGAGGCAGCAACGTGGTGGCAAGCAGTGAAACCGCATGACCGGACAACTATGTGGAACGAATTCCGAGAATTGATGGAGGACGAATATTGTCTGTGGCCGGTGAAAGAGGGAAGAATATGAGCCTTCTTTGAAGCAAAACCCCATGATGTTCCCATTTCACAGGCGATCAAGGACTACAATCAGCAACTACATTATGTGAGGAGTCAGGTCCGAGATGAGCAAGATAAGATCCGCCACTTCGACATGTGGATGATGCCTAGGGTTCGCCACTACATGACTGGTCTTGGGCGTACGACTTTGAAAGATTATCAGAACAAGGCGATGGCCTATGAGATGTCGTTTTCTGTGATATAGGTAGCATCAGTGGGTAAGAAGTAGAAGACCTCTGGTCAATTTTCGGGAAGTAAGTTTATTGGGCATCAGAAGACTCAGTCTGGTTCGCGAACCTTTGGGAATCAGTCCCCGTCTTTTGGGCGAGGCCATGGTTCTAAGTCTGCTCCGAGAGTTCCTGTTCGTGGTCATACCTGCTTTAACTGTGGCCATACGGGACACATGATGAGTGAATGTGATAGGCCGCCACTACAGTGTCATAATTGTGGTCGTTCTAGACATCCTGCTGCGTACTGTGGAGATGCGAATCGGGCACCAGTTACTCAGATGTCGGCCCCGGATACGAGAGAACCGAGCGTGAATCAGGCTCCAACAACTAATCAGCCTCAGCAGAGTTTCGGCAGAGGTCGAGGACGTGGGCAGCCTTCTAGGGGGAGCTGCGAGGTCTGTTCTGCCCCGTGTGTATGAGATGAGACGAACTGGAGACCCCGACGCGACGGTGGCTATAGGTACCATTCACATCCTTCACCATCCTGTTTCCGTGCTATTCGATTATGGTGCTACACATTCTTTCATCTCTTTGGATTGTGTGCGTCGTCTGCATGTTGATTGTCTAGTTGCATGTGAACCGTTTGTTGTTAAATTGCCTAGTGGAGGTAGTATTGTGGGGGACCATGAGGTTAGAGATTTTCCGGTGAGTATCACGGGGATGGATTGGTCTTCTGATCTGATTGTGGTAGACATTAAGGATGAGGATTTGATTTTTGGTGAGGATTGACTATATCGACATGGGGCGATCATGAATTATAGAGCGAGGACCATTTCGATGTTAGCCTCTGACGGTACCAAGCATTCTTTTGTGGGACGCAAGCGGAGTAGCCATAGATTCCTAATCAGCGCCATGAAAGCAGTGAAACTCCTTCGAGGGGGTTGCACTGGTTACTGGTGTTATGCTTTGAGATCAAAAGAAAGGGAGTCGAGCTCTCGTCTATTCCGGTAGTGAGTGAGTATTTTGACGTCTTTCTAGATGAGTTGCTGGGTTTTCCACCAGACCGTGAGGTTGAGTTCACTATTGATATAGAGCCGGGTGCGGCTCCGATTTTGAAGAAGCCGTATCGTATGGCGCCTGCCGAGATGCTTGAGTTGAAGAAACAGTTGGGAGAGTTTCTAGACATGGGTTACATTCGACCGAGCACTTCGCCTTGGCGCGCACCAGTCTTATTGTGAAAAAGAAGGATGGATCGCTTCATTGATGTATCGACTATCGAGAGTTGAACAAAGTGACCATCAAGAACAAGTATCTGCTCCCGAGGATTGACAACTTATTTGACCAATTGCAGGGAGCAACCGTGTTTTTGAAAATTGATTTGAAATTGGGATATTACCAGCTCCGAGTGAAAGATTCCGATATTCCGAAGATGGCCTTTCGGATGAGATACGGCCACTACGAGTTTGTGGTTATGTTGTTCGGGCTAACCAACGCCCCAGACATGTTCATGCAGCTAATGAACAAGGTCTTTATCGAATATCTCGATAAGTGTGTAGTCGTCTTTATCGATGATATTCTGATTTACTCGAGGAGCGAGGAGGAGCATGCACGTCATTTTCTTGTCGTGTTGGGAATTTTGAGAAATCAGCGCCTTTATGCGAAGTTCTCAAAGTGTCAGTTTTGGTTACGGGAGGTTATGTTTCTCGGCCACGTGATCTCGACCGAGGGTGTTCGTGTGGACCTACACAAGATAGAGGCAGTGTTGGGTTGGGCGCCGCCCAAGAACGTGAAGGAGGTCCGCAGTTTTTTGGGTTTGGCCGGGTATTATCATAGGTTTTTCGAGGGGTTCTCTAAGCTCGCTCGATTGCTTACTCAGTTGTTGCAGAAGTCAGAGAAGTTTGTGTGGACCGACGAGAGGCAGAAGAGTTTCGAGGAGTTGGAGAAGCGGTTGACTACCGCTCCCGTCTTGGCTTTACCGAGTGGAAATGAGGGTTTCTCAGTTTATAGCGATGCCTCAGGCCAAGGACTTGGATGTGTACTCATGAAGCACGGGAATACGATTGCATATGCTTCCTGTCAGTTGAAACCATACGAGTTGAATTATCCTATCCACAATCTGGAATTAACCGTAGTTGTGTTTGCATTGTGATTTGGCGTCATTACTTGTATGGGTCGTCGTGTCAGATTTTCACCGATCACAAGAGCCTGAAGTATATTTTGACACAGAAAGAACTGAATATGAGACAGAGAAGGTGGCTGGAGTTAATTAAGGGTTACGATCTCGAGATCCTTTATCATCCGAGCAAGGCAAATATGGTGGCGGATGCCTTGAGTCGGAAATCGGTATCACTTCGGGCACTTGAGTTACTCACGGTCTAGACAGGGCTCCAGTGAGAGTTGATGGGGTTGAGTATTGTAATACCCGGTTGTAATCCAGTCATTATCATTCAGTAATTGTCGCTCAGTAATTTTCACTCATTAATGATCATTCATCATTCATTTTTTTTCGTTTATTGTTTTCACCGTTCGGATGTAATTGTATCGTGTATCAATCGTCATTCATCATCAATCTAGTTGGAGAATCGTGTGATGGTTATCATCGTTGCCATATTCTTAGTGTGCTGTGTGTGAGGAGTAGCGCACGCTACGTACTCTCTTTAGCGTACGCTAATTGAGTACGGGTAGCGCACGCTACCTTTCAACAGTAGCGCACGCTAGTATGTTTCAAGCAGGCAGTCCAGAAGGCACTGGACTGCAGTTAGGTTGTAAGTAGCGCACGCTACGAATGGTAAGTAGCACGCGCTAGTAGGCCGAAGTAGCGCATGCTATACAGTCGGTGTAGCGCGCGCTAAGGACGAATCAGGCAGAGTCCAGTAGCTACTAGACTGCATTGGATAAATGCCTAACGTATGCTATGAGTGGTTTTTAGCATACGCAAACAGTGTAGTAGCGCACGCTAGATATTATGTGTAGCGGCGCTACCGAGATCAGATCAGAGAACAGGAGGTTCTGGACTCCAATACTGGGCATCAAATAATTCGTTAGCGCACGCTAACCATGGGTGTTAACGCACGCTAATGGCATGGTTGTAGCGCATGCTACAAAAGGTACGTAGCGCACGCTACCATGTTCGGACAGTGGGTACTGGACTACCCAAAACACCCGTTAGCGCACGCTAAGAGCTGGGGCTAGCGCGCGCTAAACTGGGTTTACTATAAATAGGACAGTTCACCCCTTACTTCGTCATTTATCATTTCTCTTCGTTTCTTCGGCGGTTTCGGGTGATTCCGGGCGATTTGGAGAGTGTTCTTCGAGGAATAATAATCAATCATCATCTTCAAGCTTATCTTTTGGATTAATCATCATTTCATCATCCTCATCGCATCAGATCAAGGTAATAATCTTCTTGGATCTAGAATTTCGAATTTTGGGTTTTTCCTTCCGATTTCTTCGTGTAAGCTTGGATTGTTGATGGAATATGTTAGATATGGATTATCTACCTGGGATAAATGTTTTCCTATGGATTATTCAGTGTATATTTCGGATTTCATAAATTTTGAGGTTTGATTCAAGAACACCTTGGGGTTGACTTTGATGTTTTTGGGGGTTTTCGATTAGATGTTGTCGTTAACTCGAATTGTAGATTCCTATGAGATCATTGATATCATTGAAGTGTTTTGATGGTCCGAAATACTCATTTTGGTGTTGGTTTCGATACATTCGGGATTGGATATCTTCGAAGTTGTGTGGTTTGTTACGTATTCGTTAGAATGCCCCAATGTGTTTGATTATCGTTGTATCGACTTTTGGGTTAGTCGTGTTTCGTTGCTTGATACGTGTATTGAACGGTTGTTGGTAATTATTGTTATTCAAGGTTGTTCGAGCGGCCGGTATCTCGATTAGGACGTTGTTCGTGGAAGGACATTGTCATCAGTATTGTGTAAGTTGATTCTTACTCGGTTAAAAGGATATTCATTCCTTTTGTTGTTGATCATTCATAATCATAACTCATTCATCATTGTATTAATCATATTGAGACTTGTAATTGTTGAATAATCACTTCATTAATGAGGATTGGCGGTTCCAATCATTTCATTGAAACTATCAATCACTTCATTATCACTTTCATCTCGGTGAGTCATTCTTGACTTTGTCAGATTATTATTATTCATTAATATTCATTATGGTCATTCTCGTTCATATGACCTTCTGGGTTCATATTGCGTGGCCGGGTGCGTATGTGTGGAATTTTTAGTCGGGCACGTGATGGCCATGTATTGGGAGTGATACATTGGACGGTGCACACGGTAAAGATTAACTCCGTGAGACTAATTAGGTACAAGGACGGGTGTGTCCGGTCATCCGTCTTGTACACTTGCACAGAACACTACGGGCGTACTATGATACTCCTCTTCAGCGTAATTCACAACTAAGGATATCTCATAACTTCAGATATATCATGATTGTGTATTTTCAACCCTTGAGGATTGTTGATCTGTGTAACTGACCCCCTTGGGGGATTTTGTTTTCAGGTCACGGTAAGGCAAAGGCACGGGAAGAGCATGTTGACGGAGAGGAGTCCCAGTGATACTAGTAGGGGTCCCCAGTCATTCCGTTTATTTTAGTCATGCTTATTTCTCTACAGTTGTATTTCCGCTGCAAATTCCGTTTGAAATGTTTATTTATTCAGGGTGGTGTATTTGATCTTCATATAAAATATACTAGTATTCTGTTTTGTCCTGGTGTAATGTACTTAAGCTCCACATCGGAGTATTTGGTAATATAATGTGGTTCGGTACTACAATTATATTATTTAGTTCATCAGTTTTCATTCGCCTGGTGGGTCCCAGTCGGGGGTCCACGGCAATATAATATCCACCTAGTTTGGGGTGTTACATAGTTGGTATCAGAGCGTGGTTTTGAATACTAGCTTCCGAGTCATGTCTCATTTGAAATCATCGTCATCGGACTAGTATCATTGGATTTTGGCGTCACGTGTGACCTGTGCAAATGCCGAGCCAATCAGACCAAGAACTGTAAGATTTCTAACGCCATGGTATAATTTCTGGCAGTAAGAATCATTCATTCATAATTCATCAGTTAGCAATCCTCAATCATCATTTTCATTTTGACCAGGACGGTCATGTTAACTCATTAATCACTCAATTCATTTCATTACTCAATTGTTGATCAGGAAGATCATATCATTAATCTTGTTAATTTGTTCAAGATAATTATTTTAATAATTTCATCAGATAATCATGTCACCTCAGTTAATCATTCATGTAATCACTGTGTTAGAGCGTATATGCTCATTTTCATCATCTCATGTCATAATCATAACGTGATATTCATGCGGGAAATATAATCATCATGTGACTTTCCTACTTCAGTATGGAGAGGGCAAGAAGAGGACGTGGAGGACGAGGCCGTGGAGCGGGCCGAATCCCGAGAGCTCATGTGAATACACGTGCGAACGCGAGAAATAATGCTAATTCATCGAGCAGCGACGCTGCCACTCATTCACCTGGACGCGATCATTCACTATCGGGGAGTCGTACCCGGGACACGGCTCAGTCAGAAGGTGTCCGGGTTGACCCACTCGCTTTTATGCAGGGCATGATGGCCCAAATGACCCAGATGGCACAGCTGATGGAGACGATGCATAACTCAGTCAATCAAAATCAATAGGCTCCTCCGCCACCACCTCAGAGGCAAGAGAGGAATGTGAGCAGTATCATCGGCGACATCTCTCGCCAGAGGCCACCTACTTTTGAAGGCTCGTCTGAGCCGGTGGATATTATTCATTGGCTCGAACATTTCGAGAAGTTGTTTGCTATGGTAGAGTGTCCCGAAGGACACAAAATTTCAGTTGCAGCTTACTACCTGGGTAAGAACGCACATTCTTGGTGGTTGTCGTTGAAGCCCACCGAAGGATCATGTACTAGGGATCAGTTCAAAACTCTCATGATGGAGAGGTATTATCCAGCCCCACTCAGGAAAGCTAAATTGTCGGAATTACTCACTCCCGACCCCTCAGCAGACGAGGATGTTCTCGCCATTGCCGAGAAATTTCAGGAACTTCTTCCGTTCGCCTCATCTATCATTCATTCTGAGGCAGATAAGATTAAGTATTTCAGCAAGAGGCTGAAACCCCGTATGAGACTACAGTTGCTTAATCATAATTGCACCACGTTGGCTGAATTCATTGAGAAAGCTCTTACCTATGAGCTTACTGCTAAGGAGATTGCTAAGCAGCAACCTTCATCTGCTAGCAAGGAGTCCAAGAACCGTAACCAGTCTGACGGCAGTCAGGCCACTTTCAAGAAACCTCGTGCGGGCTCTACTTTTTCGGAGCGACCTCTTGTGACGCTTAAGCCCACGGAATCTCAATCATGAGCGGCCAGTTCGGCCATCACCTGTTTTAACTGTGGGGATCTTGGTCATGTCAGCACCAATTGTCCGAGACAGTCTGTCACGTGCCATAATTGCGGAATTGTTGGGCATAAGGCCCATTTTTGCCGTAGGGACTCCAAACCTACTCCGGCATCACCTCAGGCCCCGAAACAGTCAGCTGTTCCAAATCAGGCCACTCAGTCTGCGTCGTTCAAGATGACAGGAGCAAATAAAGGTGGAGCCTTTAGCCATCAGACGGGAGCGTCCGGTGCTGGGACTAGCAAGCCCCGGATTTATGAGATGAAGAAGACCGACGATCTGGAGGCCCAGATGATCTCAGGTACACTCGATATTCTATCTCAACCTGTGTGTACCCTTTTTGATACTGGTGCATCGCATTCATTCATTTCCGAGTCATGTTTGAGTAGACTACGTCTGGGTAGTGCTACTAGTTGTGAGCCTTATGTCATTGGTCTACCTGATGGTAGACGAATTATCGGAAATCGTGAGATTCAGAATTGTCCGATTCAGCTTCACGGCCGTATATGGCTAGCGGACTTAATCGTGGTAGATTTGCCGAGAGACGATGTCATCTTAGGTATTGATTGGATGGATCGTCATGATGCCATCATTAGTGTCCGTAAGCGTATGGTCACTATTATTTCAGACGATGGGGTCGAATGTGTTTTTCAGGGAGGTAATCCCGGTTGTTCTGGTAAGGTCATCATCTTGATGAAAGCAGTGAAATTACTCAGTCAGGGGTGCGTGGGTTATTGGTGATATATGACCAAAACCGAGAAATCACCCATAATGTTGACGGATATTCCGGTCGTGAGAGAATATGCCGATGTATTTCCAGACGAGTTACCTGGTTTGCCTCCACAGAGAGATGTGGAATTCACGATTGAGTTGGAGCCCGGTACGTCCCCGATATCGAAGGCACCGTACCGGATGGCCCCGACCGAAATGCAGGAGTTGAAGAATCAACTTGAGGAGTTATTCGAGAAAGGTTATATCCGTCCGAGTGTGTCCCCGTGGGGAGCACCAGTGTTGTTTGTCAAGAAGAAGGATGGTTCATTTCGCTTATGTATTGATTATCGGGAGTTGAACAGGGTGACGATCAAGAATAAGTATCCTTTACCCCGTATCGATGATCTTTTGGATCAACTTCAGGGAGCTTCAGTATTTTCCAAGATCGACTTAAGATATGGATATCATCAGTTGCGGATTCGAGAGTCGGATATCGCGAGGACAGCGTTTCATACGCGCTATGGTCATTATGAGTTCGTGGTAATGCCGTTTGGGTTAACTAATACACCTGCGGTATTCATGGAGTTAAAGAATCGAGTCTTTATCGACTTTTTGGATCAGTTTGTTGTTGTCTTCATCGATGACATTTTGATTTATTTTCGTGACCAAGGGGAGCACGAGGTTCACCTTCATCAGGTTCTCAACGTGTTGAGGCGAGAGCAACTTTTTGGAAAGTTTTCCAAATGTGAGTTCGGGATGTCCGAAGTGACTTTTCTCGGGCATGTAATTTCATCAGATGGAGTGTGTGTTGATCCTCAGAAAACGGAGGCTATCCGAGACTGGCTACCTCCGAAGAATGTTAAAGAAATCCGAAGTTTCCTCGGATTAGCGGGTTATTATCGGCGATTTGTGGAGGGATTTTCTAAAATCGCTCAACCCATGACGAACTTGTTATGGAAGGACAAGAAATACATGTGGTCCGACGCGTGTCAATGGAGTTTTGAGGAACTCAAGAGTCGGTTAATGTCAGCACCTGTACTTTCCTTGCCGCAAGGGACAGAAGGATTTGTGGTTTATAGTGATGCGTCCAGACAGGGTCTCGGATGTGTACTCATGCAGAACGGGAAGGTTATTGCCTATGCTTCACGGCAATTGAGACCTTACGAGGTTAATTATCCGACCCACGACTTGGAGCTTGCAGCCGTGGTGTTCGCTTTGAAAATTTGGTGTCATTACCTTTATGGCATTACTTGTCAAATATTCACCGATCATAAGAGTTTAAAGTATATATTTACTCAGAAGGAGTTAAATATGCGATAGAGACGGTGGTTGGAATTAATCAAAGATTACGATATCGAGATCCTTTACCACCCGGGCAAGGCGAACGTTGTCGCCGACGCTTTGAGTTGTAAGTCCGTTCAGAAGCAGATGCTTGCTCGTTTAACAGTTCAGAAGGAGCTTCAGCAGGAATTCCTTAGACCTGAGATCGAGGTCTGGCTTCAGCGAGTTCAGGGACAGCTTTGTATGTTAGAGATTTCATCGTCACTTGAGGAGGCAATCCGAGAGAATCAGGGTTCAGACCCATCTTTGTTGCGCATCCGGGAGGATGTGGCTTAGGGGAAAGCCCCTGGATCGTGGTCCACGAGGATGGACTTTTGAGGTTTAAGAATCAGTTGTGCGTACCGGCAAATGACGAGTTGAAAGACTCGATTTTGAGAGAAGCTCATGCTACCCCTTATTCTGTTCATCCGGGGTCCAACAAGATGTACAAGGACTTGAAACAAAATTACTGGTGGAGTAATATGAAGCGAGAAGTCGCGGAATTTGTTTCGAGATGCTTAACCTGTCAACAAGTTAAGATTGAACATCAGCGATCGGCAGGTATGCTTAAACCTCTCCCTATTCCAGAGTGGAAGTGGGAAGACATTTCTATGGATTTCATCACGAGTTTGCCGACGAGTCGTTGTGGCATGAATACGATCTGGGTGATTGTGGACCGCTTAACTAAATCAGCTCATTTCCTTGAGATTAAGGATACGTGGGGTCCCGAGAGACTTGCCCAGCTGTTCATCAAAGAGATAGTGAGACTACACGGTACTCCTAAAAGTATCGTTTCCGATCGTGACGGACGGTTTGTGTCTCATTTTTGGAAATCAGTTCATCGTGCTATGGGAACTCAGCTTAATCTCTGTACTGCCTTTCATCCTCAGTCCGACGGGCAATCAGAGAGGACTATTCAGATATTAGAGGACATGTTGAGGGCATGCGTCCTCGATTGGAAAGACGATTGGGAAGCCTAACTACCATTGATCGAGTTCACGTATAATAATAGTTGGCATGCTTCGATTAAGATGGCACCTTACGAGGCCTTGTATGGTCGTCGTTGTCGATCTCCGTTGTGTTGGGACGACCTATCAGAATCAATCGGCACCGAGCCTGATATGCTTATAGCCGCCCGTGAGAAGGTAGCTTTGATCAGGAGCCATTTGTTGACCGCTCAGAGTCGACAGAAATCATATGCAGATAATCGTCGTCGACCTTTAGAGTTCAAATTAGGTGACCATGTGGAAGTTGAGTCCGAGATTCATTGGACCGTTTGAGATTTTGGATCGAGTAGGCGAGTTAGCTTATCGACTGGCTTTACCTCCGGCGTTGAGCCAAATTCATAATGTATTTCATGTCTCTCAGTTGCGGAAGTATGTTGCCAACCCGAGTCACATACTTCAGTTCGACGAAATCGAGATCGCGGATGATCATTCATACGAGGAGCGTCCTGTACGAGTTTTAGAGCGGCGAATCAAACAATTGAGGAACAAGACGATTCCTTTGGTCAAGATTCAGTGGTCTAGACACGGAGTCGAAGAGGCTACTTGGGAAACCGAGGAGAGTATGCAGGAGAATCATCCCGAGTTGTCTGACCCTTAGTTTCGGGGACGAAACTCTTTTAAGGGGGGGTGTATGTAATACCCGGTTGTAATCCTGTCATTATCATTCAGTAATATCATTCTGTAATTGTCGCTCAGTAATTTTCACTCATTAATGATCATTCATCATTCATTTTTTTCGTTCATTGTTTTCACCGTTCGGATGTAATTGTATCGTGTATCAATCGTCATTCATCATCAATCTAGTTGGAGAATCGTGTGGTGGTTATCATTGTTGCCATATTCTTAGTGTGCTGTGTGTGAGGAGTAGCGCACGCTACATACTCTCTTTAGCGTACGCTAATTGAGTACGTGTAGCGCACGCTACCTTTCAACACTAGCGCACGCTAGTATGTTTCAAGCAGGCAGTCCAGAAGGCACTGGACTGCAGTTGGGTTGTAAGTAGCGCATGCTACGAATGGTAAGTAGCGCGCGCTAGTAGGCCGAAGTAGCGCACGCTATACAGTCAGTGTAGCGCACGCTAAGGATGAATCAGGCAGAGTCCAGTGGCTACTGGACTGCATTGGATAAATGCCTAACGTACGCTATGAGTGGTTATTAGCATACGCAAATGGTGTAGTAACGCACGCTAGATATTATGTGTAGCGCGCGCTACCGAGATCAGATCAGAGAACAGGAGGTTCTGGACTCCAATACTGGGCATCAAATAATTCGTTAGCGCACGCTAACCATGGGTGTTAACGCACGCTAATGGCATGGTTGTAGCGCACGCTACAAAAGGTACGTAGCGCACGCTAAGAGCTGGGGCAAGCGCGCGCTAAACTGGGATTACTATAAATAGGAAAGTTCAGCCCTTACTTCGTCATTTATCATTTCTCTTCGTTTCTTCGGCGGTTTCAGGCGATTCCGGGCAATTTGGAGAGTGTTCTTCGAGGAGTAATCATCAATCATCATATTCAAGCTTATATTTTGGATTAATCATCATTTCATCATCCTCATCGCATCAGATCAAGGTAATAATCTTCTTGGATCTAGAATTTCGAATTTTGGGTTTTTCCTTCCAATTTCTTCGTGTAAGCTTGGATTGTTGGTGGAATATGTTAGATATAGATTATCTACCTTGGATAAATGTTTTCCTACGGATTATTCAGTGTATATTTCGGATTTCATAAATTTTGAGGTTTGATTCAAGAACACCTTCGGGTTGACTTTGATGTTTTTGGCGGTTTTCGATTAGATGTTGTCGTTAACTAGAATTATGGATTCATATGAGATCATTGATATCATTGAAGTGTTTTGATGGTCCGAAATACTCATTTTGGTGTTGGTTTCGATACATTCGGGATTGGATATCTTTGAAGTTGTGTGGTTTGTTACGTATTCGTTAGAATGCCCCAATGTGTTTGATTATCGTTGTATCGACTTTTGGGTTAGTCGTGTTTCGTTGCTTGATACGTGTATTGAACGGATGTTTGTAATTATTGTTATTCAAGGTTGTTCGAGCGGCTGGTATCTCGATTAGGACGTTGTTCGTGGAAGGACATTGTCATCGGTATTGTGTAAGTTGATTCTTACTCGGTTAAAAGGATATTCATTCCTTTTGTTGTTGATCATTCATAATCATAACTCATTCATAATTGTATTAATCATATTGAGACTTGTAATTGTCGAATAATCACTTCATTAACGAGGAACTGCAGTTCCAATCATTTCATTGAAACTATCAATCACTTCATTATCACTTTCATCTCGGTGAGTCATTCTTGACTTTGTCAGATTATTATTATTCATTAATATTCATTATGGTCATTCTCGTTCATATGACCTTCTGGGTTTATATTGCGTGGCCGGGTGCGGATGTGTGGAATTTTTAGTCGGGCACGTGATGGCCATGTATTGGGAGTGATACATTGGACGGTGCACACGGTAAAGATTAACTCCGTGAGACTAATTAGGTACAAGGACGGGTGTGTCCGGTCATCCGTCTTGTACACTTGCACAGAACACTACGGGCGTACTATGATACTCCTATTCAGCGTAATTCACAACTAAGGATATCTCATAACTTCAGATATATCATGATTGTGTATTTTCAACCCTTGAGGATTGTTGTTCTGTGTAACTGACCCCGTTGGGGGATTAGTTTTCAGGTCACAGTAAGGCAAAGGCACGGGAAGAGCATGTTGACGGCGAGGAGTCCCAATGATACTAGTAGGGGGCCCCAGTCATTCCGTTTATTTCAGTCATGCTTATTTCTCTACAGTTGTATTTCCGCTGCAAATTCCATTTGAAATGTTTATTTATTCAGGGTGGTGTATTTTGTCTTCATATAAAATATACTAGTATTCTGTTTTGTCCTGGTGTAATGTACTTAAGCTCCCCATCGGAGTATTTGGTAATATAATGTGGTTTGGTACTACAATTATATTATTTAGTTCATCAGTTTTCATTCGCCTGGTGGGTCCCAGTCGGGGGTCCACGGCACTGTAATATCCGCCTAGTTTGGGGTGTTACAAGTATTGAGGTTGTACTACCAGGGAGTGCCAGGCAATTGCGCGCTCTTGAGATCTCTTCATATCTGGTCGACGACAATAAATCGAGGCAGTTAAAAGATCCGATGTTTATTCAACTCCATGAGAATGTGGTGAAGGGGAATCCCCGGGATTCATTATTCATGAAGATGGTGTGTTGAGATCCCAAGGTCGGCTGTGTGTTCCGAACGACTTGGAATTGAGGCAGGGTATTATGTGAGAGGCTCATGCGTCACCTTACTTAGTCCATCGGGCTCGAGTAAAATGTATAAGGATTTAAGGAACAAATTTCTGGTGGAATGACATGAAGAATGAGGTAGTACAGTTTGTGGCTAAGTGTTTGACTTGTCAGCAAGTCAAAATCGAGGATCAGCGGCCAGCCGAGTTGTTGAAACCCCTTCCCGTTCCGAAGTGGAAGTGGGAGGACGTCTCTATGGATTTTATCACGAATTTGCCGATGATGAAGACTGGAATGAACATGGTGTATGTGATCGTGGGTTTACTGACTAAGTCGGCACATGTTATGGGCATCAAGTACACTTGGGGTCCATAAAAATTGGATCGTATAATTATTGTACAGATCGTGAGACTTCACGGTACGCCGAAGACCATTATTTCGGACATAGATGGTCGGTTTGTATTGCATTTTTGGAAAGCAGTACATAAGGCTTTCGGGACACGTTTACGTTTGAGTACATCTTTCCATCCCCAGATCGATGGACAGCCTGAGCGTACCATTCAGACGTTCAAGGATATGTTGCGCGCATATGCGCTAGACTGGAGTAGTGATTGGGAGGGACATCTGGCCCTGATTGAGTTTACTTATAATAATAGCTGGCACGCGTCGATTAAGATGGCACTGTATGAGGCACTTTATGGCCGACGATGTCGATCACCGATATGTTAAGATGAGCCGTCCAATTTAGTTGGCACCGATCCGGATCTTGTGTTGGAGACTAGGAGAAAAGTCAAGTTGATTCGAGAGAGGATGTTGGTGGCTCAGAGTCGACAAAAGTCTTATGCAGATGTTAGGCGTCGACCCTTGGAGTTTGAGATAGGGGATCATGTCTTGCTGAGAGTGTCTCCGTCGAAGGGAGTTTTCCGTTTTTGGAAAAATGGGAAGCTTAGTCCAAGGTAATTGGACCTTTCGAGATATTGGAAAGAGTTGGAGAGTTGGCCTACCGTGTGGCATTACCTCCGTCGTTGAGCCATGTGCATAGTTTATTTCACGTTTCTCAGTTGAGGAAGTATGTTCCAGACCCGACTCACATTATCGACTTCGGGGAGGTGGATATCGGGAAGGATGTTACGTTCGAGGAGAGACCGGTGAGGATTTTGGAACATCGAGATAAATAGTTAAGGCACAAAACCATCCCTTTGGTTAAGGTGCAGTGGTCGAGACATGGAGTGGAGGAAGCGATGTGGGAATTAGAGGAGGGTATGCATGCGATATACCCCGAGCTTTTTGATTCTTAAGTTTCAGGACGAAACTTCTTTCTAGAGTGGGAGAATGTAATATCCGTACTTTCTATTTTTAGCAATTTCTACTTATTGCGCATGTCTATTTTAATGACTTACTTGTAACCGTTTCGACGTTTTGAATCCATTTTGTTCTTGGTGTTTTTGTATTTGGACGAGTTTCGGAGGTGTTTTTACGTGATTCACTTTATGTCATGATTCCGTCGTATGTACGTTTGATTCTCGTAAAACTCATTCGATTTCATTGTTTCTTTGTTTCCATGAGTCCGTATGGTTGAGTTATTCATGTTGTGAGTTTTGGTTTCATGATCCGACATCGTATGATGATTTTCGAACGTTTAGGCCGTTTTGTAATTTCCTAAAACTTGAGGGAAATTTACTTCCGTCGTCAAATTCCGAACCTTTGGGTAGTCGGAATTGTGTTTCCTTTTAGCAATTAGATTCTTCATCAGGAATACTTCGTAACCATATATTCGGTTTGTTAGCAGGTATGGGTTTCGGTGTCGCTCGGGACAGTTCGGACAGCAGTTTTCTCAAACTACTGTCCAGTAGGGTGTTATGGCCGTAACACCCAATAGTTATGGCCGTAAGATGGCCTTGTTACGTTCATAAAATCCCATTGTTACGGTCATAACAGCCCGCTGTTTTAAAAGCGGGCAGAGGTCAGAACCTCATTTTTCATTCCTCTCTCCGTTTTTTTTCGTCGGGCGACACTAGAAGACCTCCAGGGGCGATTTACACCACTTTCAATCCGTGTGTTCTTCATCTCCCATCATCGTAGTGTTGTGGTAACATATTATCATCAATGAAATCATCATAATCCGTCCGAATCTAAGGTATTTGGCTTAGAACCCTAACTTTGTCAATTTTGGGGGGGTTTCGGGTTTTGCTTAGCTAAACTCGAATTGTTCATATATGTTGTGATATTTCTTATCGATTATTGTTGTTGTGTGATTTCCAATCCGTATCCATCGTGTTTAATCTGTGGATTGTTGATTCGGAGAGGTTTTTTGAAAACCCTCGCCCGTATTCGTCGTCCGTGTATGTTTATGTTTGATAATCGGGGTTGTGGGTGTATTCTGTTCGATTATTGTTATCGTTTAGGACTGAGTTGTGCTAATCTCTCTTTTAGGAGCGGTCATGATCATTTCGGGTCATCCCTAGTCGTTGTTCGTTTTCCGTTTCGTCGAAGATGTCTCAAAGGCAAGTACATTACATTTGTATGCATGTTCTAGTATTTGAATTATGGCTTCCCGTGTATGTTGTGGATGTGAAAGCGTATGTTCACCCAGGGATGCTCTGACGGGGCCTATGGGGATACATAATGCCGTGTGTATGCGTATCACAAAATGGGGTTAACCACCTAGGGATGGTCCGACGGGGCCTCTGCGGGGTACGGTGGCTATGAGTCTCGTACCAACGGTTAACCTTTGAAATGTTTTGTTGGAGAATTGTGTTTTGTGCATCTGCACTGTATATAAATCTTTTCTAAAACGATTTTGGCACATATTTCATCTGATTGGAATGGTAGTTCAAATGGATTGCACTTGCAGTGGTTGTTGTCGCTAACCCCTTAAATGGGGGAAATACTTTCGTACTTCAGGTTCAGGTCATGGAGGCGAACGAGCATGCGGACAGTACGAGGATGATGGGCAAAGGTGGTTCTGTTCAATGGTCATTCGTTGATGTCTTATCTTTATAATTAATCATGTCATTATATTTGTACTCGAGTACTTCCTTCTTTTGGGCTTGTAATTGTTGTGTACCCGATTAGGGAATGTTTTGACGTTGAATTGCACTGTTGGGTCTAGTCTATTTATTTTTTTATGTCTTGTACTGAGAAGTTGTTCATATGTTGATGATGTTTATCACTGGTCGTGATGTCAAGATCGTACGTTAGCCTGGTGGATTCCAAAGGGTGGGGTCCACAGCGCTGTAATATGCCCTGAACGTCTTGGGGTGTTACAGTGACAACTCTCCCCCACCTGAGTCTTGATGTCCTCGTCAAGTCTTTGCCTTGTATGCCTCAATTTTGGTCTTGAATTGCCACAAGTCTTGTTCTTTTTCCCACGAAGCTTCACTGTCTGGTAAACCTCTCCATTGTACCAAGTATTCAGTCCAGTGGGGTGTTCCCCATTTTCCAACTTGTCAATCCACCAAGATCTCTTCAATTTCCTTGTCAAATGACACCATGTTGGCAGGCGGGGCTTGATCTGACTCATACTGGGACGGGTCTTCCTCATCCTTGTGATATGGTTTCAATAGGCTAACATGGAAGACCGGATGGATCTTGAAGTCATCAGGAAGGTTGAGTTGACATGATGACTTTCTTCACTACCTCGAAGGGTCCTTCATACCGTTGTGTCAAGCCTTTATGCACTTGACGAATCACCTTCACGTTCCTTCCAATCATTCGGACCAACAATTGCTCCCCCACTTGAAATTTTCTTGGACGACGCTTGTCGTCCGCCCACCTTTTCATTCTTTTGGCAGCCTTTGTCAAATACGCCCTTGCTATATCATGTTCTTCGCTCCATCCTTTAGCAAGCTTGTATGATGCCGGACTTGCTCATTCATATTTCCGAACTAACTCATGGGGTGTCGTTTGTTGTTGCCCCATCACCAGCTCAAAAGGACTGCGTTGGGTAGACTCGTTTCGCTCCCGCTCCGAGCGCCTAGCCGCGAGCAGCCAGGCCGCGGCGATGGCCGCTATGCAACGCCAGCTCGACGAGATGAAAGCACTCTTGGATACTGGGGCAAGCACCAGTAGAAAGATCGTCGGACCGACCGAGCCACTCACGGTCCACATTGAGCTTGCCCCCGTGCAACCAAGGATCGCTCCTCCCAAAACACCTCTATATGAAGGGAGATCAGACCCCGAAACCCACCTAACTAAGTTTCGGATCTACATGACCGGGTGTGGGGCATCAGATGCGACTAAGTGCCGAATCTTCCCTTTAACATTGGGTGAGCTGGCCCATAGGTGGTACGTCTCACTACCACCACGATCGATCATATCCTTTGAGAAACTAGCGAGTGACTTCACGTCATACTTCGCCACCAAGGTCGCTAGACCAGAGGGCCCCCACCGCATGATGAAAATCAGGTAGGGGGAAGACGAATCCGATGCAAATCACATCGACCGAGTAGACGAAATCGTCCTCACCGGCGAGCCCATCAGCGACGAGCTCGCTCTCTATTCGGTCCTGGGGGGATTCTACGGTCACTCACACATGTTTAGACATTTGACGAAGGATATCCCCCAACCTACGCGATCTTCCGCGCTAAGGCTGCCGACTTTCTGGCCAGGCAAAGGCTACTCACCCTCCGCCTAGGCGAGGGAACGCCTCCTCCTATACGAAAGATGGAGATCGCTAAATCCATGAAGACGGTCGCCAAGCCATCCGGAGACCACAAGGCCTTCGAGTATGTGGAAACACATCTCCTCCACAAGTTCAACCAAACTCCGGCCCACATTTTCTACGCCATCAAGGGGCGCGAACCGCCGAACAAGCTAAAGGCCATAAGGGACCATGGTAATCTGGACCACAATCAATATTGTGCCTACCACAAGAGTCCCGTCCATAACACCAACCAATGCCGCGATCTCCTCAGATAACTCTGGAGATTGTTCGAGGAAGGCAAGTTGAACAGCTTATTGGCTTAGCCGGAGCCCCACCGGTCTCCCAACACGGTCGCCCGAGTCGAACGCGAACAGGCTGGAAAGCTCGTATGAAATGACCCCTCGATCAACCTCGGCGACCGTATCTACATGCTTCAATCAAGAGAAAGGAACTTTAGAAGTCTCTCCCCGATTTCCCACCTCATTGAACGAAAGGCTACTGCCTGAGCAAACGCTTCGAAAAAGAGGATGACTCGCTCGCCCTCTAAAGTTCGTCATCGACATGATGGACCTAGGCAGCGATCGCCTCCCTTAGCACAACGTATACCGTCAAGGATCGTCATCTGACATGATTGTCCGAGGTAGAAGAGTGCCGCCATGGTCTCGAAAATCGATTAAACTGACGATTCGTCCATGCAAGGTTCCTTTGGGCTTCGATTGCTCGCGCTTCGTTTAAATATGAGGCGGGCGTAGCCGAAGGTCTCTCCAAAACAAATCAGAGGATTACTAGCTCGCTCTCTAAAGTTCGTCATATAGATGAAGAAATTAGGCAGGCGATCTCCTCCCCTTACACAACGTATACCGTCGAGGATCGTCATCTGACTTGATGGTCCGAGGTAGAAGAGTGTCGCCATGGTCGTGGAGGACGATGGAACCGTTCTTTGCGCCCATGCAAGGTCCCTTTGGGCCACGATCGCCTGCCCTTCGTTTAAATACTAGGCCGGCGTAGTCTGAGGGCCCTCCAAAACTAATCTGTGGACACGTTCGCCCGCCCTCAAAGGTCCATCACTTAACGTGGTGGGTCCTTCCCGGACAATGCGATGCATCCCTCCCCCCATCTCAACATATACCGTCGAGGGTCGCCATGTTAATGGCGGGCCGAGGTAGAAGCAGATCTAACAATCCGTGGAAGTGGAGTTGATTAATCCGACGACGCCCCACACAAGGAATCCTCCAGACTGAGACCGCACGCCCTTCGTTTAAATACGAGGCGAGGCGCAGCCTTCGGAGGACCCTACCAATTAAGTGAGTCGCGAGAACTTAGCCATCAGACGGAATGTCGCTCGCGCACAAGACACGATCGTGGGGATCGGTCCATCGAACTCCGCGATCGTGCATGGTTCCTCAAGATCGAGATGGACGGCCTTTCGAGGATTCGACAAAATTGAAGACCGCTCACTCAACGATTTATTTTTGTCCCCTTACTTTCACTAAGTGAACAAAAATAAGGGGGAAGAGTGCGGAGCTATATTTACAACGATCGTCCCTATTCAATTACATACGGAGATCGGCATTTTTCAAATGTTTGTGCAGCGATCGAATTTGTTGTAAAAAAGTTATCTATATGAGTTTATCAATTCACTTGGAGCTATACATGCAACAATCTATCCTCACACATTTGTACAAAAATCGAAGAAGCAAATATTCATTTCATTACTTGAGATTTCAATGTACATACACGGTCGCCTGAAGGCCTAAGTATTACAAGAGAAAGCTACAAAATTACAAGACAAATAGCTAAAATAATAAGAACAAAGAGCCTCATGCCCCTGCCTGGCCTTCGCCGTCAACCTCCGGATCAGCCCGCGACCCTTCGCCAGCCTCCGGTGCGGACTCTCCGTCCTCCGGAGCGTCAGGATGAACAAGGTCCGCCGGAGTCGGATACCAGCTCAAGTCCACACTGATTTCGGAGAGATCCAAGATCGGCACGGAGAAGTCGGGATGAAGAGTGTGCCCCAACGCATACGCCTTGAAGTTTTCGGCTAGAGGGCCGACCTCCAGTCCTCCCTTCTTAGCAGCTCGGAGCAAGTCAGCGAATGCCATGTAATAGGCAAACTCACTGATGAACTCCACATTAAGAAAGAGATCGGCCTCGGTCGCCTCTAGCTTCCCTTTCAGCTCCGCAACCGCCTGTTGTGCACCCTGGAGCTCGGCCTCCCTTGCAGCCGTCTCTCCCTCGACGCCGCCAGCTTTCTAGTCAGCCGAGCGACAGTCACCTTCAGTTGATCGGCCTCCTTCTCAGCGGCCGCCTGCAACCGTCGGGCATCTGTCATCCGATCCTGAAATCGATCGACCGTCGCCCGGGCTTGATCGGCATCCTGTCATTCTTGTGAATTCGGTAGTCTTGGGATCTTTGCCATTTGTGATTAGTTGTGTTTTGGAGGCTAGTCTCGTCTAGTGCTCGATGGGTAAGTTTGGGGAGTTTGAAACCTTCGCGGTTGGCAGTCAGTAGGTCAACGGTCACTAGGTGATTTCATTATGGGTAAGTTTGGGGAGTTTGAAACCTTCGCGGTTGGCTTCCCAACACCTACAGCCAGTAGGTCAACAGTCACTAGGTGATTTCATTATGGGTTGTTTGGGGAGTTTGAAACCTTCGCGGTTGTCTTTCCAATACCTACAGTCAGTACGTCAACGGTCACTGGGTGATTTCATTATGGGTAAGTTTGGGGAGTTTGAAACCTTCGCGGTTGTCTTTCCAACACCTACAGTCAGTACGTCAACGGTCATTGGGTGATTTCATTATGGGTAAGTTTGGGGAGTTTGAAACCTTCGCGGTTGGCTTCCCAACACCTACAATCAGTAGGTCAATGGTCACTGGGTGATTTCATTATGGGTAAGTTTGGGGAGTTTAAAACCTTCGTGGTTGGCTTCCCAACACCTACAATCAGTAGGTCAACGGTCATTGGATGATTTCATTATGGGTAAGTTTGGGGAGTTTGAAACCTTCGCGGTTGGCTTCCCAACACCTATAGCTCAGTAGGTCAACGTCCATTGGATTCTTTCATTGTGATATGGCTTCGTGCCGTGGCTTCAGCCCTCATTGTGATACGGCTTCGTACCGTGGCTTCGGCCTTATTGATACAACTTCGGGCTGTTTTGGTTTCAGGTGATTGTGATATTTGACAGCTTCGGCTGAGTGGCTTTCAAGCCTTTGTGATGTCTTGGTAATTTTATTAGAGCCTTCAAGCATTATGATTCATAATTAATTCAGTTCTGGTTTGGTTCATGTCGTGTAATTCATTGTGGTACTCTATGATTATGATTCGCCATTTGGCACTTATGTTGTAACATGTTGAACAGGTATTAATAGTATGTTGTGGGCATAGTGCTTCACGAATGCTCGGTTCTTACCTTGGTTTGTGAGCATCTCGTATTATTATTATCATTATACCGTTTCATTCTTCTTTTGGATGCATATCATGTTATACATGTATTTGATGTTCATTATCTGGATGACTGACCCAATGCGGGCGGAACATGTTTTCATGTTTTAGGTGCTTGCGAGGAGAGAGTTGAGACACAGGGGCATTATGATGGCGACAAGGCATTCGAGCGATACTAGTCCGAGTTGTTCATGTTGGTGAGTCAGTTGGAGTGTTCTCCAGTTTGTCAGTCATTGTCATTATGTATTACGCGAGCAGATGCTCGTGGATGTTGTTGTATTTTCATTTTGTCCATGTAGGTCCATCGTTGTCGTTGAAATTCTTTATCGGAATTATGTCGGATATCATGGTAGGACTGTGATCACCCTTGTTGGTTAATTTAATGTATTTTAGTCATGTTCGTGTTGCGAATTTCGTTTAACGCAAGTGCACGTTATCGTAGACAAGTAATAAAATGATGAGTAAGATATCGTTCCCACGAGGACTGAATTACTAAGTATCGATTTATATGTATTCTAATTTTATTTGAACTGTCGAAAGTTGAGTTGCAAGTAATAACTAAAGAAAACTAATAAAAGAATAAACAATAAAAACGATCGCTTGAAGAAAGAAAATCAAATAAGAAATAAATCTAGGATTGTGAATCCACCTCGGTTTATCCGAATTTACACTTGATTATCTAAAGTTAATGATTTCCCAATTTATTGAAGGCGAAGGTTGCTAAAGTACTCTACCGCCTCTCCCGAGGTCAATAGATTTTTCTAAAGGCGAATAACACACTCTATCCCTAGGTGAATTAATTCGACAATAGGTAAAAGGCACGGAATCTTCAAAAAAAAGCCACGTAGTTCCTATGAGTATATTCCTATCTCACAAGATAAAACGGTTCTCACCAATATTTCCTCACCAACTCTCCTCTCCCGATTCTAGTTGCGTAATTAAAACAATTCAATTATAGGCCACACAATTGAAAGCATTAAAAACAATTAGGAAAACTCAATAGAAAAGGGAATTGAATTAATAATCAAAAGTTAATTCATTAAAACTTCGGTTTCATCAAAATCCTAGAACAGTGTTTTAGCCTGACATGCTAAAGAATAAAAATACAGAAATAATTAATGATAGCATAAAGATCAAACGAGATGAAGAACTCGGATCCCTCCGTTCTTCTAGCTTCCGCTCTCTGCTCCTCTGTGTTTTCTGCTTCTTCTCCTTGATGATGATCGATCCTCCGATGATAATCCCCTCAATTATGACCTTAAACCCTTATTTATAATTCTCATCAGCCTCCAAAACGCGTCCGTGTGATTAGGTCGAGAACAGGCTCCAAAACGGCTCAGAAACGCGGCAATTTCTATCAAAACCGCCCCGTGGGCCGCGGCTCACTTAATCTGTGCCGCGGCTCACGCTTTTCAGCGCCCATACCTGGGCGTCTTTTTATCTTCCTGGGCTGCGGATCAGCATCCTTATGCTGCGGCCCCTGGTATAGTCCGCTTGGCGCTTTCTGGTCATCTTCGTGTGCCGCGGCTCACTTGGTCTGTGCCGCGGCCCCAGGCCAAAAGTTGCCGTTTTTGCCCGTTTTTCATCGTTCGAGCTTCCGGACTCCAATTTCCTGCCAAACATAAAAGAATAGTGCATTAAAGGCTCATTTATGCAGATTTACACTTCAAATGAATATAAAATAATGATAAATAAGCGTATAAAAATACGCCTAACAAATACCCCCAAACTTGAGCCTTTGCTTGTCCTCAAGCAAAAATTATCGATTTCAAATAAAAGAATATCGTGAATGATCGTACAACTCCATAGTGCTCAACTTAATCAATACTACCCTGAAATTCTCAAAGAATAACACAAGTATCGTAATAGTGAGTCACACCGAGGACACTGATTCCACAAAGTAACCAATTTCAGTCCTAATCAATCATGCACGAAGAAAATCAAGCTCAAAGATTAACAAACGTGAATTTAACCGACCGTCATTATGAAGGGTTAAAAATAAACAAGCTAACTCGCCCAGTCCCACAGTCTAGTGGCAAAAATTTCAAGAGTTTCGTCATCAAAAATAACCCTCGGACAATATTCCCTTATATATGCTCAATAAGATGATTCAAGTTGATCACTAGGTTCGGATCTCGGGATGTTTCATCGGGATAATCCTAGGGTGGAATTCCGTTCTCATGTGTTGGGGAACCGTTTGACGTAAAAGACACTCGTGGGGCACATGGATGCTTCTACTTACTAAGTTCCCCTCCACAGCAGCGAGACAACTCGAATAGCTATTCCCGCATGTCCGATTCAAGGTCGCTGTTTTACGCGAGAGTAAACAACGGGTCACGCGAATACCCCCGGTTACTAGGCTCCCCATCATCGGCACATGCGAAATCTCTAAACCACTAGTCTAATCAGGGTTGTCGTTTTACGCGAGAGTAAACAACGGGTCACGTGAATACCCCCGGTTACTAGACTTCCCATCATAGAACAAATAATATCTCGACTTTTTGGGAAAAACTGTCCTACTCTAAACTCAATTTAAGTGCCCACATAACTTATGTTACTGGACGACTAGCTAACCGAAAAGTGTAACCAAACTTATAGACGGTGATTTAAAAACACGTATGTCTCCTCTCTTATCTGCTAAGATTTCTACAAAAATGAAAAATTTCGGACCTAAATTTATACTCAACGGAAACAGATATCTCTGACTGCAACTCAACTAAAACTCAACCGTTTCTTCCCCGAGAAATCAGTATCGTAACATCAGTTTTACACAAAAAGAAGCACGAAAAATTCACGAATGCAATTAATATCACGACAAGCAAGGCTAACGTCAAAAAATAACGAAAAATAATGAAAAGTGCAAACGAATAAGTAAAAAGCAACAGAAAGTAAATCCCCCCAAACTTAGGATGTACATTGACCTCAATGTACATAAAATATAATATGCAATAAAAGAAAAGGTCAAGTACTCCCCTAGTGTCCGCTCATGAACTGGTGCCGGCCTCGTCCGGCGAGCCTGCACGCTTCTCGACTACACCATGAGGAACGTGAATGAATGAGCTTGCGTCATCAAAGAGGAAATTAAGGATGAGCTCTCAAGTTTAAACATGATGTAAGGGTTGGGAGACAATGTAATCCGATAAAACAATTCGTTGCATATAGTTTGAAAATGCTTGGCTTAACAATTTTTCATTGCTGCAATTTATCAAACACTTGGTATGCACAAGTGTAAATGAAGAACAAGAATTTTAATGGCTAAATCGAAATCCCCAAAAATAACAACATAGATATATAGCCATGATAAACGACAACTAACATCACCAATTCGTTCATAATCACAAATACCATCACAATCAAGCACCATATTCACCATATTCAAACTCCAATTTTGAGAGAACTTTGAAGAACAACTAGAAACATATAACAACAATTCCCTTTTCAAATCATGTATCAGTTATGATTAAGAGATTGAGAATTACCCGACTTGGAATGAAGAATGCAAGAAGAAGGAGAAGAAGAGGATATCGGCCGATCGCTTGTGCAAAGGAAGGAAGGGACTTTACCTGATGTGTGCCGGCCGATCGTGCATATGAAGGATACCTGGGCATTCCCATTTGCGACAGGGGCCGCGGCACAGCTTAAGTGAGCCGCGGCCCATAGTACAGTCTGCCTGGGACTTTTTGTGATGTCGCCGGGTGCCGCGGCTCATCGTGTTAGTGTGCCGCGGCTCATTTGGTCCGTGCCGTGGCACAGAGTACAGTCTTCTGGGCATTTCTTGGACATTTGGCGTGCCGCGGCTCAGAGAATATGTGCTGCGGCTAAGGGACCTGGTGTGCCGCGGCTCAGTAAGGTCTTGCCGCGGCACAGAGTACAGTTTGTTTGGCCTTTTTCCTTCAACTGGCATGTGCCGCGGCTCATTTTCCTTGTGCCGCGGCCCATTGCTGATTTCTTCCCCTGGGGTGATTTCTGCACAAAATTTTCAACAGAAAACATCAAGAGCATGAGAGATAAGCATATCCAAGCTAAAATGACGAAAAATAAAGATCCAAAAATGCAAGAAAATACTGAAACACAAAAAATCTACGACTAATACTCGGGTTGCCTCCCAAGAAGCGCTAAGTTTATAGTCTTCAGCCGGACTTTTCTAGCTTTCATCCGGCGGTGGATAAGACGACGCTCGTCTTCTGCACGTCTATTGGATTACCCAAGTAGGCCTTCAACCGCTGTCCATTAACTTTGAATTTGCGGTCATCTTTTTGTACCTCCACTGCACCGTGTGGGAACACTTAAACTACGGTGAACGGTCCCGACCATTGTGAACGCAATTTCCCGGGGAATAACCTTAAGCGAGAATTAAACAAGAACACCTCTTGACCCGGGACAAACTCTCTCTGTGTGATGTGCTTATCATGCCAAATCTTTGTCCGCTCCTTATAAAGCTTCGCGTTTTCGTACGCGTCATGGCGAATTTCTTCCAACTCATTCAGTTGCAAACAACGCTTTTCACCAGCAGATTTCAGATCAAAGTTTAATTTCTTTATCGCCCAGTAAGCACGATGTTCCATCTCTACGGGCAAATGGCAACTTTTCCCATAAACCAATCTGTAAGGCGACATCCCGATAGGTGTTTTATATGCAGTACGGTACGCCCAAAGTGCATCATCGAGTTTAAAAGACCAATCTTTTCGAGACGAGATGACTATTTTTTCTAGGATCCACTTCAGCTCTCGATTTGATATCTCGACTTGACCGCTCGTCTGAGGATGGTAGGTTGTACCAACACGATGAGTGACTCCATATTTTCTCAAGACCGCATCAAGGAATTTGTTGTCGAAATGTGAACCACCATCACTGATAATAGCACGCGGAGTCCCAAAACGCGTGAAAATATATTTCTTATAAATTTGATCACGACATTGGACCCATTCATTGGTAGTGCCACTTCTTCAACCCACTTTGAGACGTAGTCTACGGCTACCAAAATATAGAGATTCTTATTTGATGGAGGAAATGGACCCATGAAGTCGATCCCCCATACGTCGAACAATTCAACCTCAACTATGGTGTTCAGCGGCATTTCATGTCGTCGTGAGATGTTTCCCATCCGTTGACACCGATCACACATGGTCACAAAGGATTGAGCATCCTTGAATAATGATGGCCAATAGAGCCTCGATTGTAAGACCTTTGCCGCTGTTCTATTTCCACTAAAATGTCCACCGTAGGGTGATGCATGACAATGGTTCAGCACACTGTGGATTTCCTCATCCGGAACACATCTGCGAATGATTTGATTAGGGCATCTTTTGAACAAAAAAGGATCGTCCCACAAATAGTACTTAGCGTCTGAAATTAGCTTCTTCTTTTGATGGCGTGAGAGGTCGTTTGGAATTGTTTTGCTCGCCAAATAGTTCACTAGATCAACATACCAAGGCGCGTGTTGTGAACCCAACTTGTAGAGCTGCTCGTCGGGAAAGGTTTCCATGATTTGCGGATGACTTTCTCCTTGCTCAAGGGGACTCTATAACCGTGAAAGGTGATCGGCTATAACATTCTCAGTCCCCTTTTTGTCCCGAATTTCCAAGTTGAATTCTTGAAGGAGAAGCACCCACCTAATCCACCTTGGTTTAGCATCCTTCTTCTCCAAAAGGTATTTTATTGCTGAATGGTCGGTCCACACTACCACTTTCGTCCCCAATAAATACGCCCGGAATTTATCAAATGCAAAGATCACCGCCAACAATTCTTTTTCCGTTGTGGCATAATTTCTTTAGGCGTCGTCAAGTGTTCGGCTCGCATAATATACGACGTGGAACACTTTCCCTCGTCTCTATCCCAAAACAGTCCCAATGGCAAAATCACTAGCGTCACACATTAACTCGAACGGAAGGTCCCAGTCTGGAGCGACTATTACCGGTGCAGTGCTTAGAGCTCTCTTCAATAAATCGAAACTTTCTTTACACGACTCGTCAAAATTAAACGGAACATCCTTCATGAGCAGATTGCACAACGGCTTCGTCATCTTCGAAAAATCCTTAATAAACCGGCAGTAAAAACCGACGTGTCCCAAAAAGCTTCTTATGCCTTTTACCGAGGTAGGCGGAGGCATCTTCTCGATTGTTTCGATTTTGGCCCGATCGACTTCAATTCCATGAGAGAATATGCGGTGGCCAAGTACAATGCCCTCCTGAACCATAAAATGGAACTTCTCCTAGTTCAAGACCAAATTTGTTTCTTCGCATCTTTTTAGGACTTTCTGCAAATTTTGCAAACAAATATCAAACGAATTGCCGAAAACAGAAAAACCATCCATAAAAATCTCAATGCAATGCTCTACCATGTCAGAAAAAATAGCCATCATACACCGTTGAAAAGTAGCCGACGCATTACATAATCCAAAAGGCATGCGCCTATAAGCGAAAATGTCGTAAGGACATGCAAACGTCGTTTTCTCTTGGTCTTCTGGGGCTATATAAATCTGATTATACCCAGAATAACCATCAAGAAAGCAATAGAAATCTTGTCCGGCTAATCTATCTAACATTTGATCAATAAAAGGTAAGGGGAAATGGTCTTTTCTAGTGGCTTTATTCAATTTTCTATAATCTATGCACATACGCCACCCCGTATTCCACCTTTCTTTGACACAACTTGGACCGGACTTACCCACTTTCTATCAGAAATAGGAAAGATCATACATGCGTCAAGAAGTTTTAAAACCTCGACTTTTACCATTACAGTGCCATGGACCCCCGACTGGGACCCACTAGGCGAATGAAAGTTAAGGAATTAAGTGATAAAATTGTAGTGTCGAACCACAGTATATCAATAATTACTCCGATGAGGAGTTTTACGTACAACACTCCCAGGATAAAACAGAATACATGTATATTTTATATTAAGATAAAACATAAAACGCCAATTAAACTGAGTATTTAAATGGAAGTCTGCAGCGGAATACAAATGAAGAAAACATGAAGACTGAAAGGACTGGGGGCCCCTACTAGTATCACTGGGACTCCTCGCCGTCAATGTTCTCTTCCTGTGCCTTAGACTTTCCATGACCTGAAAAAAAAACATCCCCCAACGGGGTCAGTTACACAGAACAACAATCCTCAAGAGTTGAATAAACACAATGATGTTATATCTTAATTATAAAATGACGCTGAAGAAAGGCATCATAATACGTCCGTAATGGTATGTGCAAGTGTACAAGATGAGTGTCCGGACACACCCGTCCTTGTACCTAATTAGTCTCACGGAGGTACGTTACCGTGTGCACAGTCCAATGTGTCGGTGAACCCAACACATGAACATCACGTGCCCGACTAAAAATTCCACACATCCCCACCCAACCACGCAATATAAACCCAGAAGGTCATATGGACAAGAATGACCATGAAGAATAATAATGAATAACAATCTGACAAAGTCAAGAATGACTTACCGAGATGAAATGATAGTGAAATGAATGATAGCTCAATGAAATGATTGGAACCGCCGTTCCTACTGAATGAAGTGATTAATTGACAATTACAAGTCTCAATATGGTTAATACATTATGAATGAATTATGATTATGAATGAACAACAACGAAAGGAATGAATATTCTTTTAACCGAGTAAGAATTAACTTACACAACGCCGGTGAAGAATGTCCTTCCTCGAACAACGTCCTAAAAGGGATGTCGATCGCTCGAACAACCTTGAATGACAATTACCAATAAATGCTCAATATACATATCAAACACGATTAACCAATTCAAACGTCGATACAACAATCTCCAAACTCATTGAGGCATTCTAACGAACACTTAGCAAACATACATCCTTTGATAATAATCAATCCCGAATATATCGAAACCAACATCAAAATGAGTATTTCAAACCAACAAAACACCTTCAATGATATCAATAATCCCATAGGAATCCACAAATCGAGTTAACGACAACATCTAATCGAAAACCCCTAAATATCAAAGTCAACTCCAAGGTGTTCTTGAATCAAACCCCAACAATTCATGAAATCCGAAATATACACTGAATAATCCATAGGAAAACATTTATCCAAGGTAGATAATCCATATCTAACATATTCCAACAACAATCCATGCTTACTCGAAGAAATCGGAAGGAAAAACCCAAAAATCCGAAATTCTAGATCCAAGAAGTTAATACCTTGATTTGATGTGATGGAGATGATGAAATGATGATTACTCCGAATTATAAGCTTGGATATGTTGATAGATGATTGCACCTCAAAGAATACTTCTCAAGAAGCTCCAAATCGCCCGGAACCGATGAGGGAATGAAAAGAAATGAAGAACGACGAAGAAAAGACTGAACTGTCCTATTTATAGCAACACCAGTTTAGCGTGCGCTAGCTCTTGTGCGTAGCGTGCGATAACGGGTGTACTGGGTAGTCCAGTACCCTCTGATCGCAACGGTAGCATGCGCTACATACCTTTTGTAGCGTGCGCTACAACCATATACTTAGCATGCGCTAACTCAAAATTTTAGCATGCGCAAACAATTTATCTGCTGCCCAGTACTGAAGTCCAGAACCTCCTGTTCTCTGATCCGTTCGCGGTAGCGCATGCTACACACCAAATTCAGCATGCGCTACTGACATCGATTAGCGTACACTAATATCTACTCGTAGCATACGCTAGGAATTAATCCAATTCAGTCCAGTAGGCACTGGACTCTGTTTGATCCGACCTTAGCGCACGCTACACCGACTGAATAGCGTGCGCTACTCCGACCTACTAGCGCGCGCTACTTACCATTCGTAGCATGCGCTACTTACAACCCAACTACAGTCCAGTGCCTTCTGGACTGCCTGCTTGAACTACATTAGCGTGCGCTACTGTTGAGAGGTAGCGTGCACTACACGAACTCAATTAGCGCGCGCTAAAGAGAGTACGTAGTGTGCGCTACTCCTCACATACAGCCCACTATGAATATGACAAGGATGATAAACACAGCACGATTCTCTAACTAGATTGATGATGAATGACGATTGATACACGATACAATTACTCTGAACGGTGAATACAATGATTGAATATGAGTGACAAATGATCATTAATGAGTGAAAATTACTGAGTGACAAATACTGAATGATAAATACTGAATGATAATGACTGAATTACAACTGGGTATTACACATGATGAGTCGAATGGAGCTTCCATTATCATTTTTAGGCCACACCTTAGAAACAACAACATTCACCCTTAACCGTGTTCCATCTAAAGTAGTTGAAAAGACACCATTTGAGAAATTGACTGGTAAGAGACCAAACTTGTCTTTTCTAAAGATCTGGGGTTGTGAAGCGTTCGTAAGGCACCAAGTGATTGACAAACTAACATCTGGATCTAAAAGTTGTTTATTTATGGGATATCGTAAGGAAACTAAAGGATACTACTTTTATAAGCCCACACAGAATAGAGTGTTTGTTGCACGAAATGCTGTCTTCTTAGAAAGGGAATTTATTTCCAAAAGAGACAGTGGGAGAAGAGCAATTCTTGAGGAAACTCTAGCACCACAAGAAGACATTGCTTCACCGATGGAAACTGAACAGGCTCAAACATCAGTTGAAGAGCCAGTTGAAAATATGCAAGTCCCTCGCAGATCTGATAGGGTGCGACATGAACCTGAGAGATATGGATATCTCATAACAGAAGATGATGACGCATCGCTCATAGATGATGAGCCTAGTACATATATAGAAGATGCTTCAAGACCAGAGTCCGAGGAATGGCTAGAAACCATGAAGTCAGAGATGCAGCCCATGTATGATAATCAAGTTTGGAACTTGATAGATCCACCTGAGGGTGTTAAAACCATTGGGTGCAAATGGGTCTTCAAAAAGAAGAAAGACATGGACGATAATCTGCAAGTCTATAAAGCTAGACTAGTGGAAAAAGGTTATAGACAGGTTCATGGTGTTGACTATGATGAGACTTTTTCGCCAGTAGTCATGCTTAAATCAATTAGAATTTTTATTTACCATTGCCTCATACTATGATTATGAAATATGGCAAATGGATATCAAGACAATGTTTCTTAACGAAAACTTACTCGAAGATGTGTATATGACACAACCTGAGGGTTTTGTTCATCCAGAAAATTCTAAAGGGGTTTGCAAGCTTCAAAGATCTATCTATGGGTTGAATCAGGCTTCTCAGAGATGGAATCTTCGTTTTGATGAAACTATCAAAGAGTTTGGGTTTATTCAAAATGAAGATGAACCATGTGTCTACAAGAAGGTTAGTGGGAGCATAGTTGTTTTCCTAATCTTATATGTAGATGACATATTACTTATTGAAAATGGTAGACCCACCTTGCAGACAGTCAAGACTTGGTTGGGAAGTTGTTTCTCCATGAAAGACTGAGGAAAAGATGTTTATCTTATTGGATAAAAATCTATAGAGATAGATCAAAGAGAATGATAGATTTGAGTCAAAGTACCTTGTACTCGATCAGATGCATCATTTGCCCTTAGCATGATAAGTCGATACCAATCAAATCTAGGTGAAACATACTCTATCCTAACGTACTTACGAAGAACTAAGGACGCATTCCTAATTTATGGAGGTGTGAGAAAACAAGTTGACTGTAAATGGTTACATCGATGCAACTTTCAAAACAGATAGAGGCGATTTAGAATCGCAGATGGTTTTGTGTTCTGATGGAGATGTTGTGAGTTGAAGTGTTCCAAGTAAGCACGCTCACATATTCTTTAAACTCAAGCTGAGTACCTGGCAGCATCGGATGCAGCCGAGGAGAATATGTGGAACCTTTTAGGTCCTATAAGTCTTTGCTGAGACAATAATGGTGCTACTGCATGAGCTAAAGAGTCAAGGACCGATTAGAGATCCAAACACATACTCACAATATGCAAAGTAGCAACTCAAGAGAATGTTTCTGATCCACTTAACAAGCCTCTCTCACAAGGAAATCATGTTGAGAATGTTAGATTGATAGGAAAAGTCATGAATGAATTGTCCTAGTTCAAGTGGGAGATTGCTGGTGTAACACCCCTAAGACGTTCAGAGCATATTACAGTGTCGTGGACCCCACCGTTGGAATCCACCAGGCGAACTAACAAACTCGACATGATAATGGTGATAGATATCATCAACATACGAATGACTTCTCAATCCAAGACATACAAAATACGTAAATCGAACTCAACAGTGCAATTCAATCATAATATCAACCCCAAATCGGGTACATAACAATTACAATGCTCAAGGGAAAGAAGTATTCGAGTACTGAAACAAATAACATGATTAATAAAATGTAAACGGCACGACAACAATGAACGACCATTGAACAGAGTCACTCTTGCCCATCATCCTCGTACTGCCCGCATGCTCGTTCGCCTCGAAGATCTATACATGAAATACAAAAGTATTTCCCCCATTTAAGGGGTTAGCGACAACTGCTACTGCAAGTACAATCGATTTGAACTACCATTCTAATCTGATGAAATATGCGCCAAAAATCATTTTAGAGAATATTTATATTCCGGAATATTATGGTACACGAGCACAAAACACATTTCTCCAACAAAACATTTCAAAGGTTAACCGTTGGTACGAGACTCACGACCACCGCACCCCGCAGAGGCCCCGTCGGACCATCCCTGGGTGGTTAACCCTAGTTCGCGATACGCATACACACGGCACTACGTATCCCCAGAGGTCCTGTCAGACCGTCCGTGGGTGAACATACGCATTCACATCCACAACATACACGGGAAGTCATAAATAAAATACTAGAATATGCAAACAAATGTAAAGTACTTGCCTTTGAGACATCTTCGACGAAACGGGAACGAACAACGGCTAGGAATGACCCGGAGGGAACACGACCGTTCCTAAACGAGAGATTAATACAACTCAGTCCTAAACGATAACAATAATCGAACGGAATATGCCCACAACCCCGATTAACAAGAATAAACACACACGGACGACGAATACGGGCGGGGATTTTCACAAAACCTCCCCAAATCAACAATCCACGGATTAAACACGACAGAAACGGATTGGGAATTACCCAACAACAATAATCGATAAGAAATATCACAACATAAATGAACAATTCAAGTTAAATCTCGACAAATCCCAAAAAACCCCTAAAATGGATAAAGGTAGGGTTCTAAGTCAAATACCTTTGATTCAGATGGAGGAAGATGATTACGATGATGATAAACTTCACTTGGAACACAATAATCGATCTCTCAAGGAATCCCATGGAAAAATCTAGAGGAATCGCTCGAATCGCCCTAAGAACTCTGCGGATGAAAGGAGAAAAATGAAAGAATGACGCGATGAAGGGTCTGCTCAGGTTTATAAAACCTGACCACACGTTAACATGCTGATGTTAATGTACGCTAAGCCTCTTACGTACGTAACTTTCAGGTGTTAGCATACGTAATGGATCGGAAGAACAATCTACCCAATTTGCTGAGGCTGATAGTGTACGCTACATCAGACAGTTAGCGTACGCTATAAGGGAGCTTACGTACGTAACACCCGCAAGTTAAAGTACGTAAGGACTTGGCAAAAACTGGGCAGAACCCACTGTCCAAAACACTAAGGACCATAACGTACATTAACACTACGGTATAATGTATGTTATGCAGGTATCGATAGCGCACGCAATAAAGCATGCATAACTTATGTTATGCATGCAGCAGTTCAACACTGCTGAATACAGTTTGTTGCACAGGACGGTATGAAGTCGGGACGCAACACAAGGACAGAACCCAGAAGCATAAACACGAAATATTCACAACGATGAAGCTAAGTGCTGAAATAAAATACAATTCCGACTACCGGGGAATCCGAAATACGACAAAGAAGATAAAATTCCATAAACTTATAGGAAATTACAAAATGGCCCAAACGTCCGAAAATCACGATACAACATCAGATTATCAAACCGAAGCTCACGACATGAATAACTCAACCATATAGACTCATGGAAACAAAGAAACAAGAAGATCGAACGAGTTTTACGAGAATCAAACTTACATGCGACAAAATATAATATAAAATGAAATTACATAAAAACATCTCCGAAACTCGTCCAAATGGAAATACACCGAGAACAGCATAGATTCAAAATGTCGAAATGGTTACAAATGAGTCGATAAAAATATACATGTACCAAAAATGAAATCTGCTAAAAATGGAAAGGTACGGATAATACATTCTCCCCCTCTAAAAAGAAGTTTCTTCCCAAAACTTAAGAATCAAAAAGCTTGGGGTGTCTCGCATGCATATCCTCCTCCAATTCCCACGTCGCTTCCTCCACTCCATGCCTCGACCATTGCACTTTAACCAAAGGGATGGTTTTGTGCCTTAACTGTTTATCCCGACGTTCCAAAATCCTCACTGGCCTATCCTCAAACATAACGTCCTTCTCGATCTCCACCTCCTCGAAGTCAATAATGTGGTTCGGGTCTGGAACATACTTCCTCAACTGAGAAATGTGAAATACACTATGCAATGGCTCAACGACGGGGGTAACGCCAACTCTCTCTAATATCTCGAAAGGTCCAATATACCTTGGACTAAGCTTCCCCTTTTTCCCAAAACGGAAAACTCCCTTCGACGGAGACACTCTCAACAAAACATGATCCCCTACCTCAAACTCCAAGGGTCGATGCCTAACATCCGCATAAGACTTTTGTCGACTCTGAGCCGCCAACATCCTTTCTTGAATCAACTCGACATTCTTCCTCGTCTCTAACATAAGATCTGACTCGGTGCCAACTAAATCGGATGGCTCATCCCAACATATCGGTGATCGACATCATCGGCCATATAGTGCCTCATACGGTGCCATCTTAATCGACGCATGCCAGCTATTATTATAAGTAAACTCGATCAGGGCCAGATGCTCCTCCCAATCACTACTCCAGTCTAGCACACACGCGCGCAATATATCCTCGAACGTCTGAATGGTACGCTTGGATTGTTCATCGGTCTCAGGATGGAAGGACGTACTCAAACGCAAACGTGTCCCCAATACCTTATGTACCGCCTGCCAAAAATGCGATACAAATCGACCATTTCTGTCCAAAATAATAGTCTTTGGCGTACCGTGAAGTCTCACGATTTGCGCAATAAAAATACGAGCCAGTTTTTTTGGACCCCAAGTGTCCTTGATACCCAGAAAATGTGCCGACTAAGTCAGTCGATCCACGATCACCCACACCATGTTCATTCCGGTCTTCGTTCTCCATAAATTTGTGACAAAATCCATAGAGACGTCCTCCCAATTCTATTCCGGGACGGGGAGTGGTTTCAACAACCCGGCTGGCCGCTGATGCTCGATTTTGACTTGCTGACAAGTCAAACACTTAGCCACAAACTGTACTAGCTCATTCTTCATGTCATTCCACCCAAATTTTTTCCTCAAATCCTCATACATTTTACTCAAGCCCGGATGGAATGAGTAATACCTTGCCTCAATTCAAAGGTTAACCGTTGGTACGAGACTCACGGCCACCGCACCCCGCAGAGGCCCCGTCGGACCATCCCTGGGTGGTTAACCCCAGTTCGCGATACGTATACACACGACGCTACGTATCCGCATTGGCCCGTCAGATAGTCCCTAGGTGAACATATGCATTCACATCCACAACATACACGAGAAGCCATAAATCAAACACTAGAATATGCAAACAAATATAAAGTACTTGCCTTTGAGACATCTTCGACGAAACGGGAATGAACAATGACTAGGAATGACCCGGAGGGAACACGACCATTCCTAAATGAGAGATTAATACAACTCAGTCCTAAATGATAACAATAATCGAATGGAATACGCCCACAACCCCGATTAACAAGCATAAACACACACGGACGACGAATACGGACGAGGGTTTTCACAAAACCTCCCCAAATCAGCAACCCATGGATTAAACATGACGAAAATGGATTGAGAATCACCCAACAACAATAATCGATAATAAATATCACAATAAAAATGAACAGTTCGAGTTAAATCTCAACAAATCCCGAAAAAATCCCAAAATGGATAAAGGTAGGGTTCTAAGCTAAATACCTTGGATTTGGATGGAGGAATATGATTACGATGATGATAAACTTCACTTGGAACACAATAATCGATCTCTCAAGAAACTCTACGGACAAATCTGGAGGAATCGCTCGAATCGCCCTAAAAAACTCTCACTGCGGATGAAAGGAGAAAAATGAAAGAATGACGTGATGAAGGGCCTGATCAGGTTTATAAAACCTGACCACTCATTACGTACGTTAACATGCTGATGTTAATGTATGCTAAGCCTCTTACGTACGTAACATTCAGGTGTTAGCGTACGTAATGGATCGGCAGAACAATCTGCCCAATTTGCTGAGGCCGATAGCGTACGCTACATCAGACAGTTAGCGCATGCTATAAGGGAGCTTACGTACATAACACCCGCAAGTTAACGTACGTAAGGACTTGGCAAAAACTGGGCAAAACCCACAGTCCAAAACACTGAGGACCATAACATACGTAACACTAAGGTATAACATACGCTATGCAGGTATCGATAGCGCACGCAAGAAAGCATGCATAATGTACGTTATGCATGCAGCAGTTCAACACTGCTGAATACAGTTTGTTGCACAGGTACGAAGTTAGGACGCAACACAAGGACAGAACCCAGAAGCATAAACACGAAATATTCACGACGACGAAGCTAAGTGCTGGAAGAAAATACAATTCCGACTACCGGGGAATCCGAAATACGACAAAGAAGATAAAATTCCCTAAACTTATAGGAAATTACAAAATGGCCCAAACGTCCGAAAATCACGATAAAACGTCGGATTATCAAACCAAAACTCAAAACATGAATAACTCAACCATACGGACTCATGGAAACAAATAAACAACAAGATCGAACAAGTTTTACGAGAATCGAACATATATGCGAGAAAACATAACATAAACAAAATTACATAAAAATATCTCTGAAACTCGTCCAAATGGAAAAACACCGAGAACAACATAGATTCAAAATGTCGAAATGGTTAAAAGCGAGATGATAAAAATAGACATGTACCAAAAATGGAAACTGCTAAAAATGGAAAGGTACGGATATTACAGATGGGAATAGTGCCCTAGGACATTTGATGTGCCTAGATTTGTAATTGTTACATTTAAATAAAGTTATTTATTTCTCATTTTTATTAATAATGTGTGCATATTTTAATATTATAATAATCGAATAATAGTTATTCATGAGTAATAAGATTATTCAAATGTCCCTGGTCCAATCGCGTTGAGTGGAGACTCAAGTGATTAATATACTGGTATAAGTTTGATTGATAATCATCGGATGATTATGCGTATGGTACGGATCAAACTTATGGGTATTGGTTGGAGAACCAATATTGGACAGACCCGCATTGAGATCACTACATGGAAATGTCATAGTGAATCTCAAATATAACAATATGTCAATAAATCCTTGAACCTGAGATTATCATAGAGTCCAACATTATAACTGTTATGCATTGACGTAATCCAACGTTATCTGAAATATGGTGATCATAATGGTTAGCGATCGGGATTAGTGGGAGTCATGTAGAGGGCAATGAAGAATAAAGATGGGGATTTGTCCCTCTCTTTAGTGAGAGAGATATGTGATGGGCCCCCGATAAGTAGGGCTGAAGGAAATGCATGGTCATGCTAAAATGAAGAGTCATTTGATTAAATCAGAATACTGAAGATCAAGAAAGCATTTGAACATAATAAGTATGACAATTTCCATGACTTAGTGCAAATATGATATCGCGCGACAAAAGGATTTGACACGTTAGATGGTTTAATGGACTATACACTTATATTATTTTTGGTAGTCCATAATGTCTTGCTATAGACCACTTATGATTTATTATTTAATAAGGTATTAAATAATTTCCAACATAATATAAGCCATTTGGGTCACACATACGACAACTAAAGACAAGCAAGAATAATTAATAAATATAATATTGGATATTATATTTATTAAATAATGAGTAATATATAATATAGGATATTATATATTATATTATTTAATTATATCACATGGGAAAGATAAATATAATATCAGATATTATATTTATAAGAGATTAAATAATAAGTAATATATAATATGAGATATTATATGTATTGTATTATTTAAAAAGTTGAGGGGCAACTAAGCAAATACTAGAGTTTGACTCTATGATTTACTTAGTATAAATAAAGGGTCTTGGACAAGAAGTTGTCCCAAGGTGAAAATCAGATAACCCTAGTTGTGCAACTAAAATCGGCCCCCTCCCCCTCTCCAATCGGCCGAACTGTATTTCAGTCTGGGAATCCCGTTTCGGCCATCTCCGTCTTCTTTTCTTAGTTGATTTTGATCAGCAGTACAAATTCTTCTAGCAAGGAATTAATTTTTGTACTGCTTATCAACATTATTTGTAAGGATCTAGCAATCCGGCTTGTACCAGTTGATCGTGTGTGGATCACCGAAAGAGGAAGAGGATTTAATCAGCTTCTGGTCCGGATTCAGATATGTTCTTTGAATTAAGGTAATTCGACGAACTCTTAATAAATCAATTAAATTACTGCATGCAGATCCTCGTCTGGGTTTTTCATTAATTTATTCTGCTGCATCGTGCTCATATTTATTGTATTAAATAAACGCAAAACCCAACATGAGGATGGCGGTAGGACCCTGTATCAGGAGCTGACATCCGCTCATCTGCTGTGGATTTATTTAGGACTCTGCTTTCATCCGATCATGATGATCATCTGGCACCTCCAAATGACGCTTTACTTCTCCCCCCTCCTTTTGATTCTAACAATCTTTGTGTCCCCTCGTCTCCCCGGGAGATTCGTACTGCTGTTTTCGATATTGATCCTAACAGCATATAGGGGCATCATGGTTTGTTCTCTTTTTTCTTTCAGTTTTGTTGGAAGCTTGTCTATAGTAACGTCGAGGGGGTTGTTCTTGAATTTTTTGAGGGTAATCTTATGCCTCTGAATTTCACTGCTGCTACTATTGTTTTGATCCCGAAGAAGTCTGTTCCGAGTAGTTGGTTAGACTACCGGCTTATTAGCTTGTGTAATGCGACCAATAAGGATATCACCAAAATCTTTAATGCTCGACATGCTTCTGTTCTCCCTCTTATCATGTCCCCGAATGAGGGTGGTTTCATTCAGGGGGGTTATTGTTGATAATTTCCTCTTGACCTAGGAGCTAATCGAGGACCTCCCGGTTGCTGACTCAAAGGGTGTCGCAACCTTGTACTAAAGCTTGATATGTTTAAGGCGTCTGATAGGGTTCACTGGCATTTTTTGCGTTAGGTCATGATGAGGATGGGATCCTCGGCTAGATGGATTCTGTTTATCCGTCATTGTATCAAGTGTTGCACGTTTTCTATTTTGGTGAATGGCAGCCCGCCTGTCTATTTTGCCTCTAGCCGGGGTTTGTGTCAGGGTGACTCTATTTATCCATCAGTCTTCATTCCTGCCGGTGATTACTTATCACGTTCCTTGGATCGGTTCATTTGGGACCATCCCTTGATGAGGTATAGGACTGCCGGATGGTCTTTTCCCGTTTCACATCTCTCCTATTTTGATGACATCATTATATTCAAACGGGCTGTGGATGATAGTCTCGTTGGACTTATGCGTCTATAGGATCACTACATTATGGCCTCGGGCCAGATGGTTAGTATTTATAAGGCACTTTTGTTCTTCCTCCTAAGCACACGCCTCAATGGCATCAGAGAGTTTCTGACCTCACTGGCTTTCACCAAGGTGATCTCCCCATCACCTATCTTGGTGCACCCTTTTACAAAGGCTTTATAAGATGAGAGCTCTTTGCAGGGGTGAAGCAGAGGATGTTGGATTGGATTTGTAGATGGTCCCACTGGCACCTTTCTTTTGGGGTCGCCTGGCTCTTATTAAGAGCACTCTCTGTATGATTCCTCTTCACCTTCTTCATGTAATGGATTGTTGGGATAAATCATCCAGGAGTTTTAATAATGCAAAACCTACAACATAGCACTACAACAGTCAGAAACTACATCATTTATAAACTACATCAAGAAGGATGCTGGAGTCCAACAGCAGATGGCAATCATACATATAGTCAGGGTACAACAGAAAACATACAACAGTAAGTTGTAGGCTCTATAGGTAAAACCTAAATGCAAAAGCAAAGAACTTCTCAATAAGATACAACAAAGATCCGTTGGACTGGATGGATATTTATTCATAAATTATTAGAGCAAGTGTGAAAGCATTTAATGCGGACTTGATGCGCATTAAATGGCGTCTGACAGAAGAAGAGTTTGGCAACCAAGAGACAATACTACATTAAATGAAAAGTTGAGAGAAGAAATTCTTCTATATTCATAAACCCATGATATCAAGGATGTCAGAAATCTCACCAACCTTCAATGGTCATATTGGTGAACAGCTACCATTGACTAGCTATATGAAGATGAAGTACCCTACCATAAAAAAAAAAAAAAGTATGCATAAGTCGTGAAAAGGAAATGACTTGAAGTCTACAGTGACAAAATCGGTGTACAAGTCCAACATACTTACAGATGACAAGAAATCCAAAACCAAATCAAATGCCATATTTCGAGCTCAGAATAGCCTCACTCGAGAGATAGAGCATAAACATTCAAAGAGCTTTTCGGTGACAATAAAAGTTGTATCAAGTGTTGATGGGGGTCTGATCTTGTATTGGTCGTGAAGATAACTAATAACCAACCTGTGTAGGCAGTGTTAGCTATTGGGAGTTGGACACTAACCTGTGTGGGAGAGTGTTGACACAAGTTCAGTTGAACATCAATCTATGTGAACGGTGTTGTTGTGTGTACAAGCGTGTATCAACCTGTATGAACGATATAACTTCTATGTATTCCTAGTTCCATACAGTTATGTACGTCTTGATTCTAGTGAATTTCCACCTGTGTGGAGGATAATGGATGTAGAATGATTACCCCATATTCGAACCACTATGAATCTTATCATGCTTCATTTATTATCTCATGCATATCCATTTCTAGATTACAGCAATGCTCTAAAGAAAACTATTTTGAAACATCAATTCGACAAATTATGTACTATTGCTGTAGACATTTAACTACACCACCATATGTAATTTGATGTATGTAACATCTTTAAAATGTATACAGCGTACTTACTTAAAGCTTTCGCATTTAATGCTTTATTGAGATATTCAGGACGAGAGCTATCCGTACATAGAATTTTGGGACCAATATGGATCCACTCCAGAAAGTTATCCAGGAGCTCGAGCAGATCATTGCGCGATACTTCTAGGGTGTTTTCATTCCTATGAGGAAGACGCATTTGGTCCATTGACGACAGATTTGTCGCCCAATATCTGAGGGGGGGCTCAAGATCTGGAGCCTCTCGGACATGGCGAGAGCTTTTAGTCATAAGATCTGGTGGCTCCTATGCACATGCATGTCTTTGTGGGCACAGTTTATACTCCATAAATACTGTTTTGTTGGCTTTTATACGCTTATGCGTACTGCTCTTAAAGCTCATTCTAACCACCCATGGCGCCGACTGCTCCACGTTGGTATTCAGGCCAAGGATTTTATACATAGACCTTTGGAAGTGGTAGTAGGGAGATTAGTTTTTGGGATGATACCTGGATTGGGGATGGGCCTATTTCATATTTTGTTGAGGTCACTGGTAAACCCCACCTTTTTGTTAGAGAGTTATGGGATCATCGAAATTGGGATAGGGATAAGCTTGAGTCTATTGTTGGTGAGGAGCTAGGTCTTAACCCCGACTTCATACAGGAGAATTCTCGCGATTCCCATTGCTGAGGAGGATTCCAATAGCATGTGTTGTATGCTCACTTCTTCTAGTGCGTTCTCATGGACAATAGCTTGGTCTCACCTCAGGGGGAGGGACCAGGCTAACCTTATCTTTGGGGCCATTTGGACTATCTTTCTTACACCTACCATATCGATGTTTGTTTGGCGGCTTGTATTACGTCCGCTACCATTGATATCATACTGCAGACCAGGGGCATTTCACTAGCATCCAGATATTCATGTTGTTCCTCATCCCATACCTACCACATTGAGACCATACCCCATATTTTCCTAGAGAGTGACGTGGTTCGTGATATGTGGGAGTATTTTGGCACGTGGACTCATCTATCCCCACCCCATACAGGAAATTTTTTTGAGCTTCTGAGTTTTTTCTCACATGGCACACACTTTAGGCACACAGCTTTCATTATTCCTTGTCTGATTCTTTGGTTCATCTGGACAGAAACGAATAATGTAAAGCATAAGTGCTTTACTTTTCTTGCTTGTCATATTATTGTACAGGTGGCGTATCATGTTTCCTTATTATCTGCTGCGGGGCTTATCACTTCAGAGTTCTAGGCAGGGTGCTCGCCTCTTGACTACTTTCAGCGAGCTTCTTCTTCCCCGCTTAGGCACATCGCCCCATCCCTATTGTTTAGATTCAACCCGTTATTCTTTGGATCAAGCTGAACATCGATGGTTCATTAGACAGAGACACTCAGATTATCAGTGGTGGAGGCCTGATCAAAGATCATCATGAATAAAGGGGTTAACCAATCATACCTTTTTACCATAATCCAAAACCACAAGAATCATATCAATACACAGATATCAACAACAACATCATAATTCGCATGTTTGAACGAATCGCAATTCTTACAACATGAATAACCTTAACCAATATCTTCAATCTATTGTCAAAATTCTATTTAGTCATGTATATCATTATCATAAATACTAGGATAGATCAACATACTTTCTAACATGTAAACATCCTACCAAAAACCGAGCTACAATCAGAGGAATATGAATATTACCTTGTATTGATGAACTACGGTGAAGAACAATCGAACTCCTTCCAAGATTCATCATAAACTCTAAGAACAAAGCTCCAATCTGTGCCCTCGAGCTAAATATTGAGTGTTTGGAAACCAAAACTATCTCCAAGAACTCTCTCTACCAGATAAAAGGAAAGAATGACCGAAATGAATCAATAATACCCAACTGCACATATATACTGCACATTACTAGCATGCGCTAATGGGTGACTTTAGCATGCACTAACCAGTTTGGCAGTAAGCTGAGTTTCTGTCCAACATTTTTAGCATGCGCTACTCTCACTAGATAGCATGCGCTAAACCGGTTCCAGAGGCTACTGTCTCATTTCGTACAATGACTTCCATACACAATATACCTCTTTAACGTACGTAAACCTCATGCTCCATTAGCGTACATTATTCCTGAACCATAGCGTTTGTTATCTCATCGTTGACCCCTTGTCTGTACTTTCGTTGAAGGTGCATGTGTCCCAATTGTCGAAATCAATCCACGATTACCGGGATTCCCTTGATCGATCTATAATTAGTGTGCATTAAGCCCATGATTAAAGTGCACTAATCTTCCATAGCAAACATCCGTTGACCTCATTGAAATATGCGACGAAAGTAGTCGGGTCCACACGTAGATTCCTTCTGGACTGATCTGCCTTGGCATGCGCTAAATGCCATTGACTCTAGTATGCATATGCATGCCGAAAGCTGCCTTGCGTGTGCTAATATTCGTCTTTAGCATCCAACTGAATACGTAAACCTGTTCCAGTAATACCCTCATAAGATATACCTGATATCAAAAGTACGATAACCTGATACACGATATCCTCAAATGTAATTATCGACCAACTACGACAATTATATCAATACAACTATCTGAATCCTCAAAATATTTTATCCATATTGTACAGATTCCACACTTTGCAATATGACTCGGATAAAATATCATTAAACAACCATAGTACAGTAGAACCTCTATAAATTAATACAACTGGGATCAGAAAAATATTAATTTTAGAGAGGTATTAATTAATCAATAAATTAATAATTTATTAGTTTAAAAAAGTATTTTAGATTCAACTAATTTAAGATTAATTACATCAAAATTCTATGAATTTAAATTTAATTACATAGAGATATTAATGAGTATTCAATGTTAGGAACTTGAATCTAAGTAGTATTCAATGTTAGGAACTTGAATATAATTATTCACTATTTAAAAACTAGATTCCTACGTATGTTTAATGTTTTAAAACTAGATTCATATGTACAGTATGTTCAATGTTAAATACTTATGGAAGAATTTCTATATATATAACAGAAGTTTTGTAACAACATACCAACAAATACAATGACTTGTCACTTAAAAGGTGTTGAAAAAATACCATGACCGATCAAATACGCAAGTCACTATGTGAGTACAAGAGAGATCATCCCACCCTTACCCAAAAAGACTTGCAACAGTGGCTCAATCAGAATTTTCATTTGAAAGTTAGTCAAGGTACTATTTCAAACAGTCTCAAGAGGTCATCTGAGTATCTTGATGCTAACTTAGAAAAATGAGGAGAAACAAAGAGGCACAAACCAGCAAAGTTTCTAGATATGGAAAAGGTTGTCTATGAGTGGTTCCTGCAATACCAAGACTGTGTGAATATATCAGGAGACCTCATTTTAGAGAAGGCGGGAGAGACAATGAAGATGTTATATCCTCAACAACCTGCTGGGTCGAACAAATTTTCTCAAGGTTGGCTTGAGAAGTTTAAGATGAGACATGGTATCAAGTCATTTCGCCGTTTCGAAGAAAGTGGCTCTGTTGACACACAATAAATGGAGAAACAATTAGAGTTTATAAGGGAAAAAATAAACCAGTTCCCCTATAAAAATGTGTTTAATATGGATGAAACTGGTTTGTTCTACAGGTTACAAGCCGATCATTCTCTTGCAACAAAGCAATTGGAAGAAAAAAAACAGGACAAGAAAGGCTTACCGTTGTCTATTGCAGTGAAGATGGATCAGAAAAAATTCCTTTATGGATCATTGGTAAGTATGCTAAACCACGTTGCTTCAAGAATGTGAATATGAGTTGCTTAAATTGTGAATATCGTGCTAACAAGAGAGCATAGATGACTAGTGTGCTTTTTGATGAATGTGTTCATTATCTTGATCGAAAAATGCATGGTAGAAAAATTTTGTTGGTGGTAGATAATTGTCCTGCCCATCCCAAAATTGTTGAAGGACTAGAAAATGTTGAGTTGTTCTTTCTACCACCTGACATGACATCAAAGATTCAACCTTGTGATGCTGGGATAATAAGAGCTTTCAAGATGCACTATCGTACGAGGCTCTACTGTATGATACTAGAAGGCCATGAGTTGGGACAATCCAATCCAGAAAAACTTAATGTTCTAGACGCCATTAATCTTGCAGTCTCAGCCTGGACTATAAATGTGCAACAAGAGACAATAGCCAATTATTTCAGACATTGTAAAATTTGTTTAGTGAATGAAGAAGATTCAACAAATTTACATGCGGATACTGAAGCAGAGACTCATGAACTCGATGCATTGATTAAAAATTTTCATCATCACAATCAAATGGATGTCAATCATCTATTGGATTGTCCGAGTGAAAATGAAGGATGTTCACAAATCTAAAGCTTAGAAGAAATTGTTGATACTATAATTGAAAATCCAATTGAGGATGATGATTAAGATGATACGGTACCATTAAATCTGGTTATGCGAAAAGAAGCAACAGAAGCATAAAAAATCCTTCATAATTTTTTCATGCAGCCAAAGTATACCACACCAGAGCTTTTAAGTGTCGTGAAAAAAGTAAGAGATGAAATTCATTTTGATTTGAATTTCAATAGAAAACAATCAACACTAGAGTCATATTTTACTAAGTTGTCTTAGTTATCTTTGTAATTTTATGTGATTTTTAATTTATAATGTTGATGGGACCCTTGATTTATAAAGGGGTGTAAAAAAAATATTATCTTATCAATTTATTGAAATTATTAATTTACACTCGGGGCCCAAGTCGAGACCGGAAAAAATATTGATTTTATAGAGGTTATTAATTATCGAATATTAAATTAAAGAGGTTACACTGTAGAAATACAGGATATTACAATTTGAGTCCCACTTGAATGTGTGTTTGTTAGTGATTTAGTGTAGAAGAGATTGGCAATGACTCTTACAGATTAATTAAGATGTTTGTTAATTAAAATGATAATTAATTTATTGATAATTAGAATAATGATTAATTTATTTATGATTAATTAAACTTTTAACTTTATAAAAAATTTGCACATTTTCGAGAGTGAGTTATGGGGAAACAGAAACTAGAAAGAGCACTTGAGACATTAATGAGTCAACAAAAATAAGGAAATTTCATTAGATACCATATGTTCAAACTACACTCGATGTGATCCAGAAAATGGAGGGAGTTTTCACTTCTACTCCACCCACCATTTCATTCCCAATCCAAAAAATGGAGGGAATTTTTCAACCAAAACAGAGCTAATTGAAATTCAAAATACAAAAGGTTGTCTACAAATACAAGGAACTTATGCTCCACCCACCATTTCATTCCTAATCTAACACTAAACAAAAGAAAAACCATAAATGCGGCATTGAAGGCTCGAAAATGACCGCTTCAAGAGATGGAAAGAAGCTGACAGTTGAAGACAGGAATATGTTGGGTCAGTGGCTAATGCGTAACATGGTGGATGGTAAGTTGAGGCATGGAGCAATAACTGAAGCTGCAATAATATTCTGCACAAGTAGGCAGACAGTCACAACTTGGTTGAATGTTACAAGATGTCAGCTTTCACTGAGGCAGCCTCTTCTCCTGCAAGGAAAACAAAAGGGAACTCAGCACAGAGATAAAATGACAGTTGTTGTGGATGCAGTTAAGGCTCTTACAATGCTTGAGAGGTATTCAATTAGGAGAATGGTAGGTAAGCTACATATAAGTAAGAGCTTACTAGGAGTGTAGATAAAACAGAAGATGTTCAGAGCACACACTAGTGCAATAAAGCCTGCACTAACCCCTCAAAACAGAATTGCAAGATTGAGGTGGAGTTTGAGTCAACTTGATTCAAGCATGGGTTGTGGAGCAGTAAAGTAACAAAGAATGGATAATGTAAATCATATAGATAAAAAATGGTTCTACATGACCAAGACAAGTGGTAGATACTACCTGCTGCTTGAGCAGACAGAGCCATGTAGGAGTTGCAAGTCTAAAAATTCATTACCAAGGTAATGTTTTTGTGTGCAGTTAGTAGGCCACAATATGAAGTAGATGGAAGCATACTTTTTGATGGAAAATTTGGGATATTCACATTCATATTTCAAGAACCAGCCAAAAGGAACTCAAAGAATAGAAGAAAAGGCACATTGGAGAACAAGCCCATTCAATCCATCACAAAAAATGTTATCAAGGTTTGCATCATAAACAAGGTCCTTCTAATGTAAGCAAAGAAATCATCATCCAACAAGACAATTCTTGTAACACCCCGAGATATTCGGAGTAATTACAACGCCGTAAACCCTTTATATAAAAATTTACAAGGCTAAATTAAAAGAAATACTGATCAATACGAATAATACCACCAATAGTTGAGTAATTTAGTAACCGGTTTAATCATCCAAAACAACCCATTTAATATAAAATTCTCAAGTCACCATAAAGAACACACGTACTCGAGTACTCGACACAAAACCAGAATACCAAAACAATTCAGACGGATAACATCATCGTACACCTTCATCATCATGCCGACACTGTGGTTGCTTCCCCACTCCTCGGCTACCTGAACATTAAAAAAATGCCCACCCCCGCAGGGGTTAGCAAAACGATGCTAGTACAAGTACCATAATTATACAAAATCAGTTATGAAACAACAATGCATAGCAAAAACACAAAACACGAACTTCCTCTACCGGAATCAAACGATGCGAATCCACATGATTCCATCAACACAACACAGGGTAATCTAATGATCCAACGCCCTCAGCATAGATCCCAAGATGATCCCGTCGGACCAACACGAGGTGGAAAACCCGTCCAATGATCTAGCGCCCTCAGCATACATCCCAAGATGATCCCGTCGGACCAACACGAGGTGGACAACTGATCCAGCACCCTCAGCATAGCTCACACAATCCCATCGGATCAATACAACATATACAATACAACTATGCATACACATATGTAAATCAACATGTTCATCAACATGAACAACATATGAATCAATAACATGAATGACATTATGACAAATTAATTTGGATGACCTCATGTTCAACAACATGAATGGCAATATGCATGATCAAAGTCATCAATATTAAACCAAAATCAAATTAAGATACTTGCCTCATAAATGACGACAAGGATGGATACTTCCAATAACCTTCAACCCGCTCGAAGAACTCTCACTCGATCAATTCACAATATCCGAACCTTAATTATACAATAACACCAATATAACTAACGGTTATGGATAATCACGACTAAACATTATATGAACATGAAAAGACATAATCTATCCGATTATGATAAACACAATAATTTGCCCCAAGCCATATCGGTCGAGTCATCACTACAATTCTTATCCGAACAATAATCTCAAAATGTTTCAGTCAAGTCTAAACACATCTTTCGATTGAATTCTTCAATTATACCTCATGATAGTTCATCATACAAGGATCCTAACCATACCAATCATCAATCCAATGCAACACGATTTCAGAATTATCTTGAAAAACACCATAATCATCACAAAAAACTCGTTACTAGGTTCAACAAGATCATCATCTTCTAGAAGTAATAAACCCTAAGTTCATCCAATTAAATTCTCCAAAACATGTTGTTTGATTCCTAAAGTTCATAACAAGATCAATAACCTCAGCAATCTACTCATGAACATTCATAAGAACATGAATTCTAGACGGTTAGAGTATCACATATCTTACTACAGAAGGAAACGACGAAACACTCGGCGAAATTCAACACCGGGGCTAGAACACCGATCCAAGATGATTCCCAAACTTCAACCACCAAGTAGAGAGGCTAAAACAAAGGTTATATTGTGGGAGAGGCTCTCTGGACTCACAGAACTCGGACAAGGAGAGAAGAAGACAATGTGTGAAATGAAATGGGTTGGTATCTTATTTATACGGTCCTGATCTTTATGTACGTTAGCCACAAGGTATTACGTATGCTATAGCCTTAACGTACGTTATGTGCAAATCCTTACGTACGTTAACATTCGTCAGTAGCTCACTGCCTCATTTTCTGACTTCCTTAACGTACGTTAACCATCACCTTTACATACGTAATATGCTCTGTGTAGCGCACATTATTATACTCATTTAACGTATGCTATGCCTCGTTAACTTACTTTATCAAAAAGCTATCTAGGTACACGTGGGAAAATCCGAAACTATCTCCTCCTGGCTCCACACGCCGACCTTATCTGATCTGCCTTTGACTACGGCTTACGTACACTATGCTTCGACTATAATGTATGTTATCTGCAGCTCTTAACGTACGTTATGCTCAACAACTAGCGTAGGTTATGACGTGTAGATGCATGCATGCATGTATTGGAAACTCATGAACGTAGGAATACGAATACGTGAAATCACACTTTGATTATTAATACCACATAATCTAATTCTAGAAGTTTCGAATACTGGTAAAAATACACAATAATTATCCGAGTATTACATACTATCCCTCTAAAAAGAAGTTTCATCCCGAAACTTAAGACAAAAATAATTCCGAGTATCTCGACTTCATACTATCTTCAGTCTCCCAAGTTGCTTCTTCGACTCCATGTCGACACCACTGAACTTTAACCAAGGAGATTGGTTTATTCCCCAATTGCTTGACTCGACTCTCGAGTATCTTGATTGGCTTCTCTTCGAACGTTCCATCATTAGCTACTTCGATCTCGCCAAAATCGATGACATGACTAGGATCCGGTACATATTTCCGTAATTGGGAGACGTGGAACACATTATGAACATGACTCAATGATGGCGGTAAGGGCAACCTGTATGCCAACTCCCCAACTCTTTCAAGAATCTCGAATGGTCCGATATATCTTGGACTCAGCTTTCCTTTCCTCCCAAAATGAAAAATTCCTCGGGTAGGAGAAACTTTCAGGAGTACATGATCCCCAATTCCAAATTTTAATGGGCAACGGCGTGCGTCTGCATTAGATTTCTGCCGGCTCTGGGCGGTCAACAGCCTTTCACGAATCAGAGCTACCTTCTCTTGAGTCTGCACTATCAATTCTGGTTCCGTCCCAATTAAATCAGATGAATCGTCTCAACATAAGGGTGATCTATATCTTCTCCCGTACAACCTTCAAATGGAGACATCTTAATGGAAGCATGTCAACTATTATTGTAGGTGAATTCAATCAACGACAGATGAACTTCCCAATTAGTTGGTAAGTTGTGCTGAATAGTCCTCTCAGATTGTCCGTCAGTCTGAGGATGGTAAGTTGTGCTAAAGTTCAGCTTGGTTCCCAAGACTCTATGAACCGCCTTCCAAAAGTGTGAGGCAAATCCACCATCCCGATCTGAAATAATGGTCTTCGGCGTACCATGCAATTAGACTATCTCCGCAATAAACACTCGTGCCAACTTCTCTAGTCCCCAAGTATCCTTAATGTCCATAAAATGAGCCGACTTGGTTAGACGATCAACTATCACCCAAATTATGTTCATCCCTATTCTGGTCTTCGGCATATTTGTGATAAAGTCCATTAATATATCTTCCCACCTCCATTCAGGGATCGGAAGTGGCTTCAACATTCTGTAGGGTCGCTGATGTTCGATCTTAACCTGCTGAAAAGTTAAACACTTCGAGGCATATTCCGCCACATCTTTCTTCATGTTGCCCCACCAAAAATCCTGCTTTAGATCTTTATACATCTTATTGGTGCCCAGGTGAATAGAATAGGGGGCACTGTGAGCTTCTTTCATGATTGTATGCTTCAAAACATCATCATCGGGGATGCAAAGTCGACTCTGGAATCTCAAGACTCCATCATCATAAATTAAGAATCCTGGGGCCTTTCCCTTGTCCACTTCATCACGTAATCGAATCATCAGGTGGTCATCTAATTGTTTAGATTTGATTTCATCGACCAATGATGAAGTTAATTCTATCACACATAATTTCCCTTGAACGCCTTGTAACCATACTTCAATTCCTTCACGAATTAACTCTCGCTGAATGCTGTACTGGGACGTAAGTGTTTCCAACATTCGAATAGAAACAGGTTTGCAGCTTAGTGCATCAGCTACCACGTTAGCTTTGCCTGGGTGATAAAGAATTTTCAAGTCATAATCTTTAATCAATTCCAGACATCTCCTATGTCTCATGTTTAATTCCTTCTAACTGAAAATATATTTGAGTCTCTTATGATCTGCGAAGATCTGACAGTGAGTCCCGTATAAATAATGTGGCCAGATTTTCAGAGCAAAGACAATGGCTTCTAACTCTAAATCATGTGTCGGGTAGTTAACATCATACGGTTTCAACTGTCGAGAAGCATAGGCAATCACCCTATACTTCTGCATCAACATGCAACCCAGACCCTGATTTGAAGCATCGTTGTAAACTACGAACCCTTCAGTTCCGTCTGGTAGTGCTAATATTGGCGCCGTGGTCAGTCTCCTCTTGAGTTCATCAAAACTAATCTGACATTTATCGTTCCACACGAATTTCTGAGTCTTCTGTAGCAACTGAGTAAGAGGACGAGCGATTTTGGAAAATCCTTCCACAAAACGATGATAATACCCAGCAAGTCCTAAGAAACTTTGGACTTCCTTCACGTTCTTAGGAGATTCCCACTCCAAGATTGTCTCAAATTTCTTTGGGTCTACTTGGACTCCGTCAGCTGATATCACATGCCCAAGGAACCTTACTTCCTTAAGCCAGAACTCACATTTGAAAAGTTTTGCATAAAGCTGTTCATTTCTCAAAATATTCAAAATAATAAATGTTCTGCATGCTCTTCTGGATTCTTTGAATAAATCAAGATGTTGCCAATGAAAATGACCACGAATTTATACAAGTATTCTAAGAATACTCGATTCATCAATTGCATAAATATAGCAGGAGCATTAGTAAGATCAAATGGCATTACTATAAACTCATAGTGCCCATAACGATATCTGAATGCGGACTTCGGTATATCAGATTCCTTAATCCTCAACTGATGATATCCTGATCTGAAATCGATCTTCGAGAATACCGTCTCTCCCTGAAATTGATCAAACAAATCATCAATCCGAGGCAATGGATATTTATTCTTGATCGTTACCTTATTTAGATTCTTGTAATCTATACACAATCGGAGTGGTCCGTCTTTCTTTCGAACAAAAAGAATTGTTGCTCCCCAGGGTGAAACACTTGGCTGAATATACCCTGTCCAGTAATTTTCCCAGTTTCTTCTTCAATTCGTACATCTCAGTAGGTGCCATATGATATGGCGCCTTAGAAATCGGCGTATATCCCGGTTCTAACTCGATGGTAAACTCTACATCTCGTCATGGAGGTAGTCCAGGTAATTCATCCGGGAACACGTCTGGAAATTCGTTCACAATAGGAATGGATGAAAGTTATAGTCTTCCTTCTTCTTTCTACATCGCGTAACACCAGTATCTAGTGCAACCCTATTTTAATAGTTTGTCGGCTTTCATAGCTTTGATTACTTTTCCTGAGCTTCCTGGTCTCCACCCCTCGAATAATAATTCAGAACCATCTTTGGCTATCATCGAGATATTCCTTCCTGTAGTTCACTATAGCTCCATAACGGTTAAGTCAATCATCTCTGAGAATTAGATCGTCTCCTTGTATTTCTACTACAATCAGATTTGAGGGCCACTCTTTGCCTCCAATTGATACAGGAAAAGCTCTAGTTTCTAAATTCCCCATAATTCTTTCCCCACTTGGTAAACCCACAATATAAGGCTCACATTCATGAAAACAAGAAATGTTCAAGCGATTAACACAAGACAAAGATATAAATGAATGTGTAGCTCCTGTATTGAACAGAACACTAACTGGTTGCGAAAGGATCTGAATAGTACGTGATGCGACAGCTGCATTCTGATCATCTGCTCTTCTCATCTCATAAAGGCGCGGAGGAATGGACCCAGCACTGGATGCTTCCCTTTTTCCAAGATTCTACTATTATAGACCACTCTGTTGTGTCAGGTTCACACTCGTCTCCTTCAGAACTTGCACTGAAGTATGAGCTCCAAACGATCTAATCACATTCCCGTAAAATGTCGCACGATGCACTTCTTTACCACATTCAAAACAGGTCACAGAAGGAGCGGAGCAATCACGCCGAATATGCCCTGGTCGTCCACAATTATAACACTTCTTCGTTGCATCTGTAACCATCGATGCCGATCTGAATTTCTTTCTGCCTCGGGAAGGATACGGAGGCCTCTTGGATGAATGAAATGAGGGCTGGCCCTTGCGGGGCCCACTACTCTTGCTCTCAGTAAAGTTGCTAGACACTCTCTGCTTCTTCAATTCCACAAATTTCTCCACTTCTGTCTCTTTCATCTCATAAGACAGGGCTTTATCCTGATACTGTCAGAGAGTAGTATATTCAAATCCCGACATATATCGTTGGATCTCCGGCTTCATTCTCATGTCGAAGTGAAAAATATTTTCTGCCTCAGTTCTGACCAGATGTCGCACAAAGGTCAGCTGGTGATTAAAAGTCTTAATCATATCTGTCACAGATGCCTCCAAGTTTTGGGGTAAGAAAAACTCTCGGACTCTAGCCTCTCTAACAGGACCAAGACAATATTTTGCTTCCATCATTAATTTGAATTTTGTCCAGTTAGCATTATGACCCTTATGTCGAATAACTTCCCACCAGTCGAAAGCTTTCCCAGTCAAAAAATACTAAGCGATCGGAACTTTTCGGTCGTTGGGACAATTAATTCCCGCAAATATCTTCTCCAGTTCTTTCAACCAGTAGTCCCATGTAGGCATCTCTGAAGAACCGTCAAATTTTGGTGGGTGTAAGTTGACCACTTCTGAAAGCCACTTATCTCCTTGATTTTCGTCGTCACGCTGTTGGCCCATCGTCGTTTGCATGCGGTCAACCACCTGAGCAAATTGGGTCATTTAAGTAACCACTTGCTGGAGCACTTTGTTAGGATTTGAATCTGCATCCACAGTTCGTGCTCGGTCATTATTAACTGATTCCTGTTGTTCTCCAGAACTAGAATCAGCTTGATTATCCAATAAATCTGGGACAGATGATGAATCTTCCCATCTAGCATTACCACGTCCGCATCCACGACTGCGTCCGCGTCCACATCTTCCTCTCAACATACTGTATATACAAATACTCAATAGCCAGAGCAAAATCTTCTAAAATTTTGTCAATATCCAGAAAATGCCCAATAATTAAGATGATAGTCTCTGAGATTAGGAAACTTACAACCACGATTCACATGATGACGCTGGCTGTACAGTGATGTCATGAGCGACCGACAAATCAAACGACATAAACAGACCCAACTAAACCCAACTGCCAAGATATCCATAAATCTTAGCTCTGATACCATATTCTGTAACACCCTGAGATATTCGGAATAATTACAGCACCGTAAAGTTTTTATATAAGAATTTACAAGGCTAAATTAAAAGAAATATCGATCAATACGAATAATACCACCAATAGTTGAGTAATTTAGTAACCGGTTTAATCATCCAAAACAACCCATTTAATACAAAATTATCAAGTCACCATAAATAACACACGTACTCGAGTACTCGACACAAAACTAGAATACCAAAAAAATTCAATCGGATAACATGACTATGCCCCTTAGTCATCATGCCAACATTATGGTTGCTTCCCCGCTCCTCGTCTACCTGAACATTAAACAAATGTCCACCCCACAGGGGTTAGCAAAACGATGCTAGTACAAGTACCATAATTATACAAAATCAGATATGCAACAACAATGCATAGCAAAAACACAAGCACACGGACTTCCTCTACCGGAATCCAACGATGCGAATCCAAATGATTCCATCAACACAACACAGGGTAATTCAATGATCCAGCGCCCTCAGCATAGATCCCAAGATGATCCCGTCGGACCAACACGAGGTGGAAAGCCCATCCAATGATCCAGCACCCTCAGCGTGATCCCAAGATGATCCTGTCGGACCAATACGAGGTGGACAACTGATCCAGCGCCCTCAGTATAGATCACACGATCCCATTAGATCAATACAACATATATAATACAACTCTGCAAATCAACATGTTCATCAACATGAACAATATATGAATCAATAACATGAACGACATTATGACAAATCAATTTGGACGACCTCATCTTCAACAACATGAATGGCAATATCCATGATCAAAGTCATCAACATTAAACCAAAATAAAATTAAGATACTTGCCTCATAAATGATGACAAGGATTGATACTTACAATAACCTTCAACCCGCTCGAAGAACTCTCACTCGATCAATTCACAATATTCGAACCTTAATTATACAATAACACCAATATAACTAACGGTTACGGATAATCGCATCTAAACATTATACGAACATGAAAAGACATAATCTATCTGATTATGATAAACACAATAATATGCCCCAAGCCATACCAGTCGAGTTATCACTACAATTCTTATTCGAACAATAATCTCATAATGTTTCAATCAAGTCTAAACACATCTTTCAATTGAATTATTCAATTATACCTCACGATAGTTCGTCCTACAAGGATCCTAACCATACCAATCATCAATCCAACGCAACCTGATTTCAGAATTATCTTGAAGAACACCATAATCCTCACAAAAAACTCGTTACTAGGTTCAACAAGATCATCATCTTCTTCTAGAAGGAATAAACCCTAAGTTCATCCAATTAAATTCTCCAAAACATGTTGTTTGATTCCTAAAGTTCACAACAAGATCAATAACCTCACCAATCTACTCATGAACTGTAATACCCGGTTGTAATTCATTCATTTTCATTCAGTAATTATCAGTCTGTAATTGTCACTCAGTAATTTTCACTCATTAATAATCACTCATCATTCATGAATCATTCATTTGCGTTCACTGTTGGCATGTTGTAATCGTATATCAGTTACCGATCGTCATTTTATCTCCGTTTTTAGATCGAGACGGGAGTATTATCATTTTCATTGTGATTGATAGCCTTGTACTGGGAGTATCATCTTTGGCTTGTGTTAGACTTGTTCACTTTCACATTCGATTGGTATGTCGGATCATTCATCAGTCGTAGCGAGGAATCGGAATCATCAGATTTATTTCACCTTGGCCAGCATTGAGTTACTGCCGTAAAGTTCTGGGATACGGCCGTAAGTTCAGCGGGTACGGCCGTAAGGCTGGCCGGTTACGGCCGTACGTGGTCCAGCAGGCTGCCCAGGCATTTTGGCCAAAGGCGAGTTACGGCCGTAAGGAGGGTTGGATACGGCCGTAAGTGGTGTTCGTAAATTTCAGGTGTTGTCGACCAAGGGTGACTTACGGCCGTAAGGGTTGCGGCATACGGCCGTAAGTCGAGGCAGGTACGGCCGTAAGGCTTGGCCGGATACGGCCGTGCGCTGCAGGCAGGATGTCTGGCCATTTTTGATGAAGGCGGGTTACGCCCGTAAGTTTGGCCGGATACAGCCGTATCATCCGAGTTACGGCCGTAAGGTGTGCGGGTACGGCCGTAAGGATGTCGGCGGATGTTTTTGATGAAGGCGGCTTACGCCCGTAACTCAGGAACGGTTACGGCCTTAAGTCTGCTTCGAGCTTTCGAAGCCGGAGTTACGGACGTCTGGTGGCGATTCTGGCCGTAAGGCCGTTGACTTGGAATGTTACGGCCGTAAGAGGGCCGAGTTACGGTCGTAACTTCCGGCAGTATTTAAGGACTTGGCCGGGTCATTTTTCCTCACTTCTTCTTTTTTCCATCTTTATCCGAGAGAGAGGGTTGAGGGAGAGATTTTGCAATCATCAATCACTTGAGTATGTAATTTTCATCATCTTCATTCATTTGGGAAGCTTGGATACTCGTTTTAACTCGTGTTCATCGGATCGAAGTGATTGGATCTTCAAGAGGTAATTTCTTCAACACCTTGGATTTCGATTCTATGTTGAGATATGATGTTTTGGACGTTATAATCATGTTATATGAAGGGAAATGTATATGATTATGAGTTTGTATAAGGATTCATTGGATTATTGAGGGATTATTCAAGAACACTTTGAATATCGAGTTGAAATTGGGGGTTTTCGATTAATTGTCGTTATAATCACGTTTTCGGATATTCATTTTGGATTATTGATCTTTTGGAAGATGTTTGTTGGTTTGAAACACTTCTTGGGGGATTTGATAGTGGCTTATTGAGATTTGATTGTAAACAATCGGAGTTTGGCCACAACGTATTCGATATAATGCCCCAATGAATTTAGTTTAATCGTATCGACGTTTTGAGTTCGTTATATTCGTGTTTGATTCGTATATTGAACGGGTTGTTGGATATTGTATAATTCAAGGTTGTTCGAGCGACCGATATCTCAATTAGGACGTCGTTCGTGGAAGGATAATTGTCACCGGTATTGTGTAAGTTGATTCTTACTCAGTTAAAAAGATATTCATTTCTTTTTGTTTTTGTTCATTCATAATCGTAACTCATTCATCATTGTGTTAATCGTATTAAAACTTGGCATTGTCAATTAATCACTTCAGTCACAAGGAACGACGGTTCCAATCATTTCATTGAGCTATCATTCATTTCACTATCACTTTATCTCGGTGAGTCATTATTCGTTTCCGATGTCACTTTTGTTATATCGTGGCATTCCGGGTCATACTGGCGTGCCGGTTGGTATGTGTAGGATTTTCATGTCGGGCACATTTATGTCGTGTGTTGGTTGTTGGCCTCACATGGGACTGTGCACACGAGTCGATTGCTTCGTGAGACTGATTAGGTACAAGACCACGCGTGTATTCGATCGATACTCGTTGGTGGCTTGTGCACGGACACAATTCCATCCAGGGCGTAGTGTGGTGCCACCCTTTGAGCCGTACTGTTAGTTGATTCATACAGCATGTTTGATTGCGTATGTTCTCAAAAATATTGGGTTATAATCTAACCGTCTCATTTTAATCGAACTTGTGGTTTATACTACATATATATATATGATTGTGTTTATTCAACTCTTGAGGATTGTTGTTCTGTTTAACTGACCCCGTTTGGGGATATTGTTTCTCAGGTCATGGCAAGGCAAAGGCACAGGGAGAGCACGGCGAGGAGTCCCAATGATACGGGCCCCAGTCTGTTCAGTCATTTATTCAGTCATTTATGTTTCCTTTATTTATTCCGCTGCAGACATTCCGTTTGAATACTCATTTCATTCAGTGTTGTGTATTTTATCGTCACATAAGATACACACGTATTCTATTTTATCCTGGGTGTGTTGTATGAAACTCCTAATCGGAGTAATTGATGTTGTAATGTGGTTCGGTACTACATTTACCCTGTGTAATTCATCCTTTTTCATTCGCCTGGTGGGTCCCAGTCGGGGGTCCACGGCACTGTAATATCCGCCTAGTTTGGGGTGTTCAGAGTTGGTATCGGAGAGTGGTTTTGAATACTACCTTCCGAGTCATGTCTCATTTGAAATCATCGTCATCGGACTAGTATCATTGGACTTTCACGTCACGTGTGACCTGTGCAGATGACGAGCCAATCAGACCGAAAGAACTGTAAGACTTCTAACGCCATGGTATAATTTCTGGCAATAATCATTCATTCATAATTCATGAGTTAACAATCCTCAACATTATTTTCATTTTGACCAGGACGGTCATTTTAACTCATTAATCACTCAATTCATTTCATTATTCAATTGTTGATTTGGAAGATCATATAATTAATCTTGTAAACTTGTTCAAGATAATCATTTCAATAATTTCATCAGAAAATCATGTCACCTCGGTAAATCATTCATGTAATCACTGTGTTAGAGCGTATGCTCATTTTCATCACCTCATGTCAGATTCATAATGTGATATTCATGCGAGAGATATAATCATCATGTAACTTTCCACTTCGGTATGGAAAGAGCTGGCAGAGGACGAGGAGGATGAGGCCGTGGTGCGGGACGAATCCCGAGAGCTCGTGTGAATACACGTGCGAATGCGAGAAACAATGCTAATTCATCGAGCAGCGACGCTGCCACTCATTCACCTGGGCGTGATCATTCACTATCGGGGAGTCGTACCCGAGACACGGCTCAGTCAGAAGGTGTTCGGGTTGACCCACTTGCTTTTATGCAGGGCATGATGGCCCAAATGACGCAGATGGCACAACTAATGGAGACGATGCATAACTCCACTACTCAAAATCAACAGGCTCCTCCGCCGCCACCTCAGAGGCAAGAGAGGAATGTGAGCAGTATCATCGGCGACATCTCTCGCAAAAGGCCACCTACTTTTGAAGGCTCATCTGAGCCGGCGGATATTGTTCATTGGCTCGAACACTTCGGGAAGCTATTTGCGATGGTAGAGTGTCCCGAAGGACAGAAAGTTTCAGTTGCGGCTTACTATCTCGGTAAGAGCGCTCATTCTTGGTGGTTGTCGTTGAAGCCCACCAAAGGATCGTGTACTTGGGACCAGTTCAAGACTCTCATGATGGAGAGGTATTATCCGGCCCCACTCAGGGAGGCCAAGCTGTCAGAGTTACTCACTCCCGACCCCTCATCAGATGCGGATGTTCTCGCCATTGCCGAGAAATTTCAGGAACTTCTTCCGTTCGCCTCATCTATCATTCACTCTGAGGCGGACAAGATCAAGTATTTCAGCAAGAGGCTGAAACCTCGTATGCGGCTACAGCTGCTTAATCATAATTGCACCACGTTGGCCAAATTCATTGAGAAAGCTCTTACTTACGAGCTTACTGCTAAAGAGATTGCTAAGCAACAACCTTCATCTGCTGGCAAGAAGTCTAAGAACCGTAATCAGTCTGACGGCAGTCAGGCCACTTTCAAGAAACCACGGGCGGGCTCTACCTTCTCTGAGCGACCTCATATGGCGTCTAAGCCCGCGGAATCTCAGTCTCGAGTGGCCAGTTCGTCCGTCACCTGTTTCAACTGTGAAGAACAGGGTCATTTCAGCACCAAATGTCCGAAGCAGACTGTCACGTGCCATAACTGTGGAATTGCTGGGCATAGGGCCCGTTTTTGCCGAAGGGACTCTAAACCCGCTCCGGCGTCATCTCAGGCACCATGACATTCAAAGATGCAGAATCAGGCCACTCAGTCAGTGTCGTTTAAGACGACAGGAGCTAGCAAGGGCGGAGCCAAGAGCTATCAGACGGGAGCGTCTGGTTCGGGGGCCGGCAAGCCCCGAATTTACGAGATGAAGAAGACCGATAATCCAGAGGCCCGTATGATCTCAGGTACACTTGATATTCTATCCCAGCCTGTGTGTACCCTTTTTGATACTGGTGCATCGCATTCATTCATTTCCGAGTCATGTTTGAGTAGACTACGTTTGGGTAGTGCTACTAGTTGTGAGCCTTATGTCATTGGCCTACCTGATGGTAGACGAATTATCGGTAATCGTGAGATTCAGAATTGTCCGATTCAGTTTCATGGTCGTGTATGGTTAGGGGACCTAATCATAGTAGATTTTCCGAGGGACGACGTCATCTTGGGTATTGATTGGATGGACCGTCATGATGCCATCATTAGTGTCCGTAAGCGTATGATCACTATCCTTTCAGACGATGGGGTTGAATGTGTGTTTCAGAGAGGTAATCCCGGCTGTTCTGGTAAGGTCATTAATTTGATGAAAGCAGTGTGATTACTCCGTCAGGGATGTGTTGGTTATTGGTGCTATATGACCAAAACCGAGGAATCATCAGTAATGTTGTCGGATATTCCGGTAGTAAGGGAATATGTCGACGTTTTTCCAGACGAGTTACCTGGTTTGCCTCCACAGAGAGATGTGGAATTCACGATTGAGTTGGAGCCCGGTACATCCCCGATATCGAAGGCACCGTACCGGATGGCCCCGACCGAAATGCAGGAATTAAAGAACCAACTTGAGGAGTTGTTCGAGAAAGGTTATATCCGACCGAAAAGGCCCCTCGTGGGGAGCACCAGTGCTGTTTGTCAAGAAGAAGGATGGTTCGTTCCGTTTGTGTATTGATTATCGGGAATTGAACAAGGTGACAATCAAGAATAAGTATCCCTTACCCCGTATTGATGATCTTTTAGATCAACTTCAGGGAGCTTCAGTATTTTCTAAGATCGACTTAAGATCCGGATATCACCAGTTGCGGATTCGAGAGTCGGATATCGCGAGGACGACGTTTCGGACACGCTATGGTCATTATGAGTTTGTGGTTATGCCGTTTGGATTGACTAATGCACCTGCGGTATTCATGGAGTTAATGAATCGGGTTTTCATTGACTTTTTGGATCAGTTTGTTGTTGTCTTCATCGACGACATTTTGATTTACTCTCGTAACCGAGAGGAACACGAGGTTCACCTTCATCAGGTTCTCGACGTGTTGAGACGAGAGCAACTTTATGGAAAGTTTTCCAAATGCGAGTTCTGGATGTCCGAAGTGACTTTTCTCGGACATGTAATTTCATCAGACGGAGTTCGTGTCGACCCTCAGAAGAAGGAGGCTATCCGAGATTGGTTACCTCCGAAGAATGTTAAGGAAATCCGAAGTTTTCTCGGATTAGCGGGTTATTATCGGCGGTTTGTGGAAGGATTTTTTAAAATCGCTCAACCATTGACGAACCTTTTGCGAAAGGATAAGAAATACACGTGGTCTGACGCGTGTCAATGGAGTTTTGAGGAACTCAAGAGCCGTTTAATGTCAGCACCTGTACTTTCATTGCCGCAGGGGACGGAGGGATTTGTGGTTTATAGTGATGCGTCCGGACAGGGTCTCGGATGTGTGCTCATGCAGAATGGAAAGGTTATTGCCTATGCTTCACGGCAATTGAGACCTTACGAGGTTAATTATCCGACCCACGATCTGGAGCTAGCAGTCATGGTGTTCGCTTTGAAAATTTGGCGTCATTATCTTTATGGCGTTACCTGTCATATATTCACCGATCATAAGAGTTTAAAGTATATATTTACTCAGAAGGAGTTAAATATGCGACAGAGGCGGTGGTTGGAATTAATCAAAGATTATGATATCGAGATCCTTTACCACCCGGGCAAGGCGAACGTTGTCGCCGACGCCTTGAGTCGTAAGTCCGTTCAGGAGCAGATGCTTGCTCGTTTAACAGTTCAGAAGGAGCTTCAGCAGGAATTCCTTAGACCCGAGATCGAGGTCTGGCTTCAGCGAGTTCAGGGACAGCTTTGTATGTTAGAGATTTCATCGTCACTTGAGGAGGTAATCAGAGAGAATCAGAGTTCAGACCCTTTATTGTTGCGCATCCGTGAGGATGTGGCTCAGGGGAAAGCCCCTGGATTCGTGGTCCACGAGGATGGACTTTTGAGGTTTAAGAATCGATTGTGCGTACCGGCGAATGTCGAGTTGAAAAACTCTATTTTGAGAGAAGCTCATGCTACCCCTTATTCTGTTCATCCGGGGTCCAGCAAGATGTACAAGGACTTGAAACAAAATTACTGGTGGAGTAATATGAAGCGATAAGTCGCAGAATTTGTTTCGAAATGCTTAACCTGTCAACAAGTCAAGATTGAACATCAGTGACCGGTGGGTATGCTGAAACCTCTCCCTATTCCAGAGTGGAAGTTGGAAGACATTTCTATGGATTTCATCACGAGTTTGCCGATGAGTCGTCGTGGCATGAATACGATCTGGGTGATTGTGGACCGCTTAACTAAATCACCTCATTTCCTTGAGATCAAGGATACGTGGGGTCCCGAGAGACTGGCTCAGTTGTTCATCAAGGAGATAGTGAGACTGCACGGTACTCCTAAAAGTATCGTTTCCGATCGTGACGGACGATTTGTATCTCATTTTTGGAAATCATTTCATCGTGCTATGGGAACTCAGCTCAATCTCAGTACCGCCTTTCATCCTCAGTCTGACGGACAATCAGAGAGGACTATTCAGACATTAGAGGACATGTTGAGGGCATGCGTCCTCGATTGGAAGGACGATTGGGAAGCCCAACTACCATTGATCGAGTTCACGTATTATAATAGCTGGCATGCTTCCATTAAGATGGCACCTTACGAGGCCTTGTACGGTCATCGTTGTCGATCTCCTTTGTGTTGGGATGACTTGTCAGAATCAATCGGCACCGAGCCCGATATGCTTATAGACGCCCGGGAGAAGGTAGCTTTGATCAAGAGTCGTATGTTGACAGCTCAGAGTCGACAGAAATCATATGCGGATAATCGTCGTCGACCACTTGAGTTCGAGACGGGTGACCACGTTTTGGTCAAGGTATCCCCGAGTCGAGGTATTTTCCATTTCGGAAAACGGGGGAAGTTGAGTCCGAGATTCATTGGACCGTTTGAAATTTTGGATCGAGTAGGCGAGTTAGCTTATCGATTGGCTTTACCTCCGGCTTTGAGCCGAATTCATAATGTGTTTCATGTCTCTCAGTTGCGGAAGTATGTTGCCGACCCGAGCCACATACTTCAGTTCGACGAAATCGAGATCGCGGATGATCATTCGTACGAGGAGCGTCCTGTACGAGTGTTGGAGCGGCGAATCAAACAGTTGAGGAACAAGACGATCCCTTTGGTCAAGATTCAGTGGTCTAGACACGGAGTCGAAGAGGCCACTTGGGAAACCGAGGAGAGTATGCGGGAGAGTTATCCCGAGTTGTTTGACCCTTAGTTTCGGGGACGAAACTCTTTTTAAGGGGGGGAGTATGTAATACCCGGTTGTAATTCATTCATTTTCATTCAGTAATTATCATTCTGTAATTGTCACTCAGTAATTTTCACTCAATAATAATCACTCATCATTCATGAATCATTCATTTGCGTTCACTGTTGGCATGTTGTAATCGTATATCAGTTACTGATCGTCATTTTATCTCCGTTTTTATATCGAGACGGGAGTATTATCATTTTCATTGTGATTGATAGCCTTGTACTGGGAGTATCATCTTTGGCTCGTGTTAGACTTGTTCACTTTCACATTCGATTGGTATGTCAGATCATTCATCAGTCGTAGCGAGGAATCAGAATCATCGGATTTATTTCACCTTGGCCAACATTGAGTTACGGCCGTAAAGTTCTGGGATACGGCCGTAAGTTCAGCGGGTACGGCCGTAAGGCTGGCCGGTTACGGCCGTACGTGGTCCAGCAGGCTGCCCAGGCATTTTGGCCGAAGGCGAGTTACGGCCGTAAGGAGGGTTGGATACGGCCGTAAGTGGTGTTCGTAAATTTCAGGTGTTGTCGACCAAGGGTGACTTACGGCCGTAAGGGTTGCGGCATACGGCCGTAAGTCGAGGCAGGTACGGCCATAAGGCTTGGCCGGATACGACCGTGCGCTGCAGGCAGAATGTCTGGCCATTTTTGACGAAGGCGGGTTACGCCCGTAAGTTTGGCCGGATACGGCCGTATCATCCGAGTTACGGCCGTAAGGTGTGCGGGTACGGCCGTAAGGATGTCGGCGGATGTTTTTGACGAAGGCGGCTTACGCCCGTAACTCAGGAACGGTTACGACCGTAAGTCTGTCGGCAGGCTTTCGGACGAAGCCGAGTTACGGCCGTACGAGTTGGCCGGTTACGGCCGTAAGGCCGTTGACTTGGAATGTTACGGCCGTAAGAGGGCCGAGTTACGTCCGTAACTTCCGGCAGTATTTAAGGACTTGGCCGGGTCATTTTTCCTCACTTCTTATTTTTTCCATCTTTATCCGAGAGAGAGGGTTGAGGGAGAGATTTTGCAATCATCAATCACTTGAGTATGTAATTTTCATCATCTTCATTCATTTGGGAAGCTTGGATACTCGTTTTAACTCGTGTTCATCGGATCGAAGTGATTGGATCTTCAAGAGGTAATTTCTTCAACACCTTGGATTTCGATTCTATGTTGAGATATGATGTTTTGGACGTTATAATCATGTTATATGAAGGGAAATGTATATGATTATGAGTTTGTATAAGGATTCATTGGATTATTGAGGGATTATTCAAGAACACTTTGAATATCGAGTTGAAATTGGGGGTTTTCGATTAATTGTCGTTATAATCACGTTTTCGGATATTCATTTTGGATTATTGATCTTTTGGAAGATGTTTGTTGGTTTGAAACACTTCTTGGGGGATTTGATAGTGGCTTATTGAGATTTGATTGTAAACAATCGGAGTTTGGCCACAACGTATTCGATATAATGCCCCAATGAATTTAGTTTAATCGTATCGACGTTTTGAGTTCGTTATATTCGTGTTTGATTCGTATATTGAACGGGTTGTTGGATATTGTATAATTCAAGGTTGTTCGAGCGACCGATATCTCAATTAGAACGTCATTCGTGGAAGGATAATTGTCACCGGTATTGTGTAAGTTGATTCTTACTCAGTTAAAAGGATATTCATTTCCTTTTGTTGTTGTTCATTCATAATCGTAACTCATTCATCATTGTGTTAACCGTATTAAAACTTGGCATTGTCAATTAATCACTTCAGTCACAAGGAACGTCGGTTCCAATCATTTCATTGAGCTATCATTCATTTCACTATCACTTTATCTCGGTGAGTCATTATTCGTTTCCGATGTCACTTTTGTTATATCGTGGCATTCCGGGTCATACTGGCGTGCCGGTTGGTATGTGTAGGATTTTCATGTCGGGCACATTTATGTCGTGTGTTGGTTGTTGGCCTCACATGGGACTGTGCACACGAGTCGATTGCTTCGTGAGACTGATTAGGTACAAGACCACGCGTGTATTCGATCGATACTCGTTGGTGGCTTGTGCACGGATACATTTCCATCCCGGGCGTAGTGTGGCGCCACCCTTTGAGCCGTACTGTTAGTTGATTCATACAGCATGTTTGATTGCGTATGTTCTCAACAAGATTGGGTTATAATCTAGCCGTCTCATTTTAATCGAACTTGTGGTTTATACTACATATATATATGATTGTGTTTATTCAACTCTTGAGGATTGTTGTTCTGTTTAACTGACCCCGTTTGGGGATATTGTTTCTCAGGTCATGGCAAGGCAAAGGCACAGGGAGAGCACGTTGACGGCGAGGAGTCCCAATGATACTAGAAGGGGGCCCAAATTGCTCATCATTTATTCAGTCATTTATGTTTCCTTTATTTATTCCGCTGCAGACATTCCGTTTGAATACTCATTTCATTCAGTGTTGTGTATTTTATCGTCACATAAGATACACATGTATTCTATTTTATCCTGGGTGTGTTGTATGAAACTCCTAATCAGAGTAATTGATGTTGTAATGTGGTTCGGTACTACATTTACCCTGTGTAATTCATCTTTTTTCATTCGCCTGGTGGGTCCCAGTCGGGGGTCCACGGCACTGTAATATCCGCCTAGTTTGGGGTGTTACATGAACATTCCTAAGAACATGAATTCCAGATGGTTAGAGTATCACATACCTTACTACAGAAGGAAACGATGAAACACTCGGCGGAATTCAACACCGGGGCTAGAACACTGATCCAAGATGCTTCCCAAACTTCAACCACCAAGTAGAAAGGCTAAAACAAAGGTTATATTGTGTGAGAGGCTCTCTGGACTCACAGAACTCGGACAAGGAGCAAAGAAGACAAGGTGTGAAATGAAATGGATTGGTATCTTATTTATAAGATCCTGGTCTTTACATACGTTATCCACAAGGTATTACGTACACTATAGCCTTAACGTACATTATGTGCAAATCCTTACATACGTTAACATTCGTCAGTAGCTCACTGCCTCGTTTTCTGACTTTCTTAACGTACGTTAACCATTACCTTTACGTACATAATATGCTATATGTAGCGTACGTTATTATACTCCTTTAACGTACACTATGCCTCATTGACTTGCTTTATCAAAAAGCTGTCTAGGTACACGCGGGAAAATCCGACATTATCTCATCCTGGATCCACACGCCGACCTGATCTGATTTGCCTTTAACTGATGCTTACGTACACTATGCTTCGACTATAACGTACGTTATGCAGCTCTTAACGTACGTTATGCTCAACAGCTAGCGTATGTTATGACGTGCAGATACATGCATGCATGTATTGTAAACTCATGAATATAGGAATACAAATACGGGAAATCACACTTTGGTTATTAATACCACATAATCAAATGCTACAAGTTTCGAATACAGGTAAAAATATAGAATAATTATCCGGGTATTACAATGCTAAACCTCATCTAGCACACACTGATCAAGAGTTCATCACGGCAGCAACCTCAGGTGGTTTCAATATAAAGTTGGTGTGTCGGCCACCAAACTCCCCGGATTGTAATGTCAATGACTTAGGCTTTTTTAGAACACTTCAGACTCTACAAGAGCACAAGTATGCAAATGGTGTGGATGATTTACCGAAGAATGTAGAGGCTGCATTTCAAGATGTGTGTTTCTTGATGGAGTATAAAATGTGTGTTACTTGAATTTTCTACTGATTTAAGTTGCAGTAACTTGTAAGGCAAATCAGATTTTTAAAAAGTCATTTTTCTGCTTTATAGTTTTAGTTATAACTATGTCTTACATTAAAAATAACTGCAAAAAAAAAATACGCCATATTTTTATTTTCGCACAGGGCCACCAAAATTTCAGGAGCGACCGTGCATAACTGCTAAGGGTGTGCATATAGTCTGAATTCAAAAATCCGATCCGAACTGCTCCAATCTGATAGTTTTGGAACGGATCTCGGATTATGAATTTTTAGATTTTTGGATTTCGGGTCAGATCGGATTAAATCCGCGGATTTTCTGATTAATCCGATCAATTCAAAATATATAAAGAAAATTATATTATGGGGTTATTGCTCTAAGGTTTGAGTTTTAACTACAGGTTGGGAGACCAGGTCCCATTTCAGGACATTTTAGACATTATGTTTTTGGTTTTCGGGTTATGCTCGGCGATTTGAGGGAATTCAGGTGATAGGTTCCAAGTTGGGTCGAATTTTAAATATGGTGGTGTGGATAAAAAACACTTGGATGGGGTCTTTGGCAAGCTCGGCGTCCTTGGGCTGGAGATGGATTGAATGTGGTTGATTTTGTAAAAATCAGTCGGCCTTTGATCAAGGAAATCTGAACTAGGACTATAAGTTTGGAATGGTTTCAGGCGGCGGCTGAAAGAAGGAAGTTTTAGGTGGACCGATTTGATACGAATCAAGGTTGAAATTCAGACTCACACTGGTGTTAATTCGAGGTTCTTAAACTTATCAGATTTCTGGTTCTGATTTTGACATAGACCAAGTACAGAAATGAGGTGATAGATTGTGGCTTCAATAATTACCTGCTGAAGTTGTAAACTGGTATCGTAGAAAGTCCTGACAAGGGGCATCTCCTTCCTTGTTCCTTGTAAATTTCACATATCTCTTTTTTTTCTCTTTTAAGTTGGTGCTAGAAGATCCTTGCTTGTAGTGTATATTTTGTAGAGATTGTAAAATAAATAAATAAATTCTTGCTGTGTTTTGGTAAACGAGTTAATATTTTTAATTTTTTTGAAAGTCGGATTTTTTGAATTGAATCCGAAAAATCCAATCCGAATTTGGATTGATTCGAATAAAATCTAATATTTCTGGATCAGATTTCGAATTGAGCAAAATCTGATCCGAAATTTTGGAATAATCCAATGCACACCCCTAATAACAGCAGCAATAACTCCATCTAAGCCTCAGATACGCTATACTTCCCTTGCGAAAAAGCAATCCACAAAAATGTGCGAACTATTCTCTCTCTTCTTTTTATATTAAAAAATACAAATATCTTTCTCTCTCCTTTTTATATTTAAAAAATATGATAATTTTGCTCTCTCTTTTTTTTTATCTTTAAACGATATAGTTAAACATTATATAATAATACAATATCATCCATTTTTCATACATGATTCAAACTATACAATCAAAAAATAAAAAATAAAGATTCTCAATTTTCTAACAAACAAATATTTGTATTATTCACAATATCCAAAATGCACAGAATTCTTAAGATTAGAATACTAAATCTTAATGAGTACAATCTCCTCGTATAGGCTGATTTGAGCCTATGGAAAGAAGATGCTCGCAAAGTCTTAAAATTCACTTAGAGCATCTCTAATAAATAACCCCTCACTCCAAGCTTTCTTTTTCAATTCTCAATGTGTCACATCATCAAAACACAAACTTTTACTCAAATAATTTCAAACCTCATTTAACAATAAACCGCTTAAATCTACTTTTTAAGTCCCACATGTTTTCCATTAAATCTTCAATTTTTTTATAATTTATATTTTAATAAATATTTTTATCTATATTATACTTATATATTTGTATTATATTTATGAATATTTTATTTACAAAATTTAGACTTCTTGATTAGTATTTTTCTTTCGATTTAAGTTCTACAAATCAAATAAAAGGAAATAACAGTTTTTATTAAGAACGGGAATGAAAAAGAAAGTGTTAGAAACAACTTATTAAAATAACACTTAATTCAAATTGTAGGTGGATGTTAGGTAGATATTTTTATTATATTTATTTTAAGTTATAATATTTACATAAATATTAATAAATTAAATAAACAAATATTGTTTTAAACAATGTACATTTAATAACAGGGGCGGAGGCCCTTAGGGGCCTTTAGGGGCCAAGGCCCCTGAGCTCTTTTTACAAATAATTAATAGATATATTATCCTAAAGAGTAAAGCCCACAATACTAATATTACCCTAAAGCCCGCAACACATCACCCTTCTTCCAGAATTGAGAATCCATTCGTCGCTCGTCGCCTTCTTCTGAGTTCTGACCGCAGCGAGCAAAACTCCATCGATTCGGCTTCGCAATCGCACCAGCACAGCCAGCGACCATCGATTCTCCGTGAGTGCGAATCCGTTCCAGGCTTCCAGCTTAAGATCGAAGGATTCGAAGCCTCCAGCGGACCAGCAGAAAGAAGACGACCATCGATTGATTCGAATCGGTCTGTTACTTACTCTCCCAGTTTCTACCGCAACAACCGAGAGATCATTTGCAGCAATGAATATTGTGAAAACAAGGATACAGAGTAAAATGGAAGATGAATTTCTAAATGAGTTGGTTTTGTATATCAAAGAGAACTTGCTGAAAAAATTACTTTGGATGAAATTATAGAAGATTTCAAGGCCGCGAAGGATCGACGGGTTCCACTTTGATGAGCGATATTTGGTATTTTTATATTTAACGTCTAGTTTCAATATTTTTTTATAACTTTGGATGATGTATCTTTTGTATTTTTAAAAATATATAAGATATTAGCTTCGGCCCCCGCGGTTGAAAGGCTTGTGATCCGCCCCTGTTTAATAAAATACATTTTCATAATATTAGTTATTATTAAATAAATAAAACGAAAAATAAAACAATAGAAAATTAAAAAGATAAATAAAATTTTAAACTACAAACATAAAAAATTAAAGAATAGAAAAATTAAAAATCTAATTATATCTTTTAACTAAACAAAAATAAAAAAATATAAAAAATAAAAAAATAACCTGACAGCTGACCCGCGCCAACTGCCTCACACAATTTTGGAGCGAGTGCACTGTGTTGGTCCCTGTGGGCGAGTTCAACTCACCACCCCTTAAAAATAAATCTCTTTTTTTTTTTTTTTTTTTTTGAAAATTCACTAGTAGATTTGAATTTTCAAATTCAACTTCACAAATTCAAACCCCAACTCTATTCCCTTGGAAACCTACACAAGTGACTAAGGTCATAATGGTTTAAGATACTTAATCGCCCGGTAACCGTCCGATAATACCTGGACCAGACTCACCAAACGTTAATGTCCCGAATACTTGGTATGGAAGTTAGAATCGAAATCGATAACCCGGTAAAAAATCGCAATTTTTCGTAAACATACATTGTACAAAATATCAGAGGCGACTAAGACATATAGAAAAAATAAGTTTAAAAGACCTTATCTCTTAATTTCCTTAGCATAAATTTAAGAAAAAACCTCCATTCTTGTTTTGATTATGAGGTTTTGGTGATTAGGGCTTTTAATAATGCAAGATACCCGAGAACCCACCCGAAATACCCGGGACCGATACTCACCGGAAACGTTAGCGGTCCGGATACAAGTATCGAAGTTGGGACCCGAAACCGGTAAAAACCGAATCCAGTAATACTCGATACCTTAACGGTCCAGACCCGAGAAGACAATACCCGGACCGAACCGGACCGAGAACAGCCCTACAAGTGACAAGTCCCGTTAGGGGCTGTTTACTTGTGACTTAATCAGCTTAATGGGTAAAATGTCTTATTCGCTCAGACGTTTGGAGGTGTTTACTTGTGGCTTAATGGCTTATTCGCTCAGACAAAAATGGCTTATTCATTAAGCATTTAAAAGTGTTATTCCCATTAAGACAAAAAAACGACTCTACCCCTATTTGAAAACTACACATTTATATATACAATATAAATAATTTAAGACAAAAAAATGACTCTTTATATATACTCATTTATATATACAATATAAAAATTTAAGTTTTATAAATGATTGTAATATATATTATTCATATATAAATAATATACATTATTAATTTATATATAATATTTGTTACCATATATTATTGTATAAATAAACTTTTGTATCTATAAAATATCATATATATTATGAATATATAAGTAAATATTATATATTACTTATATGTTAATATTTATTCATATGTATATTATTTATTATATATGTTCTTATCTATTTAAAATATATTTCTATATATAAATATATATTGTATATTATACGTATTAATATTATTTATATACATATTAAATATTTTATATATTACTTACATACAAAATTGAATCATTTATGTATAATATTTTGTTTAAATTAAAATAATATATATATATATATATACACATATATAGAAGATGAGTCAAATTTGATTTTTTCAATAGTGTTTAAATTTGTCTATTTTGTGTATGGCTTGACTTTTTTGTGTTTGAAATTGGATTTTTAAGTACTTCATGAATTTATGTTTTGATTTTTGGATTATATCATTTATAATGCTTAAAAAATAAATAACAATTTATAAAACAGTTTATAATTCAGGGGTAAATCAGTCATTTCTGTTATTCAGATACTTTATTCGGATTTAAAAAAGAAACAATAACATCAATTTATCCGCATGATACATTTATCCGCATGCATACAATTTACCCGCATGCATAAATTTAATAAACAACCCTTAGAGATGCTCTTAAAAGGTAGTATTCGAATCTTTGTTTTACCTACCGTAAAAGCTATCTAACCCACCGTCGTGGCCTAGTGAGGCTTCCTTCTGAATTATTTCAAAAACTAGAAATAAGAAAAAGTAGTGGCAAAAATAGTGGATGATAATGAAGTATGGGACAAAACCACGTGGACCCAACTCAATTAGTTGATACCATTACTAATATTCGGATGTGTTCAAAAATATGTTCTCTTTTTCGGATTCGGACACAGTACAGCACCATGTTGTGCACCAAATCCATCATTGAATCACATACACACACCCGTGTGGGTGTATGTAATCAAATGACACCCTCCTATACTGCACCATATCCCCACCCCTCTTTTTCATCTACATCTTTAAAGTTGTCATTTGTCATTCGATTTCTAGCTCTTGCTCCCTGATGCTTTGAATTTAGATCTCTTGGTGGTAGAAGGTTTTATCATTTATGTGACACCAAATAAGTCGTTTGTTGGGACTGCAATTTATAATGTTATGCTAGCCTAATTTTTTGCGTTTTCATTTTTCTATGTGTCAAACATCATGCTGCGAGATTTAGGTAGATAATTCATGATAACACTGGTATCATCAGAATTCACGAACATAATAAGATTAGAGTTACAATGAATTCCTACATAAATTTAAAGGTACGGTTTTTTATTCTTGAAAAGAACAAAAGTTTGAGATTATATTGAACGTAAAATCATGAGTTGCTTTGGAAGTTGACAACAAATTAAATTTCTTTTGACTTTAGAAAGTGAAAGAAAATTTTAACTTTGCGACTTTTGGCGTGTTTTTTGATGTCCTTTCCAATTTTGATTTGCGATACTAAAGACTTTGAGACATTATGTATGATTTTTGGTGTCCTTTCCAATTTGGTTTGTGATACTCAAAGTAACATATTAACGAAAATTCAATTTTGAAATATTAAAAGAATAAAGAAAGTATCACAAAGTAAGCTTAAAAACAAAATAATTAAAGCACTAAAAAGGAACATATATTTTTCCTAAAAAAAATTAAAATTCTAAAAACATTAGATAATCTTAAGAAAAAAGAGAATAACTAAAACTCTTTGTCATTTAAAACTAGAGAGGGTGTTAAGATAGCCAAATTCCTTGCCGGAAAAGTGGGTAGCGTCATTTGTTTTGAGTGCAAAATGGTTCAAAGAGAAGTTTCCATATTATTGTGGTTGTAAATTAGATGAATGTCGAGTATTCTGAAAGCGTTTGTTTGACAAATAATATTTTAGAATTTACACAATTAATAATTAATAATGGAAATGAAAAAAAATAAAAGTTTATTTTGAAGTTTTATTTTATGACAAGTAAAATTTACAAATTAAAAAAGTTGTACATCATGTGAGACTTTTTATGGAACAACGGGAATAGTTTTTCTTTATTTTTTAAATAAAAAGGGAGGGCTACGCCCTAAGGAAATTAAACTGGATAAAATCGGCCAAGAGCATGGCCTGACTGGTCGTATGCAATGATCTGCTCAGCACCTCGAGGCACCGTGTGGAAGATGAAGATACCAAGTTTATCGTCGCTCGTATACTTTGTCATGAAACCAGCTGCCCGGTTGGCTTCGCAGTATGCAATGGAACAACGGAAATAGTTAAAATAATAAAATTTGCATGAAATCTATCGAACCATTACATGCAACATCTTAGGTAAAACTAATTAAAAAGATAGTTGGTAATTAGTTAACAATTGTAATCGTTAGCAGAAATGGTCATTAATGATTATGTAGCTAAGAACTAAATTGATAAGCTACCTGATTTTAGTGTAGGTGTTTAGCAAATTAGCTGATGAACTAGCTGGTATCTTGTAAAATGACATAAAATGGTATTAGGCTCTGTTATTTTAGACTGAATGAATCAATCAATCGAATCAATTGAATCGAATCAATCGAATGGATTCAATCGAATCAAATGAATGAATTGAATCAATGAATCAAAATATATATTAAGGGTAAATAATAATAATAATAATAATAATAGTAATCAATAACAACGGTAATAGTAATATTATTAGTAATAATAACAATAATAATAATTAAGATTAATAATAATAATAAGAAGAAGAAGAATCGAATCGAATCGAATGGACTCGAATCAATCGAACTAAACTGAATGGACTGAATCGAATCAATCGAATGGACTCAATCAATCAAAATCGAAAAATAAGTCCAAAAGAACAGGGTCTTACTCTTTCTTTTCTTTTAAACTTTCTCATCATATTATTAGTCATGTTTCGGGAATTATTATTCCTGTGATGTGTCTTACCTAATACTGGTTATAGGGGGATACATAGATGAAAGGTTCTAGATCCTTCTAGAGGTAGTAGGATCCTATTAGATGTCTTACCTTATCTTGGAATCCTATGTATGGAAGGACTCTCATTGTAATGCCTATATACCCTCTATCAGTTTTATGAATACAATTGATTGACTCTATTATAGTCTTTTACTTTCTCCTGAAACACTTTATCAGCACGTAGCTCGAGAAAATTTAAAAATTCCAAAAAAAACAAAAAAAAAATGGACCTTAACCCTAACCGTCGACCACTGCCGGATGTAATATCCGCAATTTTCGATTTTCGGTAAATTTATTTTTTCGGCGAAAGTCCGTTTTGACGACTCGCTCATGACCGTTTCGTCATTTCGAGAATGATTAATTCTGCACTTTTTGTCATCCGAGCTCGTTTCGGTGTCGTTTTGTTGAGTTCCGTGCTTTTTAGCGGTTTTTCCGCACTTGAGTTCGATTCTTGCGAATCTCGTCCGAAACTGTTGTTTGTACTTTTTCGTAAGTTCATTTAATGTTATTATTCATGTTGCAAGCTTCGGCTTGGTGTTTCGATCATGTATCGTGTATTTCGGACGTTTTGGGCCATTTTCGTAATTTCCCAAAGTTTGGGGTAATTACTTTCCGTTGTCGAATTTCGGGCCTTCGGGTGGCCGGAATCGTGTGTTCTCTTAGTGCTTGGATTCGTCTTTTCGAGTACTTCGTAACCGTATCCTCGATTCGTACTCAGGTTCGGGTTTCGGGGTCGTTCGGGCCGTCGGAGTTGGTCCCGGCCGAGTCATGGCCGGGCATGCTCGGGCCAGGCCAGCCCTGGCCGAGTAACGTGCGGTAGTGATCGGCAGTTACGTACGTAAGGCCGGTTACGTACGTAAGGCCCTGGCCGGTAACGTACGTAACGTTCCGGCATTTTCCAGACAGTGAGTTCGGCCATGGCCGGTTACGTACGTAAGCCATGGCCGGTTACGTACGTAACCCGGCCGGCAGTCAGCCTATTTAAGGCCTGCGGACGTTTTTCTTCAGCCATTTCTCCTTCTTTTCCTTCCCGTACGCGGCTGTGGGTGTGTATGGCATGGAGAGATGTTGTTGGACAATAAATCCATGAAGTCTTGGAGTTCATATCATCAATCATCCATCCTATAACATCCTCCGATCTACCGAATCAGGTCAGATTTTCTAGAAATCTAGTTTTGGGGAATTTGGGTGTTTTGGTTGTTTTCATCCGTTTTAATCCGATTTAACTTAGGATTGTGATGGATTGATGATTATTTAGATGTTTTATATCATTTCCTTTATTATTCCATGGTTGGATCGTATCGATTCGTTGTTTGGGTCGAGTTCTTGACCGACGCCTTGAAGGTGTCCGGTAAAATGTCTTAGAGGGGTTTTCGGGCGTTCTACGATTATCCTTCCTCATATGGTCGATGATTTATTGATTATATTGTTGTTAGGGTCGAGTTTCTTGTGAAGAAACCGTGTGGAACCCTTCCGTTCATTGTCGTCTTCCTTTTCGTTAGCATCGGGCGTTCCGAAGCTTCCCGGTTGAGCCGTATCCGTTCGTGGTTCTGTGCTCGTGGTATCGAGGCAAGTACCTTGCCCATACTTTTCTCGTTTTATGAATATGATGATCGGTGGTCGTCTTGATGTGTTTGTTTGGTTATTTGAAGTGAAGTTTCAAAGGATTTCGGTTTGGCCTCGTTAAAGGCTTTCTTTCAAAACGCGTGTGTTTTGTGAACGGTGTTTTGAGAATTGATTATGATTTGGTTATTTTGAACGTTGAAGGCTTTTATGATGATACTCCTATTGTTTAAGTTATGGAATCGTGTATTCCGTATTTAATCTTGTTATTGTATTTTTGAAGAGTTTGGTAATGGTGTCGAGTTAATGGCCATCTCTAGTGAGTATTATTAATGAACTTACATTCTTAGCATGTTAGTATTGCATGAGTAACGTGTGTGTGTGTATGCTCACTGCGGGTTAGATCCGACGGGGTCTCGGTAGGGCTCCACGAAGTTGTGGAACCGCGAGCTTGCTTTTAACCACTGTGGGTTAGATCCGACGGGGTCTCGGCAGGGATCCACGAAGCTGTGGGTCCGCGGTTAATTGTGGTGCATTTTGCAAATGTGATTTGATATTGGCATTTCCGGAAATGAGTGCTTTGGAACTGTGTTTTCATGATTGCATGCATCGACTAAGTGTGTAAGAGGTAAGTGTTCGTTTGGCTTACTTGGCTAGGATGGCACTGGAGTATTTTGTTGTTTGTGTGGATTTTGATGTTGGGATACGAACCTTGTGGTCGTTCTTGTGTACTGTGAGTTTATGAGATTTGGGGCTAAAATCCCAATGGTTTTATAAAAGTCGTTTTACGGACTTGTGGCTAAAATCCCAACGGTTTGTTAAATGTCATTTTTCGGAAAGTAAACCTTTGGGGCGGTGACCCCTTTTGTCTTTTGGATTTCGAAAAGTAGGATTTGATAATCCTAAATTGTTTTCTATTAAAACTCTCGATGGCATTCTAAACTGTTTTATAAATTATTCCATTGATTCGTGATTTTTCGATTTTGGAACGTTTTCTCAAATTCTTGCCTCGAGAAGTGCTTTTCGTTTCGTTTGGAACCTTGAGGATTCCTGGTTATTGTTTCTCGTGGACTGTGAATTGTATGGCTCGTATTTGCACTTTGTTACGGCACTAGCAAAACAGTGGAGTTTTGCTAACCCCGAGTATTCGGGGTGGATGTCTGTTTTTGCATTCGTGTTTTGGAACATAACACGTGGTCGGCACGAAGGATGATGAAAGATGATCGATACTAATCACATGAGGAACCGTACCTTGTTTATTGGTTCGATTGTACTCTATTTTTACGTTGCTATATTTTCCGTTATACGGTGTGGTTGTATTTTGACCCCTGCGTGGGCATGAGTTGTATTTGAGTTGTATGTATTTGTTGAAAGACCAAATCGGTCTACTGAGTCATTTTAGCCTGAAAGGCATGGTTGAGTTGTTATATGTCGTTACCAGCCTGGTAGATCCTTGAGGAAAGGTTCTACGGCGTGTAATATCCCTGAACGGATTGGGGGTGTTACATAAATGGTATCGGAGCTTAGGTTGAGGAAACCTAGGCTGTCGGGTCAAGTCGTGTTGTTTGAGTCTTGTTTCGTTGGATTTTATCTGACTGAGTCGTGTCGCGACGCGTCATTTGAGTTTGTTGGTCGTGATTAGTATCGTGGGGCGATCATCATCTTTGTGCGACCTGTGGAAGTAAGTCTCCCTTCTTTGTGTTGTGCCTCGTGTGACACGAGCTATTTTTTTATGATTATTTGTTAAGTGATGAAATCCTTCTGTGGATTTTGATTTCACGATATGTATTTAGTCGACTCTCGTATTTGGTTTATACGAGGAGTGTCGTTGCTGTGGATGCCTTTTTATTGTTGTTTTTGTCCGTTGTTGATGATTTTCGAATCGATTTGCTCGTTTTACAAGTTCTCTTGTGGAAGCCTTGTGCTTATACGCGTACGACTCGTTCACTAGTCACTACGGGAGGGTCCTTAGAGACCTCGAATGGGGTCAGTGGCTTTGTTCTGAATCCTAGGCGGTCCTCGACTGTGGTATTTTATCGTTTATTTCCGTTTAAAGACATGTATTGTCTTGATTTTAAACGTTTTGATGCGTGTACTAGGAGCTGTTTTAGTGAACGTCGATATGTGTGATTTTTGGGCATTCTAGCCCATTGAATTATCCTTGAAAAACTTGAGTATCTTAGAAAATAAATTTCGAGACGTACTTTCAAAATGAATTTTCTCGTGGTACATCCAAGGTGCCACAATATGTTTCAAAATTCTTCTACCTCGAGGACCCAAAATGTTTTTAGATATTTTCAAGTTTTATAAACACTTTTACTTAGACCCGAGGGTCGAATATTCTGAAAGTTTTTCACTACGAGAAGGTGTCCTCATTTATGTTCAAACGCAAGATGATTTTCAAAGTCTCGATAACAATATTTGCACTACTTTTTGTAAAGTGATACTCAAGATCAACTGTTGTTTCCAAACTGTTTTCAAAAGGTGGTTTTCGTTTTTGAAACCTATCATTCTGCTTATGACCGGAAATGCGTGTATGGTTTTCGAACTTTCGTTACGGTGTTAACCCCGAATTGTGATTGAATTGGTGGCGTGAACGTTGAGTCGTCCGCCACGCATATGTTTTGTTAGCCCGTTGTGGGAGGTGTGATGACGATCTTTAATGTTGTCATTTCGTGGTGGCTTGCGCACCTGTGTGAGCTGTTAAAGCTTGGAATTTTATGCGTTTATGCACATTGGTGATCGTTTCATGATGTTTATGGTTGTGTCGCTCTTTGTTTAAGCCGTTGTAATCGTCGAACGATGCCGTTGTTGTGATTTTTGTATGCGTTGATATGTTATCTTTGAGTTGGCATCTCGGTATGTTGTTTTGCGGTGTTAGTTCCATTGTATCTAGCATCCGTATTTTCGGTATGCCGAGCCGAGACGTTCGACCGTGATGTGCGGGGCATGCACGTGTAAATTGTCCTTCTCGTCGGTAACACATTTCAAGTGTGGACTCGAGGACACGAATGAATTTTGCGAATTGGCTACCGAGACTTTCGGAGTTCGCGCTTGAGCACAAGTATCAGAATCGGCATTGAGAGGCCTTCGAAGGATATTTCTGTCGGTTGCTTGTTGTGTCGTCACCTTGATTTCGCTGTTGTGAGTTGCGGGGGCGACCTTCTTTTATAAGAGGTCGAATGTAGTACCCGTATTATTTTTGGACTTCTACATTTCCTCTTTCTCAGGTCTATCGACTCGCTCGTGTTCGTTGACACTTTCTGAACTTGTTCTGTATTTCGGTTTCATCGTTCGAACGAGCTGTGATCTTGTTGTGGGTCGATCTGATTATCGCTGTGACTTTTTCGAGTTCGGTTCGATTCTTGTGAACCTTGTTCGGAAGTGACATCATCTGGTTTAACTAGTTCTCTTATTCGAAGTGGATCGGATTTGGAACTTCTATATTTTCGACTCTGTCGACTCGTTTATGTTCGTTAACATTTTCTGAGCTTGCCCTATCCCTTTCTTTTATTGATCGAACGAGTGTGGTGTTTTGAAATTACTCGTTTGTCGTTGTGACTTTTCAATTGCTATTCCTTTTCCTATGGATCTTATGTGAATCACATCTTGTTGCTTTTACCGGATCATATATTGTCTCGAGCCGAGACGTGAACCTGAGAGTTGTTGATTGAATTTTATTGTTCTTCGTGATTCGAACATGATTGTTCGATTTTTGTTGTCTCGACTGTTGTGGTTCGATTTTTTGATTGTTCGGTTTTTTTTTGATCTCGTTTCGTGATTGTTGAGCGTTCAGACTCCTTTCTAATTCCCTTAAGCTCGGGAAATTAGTCTCGTTCTCGATCTTCCAATCCTTGGGCGGTGGGATTCCGTATTTGTTCAGCGGTTGGCTCGCGTTTTGATTGATGTACCGTTGGGTTGGTCAATCATATTGATTTTCGTTCGTTGTGTTTTGTGATTGTCGGATAATTGACTTGGCTATATTATCCGTTTGATGACGCTTGTCATTTGTTGGTTTTATTATATCCCTAACGGCGGCGTTGTGTTGGTCGCCGTGGAGCGTGTTTTCACGCCGTATATTCCTTTGCGTTGTTTGTAACATTTCGTCGTTGGGCGTTAGTTACGTGTTTCTTGCGTATCTCATTGAGTTTTCCTGGCGGGATATTGCATCTCCCTACTTGTTTTAAGTTCCGGGACGAAACTTCTTTTAAGGAGGGTAGAATGTAATATCCGCAATTTTCGATTTTCGGTAAATTTCTTTTTTCGGCGAAAGTCCGTTTTGACGACTCGCTCATGACCGTTTCGTCATTTCGAGAATGATTAATTCTGCACTTTTTGTCATCCGATCTCGTTTCGGTGTCGTTTTGTTGAGTTCCGTGCTTTTTAGCGGTTTTTCCGCACTTGAGTTCGATTCTTGCGAATCTCGTCCGAAACTGTTGTTTGTACTTTTTCGTAAGTTCATTTAATGTTATTATTCATGTTGCAAGCTTCGGCTTGGTGTTTCGATCATGTATCGTGTATTTCGGACGTTTTGGGCCATTTTCGTAATTTCCCAAAGTTTGGGGTAATTACTTTCCGTTGTCGAATTTCGGGCCTTCGGGTGGCCGGAATCGTGTGTTCTCTTAGTGCTTGGATTCGTCTTTTCGAGTACTTCGTAACCGTATCCTCGATTCGTACTCAGGTTCGGGTTTCGGGTCGTCGGGCCGTCGGAGTTGGTCGGCCGAGTCATGGCCGGGCATGCTCGCCAGCTAGCCCCGCCGAGTAACGCGGCGGTAGTGATCGGCGATACGCACGTAAGGCCGCCACGTACGTAAGGCCCTGGCCGGTAACGTACGTAACGTTCCGGCATTTTCCAGACAGTGAGTTCGGCCATGGCCGGTTACGTACGTAAGCCATGGCCGGTTACGTACGTAACCCGGCCGGCAGTCAGCCTATTTAAGGCCTGCGGACGTTTTTCTTCAGCCATTTCTCCTTATTTTCCTTCCCGTACGCGGATGTGGGTGTGTATGGCATGGAGAGATGTTGTTGGACAATAAATCCATGAAGTCTTGGAGTTCATATCATCAATCATCCATCCTATAACATCCTCCGATCTACCGAATCAGGTCAGATTTTCTAGAAATCTAGTTTTGGGGAATTTGGGTGTTTTGGTTGTTTTCATCCGTTTTAATCCGATTTAACTTAGGATTGTGATGGATTGATGAATATTTAGATGTTTTATATCATTTCCTTTATTATTCCATGGTTGGATCGTATCGATTCGTTGTTTGGGTCGAGTTCTTGACCGACGCCTTGAAGGTGTCCGGTAAAATGTCTTAGAGGGGTTTTCGGGCGTTCTACGATTATCCTTCCTCATATGGTCGATGATTTATTGATTATATTGTTGTTAGGGTCGAGTTTCTTGTGAAGAAACCGTGTGGAACCCTTCCGTTCATTGTCGTCTTCCTTTTCGTTAGCATCGGGCGTTCCGAAGCTTCCCGGTTGAGCCGTATCCGTTCGTGGTTCCGTGCTTGTGGTATCGAGGCAAGTACCTTGCCCATACTTTTCTCGTTTTATGAATATGATGATCGGTGGTCGTCTTGATGTGTTTGTTTGGTTATTTGAAATGAAGTTTCAAAGGATTTCGGTTTGGCCTCGTTAAAGGCTTTCTTTCAAAACGCGTGTGTTTTGTGAACGGTGTTTTGAGAATTGATTATGATTTGGTTATTTTGAACGTTGAAGGCTTTTATGATGATACTCCTATTGTTTAAGTTATGGAATCGTGTATTCCGTATTTAATCTTGTTATTGTATTTTTGAAGAGTTAGGTAATGTTGTCGAGTTAATGGCCATCTCTAGTGAGTATTCTTAATGAACTTACATTCTTAGCATGTTAGTATTGCATGAGTAACGTGTGTGTGTGTATGCTCACTGCGGGTTAGATCCGACGGGGTCTCGGTAGGGCTCCACGAAGCTGTAGAACCGCGAGCTTGCTTTTAACCACTGTGGGTTAGATCCGACGGGGTCTCGGCAGGGATCCACGAAGCTGTGGGTCCGCGGTTAATTGTGGTGCATTTTGCAAATGTGATTTGATATTGGCATTTCTGGAAATGAGTTCTTTGGAACTGTGTTTTCATGATTGCATGCATCGACTAAGTGTGTAAGAGGTAAGTGTTCGTTTGGCTTACTTGGCTAGGATGGCACTGGAGTATTTTGTTGTTTGTGTGGATTTTGATGTTGGGATACGAACCTTGTGGTCGTTCTTGTGTACTGTGAGTTTATGAGATTTGGGGCTAAAATCCCAATGGTTTTATAAAAGTCGTTTTACGGACTTGTGGCTAAAATCCCAACGGTTTGTTAAATGTCATTTTTCGGAAAGTAAACCTTTGGGGCGGTGACCCCTTTTGTCTTTTGGATTTCGAAAAGTAGGATTTGATAATCCTAAATTGTTTTCTATTAAAACTCTCGATGGCATTCTAAACTGTTTTATAAATTATTCCATTGATTCGTGATTTTTCGATTTTGGAACGTTTTCTCAAATTCTTGCCTCGAGAAGTGCTTTTCGTTTTGTTTGGAACCTTGAGGATTCCTGGTTATTGTTACTCGTGGAATGTGAATTGTATGGCTCGTATTTGCACTTTGTTCTTGCACTAGCAAAACAGTGGAGTTTTGCTAACCCCCGAGTATTCGGGGGGTGGATGTCTGTTTTTTGCATTCAGGTTTTGGAGCATAACACAGGGTCGGCACGAAGGATGATGAAAGATGATTGATACTAATCACATGAGGAACCGTATCTTGTTTATTGGTTCAGTTGTACTCTATTTTTACGCTGCTATATTTTCCGCCAGACGGGTGTGGTCAGATTTTTGACCGCGTGGGCATGAGTTGTATTTGAGTTGTATGTATTTGTTGAAAGACCAAATCGGTCTACTGAGTCATTTTAGCCTGAAAGGCATGGTTGAGTTGTTATATGTCGTTACCAGCCTGGTAGATCCTTGAGGAAAGGTTCTACGGCGTGTAATATCCCTGAACGGATTGGGGGTGTTACACCGGACGCCTACCGGACCGCCATCGACCACCGCCAACCACTGCCGGACGCCTACCGGACCACCGTAGACCACCGCCGACCACTGCCGGACGCCTACCGGACCACCATCGATCACCCTCGACCACCGCCGACCACTTTCGGACCCATTCCGGACCTCAGATCTACTCAGACCGATCACTGCCGGAACCCTACCGGACCTCAAATCTACTCAGACCAATCACATCCGATCACTGCCGGACCCCTATCGAAACACAGATCGACCCAGATCGACCACATCAGATCCTGTCCAGTACCTGCCGATTCCGTCCGGTACCTGTCGATCCAACCTAGCCACGACCGCAACTCGCTTGTGCGTGTCGATCCCGTCCGGTGCCTGTCGATCCCGCCTAGCCGCGACCGCGACTCGCTTGTACCGACCAAATCCCGTTCGATGCTGATCGAACACTGCCGATCCGACCCAGTCATGATCGACCCTGCTCAACGCCGTCCGGATACTGCCACCACAGTCCGTCCGATCCGACCCAGTCATGATCGACCCTGCTCGATGCCGTCCGAACACTCCCACCACAGTCCGTCCGATCCGACCCAGTCATGATCGACCCCGCTCGACGCCGTCCGGACATTGCCACAACAGTCCGCCCGATCCGACCCAGTCGTGATCGACCCTGCTCGACGCCGTCCGGACACTTCGACCACAATCTGCCCGATCCGACCCAGTCGTGATCCACCCTGCTCAACGCCGGCCGGACACTGCCACAACAGAACGAGCCCCGATCCTATTTGTCCGACCCCCACTACCGATAGTGACCTGATCCGATTCATGTTGGAATATTTATTCCACATATTCATAAATAGTGTTTTGATGATTAAGTTGCTAAACAAAACAAAATAACAAAGACGCGAAGCAAAACGACGAAGAAATCGAAGACGCAAAAAGTTGCAATCTGGACTGCATTAGTGCACGCTAAATATCAAGGCTATCACACGCTAACGAGAGTTATCTACAGATCAGATGAGTTCAAAGTTTCCTGAAGACAACCTACCTGATAAAGGATAACGCACGCTACACATGCAGAATAACGCACGCTATCGAAGGTTATTTTACCGTTGTGAAGATATTCAAACACTGTATGACGCAAGCAATGACAAAATCATAGCGCACGCTAAGGATGAGGAATAGCGCACGCTAAGACGTTTGAATTCAAGTCAATCAATTCGTTGGGAAGATTCTGAAGTAAAGTCAAAAAGTATAAACGGATATATGACACATGCAATGATGCAAGATTAGCGCACGCTATAGGGAAATGTTAGCGCACGTTAACTTTCATGGACAGTAGCCACTGGACTGAAGTTACAAGATGTTAACGTACGCTACATGCAGTACATAACGTACATTACAGTAAAAAATGTTCGATAGCGCATGCTAAGAAGAAGAGCTAGCGCACGCTAGCAAGTCAGAAGTCAATAACGGCTAATTTGATGGAGAAGGCTATAAATACCACTTCAAATGGTATTCATCCTACAACAACAACTTCAAGCAATCAAGACATTGATATGATATTCATATTCATTATATTGTTGTTATGAATTGAGCTTATATTGTTAGTTTGAGTGTTTATACATTCAACACATACACGAGAGGTAAAAGAAAAGATACGATTGGATTCAGTGTTATTAGGATCAAGGATCCGGCATTGTTAGAATCGCAATCGCTATCTTAATGAGGTTTATCTAGTACCGATAGAAAGCTAGAGTGGTTGATTCCTTGTCCAATAGAAAAGAAAAACGGTTTAACTTGGACCGACCAAAAGACAAGTAAGAGAACAGTTTTACTCGGATCGATAGAAGACGAGCTTGTAACGATTATCCCTCGACCGATAGAAGAGTGGTGGAGAGGTTTTGATCTTCATCCTATAGAAAAAGATACCGAGAGAGAGGACGTAGGCACGTTTGGCCGAACCTCTATAAATCCGTGTGTCATTTAAATTACACACTTTGTATTTACGCTTCCGCACAATGGCGCAAATACCGATATTGCCCCAACAATTCATCGCGATCGTTTGATCTGTTTGTTATTCGTCGGATATGGCCCGACCCGCTCGTTTCAGTCCGGCCCGACCTGGCTCGGTCCGACTAGCCCGACCCATATTTGTCCGCTCCCATGTTGCATAATCCGAGTCCTTATTCGGACGATTATTGAGCCCAGTAGCCCTTTCCGGGCATTTCTCAACTCTCCATCTTTTCCTAATTAATTAATGATTCATTTGTTCATTGATTTGTACACTTATGAATCTTACCATGTTTATGTTTTACGTGCATATAGGAAAATATGTTGCTCATGATGATGTGCACGCTATGGAGAAAAGCCAAATTTATTATCCCGTTCAAGCATAAAAGCAAATATGGAACCAACTACCCGTAAGAATTTATTAAAGTTTCCGTTTTTTAATTCCTCTATTTGGGATTTTTTTTTTGGGGAATTGGGTATTTGGGTTCTTTATCTCCCATACTACTTTGCGGTGAATGAGACTATGAGAGGTGGTATCACTCTCATATGTCGAAGTAAACTGTGTGACGGTCTTGGGAGAGTCACGGATAATTGTTGAAAGTCGATATTTGTGGTTGTTGCATACACCACGCTTTGGATGCGATTTGACGTAGCCGTTTTGTCGATTTTAAACCAACAATTGAATAAAATGAACATTATCGGTAACAGTAAAGTTATGACTTATTCATGATTAGTCACGAATTTGCGACGTGCAAATGGGACAAACATCGATTGCGATGGACATGTCATGGTTAAAATCGATTTGTGACGAATTTTGTCATGTTGAATTGAGGGACCACCACATTGGTCTTGACCCAATCCCATACTTGAAAAACTCCATCTTTCATCTTATTAAAATAAAATATTGCATGTGGGTGTAGTCATGCACCGTTTCCTTGCAATATGATATATGAAAGAATGTAAGAGTAATTCTTGTGAATTTTAACATGTAAAGCAATGGCATATTGCGGTAAATACATGAATTCGTTGACCTCGATTATAGTTCGTATGACTATAGGTCCGAATACTTTTCCGAGTATTTGTAAAGGCATGTGCCTCATACATTTGACTATGTTTAGTCGATCTTATTAGATGGTCAAGACGAGTTGGTTATGGTATATTCATTATGTCTCATGGTTCAAAATGCTTAATATTGATGCACCGCATTGCATCCATATAACATGGCTATTATGATGTATACTTGCAAATTGAGAATAAATTTCTTGGTTTATTTGATGCACTTTGGTAGATTTTGTCTACACTTTTGATCATGACTAGGCGCATCCTCCTTGATATTTGTTTATGCTTTGCAAGTTCGAACAGAATAAGTAGTTTTTAAAAACAGCCTTAGCTGTACCGACATTCCTACTTTCTCTGCAAGTCTACCAAGTTGGAATTACCGAAAGGATCATTAGTCGAGATAAGAAATAGAACACCCTAGTGCGTTTAAACGCATATATGGCTATCATTTCCATGTTTTTGCATCAACACTTATGCCATTGGATATGGTCTCAACCTTGTTTTCTCACTAAACTTGGGAAATATTAAAGCAGTCAATTAAAACATACACTGTCATCTCAGTTTAATGATCCGTATAGTGCACAATATATGGATAGAAAGATACGAAAGTCTAGTTTCCAGAACATCTGACTGTTCGTCCATAGCCTTCCTAACAAGGGAGTTACCGCTGTTTTAGCAAACAAAGGTCAAGCTGCGCGGAATTTCATTTCCAGCGATTGTGCTAACTTTTATCCCAACCAACTTGGTTCCCATCTTGAATTTGCAAGGGGTTTTATGATACATGTTTTTCAACCTCTTTTTGGCCAAATTTGCCATAGATGATGCAATTTTTGGTATGCATTGTACGCTAAAACGTCATCGTTCAAATGTTGAAAAACAGTTTCCTTGGGGAAGCCCAAAATACGCACCCTTATAAGAAGGTCGAGCGTATGCATGGACACCATGCTTGTGTCGTAATTTTGCCCATTAGGCATCTAATCTTGCCATGTTATGCACTCAATATGATAGATCATTTTGATCGTATCTGGTATAAAATCTCTATGTTGTTAGAGTGTTCGCTCATGTTTGTAAAATTTTGCAAGCGAAATTGACTACATATTAAGCTATTTCCAAGGAATGCAATATTTTTGAATTTCGTGTTATAAATCCATTGTGACTATGATGAGTAGGTCATCACAATCAATGAGCGGTATAACGCTCAAGTGGTTGAATGTCGAATGGCATTTTCTAGTCACATATGTTCCGTAACAATTGAACCATGTTATGACTCGATGACATATATGCCAAAGTGTATCACTCATAGAATCTCATTGTGATTTGTGAGAAATAAAATCTTATGCATCACTTGTATTGGATATGTGAAAAAGAAAAAATATTCATGACTCAATATGGTCCGACTTGCGTCGGTTTTTGTAACCAGAAGATGTATTGGAATATTGAGACATTTAGGCTTTAATAATCCGGAGTTTGGACAGTTTGATGATCCATACACTACGGTATTGTCATGGACATCATTTTTTTCTTTGAACAAAGAAGCTAGCTGGATCAAAGACACTAGAGTATGTTGGTGGAGTCGTGAGCAGAGCTCATGACCGATGATGATATTTATATCATCCGCGTCTTGTTTTCATAAACATGTGTGATGCCAAAGATCCTCCCAATGATCCTTCTTAGCAATGTTAATTGATTTAAGCATATTCTTTGGCACGATTAGGAGATGACACCCTCCTATCCTAAAGAGAATAATGTAGCAACTCGCATAAGCATGGGGCCGAGTCCTCCCTTTTCACCGAGTCCTTATACATACATGATCATAAGTATTAGCCTGGGCGGCTTATGATGCTATGATTGTGTTCAAAAATGGTCGTACTCAAGTGATAACATTTATATGTTAATATGGTTCCTTTGACAATTATTGATAAGTTGATGAAACCTGAGTTTTATGGTTGTCCAACTTGCGGACCAGTCATTGTAAAGGTCGGTTCACCCACTTTTAGACCAAGTCTTAAAGTGAAATTTTTACGAGTATTTCCTAACATCCAAGGCTACCTTCTCACAAATTTTGGTGCCATTTGGAGACTTGTAATGAGGTAAACCACTTAAATGAAGTTTTCACATACCACCAGTCATTCCAACGACCAGTTCGATGTCTTTTCGATCGGCTTCTTACCACAAGGTTGATAGTTTTGGAGTCCTAAACACCCGTTTATACATGCTCATGAAATTTTGGGGTGTTTGGGGCTGGTGAAGGGAGTGAAATCTTCAAGAAAGCACTAGAGGTTCGATAAAACCAACGGCCTATCATTGGTTCAATCATTTCTTTATGTTCGATTCCAGTGGTGCATGGTGGCGGTTTTATTGGATTCTCAAGACCAGTAGCTACGGTTATGTAGCATAGGTCAATATGTCATATTCATCTATACCTATCATCATTCAAATGCTTAGTTACAAGTGTAACTGTATGCATTTTGTTAACTGGATTGTGTTAACAATAAAAACCTTTATCGTCCATATGTTCATGTGCAAAAATGTGTCACCACAATGCATTATGACAGGTTATAAATGATGAATATGACATGCGCTTTCACTCATAGTCCGCTTAAAATATACCTTGGCAGACGATCTCGTAAGTCACTTTCATGAGCCAGTCTTCCCGTCATTAGGGGGAGATGTAAATGATCATGTTCGAGTAGAACGACTTGGAATTGTCGTAGTTTGTCCCTAGTGTGCCTCACCAAGTTCCCTAAAGTGACGAAATTAAAAACATGCTGCAAACATGTCTGCAAGGATTGTGTCCGGTCATCGACATTCGTCACCTATAAATGGTGATATGGTAGCACCACAAATTGTGGTAGACGTGTTACTAGGCTATGGATGTAATATCCGCAATTTCGGATTTCCGGTCATTTTCTTTTTCGGCAGAAGTCCGTTTCGACGACTCGCTTGGGACCGTCTCATCATTCTGAGAATGATTAATTCTGAACTTTTTGTCATCCGAGTTCGTTTCGGTATTGTTTTGTTGAGTTCCGTGTTTCTTAACGACTTTTCCGCACTCGAGTTCGATTCTTGTGAATCTCATTCGAAATTACTGTTTCAAGTATCCCGTAAGTCCGTTTAACTTTGTTAGACTTGTTGTGCACTTCGGTTTGGTTATTCGATCACGCATCGTGATTTTTGGACGTTTTGGGCCGTTTTCATAATTTCCCAAAGTTTGGGGTAATTACTTCGGTTGTCGAATTTCGAGCCTTCGGGTGGTCGGAATTGTGTGTTATCTTAGCTCTTAGATTCGTCTTTGCGAGTACTTCGTAACCGTATCTTCGATTCATATTCAGGTTCGGGTTTCGGGGTCGTTCGGATCGTCGTTGTGGTTCTTCATTTTGTGCACGGAGGTCCGCCGCCGACTGGGCGAAACGGCCCCGAAACGGGCTGCTGAAGGCCGTGTCTCCGCGCTGGTCGGCCAGGACTAGCAGCCTTCCGAGACACGACCGAGACACACGGCGCTGGTCTGGGCCGGTTGCTGCGCCGTGTCCGGCAGGCGTATAAATATGGCCGAGCAGTCGTTTTTTCACTCATTTTCATTTACTATCCTTCCTATCCGCGGCTGGAGTCTTTGGGAAGTCGAAGACATGTTGTTATACTATGAATCCACGAGGTTTTGGAGTTCATAACATCGATTAATCCTTCCATAACTTGCTCCGATCGACCGAATCAAGGCAAGTTTTCTTAAAATCTAGTTTTGGGGATTTTGTTCGATTTGTCCGTTTAATCTGAAATAACTTAGATTATTGATGGATTATTGATTATTTAGATGTATTATATCGAATTCCTTGTTATTCCATGGTTTGATCATATCGATTCGTTGTTTTGGTAGAGTTCTTAGTCGACGCCTTGAAGGTGTCCGACAAAAGGTCTTAGAGGAGGGATTGGGCGTTGTATGATTATTATCCATCGTACGATTGTTGATTTATCATTGGTATGACTTAGGGATGAAATTCTTGTGAAGAACTCGAGTCGGAACCCTTCCGTTTGTTGTCTTCTTCGGGGTCCGAGCTTCCCGGTCGAATCGTGTTCTTCGGAGTATTCGGTAGCGGTTATTAAGGCAAGTATTTTACCATACGAATTGTGTCTTGTGAATAGGGACGTCGTATTATGGTTGTGATGCATTGCTTTACTTTCGTGTATATGCTTCGTATGAATTGATTATTACGAACAATTGATGGTAACGATAATACCTTCACTTAGTTAACATCGTGGAATTGTGTTGGATGTGCAAATCATCTAAGTTTGTGCCGGGCATGGTTGGTCATTGTTGAGTTGTTGTGATGATCATGATATTTGTGTTGTTTTGGTTTACATACTTGATTGTACATTTCGGTGTAATGTGGAATGACTTGACATTTGATGATTATGAGTTGTGTCGTGTCGATGTTTGTGTGTGTGTTCCAGGTAGGGTCTGACGAGGCCTCTTGAGTTCGGTACATGATGTGTACGAACCAGGTGTGTGTTCCAGGTAGGGTCTGACGAGGCTTCTGGAGTTTGGTACATGATGTGTACGAACAAGGTGTGTGATCCAGGTAGGGTCTGACGAGACCTCTGGAGTTCGGTACATGATGTGTACGAACAATGTTTGTGGACGGGTAGGGTCCGTTGAGGCCTCCGGAGCTCGGTACATAATGTGTACGAATAGTGTGTGTGGTTCGGGTAAGGTCCGTCGAGGCCTCCGGAGTTCGGTACATGATGTGTACGAACAATGATTGTGTAGCAGTGATTGTTTGGGTGACATTTTAAATATGGGTCTCGGACTCATAATGATATATTATCTAGTGTGCTTTGAAACGAGAATCGGGCTAAGGCCCTAATGTTTACGAAAAGGTTTTGTAAATTGGGACTCGAGGTCCAAAAGAATTTCTGCTTTAAAAATCCCCGAGATGATGTGTTCCTTTTCAAATATCTCTTGCTTGAGTTCGAAATTCTAAAACTTCTCGGGAACATTTTGATAATTGAATTCCGTATTAAATACTTAGTTGCTATTTACTTGTTGCATTTCGTATCGTTTTATACTTGCACTAGTAAAACAGTGAAGTTTTACTAACCCCCGAGTAATCGGGGGGTGGATGTCTGCTCAAGGCCCGGTACATGCGAGTTCGGGGAGCAGTCACAGGATTGGCACAAGTGGATGACGAGCTGCGATACTAATCAAGAGTCGAGAGTTGGTAGAGTTTGGTTGTATTGTTAGAGTTGATTCAGTCTTCCGCTGTATTGTGTTTCGACCCCTGTGTGGGTAATGTTGTTAGTCAGTCCTGTTGATAGAGTTGTGTGACCTCATTAGTCTGTGTGTTTATGTGTAAGTGACCTTAACGGTCTGTATTATTATATTGTTTGACCCTGGCCGGGCAAGCATTTGGTTGTTTATGGATGTTTAGCCTGGTAGATCCTTGTGGAAAGGGTCTACAGCGTGTAATATTCCCATACGATTTTGGGGGTGTTACATTTCTGGTATCGGAGCATAGGTTGCGGAAACCTAAGCTGTCGGGTCGAGTCGAGTCGTGGTTTGTCGAGTAATGTGTTGTCTTGTCGTTCGAGTCGCCAGGTGACAAGTTGAGTTGTGCGTAGTCACAACTTGTCGGATATGTTGTCGGATGAGATTAGTATCGTGGGCGACCGTCATCTCCGTGCGGCCTGTGGACGTAAGTCTCCTCTTTTATGCGAAGTACCTGTGTATCATGATTTTTTATAAATGAGTTAATTGTGGTGCATAATTTTATTTGCACGGTGTTGTGAATATAGTTGTATTTAATACACGTGACATATAGTATATGTATAAAATTGTTGTTTTACCTTTGAACCACTGTGAGGGGTGGTATGATGTGAAAATTGAGAACCTTGTTGGGTTTCGAATAAGGTATCGACGATTGAGTTCGTGAGAAACTCCGAGGAATGGTTTTGTTGTATGTTTAAACTACATGCTGTGAGATGTATTCAATTGGATTGTGCATGTTGGACTGTATTCCTTTTTCCGCTACGTGAGTTCTTTTGTAATGGCTTTCGGTATTTTACCGGCTGAGTTTTATTTCGAAAATCGATTCCCTTAACCGAGTTTTTGGCATTATGGCCTTGATCGTTTTGGCGAAATTCTTATGACGGTATTTAGTATTTCGTAAATGGCTTTTGTGAGTTTTTAAAATATTACCGTCATCGACCTTTTTGGCGTTTTGTAAATGGTTTTTAGCCTGGTGGGTTCCGGCGCGGGACCCACGGCGCTATAATGTTCCGTGTAATTATCTGAAATTTTTGGGCATTCTAGCCCATTGAATTATCTTTGAAAACCTTGAGTACCTTAGAAAATAAATTTTGAGACGTACTTTTAAAATGAATTATTTTCTCGTGGTACATCCAAGGTGCCACAATATATTTCAAAATTCTTCTACCTCGAGGACCAAAATGTTTTGAGATATTTCCGATATTATAGAAACACTTTTACTTAGACCCGAGGGTCGAATATTTCCGAAAGTTTTTCACGAAAAGAAAGTGTCATGTTTATCGAATGCGAAATAGTTTTCCAAAGTCTCGATAACGATGTTTCACGTTTGAACTTTTTTTTGAAGGGTGATACTCAAGATCAATCAGTATTTCCAAAATTATTTTCAAAAGGGGTTTTTTATTTTTTTAAAAAACCCTATCAATTCCCGTTTGCGTTTGGAAATGTATGTATGATGTTTGCTTTGTTGTTATGATGTTAACTTCCAAATATGATCGAATTGGTGGCATGAATGTTGAGGCGTTGCCACGTATTTGTAGTACTAGCCCTCTGTGAGAAGTGTGAACTGATATTTACTATTTGTCGCCTCGTGGTGATTTGCGTGTTGTCGCACGAGTGTGAGCTGTTGAAGCTTGGGTTTGTACGTTTGGGTACATGTGTGATTGTTTCATGATGTTTGTAATTATGTGCTGGTTATCGTTCGGTCCGTCGAAGTCGCCGAACGATACCGTCGTTGCTGTAGTGTTTGTGTGTGTATTACTTTACGATGGTAATCGTTGTATATGATATGTGTTATGATTCCTTGTTGTGCTGAGTTGGCATCTCCGCTATGTTGTTTTGCGACGTTGTGCCCCATTGTATCTAGCATTTGTATTTTCGGTATGCCGAGCCGAGGTGTTTCAACCGTGATGTGCCGGGGCATACACGTGTAAATTGTCCTTCTCGTCTGTAACGCGTTTCAAGTGAGGACTCGAGGGACACCGAATTCAATTTTGCGAATTGGCTACCGAGACTTTCGGAGTTCGCGCTTCAGCACAGATATCAGGATCGGCTCTGAGATACCCATGGGAGATTTTCCTGTCGGATGCTTTTTGTGTTGTTACCTTGTTTCCGTTGTTGTGAGTTACGGGGACGACATTTCTTTTATAAGAGGTCGGATGTAATACCCATACTATATTTGACTTCTGCAGTTTCTCCTTCTAAATTCTATCGACTTGCACGTGTTCGTCGATACTTTTTGAACTTGTTTGATGTCTCAGTTGTCATCGTTCGAACTGGTTGTGACCTTGTTTGAGATCGACATGTTTATCATCGTGACCTTTCCGAGTTCGGTTCGATTCTTGTGAACCTTGTTTGGAAGTAACATCTTTCACTTTCTACCAGTTCTTTTAATGTCTGGAGTTGAAGTGGGGACTTCGGAGTCATTGTTCGACTGTTGTCATTCGATCATTGTTGTTCGATCGTTGTTGTTCGATCATTGTTATTTGATCATTATTGTTCGATCATTGTTATTTGATCGTTGTTTTCCGATCATTGTTTTTTGATCGTTGTTGTTCGATCATTGTTATTTGATCATTGTTGTTCGATCATTGTTATTTGATCGTTGTTGTTCGATCGGGGTTGTCTGACTGTTGTTGCCTGATCTCGTACTGCGAAGAATTGTCGTTCACCGTTAGTCAACTGTTTCGAGTGTGGCAAAGTGGGTCACCGAGCGGTGCATTGTGAGATCGTTGCCAAGAAGTTCGGGAATTGGGTTTTCGTTCCTACTCGGGGAGCGCCCGGTGGTGTCCCGTGATGTAGTTGTGTATCGTACTTCGTACTGTAATTCGTGTAGAAATTGATATTTGTTGCGTGAACTTTTTGGTTTTGTTTGTATTCTACCATGATGTTTTATTTTAAGTTTCGGAACGAAACTTATTTTTAATAGGATAGAATGTAATATCCGGTATTCTCGTTTTCTATTATCTTGAATTGTTTGTGTCTTGACGTCAGACATTTTCTTGTTGACGAGAATCGGAGTGAATTCTATCATAATACTATATTTGTTTCTACCGCATAGTCGTTGTGGTCGGGTGCGACTTGTTGTCGCGTGCGTTTCTTTGATTAAATGTGTGCATGTGATGTGTTGTTAATTACTCGTTGTTGTTTTGAAACATAGTCGGTGGCGTTGCGTTAGTTGTCGTGGGGCGTGTTTTCACGCCGTATATTCCTTTGGGTTGCTTGTAACGTTTCGCCGTTGGGCGCGATTTTTTCGGTTCTTGTGTATCTCGTTGAGTTTTCCTGGCGGGATATTGCTTCTCCCTACTTGATTTAAGTTTCGGGACGAAACTTCTTTTAAGGAGGGTAGAATGTAATATCCGCAATTTCGGATTTTTGGTAATTTTGTTTTTTTGGTGGAAGTCCGTTTCGACGACTCGCTTGGGACCATCTCATCATTCTGAGAATGATTAATTCTGCACTTTTTGTCATCCGAGTTCGTTTCGGTATTGTTTTGTTGAGTTCCGTGTTTCTTAACGACTTTTCCGCACTCGAGTTCGATTCTTGTGAATCTCGTTCGAAATTACTGTTTCGAGTTTCCCGTAAGTCCGTTTAACTTTGTTAGACGTGTTATGAACTTCGATTTGGTTATTCGATCACGTATCGTGATTTTCGGACGTTTTGGGCCGTTTTCGTAATTTCCCAAAGTTTGGGGTGATTACTTCGGTTGTTGAATTTCGAGCCTTCGGGTGGTCGGAATTGTGTGTTCTCTTAGATCTTAGATTCATCTTTGCGAGTACTTCGTAACCGTATCTTCGATTCGTATTCAGGTTCGGGTTTCGGGGTCGTTCGAATCGTCGTTGTGCTTCTTCATTTTGTGCCCGGAGGTCAGCTTGGCGGACACGGGCGAAACGGCTCGAAAATGGCGCTGAGCGCCGTGTCTGCGCTGGTCGGCCAGATCGCAGCTCGCGAGACACGGCCGAGACACACGGCGCTGGTCTGGGTCGGTTGCTGCGCCATGTCCGGCAGGCGTATAAATATGGCCGAGCAGTCGTTTTTTTCACTCATTTCATTTCCTATCCTTCCTTTCCGCGGCTGGAGTCTTTGGGAAGTCGAAGACATGTTGTTATACTATGAATCCACGAAGTTTTGGAGTTCATAACATCGATTAATCCTTCCATAACTTGCTCCGATCGACCGAATCAAGGCAAGTTTTCTTAAAATCTAGTTTTGGGGATTTTGTTCGATTTGTCTGTTTAATCTGAAATAACTTAGATTATTGATGGATTATTGATTATTTAGATGTATTATATCGAATTCCTTCTTATTCCATGGTTGGATCGTCTCGATTCGTTGTTTTGGTAGAGTTTTTAGTCGACGCCTTGAAGGTGTCCGACAAAAGGTCTTAGAGGGGGGATTGGGCGTTGTATGATTATTATCCATCGTACGATTGTTGAATTATAATTGGTATGACTTAGGGAGGAAATTCTTGTGAAGAACTCGAGTCGGACCCCTTCCATTCGTTGTCTTCTTCGGGGTCCGAGCTTCCCGGTCGAATCGTGTTCTTCGGAGTATTCGGTAGCGGTTATTAAGGCAAGTATTTTACTATACGAATTGTGTCTTGTGAATATGGACGTCGTATTATGGTTGTGATGTATTGGTTTACTTTCGTGTATATGCTTCGTATGAATTGATTATTACGAACAATTAATGGTAACGATAATACCTTCACTTAGTTAACATCGTGGAATTGTGTTGGATGTGCAAATCATCTAAGTTTGTGCCGGGCGTGGTTGGTCATTGTCGAGTTGTTGTGATGATCATGATAATTGTGTTGTTTTGGTTTACATACTTGATTGTACATTTCGGTGTAATATGGAATGACTTGACATTTGATGATTATGAGTTGTGTCGTGTCGATGTTTGTGTGTGTGTTCCAGGTAGGGTCTGACGAGGCCTCTGGAGTTTGGTACATGATGTGTACGAACAAGGTGTGTGATCCAGGTAGGGTCTGACGAGACCTCTGGAGCTCGGTACATGATGTGTACGAACAATGTTTGTGTCCGGGTAGGGTCCGTTGAGGCCTCCATAGTTCGGTACATGATGTGTACGAACAGTGTGTGTGGTCCGGGTAAGGTCCGTCGAGGCCTCCGGAGTTCGGTACATGATGTGTACGAACAATGATCGTGTAACAGTGATTGTTTGGGTGGCATTTTAAATATGGGTCTCGGACTCATAATGATATATTATCTAGTGTGCTTTGAAACGAGAATCGGGCTAAGGCCCTAATGTTTACGAAAAGGTTTTGTAAATTGGGACTCGAGGTCCAAAAGAATTTCTGCTTTAAAAATCCCCGAGATGATGTGTTCCTTTTCAAATATCTCTTGCTTGAGTTCGAAATTCTAAAACTTCTCAGGAACATTTTGATAATTGAATTCCGTATTAAATACGTAGTTGCTATTTACTTGTTGCATTTAGTATCGTTTTATACTTGCACTAGTAAAACAGTGGAGTTTTACTAACCCCCGAGTAATCGGGGGGTGGATGTCTGTTCTGCGTCCAGTACATGCAGGTTCAGGGGAGCAGTCACAGGATTGGCACAAGGGGATGACGAGCTGCGATACTAATCAAGAGTTGAGAGTTGGTAGAGTTTGGTTGTATTGTTAGAGTTGATTCAGTCTTCCGTTGTATTGTGTTTCGACCCCTGTGTGGGTAATGTTGTTAGTCAGTCCTGTTGATAGAGTTGTGTGACCTCATCGGTCTGTGTGTTTATGTGTAAGTGACCTTAACGGTCTGTATTATTATATTGTTTGACCCTGGCCGGGCAAGCATTTGGTTGTTTATGGATGTTTAGCCTGGTAGATCCTTGTGGAAAGGGTCTACGGCGTGTAATATTCCCATACGGTTTTGGGGGTGTTACATGGATCTCATCGAGTATTGGGATGCCACTTGGTTCGATAAATACTCTCGCTAAGAATGTATGAAAGTTTGGTACATGAAACTTGATCATATGATCAAATGAACTCATCCGTCTCATGTGATTCTGGATTACAGTCATCATTGGGGGATGCCTCAATGAATGCCAATCCATAAAGAGTACTCTATGAATAAAGCCGGTACATGAGGACGTGGAATGTGAGTTTAATCGAACCATACTTCATTGAAAATCTACAACGTTGTAGCCTTTGCCTAAAATGGAAACATATGCGACTCCAGTATAAACAAAGTGATAGCCCTTTGTTGAAGTGGTGCCGACACTCCAAAGATAAGATCTATCCATGTACTTTGTTAAAGCGAGTGAGAGAAGGAGTTAAACTCACCTCATGGCGCGAGGTTTCTCATGAACGCATTGGAATCGACTACGATGACACGAAACTTAGTTGTGCTATTGTAATGGATGTTATAGCATCCACTATTTTTTCAGTTAGATAGTTTCCCAAAAACTGACGTGCAGCTTGTGGTTAAATCTTATCTTAGTGGGGAACTAAGTTAAGTGATAAAAGGATCTCGTGGTGGATCATACTCAAATCAAGTGGCTCCTGACCATGGAGCGCGTCGACAAGTGATTGTCGGGAACGCATACTAAGTATATACTTGATTTGGAAGAGATATAAAGCTTTTGCGTGTAAAACTAAGGGTTTATAGTAATATACTCTTGTGAGACTAAGAGATTCCGCTAAATCCAAAGTTAAGAATGAAAGGACCTTGGGCACACTTGATGATGCGTATTCATCAATCGGTTTAAGGCAATCTAAGGGACGGTTTCTCTAAGAGATGATAAAGTAATGCCTATATGATTCCCAATGACTAGTCGAAGTCATAATAAGACTTGGCTCACTTAAGTGATGATGCAGTCTTAAGAAAAAAGTACGGTATTATGTACTCATGTTTGACTCGATGTACTCATTCGTAATAATCCGGTAAAGACACTGTGATGATGGCCTAGAATGCGCTCACGCAATGTCTGTGATTGACTAGAAGCTTGAAGCTCGTTCTACCTCGATAAAAGAACACTTGAAAACCAATACCCGAATTTGCCCAGAATGTGTTGGTCTATCTCTCATATGACCTACAGGGCAGCTCACTTGTTGGAAAATGGTGAAATTGGTACCATTGGAAAGGTCTGTGTCTACTTTCCAAGAAAACCAGCCATTTGATCACATCCATCATGTTGAGTGACATATGACTATTATTGCAAAGTAGGACAGGATATGTCCGGTAATTTGCTGACTCAACTTCGATAGAGCTTTGTGATCTGCTCAGGTCGATCTAGGTTACGAACTGTATGTGAATGAAAAGCCACGGGTGTCTAGTTTTCATTAGTTTTTATAGTTTTGTTGATACCTATTGAATCAAAGAACTTTTGACTGATTTAGTGCATGGATGTCAAGACTTTAGAAAACTTGATTTTCAGATAAGTCTTTAGCGACTCTACACTTTGGATGTGTCGGGCTCTTTTTGTCCTTAGACCAAGGTTTGTTTTTTCCCATTGGGTTTTCACTTAGTAAGGTTTTTAACGAGGCGACCTATGAGAACATCCATACAATGATGCGTTGTACTTCTGTTCAACTTAGACCAAGAGGTATTTTTCCCAGTGGGTTTTCCCTTGGTATAGTTGTGAGGGCAACTTGGCATCTCACTCCTATGATTTGAGGTACTCATAAGGGGGAGTCATTATGTATACATCAGGGGGAGTATACATGACATGTTATGTTGGTGCATTGCAATCTTTTCCTCATTAAGCCTTTATTTTTCCCATGGGGTTTTGTTTTGGCTTGGAATAGGTTTTTACGAAGGCAAAATCTTCTACACCATTGTTGTATTAGTTCTCGATACAGGGGTAGTGTTTCGGGAATTATTACTCCCGTAATGTGTCTTACCTAATACTGGTTGTAGGGGGATACATAGATGGAAGGTTCTAGATCCTTCTAGCGGTAGTAGGATCCTATTAGATGTCTTACCTTATCTAGGAATTCTATGTATGGAAGGACTCTCATTTTAATGCCTATATAAAGGCCCCTCTATCAGTGTTATGAATACAATTGATTGACTCTATTTACAGTCTTTTACTTTCTCCTGAAACAAGTCCATATTTTTATAAATATAAGTACAACAAAGATTAATGGCAACATAACGACAATAGATTAAAGTAGAACGCAAGAGATTAACGACAATAGATTAACGGCAACAATTATAAGATGGAACATGTTAATCATCTAATTAAAGTAGAGAATCAATAGATTACCGTGAATTGGAGTGCTGCACAAGGACATACGAACATACAGAATGGCATCAGCTAAAACATAACGACTAGTTTAGCCGACAACTCTCTCGGCATCGGCTAAACTTAAACTTTAGCCGACGACCTAAACTTAAACGTTGGTCGACCGACTTTTAGCCGACAACTGACCACTTTAGCCGACGACCTGTCGGCTAAAGTCTGAACATTGGTAGTGGACAAAGAATGGATAAGAGAATAACGCAGATACACCGATTGTTTTTTATGTTTATATTTAGGTCATGGGTATTTTTGGATTGGAAAAGATAAGAAGAAGCCTTTTTTTTTTAAAAAAAAATCTAACTTTGTTAGCTTCTCAACCAGCTAGCTGGTTTAAGAAGCAACGCGTTCACATAACGAGTTTTTTTTATCCGCCAATGGTCAAAGAAGCTCCTGAAAGCTGAAAATGTAGTGCTAAACACGGTATAACTTGTCAAAATGAGGTCTTCAATTAAAACAAAAAAAAAGGAAAAAGAAAAACGAAGCGCAATTAGACAAAACCTGAAACGAGACAAAGGTGCAAAAGGGTAAAAGTTGGGGGAAAATTGTTTATATTCTATAATTTTTAAATTTTTTCAAAACATTTCAAAAATTACTTTCTTTATTACGTCCTAATTTTTTAATAGCTGTATAATTTATTTTTCAACTTACGTTTCAGTCGTCAAAATTCTCAAAATGACTTTGTTTTTGTCTATATCTAGGCCAGAATTTGGGGATTTTCGGGCCCGACGCCCTGAAATGGATCTACATGGCAATTTTTAAGATGTTTTTGGAAACTATGACTAGTCATGGAATGTAAAAATTTTTACTCCTGAAATAAAATAAAAATAAGAAAATAAAATTCCGAGAAAATAATATTTTTTAATAAATCAAGCAAAGGTAAATAAAATTCAAAAAAACAAACAAAGAAAAATTGACTATTTTTTGAGATTTCAACTTATATCTCTTATATTAGATAGATTAAAAAACCAAAAAAAATCATCCAAAATTTAAAAGAAAATCTCAAAATTCCAAAAACAGCGATTGAACGTCGGATTAAAAGTGTATTGGAATTTTCATATTTCATTTTAATCCCACATTCAACGACTTTCTTTGGAACTTTCAGTTTTTTTTAGCTTTCATATTCTTTCAGAAAAACTTCTTGTTCTTTAGATTGGTTTTTTTTTTTTTTTTTTCTAATTTGCCTAATTAGTAAATTAAAGGATATAAAAAATGAAATATGAAAAAGTAGTTGAGTTTTTTTATTGAATATTCAGATTGTTTTGGGTGAATTTTTCAAAAAAGTTTTTTCATCTAGTCGATTTTGAAATTTTTTTACTTCCCGTAAATTTTCATATTTTTTAAAAACATCCCCAAAATTGACACGTCGATCCACTTCATCGTCGAGCTCCGAAACCCCTGATTTTAGAGTACATATGGATAAAAGCGATGACATTTTGATATTTTCAGCGACTGAAACGTAAATTGGGAGGTATATTGTACAGTTGACCAAAAATTAGAATGTGATTAGAGAAAATAACTTTTATGGAACGTTCTTAGAGAGTAAGAAAAATTCATGGGACGTAAAAAGTTTTATTCCCGTAAAAGTTGAACGTGTGCTCATTACATATATAATGGGATCTATGTTGTCTCAAAAAGCTCGATTGATATCTGGAAAGTTACCGCTCTCTTCCCGCTAGAGGTTGACAAAGAGGGTAAAAGTACAAAAATCTAAATAATGTTAGCATTTGATTTAGGTAAATATTAATAAGTGAGTGTGATTGAGATTAAAAAATATATTGGTAGTGAGTGTACGATGGAGATCAGATGATAAAATTTTAAATGATTGATTTACTTGTATAAACGTGATAAGTATAAACTTGCGAAAACAACAACTTTCAATTGAAGTATAAACCATATTCAGAACCTAGATAGGTGTGGACAAACCATTAGTGTAGTGGTGAGTAATGTGGTATTTGTAATACCCGTACTTTTATTGACTGTTTGACATTGCCGTTCTTCCTACTTTGTCTCTCTGTAAACTCTTTGTGATGTTGTCCATATTGTTATAGGGTTTCGTACCTTGTTTGGATCACGATTTTGTTGTTTAGACCTTGCGGAAGTGTTCTGGGTCAGAGAACTAACGCACGCTAGGCCTAGGCTAACGCACGCTAATTCTTCTTGAGTAGCACACGCTAGATTTGAGCCATAGAGCGCGCTAAGGGACCAGTCAGGTCAGAACCAGTAATTCATCCTGCTTTCTGGACTAGCAGTTAACGCGCGCTAGGAGTTCGTTAGCGCACGCTATTCGTGGTCAGTAGCGCGCGCTAACATTCGTCCGTAGCGCACGCTAATGGGCTGGTCGGCAGAGGCAGTGAGGTTGTCAGTCTGTCTGGACTATCATGTAACGTACGCTAGACTTCGGTTAGCGCACGCTATAAGGGCTGCGTAGCGCACGCTAAGCTATTGCGGTAGCGCACGCTAAGACTTGAGCAGGGCAGAGGACAGTAGGTTCTGGACTCCGATTTCTGGACACCATTTTCGGCTAGCGCACGCTAAGGGAAGGCGATTAACGCACGCTAACGGGGCCGACAGAAGCCACTGGACTACCCGGTGACCCTGCTAGCGCACGCTAATATTAGAGGCGTAGCATGCGCTAGACTGGGCGAATATATATTGGTTAGTTGACTTCCATTTCATCATTTTTCTCATCTTTCTCACATTTCCGATCGGGAGCAGCGGATTTGGGCGATTCGGGGAGTTTGGAAGCGATCTTTCTTCAGATATCAACATCTTTGGTTGGAGAACAAGGATTTAACAACCTCTAATCCATTCTATCGTCCAAATCAAGGTAAAAATCCTTAGAACCCTATCTTTGGGAATTTTGGGGTTTTTCTTAGATTCGTTCAATTTATCCGGTTTGAAGCTTGAGAATCTTGAGATTATGATATATCTACCCCGTATACATGCTTTTCCTACTATTTTACGGATTGGTTTGTGCCGTGTTCGGACTTGTGAGGGTTTGGGTGATTTTCCAACCTCTAGTTGTTTACCCATGTATTTTCGTGAATCGTAGATGGGTTTCGAGAGTTTCTTTGTGAATTATGAGTATGGATTATTCATTACCATATCCCTTACGAATCGTTTAGGTACCGGAAGTTCGTTCTTGGACCTACCGAATTCATACTCTTTTCCGTTTGATTTCTCGATGTCTCAAAGGCAAGTATATATTTATGATTGTACGTTCTCAACTTTGAAAGTAAGATATATGAATGGCACGTTTATTTATATCCACTCTGGGATGGGCCGACGGGTCCTCTGAGGGTTTCGTGGCCTCTGGTGCGATTCCACGAATCATATGAGTTAACCACTCTGGGATGGACCGACGAGTCCTCTGAGGGTTCCGTAGCCTCTGGTGCGGTTCCACGGTTGATCATGTATGTATTGATGTGATGCTATGAGATTTAGTTAATCCTGATTACTAGGCTTGAATTGATGAATTGACGGTTACCTTTACTTTATTGTCGAGGAGTATTGTATTTCATACTTGATATACTTGCACTAGCTATTCGACGGCTAACCCCTTTATGGGGGAAATACTTTTTATGTATTTCAGGTTCCAGGAGAGTAGACAGGCAGGTATCGGGTCGGCACGAAGATGATGGGCAAGCGTGATACTGTGTTCTATCTCCGGTTGTATTTTATGTTCTCCCATCCAGCGTTGTTGTACTGGAGTGGTTATTCAATACTCGAGTATTGTTTTCCAGTTTTCTTTGATGTTCCAGGCTGTGTTGCCGAGGTGTTGATTTTGTGTTGTGATGTATTTGGATACATTGGATATGGTTTTAATACCCTTTGTATTGTCCTTCATTTCGTTGTATTTAGACCTTCTCAGTCGAATTTATATAGTTCCGCGTATGATTAGCCTTGTGGGTCCAACGAAGGGGCTCACGGTGCTGTAATATACCCTGAATAACTTGGGGGTGTTACAGAATATGGTATCAGAGCTTAGGTCTATGGATACCTAGCCTGTCGGTCTTTTGGGTCGATTGAGTCATCGTTTGTCTATAGTATCACTACTTTGCCATCATCACAGTGCGACCGGTACTTGTAAGACCTCTTACTCTTTTGACGTTTCCTTTATCGTTTTTCTTCTGTTGTGGTATTTTGAGAATCGTCACTTCGGTGATGTGCGATTGAATTTTACTTACGTGCCTTGTGTGTTCTTCATCATCTCAGCTGGTAAGGGACGAGGCCGTGGTCGTGGCCGTGGACGTGGACGAGGACGTGGCGCAGCCGCTTCCCTCAGTTCCGTTGCGGGATTGACCAACCCTAGCCTATCTAACTCGGTGCATCCTGACACTGAAAGTCAGCACGACCAGTCGACTGGCCAGGGGAGCAACGCGGACGTTGGAGTTGCGAATGTACTTCAACAATTGGCCAACTAGATGACCATTTTAGCCCAAACCATTCAGCTGAATAATCCGAACCCGAACGCGGATGCCTTGCTTCAGAATGTAATCCGTATGCATCCTCCTCAGTTTGGCGGTGCCACAGACCCGTTAGGATGGAAAGATTGGCTAGCGGAGTTGGAGAAAACTTTTGAAGCGATCGATTGTCCCGAAGCGAGGAAAGTACCGATTGCTCAGTATTTCCTCACCAAGGAGGCTGCTACGTGGTGGAAAGTCATCAAGCCACAGGATCGTATTGCTGCGTGGGATGAGTTTAAAGAACTTTTGGGAGGCCTAGTTTTGTCCTTCGCCAGTACGAGAATTCAAGCCTTTTTCGAGGCTAAACCGCAGAATATTCCCGTTTCGCAGGCGATCATGGAGTACAACCAACAATTGATCCACGTGAAGGATCAAGTGTGAAACGAGCGTGATAAGATCTGTTACTTTGATATGCGGATGAATATGGACTTACGGCAGTATATGGCCGGATTTGCTTGCACCACATTGAAGGAATATCAAGACAGAGCTTTGGCCCATGATTTGTGAATCCCCAACAATGACATCAATGAAGAATCGAAGAAGCAGAAGATTGCGGGAAATTTTTCTGGCTCCAAGAGTGGCAACTTCCAGAGGTCACAGACGACTAACCATTCTGCAGGACAATCGTCACATTCTGCTAAAGGAAAGAGGGGTTTTCGTTCTGCACCGGGCACCACAACTCGCACGGTGACTTGCTATAATTGTGGTCGTCCAGGCCACGTTAATTTGGAATGCAATTTCCCACCATTGAAGTGTCACACTTGCGGACATATGGGACATAGGTCGGCTTATTGTTCCGAACCAAATCAGACTTTGGACACTCGGGCTTCTGCCCCAGCGCCACTTGATCAAGGCGTGAATCAGCGGCAATCTTTTGGTCAGTCTCAACATAATTACGGCAGGGGCCGGGGACGGGGTCAGAACGCTGGAGGGGGAAACTCTAGCGTCGGTTCGGTACAACCACAAGTGTACGAGATATGTCGAACAGACGAACCTGATGCAGTGGTGGCCTCAAGTACCATTCATATTTTATCTCATCTAGTTCGTGTACTTTTTGATACGGGTTCTACCTATTCTTTCATTTCCTTGAGTGTGTACGCCGTTTGAATATAACTTGTATGACTGCTTGTGATCCCTTCATTGTGAAACTACCTAGCGGGGATATAATTGTGGAGAATCGGGAGATTAAATATTTTCCGATGATTATATCCGGTATGATTGGGTATCGAACCTGATTGTAGTTGATATGGAAGGCGAGGACATGATCCTCGGAGAGGATTGGCTTGATAGTCACCAAGCGATTATGAATTACCGTACTAAGGTTATCACTATGATGACTAAAGACGGATCCGAGTACTCATTTTTGGGACGTAAGTTGGGCCAATCCAAGTTACTTATCAGTGCCATAAAGGCCGTAAAACTTTTGAATAAAGGTTGTACGGGCTATTGGTGTTATGCCTTGAAGGCGGAAGGGAACAAAGTCGAATTCTCTTCGATTCCGGTTGTTAATGAGTATCCCGGTGTTTTTCCGGATGACCTCCCGGGATTACCACCAGATCGAGAAATATAATTTTCTGTGGATTTAGAGCCTGATGCGGCCCCGATTTCTAAGGCACCTTATCGGATGGCACCTTTCGAGATGTAAGAATTAATGAATCAGTTGGGAGAGCTTCTGGAGAAAGGGTACATCAGACCGAGTGCTTCGCCTTGGGGCGCGCCTGTCCTTTTTGTGAGAAAGAAGGATAGTTCACTATGTTTGTGCATCGACTACCGTGAGCTGAACAAAGTGACCATCAAGAACAAGTATCCTTTGCCTCGTATAGATGATTTATTTGATCAGTTGCAGGGGGCTGCAATTTTCTCGAAAATTAATTTGAGATCAGGGTACTATCATCTCAGGGTGAAAGAGTCCGATGTTCCGAAGACTGCATTTCGGACGAGATATGGGCATTATGAATTTGTAGTCATGCCTTTTGGTTTGACTAATGCACCGACAGTATTCATGCAGTTAATGAATAAGATTTTCATCGAGTACCTCGACAGATGTGTAGTCGTCTTTATTGACGACATTTTGATCAATTCTCGAGATAAAGAGGAACATGCCCGACACGTGAATTTGGTACTAGATATTTTGAGAACCGAACACCTCTATGCGAAATTTTCAAAATGTGAGTTCTGGTTGGAAGAAGTTATGTTTCTCGGCCACGTGATCTCGGCCGAAGTGGTTCGTGTAGACCCGCAGAAGATTGAGGCATTGCTAGATTGGGCACCGCCTAAAAATGTTAAGGAAGTTCGTAGCTTTTTGGGCCTTGCTGGGTATTACCGTCGGTTTGTCGAGGGGTTCTCGAAACTCGCTCGGCCGCTTACGAAATTAATCCAGAAGACAGAAAAGTTTGTTTGGACAGATGAGAGACAACAGAGGTTCGATGAGCTGAAGAGACGTTTGACTTCAGCGCCGATTCTAGCTTTACCACATGGTAGTGAGGGATTTGCGGTTTGTAGTGACGCTTCGTGTCAAGGTCTTGGTTGTGTGCTTATGCAGCATGATAAGACGATAGCTTTTGCGTCACGACAACTGAAGCCGTACGAGATGAATCATCCTACTCACGATTTGGAGTTGGCCACAATTGTCTTCGCACTCAAGATTTGGTGGTATTATTTGCACGGTTCTCCGTGTCGGATTTATACCGATCACAAGAGCCTGAAGTACATTTTCAGTTTGAAAGAGCTGAACATGAGACAGAGATATTGGTTAGAATTGATAAAGGATTACGATTTAGAAATTCTTTACCACCCGGGTAAAGCCAATGTTGTTGCGGATGCTTTGAGCCGCAAATCGGCATCGCTTCAAATGCTAGAGGTTCTTACATCTTAGATGAAGATTCGTCAGGATTTAATTGAGCAAGGAATAGAAGTTTGGCTTCAACTAGTACAAGGGCAGTTGTGGACTCTCGAAATTACTTCGTCCTTGGTTGAAGACATCAAAGGGAAACAGTGGAGTGACCCGATGATCTCTCAACTAAAGGAAGATATAATTAAAGGAAAAGCTCCTGGATTTATGGTTCACGAGGATAGTATCTTGAGATTTCCAGGCAGGCTTTGTGTTCAGAATAATCTAGAATTGAGGCAGAGAATTCTCCGAGAAGCTCATGCTACACCTTACTCAATCCACCCCGGAACGAGTAAGATGTACAAAGACTTGAAGCGAAATTTTTGATGGAATAACATGAAGAAGAATGTCACGGAATTTTTATTGCAGTGCTTGATGTATGAACAAGTCAAGATTGAACATCAATGACCAGCGGGGTTGTTGAAGCCGCTTCCCATTCCCGAATGGAAGTGGGAAGACATTTCTATGGACTTTATCACTGGCATGCCTAGAACTAGGGCCGGAATGAATATGATTTGGGTAATCGTCGACCGGTTGACCAAGTCTGCACACTTCTTGGGTATCAAGGATACTTGCAGACCAGAGAGGTTGGCTCGAACCTTTATAGCTGAGATCGTAAGATTGCACGGTGCCCCAAAGACCATTGTTTCTGATCGAGATGGTCGTTTCATATCGTATTTTTGGCAGGCCATTCATCAGGCTTTGGGTACTGAGTTGAGATTGAGCACATCCTTTCACCCTCAGTCAGACGGAGAGGATAATTCAAACATTGGAGGACATGTTGCGGGCTTGTGCCATAGATTGGAGTAATGATTGGGAGCTCCACTTGCCGTTGATCGAGTTTGCCTACAATAATAGTTGGCATGCGTCTATCAAAATAGCACCATTCAAGGCACTTTATGGTAGGCGATGTAGGTCGCCATTATGTTGGGACGAAGCTTCGGAGCTAATCGGAACAATGCCGGACATGTTGACGGAGACTAAGGAAAAGATTTCTATCATCCAGGACCGGTTGCTGACTGCCCAGAGCCTTCAGAAATCTTATGCTGATACTCATCGTCGACCCTTGGAGTTCGAAGTGGGGGATCATGTCTTACTCAAGGTGTCGCCGACCAGAGGGGTTTTCCACTTCGGGAAAAAGGGGAAACTTAGTCCGAGGTATATCGGGCCTTTCGAGATTTTGGACAGGGGTGGAGATTTATCTTATCGCTTGGTGTTACCTCCAGCTTTGAGTCACATCCATAGTGTTTTTCATGTGTCTCAGTTGAGAAAGTATGTGCCGTATCCGAGCCATGTTATCGACTATAGTGAGATTGACGTAGACGAGGATATTTCCTTTCTGAAGAGGCCCGTGAAGATCCTTGAGCGTCGTAAGATACAACTTCGGCAAAAGACCATTCCACTGGTTAAAGTGCAATGGTCGAGACATGGAGTCGAGGAGGCGACTTGGGAAGCGGAAGAGAAGATGCGGTTGGAATACCCCAAACATTTTATTTCTTAAGTCTCGGGACGAAACTTCTTTTTAGAGGGGGAGAATGTAATAACCGTACTTTTATTGACTATTTGACCTTGCCGTTCTTCCTACTTTGTCGCTCTCTAAACTCTTTGTGATGTTGTCCATATTGTTATAGAGTTTCGTACCTTGTTTGGATCACGATTATGTTGTTTAGACCTTGCGGAAGTATTTTGGGTCAGAGAAATAATGCACGCTAGGCCTAGGCTAACGCACGCTAAATTCTCCTTGAGTAGCGCACGCTAGATTTGAGCCGTAGCGTGCACTAAGAGACCAGTCAGGTCAGACGTAGTAACTCATCCTCCTTTCTGGACTGGCAGTTAACGCGCGCTAGGAATTTGTTAGCACACGCTATTCGTGGTCAGTAGCACGCACTAACATCCGTCCGTAGCGCACGCTAACGGGCTGGTCGGCAGAGGCAGTGAGGTTGTCAGTCTGTTTGGACTATCATGTAACGTACGCTAGACTTCGGTTAGCGCACGCTATAAGGGCTGCGTAGCGCTCGCCAAGCTATTACGGTAGCGCACGCTAAGACTTGAGCAGGGCAGAGGACAGTAGGTTCTGGACTCCGATTTCTGGACACCATTTTCGGCTAGCGCACGATAAGAGAAGGCGATTAGCGCACGCTAACGGGGCCGACAGAAGACACTGGACTACCCGGTGACCCTGCTAGTGCACGCTAATATTAGAGGTGTAGCGTGCGCTAGACTGGGCGAGTATATATTGGTCAGTTGACTTCCATTTCGTCATTTTTCTCATCTTTCTCACATTTCCGATCAGGAGCAGTATATTTGGGGGATTTGGGGAGTTTGGAAGCGATCTTTCTTCAGATATCAACATCTTTGGTTGGAGAACAAGGATTTAACAACCTCTAATCCATTCTATCGTCCAAATCAAGGTAAAAATCCTTAGAACCCTATTTTTGGGAATTTTGGGGTTTTTCTTAGATTCGTTCGATTTATCCGATTTGAAGCTTGAGAATCTTGAGATTATGATATATCTACCCCATATACATGATTTTCCTACGATTTTATGGATTGGTTTGTGCCGTGTTCGGGCTTGTGAGGGTTTGGGTGATTTTCCAACCTCTAGTTGTTTACCCTTGTATTTTCGTGAATCGTAGACGGGTTTCGGGAGTTTCTTCGTGAATTATGAGTATGGATTATTGATTATCATATCCTTACGAATCGTTTAGGTACCAGAAGTGCGTTCTTGGAGCTACCGAATTCATACTCTTTTCCATTCGATTTCTCGATGTCTCAAAGGTAAGTATATATTTATGATTGTACGTTCTCGACTTTGAAAGTAAGACATATGAATGGCATGTTTATTTATATCCAATCTGGGATGGGCCGACGGGTCCTCTGAGGGTTTCGTAGCCTCTGGTGCGATTCTACGGATCATATGAGTTAACCACTCTGGGAGGACCGACGAGTCCTCTGAGTGTTCCGTAGCCTCTGGTGCGGTTCCACGGTTGATCATGTATGTATTGATGTGATGCTATGAGATTTAGTTAATCTGGATTACTAGCCTTGAATTGATGAATTGACGGTTACTTTTACTTTATTGTCGAGGAGTATTATATTTCATACTTGATATACTTGCACTAGCTATTCGACGGCTAACCCCTTTATGGGGGAAATACTTTTTATGTATTTCAGGTTTTAGGAGAGTGGACAGGCAGGTATCGGGTCGGCACGAAGATGATGGGAAAGCATGATATTGTGTTCTATCTTCGGTTGTATTTTATGTTCTCCCATCCAGTGTTGTTGTACTAGAGTGGTTATTGAATACTCGAGTATTGTTTACCAGTTTTCTTTGATGTTCCAGCCTGTGTTGCCGAGGTGTTGATTTTGTGTTTTGATGTATTTGGATACATTGGATATGGTTTGAATACCCTTTGTATTGTCCTTCATTTCGTTGTATTTAGACCTTCTCGGTCGAATTTATATAGTTCTGCGTATGATTAGCCTTGTGGGTCCTGTAACACCCCCAAGTTATTCAGGGAATATTACAGTGTCGTAAGCCCCACCATGGGACCCACAAGGCTAAACATACGCGGAACTATAATTTTTTTTGACCGATAAGGTCTACATACAATGGAAGGAATAACAATACAAAGGGTATTCAAAACATAACCATTGTATCCAAAGACATCACAACACCAATCAATACCTCGGCAAACACAGGCCGGAACATCAAGAAAAATGGAAAGCAATACTCGAGTATTCAATGACTATTCCAGTACAACAATATTGAATAGAAAACTCAAAACATAACCGGAGGAAAACACAGTATCACTCTTACCCACCATCTTCATGCTGACCCGATACCTGCCTGTCCGCTCTCCTGGAACCTGAAATAGATAAAAAGTATTTTTCCCATAAAGGGGTTAGCCGTCGAATAGCTAGTGCAAGTATATCAAGTATGAAACACAATACTTCTCGACAATAAAGTAAATGTAACTGTCAATTCATCAATTCAAGACTAGTATTCCGGAATAACTAAATCTCATAGCATCACATCAAGACGTATATGAATACCGTGGAACCGCACCAGAGGCTACGGAACCCTTAGGGGACCTACCGGCCCGCCCCAAAGTGGTTCGTTCATATCATCCGCCATCAATACATGTATGAATACCGTGGAACCGCACCAGAGGCTACGGAACCCTTAGGGGATCTATCGGTCCGCCCCAAAGTGGTTCGTTCATATCATGCCATCAATATATCTTACTTTCAAAGTCGAGAACGTACAATCATAAATATATACTTGCCTTTGAGACATCGAGAAATCGAACGGAAAAAGGGTATGAGTTTGGTAGGTCCAAGAACGCACTTCCGGCACCTAAACGATTCGCAAGGAATATGATAATTAATTATCCATATTCGAATTACATGAAGAAACCCCCGAAACCCGTCTACGATTCATAAAGATATACGGATAATCAACTAGAGGTTGGAAAATCGTCCAAAATCTCGCAAGTCCGAAAACGGCACAATCCAAACCGTAAAATCATAGGAAAAGCATGCATACGGTATAGATACATCATAGTCTCAAGGTTATCAAACTTCAAAATGGATAAATCGGACGAATCTACGAAAAACCCCAAAATTCCCAAAAAGTAGGGTTCTAAGGATTTTTACCATGATTCGGATGATAGGATGAATTTAGATGCTATGAAATCCTTGTTCTCCAACCAAATATGTTATTGTTAGAAGGAAGATCGCTTCCAATCGCCCAAGATCCTCTCTCCCGAGCGATTCCCGTCGAAAAGGAGTGAAGAAGGTGAGAAATGACGAAAATGAAGTCAACTGCCATATATATATCTGTCCAGTCTAGCGCACGCTACGCCTCCTTCATTAGTGTGCGCTAGCGAAGTCACCGGATAGTTCAGTGGCTTCTGCCGGCTCCGTTAGCATGCGCTAATCGTCTGTCTCTAGCGTGCGCTAGTCCAAAATGTGGCATCCAGTACTGGAGTCCAGAACTTACTATCTCTGCCCTGCTCAAAACTTAGCGTGCGCTACCGCTATGTCTTAGCGTGCGTTATGCAACAGTTTTAGCGTGCGCTAGCCGACAGCTAGCGTACGCTACCTGATAGTCCAGAAACCCTGGCAACCTCACTGCCTCTGCCGACCAGCCCGGTAGCGTGCGCTATGGACGGATGTTAGCGTGCGCTACTAACCACGAATAGCGTGCGCTAACAAACTCCTAGCGCACGTTAATCTGCCAGTCCAGAGACCAGTCCGAAAAACTGGTTCTGACCTGACTGATCCCCTTAGCGCGCGCTATGGCTCAAAGATAGCATGTGTTAATCAAGCAGAATTAGCGTGCGTTAGCCTAGGCCTAGCGTGCGCTATATCTCTGGCCCAGAACATTTCCGCAAGGTCTAAACGACACGATCAAGACCCAAACGAGATACGAAACTCAATAACAATATCAACAACATCTCCAAGTGTTTACAGAGCGACAACATAAGAGAACCGGCAAGGTCAAACAGTCAATAAAAAGTACGGTTATTACATTCTCCCCCTCTAAAAAGAAGTTTCATCCCGAAACTTAAGGAATAAATAGTTCGGGGTATTCCACTCGCATCTTCTCTTCCGTCTCCCAAGTTGCCTCCTCAACTCCATGTCTTGACCATTGCACTTTAACCAGTGGAATGGTCTTATGCCGAAGTTGTTTCTCGCGACGTTCAAGGATCTTCACGGGTTTCTCCGAAAAGGTAGTATCCTCGGCTACGTCAATTTCACTGTAGTCGATAATGTGGCTCGGATCCGGTACGTACTTTCTCAACTGAGACACATGAAAAACATTATGGACGTGACTCAAAGCTGGAGGCAACGCCAAGCGATAAGCTAAATCACCAACTCTGACCAAAATCTCAAAAGGTCCGACATACCTCGGACTAAGTTTCCCCTTTTTCCCGAAGCGAAAAACTCCTCTGGTCGGCGACACCTTGAGCAAGACATGATCCCCCACTTCAAACTCCAAGGGTCAACGATGAGTATCAGCATAAGATTTTTGACGACTGCGGCGACAAAGAATCGGTCCCGGATAATAGAAATCTTTTCCTTAGTCTCCATCAACATATCCGGTTCCGTTCCAATTAGCTCAGAAGCCTCGTCCCAACACAATAACGACCTACATCGCCTACCATAAAGTGCCTCGAAGGGTGCCATTTTGATCGACGCATGCCAACTATTATTGTAAGCAAACTCGATCAACGGCAAGTGAAGCTCCCAATCATTACTCCAGTCTAAGGCACAAGCCCGCAACATATCTTCCAACGTTTGAATCGTCCTCTCTGTCTGACCGTCCGACTGAGGATGAAAGGAAGTGCTCAGTCTCAACTCAGTACCCAAAGCCTGATGAATAGCCTGCCAAAAATACGATACGAAACGGCCGTCTCGGTCAGAAACAATGGTCTTGGGGGCACCGTGTAACCTCACGACCTCAGCAATAAAGCTTCGAGCCAGTCTATCCGGTCCCCAAGTATCCTTAATACCCAAGAAGTGTGCCGACTTGGTCAACCGATCGACAATTACCCAAATCATATTCATTCCGGCCTGAGTTCTCGGCATGCCAGTGATGAAATCCATAGAGATGTCTTCCCACTTCCACTCGGGAATGGGAAGCGGTTTCAACAGCCCCGCTGGTCGTTAATGTTCGATCTTGACCTGTTGACATGTCAAGCACTGTAATATAAACTCCGTAACATCCTTTTTCATGTTATTCCACCAAAAATTGCGCTTCAAATCTTTGTACATCTTACTCGTCCCGGGGTGGATTGAGTAAGGCGTAGTATGAGGTTTACGGAGAATTCTCTGCCTCAATTCTAAATCATTCGGAACACAAAGCCTACCCTGAAATCTCAGAATGCTATCCTCGTGAACCATAAAACCAGGAGCTTTTCCTTTAATTACGTCTTCCTTCAGTTGAGAAATCATCGGGTCGCTCCACTGCTTCCCTTTGATGTCATCAACCAAGGATGTAGTAATTTAGAGAATACACAATTGTCCCTGCACTCGTTGAAGCCAAACTTCTATCCCTTGCTCAATTAAATCCTGACGAATTCTCGTCTGCGATGTAAGGACCTCGAGCATTTGAAGAGATGCCGATTTGCGGCTCAAAGCATCCGCAACGACATTGTCTTTTCCGGGGTGGTAAAGAATTTTCAAATCATAATCCTTTATCAACTCTAACCAACGTCTCTGTCTCATATTCATCTCCTTCTGACTGAAAATATACTTCAGGCTCTTGTGATCGGTATAAATCCGACACGGTGAACCATACAAATAATGCCGCCAAATCTTGAGTGCGAAGACTATTGTGGCCAACTCTAAATCGTGAGTAGGATAATTCATCTCATAAGGCTTTAATTGTCGTGACGCAAAAGCTATCATCTTATCATGCTGCATAAGTACACAACCCAGGCCTTGACCCGAAGCGTCACTATAAACTGCAAAGCCCTCACTACCCTGTGGTAAAGTTAAAATCGGCGCTGAAGTCAAACGTTTATTCAGTTCATCGAAGCTCTGTTGTCTCTCATCCGTCCAAACAAACTTTTAGGTCTTCTGGAGTAGTTTCGTAAGCGGCCGAGCGAGTTTCGCGAACCCCTCGACAAACCGACGGTAATACCCAGCAAGGCCTAAAAAGCTACGAATTTCCTTAACATTTTTAGGCGGTGCCCAATCCAGCACTGCCTCAATCTTCTGCGGGTCTACGCGAACCCCTTCGGCCGAAATCACATGGCCGAGAAACATAACTTCTTCCAACCAAAACTCACATTTCGAGAATTTCGCATAGAGGTGCTCGATTCTCAAAATGTCTAATATCAAACGCAAGTGTCGGGCATGTTCCTCCTTATCTCGAGAATAGATCAAGATGTCGTCAATAAAGACGACTACACACCTGTCGAGGTACTTAATGAATATCTTATTCATCAATTGCATGAATACTGCCGGTGCATTAGTCAATCCAAAAGGCATAACTACAAATTCATAATGCCCATATCTCGTCCGAAATGCCGTCTTCGGAACGTCGGACTCCCTCACCCTGAGTTGATAATACCCGAACCTCAAATCAATCTTCGAGAAAACTGCAGCCCCTTGCAATTGATCAAATAAATCGTCTATACGAGGCAAATGATACTTGTTCTTGATGGTTACTTTGTTCAGCTCACGGTAGTCGATGCACAAACATAGTGAACCATCCTTCTTCCTCACGAAAAGAACAGGCGCGCCCCAAGGCGAAGCGCTCGGTCTGATGTACCCTTTATCCAGAAGTTCTCCCAATTGATTCTTCAATTCTTGCATCTCGGAAGGTGCCATCCGGTAAGGTGCTTTAGAAATCGGAGCCGCATCTGGCTCTAAGTCCACGGTAAATTCTATCTCTCGATCTGGCGGTAATCCTAGGAGGTCATCCAGAAAAACATCGGGGTACTCACTAACAACCGGAATCGAAGAGAAATCAATTTCGTTTCCTTCCGTTTTCAAGGCATAACACCAATAGCCCGTACAACCTTTATTCAAAAGTTTTACGGCCTTCATGGCACTGATAAGTAACTTGGATAGTCCCGACTTATGCCCCAAAAATGAGTACTCAGATCCGTCTTTAGTCATCATGGTAATAACCTTGGTGCGATAGTTCATAATCGCTTGATGACTATCAAGCCAATCCTCGCTGAGGATCACGTCCTCGCCTTCCATATCAACTACAATCAAATTCGATAACCAATCCATACCTGATATAATCACCAGAAAATCTCTAATCTCCTGGTTCCCTACAATTCTATCCCCGCTAGGCAGTTTCACGATGAAGGGTTCGCAAACAGTCAAACAAGTTATATTCAAACGGCATACACACTCCAGAGAAATAAAAGACTGTGTAGCACCCGAATCAAAAAGTACACGGACTGGATGAGATAAAATATAAATGGTACCTGAAGCTACCGCCGCATCGGGTTCGTCTGTTCGACGCATCTCATAAACCCGTGGTTGTACCCAACCGATGCTAGAGTTTCCCCCTCCAGCGTTCTGACCCCGTCCCCGGCTCCTGCCGAAATTCTGCGGAGGTTGACCAGCTGGGGCAGAAGCCCGAGTGTCCAAAGTCTGATTTGGCTCGGAACACTAAGCCGCTCTATGTCCCATCTGTCCGCACGTGTGACACTTCAATGGTGGAAAGTTGCATTCCAAATTAACGTGGCCTGATCGGCCACAATTATAGCAAGTCACCGTGCGGTTTGTGGTACCCGGAGTAGGACGGTAACCCCTCTTTCCTTTATTAGAACGTGACGACTGTCCGGCAGAACAGTTAGTCGTCTGTGACCTCTGAAAATTTCCACCCTTAGAGTTTGAAAAATTCCTCGCGACTTTCTGTTTCTTCGATTCTTCCACGGTATCGTTGTCGGGGCTCAACATATCGTGGGCTAAAGCTCTGTCCTGGTATTCCTTCAGTGTGGTGCAAGCAAATCCGGCCATGTACCACCGTAAGTCCATATTCATACGTATATCAAAGTAACGGATCTTGTCACGCTCGTTACGTACTTGATCCTTCACATGGATCAATTGTTGGTTGTACTCTACGATCGCCTGCGAAACGGGAATAATCTGTGGTTTAGCCTCGAAAAAGGCGCGGATTTGGCCTTCTCGTACCGGCCAAGGACAAAACTCGGCCTCCAGAAGTTCTCTAAATTCATCCCACGTGGCAACATGATCCTGTGGATTGACGACTTTCCACCACGTAACGGCCTCATTGGTAAGGAAATACTGAGCAATCGGTACTTTCCTCACTTCGGGGCAATCAACCGCTTCCAAAATCTTTTCCAATTCTGCTAGCCAATCTTCCCATCCCAACGGGTCTGTGGCACCGCCAAACTGTGGAGGGTGCATACGGATTACGTTCTGAAGCAAAGCGTCCGTGTTCGGGTTCGGATTATTCAGCTGAACAGTCTGGGCTAAGATGGTCATCTGGGTAGCTAATTGTTGAAGTGCATTCGCCACTCCAACGTCGGCGCTGATCCCCTGGCCATTCGACTGGTCGTGCTGACTTTCAGTGTCAGGATGTACCGAGTTCGACAAACTGGGGTTGGTCGACCCCACAACAGAACTGATGGAAACAGCCGCGCCACGACCTCTTCCACGCCACGGCCACGGCCACGGCCCCTACCAGCTGACATACTGAAGAACACACAAGTCACGTAAGCACAATTCAATCACGCGTCATCAAAGTGACCGATTCTCAAGAATACCGATCAAAGGAAGCAAAACGAATAAGGAAACACCAGAAGAGTAAGAGGTCTTACAAGTACCGGTCGCACTGTGATGATGGCAGAGTAGTGATACTGCGGACAAATAACGACTCGATCGACCCAAAAGACCGACAACCTAGGTATCCATAGACCTAAGCTCTGATACCATATTCTGTAACACCCCCAAGTTATTCAGGGAATATTACAGCTCCGTAAGCCCCACCGTGGGACCCACAAGGCTAAACATACGCGGAACTATAATTTTTTTGACCGATAAGGTCTACATACAATGGAAGGAAGAACAATACAAACGGTATTCAAAACATAACCATTGTATCCAAAGACATCACAACACCAATCAATACCTTGGCAAACACAGGCCGGAACATCAAGAAAAATAGAAAACAATACTCGAGTATTCAATGACTATTCAAGTACAACAATACTGAATAGAAAACTCAAAACATAACCGAAGGAAAACACAGTATCACTCTTTCCCACCATCTTCATGCCAACCCGATACCTGCCTGTCCGCTCTCCTGGAACCTGAAATACATAAAAAGTATTTCCCCCTTAAAGGGGTTAGCCGTCGAATAGCTAGTGCAAGTATATCAAATATGAAACACAATACTTCTCGACAATAAAGTAAATGTAACTGTCAATTCATCAATTCAAGACTAGTATTCCGGAATAACTAAATCTCATAGCATCACATCAAGACGTATATGAATACCGTGGAACCGCACCGGAGGCTACGGAACCCTTAGGGGACCTATCGGCCCGCTCCAAAGTGGTTCGTTCATATCATCCGCCATCAATACATGTATGAATACCGTGGAACCGCACCAGAGGCTACGGAACCCTTAGGGGACCTATCGGCCCGCCCAAAAGGTGTTCGTTCATATCATGCCATCAATATATCTTACTTTCAAAGTCGAGAACGTACAATCATAAATATATACTTGCCTTTGAGACATCGAGAAATCGAACGGAAAAAGGGTATGAGCTCGGTAGGTCCAAGAATGCGCTTCCGGCACCTAAACGATTCGCAAGGAATATGATAATCAATTATCCATATTCGAATTACACGAAGAAACCCCCGAAACCCATCTACGATTCATAAAAATATATGGATAATCAACTAGAGGTTGGAAAATCGTCCAAAATCTCACAAGTCCGAAAACGGCACAATACAAACTGTAAAATCGTAGGAAAAGCATGCATACGGTATAGGTACATCATAATCTCAAGGTTCTCAAACTTCAAAATGGATAAATCGGACGAATCTACGAAAAACCCCAAAATTCCCAAAAAGTAGGGTTCTAAGGATTTTTACCTTGATTCGGATGATATGATGAATTAGATGTTATGAAATCCTTTTTCTCCAACCAAATATGTTATTGTTAGAAGGAAGATCGCTTCCAATCGCCCAAGATCGTCTCTCCCGAGCGATTCCCGTCGAAAAGGAGTGAAGAAGGTGAGAAATGACGAAAATGAAGTCAACTTCCATATATATATATATATATATATATATATATATTTGTCCAGTCTAGCGCACGCTACGCCTCCTTCATTAGCGTGCACTAGCGAAGTCACCAGATAGTCCAGTGGCTTCTGCCGGCTCCGTTAGCATGCGTTAATCGTCTGTCTCTAGCGTGCGCTAGTCCAAAATGTGGCATCCAGTACTGGAGTCCAGAACTTATTGTCTCTGCCCTGCTCAAAACTTAGCGTGCGTTACCGCTATGTCTTAGCGTGCGTTATGCAACAGTTTTAGCGTGCGCTAGCCGACACCTAGCGTACGCTACCTGATAGTCCAGAAACCCTGGCAACCTCACTGCCTCTGCCGACCAGCCCGGTAGCGTGTGCTATGGACGGATGTTAGAGTGCGCTACTAACCACGAATAGCGCGCGCTAACAAACTCCTAGCGCACGTTAATCCGCCCGATCGAAGCGATCCAAAACGGTTCGACTGACTGATCCCCTTAGCGCGCACTACGGCTCAAAGCTAGCGTGCGCTAATCAAGCAGAATTAGCGTGCGTTAGCCTAGGCCTAGCGTGCGCTATATCTCTGGCCCAGAACATTTCCGCAAGGTCTAAACGACACGATCAAGACCCAAACGAGATACGAAACTCAATAACAATATCAACAACATCTCCAAGTGTTTACAAAGTGACAACATAAGAGAAACGGCAAGGTCAAACAGTCAATAAAAAGTACGATTATTACAGGTCCCACGAAGGGGCTCACGGTGCTGTAATATACCCTGAATAACTTGGGGGTGTTACAGTATTAGTCTATCTTGCTATAACTACACATGCAGTTTATGTTGTATTGAACATGACCACGAGGGGTTTCACTTTGTACTAACTAATATAAGAGAAAAAACACTCACTAATTATGGATATTCGTTCTCTTAATCCAAATTTTATAAGTATACATGTATATATACTCGTTTCTTTAAAGCATCAATGAGTAAGATTCATATATTGAATCAATATTTTAATGGGAAATGACATACATATGATGAATTGCTAATTATAGAAGGAATTTATGTCCCGACAATTTAGGTTGATGATGTCCTCTTGAGGAGCTCATAAGGATTGTCATGTAAACATTGAAGGTGGATTTGATCCTCATAATAATAAAACTGAGTGGTACTACTTTTAGAATAAAATATTAACTAATTTAGATGTCAGTAACTTAAATTAGTAAAATGGACATTTGATATCACTGACTTATTATGATGGACGTTAAATATTATGAATAGAAAAAGTAGTCACTCGAAGTCCATCAGATGACCAAAGCTAATTCCTCATACGATGTACGAGATGTAGCCTATATAAGCCAACTAGCATGCCCTAGCCACCATCAGAAATTCGTGTGTCAACCAAAATTGAGAGTGGGAACAATAGGGCATTGGGAGAGGATCGAAGGACCGTCTCCCACAGGACATTTGATATAGGCAAAGGAATACATCATAAGATCTCGGGGATCTGAATAATGTCCATCGACATCAACAAATGAAATCAATGAAAGGCATTAATCAAGTCATTTAATCCTAGAATATCTGCTGCGTTTAAGATTAGATATTTTTCATATTTCATTGATATAATTGAATTGATAGCGAGCCTTGCATACACGATTGTTACATGTTCATTAATCGACTTAAGGAAATCTAAGGGACAGTTTCTATAACAAATGGTAAAATAAAGCCTATATGAGTCCAACGATTAGTCAAAGTCATAATAAGACTTGGTTCGTCTAACAGATGATATAGTCTTAATAAAGTTCTCTCTATCAAAGTACGATTTCTGTACTCATATTTGACTTGACAACTCATTTACAATAATCTAGTAAAGCCACTGTAATATTGGCCTCGGATGCGCTCACGTAATATTAGTGTATTGATGATAATGTTAGAGCTTATTATATCTATATGAAAAGGCACTTGAAAATAGATACTCGAATCTACCCATAATTTATGATAAAACTAACATGAGGCCACCAGGGTAACTCACTTGTTGAGAAATGGTAAGACTTGTACCTTTGGAAAGGTTATGTCTTTACCTTCTAGAACAACAACTATTGATCACATCCAATATATTGAGTTATATATGATTATTATTTAAAAATAGGATGAATTTGTCAGATAATTTGTTGAGTCAACTACGACAGAGCTTTGTAATATGCTCATATCTGTAATACCCCCAAACTATACGACTATTACAGTATCGTGGATCCCCATTCGGGACCCATCAAGTGAACCATGATATCAGTAATCAGTAATAGAATATAACTATATTACCAAACCACATCATGTTATAAGCTACTGCGATGGAGAGTTTATATAATATTTGACCAACTAAGCCATTAAATCAACCAGATCATCCAAATATAAGTATAATCCATATGAAGATGGAATATACCATACAAGGAGTACCATGCAATGGAATGAAAATGCAACAACACAACAAGAATCAAGAAGACTCGGGCCATAGACTAGTATCTTTGAGACTCTTTGCCTTCATCATGTTCATCCTGCACCTTGCGTCCTCTCGACCTAAACTACGATATAAAACAACATATTTTGCCTAGAACGACAAGGTCAGATGCATAAGATAACAAATCTCAATATATTGAACATATATTACAACATGAGTATGAACAAAGGATAATCACAACTATCAAACACAATCAATCTCACACATGGTGTGTGAACGACCAAACACAACTCGAAGTGAGCACATCATCTTACGCCTATGATGTAAATGTGTCTGCGCACAATCCAACAACATATATCAACCGAATACGTGTGGTCTTCTGCCTAATTTGCCTCATGGATTAACCCTCCCTTGTACAATGTTCAATGTGATACAAACTATCACTACATGACTATATATGCCCGACTTAAAACCCTATACATACCAGCCGACATACAAGTATGACTCCATAAATGTCATGATATCAACATGACAATAAAACTCAAAGAATCAACACATCTAATAAGGATCAAGTGAAACTCATCAAAGTGAAGCAACTATATATCAATAACGAACGATTGATAAGATGAATGATATCAATGGAACGATCTTGGGATCACATTCCCTCAATGATCAACACGATCAATGCTAGTGATTCAATATGCATGGCACTTCATAAAAAACATAAAACAATGTACCATAATATGCGCAACATTCATAAGAATCGCTACCTTCATAACAAGCAAGAATTAACTTGCCTCAAAATTGATGACGAAAAGACCTTCCACGAACAAACGTCCTTTAGTGAAATCAACAATGGCTCGAACAACCTGTAACACCCCAAACTAGGCGGCTATTACAGTGTTGTGGACCACCAAGTGGGACCCACCAGGCGAATGAAAAATAATGATTTAAATAATATAACTGTAGTACCGAACCACATTATATTACCTAATTACTCCGATGAGGAGTTTCAAGTACAATACACCCAAGAATACAGAATACATATATATTTCATATGAAGATGAAATATACAACACTGAACAAAATGAAAATCCAAACGGAAACTGCAGCGAAAAATACATATGAAGAAAACATGAATAACTAAAAGGACTGGGCCCCCTACTAGTATCACTAGGACTCCTCACCGTCAACGTTATCTTCCCGTGCCTTTGCCTTTCCATGACCTAAAAACAACATCTCCAACGGTGTCAGTTACACAAAACAACAATCCTCAAGAGTTGAACAAATACAATAATAACATGTCTTAGTTATGAAATGAGGGCTGAAAGAGGGACATCATAGTACGCCCGAGGTGGGACGTGCAAGTGCACAAGTAGTCTAGTGTCCGGTGCCCCGCATATACACACGCCACTTGGCCTAATTAGTCTCACGGAGGCACGTTACCGTGTGCACAGTCCAATGTGTCTGGGACCATAGTGTGCCCGACTAAAAATTCCACACGTATACCACCCGACACACAATACGATCCCAAAAGGTCACAAGAATAAGAGCGACCACAATGAAAGATAATGAATAGAAATCCGACAAGTCCAAGAATGACTCACCAGGGTGAATTAATAACGAAATGAGTGATAACTCAAATGAAATGATTGGAACCGTCGTTCCTCAGATTAGTTTGATAATTACAAGTCTCAACATGATTGATATACTATGAATGAATTATATGTATGAATGAACAACAACGAAAGGAATGATTATCCTTTTAACTGAGCAAGAATTAGCTTGCCTCAATACTGGTGATGAAATGTCCTTCCCTGAACAAACGTCCTTAAAGGAATTAGCGGTCGCTCGAACAACCTTGAATAACACAATTACCAACAACTCGCTTAATATACGTATCAATGATGATCATAACCAACTCAAGAAGTCGATACAACAAACCCAAACTCAATAGGGCATTTTGACAAACACGTTGTAAACAATCTTCAATTATTTACAACCAATCTTCATTGTATCAATACTTAGCCTTCAAGGAGTGATCCAATCCAACAAAACATTCTCAATACAATCAATAATCCAAAAGGAATACTCAACTCGAGATAACGACTACATTTAATCGAAACCCCCAATTCCAAATCAACAGTCAAAGTGTTCTTGAGTAATCCAATGATAATTCATAAAAACTCATAATCATACGTATACCCCTTCAAATATCATGATCATAACATCTAAAACATCATACTCCATCTCAAAATCGAAATCTAGGGTTTGAAGAAATTACCTTGGATTTAGGATGAAGATCCCAAGTAGATGTTTTTAATCTACACCAAGAACTCGAGGAGGATGATATCCCTGAGATTGAAGATGCCAAATAGCCCAAAAATTGTCCAGAAATCGCCCACGGAGAGAAGAAAGGGAAAAAGAGAGGAAAATGAACTCCTCTTCAAAAATCCCACTGATAAAAGGGTCTGTCTGACTCGCGTGCCGCGGCCCGCGGCTAAAATTCACGAGCAGGTATCCAGGCCGTGCCACGGAACGACAAGCAGTGGGCCTCGGCGTGCGGTACAGCCACGCCAGGCTCAAGACTACAAGGTGTGTGCCGCGGCGCACACTGTTCGTGCCCAAAAAGTGACGAAAAAGGACCCGAGAAGAGAATAAACGTAAGAGAACCCAAAACTTTGAAATATTTGGGAATGATTCAACACGAAACTCGATCGAAACACCAATAAAGGTTCACAAAGTCCATAATAACATGAAATGGAATTACAGAAACCCCAAAATGGCAGTTCCGAGTGATGATTACGAGAATTGGTTCAAAGTAGCACGATCCGAACAAGAAAGAGTAAATTCGAAATGATATGAACTCCAAGATCAACATCAACTTACTGAAAAATTACAACAATTAAGACAATACTCTCGTCTCGATTCTCAAACAGGGTTGAACGATGAACGATACCAATACACGACTCAAAGTACGCCGAACGGTGCACACAACGAATGAACATGAATGATGAATGATAAATAAAGAGTGAAAATTACTGAGTGACAAATACTGAATGATAATAAATGAATTCGCAACTGGCTATTACATACTCCCCCCTTAAAAATAGTTTCGTCCTCAAAACTAAGGGTCAAACAATTCAAGATAACTCTCTCGCATACTATCCTCGGTTTCCCAAGTAGCCTCTTTGACTCTGTGTCTAGACCACTAAATCTTTACCAACGGAATCGCCTTGTTCCTCAAATATTTGATTCGCCGCTCTAAGACTCGTACAGGATGCTCCTCGTACGTATGATCATCCGCGATCTCAATTTCATCAAACTAAAGTATGTGACTCGGGTCGGCAACATACTTCCGCAACTGAGAGACGTGAAACACATTATGAACTCGGCTCAAAGCCGGAGGTAAATCCAATCGATAAGTTAGACCGCCTACTCGATCCAAAATTTCAAATGGTCCAATGAATCTCGGACTCAACTTTCCTCTCTTCCTGAAACGGAAAATACCTCGACTCGGGGATACCTTGACCAAGACGTGGTCACCTTCCTCGAACTCTAATGGTCGACGATGATTATCTAGATATGATTTCTGTCGACTCTGAGCGGTCAACACATGACTCCTGATCAAAGTTACTTTCTCGCGGGCGGCTATTAACATATCGGGCGCAGTGCCGATCGATTCTGATAAGTCATCCCAACACAAGGGAGATCGACAATGACGATCGTATAAGGCCTCGTAAGGTGCCATCTTAATCGAATCATACCAACTGTTGTTATACGTGAACTCAATCAACGGTAGTTGGGCTTCCCAATCATCTTTCTAATCGAGAACACACGCTCTCAACATGTCATCTAACGTCTAAATAGTTCGCTCTGATTATCCGTCGGACTGAGGGTGAAAAGTTGTACTGAAATTTAGCTGAGTTCCCATGGCACGATGAACGGATTTCCAAAAATGTGACACGAATCGCCCATCACGATCAGAAATGATACTCTTAGGAGTACCGTGCAATCACACGATCTCTTTAATAAACAACTGGGCAAGTCTCTCGGGACCCCACATATCCTTAATCTCAAGGAAATGAGCTGACTTAGTTAGACGGTCCACAATTACCCTAATTATATTCATGCCACGACGACTCGTTGGTAAACTCGTGATGAAGTCCATTGAAATATCCTCCCACTTCCACTCTGGAATAGGGAGTGGTTTCAGCATACCCGCTGGTCGCTGATGTTCTATCTTGACTTGCTGATAGGTCAAGCATCTCGAAACAAATTCTGCAACTTCCCACTTCATATTACTCCACCAATAATTTTGTTTCAAGACTTTGTACATTTTGCTAGACCCCGGATGAATGGAATAAGGGGTAGCATGAGTTTTTCTCAAAATAGAGCTTTTCAACTCGTCATCCGCCGGAATGCATAACTGGTTCTTAAATCACAAAAGTCTATCCTCGTGGAATACAAATCCAGAGGCTTTCCCCTGAGTCACATCATCTCGAATGCACAACAGAAATGGGTGTGAACCCTGTTTCGTTCTGATCGCCTCTTCTAGTGGCGATGAAATATCTAACATACAAAGTTGCCATTGTACTCGCTGTAACCAGACCATGATTCTCAGACCTTAGTAATTCCTATTGAAGTTCCTCCTGAACGGTCAAGCGAGCAAGCATTTGCTCCTGAACGGACTTACGACTCAAGGCGTCGGCGACGACGTTCGCCTTACGCGGGTGGTATTATATCTCAATATCATAATCTTTAATCAGTTCCAACCACCGTCTCTGTCACATGTTTAACTCCTTCTGAGAAAATATATACTTTAAACTCTTATGATCGGTTAAAATCTCACAAGTGATGCCATAGAGATTATGACACCAAATCTTCAATGCAAAAACCACGGCCGCCAGCTCCAGGTCGTGGATCGGATAATTGAACTCATAAGGCCTCAGTTTCTGGAAAGCATAGGCAATCACTTTCCCGTTCTGCATTAATACACATCCAAGACCGTGTCCGGACACGTCACTATAAACCACGAATTCTTCCGTCCCTTGTGGTAAAGAAAGGACAGGCGCTGAAATTAAACGGCTCTTGAGCTCCTCAAAACTCTACTGACACGCGTCAGACCACGTGTATTTCTTATCCTTCCGTAAAAGGCTCGTCATAGGTTGAGCGATTTTAGAAACCCCTTCTACAAATCGCCGGTAATATCCTACTAATCCAAGAAAGCTTCGGATTTCCTTAACATTCTTCGGAGGTTGCCAATCTCGGATAGCCTCCATCTTCTGAGGGTCGACACGTACCCTATATGATGAAATCACATGTCCGAGAAACATCACCTCGGACATTCAGAACTCGCATTTGGAAAATTTTCCATAGAGTTTCTCTCGTCTCAACACGTTGAGAACCTGATGAAGGTGAAGTTCATGCTCCTCTTGGTCACGAGAATTAATCAAAATGTCATCTATGAAAACAACCACGAACTGATCCAGATAGTCGATGAAAACTCGGTTCATTAACTCCATGAATACTGCAGGTGCATTAGTTAACCCAAAGGGCATTACCACAAACTCGTAGTGCCCATAGCGTGTTCGAAACGCCGTTCTTGCGATATCCGAGTCTCGAGTTCGCAACTGATGATACCCAGACTTTAAATCAATCTTGGAAAATACTGAAGCTCCCTAGAGCTGATCTAAGAGATCATCGATGCGGGGTAGGGGATATTTATTCTTGATCGTCACCTTGTTCAGCTCCCGATAATCAATGCACAAGCGAAATGAACCATCTTTCGACAAACAACACTGGTGCTCCCCACGGGGATGCACTCGGTCGGATATAACCTTTCTCGATCAATTCCTCCAGTTGATTCTTTAGTTCTTGCATTTTAGTCGGGGCCATATGATACGGTGCTTTCGATATTGGGGACGTACTAGGCTCCAACTCTATCGTGAATTCAATATCTCTTTGTGGAGGTAAACTAGGCAACTCGTCTGGAAATACATCGGCGTATTCTCTCACTACAGGAATATCCGCCTACGTCACTGATGATTTCTCGGTCTTGGTCATATAGCACCAATAACCGACACACCCCTGATTAATCAACTTCACTGCTTTCATCATATTAATAACTCTTCCGGAACGACTGGGGTTACCCCCCCTGAAATACACACTCGACTCCATCGTCTGAAATGATAGTGACCATACGCTTACGGACACTACGGATGGCATCATGACGATCCATCCAATCAATACCCAAGATTACATCATCTTTAGGTAAGTCCACCACGATTTGGTCTGTTAGCCATTCACGGCCCTCTAGATGAATCGGACAGTTCTTAACTTCATGATTCCCGATAATTCTTCTACCGTCTAGTAGACCAATGACATAAGGTTCACAACTAGTAGCACCATCAAGATGTAGTCTACTCAAACATGACTCGAAAATGAATGGATGTGATGCGCTAGTATCAAAAAGGGTACACACAGGTTGAGATAGAATTTCGAGTGTACCTGAGATCATTCGGGACTCCGGATCGTCGGTCCGCTTCATCTCATAAATTCGGGGCTTGTCGGCCCCTGAACCGGATGCTCCTATCTGATAAGTATGGGCTCTGCCTTTATTTGCTCCCATCATCTTAAACGACGCTGACTGAGTAGCCTGATTCTAAACAGCCGACTGCTTCGGGGTCTGAGATGCCGTCGGAGCAGGCTTGGAATCCCTTCGGCAGAAATAGGCCTTATGCCCGGCAATCCCACATACATTATATGTGATAGTCTGTCTCGGACACTTAGTGCTGTAATGACCCTGTTCTCCACAGTTAAGACATGTGATGGCCGAACTGCCCACTCGGTACTGAGATTCGGCAGGTTTAGGCACCATAGGGGGTTGCTCAGAAAAAGTAGAGCCCGTACGAGGCTTCTTGAAAGTTTCCCGACTACCTTCGGACTGATTGTGATTCTTTGATTTATTGACAGCAAATGAAGTTTGTTTCTTAGCAATTTCCTTAGCAGTAAGCTCATAAGTAAGAGCTTTTTCGATGAATTCGGACAGGGTGGCGCAATGATGATTAAGCAGTTGCATCCGCATACGAGGTTTCAACCTCTTACTGAAGTACTTGATTTTATCTACCTCGGAGTGGATAACCGATGATGCAAAGGGAAGTAGTTCTTGAAACTTCTCGGCGATGGCGAGAACATCTTCCTCCGCTGAGGGGTCAGGACTGAGTAATTCCGATAACTTGGCCTTCCTGAGTGGGTCCGGATAATATCTTTCCAACATGAGGGTCTTAAACTGGTCCCAAGTGCAAGATCTGTCGGTGGGATTCAGAGATAGCCACCAAGAGTGAGCTCTCTTACCCATATAGTAAGCCGCAACTGAAACTTTATGTCCTTCGGGACACTCCACCATACAAAATAGCTTCTCAAAATGCTCAAGCCAGTGAATAATGTCCGCCGGCTCAGATGAGCCCTCAAAAGTAGGTGGCCTCTGGTGAGAGATGTCGTCGATAATACTGCTCACACTCCTCTCTTGCCTCTGAGGTGACGGCGGAGGATCCTGTTGAGTCTGAGCGGTTGAATTCTGCATCATCTCCATCAGACGTGCCATCTGTGTCATCTGGGCCATCATGCCCTACATAAAAACAAATGGGTCCACCCGAACACCTTCCGATTGAGCTGCATCTCGGGTACGACTCCATGACAGTGAATGATTATCTGCTGGTGAATGAGTAGCATCGTCAGTTGAGTTGGCAGCATCACTACCTGTTGAACTAATGATATCCCTCGCGTTCGCGCGGGTATTCACACGAGCTCCCGGGTTCGGCCCGCACCGCGGCCTCTTCCCCTACGTCCTCTGACAGCTCTATCCATACTGAAGTAGGAAAGTCGCATGATAATTATAGATCTCGCATGAATATCGCATTATGATTACGTTATGGAATGATAATAATGAGCGCACACGCTCTAACAAAATGAACGCATTAATAATGCAGTAAATTGATTGTCGACATTATGCCGAAATATGATAAGAACGCATGAAGTATCAACTTAGGTGACATGATTATCTGATGAAGTTCCTGAAATGATTATCTTGAACAAGTTATCAAGATTGATAACACGATCCGCAATATCAACAACTGAGCAATGAGATTGACTGAGTGTTAATGAGTTAACATGATCGACAGGATACAAAAGAAAATGATGAATGAGGATTGTTGTCTGATGAATGATGAATGAGTTGATTCTTATTGCCAGAAACTCTACCATGGCATCATAAATCATACCGTTTTTTTGGTATGAGGGGCTTGGCGCTTGCACAGGTCACACGTGACGCGAAAGTCCAATGATACTAGTCTGATGAACGATGATTTTCAATGAGACATGACTCGGAAGGGTAGTATTCAAAACCACGCTCCGATACCAACTCTGTAACACCCAAAACTAGGCGGCTATTACAGTGCCGTGGACCCTCAACTGGGACCCACCAGGCGAATGAAAAATAATGATTTAAATAATATAACTGTAGTACCGAACCACATTATATTACCAAATTACTCCGATGAAGAGTTTCAAGTACAATACACCCAGGAATACAGAATATATATATATATTTCATATGAAGATGAAATATACAACACTGAATAAAATGAAATCGAAACGGAAACTGCAGCAGAAAATGCATAAGAAGAAAACATGAATAACTGAAAGGACTGGGGCCCCCTACTAGTATCACTGGGACTCCTCGCCAGCAACATTCTCTTCCCGTGCCTTTGCCTTGCCATGACCTAAAAACAACATCCCCAACGAGGTCAGTTACATAAAACAACAATCCTCAAGAGTTGAACAAATACAATAATCATATGTCTTAGTTATGAAATGAGGGCTGAAAGAGGGGCATCATAGTACGCTCGAGGTGGGACGTGCAAGTGCACAAGTAGTCGAGTGTCCGGTGCCCCGCATATACACATGCCACTTGGCCTAATTAGTCTCATGGAGGCACGTTACTGTGTGCACAGTCCAATGTGTCCGGATCACCCGCATAAACACATGACCATAGTGTGCCCGACTAAAAATTCCATGCATATACCACCCGGCACGCAATACGATCCCGAAAGGTCACAAGAACAAGAGCGACCACAATGAAATATAATGAATAGAAATCCGAAAAGGCCAAGAATGACTCACTGGAACAATGGGGTGAATTAATAACGAAATGAGTGATAGCTCAAATGAAATGATTGGAACCGTCGTTCCTCGTGAATTAATATACTAGTTTGATAATTAAAAGTTTCAACATGATTGATATACTATGAATGAATTATATGTATGAATGAAAAACAACGAAAGGAATGATTATCCTTTTAACTGAGCAAGAATTAACTTGCCTCAATACTGGTGATGAAATGTCCTTCCCCGAACAAACGTCCTTAAAGGAATTATCGGTCGGTCGAACAACCTTGAATAACACAATTACCAACAATTCGCTTAATATATGTATCAATGATGATCATAACCAACTCAAGAGGTCGATACAACAAACTCAAACTCATTGGGTATTTTGAGAAACACGTTGTAAACAATCTTCAATTATTTACAACCAATCTCAATTGTATCGATACTAAGCCTTCAAGGCGTGATCCAATCCAACAAAACATCCTCAATACAATCAATAATCCAAAAGGAATACACAAATCGAGATAACGACTACATCTAATCGAAACTCCCAATTCCAAATCAACATTCAAAGTGTTCTTGAGTAATCCTCCAACAATCCAATGATAATTCATAAAAACTCATAATCATACGTATACCCCTTCACATATCATGATTATAACATCCGACACATCGTACTCCATCTCAAAATTAAATCTAGGGTTTGAAAAAATTACCTTGGATTTAGGATGAAGATCCCAAGTAGATGTTAATCTACACCAAGAACTCGAGGAGGATGATATCTCTGAGATTGAAGATGCCAAATCGCCCAAAAATCGCCCGGAAATCGCCCACGGAGAGAAGAAAGTGGGAAAGGAGAGGAAAATGAACTCCTCTTCTAAAATCCCGCTGATAAAATGGGCTGTCTGACTCGCGTGCCGCGGCGCGGACTGAGTGTGCCGCGGCCAAAATTCACGAGCAAGTGTCCAGGCCGTGCCGTGGCACGGCAAGCAGTGGGCCTCGGCGTGCGGTACAGATGCGCCAGGTTCGAGACTGCAAGGTGTGTGCCGCGGCGCACCCTGTTCGTGCCCAAAAAGTGACGAAAAATGACCCGGGAAGAGAATAAACGTAATAGAACCCAAAACTTTGGAATATTTGGGAATGATCCGACACAAAACTCGATCGAAACACCAATAAAGGTTCACAAACTCCATAATAACATGAAATGGAATTGCGGGAACCCCAAAACGGCAGTTCAGAGTGATGATTACGAGAATTGGTTCAAAGTAGCACGATTCGAACAAGAAAGAGTAAATTCGAAATGATATGAGCTCCAAGATCAACATCAATTTACTGAACAATTACAACGATTATGACAATACTCTTGTCTTGATTTTCAAACAGGGTTGAACGATGAACGATACCGATACACGTCTCAAAGTACGCCGAACAGTGCACACAACGAATGAACATGAATGATGAATGATAAATAAAGAGTGAAAATTACTGAGTGACAAATACTGAATGATAATAAATGAATTCGCAACCGGGTATTACACAACCTTGAATAAAATGCAATTCATTCAACATCAACCACTCATAACAAAAATATCACAAGAGACACAACTGATTAAACAAGAATCAATCAACAACTTACTCGAAGTCTAGAATCTAGAGTTATGAATTCTTACATTATCAAATCACCTTAAAAATTACAATCAATAAGGTAATCAATATTTTATTCACATAATCAATTGGTTTCCTCAGGAATACCAAGAAAAACTTGTCATCTTTCTTCCAACCATGATAATACAAGTTCTAACATCAAACCAATTGATAATACCATGCTTTGTCATCATAATCATCTTAAGAACACTACAATTACCTTAAACATGTTGTTTATGATTAATAATCATCAATTCAACAAGAATTTCAGATTCCTCAACAAAATAATCTTAACCATTTCGAAGTTATGATTATCACTTCATAAACTTATCATATCCTTCATCAATATGGTTATAATCTTCCGAGAACTCATATTCATCAAGAGTCCCCTCAAACACAAGTTACAAACACCATTATATTGATCATATATTCTGAGAATCATTAAGAATCATAACCATCCTTTAATAATTCATTAACATGCGAAGTAATCATCAAATATAACATCCTAATCTCAGAAATGACACAATATTAGCCAACATACCTCTTGAAGATGAAGAACAACCTCAGACACTTCAAGAATCCACAAACCTTCAAGGCTCCAAGCTCCAATCCAAGTTATGAAGCTCAAAAACAAGTTGAAAGAGGCCATATATCACCTAGTAAGCAGAGGGATGATTCTAAGGGAGTAATATCCAAAATGGTTTGTGCAAAAATAAAAGACAATACATGTCTTTATGATTTGTGAATTACATTATGGTCGATACCATACCTACATAACATGCGTTAACCACCTTGACGTATATTAACCTTCTAAGGTTGCGTACGTTAACACCTTCCAGAGGCTACTGCTGTTAGGAGTATGCCCTCGAATGCCACTCAGAGGATGTTGAGTGAGGGCATTGTACTTGTTGTTATGTAAATCATCTATATAAGGCAATGGATGTTTCTTTATTTACTGGTAGTTACTAGCATTCCTAACTCATAAATATACATGTAGAAACTAGTCCGTGTATTTGAGAGCAAAACGTTCCACTCCTTATTGGATAAAAGGGGTCGGCACTGGAAAGGTTTATAGCTCAAATACTTAATCATTCGCAAGTCGATGAAACTTGACTGGGCGTTAAGTTTATGTAAAGACTTGTATGACGTGTTCTTTGACAAGGAGAGTGCCTGTCGAACACTATGGTTAGTGGGAGCACACGTTATAGGTATGCTATTTAGATTAGTATACTCTAACCGTCTCACCCTCGATTCGTCACATAGATTTCACTCCGGGATAGTCAATGACGGAATCAAAAGGTTGTGATAGGTATTTGTGAACCTTCGACTTGAGGATTTAGTAGGGATGTGCTTGTGACGTCAAGATTTTCATTAGAGTAGTTCGACCTTATAAACCGGAAGGCGGGGCTCAACCTCGACGTGCATCTTGACGGGCAAATAGCAGGTCCTACTGAATACCAAGATAGAATTCTTTCTCCCGTTAGTGAGCGGGTTATATGTCCTATGCGGTTATTGATAGATGAGATCATAAGTCTTTGGCCAAAGCATCGGAGCTAGTTGTATTAGATACACGACAGCTCGATGATATCGATTTACATTAACGCATGCATAACGTCAAGTACAGATGGGGTTTGGCTGACCGTGACCTCGTAACTTGATTGGGACATTTGAAAGAAGGGTTTATACGTATACTGGTATTCACGACAGAATGGTTCTTGAATGATCCCAATCATTCGTTCTCAGTTGGGGTACAGTGTAGGCCGCCAGGCTGGCTAGGTGGTGCTACTACTCTTTGGTTCCTTCCATTACTGACTGAGACGGACCTACCGAGTCGCGCAATAGGATTGACGATGGAATGAATAAAGCTAATTCTCTCATTGTGAATATTAGATATTGGATATCTAATTTTGGAACATTGGATGTTTAAATCGATTTATTGGATAAATTGATTTACGGCCTAATGAATTAAATAAATTACTGGGTGATTAATTTAATTCATGTATATAATTATTTCTTGGAGAAATTAATTATATTATTTTGTATTTGATGTGTTTAATTAATTGGATTAATTAATCGATATAAATACATCGATACGGAATCAGAGTTTATCTGTTTAGACCCTCGGGAGTCCGAAACGAACCGAACTCATCCGATTTCTAGCATGGGCCGCCCCCCATATTTCCACCCACTTTCATATGGACCCTTGTTCCATTCTTTAATGGTTGATCATTGAGGTGGTTGGGCTTTGATTCTCATAATGATGAGATGTGCATGTGGAGAGTTGAATAAAAGAAAAGAAGACATCTCACTTCTTAATAAGCATTCCATTTCCAACGTGAGGTTGAAGAGGAGAGAGAGATAGAAGTCTTCTTCATCATCTTCTTTATTCATCTTCTTCATTCACTTCTTCTTCATTTTTTTTTTCTTGGGAAAAAATTTAGAGAAAATATTGAGAGATATATTATACACTTAGAGTGTAGTAATAAAAACTTCATCACTTGATTCTAGCCGTAACCTTAGAGGTTAATCAAGTGTTGTTATTCTGGTCATTTTTCCGGCGCGTAGCAAGTAGAGACGCGGTGCTTTCGGCGTTGGATCGTTCAAGGGCTTGGAGCGGATTGAACTCGTAGAGATCAAACTAAAGCTTGGGGAATAGCTCAAGAAAAGGTTACCATTTAATTAACGGACTTAGAGGGTTAGTTTCTTACGACTCTTGCTATTCGTTTATATATATTCGTATATACGTAGCTCGATCGATCCTCGTTGGGATTCGGATCGAATTAATTTTCGTTTTACCGCTTCCGCTGGGCCTTCGTTTTAGGCACCGAATCCCAACAGTGGTATCGAAGCGTAGGTCTTGCGATCGTATATATGATATTAGCATTTGGAATGCTTGATTAGATGGTGAATGATTTGGAATCATTTTAGTCATAATCGTGGTATATGTTTTTACGTTCGTTGTAGTTATATTTTTCGTAAGTTTATGTCTAAATATAAATCTTAATTTCTTGGAAATATGATTTATATTGAAGATATGAATGTTGGAGAATATAGATATTTGATATCAGTGAAAAACTAGCCCGAAATGCCGTTGGACGGTCCGAGAGGGGTCCGGGAGCGAGGGCCGCGGCCTGTGGCTCGAGGACGCGCCTGTATTGCGGTCGGCTGGGCGGACACATCTTGGGGCTGGCAGCCCTGCCTGGCCGGCAGCTGCCGAGCATGACTCGGCCATGCCAGGCCTGTCTGCCGGCATGCTGCCGAGGGTGACTCGGCCATGGCAGGCCATTTTCGCACCGGCTCAATTTTTTCGTGTATTCTTGAAAATTAATCTCCCGCATGTTAAATTGGATTTAATATGATTAAAATAATTTATGGTATTTCATTTTATAAGGGAAATTTGATTAATTGGAATATTTATGGTCGACCGAATTATTTTGAACGTTTTCATATTATCGATTGTGTGAATCGATTTGATCGGTTCGTATTGTTGATTGGATCAATGTATCTCTACGTTTTCCATTTATTTAGTATTTATTGGATGAATGCTTTTGAATGGTGATGTGGTTCGTGGACTTAGTTTTTGAATCGTTCGTTTTATTCGATTGGGTTGTAAAGGCCATTTTGAGCCTATTTATTTTACTAGAAAAATTTGTATCTAGGATGCAATTTTCAATGTAAAATTTATATGTAATGACGAAGACCGGAGGAAGATCCATTTCGAGAAGACGAAGATTCAAGACGAAGACTTGTAATTAGATTACGGAGTTTTTGTTTTCTAGGAACGGTCCATGAACCACATGTTGGTAGCAACTAGGTTGTGAATGGTTGTTTCATATTGTATGAATGCCACAAACGCGCTTAAATGATTAATGTGCAAAGTGTAACGTTAATCGCGAAAATTCTCCCACGATAAATTATTAAGATTATAAGGTTTCAAGGTTTTCCTTCCCTCCATCGAGTTTTCGGGAAATTGCAATCCAAACCGGATGTGCTATGCTTTCCGAGTTATCGGGGTAGTCGTTCGGGGAGGACGGATAAATTACCGGGAGCGCATTGGATGCCTTCAGTTGGAGCAAATTTTATCCCTAGAAACCTATTAGGTTGCTGGATAAGATTCAATTGTGAAACTGATTTGCGTCGATGGTATAAACTTAACTTGTTCACGAACCATAGAAACCGTATAGGTTGAGGGGAGTGAACAAGGGGAAAAAGAAGATCGAATCATCCATTAGATGGGTTGGTGTTGGACACCACTTTATGAAAATTAATAGACTAGAAACCTGTTCGGTTGCCCTCTATTAAGATTTATAAAGAACTCGATCACCACTATGAAGTAGAGCGACGATACTTCCGGATTTCACATGGGAGTGTGTTATTCCGATAAAAATAGTGGGAGCTGGGTAACAAGAATAGAAAAGACCTTAATTCTATACTCAGAACATAATTGAATGAGTCACTAATTAATCTAGCGTACTTAATGCAGACTCAAATCTCAATATGACAATGAATCCACTCGCAATTCTGCTCGAAAAGAACACCTTAATGGGACCTAACTTTGTGGATTGGCTCCGCAATCTGATGATTGTCCTCAGTATAGAGGCACTGGGATACGTCTTGGAGACGGACAATCCGGCGCCTCCTGTGCAGACCAGAGCCAATCAGGAAGAGATCGAAAACCACAAAAAGTGGGTTAAAGATGACGTAAAAGTCCGTGCATACACGATGGCTTCTATGTCTAATGATCTTCAGAGAGCTCATGAGAAAATGACTTCTGCTGGGCAGATTCTATCTCACTTAACCAAACTTTATGGTGAGCACAGCAGAACTGCTAGATATGAGATATCCAAGCAACTGTTCGGTGCAAGGATGAAGGAAGGTGAGAAGGTTGGGGAACACGTCCTCAAAATGATATCCATGATCGATAGATTGGAGGCTCTTGATTTTAAAATGGATACTTCTCTCCAAACCGACCTTATCCTACAGTCTCTCCCTGATTCCTTCTCACATTTTGTTATGAACTTCAACTGCAATTAAATTGCATGTAATTTAGCTGGGCTAATGAACAAACTTGTGACCGCTCAGTCTCAGATGAAGACTCCGCGGATGAAGGAGTCTGCTCTTGTGATTTCTTCTGGACCTCGGAGGTCTAAGAACAAGAAGAAAAAGACCAAGAAGCAAACTGGACCACAAGTTAAGGACCTTAAGGGTAAGGGCAAGGCCCCGATGGTTCCAAAGAACAAGAAGAAGAAGGATGCTTGTCTCAAGTGCGGTGAGTGGGCCCTGGGCTAGAGGCATTTACGATTCTTCATGGCACTTCGTCTGAGTAACTTTTAGTTTTGGAAACAAATTGTTCTGCTACTGTATTTTCTACTTCATGGATACTGGATTCTAGTGCTAGTTCTCATATTTGTACCATGAATCAGGATCTGGAACAAAGTAGGAAGCTTGGAGCTGGAGAAGTTATGATCACAGTCGGAAGCGGGCATAGTGTCGAGGCGATCGACATAGGATCACTTTTTTTTGGTTTAGAATCCGGCTTTGTTTTGACTTTAGAAGATGTACTTGTTTTGCCCAAGGGTCACAAAAACATTGTTTCCATTCCGGTCATGGACTGAAAAGGCTTTTCATTTTTCATTGGTGATGGTTCCTGCAAAATTTATTTTAGAAATAAACTAGTGGGTACTACTAGATTGTTGAATGGATTGTATCATCTAAATCTCAGCAACAAAGTAGTTGTGAATACTATGACTAGAAAACGTGGTAGGGATGAAACCAATCAAGTTTTGAAATGGCATCTTAGACTTGGTCATGTTGGTCAGACCAAGGTTTACAAGATGGAAAAAGATGAACTTATGGGTCCATTGGGATCAGATCCCTTTCCTACTTGTGAATCTTGCCTTAAAGGTAAAATGACTAAGTCCCCCTTTACAGGGACATTTGAAAGAGCCGCTGATAAACTGGGATTAATCCATACCGACGTATGTGGTGCTTTGGAAGCAGCACGTGACGGATATCAATATTTCATTACATTTACAGATGATCATACTAGGTATGGTTATGCATACTTAATGAAACATAAATCCGAGGCCTTTGAGAAATTCCAGGAATTTAAGGCCCTAGTCGAGAAACAAACTGGTAATCATATCAAAGCACTTCGGTCGGACTAAGGTGGCGAGTATATGAGTACGGAGTTTGACGAGTTCCTTAAGGAACATAGAATAGTTTCACAACTAACACCTCCAGGTACTCCTAAGTTAAAGGGTGTGTCAGAAAGAAGGAATCAGACCTTGTTAAACATGGTCCGTTCCATGCTGGGCTATACTGACTTACCAATTTACCTGTGGGGGTATGCACTCCTGACTGCCGCTTATATCTTAAACAGATGTCCTTCCAAATCCGTTCCTAAAACTCCACATGAGATGTGGGAAGGAAGGAAACCAAGTCTTAATCATATTAGGATTTGGGGATGTCCCGCCTATGTCAAGAAGACTAAGGTGGAAAAGTTGGAAGCTAGGTCTGCGAAGGGATGTTTCATTGGATTCCCGTCTGGGACAATGGGATATCTATTCTACATGCCCGAAGATCGAAGGATCGTTGTTGCTTTACAAGCACACTTCCTGGAAGATGAGTTCATTCAGGAAGGCGGAGCAGGTAGAAGTATTTCTTTAGAAGAATACAATGAAACTCCTCGGGAGACACATGTGCAAGAAACTGGAACTGAACTTTCTGAAACACAAGTACAACCACCTCGTAGGTCTAGTAGGGTGTCTCATTTACCTGAGAGGTATGGGCTTGTGCACTTGGAGGAGCTGGGTCTCCATGATGTTCCAAGTGATAGCCAAGAGACCGACCCGACGACCTATGACCAAGCGATGGTGGATGTAGACTCCGCAAAATGGCGTGAAGCTATGGAAGCTGAGATAGACTCGATGCATGTCAATCGTGTCGGACTCAGTAGACCGCCCCAAGGGCATAGTGCCTATTGGGAACAAGTGGATCTATAATAGAAAGACTGATGGTGATGGAAAGGTTGACGCCTATAAGGCCAGGCTTGTGGCAAAGGGTTATACCCAGAAGGAAGGGATCGATTACCACGATACCTTCTCGCCCGTAGCCATGATCAAGTCTATTCGCATGATGCTTGGTATAGCTGCCTACCATGATTATGAGATATGGCAAATGGACGTAAAGACGGCTTTCCTGAATGGATTCCTCGAGGAGAAAATCTATATGGAGCAGCCTAAAGGTTTTGTGTCCGAAGTCGATATTCAGAAAGTGTGCAAGCTTCAGCATTCCATTTATGGACTGAAGCAGGCGTTGCCTAGTTGGAACCTTCGTTTTGACGTGGCAGTCAAAGAGTTTGACTTCATGCAAAATGAGGAGGAACCTTGTGTATACAAGAGGGTTAGTGGGAGCAAGATCGCATTCTTAATACTATATGTAGATGACATTCTACTAATAGGAAATGATGTAGGAATGCTCAGTTCTGTGAAAAGTTGGCTTTCGAGTAATTTCTCCATGAAAGACTTGGGAGAAGCAACCTATATTCTTGGAATTTGACTTTACCGGGATAGAGCGAAGAGAACAATAGGCCTTTCCCAAGCCCTCTATATAGATAAAATCTTAAAGCGATTTAAGATGGATGATTCTAAAAGAGGGTTCCTACCGATGCAACATGGAATAAAACTCTCCTTGAAGATGTGTCCTCAAAGTGAGGAACAATGAAAGGAAATGAGTAATATACCATATGCTTCGGCCGTGGGTATCCTTATGTATACTATGTTGTGTACAAGACCTGACATCGCGCATGCTGTAAGCGTGATGAGTAGGTTTCAGGCAAACCCAGGTAAGGAACATTCGACTGCCGTAAACAACGTTCTCAAGTACTTAAGAAGGACTAGAGATATGGTTCTGATGTATGGCGGTGGAGAATTGGATGTGGTGGGATTCACTGATTCGGACTTCCAAGGACTGAAGGACGACTCGATGTCCACTTCTGGCTACATATTTACTCTTAATGGAGGAGAAGTATCTTGGCGTAGTGCCAAGCAAAGCGCAACTGCTGATTCCACCAGTCAAGCTGAGTATCAAGCAGCCTCGGAGGCATCAAAGGAAGGGTTCTGGATTAAGAAGTTTCTGGGAGAACTTCAAGTGATACCATGTGCTGAGCTGCATGTTCCACTGTACTGCGACAACAACAGAGCTGTAGCGCAGGCCAAGGAGCCGAGGTTTCACAACAGCACCAAACATATTGAGAGGAAGTATCATCTCATAAGAGAATTTGTTCGCAAGGGATACATTGTGCTGCACAGAGTAGACTCGGCCGACAACGTCGCCGATCCACTGACCAAGCCACTTTCTCAGACTAGCTTGGAGCGTCATCTGGAGAATATGGGTATTAGATACCATAGTGTGTGGCATTGAGTGCAAGTGAGAGATTGTTAGGAGTATGCCCTTGAATGCCACTCAGAGGATGTTGAGTGAGGGCATTGTACTTGTTATTATGTAAATCATCTATATAAGGCAATGGATGTTTCTTTATTTACTGGTAGTTACTGGCATTCCTAACTCGTAAATATACATGTAGAAACTAGTTCGTGTATTTGAGAGCAAAACGTTCCACTCCTTATTGGATAAAGGGGTCGGCACTGGAAAGGTTTATAGCTCAAATACTTAATCGTTCGCAAGTCGATGAAACTTGACTGGGCGTTAAGTTTATGTAAAGACTTGTATGACGTGTTCTTTGACAAGGAGAGTGCCTGTCGAACACTAATGGTTAGTGGGAGCACACGTTATAGGTATGCTAATTAGATTAGTATACTCGAACCGACTCACGATTCGTCACACGGATTTCACTCCGGGACAGTCAATGCCGGAATCAAAAGGTTGTGATAGGTATTCGTGAACCTTCGACTTGAGGATTTAGTAGGGATGTGCTTGTGACGTCAAGATTTTCATTAGAGTAGTTCGACCCTGTAAACCGGAAGGCGGGGGTCAACCTCGACGTGCATCTTGACGGGCAAGTAGCAGGTCCTACTGAATACCAAGATAGAATTCTTTCTCCCGTTAGTGAGCGGGTTATATGTCCAATGCGGTTATTGGCAGATGAGATCATAATTCTTTGGCCAAACCATCGGAGCTAGTTGTATTAGATACACGACAGCTCGATGATCTCGATTTGCATTAATGCATGCATAGCGTCAAGTACAAATGGGGTTTGACTTACCGTGACCCCATAACTTGATCGGGACATTTGAAAGAAGGGTTTATACGTATACTGGTATTCACGACAGAATGGTTCTTGAATGATCCCAATCATTCGTTCTCAGTTGGGATACAGTGTAGGCCGCCAGGCTGGCTAGGTGGTGCTACTACTCTTTGGTTCCTCCCATTGCTGATTGAGACGGACCTACCGAGTCGCGCAATAGGATTGACGACGGAATGAATAAAGCTAATTCTCTCATTGTGAATATTAGATATTGGATATCTAATTTTGGAACATTGGATGTTTAAATCGATTTATTGGATAAATTGATTTACGGCCTAATGAATTAAATAAATTACTGGGTGATTAATTTAATTCATGTATATAATTATTTCTTGGAGAAATTAATTATATTATTTTGTATTTGATGTGTTTAATTAATTGGATTAATTAATCGATATAAATACATCGATACGGAATCGGAGTTTATCTGTTTAGACCCTCGGGAGTCCGAAACGAACTGAACTCGTCCGATTTCTAGCATGGACCGCCCCCCACATTTCCACCCACTTTCATATGGACCCTTGTTCCATTCTTTAATGGTTGATCATTGAGGTGGTGGGGCTTTGATTCTCATAATGATGAGATGTGCATGTGGAGAGTTGAATAAAAGGGAAGAAGACATCTCACTTCTTAATAAGCATTCCATTTCCAACGTGAGGTTGAAGAGGAGATAGAGATAGAAGTCTTCTTCATCATCTTCTTTATTCATCTTCTTCATTCACTTCTTCTTCATTTTTTTTCTTGGAGAAAAATTGAGAGAAATTATTGAGAGATATATTATACACTTAGAGTGTAGTAATAAAAGCTTCATCACTTGATTCTAGCCGTAACCTTAGAGATTAATCAAGTGTTGTTATTCCGGTCGTTTTTCCGGCGCGTGGCAAGTAGAGACGCAGTGCTTTCGGCGTTGGATCGTTCAAGGGCTTGGAGCGGATTGAACTCGTAGAGATCAAACTAAAGCTTGGGGAATAGCTCAAGAGAAGGTTACCATTTAATCAACGGACTTCGAGGGTTAGTTTATTACGACTCTTGCTATTCGTTTATATATATATATATATTCATATATACGTAGCTCGATCGATCCTCGTAGGGATTCGGATCGAATTAATTTTTGTTTTACCGCTTCTGCTGGGCCTTCGTTTTAGGCACCGAATCCCAACAACTGCCTCACTTCATATACTGATCTATATCATGCCGAAAACACTCTGCCCTACACACTAAAAGTAACCTACGAGATCGTAGATTCCCTCATCTGATACTACCATTACATACGTTAATACACGTCCTTAATGTACGTTAGTGTAGCTGGTTATGTACATAAGCTTCACCATTTACGTACGTAACTCTCTCTAAAATCTGCCATGTCTTAGCCGAAGTGAACAACTGAATATGCAAAACTCAACCAGTAAAAATGAGACCAACAATAATATAAACACTTCGACCTTGTAATACCCGGTTGTAATTTAGTCATTATCATTCAGTAATTATCATTCAGTAATTGTCACTCATTAATGATCATTCGTCGTTCATATTCATTCATTGTATTCACCGATCAGAGTAATTGAATCGTACATAAGTTATTATTCGTCGTCCTACCTGGTTGGAGGATCGAACTGTGGTCATCATCATTGTCATCTTCATAGTGGGCTGTGTGTGAGGAGTAGCGCACGCTACGTACTCTCTTTAGCGCGTGCTAATTGAGTACGGGTAGCGCACACCACCTCTCCGTATTAGCGCAAGCTAATGTGGTTCAGGCCTGCAGTCCAGAAGGCACTGGACTGCAGTTGAGTTGGAGTAGCGCACGCTACGAATGGTAAGTAGCGCACGCTAGTAAGTCTGGATAGCGCCCGCTATGCAGTCAGTGTAGCACGCGCTAAGGCTGATCAGACAGAGTCCAGTGGGTACTGGACTGATTTTGGGATAATTCCTAGCGCACTCTATAAGTGGATATTAACGTACGCTAGTGGGGCAGTAGCGCACGCTAATTATTGGACATAGTGCATGCTATCGCAAGCAGTTCAGAGGACAGGAGATTCTGGACTTCAGTTACTGAGCATCAGATATTAAGTTAGCGCACACTAACACAAGGTTAACGCACGCTAAGTATATGGGTGTAGCGCACACTACAAAAGGTACATAGCGTATGCTACCGTTTCGGACAGAGGGTACTGGACTACCCAGAACACCCGTTAACGCACGCTAAATATCAGGGCTTAGCGTGCGCTAAACTAGAATTACTATAAATAGGACAATCCGGCTTAGATTCATCATTTTCACTTCTCACTTCGATTCTGGGCGATTTTTGGCGATTCGGAGAAATCTTTTCGAGTTGCACTCATCCATAATCATCTTTAAGCTTATCATTTGGATTTATCATCATTTCATCCTCTCCAGCACATCAAATCAAGGTAATGATCTCTTGGATCTAGAATTTTGGATTTTGAGTATTTTCCTTCCGATCTCTTCGTGTAAGCTTGGGTTTATGTTGAAACATGTTAGATATGGATTATCTACCTTGGATAAATGTATTCTTATGGATTTATTGATATGTTTCTCGTATTTGATGAACATTTGGAGAATTAATCAAGAACCCTTGATGTTGACTTTGGTTATTTTTGGGGGTTTGCAGATTATAGTTGTCGTAATTTCGAGTTGTGGTTTCTATTGGAATATTGATATCATTGAAGGTGTCTTGTTGGATTGAACTACTCATTTTGATAGTTGGTTTCGATATATTTAGGTTTTGATTATAATCAAGGGTTGATGCTCGCTAAGTGATTGTTTGAATGCCTCAATGAGTTTGGATATTGTTGTATCGACCTTTGAGTTAGACGTAATTCATGCTTGATACGTATATTGAGTGGATTATTGGTAATTGTATTATTCAAGGTTGTTCGAGTGACCGACATCTCCTTTTAGGACGTTTTTCGAGGAAGGACATTTCAACACCGGTATTGTGTAAGTAAATTCTTACTCGGTTAAAAGGATATTCATTCCTTATGTTGTTGTTCATTCATACATGTAATTCACTCATAATATATCATTCATGTCGAGACTTGTATATATCAACTCATCATGTAACTCACTAGTAACGATGGTTAAAAATCATTTCATTGAAGCTATCACACGTCATGTCATTATTTCATCTCGGTGAGTCGTTCTTGATCCTTATCGGATTCTATTCATTACTCCTCACCTTGGTCATTTTTGTATAGGTGATCTTCCGAAATTATATTGCATGTCTGGTTGGCGCATGTGTGGAATTTTAGTCGGGCACACTATGGTCATGTGTATATGCGGGACTCCGGACACATTGGACTGTGCGCATGGTAATGTGTATACGCGGGACTCCGGACACATTGGACCGTGAGACTAATTAGGCCAATAACGGGTGTATATACAGGGCTCCGGACACTCGGCTACTTGTGATCTTATGCATTTCATTCGGGCGTACATTGATGCTCATCATTCAACTTAATTCATTAATTCATTTATGTGATTGTTGTATATTGTTCAACTCTTGAGGATTGTTGTTCTGTGTAACTGACCCCGTTGGGGGATGTTGTTTTCAGGTCATGGCAAGGCTAAGGCACGGGAAGAGAACGCTGATGGTGAGGAGTCCCAATGATACTAGTAGGGGCCCCCAGTCCTTTTCAGTTATTCGTGTTTACTTCATTATATTTCCACTGCATACTTCCGTTTGAATACTCATTTTATTCAGTGTTGTATATTTTATCTTCATATAAAATATACATGTGTTCTGTATGATCTTGGTTTTGTTGTAATGAAACTCCTCATCGGAGTAATTAGTGATATAATGTGGTTCGGTACTACAATTATATTACTTAATTCATTAATTCTCATTCGCCTAGTAGGTCCGAGTCGGGGGTCCACGGCACTATAATATTCGCCTAGTTTGGGGTGTTACAGAGTTGGTATCAGAGCATGGTTTTAAATACTACCTTCCGAGTCGTGTCTCATTGAAATCATCGTTCATCATACTAGTATCATTGGACTTTCACGTCACGTGTGACCCGTGTAAGAGCCGAGCCCCTCTGACCAAAGAACAGTAAGATTTCTGATGCCATGGTATAATTTCTGGCAATAAGAATCACACATTCATCATTCAAGAGTCAACAATCCTCTTTCATCATTTTCATTTGTGATCATGTCGATCATGTTAACTCATTAATCACTCAGCTCATTTCACTGTTCAGTTGTTGATCTTGAGGATCGTATCATTAATCTTGTTAACTTGTTCATGATAATCATTTCAAGAATTTCATTAGATAATCACATCACTTCAGTTGATCATTCATGTAATCATTGTGTTGAGCGCGTGTGCTCATTTTCATCATTTCGTAACGTAATCACAATATGATATTCATGCGAGATATATAATCATCTTGTGACTTTCCCACTTCAGTATGGAAAGAGCTGGCAGGGGACGCGGGGGAAGAGTCTGCGGTGCGGCCGAAACCCGAGAACTCGTGTGAATACACGTGCGAACACGAGGAATAATGCTAATTCATCGAGCAGTGATGCCGCCACTCATTCTCCTGGAAATGATCATTCACTGTCAGGGAGTCGTGCCTGGGACACAACTCATTCAAAGGGTGTTCGAGTTGACCCACTCGCTTTTATGCAGGGTATGATGGCCGAGATGACTCAAATGGCACGCCTCATGGATACGATGCAGAACTCAGCTACTCAGAATCAACAGGCTCCTCCGCCGCCACCTCAGGGGCAGGAGAGGGGTGTGATCAGTATTATTGGCGACATCTCTCGCCAAAGACCACCTACTTTTGAGGGCTCATCTGAGCCGGCGGATATTGTTCACTGGATCGAGAATTTCGAGAAGTTGTTTGTCATGGTGGAGTGTCCTGAAGGGCACAAAGTTTCAGTCGCGGCTTACTATCTGGGTAAGAGCGCTCATTCATGGTGGTTATCGTTGAAGCCCACCGACGGATCTTGTAGTTGGAATCAATTCAAGACCCTCATGATGGAGAGGTATTATCCGGCCCCACTCAGAGAGGCCAAGTTATCAGAATTACTCACTCCCGACCTCTCAGCGGATGATGATGTTCTCGCCATTGCCGAGAAATTTCAGGAGCTTCTCCCTTTCGCCTCATCTATTATTCACTCCGAGGCAAACAAGATCAAGTATTTCAGCAAGAGGTTGAAACCTCGTATGCGGATGTAGATGCTTAATCACAATTGCACCACTCTGGCCGAATTCATCGAGAAAGCTCTTACTTATGAGCTTACTGCTAAGGAGATTACTAAGCAACAACCTTCATCTACTAGCAAGAAGTCAAAGAATCGTAATAAGTCTGAAGGCAGTCAGGTAACTTTCAAGAAGCCTCGAGCGGGCTCTACTTTCACTGAGCGACCTCCTATGGCGCCCAGACCCGCGGAATCTCAGTCACGAGCGGCCAGTTCGGCCATTACCTGTTTCAACTGTGGAGAACAGGGTCATTACAGCACGAAGTGTTTGAGGCAAACCGTCACGTGCAATAACTATGGAATGGCGGGGCATAAGGCCCGTTTTTGCCGAAGGGACTCCAAACCTACTCCGGCGTCATCTCAGACCCCGAAACAGTCAGCGGTTTCGAATCAGGCTACTCAGTCTGCGTCGTTTAATACGACGGGAGCTAACAAAGACGGAGCCCATAGCTATCAGATGGGAGCATCTGGTTCCGGGGTTGGCAAGCCCCGAATTTATGAGATGAAGAGAGCTGATGATCCGGAAGCCCGAATGATCTCAGGTACACTGGAAATTCTATCTCAACCTGTGTGTGCCCTTTTTGATACTGGTGCATTGCATTCATTCATTTCCGAGTCATGTTTGAGTAGACTACGTCTGGGTAGTGCTACTAGTTGTGAACCTTATGTCATTGGTCTACCTGATGGTAGAAGAATTATCGGGAATCGTGAGATTAAGGATTGTCCGATTCAGCTTCATGGCCATGACTGGTTTGCAAACTAATCGTGGTAGATTTACCGAGAGACGACATCATCTTGGGTATTGATTGGATGGATCGTCACGATTCCATCATTAGTGTCCGTAAGCGTATGGTCACTATCATTTCAGACGTGGAGTCGAATGTGTTTTTTAGGGAGGTAATCCCAGCTGTTCCGGTAGACTCATCAACTTGATGAAAGCAGTAAAATTACTCAATCGGGGGTGTGTCGGTTATTGGTGCTATATGACCAAGACCAAGAATCCATCAGTAATGTTGATGGATATTCTTGTAGTGAGAGAATATGCCGATGTATCGATGAGTTACCTGGTTTGCCTCCACAGAGAGATGTGGAATTCACGATTGAGTTGGATCCTGGTATGTCCCCAATATCGAAGGCACCGTACCGGATGGCCCCGACCGAAATGCAGGAGTTGAAGAATCAATTAGAGGATTTGACCGATAAGGGTTATATTCGACTGAGTGCGTCCCCGTGGAGAGCACCAGTGTTATATCTCAAGAAGAAGGATGGTTCATTTCGCTTGTGTATTGATTACTGGGAATTGAACCGGGTGACGATCAAGAATAAATATCCTCTACCCCGTATCTATGATCTTTTGGATCAACTTCAGGGAGATTCAGTGTTTTCCAAGATCAATTTAAGGTCTGGGTATCATCAGCTGCAGATTCGAGAGTCGGATGTCGCTAAAATGGCGTTTCGTACATGCTATGGTCATTATGAGTTTGTGGTAATGCCGTTTGGGTTAACTAATGCACCTGTGGTGTTCATGGAATTAATGAATCGGGTTTTCATCGACTATTTGGATCAGTTCGTGGTTGTCTTTATTGATGACATTCTAATTTATTCTCGTGACCGGGAGGAGCACGAGTTTCACCTTCATTAGGTGCTTGACGTGTTGAGACGAGAGCAACTTTATGGAAAGTTTTCCAAATGTGAGTTCTGGATGTCCGAAGTGACATTTCTCGGACATGTAATTTCATCATACGGAGTTCGTGTCGACCCTCAGAAGACGGAGGCGATCTGAGATTGGCAACCTCCAAAGAATGTTAAGGAAATCCGAAGTTTCCTCGGATTAGCTGGTTACTATCGGCGATTTGTGGAAGGATTTTCTAAAATTGCTTAACCCATGACAAATATTTTACGGAAGGATAAGAAATACATGTGGTCCAACGCGTGTCAACAAAGTTTTGAGGAACTCAAGAGCCGGTTAATTTCAGCACCTGTCCTTTCCTTACCGCAAGGGACGAAAGGATTTGTGGTTTATAGTGATGCGTCTGGATAGGGTCTCGGATGTGTACTAATGCATAATGGAAAAGTTATTGCTTATGCTTCACGACAATTGAGACCTTATGAGGTTAATTATCCGACCCACGACCTGGAGCTAGCAGCCGTGGTGTTCGCATTGAAGATTTGGTGTCATTATCTTTATGGCGTTACCTGTCAGATATTCACCGATCATAAGAGTTTGAAGTATATATTTACTCAGAAGGAGTTAAATATGCAGCATATGCGGTGGTTGGAACCAATCAAAGTTATGATATTGAGATACTATACCACCCGGGCAAGGCGAACATTGTCTCCGACACCTTGAGTCTTAAGTCCGTTCAGGAGCAGATGCTTGCTCGATTAACAGTTCATAAGGAACTTCATCGGGAATTTATGAGGCCCGAGATCGAGGTCAGTTTACAGCGAGTACAAGGGCAACTTTATACGTTAGAGATTTCATCGCCACTTGAGGAGGCGATCAGGGAGAATCAGGGTTCAGACCCATTTTTGTTATGCATTCGAGATGATGTGACTCAGAGGAAAGCCCCTAGATTTGTGGTCCACGAGGATGGACTTTTGCGATTTAAGAATCGGTTATGTGTACCGGCGAACGACGAGTTGAAAAACTCGATTTTGAGAGAAGCTCATGCTACCCCTTATTCCATTCATCCGGGGTCCAGCAAGATGTACAAAGACTTGAAACAAAATTACTGGTGGAGTAATATGAAGCGAGAAGTCGCGGAATTTGTTTCGATATGCTTAACCTGTCAGCAAGTCAAAATAGAACATCAGCAACCGACGGGTATGCTGAAACCTCTCCCTATTCCAGAGTGGAAGTGGGAAGATATTTCAATGGACTTCATCACAAGTTTGTCGATGAGTCGTCGTGGCATGAATACAATATGGGTAATTGTGTATCGTCTAACTAAGTCAGCCCATTTCCTTGAGATTAAGGATATGTGGGGTCCCAAGAGACTTGCCCAATTGTTCATCAAAGAGATAGTGAGATTGCATGGTACTTCTAAGAGTATCGTTTCTGATCGTGACGGGTCATTCGTGTCACATTTTGGGAAATCAGTTCATCGTGCTATGGGAACTCAACTTAATCTCAGCACAGCTTTTCATCCTCAGTCCGACGGACAATCAGAGAGGACTATTCAGACATTGGAGGACATGTTTAGAGCATGTGTCCTCTATGGAAAGATGATTGGGAAGCCCAACTACCGTTGATTGAGTTCACGTACAATAATTGTTGGGATGCTTCGATCAAGATGGCACCTTACGAGGCCTTGTACGGTCGTCGTTGTCGATCTCCTTTGTGTTGGGATGACTTATCAGAATCAATCAGCACCGAGCCCGATATGCTTATAGCCGCCCGTGAGAAGGTAGCTTTGATCAGGAGTCGTTTGTTGACCGCTCAGAGTCGACAAAAATCATACGCAGATAACCGTCGTCGGCTATTAGAGTTCGAGGCTGGTAACCATGTTTTGGTCAAGGTATCCCCGAGTCTAGGTATCTTCCGTTTTGGGAAGATGGGAAAGTTGAGTCCGAGATTCATTGGACCGTTTGAGATTTTGGATCGAGTAGGCGAGCTAGCTTATTGATTGGCCTTACCTCCGGCATTGAGCCGAATTCATAATGTGTTTCACATCTCTCAGTTGCGTAAGTATGTTGCCGATCTAAGTCACATACTTCAATTCGATGAGATCGAGATCGCAGACTATCATTAGTATGAGGAGCATCTCGTACGAGTCTTAGAGCAGCGAATCAAACAGCTGAGGAACAAGACGATTCCTTTGGTTAAAATCCAGTGGTCTAGACACGGAGTTAAAGAAGCTACTTGGGAAACGGAGGATAGTATGCGGGAGAGTTATCCCGAGTTGTTTGACCCTTAGTTTCAGGGATGAAACTCTTTTAAGGGGGGTGTATGTAATACCCGGTTGTAATTCAGTCATTATCATTCAGTAATTATCATTCAGTAATTGTCACTCAGTAATTATTCACTCATTAATGATCATTCATCGTTTATATTCATTCATTGTATTCAACTATCAGAGTAATTGTATCGTACATCATTTATTATTCGTCGTCCTACCTGGTTGGAGGATCGAACCATGGTCATCATCATTGTCATCTTCATAGTAGGTTGTGTGTGAGGAGTAGCACACGCTACGTACTCTCTTTAGTGCACGCTAATTGAGTACGGGTAGCGCACACTACCTCTCCGTATTAGCGCACGCTAATGAGGTTCAGGCCTGCAGTGCAGAAGGCACTGGACTGCAGTCAAGTTAGAGTAGCGCACGCTACGAATTGAAAGTAGCGCACGCTAGTAAGTTTGGATAGCGCCCGCTATGCATTCAGTGTAGCGTGCGCTAAGGCTGATCAGGCAGAGTCCAGTGGGTACTGGATTGATTTTGGGATAATTCCTAGCAAACGCTATAAGTGGATTTTAGCATACGCTAGTGGGGCAGTAGCGCACGCTGATTGTTGGACGTAGCGCGCGCTATCGCGAGCAGGTTAGAGGATTGGAGGTTTTGGACTTCAGTTACTGAGCATCAGATATTCAGTTAGCGCACGCTAACACAAGGTTAACGCACGCTTAGTATATAGTTGTAGCACACGCTACAAAAGGTACGTAGCGCACGCTACCATTTCGGACAGAGGGTACTGGACTACCCAGAACACCCATTAACGCACGCTAAATATCAGGGCTTAGCGTGCGCTAAACTGGAATTACTATAAATAGGACAATCCGGCTCAGATTCTTCATTTTCACTTCTCACTTCGATTCCGGGTGATTTTGGGCGATTCGGAGAAATCTTTTCGAGTTTCACTCATCCATCATCATCTTCAAGCTTATCATTTGGATTTATCATCATTTCATCCTCTCCAACACATCAAATCAAGGTAATGATCTCTTGGATCTAGAATTTTGGATTTTGAGTATTTTCCTTCCGATCTCTTCGTGTAAGCTTAGATTTATGTTGAAACATGTTATATATGGATTATCTATCTTGGATAAATGTATTCCTACGGATTTATTGATATGTTTCTCGTATTTGATGAACATTTGGAGAATTAATCAAGAACCCTTGATGTTGACTTGGGTTATTTTTGGGGGTTTCCGATTATAGTTGTCGTAATTTCGAGTTGTGGTTTCTATTGGAATATTGATATCATTGAAGGTGTTTTGTTGGATTAAACTACTCATTTTTGGAGTTGGTTTCGATATATTTAGGTTTTGGTTATAATCAAGGGTTGATGTTTGCTAAGTGATTGTTTGAATGCCTCAATGAGTTTGGATATTGTTGTATCGACCTTTGAGTTAGACGTAATTCATGCTTGATACGTATATTGAGCGGATTATTGGTAATTGTGTTATTCAAGGTTGTTCGAGCGACCAACATCTCTTTTTAGGACGTTGTTCGAGGAAGGACATTTCAACACCGGTATTGTGTAAGTAAATTCTTACTCGGTTAAAAGGATATTCATTCCTTACGTTGTTGTTCATTCATACATGTAATTTACTCATAATATATCGTTCGTGTCGAGACTTGTATTTACCAACTCATCATGTAACTCACAAGTAACGATGGTTACAAATCATTTCATTGAAGCTATCACACGTCGTGTCATTATTTCATCTCGGTGAGTCGTTCTTGATCCTTATCGGATTCTATTCATTACTCCTCACCTTGGTCATTTTTGTTCTGGTGATCTTTCGGAATTATATTGCATAGCCGGTTGGCACATGTGTGGAATTTTAGTCGGGCACACTATGGTCATGTGTATATGCGGGACTCCGGACACATTGGACTGTGCGCATGGTAATGTGTATACGCGGGAATCCAGACACATTGGACCGTGAGACTAATTAGGCCAATAGCAGGTGTATATGCGGGGCTCCGGACACTCGTCTACTTGTGCTCTTACGCATTTCATTCGGGCGTACATTGATGCTCATCATTCAACTTAATTCATTAATTCATTTATGTGATTGTTGTATATTGTTCAACTCTTGAGAATTGTTGTTCTGTTTAACTGACCCCGTTGGGGGATTTTGTTTTCAGGTCATGGCAAGGCTGAGGCATGGGAGAGAACGTTGACGGCGAGGAGTCCCAGTGATACTAGTAGGGGGCCCCAGTCCTTTTCAGTCATTCGTGTTTACTTCATTATATTTCCGCTGCAGACTTCCGTTTGAATACTCATTTTATTTAGTGTTGTATATTTAATCTTTATATAAAATATACATGTGTTCTGTATGATCTTGGGTGTGTTGTAATGAAACTCCTCATCGGAGTAATTAATGATATAATGTGGTTCAGTATTACAATTATATTACTTAATTCATTAATTCTCATTCGCCTAGTGGGTCCCAGTCAGGGGTCCACGACACTGTAATATTCGCCTAGTTTGGGGTGTTATAGACCTTACATCAATATGTTATTATATACACTATATAATACCGATTCCAATAAACGATCAACTATACAATCCAAAAATGAGTACATAAAGTATTACAGAACAAAAAAAATTACAATCGGATATACTCCCCCCCCTTCATACTAAAAACTAAGGGGTAAACTGTTGGTGTTAACGCGTATCTAATACAAGAAATTTGAGTACAAATGTAGCGGAATAATTATCAAAAAACTCAGATGAGGATCTTCATGCAGTAATTTAATTGCTTTAATAAAGAGTTCGTCGAATTATCTTAATCCGAATAAATGATCTAAATCCAGACCATGGTGATCCACACACGAATAATTTGCACAAGCCGGAATACTAGATCCTTATGAATAATGTTGAAAAACAGTACAACAGATAATTCCTTTCTAGAAGGATTGTACTTTCGATCAAGATCAACTAAGAGAAGAAGACAGGATGGCCGAATCAGACTCATTGTACAAAAATAATTTTGTCCGCTTGAGGAGAGAGGAGGGGTCGATTTTGTGTTGTTTCTCTTGTGGCAACTCCTTGTCCAAGGCCCTTTTATTTATACTAAGTTAACCCTAGAGTTAAAACTCTAAAATTTGCTTAGTTACCCCTTGAATTATTAAATAATACAATATATATTATCTTGTGTTATATATTACTTATTATTTAATCCTCTAATAAATATAATATCGAATATTATATTTACCATTCTCAGTTGATATAATTAAATAATATAATATATAATATTATATATTATATATTACTCATTATTCAATTTCTTAATAAATATAATATTCAATATTATATCTATTAATTATTCTTGCTCGTCTTTAATTGGCGTATGTGTGACCGAAAAGGCTTACATTATATTAGCAATCATTTAATACCTTATTAAATGATAAATCATAAGCGGTCTCTGGCAAGACATTATGACTACCTAAATAATATAAGGTTATAGTATATTAAATCATTTAACATATCAAATCCCTTTGTCGCGCAATATCATATTTGAACTAAGTCGTGGAAACTATCATACTTATTATGTTCAAATGCTTTCTCGATTTTAAGTGGATTGATTGAAGCAAATGACTCTTCATTTGAGCATGGCCATGAATTTCCTTCAGTCCTACTTATCGAGAGGTCGAACAGATATCTCTCTCCCTAAAGAGGGACAAATTCCCATCTTGATTATTCATTGCCCTCTACATTACTCCACTATTCTCAATCGCTAACCTTTATGATCACCATGTTTTAAATAATGTTGGATTACGTCAAGACATAACAGTTATCATGTTGGACTCTATGAGAATCTCAAGTTCAAGGATTTATTGACATATTGTTATATTCACTTATGACATTTCCATGCAGTAATCTAAATGTAGGTCTGTCCTGTATCGCGTTCTCCAACCAATACCCATAAGTTTGATCCATACCATGTGCATAATCATCCAATAATTATCGATCTAACTTATACTAGTATATTTGTAACATCCCAAAAATTTCAAGGAATTTAAAATTTCTAAAGTAACATTTCATTAACAAAACTCCTTTAATAATTCATTCGTTTCATTTGCAAATCCATAATTAAGATTCTCCCGAATAATAAATAGCGGAATAAATGTCTAAAATTAAAAGTCGTAAAAGTAATCAGCCCTTCACGTGCGCCAGGATGTACTCGTCACGCCTTGGAGCCACTCGTACCTGAAACAATAATTTATTGGGAAAGGATAAGCACGAAGCTTAGTGAATTCAACCACTATAGATAACACAGTTATTCCACACTACCCCTATAACAGATAGTTGCACATAAACAAGCATACAGGTCTACGAACAAATCATAAACATGCATTCCTGCCCCTACGCCACCCGCGTATAACCTCTTAGCCCCACCGAGATTCTACGCCACCCGCGTATACAATCTTCGCACCCGTCGAGTTCTTACGCCACCCGCGTATACAAACGTCGGCCCCCGAGTCCTTAGGCCACCCGCGTATACATGACAACGCCGCCCGCGTATACATGTCAATGCCACCCGCGTATACATGTCAACAAAGGGCTGACTAGCCACCCCGCTATCTAGCCCTGCATCACAAATAATTAAGGTTACCACACACGAGCTACAGTAACGTGAAACAACTGATATTAAATATAGTGAGAGAACTGACCTCGTAAGCGCGCCCAGTTCACAAATAACAATTTCAATCTCCCCAACCAATATCAGTTCTCAATACCTAAATGAACGTTAAAACGTATTAGCACGAAGCCCGGACCCTAAAACACGACGCACCCTTAAACTATCACTAAAACAACTTTTCGGTCTAACCAAACAGGTCCGTTCGGGATCTGTTCTGACCTCCTTAAACCCAGAAAGACTATAGTATTATTAGATGGACAGAAAGAACTCTGAGTCAGGGTTCCACAGACATGTTATACGCCTCTTGGCGATTTTTCTGCAATTTACTACGGATTTTACAAAAACAGTTCTCAGAACAGTGGGAAACAGCACCTTTTAGTATAAAACGACGATTTGACCTATGCTACGTTTCAAACTGGATTTTGTATAAAACCAATAAAAGTTACTAGACTCAGAAAGAAAACTTTTGCCACCAGTTTCACCCCAATCCGAGATACGAGCAAAAAGTTATGGCTTACGCAAGACAGTGGCAGATTACTGAGTTTTCACATGAAATGATAAATGGTTTTCCGATGCGCGATTTAGCGGCGTTGGTGCCCGATAACCGGAGACGAGAAAATAGAAAAGAAGACAAAGGATTAAGGCTTACCTCGCGATGAAACCTTACACCTGCACCTACTCCTCTCTGTCTCGAAAACTTCGATGAACAACGGTGGTGGCGGTGGTTCCCGACGACAACAGCAACGGCGATGGGGAAAAGAGTCGACTGTGAGTTTAGAGGGGATTAGGGTTTTCAGATTTCTTGGGTATGCGACGCAAGGAGACATAAAATAAGAAGGGAGGTGGATCGGTTCCCTTCATGGGCCGACCCATGCACACTATTTATCAAAAATATCTATTTAATCCCTAATTTTTTAAATACTCTTTTCACCACCTACAATAGATAAAATTTAACACTTTAAGCCACCTAACACGACTTAAATCACTTTTGGCCTATCCCGTCAATCCCGTTTAACAACATTCAATTAAATAAAATATTAATCAATGTAAACATAATCTATACCGGGACACGGGCTTTACAACTCTCCCTCGCTTGAATTAGACTTCGTCCTTGAAGTCTCCGCCCGCGAATAGATCTGGGTAGTTCTCTCCCATCTCAACCTCGGGTTCCCAAGTCCACTCGGAACCCTTTCGGTGTTGCCACTGGACTTTTACTAACCCGATCACCTTGTTACGCGAGGTCCTCATCCTCCTGTCGACAATGGCAACCGGATTTTCCACGTAATTAAGCCGCTCGTCGATCTGAATTTCCTCAAGGGGAATCACCGCAGACTCATCCACTACGCACTTCTGCAACTACGACAAGTGGAAAGTGTTGTGGATCAAACTCAGCTCATCAGGTAACTCTAAGCGATAAGCTACCTTTCCCACTCGAGCGATGATCTTGTAGGGTCCAATGTAATGGGGCCCTAACTTTCCTCGTTTACGGAACCTAATCACCCCTTTCCAGGGTGACACCTTCAGCAACACATAATCTCCCACCTGAAACTCCAAATCTGATCGTCTCTTGTCGGCGTAACTCTTTTGCCGACTCTGTGCAGTAACTAAACGGTCCTTCACCATCTATATCATCTCAGTCGTCTTCAGCACAATATCGGTGCTCCCCAATACTCGCTGAACAACCTCGCCCCAACAAATGGGCGTCCTGCACTTCCTACCATACAACATTTCATACGGCAGCATGCTGATACTGGAATGAAAGCTGTTGTTGCAGGAAAACTCCGCCAAAGGAAGGTACTTATCCCAACTACCTCCAAAGTCAATAGCACATGCCCGAAGCATATCCTCAAGGGTCTGATTAGTACGCTCACTCTGCCCATCGGTCTGTGGATTAAAAGTCGTACTAAAATGCAACCGCGTACCCATCTCCTCTTGAAACATCTCCCAAAATCGGGAGGTAAAACGGGCGTCCCTATCAGAGATAATAGAAACTGGCACCCCGTGCCTGGATACAATCTCTCGCACGAACATCTCTGTGAGGTTCTCTGCCAGGAGCTTTCCCTGATGGCCAAAAAGTGAGCACTCTTGGTCAGACGATCGACAATCACCCAAACAGCATCATTCCCACGCGGAGTCCTTGGAAGTTTCATAATGAAATCCATCGTGATCTGCTCCCATTTCCATACAGGAATCTCTAAAGGCTGTAATTTTCCATGCGGCTGCTGATGCTAAGCCTTGACTTTTCGACAAGTCAAGCACACTTCTACACACTTGGCGACATCCCGCTTCATGCTGGGCCACCAATAACTATCTCGCAGGTCACGGTACATCTTCGTAGCTCCGGGATGAATAGAAAACTTGGACTTATGCGCCTCACCCAAATATCTACCTGTTCCCGCCAGTGCAAGGAACCCAAACTCTACCATACCGAGTTAGTAAACCTCGACTATCATGGACAAAATTCGTAAGTTCACCCGAAACTCTCTCCTGCCTGGCATTCTCGTCCAGAACTGCCACTTCTTGAGCACTACTTATCGACTCAAGGAGAGGTGTAACTACTGTCAACCTCTAACACAAACCCCGCAATGGTTCACCAACCGGATGTCGGTTAAGGGCGTCCGCAACAACATTTGATTTACCCGGGTCGTAAAGTATCTCACAATCATAATCCTTGACTACGTCAAGCCACCTCCTATGATGGATATTGAGGTTTTGCTGGTCCATCAAGTATTTGAGGCTTTTATGGTCAGTGTATATCGTGTACTTGATGCCATACAAGTAATGCCTCCAAATCTTGAGGGCAAACACCACTGGTCCCAACTCTAGGTCATGAGTTGGGTAGTTCACCTCATGAGGCTTCAACTGCCTCGAAACGTAAGCTATGACCTTACCGCGCTGCATGAGAACGACGCCCAAACCCTGGTGAGAAGCATCACAATACACTACTAGATCTTCCATACCCTCTGAAAAAGTCTACACTGGAGCCTCGCATAAATGTCGGCGTAACTCCTCAAAAGCCCTCTACTGTTCCTCACCCCAACTAAAATCCACAGATTTCTTCGTCAATTGGGTTAAAGGTAAAGCAATCTTGGAGAGGTCCTGAATAAATCTTCGGTAGTACCCTGCTAATCCTAGAAAACTCCGTATGTCAGTGGGAGTCTTCGGCACTTCCCACCGCATCACTGCAGTAATCTTGGACGAATCGACCATAATACCATTCTGGTTCACGACAAGTCTTACGAATTGGACCTCCCGTAAACAGAAATCACATTTGGAGAACTTAGCATAAAGTTTCTCTTGCCTCAAAACTTCCAAAACTTCTCGCAAATGCATCTCGTGCTCTTTCTTTGACTTCGAATACATAAGAATATCATCGATGAACACAATCACCGACCGATCTAGCATTGGCCTGCACACCCTGTTCATAAGGTCCATGAACGTTGCTGGTGCATTGGTGAGCCCGAAAGGCATCACCACAAACTCATAATGGCCGTAACGTGTGCGTAAGGTCATCTTCTCTGTATCCTCATTCCTCACCCGCATCTGATGATATCCCGATCTCAAATCAATCTTAGAGAACCACGAGGCTCCCTGTAGCTGGTCGAACAAGTCATCGATTCTTGGCAGAGGATATCTATTCTTCACTGTAAGCTTATTCGATTCGCGGTAGTCTATACACATCTATTGGGACCCGTCCTTCTTTTTCACAAACAGAATCGGGGCTCCCACGGTGAACAACTCAGCCTGATGAACTCCTTCTCGAGAAGTTCCTGCAACTGAGTGTACAACTCTTTCATTTCCGGTGGAGCCAGGCGATAAGGTGCCTTGGCCACCGAAGCAGCACCCGTAATCAAGTCAATGCGGAACCACCTGTCGCTCGGGAGGTATCCCTGGTAAATTGTTGGGAAATATATCAGCAAACTACCGTACAACTGGCACATCCCCCACAGTCTTCTTCTCTTCATCACCGCGCGTATATATCACATATGTTAAATACCCCTGGCCACTATGCTGTAAGTACCTCTGCGCTCTCGCAGCCGAACATATTGCTGAGGCCCGCCTAGGCGAGTCTCCCTGAACCAACAGTTCTCCCCCACTTGGGGTTCGAACTCGCACTTGTTTGCGATGGCAAACAATCTCAGCATCAAAAGCATCCAACCAATCCATGCCCACAATCACGCACAACTCACGCATAGCAATTGGAATCAAATCTATAGAAAACCTCACCCCAGAGATTTCCAAAGTGCATCCTCGATACACGTCCGTAACCATCAAGGTCCTGTCATCAGCAACCTCAACCACTAGTAGATAACCTAACCTACCTGCGACTCGGCCCAAACACTCGCTAAAAGTGCAGGATACGAATGAATGAGTAGCCCCACTATCAAACATCACTACAGTAGGCACCGAGTTAACTAAGAATGTACCTGTAACCAGTTCAGGCATAGCCTGTGCCTCCTCCACTTTCAGCTGGTGCACCCTACCTAGGCCCGCCTCGGGTCTAGCCTAACCCACGCTGCCATTAGTAATAAGCAAGGGGGCAGCTCCAGGGGCTCTTTGTGCCCCACCCCCGTTAGCAACCCTTGGATTTAGGTAATTTGCCTTCATGTGGCCCGTCTGCTTGCAGTTAAAGCAGACCATCAATGGCGACTTACAATCCCGACTGATATGACTGGACTGCTCACACTTGTAACATCTATCCGTCCACTTCCCACTGGCACCCCTTGGTTTGAACCCACCATTCTTCGAACTCCCTCGCGAATCTGTGAACGTCGATTTCTTTGGTACAACAGAGATTGGCGTTACCGCCTGTGCTGCCTTTCTCTTCTTTGCCTGGGTCTCCAACTCCAGTTCCGTCCTCCGGACCGCATCCATCATCGCTGATAAAGAAGCATACTGCGCCGTGCTCACGAATTCCCTAATCTCGATACGCAACATGTCCTTGTACCGAGACATCTCCATATCCTCCGAGGCAGCATACTGAGGACAAAACAATGCCATCTCGGTGAACTTCTTGTTCATCTCCTTCACCATCTCTGTTGTTTGGCTGAGCTCTAAAAACTCCTTAGCTGTCTGCTCCATCTCTACCGGAGGCACGTACTCGGCATGAAAGTGAGTGACGAACTCCTCCCAAGTCAGGGTAATGTGCTCAGCAAGCGTCAATTCCGTGGCACACCAGTCCTTCGCCCCGCCGCGAAGTAAGTTCACTGCAAAGCGGACCTTCAGATTATCCGGGCAGCCACTGGTCAGAAAAGAACACTCCATGTCAGATATCCAACATATACTAACAATCGAATTCAGGTCTCCCTTGAACTCAGGTGGAGAACAGGCAGAGAGATCCCGATACTGGAACTCTCGATTACGGGGTTGTCCCCCAGTAGGCGGCGGAATTGCTGCAATTCGTTCCTCCATCAAAACCACCACTTCATTCCGGATGGTAGTGATGATCTTGGGGATCGCTTCCCCGATCGCGTGCGCTACCTCAGCTGCAATAAACTCTCGAATATGATCCTCAATGATCCCTGTCTCAGTTCGCGGCTCAAACGTGTTGTTTTTTCTAGTGATGGCCATTCTAGGAAAAAGAATTTTCAATGAGTTATTAGAACATAATAACTCATACTAACTACACTCACGCTCAACTCCTTGAATTCCTCGTGACTTCCCCGACTCGAGCATTGATCCTATGCTTCCGGTAGTAGAAGCTCTACTACTACCATCCACACCTATCATTGCCCGTTCTGAGTTTCATCCCGAGGGGTCCAAGTAGTTTCTCGCCGAAACTATATACATATGCCCGCACCGGCATATGCACTCACTCTTCCTAGTTCCCTAGGAATTCCATCCAAAGAACTACCCTTGGTACTACCGAATTCTTACTAATCATAACGAGTGGCCTCGTGAATACCCAATTATATGCAGTGCGAAACAAATAGACATTCGAATACCAGATTCTATCCTAGAACGGTTGGACTCAAACAATAGCGTAGAACATTCACTTAGTAACCTATCATAATTAGCATAAACTCCTAATAGCAAGCAGTACAACATACAGCGTAGTGTCAACAACAGGCAATCCAGCATGCATACCCTATGATCTAGAAAGCAATAAAACACTAAGTATTGTACCTTCCCCTTTGGCTCCGGCTGACTGTACACACTGTGCCCTTGATCACGTTTCTCGAACGGATTTTCCCTTCCTCTTATTTTCCAAAAACTTTTAAGAAAAAATTATCGCCGCAAACTTGAGATCAAACACACCGAAATGCGTTTGATTCACTCAAGCCGTGCTCCGATACCAAGTTGTAACATCCCAAAAATTTCAAGGAATTTAAAATTTTTAAAGTAACATTTCATTAATAAAACTCCTTTAATAATTCAATCGTTTCATTTGCAAATCCATAATTAATATTCTCCCGAATAATAAACAGCAGAATAAATGTCTAAAATTAAAAGTCGTAAAAGTAATCAGTCCTTCACGCGCGCCAGTGTGTACTCGTCACGCCTTGTAGCCACTCATACCTGAAACAATAATTTATTGGGAAAGGGTAAGCACGAAGCTTAGTGAATTCAACCACCATAGATAACACCGTTATTCCACACTACCCCTATAACAGATAGTTGCACATAAACAAGCATACAGGTCTACGAACAAATCATAAACATGCATTCCTACCCCTACGCCACTCGCGTATAACCTCTTAGCCCCACTGAGATTCTACGCCACCCGCGTATACAATCTTCGGCCCCGCCGAGTTCTTACATCACCCGCGTATACAAACGTCGGCCCCTGAGTCCTTATGCCACCCAAGTATACATGACAACGCCACCCGCTTATACATGTCAACAAAGGTCTGACTAGCCACCCCGCTATCTAGCCCCACATCACAAATAATTAAGGCTACCACACACGAGCTATAGTAACGTAAAACAACTTATCTTAAATATAGTCAAAGAACTTACCTCGTAAGCGCGCCCAGTTCACAAATAACAATTTCAAGCTCCCCAACCAATATCAGTTCTCAACACCTAAATGAACGTTAAAACGTATTAGCACGAAGCCCGGACCCTAAAACACGACGCACGCTTAAACTATCACTAAAACAACTTTCCGGTCTAACCAAACAGGTCTGTTCGGGATCTGTTCTGACCTCCTTAAACCCAGAAAGACTATATTATTATTAGATGGCCAGAAAGTACTCTGAGTTAGGGTTCCACGGACATATTATACGCCTCTTGGCGATTTTTCTGCAATTTACTACGGATTTTACAAAAACAGTTCTCAGAACAGTGAGAAACAGCACCTTTTAGTATAAAACGACGATTTGACCTGTGCTACGTTTCAAATTGGATTTTGTATAAAACCCATAAAAGTTACTAGACTCAGAAAGAAAACTTATGTTAAAACGTATTAGCACGAAGCCCGGACCCAAAACACGACGCCCGCTTAAACTATCACTAAAACAACTTTCTAGTCTAACCAAACAGGTCTATTCGGGATCTATTATGACCTCCTTAAACCCAGAAATATTATAGTATTATTATATGCCCAGAAAGTACTCAGAGTTAGGGTTCCACGACATATTATATCCCTCCTGGCTATTTTTCTACAATTTACTACGGATTTTACAAAAACAGTTCGCAGAACAGTGAGAAACAGCACCTTTCAGTATAAAATGACGATTTGACCTATACTACGTTCCGAACTGGATTTTTCATAAAACAAATAAAAGTTACTAGACTCAGAAATGGTACTTTTAGCACTGGTTTCACCCCAATCCGAGCTACGAGCAAAAAGTTATGTCTTACGCAAGATAGTGGCAGATTACTGAGTTTTCACATGAAATGATAAACGGTTTTCCGATGCGCGATTTAGCGGCGTTGGTTCCCGATCACCGGCGACGAGAAAACAGAAAAGAAGACAAATGATTAAGGCTTACCTCATGATGAAACCTTACACCTACACCTGCTCCTCTCTCTCTCGAAAACTCCGACGAACAACGGTGGTGGCGGTGATTCCCGACGACAACAGCAACGATGATGGAGAAAAGAGTCGGCTGTGAGTTTAGAGGGGATTAGGGTTTTCAGATTTCTTGGGTGTGCGACGCAAGGAGACATGAAATAAGAAGGGAGGTGGTTCGGTTCCCTTCATGGGCCGACCCATGCACACTATTTATCAAAAATATCCATTTAGTCCCTAATTTTTCAAATATTCTCCTCACCACCTACAATAGATAAAATTTAACACTTTAAGCCACCTAACAAGACTTAAATCACTTTTGGCCTATCCCGTCAATCCCGTTTAATAACATTTAATTAAAGAAAATATTAATCAATATAAACATAATCCATAGCGGGACATGGGCTTTACAATATTAATCACTCGAGTCTCCACTCTACGTGATTGGACTAGGGACATGTGAATAATCTTATTATTCATGAATAACTATTATTCGATTATTATAATATTAAAACATGCACATATTATAATCAACGAGAAATAGATCTTATCAAATAATTTTATTTAAATGTGACAATTACAAATCTAGGCACATCGAATGTGCTAGGGCACTATTCCCAATAATCTCCCACTTGCACTAGGACCATTCATTTAGCACTCTTAGGCCTATTGATCTAGCATGGTCTTCATGCTTTCCTTGTGAGAATCTTGGTAAGTGTATCAGCAACATTCTATTCTGTTGCTAATTTGCATATGCTGAGTATGTGTTTGAATCTCTAATCGGACCTTGACTCTTTAGCTCGCGCAATAGCACCATTATTGTGGCAGTAAAGACTTATAGGACCTAAAAGATCCATATATTCTCCTCGGCTGCATCTGATGCTGCCAGCTACTCGGCTAGAGTTATAGAATCTATGGGCATGCTTTTCTTGGAATATTTCCAACTCATAGCACATCCATTTTAAACAAACAGACAAAACCATCTGCGATCCTAAATCATCTCTATCGGTTTCGAAACCTGCATCGGCGTAATCATTTACAGCCAGTTCATCTCCCACACCTCCAAAAATTTGGAACGCATCGTTAGTTCTTATCAAGTACTTTAGGATGGTTTTCACTGTTGTCCAATAACTTTCACCTGGGTTTGATTGGTATTGACTTGTCATGCTAGGTCAAACGATAGATCTATTCGAGTACAAATCATGGCATACATGATCGATCAAATGGCCGAAGCATATGGAATCTTGCTCATGCGGGCTCGCTCATTAGGAGTTGAAGGACTCTGAGTCATACTCAGATGAAAGCCATGTGACATTGGCAGAAATCCTCTCTTGGAGTCCTGCATATTGAACCTCTTTAATATCTTGTTAATGCAGGTACTCTGACTCAAACTAATCATTCTATTTGATCTATATCTATAGATTTTTATCCGAAGAATATAAGCAGCTTCTCCTAAGTCTTTCATGGAGAAACAACCTCCCAACCAACTCTTGACTGTATGCAAGGTGGGTATGTCATTTCCAATGAGTAATATGTCATCTACATATAAGACTAGGAAGACAACTACACTTCCACTAACCTTCTTGTGCACACATGGTTCATCTTCATTTTGAATAAACCCAAACTCTTTGACAGTTTCATCAAAACGAAAATTCTTGTCGTCCATGTCTTTCTACTTTATGAAGACCCATTTGCACCCAATGTTTTCACACCCTCAGGTGGATCTATCAAGTTCCAAACTTGATTATCGTACATGGACTGTGTCTCTGACTTCATGGCCTCTAGCCATTCCTCGGACTCTGGTCCTGAAGAAGTATCTGTATAGGTACTAGGGTCATCATCTATGAGCGATGCATCATTGTCCTTTGTCATGAGATACCCAGATCTCTCAGGTTCATGTCGCACCCTATCAGATCTGCGAGGAACTTGTGTACTTTGAACTGGCTCCTCAACGAATTGTTGAGCCTGTTCAGTTTTCATCGGCAAAGCATTGTATTCTTGTGGTTCTCAAATTTCCTCGAGAATTACTTATCTCCTACTGTCTCTTTTTAAAATAAATTTCCTTTCTAAGAAGATAGTATTTCGAGCAACAAACACTTTGTTCTCTACAAGTCTATAAAAGTAGTATCCTATAGTTTCCTTAAGATATTCCAAAAGTAAAAAAAATTTTAGATCTAGCCGTCAATTTGTCAAACACTTGGCATCTTACGAACACTTTGCAAACTTCAGATCTTTAGAAAAGACAAGTGTGGTCTCATCCATTTCTCAAATGATGTCTTTTCAACAACTTTAGAAGGAACAGGGTTAAGGGTGAATGCTGGTGTTTCTAAGGTATGGCCCCAAAATGGTAATGGAAGCTCTGTTCGACTCCTCATGGATCGAACCATATCTAATAAAGTTTGATTCCTCCTCTCAAACACACTGTTATGTTGAGGTATTCCCGTAGGAGTAAGTTGTGAAACAATTCTACAACTCCTAAGATGATTATCGAATTCTTGGCTCATTATTCACCACCTCAAGACGATCGAAGATATTCAATTGTTTTGCCAAGTTGACTATGTACTTCAATTTGTATTTTGAACATTATAAAAGATTCATGTTTATGCTTCATAAGATAAACATATCCATACCGACTAAAATCATCGGTAAAAGTGAAGTATTAGTATCCGCCTCTGGCATGAGTGTTAAAAGGTCCGCATACATCAGTATGTATTAGGCCTAAAAGGTCATTAGCCCTTTCTCCATAACCGGTGAAAGGATTCTTCGCCATCTTACCCAATAAACAAGATTCGCATCTCTCATATGACTCATAGTCAAAGGAGTACAAAAGTCCATCGTGATGGACTTTTGAAATGCGTTTCTCATTTATGTGGCCAAGTCGACAATGCATTAGTAAGTCGGACTAGAATCATTGAGCTTAGGTTTCTTGGTTGTAATGTTATAGACTTCCAAAATATTGGACTCATCTACATCAATATTGTGAAGGCCAGTATATAACTTTACAGTACCATAAAGCAAGTCATCAAAGAAAATACCAATAATCTTATTTTTAATAAGAAAACTGTAACCTTCACAATCTACTATAGAAACTAAAATAATATTCATATTCATAGCAGGAACATAATAGCAATTGTTCAAAACTAACAAAAGTCCATTGGGTAAAACTAGATCATAAGTTCCAACAGCTAGTTCATCAACTGTTGCTTTATTGCCGATTCTTAGATCTACTTCCCTTTCTTCAGCTCTCTATTGCTTCTCAACCCTACACATTTGTACAAATGTGAGATCCACATCCAGTCTCACTACCCTTGGTGTACTTTAGCTCTTCCAAGTAAACCTTGCAATTTCTCTTCCAGTGTTGTGGTTTACTGCAATGATGGCAATTTCCATCTTTGGGAGCTTTTGCTTTGAAAATCGGCTTAGTTGGGTCTTTAGCTTTGGCAACTTTTGCTTTACCTTTACCCTTGCCTTTGTTCTTGAAGAACATTCCTTTGCTGACCATCAGCACGTGTATTGGTTTCTTCTTAATATCTTGCTCAGCTATTTTAAACATCCCATGCAGCTCAGCAATTGACTTCTCCATCTCATTCATATTATAGTTTATAATGAACTGACCGAAACTACCAGGTAATGAGTTTAGGATCACATCCGTGGGGTTCTCCTTAAAAAGTGGAAAACCAAACCAATCAAGATGATCAATGTATCCTTTCATCCTGAGTACATGAGCGCTGACAAATGTCCCCTCAACCAGCTTACAAGTATACAAGCTTGAAAGGTCTCATACCTCTATTGCATAGCGTGCTTTGAGAAAGTCCCCTGGAGGCGAGCATTAAGCTCATATGCTTCCATTTCTTCCAGGTTCTTCTGAAGTTCTGGACAAATAGTAGTCAACATAAGACAACTGACATCAATAGAATCATCACAATATTTTTTCCATTTGTCTTTGGTTGCTCTATTAGCAATATCCGTAGTATCATTGGGAATTTCTTCCTCAAGAACGTACAACTTTATTTCTTTCTTGATGACTATTCTCAAGCTCTGGATCCAATCCAGATAGTTGCTGCCGTTTTCTTTGAGCTTGCCCTTCTCAAGGACGGATCGCAGTGAAATGGTGGATGTGTTGTTTGATGCCATTCTATTATCTACAAAATCCAATATACAAAGTATTTAGTCACATTTCTATTTCTCGAAAAATACTATCACTAAAACAAAATGATCTCAATTTTACAACATTTGTAATTTTAGTGGGCTAAGACCCCATTTTGCACAATTCTACATGACGCCTAGAATTGAGCTACTTTAGGTGGATAACTCTTTATTGATTACATTATATGTAACACCTAGATTATACTTATGGGATTTGGCATCTTATTCCTAAGCATGTTATAATCCCATCATATTCCTTAAGGTTCAAAACTATTTTGAATTGTTAGTTCATTAAAATACGTAGGTATCACCATTACCCATCCTACCTCACTAAGATACATCGAGCACCCAACTTCGGCATGACCTGCTCAAGATGATCGATGTCTTGAAATGTAACACCCCGAATCCACTCAGGGATATTACATGTCGTAAACCCTTCTCTCAAGGATCTACCAGACTGGTAACACAATTAAACATCTCAACATCGCCTTTAAGGCTAAAAAGGACTCAGTAGACCGATTTGGTCTTTCAATCAATACATACAAATAAATCCTAATACATTCCTACGCAGGGGTTAAATAAAACACTCCTGTGCAACGGGAAGATACTGCAGTGGAAAATAAAACTACAACTAGACAGAAACAACATCATACTGATTCTCATGTGATTAGTATCGATCATCATTCATCATCCTTCGTGCCAATCCTGTGTTATGCTCCCCAAAACCTGAATGCAAAACAGACATCCTCCCCCCGATTATTCAGGGGTTAGCAAAATCCCACTGTTTTGCTAGTGCAAGTACATAATCATGCGAAATGTAACAAATAAATAGAAATCACAAATCGGATACCACAATTAACTACCAAAGCCATCCCGAGGGGTTTTATTAATTAGAAATCAATCAATGAAGTGTTTGAAAATAAATTCCTCATCTCGGGGATTTTAAAAGTAGAACCTTGTTGGACCTCAAGTCCTTAGTTGAAAAATAACCATTTCAAGACGAATGGGTCTCGGCCCAAAATCACTTTCCGTAAAACGACCTTTGCAAAACTGTTGGGATCTCATCCCAAATCTCATCAAATCACAGTAAACGAGAACAATAGCAAGGTCCATTTTCCAACATCAAAACCCACAACTAAAGGACTAAACACATACGACAATTACTCTAGTGCCATCCTAGCCAAGTAGGCCAAATGAACAACTCATCTCTTACACATTTAGTCAATGCATGCAATCATGAAAACACCGTTCAAAAACACTCGTTTCCGGAAACGCCATAACCCAAAACACACTTATAAAATGCACCACAATTAACTGCGGATCCACACCTCTGTGGAACCCTACTGAGACCCCGTCGGATCTAAACCGTAGTGGTTAAAAGCCAAGCTCGTGGATCCACGCCTCTATGGACCCCTACCGAGACCGTGTCGGATCTAACCCGTAGTGATCATACACACACCCATCACCCATGCAATACTAATATGCTAAGAATGTAAGTTCATTAAGAATACTTGCTAGAAATGGCCACTTACCCGACACAATTATCATACTCATCACAATACCTCCATCATGAACAATCAATCACAACACAACAACACAATTAACACGGAATATACGATTCCACAACATTAAACCAGCAGGGATATCATTAAAGCCCTCAACATTCAAAATAATAAATCATAATCAATTATTACGAATCATATTCACGAGGGTAAACCAACCATCGTAAATCCAACATGTAAACTATATTTGCACGACACAAATCGTATAAGAAAATACTTGCCTCGAAACCCCGATCAAAACGAGATGATGAACGGGATGCGGTCGGGCAGCCCCGAACTCCTAAACATAATCAAGGATACAATAGCACCGCGAACACTACGAGAATAACACCATACATATTACCAACACAAAATAGAGATCAACTTGGAATCCTCGAGCACCTATAATCCTCCAGAAGAAACAACAAAAACATGATTATGACGAGGATCAAAACCAAAAACAACGGAGATCACATCAAACTATCGAAGGAGAACTCATTCGAACATTTAATCGAGCATTAAATGTTCACTACACCTCAAGAACACCAAAATCACCCTTCGGGTTGAAACGGACTGACAATATGGATATACAATCCATAAAACATGTTTATCAACAACATCTAACACCAATCGGTTCATCTAAACCAGATTGGATTCGGAATCAAGAACAAAACTCCCAAAAAGTCAACTCTAGGGAATCAAGAAAAATACCTCGATCCAGCGAAGAACCATGGATTAAATGATGTTAAACACACACAAATCCATCCCAATATGCGCTCCAAAAATTTTCACGCGATGAAAAGAGACGAAGAGGGAGAGAAATGACGGAATAAAGGATGTTGTTCAGTATTTATATTGGACAGTTATTAGCGTGCGCTAAACACACCGCATTAGCGCGCGCTAACGGGGTCAACGCCCCAGAACATTCCGCCCGCAACACTAATAGCGTGCGCTAACGAGCCATGAATCCAGTCCAGTTGCTCCTGGATAGATCTGCACCTACCAGGTAGCATGCGCCAGAAAGGACAGATAGCGTGCGCTAAGCAAACGATAGCGCGCGCTATCTACCAACCTTAGCGTGCGCTAACGAGACTCCAGTCCCAGTCCAGTAGTTACTGGACTACCTCGAACTACCAAATAGCATGCGCTACCACAACCATAGCATGCGCTGACTACAGCACCTTAGCGCGTGCTATCCACTTGGATGTAGCGTGCGCTAACGACTCAGAATGAAAGCAATAGTACTCTCAAAAATGGGTACGACGACGGATTTCTCCGACCGAATCTTTAAGTTCAAGATACGCACGGAAAGCTCCATAATATGATCATACTAAGAGATTGAGCTCTAATCAAACTCATACGCGACCGTGGAAAAGGTCGAAACGACATATACGAAGGCGGATGCCCACAACTTTGGGAAATTACAAATAGCCCAAAACGCATAAAGATCACGATACGTGATTGAATAACCAAACCGAGGTTCACAACACGTCTAACAAAGTTAAACGGAATGATGGGAAATTCGTAACAACTGTTTCGAACGAGATTCGCAAGAATCGAACTCAAGCGCGGAAAAGTCGCTTAAGAACACGAAACTCAACAAAACAACACCGAAACGAAGTCGGATGTCAAAAAGTGCAGAATTAATCATTCTCAAAATGACAAAATGGTCATAAACGAGCCGTTAAAATGGAACCTACCAAAAAAAAAGAAATTTACCGAAAATCAAAATTGTGGATATTACATACTACCCTCCTTAAAAGAAGTTTCCTCCCTAAACTTAAAATAAGTAGGGAGGAGCAATATCCCACCAGGAACATCTCAATGAGATACATAGGAACCGCATAGCTTACGCCCATCGGCGAGACGTTACAAGAACACAAAGGAATATACGGCGTGGAAACACGCTCAACGACAACCATCACAATGCCACAAGCAGGGGCATAACACAATCAACAAGTGCCAAGCATCACCAAACAGATAACGCAATCAAGTCAATTATTTGAACCATCAAGAGACCAAAGGCACCTATTACAAGAAAACACACACAGTCGAAAATAGAAATGAAACGTACAACGATCCGCAAAGGTACCCATGGAGAACTCCGACCACGTCGAAATTCTCGAAAATCACACTAGGCATCTCCGTGTCCCTTTAGAGCAGAGACGAAAACTCGATCCCCAAACCTCTCAGCTACCATCTCGCAATGCACGACTTGGTGTCCCAATTGACCGCAATCGAAACAGCAGACTAACAGTGAACGACAATTCTTCACGGTGCGAGATTAGGCAATCAACAATCGGACAACCACTATTGAACCTCAATGATCGAACAACACGATCGAACACAATTATCGAACGAAAACGGTTGAATAACAACGATCAAATAACAACGATCGAACAACAATGATCGAACACCAACGACCGAACAACAATGATCGAACAACAATGATCGAACGATGACCCCGAAGTTCACACTTCAGCTCAAGATATTAGAAGAACTTGTAGAAACTAAAAGGCATTAATTCCGAACAAGGTTCACAAGAATCGAACCAAACTCGAAAAAGTCACAACGATAAACTGATTGATCCGAAACAAGGTCACAACCCATTCGAACGATGACAACCGAGATACCAAACAAGTTCAGAAAGTATCAATGAACACGAGCGAGTCGCTAGAATTGAGAAAGAGAAAATGCAGAAGTCAAAATAATACAGGTATTACATTCGACTTCTTTTAAAAGAAGTGTCGTCCCCGAAACTCACAACAACGGAAGCAAGGTAACAACACAACAATTAACTGACAGAAACATCCTTCAAGGGCCTCTCAAAGCGGATCCTGACATCTGTGCTGAAGTTCGTACCCCGAAACGCTCGGTAACCAACTCGCAAAACTGGATTCTGTGTCCCTCGACTCCACACTTGTAACATACTACTGGCGGGGAAGGACAATTTGCACGTACATGCCCTGGCACATTACAGTTGAAGCACCTCGGCATACCGAAAATACAACTGCTAGGTACAATAGAATATAACATCGCAAAACAACATACCGGAGATGCCGACTCAACACAAAATATCAACGTAAGGCAACCCACATACACAAAATCACAGCAACGACGGCATACATTCGTCGATTTCAACGGCCCAAACGATAACTAGCACACAATTACAAAACATCATGAAACAATCACAGATGTACACAATCATAACCCAGGCTCTAACAGCTCGCGCAGGTGCGATAACACGGAAATCACCACGAAACGACAACATTAAAGACCAACATCACACCTCTCAAAGAGGGATAACACAACAAATGCATGGCGAACGACTCAACGCTCACACCACCAATTCAATCACAACTCGGGGGGTTAACACCCTAACGATAGTGCGAACATCATATATACATGTGTAATAATCATCTGCAATAATCGTCTTGCTCGCGCTACGACTGAAATATAAATTGTAAGAGTAAATATTCCTCGTTCTCCTCTTTCCTTCCGATGAAGGGATCTTGCGGAAAGATCAATTTGCTCACTAGGAAATTCCAAAGATCCGGTGACTGACCACACTTAAAATAATCGATCGAGACCTTGGTGCTTTATCTGACGATTTAATTTCTTCTATGGAATTGGGTTAGTTTAAACTGGAATAAGCCCCGTCCGACTAAGCTTAGCCTTTACCTGGGCGCGTCAGCCTGGGCACCGTCGCCTTCTTCGGACCGCACACAGGAATGATAGGTTTTAAAAACGAAAACCACCTTTTTGAAAATAATTTTAGGAACACCAGTTGATCTTGAGTACCATATTTCGAAAAATTAACACAACCATCGTTATCAATAATTTGAAAAACTATCTTGCGTTTGATATAAATGAGGTCACCTTTCTTTGGTTAAAAATTTTCAGAAATATTCGACCCACGGGACTAAGCAAATGCGTTTTCTAGATTACTGAGAATATCCCAAAATATTTTGGTCCTCAAAGTGGAATAATTTTGAAACATACAGTGGCACTAGTAGGCACCTTGAAAATACCGCGAGAAAATAACCCATTTTAAAAGTACGTCTCGAAATTTATTCTATAAGATACTCAAGGTTTAAAAAAATATCCATTAGGCCAGAATGCCCAAAACTCACATGTATCGACATTCGCTTGTACATCTCATAGTACACGCATCAAATCTCTCAAATTCAAAACAAGACATGTCCTTTGCCAGAAAACAAGCAGTCAAATATCACAGTCGAAACCCGCCTAGGATCAGGGCAAAACCACTGATACCATTTGAGGCCTCTAAGGACCCTCCCGAACTGGCTAGCGAAACAAGCTCGTGAATCCAGAGTGAAGTCACGGATTCTCCCGAGGCCTCGTCGGACCATGACATAGTGAGCAAATCAAACACATATACATTTCTATTCCATATTAAGTATAAAGGTTTCACGAGAATATTCACAAAACGATCCAATCATTTTGAAATCATTAGCAACGATACCACTCATATAAATAAAATATGAAAGTCAAATAAACACATACCACGAAACCAAAAATCTACATAAAGATTACATCACTTAACAACTAATCATACAAGTAGCTCGTGTCACACGAGGCACAACACAAAGAAGAGAGACTTACATAAACAGGCCGCAAGAAGATGATGATCGCCCCACGATACTAGTCACGACCAACAAACTCAGATGACGCGTCGCGACACGACTCAACCTGACAAGACCAGACAAACATGACCGAACGATACACGACTCAACCCGACAGCCTAGGCTTCCTTAACCTAAGCTATGATACCATTTATGTAACACCCCCAATCCACTCCGGGATATTACATGCCGTAAACCCTTCTCTCAAGGATCTACCAGGCTGGTAAAACAATTAAACATCTCAACATCGCCTTTAAGGCTAAAAAGGACTTAGTAGACCGATTTGGTCTTTCAATCAATAGATACAAATAAATCCCAATACATGCCCACGCAGGGGTTAAAATAACACACTCCCGTGCAACGGGAAGATACTGCAGTGGAAAAGAAAACTACAACTAGACCGAAACAACATCGTACGGATTCTCACGTGATTAGTATCGATCATCATTCATCATCCTTCGTGCCAACCCTGTGTTATGCTCCCCAAAACCTGAATGCAAAACAGACATCCACCCCCCGATTACTCGGGGGTTAGCAAAATCCCACTATTTTGCTAGTGCAAGTACATAATCATGCAAAATGTAACAAATAAATAACAATCATGAATCAGATACAACAATTAACTACCAAAGCCTTCCCGGGGGGTTTTATTAATTAGAAATCAATAAATGAAGTGTTTGAAAATAAATTCCTCGTCTCGGGGATTTTAAAAGTAGAAACCTTGTTGGACTTCAAGTCCTTAGATGAAAAATAACCATTTCAAGACGAATGGGTCTCGGCCCAAAATCACTTTCCGTAAAAGGACCTTTACAAAACCGTTGGGATATCATCCCAAATCTCATCAAATCACATAGAAAGGTCCATTTTCCAACAACAAAACCCCACAACTAAAGGACTAAACACATACGACAATTACTCTACTGCCATCCTAGCCAAGTAGGCCAAATGAACAACTCACCTCTTACACATTTAGTCAATGCATGCAATCATGAAAAACACCGTTCAAAAACACTCGTTTCCGAAAACGCCATAACCCAAAACACATTTATAAAATGCACCACAATTAACCGCGGATCCACGCCTCTGTGGACCTCTATCGAGACCCCGTCGGATATAACCCATAGTGGTTAAAAGCCAAGCTCGTGGATCCACGCCTCTGTGGACCCCTACGGAGACCCCGTCAGATCTAACCCGTAGTGAGCATACACACACCAATCACCCATGCAATACTAATATGCTATGAATGTAAGTTCATTAAGATACTTGCTAGAAATGGCCATTTACCCGACACAATTATCATACTCATCACAATACATCCATCATGAACAATCAATCACAATACAACAACACAATTAACACGGAATACACGATTCCACAACATTAAACCAGCAGGGATATCATTAAAGCCCTCAACGTTCAAAATAATCAAATCATAATCAATTCTCATGAATCATATTCACGAGGGTAAACCAACCATCGTAAATCCAACATGTAAACTCTATTTGCAGGACACAAATCATATAAGAAAATACTTGCCTCGAAACCCCGATCGAAACGAGACGATGGATGGGATGCGGTCGGGCAGCCCCGAACTCCTGAACATAATCAAGGATACAATAGCACCGCGAACACTACGAGAATAACACCACACGTATTACCAACACAAAATGGAGATCAACTCGGAATCCTCGAGCACCTATAATCCTCCGGAAAAAACAACAAAAATATGATTACGACGAGGATTAAGACCAAAAACAACGGAGATCACATCAAACTATCGAATGAGAACTCATTCGAACATTTAATCGAGCATTAAATGTTCACTACACCTCAAGAATAGCAAAATTACTCTTCGGGTTGAAAAGAACCGACGATATGGATATACAATCCATAAAACATGTTTAACAACAACATCTAACACCAATAGGTTCATCTAAACCGGATTGGATTCGGAATCAAGAACAAAACTCCCAAAAAGTTAACTCTAGGGAATCAAGAAAAGTACCTTGATCCGGCGAAGAACCATGGATTAAATGATGTTAAACACACATAAATCCATCCCAAGATGACGCTTGATGATGAAGATCGCCCAAACCCGCTCCAAGAATTTTCTCACGACGAAAAGAGACGAAGAGGGAGAGAAATGATGAAATAAAGGATGTTTTCCAGTATTTATACTGGATAGTTATTAACGTGCGCTAAACACACTGCATTAGCACGCGCTAACGGGATCAACGCCCCAGAACATTCCGCCCGCAACACTAATAGCGTGCGCTAGCCAATACGCATAGCATGCACTAACGAGCCATGAATCCAGTTCAGTGGCTCCTGGACAGATCTGCACCTACCAGGTAGCGTGCGCTAGAAAGGACAGATAGCGTGCGCTAAGCAGACGATAGCGCGCGCTATCTACCAACCTTAGCGTGCGCTAACGAGACTCTAGTCCCAGTCCAGTAGCTACTGGACTGTCTCGAACTACCAGTTAGCATGCGCTACCACAACTGTAGCATGCGCTTACTGCAGCACCTTAGCGCGCGCTATCCACTTGAATGTAGCGTGCGCTAACGACTCAGAATGACAACAATAGTACTCTCAAAAATGGGTACGACGATGGATTTCTCCGACCGAATCTTGAAGTTCAAGATACCCACGGAAAGCTCCAGAATATGATCATACTAAGAGCTTGAGCTCTAATCAAACTCATATGCGACCATGAAAAAGGTCCAAACGACATATACGAAGACGGATGCCCACAACTTTGGGAAATTACAAAATAGCCCAAAACGGACAAAGATCACGATACATGATCGAATAACCAAACCAAGGTTCACAACACGTCTAACAAAGTTAAACGGAATTATGGTAAATTCGAAACAACAGTTTCGAACGAGATTCGCAAGAATCGAACTCAAGCGCGGAAAAGTCGCTTAAGAACACGGAACTCAACAAAACGACACTGAAACAAACTCGGATGTCAAAAAGTGCAGAATTAATCATTCTCATAATGACGAAAAGGTCACAGGTGAGCTGCTAAAACGGACTCCTGCCAAAAAAAAAAAGAAATTTACCGAAAATCGAAATTACGGATATTACATACTACCCTCCTTAAAAGAAGTTTCGTCCCGAAACTTAAAATATGTAGGGAAGATCAATATCCCACCAGGAACATCTCAACGAGATACACAAGAACCGCATAGCTTACGCCCATCGGCGAGACATTACAAGAACGCAAAGGAATGTACGGCGTGGAAACACGCTCAACGACAACCATCACAATGCCACAAGCAGAGGCATAACACAATCAACAAGTGTCAAGCATCACCAAACAGATAACGTAATCAAGTCAATTATCCGAACCATCAAGAGACCAAAGGCACCTATTGCAAGAAAACACGCACAGTCAAAAAATAGAAATGAAACGTACAACGATCCGCAAAGGTAACCATGGGGAGCTCCGACCACACCGAAATTCTCGAAAACCACACTAGGCATCTCCGTGTCCCTTTAGAGCAAAGAATCTAACTCGATCCCCAAACCGCTCAGCTACCATATCGCAATGCACGGCTCGATGTCCCAATTGACCGTAATCGAAACAACGGACTAACGGTGAACGGCAATTCTTCATGGTGTGAGATCGAGCAATCAACAATTGAACAACCACGATTGAACCTCAATGATCGAACACAATGATCGAACAAAAATGGTCGAATAACAACGATAGAACAACAACGATCGAATAACAATGATCGAACAACAACGATCGAACACCAACGATCGAACAACAATGATCGAACAACAACGGTCGAACGATGACCCTAAAGTTCACACTTCAAGTGAAGAAATTAGAAGAACTTGTAGAAACTAAAAGACGTTAATTTCGAACAAGGTTCACAAGAATCGAACCAAATTCGGAAAAGTCACAACAATAAAAAGATTGATCCAAAACAAGGTCACAACCCGTTCGAATGATGACAACCGAGATACCGAACAAGTTCAGAAAGTATCAACGAATACGAGCTAGTAGATAGAATTGAGAAAGAGAAAATGAAGAAGTCAAAATAATACGGGTATTACATTCGACCTCTTTTAAAAGAAGTGTCGTCTCCAAAACTCACAACAACGGAATCAAGGTAACAACACAACAAGTAACTGACAGAAACATCCTTTAAGGGCCACTCAAAACCTATCCTGACATCTGTGCTGATGTTCGTACCCTGGAAGGCTCGGTAACCAACTTGCAAAACTGGATTCTGTGTTCCTCGAGTCCACACTTATAACACGCTACTGGCGGGGAAGGACAATTTGCACATACATACCGTGGCACATTACAGTTGAAGCATCTCGGCATACCGAAAATATAACTGCTAGGTACAATTAAATATAACATCGCAAAAAAACATACCGGAGATGCCGACTCAGCACAACATATCAACGTAAGGCAACCCACATACACAAAATCACAGCCACGCCGGCATACATTCGGCGATTTCAACGGCCCGAACGATAACTAGCACACAATTACAAAACATCATGAAACAATCACAGATGTACACAATCATACAAACCCAAGCTCTAATAGCTCGCACAGGTGCGATAACACGGAAATCACCACGAAACGACAACATTAAATACCAACATCACACCTCTCACAGGGGGCTAACACAACAAATGCGTGGCGAACGACTCAATGCTCACACCACCAATTCAATCACAAATCGGGGGTTAACACCCTAACGATAGTACGAACATCATACATACATTCCCGGACCGCACACAGGAATGATAGGTTTTAAAAACAAAAACCACCTTTTTGAAAACAATTTTGGGAACACCAGTTGATCTTGAGTACCATATTTCGAAAAAGTAACACAACCATCGTTATCGAGACTTTGAAAAACTATCTTGCGTTTGATAGAAATGAGGACACCTTTCTTTGGTTAAAAATTTTCAGAAATATTCGACCCTCGGGTCTAAGCAAATGCGTTTTCTAGATTACTCAGAATATCCCAAAATATTTTGGTCCTCAAAGTGGAATAATTTTGAAACATACAGTGGCACTAGTAGGCACCTTGAAAATACCGCAAGAAAATAATCCATTTTAAAAGTCCGTCTTGAAATTTATTCTATAAGATACTCAAGTCTTAAAAAAATATCCATTAGGCCAGAATACCCAAAACTCACATGTATCGACATTCGCTTATACATCTCATAGTACACACATCAAATCGCTCAAATTCAAAACAATACATGTCCTTTACCAGAAAAGAAGCACTCAAATATCACAGTCGAAACCCGCCTAGGATCGGGGCGAAACCACTGATCCCATTCGAGGCCTCTAAGGACCCTCACGAACTGGCTAGCGAAGCAAGCTCGTGAAGCTGGAGTGAAGTCACGGATTCTCCCGAGGCCTCGTCGGACCCTCCCGGAGTGAGCAAATCAAACACATATAAATTTCTATTCCATATTAAGCACAAAGGTTTCACGAGAATATTCGCAAAACGAGCAAATCATTTTGAAATCATTAGCAATGATACCACTCCTCCTATAAACAAAATATGAAAGTCAAATAAACACATATCACGAAACCAAAAATCTACATAAAGATTCCATCACTTAACAACTAATCATACAAGTAGCTCATGTCACACGAGGCACAACACAAAGAAGCGAGACTTACATCCACAGGCCGCACGAAGATGATGATCGCCCCACGATACTAATCACGACCAACAAACTTAGACGACGCGTCGCGACACGACTCAACCTGACAAGACCGGACAAACATTACCGAACGATACACGACTCAACCCGACAGCCTAGGTTTCCTCAACCTAAGCTATGATACCATTTATGTAACACCCTCAATCCACTCAGGGATATTACATGCCGTAAACCCTTCTCTCAAGGATCTACCAGGCTGGTAACACAATTAAACATCTCAACATCGCCTTTAAGGCTAAAAAGGACTCAGTAGACCGATTTGGTCTTTCAATCAATACATACAAATAAATCCCAATACATGCCCACGCAGGGGTTAAAATAAAACACTCATGTGCAACGGGATGATACTGTAGTGGAAAATAAAACTACAACTAGACCGAAACAACATCGTACGGATTCTCACGTGATTAGTATCGATCATCATTCATCATCCTTCGTACCAACCCTGTGTTATGCTCCCCAAAACCTGAATGCATAATAGACATCACCCTCCGATTACTCGGGGGTTAGCAAAATCCCATTATTTTGCTAGTGCAAGTACATAGTCATGCGAAATGAAACAAATAAATTGAAATCATGAATCGGATACGACAATTAACTACCAAAGCCTTCCCGAGGGGTTTTATTAATTAGAAATCAATCAATGAAGTGTTTGAAAATAAATTCCTCATCTCAGGGATTTTAAAAGTAGAAACCTTGTTGTACCTCAAGTCCTTAGTTGATAAATAACCATTTCAAGACGAATGGCCCTCGGCCCAAAATCACTTTCCGTAAAACGACCTTTACAAAACCGTTGGGATCTCATCCCAAATCTCATCAAATCACAATACATGAGAACAATAGCCAGGTCCATTTTCCAACATCAAAACCCCACAACTAAAGGACTAAACACATACGAAAATTACTCTAATGCCATCCTAGCCAACTATGTCAAATGAACAACTCACCTCTTGCACATTTAGTCAATGCATGCAATCATGAAAACACCATACACTCATTTTCGGAAACGCCATAACCCAAAACAAATTTATAAAATGCACCACAATTAACGGCGGATCCACGTCTCTGTGGACCCTTACCGAGACCCCGTCGGATCTAACCCGTAGTGGTTAAAATCCAAGCTCTCGTGGATCCACGCCTCTGTGGACCCTTATCGAGACCCCGTCGGATCTAACCCGTAGTGAGCATACACACACCCATCACCCATGCAATATTAATATGCTAAGAATATAAGTTCATTAAGAATACTTGCTAGAAATGTCCACTTACCTGACACAATTATCATACTCATCACAATACCTTCATCATGAACAATCAATCACAACACAACAACCCAATTAACACGGAATACACGATTCCACAACATTAAACTAGCACGGATATCATTAAAGCCCTCAACGTTCAAAATAATAAAATCATAATCAATTCTCACGAATCATATTCACGAGGGTAAACCAGCCATCGTAAATCCAACATGTAAACTCTATTTGCAGGACACAAATCATATAAGAAAATACTTGCCTCGAAACCCCGATCGAAACGAGAAGATGAATGGGATGCGGTCGGGCAGCCCCGAACTCCTGAACATAATCAAGGATACAATAGCACCACGAACACTACGAGAATAACAGCACACGTATTACCAACACAAAATGGAGATCAACTCGGAATCCTCGAGCACCTATAATCCTCCGGAAAAAACAACAAAAATATGATTACGACGAGGATTAAGACCAAAAACAACGGAGATCACATCAAACTATCGAATGAGAACTCATTCGAACATTTAATCGAGCATTAAATGTTCACTACACCTCAAGAATAGCAAAATGACCCTTCGGGTTGAAACGAACCGACGATATGGATATACAATCCATAAAACATGTTTAACAACAACATCTAACACCAATAGGTTCATCTAAACCGGATTGGATTCGGAATCAAGAACAAAATTCCCAAAAGGTCAACTCTAGGGAATCAAGAAAAATACCTCGATCCGGCAAAGAACCATGGATTAAATGATGTTAAACACACACAAGTCCATCCCAAGATGACGATTGATGATGAAGATCGCCCAAAATCGCTCCAAGAATTTGCTCACGGCGAAAAGAGACGAAGAGGGAGAGAAATGATAAAATAAATGATGTTGTCCAATATTTATACTCGATAGTTATTAGCGTGCGCTAAACACACCGCATTAGCACGCGCTAACGGGATCAACGCCCCAGAACATTCCGCCCGCAACACTAATAGCGTGCGCTAGCCAATACGCGTAGCGTGCACTAACGAGCCATGAATCCAGTCCAGTGGCTCCTGGACAGATCTGCACCTACCATGTAGCATGCGCTAGAAAGGACAGATAGCGTGCGCTAAGCAGACGATAGCGTGCACTATCTACCAACCTTAGCATGCGCTAACGAGACTCCAGTCCCAGTCCAGTAGCTACTGGACTGCCTCGAACTACCAGTTAGCATGCACTACCACAACCGTAGGGTGCGCTGACTACAACACCTTAGCGCGCGCTATCCACCTGGATGTAGCGTGCGCCAACGACTCAGAATCACAACAATAGTACTCTCAAAAATGTGTACGACAATGGATTTCACCGACCGAATCTTTAAGTTCAAGATACGCACGGAAAACTCCAGAATATGATCATACTAAGAGCTTGAGCTCTAATCAAACTCATATGCGACCATGGAAAAGGTCGAAACGACATATACGAAGGCGGATGTCCACAACTTTGGGAAATTACAAAACGGCCCAAAACGCACAAAGATCACGATACGTGATCGAATAACCAAACCGAGGTTTACAACACGTCTAACAAATTTAAACGGAATTATGGAAAATTCGAAACAACAGTTTCGAATGAGATTCGCAAGAATCGAACTCAAGTACGGAAAAGTCGCTTAAGAACACGGAACTCAATAAAACGATATTGAAATGAACTTAGATGTCAAAATGTGCAGAATGAATCGTTCTCAGAATGACGAAATGGCCACAAGCGAGCCGTTAAAACAGACTTCTGCCAAAAAAAAAGAAATTTACCGAAAATCGAAATTGCGGATATTACATGAAAGGTGTTTTAATTGAACGGCATTTAAAATTTTAGCGAGGGGTTTTATCCTATGTTTCATGTCTATGTTAGCTAACATACATCTAAACTTACATCGCATCATATACATGCATTAATTTGAACATATATAGCATCACATGACATAATAAAGCACAAGACCATGTATAACATGTTAGGGTTATATACTGTAAAGCATATATTATGCTTGGATTATCTTATTTCCTTGTAACTAAAGATTATTAATTATATTTTATCACCTATTTTGTATATTTATTCACGTTATGGTTATGAAAATGAAATGTCTAATTATTTTATATTGTAGATTATGTGGTGTGTTGGTGTCACACGGAAGATCACATTATCGGTACCTTATATAATAATATAAAAGTTCACAACCTATATAATTATTAGAAAAATTATGTAAAAGGTTTTAGTGTATGCTTGAGATTAGTTGGTATTGAATATTAGCATGCATTAGCGTATTTGCATACGTTAAACTGGATCGAAGTGAGATAGTATCTTCTGTACTGACTGTAATAAGATCGTAAATCTCGAATAATTATTATTTCTTAATTCTAAGTATATAATATTTAATTGCATATTTATAATATTTATTGCTTTGATTTATCATGGGTGAGAGTCAAAATGATTGACTCAACAAGCTTTGTATCTTGGGCATTAATATTATTTATATGACAATTATTATTATTACTAGAAATTGTGTCCCGACTTGTGCGAGTTGATGATGTCCCCTTGAGGAGCTCGAAATAATTATTATATTAAACCCTACAGGTGGATTGAATTCCGATGTAATAATAAGATTCGAGTGGTACTACTCTTGGATAAGATATTAAATGATTCAAGCTATCAGTAGCTTAGATGAATTAATGGACATTCGATATCTTAAACACGGGAAAGAATATATTTGAATAAGAAGCCCGATTTCGTAAATTGAGATTTGGGTAGGAAGTGCAATATTAACTCTTTAGTGGACTGAGTTGATATTAATAGACTCAATATATTAGGAAAGGCCGAATATGGAAATTTGAGGTCTATTAGGAGTCCTTACCTAATCCTCCTTAGGATCCCTAGAGTAGCCCATAACACCTATAAATACAACAATAGGGGTCGACCGAAATACACTTCCACAATCTTGAGAGTTCAATTTTTTTTCTTGTGTTTTATTGTCGATCTTGACTTGTGTCTTTGATTCCATAATTTAGATAACATATTAATTTTCAAAGAGTGTTTACTAATACTAGAAAATAAAGGAAAAGAAATCGAGTGACATTAAGCCACAGGGGGTTTGGCCAATCCAAAATTGTTGTTCAAGGAAGTCCGGTAGATTGTTGCCCACACGACATCCGGGTATAGGCGGGATATATTGTAGAAGATCTAAAGGTAGAAATACAAGGAGATCAAGGAGAAAATTTGAAGACTGTAATTTAAAGGTAATGTATTCTTAGATCTCTTAGATCTAGATAGAATACTATGAATTATCATGCATAGAGGCGTAGATAAATATTGCTCGTTTAAATTGCTTATTAATCTGTTTAATTAATTATTTGACGAGCCTAAAAGGATCCGATTACTGAGGGCCGATTTTAGTAAATTCGAACCCGTCGCTTCCGCTGCGTTTTATTTCCAACAATTGGCATCAGAGCTGATTTTTAGGTTCCGTTTAATTTAATTAATTTTGTGATAAATTGCTAGCAATTCAAATGTATTCATATATTATGATATTTGGAATATTTTTTTGCTATAATTGTCTTGCAGGTGAATATGGTCCAATTATCATGGCTATATGATTTTATTTTATTTTTACGCATTTTGATAATTTAGCCCGGTTTTGAGGCATGTATAAGTTTTTTTCGTGAGAAAATCTACGGGTAGAATAGGATTTTACCTTGTAATTTTGTAGTAAGTTCGATGTATTTTATTTCGTTTAAAATTATAATCAAGTTGGAGTACATGAAGTGCGAAGGAAAAAAAGTCCCGTGCGAAAAGGAGTCCCAATCGGACGAACCGACCGGGACCAGGAATCTGCCTTGCAGTCGTTGTGGGATCGCGGTCCAGGCTGCTATTCGGGTCGGTTCGGGTCGTCTGGTGTAGGGTACTCTTCGTTTTTCCGCCGTTCGCTGCGTCCGTTGGTGCACAATATTTAAATTTGGAATTTTCTTATGCAATTAATTTTACATGAAAAAGAAATTTCTAAATTTGGAAATTTTGTGGGCCAACCGGGAAGATGTGATGAGATGCTTGTAGCAGTGGGAGATTCGAGCCGAGTTTTTCTCGTTATTCAAAACGAGGAATAAAAGCTATGATAATAGGATTTAATTATCCATTTTTTGTTGATTTTATTGTTTTGGATGTATGGCATGTATGAATGCATGCGTGATATATTTCTTGCATGTTAGACGATAATATTGAAAACCTTAAGACTAAAATAACTAAGTGATTACATTGATTCATTTTTTAAATAAAAATCAAATTGGCCTCCATAATTAATTTAAATTGTGAAGTATTTAGCATGTGCGTTGACATTAGGGTCTTCCTCCATATTGGATGTGCTGATTATAAGTTCACTGGTTCTAAATTTCAAAAGATAACAAAAGTTAAATATTATTTTCTTATGATAGGGCCTCTCCATCTATAGGACTATTATTTAGAAGATAATACTTTAAGGTTGTTAAATTATGGTGTTTACTTAGGTGTATTAATTAATAAGCTCCCCATCGGAATCTATGTTAATTAATACATGGACAAGAGGAACCAACTATTAATTTTACTTGTCATAACATAAATTGACTAGATAGTAAAATTAAAGACGTAAAACTCTACTTGAAAAATATGTGTAAACGTCCACACGATCGTAGCTTGCATATGCAGGTTTTTCGAGGTGTTGGTTGCTAGCATATATATTGTGTTTTTGAGATTTTTCAATATATTTTTTTTATGCATTATGTGATGAATATTTTTAATTTTATCTCAGATGTCTTTCAATCCACTTGCTGTAATTCTCAAAGAAAACAAACTAGATGGCATTAACTTTGCTGATTGGAAACGTAATCTTAATATTGTCCTGACTGCTGAGGAACATAAGTTTGTTCTAACTGAGGAATGCCCATTGGATCCAGATGCGGATTTGACACCCGATGAGGTGAAATAATTCTGCGGATGGAAGAAATTTGATGAGATGGCTCGCTGTTACATCTTAGATTCTTTAGCAAATGTATTACACATCAGCATCAGCATCAGACTATGATGAAAAATCTCGGTGAGATGTTTAGTCATCGGAACCGGGCGGCTAGGCAAAATTCTATGAGGGTCTTGATGATGACCCAAATGCCTGAAGAAAACCCAGTAAGGGATCATGTTCTAAAGATGATTTCTCATCTAAGCGAACTTGATATTTTAGGGGCAACTATCGGTGCGGAAATGCAAGTTGATATCATCCTAGGCAGCTTACCTAGGAGCTTTGAGCAGTTCCACCTAAACTACAATATGAATTGTAGGGAGTATACCTTGGCGGAATTGCTGACAGAGCTTCAAGCTGCGGAAGGTCTCTTCAGGCAAGGGTATCAAGTTCTTGCGGCTACTGGTATTTCGACTTTTAAACCCAAGTGGGGGAAGAAGAAGAAACAAGTGGGCCAGAAGCAAGTCGCAACTCTCAAGGTAAAAAGCAAGGCTCCTCAGCCTGAGGCAAACAAAAAATCAAAGGGAAAGTGCTGCAAGTACGGTCAGAAAGGATATTTTAAAGCGGACTGCCCTACTCTTAAGAAAGGTATGTCTCATACATTAGTAGTCAAAACATGTTTGGCAGCTTGTTCTTCCACTTCGTGTATAGTTGATTCAGGCTCCATTGATTATATTTGCTTTGACTCGCATGGTTTTCAGGTAACCAAGCAGCTTAGTGCGGGCGAGATCACCATCAACTGGGGCTATTATTCCAGGATTATGGTTGTTGTAGTGGAGTCGTGCAGTTGAAGATTAATGATAAAATATTAGTCCTTAATAATGTATTATTAGTACCAGATTTTAAAATGAATTTGATTTCAGTTTCTAATTTAATATGTGATGGTTATTCAGTTTCTTTTGATGATGATGCTATTATTAGAAGAAACGGTGAATATATTTTCAAATACTACACAAACTCCCATGTATAAATATAAATCACTTAGCTCTTTGTCTAAACCTAAAAAGAGAAAAGAACCTTCGAGTATAAACCAAATATATCTGTGGTATATGCGGTTAGGTCATGTAAACTTTAGGAAGATTCAAAAATTGGTAGATAATGGCCCATTAGATAACCTCCGGTTTGAGTCATTTTTAATTTGTGAATCATGTCTGGAATGTAAGATGACCAAAAGGGTTTTTAAGACCCAGGAAAACCGTGCCCAAAATATGTTGTAATTGGTTCATATGGATGTATGTGGTCTATCTAATGAACATCCAGGCTAGGAGTAGTTTCAGACACTTCATCACGTTTATAGATGATTATTCTAGATATTGATACATCTATTTGATGCGACGTAAGTCTGAAGACTTTAATAAGTTCAGAGACTTCAAGGCTGAAATGGAGAAGCGTCATGGGAAGAGTATCAAGTCACTACAATCTGATCGTGGTGGCGAATACCTTAGTGGAGAGTTTTTGGATTTCTTGGAAAATGAGGGGATTTCGTCCTAACTCACTGCATCGGGAACTCCACAACAAAATGGTGCTGCTGGGAGAAGGAACAGAACTATTTTAGAAATGGTTAGATCAATGATGAGTTATTCGGATTTACCTATTTCGTTCTGAGGGTATGTCTTGGAAACAACAGCGTACATTCTAAACCTGGTGCCTTCGAAATCAGTTCCAAAAACACCGACAAAACTGTAGAGTGGGTGAAAGCCAGTCCAGGACACGTTTGGATTTGGGGTACTCCAGCACATGTGCTGAATAAAGAAGCTGATAAGTTAGCATCTCGTACAAAAGTATGAGTGTTTGTAGGATATCCTAAGGGAACGAAGGGTGGCTTGTTCTATAGTCCCCAGGATCAGAAGGTCATTGTTAGCACCAATGCCTGATTCCTGGAAGAGGATTATATGATTAGTCACAAGCTCACGAACAAATAATTCTGGAAGAGTTGAAGGGTGAGACTCCATCTATACCACTCGTACAAGCTCCAAATAACACTGCACCTCGTATTGATTTTGAGAATTTTATGCTAACTCAGGATTTGCCTTATCGTAGTGGGAGGGTTGTTCGTTAACCGGAATGATTCATAGGTGTGGGACAGTCTTCGGACTCAACTCCAGGCGAAGATGAATGAGATCCCTGGATTTACAAGGAGGCAATCCAAGATAAAGATAATGGAATCAGAAATGGGATCTATAGATTCCAATCAAGTGTGGGAGCTAGTAGAACTACCTGATGGGGTACAAGTCATTGAGAGTAAGTGGGTCTACAAGCGAAAGAAAGGAGGTGACGAGAAGGTTGAAACCTTCAAAGCGAGGCTTATAGTGAAAAGTTACACTCAGAAAGAGGATATCGATTATGATGAAACTTTTTTGCCGGTAGCCATGCTTAAGTCAATCTGGATTCTTTTAGCTATAGCTGCATATTTGGATCTGGAGATTTGGCAAATGGATGTCAAGACTGCATTATGGAATGGAAGTCTACACAATGAAATCAACATGCGCCAACTAGAGGGATTCATTGCTGAAGAAGAATAACACTTAGTGTGCAAGTGGGAGATTGTTAGGGTTGTATACGGCAAAGCATACTTTATGCTTGCATACCTTATTTCCCTGTAACTACCTATGAGAATATTAATTACATTTAATCACATGTTTTGCATATTTATTCATATTATGGTTATGAAAATGAAATGTCTAATTATTTTATATTGTAGATTATGTGGTGTGTTGGTGTCACACGGAATATCACATTATCGGTGCCTTAAATAATATAATAGTTCACAACTTATATAATTATTAGACAAATTATGTGAAAAGTTGTAGTGTATGCTTGAGATTAGTTGGTCTTGACTATTAGCATGCATTAGCGTATTTGCATATATTGAACTGGATCGAAGTGAGATAGTGTCTTCTATACTGACTGTAAGAAGAATGTAAGTCTCGAATAATTATTGTTTCTTAATTCTAAATATATAATATTTAATTACCTATTTATAATATTTATTGCTTTGATTTACCATGGGTGAGAGTCAAAATGATTGACTCAATAAGCTTCATATCTTGGGCAATAATATTATTTATATGACAATTATTATTATTACTAGAAATCGTGTCCCGACTCGTGCGGGTTGATGATGTCTTTTGAGGAGCTCCATAATGATTATTATATTAAACTTTGCATGTGGATTTAATCCCGATATAATAATAAGGTTCGAGGGGTACTACTCTTGGATAAGATAATAATTAATTAAAGTTATCAGTAACTTAAATTAATTAATGAAGATTCGATATCTTAAATATGGAAAATAATATATTTAAATAAGGAGCCCGATTTTGTAAATTAGAATTTGGGTAGGAAGTGCAATATTAAATCTTTAGTGGACTAAGTTGATATTAATAGACTCAATATATTAGAAAAGGTCTAATATGGAAATTTGAAGTCTATTAGGAGTCCTTCCCTAATCCATCTTAAGATCCCTAGAGTAGCCATAACACCTATAAATACAATAATAGGGGTCGACCTAAATACACTTCCACAAGCTTGAGAGTTAGATTTTTTTCTTGTGCTTAATTGTGGATCTTGACTTGTTTCTTTGATTCCACAATTCAGATAACACATTAATTTTCTAAGAATGTTTACTAATACTAGAAAATAAAGGAAAAGAAATCGAGTGACATTAAGCCGCGAGGGGTTCGGACGATCCAAATTTGTTGTTCAAGAAAGTCCGGTAGATTGTTGCTCACACGACATCCGAATATATGCGGGATATACTCTAGAAGATCTAAAGGTAGAAATACAAGGAGATTGTAGGTCCCTGAGAATGAAGAAGACTATTCTCAGTGTACCAACACAAGTCTTTTCTAGCGCGTTTTGTCCTCACTCACGCGCACCCTAAGAAACTTCCTAGGGGGTCACCCATCCCATAACTACTCCAGGCCAAGCACGCTTAATTTTGAAGTTTTTATGAGATGACTACCAGAAAAGAAGATGCATCTTGTTAGTATGAGTAGTCCAAATCAATTCATTTAACCACTTTCTAGTGGCAGCGCAAAGCCCCGTACTAGGCGACACGCGGACATGAGGGGCTGCACCACTAGGGTGCCGCGAGTTGGGATGTTAAGCCCGGCCAGTTACGTTCTCCCGAGTCGAAGGTGAGGACACTGGATACCAAAGTATTCCCAACAGAGATCAAGGAGAAAATTCAAAGACTTTGCTTCAAAGGTAATGTATTCTTAGATCTCTTAGATCTAGATAGAATACTACAAATTATCATGCTTAGATACGTAGATAAATATTGCTCGTTTAAATTGCTTATTAATCTGTTTAATTAATTACTTGACGAGCCTAAATAAATTCAATTCTTGAGGGCCAATTTTAGTAAATCCAAACCCGCCGCGTCCGCTGCGTTTTATTTCCAACATAATATGACCATAATCTTAACGTGATTTTCATGAGCCAACATGAAAATCATAAAAGTCAATTTAAAGGGTATAGTTGGTCTTCATTGATCTTCCAACTCCTTGGAACATCATACGCGATCAATTGGCTCCTCGAGTCCGTCCTTCATCTCTTTTTTGTCTTTATTACATTAATGAGAAACTATACTATACTAGTAAAGTAAATTACAAGAGGGCAAACGACACACATGCCATAATTATTATAATAAATTAGTAGATGACTCGCAGGCCGTAAAAAAATAATTATAATTAAACGACACGGAGGCCGTTAAAACCAACTCAAATTAAATTGAAATATCCAATCATATTGGTCAATTTATGGTCATGTCATACACTATACACATATTAAAATTAATTATCATATAATTCATAAACACATAATATGAATCTGCCTGACAATCAGCATAAAAAAATAATCTGTACAAAAATTAACAATATAATATATTAGGCCAGATGGTCGCGCTGCCCCTTGCTGTACACGGCTGCGTGGGTTCCAATCTCGCCGGATACAATTTATTTATTTTGTAACAATTTTTCAGCATTACGTCCATCTAAGAAAGCTTAACATTAACGCTTAGTTCCCGAGTTTTAGTAAAGGAAAGAAAAGAAAGGGAAAGAATGTTAGGAGAGAAAAGAAGAGAAAGGAAAGTGAAAGGAAATTGTATTTTGTGTTCCCGAGTTTGAAGGAATTGAAAGGAAAATTAATCATTTTGTTCTTTTCTCTCCAAATCCTTCCAAATTGGAAGGAAAGTTAGGAGGGAAAGTTTTCCTTCCATTTCTTTCCGTTTCTTTTCATTAAAAAACTCAGGAACACCAAATATTTTTTCTTTCTTCTTATTTCCATCTATTTCCATTCTTTTCTCTCGTTAAGTTAAACTCGGGAACTAAGCATAAACGCTAGCACTATTCTAACAACAAGGAAATGCAGCGAGATGGCTCAAACGACCCACTGGGTTCGAATGCCGCGGGATTGATTCCCGGCTATAATGCACGGATTCTTCAAAATTGGGCAGTATGCAGTATCGGATACTGCATGGGTGCGGGTGCGATTCGCGTGGGATTCGCACGGGATTCGCCACGTGGCGAATCCGTGCAAAAAAAATTCGGACTCGCGTATCCTGGCACAGGATCCTGTGCCAGGATACGCGAGTCCGATTTCTTTTTTTTTTTTTAGATTTTTTTATAATTTTTAAAAAGTAAATCAAATAAATTAAAATACAAAAAAGTAAATCATTTAATAAGTAATTACTTTTACCTTTAGCAGTATTCACGGACAACATTAGAAAGCTCCGCTGCTCAAAGCCATTTTGAATTGTTTTTTGTATGACTTGTTTTATGTATTTGAATTGATTTTATGGTGATATTTGAATTGTTGTTTTTTATATTTAACAAGTGTTATATATAATAAAATATAAAATAAACAGACGTATCCTTGCCGTATCGCACCCTAACATTTTCAAAAAACCGTATCCCCGCACCCGTATCTGCCCGCACCCGCACCCGCCCCCCCGTACCTGTGCAACATAGATTCCCGGCCATCCCAAAATCATTTTACTGATTTTCCGCGTCGACCTGCTGGTCCTGGTCCGTGGTTCACAACCCGACCCATATTCGTGCCGGTCTGACCCATTTCACTGTGCTGTTCCAGAACAGTTTAAGGATTATATTGTTGATCAAAATCAACTAAGAAAAGAAGACAATATGGTCGTACCGGACTCCTCGGACAGAATAATTTCGGCTCCTTGAGGAGAGGGGAGGGGTCGATTTTGTGTTGTTTCTCTTGTGACAACTCCTTGTCCAAGACTTTATATTTATACTAAGTAAACCCAAGAGTTAAAACTCTAATATTTGATTAGTTACATCTCAACTTATTAAATAATATAATATATATATATAATATATTATATATTACTTTTTATTTATTCCTCTAATAAATATAATATCTAATATTGTATTTAGCATTCTCAGTTGATATATTTAAATAATATATATATTATGCTATATTATATATTACTCGTTATTCAATTTCTTAATAAATATAATATCTAATATTATATCTATTAATTATTCTTGCTTGTCTTTAATTGTCGTATATGTGACCCAAAAGGCTTACATTATGTTGGTAATTATTTAATACCTTAATAAATAATAAATCATAAGCGGTCTCTAGCAAGACATCATGACTACCCAAATAATATAAGTTTATAGTCTGTTAAATCATTTAACGTGTCAAATCCCTTTGTCGCGTGATATCATATTTGAACTAAGTCATGAAAAATGTCATACTTATTATGTTCAAATGGTTTTCGATCTTAAGTAGGCTGATTGAATCCAATGACTCTTCATTTAAACATGATCATGCATTTTCTTCAGTCCTACTTATCGAGGGGCCCAGCAGATATCTCTCTCCCTAAAGAGAGGGACAAATTCCCATCTTGATTATTCGTTGCCCTCTACATGACTCCGACTAATCTCGATCGCTAACTTTTACGATCACCATGTTTCAGATGACGTTGGATGACGTCAAGTCATAGCAGTTATCATATTGCGTTCTATGATAATCTCAGGTTCAATGATTTATTGACATACTGTTATATTGAGATTTACTTATGATATTCTCATGCAGTGATCTCAATATGAGTCTGTCCAGTATTGTGTTTTCCAACCAATACCCATAAGTTTGATCCATATCATACGCATAATCATCCGATTATTATCAATCAAATTTATACTAGTATATTAATTACTTGAGTCTATCCACTCCATGGGATTGGACCAGGGACATATGAATAATCTTATTATTCATGAATAATTATTATTCGGTTATTATAATATTAAAACATGCACACATTATAATAATCAAAGAGAAATAGATATTATCAAATAAAGTTATTTAAATGTGACAATTACAAATCTAGGCACATCGAATGTCCTAGGGCACTATTTCCAAGAATAAACAATTGAGTATATCTCTCTTGTATACTATCATTCATCCCCCACGTAGCCTCCTTGACATCATGCCTAGTGTAATATCCGTGTCTTCTATTTTTAGTAATTTTTATCTTTGGTATTTTTCTATTTTTGGGAACTCCCTTGTAAGCGTTTTGACCTTCTAAAACTATTTCTTTCTACATATTTTGCTCTCCAAGAACATTTTCATAGCTATTTTATTGAGATCCATTAATTATTGCGACTTTTCCGCGTTAGAGTTTGGTTCTTGTAAATCTTGTTCGAAACTGTCGTTTTGTTGTTCCACCAAGTTCATTTAACATATTCAGACGTGTTGTGAGCTTGTGTGTTGTTGTCTGATCCGATATTTTGGTCATTTTATAATTTCCCCAACTTTAGGGGCGTTTGTCCTCGAACTAGTTTTCCTCGTCCTTGATCTATTGCCGTCGCATGTTTGTTTAAGGCCTAGATCGTATATTGGATGTCTACTTAAGCACTTCATTGTATTTTGAGGAATGTCGCGTTTTCACGACGTTCGTGGTGTTTCAGATCTGAACAACGTTGGCTGTTGTCAGTAGGCCTTTTACGGATGTAATCCACGTAGATATACGGTCGTAACACAGGGTCATTTACGGTCCTATCTATGTTAGTCTTACATCTATAATGAGGATCTGGTTATGTCCGTAATGCCTTCCTTGTTTCGGCCGTAACGCTGATCAGGTTATAAAACTAACCAGCGAAATTTTCTTGGGCAGAATACATTGTTTTCTTCTTCTCACGCGATGGAGGAAACTCGGGACGACTCTGGGCGATTTCATCACGATAGTCCATCAAGAACCCATCACCCATCTTCTTTCTTGAGTTCCTTGAGAGGATCAAACATCTCCTAATCCTCATCTCCCTTCCAAATCGAGGTAATTTTCTCTAGAACCCTAACAGTGATAATTTAGGGATTTTCTTGATTTAGTGCTTCTAGTCTGAAATTGTCAAATCAATTAATATTATCTAGTCATGTTGATCATAAATCATGGATTGTAATTCCATTATCGGAATTGATCTAAGATTTGGGTTGTTCTTGAACAATTTTTAACCCTAGATTATTGTTAATAGATTTAGTGGTTTATGTTTGGAGATTTTATTTTCGTCTCATAGTTCTTGGACGTGTAATGTCAATTCAGTGAAGTCGGTGTTCGTGATCGGATTTGTTCAAAATTTCTTCTGTTGATTGTATAGGTTGTTGTTATTCAAGGCAAGTACCTTCCTAAACGAATTATATCTTCGCAATTTTGTAATTGTTCGAAGTTCATATATTGTTACATATATATGGTAAATATGAGTTGTATGAAGTGAAGGTCGTGGGACCTTGTGTTGTTATTAGTGCCGAGGCATAAGTATTGTCATAGTCGGGTTTGATGATTGCAACGCTACCTGATTTGTAGAGTACTGTGTATATAAGTTGTTGTGAATATGGATATTTGTCATGAACTGTCAAGCCTGTTTGTTGACTTGAATTTACGTGATTGAGATTTATATCTTCGGTTGATTGAACCGTGTGTGGTTTGTAAACGTGAATATTTGCTTGTGTGGTACATTTTATCCTAAGCCGCAGAGGGCGGGGATGTGTACTCTAGTCTGTGTATGCTGCAAGGAGTGGCTTTTGTATATTGGTGGAACGATGATGTTGTCTAATGCGTGTTGGAAGGGGGGTCTGGTGTGAGTAATGCTGATGTGGCGTCATGTACAAGGGAGCGGCCACCACAATGTAGCAAACATCGGTATACAGGTGTTTCAATAGGGGCTCCTGGTAGGCTTCAGAACAAAGGATACTTGTGTGATAACTAAGACCCTGATATTGAATAAATTAGTGCCTTTTTGAATATCTTTTTAAAACCCTTTTAAATACTGGTATGAGTAAGAAAATCAAGGATTAAATGACCAAGGATTTATCACGAGATCTCCTAAGATTAGTTAATCATTAATGGTCTTGAGGAGGAATTTGCTGAGAATGTGCATGGCGGGTCAAGAACCCAAGAGATTTTGAAACTAATTTTCAAGTTTTTCGGCGTAATCTCAAATTTTCAAAACCGTTAAATTAGCCCAGGTCAATAAATGACGTTTTCAAACTATTTTACCAAAGTGTTTTTCATAGGTATTTCCAAAGATTTTGAACCAACGCCCTTGACTCCATGTGGCGTGCCTATAAATACTTCATTTATACTTTTCTTTAGGAAAAGAGTAACTTTATCAATGATTTGTATCCTTGCGTATGTGAATGTTCTTTGGTGATGATTATGTAATTGTGTGGCTTGTGTTGACTTTGTGGCTGCTTTGATTATGTATGGATACTTTTCGTATAACTAGTACATTTCATACTTGAACTTGCAAAATTCTAGTTTGCTAACCCCCAAGTTTCATAGGGTGTGCCTTTTATGCATTCAAGTATTTGCAGCTTAGGAGCAGTCCCTGGATCAGATTGACAGAGGATGAAGACAACAATGTTAACAGAGTCGAAGTTTGTTCATCTTTATTTACTCAGTTAATTTTTTTATCGATTGATCACCCTTGCTCGGGTTTGGGCTGCACATTTGTATTGAGTTATTATTTTATTTCGCTTGATATGAAGTTCTATGACCATGATTATCTTTTGGTGATGCTGAGTGACGTTATCGGTATATTATTGTGTCGTTTGAACTCGGCGGTCTTTTGCCATGGATATGTAAGGTACCTAGCCTAGTAGATCCTTGAGAAAAAGGTCTAAGGTACCGTGGCATTTCCGACTGAGTCTGGAGTGTTACGTAACACCCCGAGATATTCAGGATTATTACAGCGCCGTAAATCCTTTACATAAGGATTTACTAGGCTAAGAATTTAAAACAACAATTATAAAATACTACAAGCGTAATTATTATTATAAATTGGGGTTTTTGACAGTAACAGACAAAACATCGAATTGAAATTTATCAATACATGACTAATCAAAACAACACAAAAAGAACAATGTACTAGAGTACTTATTCAAACATGACATAACTGAAAGCACTTTCCATACCTTTAACATCACTCGACACCCTCGTCATCATGCCTCTCTTGTGGTTGTTTTCCTACTCTCCTGGACCTTGAACATAAAATACATGTCCACTCCCGAATGGGTTAGCAAAACAATGCTATTACAAGTGCGATAACTATACAACAAGGATTATTCGACAATTCGTTAAGAATAACAATGACAATAAAACAAGCCTCTCCAACGAGAAGACCAACAATACATTACACAAAATTACAACCCCAACGTACACATGGTAATCCGACGATCTAGCGCACACAGTATAGATTCCCAAGATGATCCATTCAGACTAGCATTTGGTGGAAAACCCATCCAACTATCCAGCACACACAACATAGATTCCCAAGATGATCCCGTCAGACCAACACTTGATGGACAAACAACTACAACACACATGCCTGACAACATGAATAACATTAACACGAAAACACAATTAAAGTAGCGTACACTAGATACATCAGTTAGCGCACGCTAATATCATGCAGTCACATGTATGAATTAACAAACTCTACACAATACGATCATGAATATTGGATTACAGATAAGGAAAATCATATTATATGACATAATCATACATCACATGTTTCAAATACATATAAAAATACTCAACAAGTATCCGGTTATTACATAATCCCTCTCTAGAAAGAAGTTTCATCCCAAAACTTAAGATAGAAATAACTCCTGGTATCTTGGATTCATACTGTCTTCAGTCTCCCAGGTTGCTTCTTCGACTCCATGTCGTGACCATTGAACTTTAACCAAATATAATGGTTTTTTCCTCAATTGCTTGATTAAACTTATTAATCACTTGGGTCACTGGTAAGTCTGAAGGTTGCGCAGAGAAGAATTCTCGGACTTTAGCTTCCTTGATCGTACGAGGGCAATACTGAGCCTCCACATTCTCTCCAATCGGCATCATGGTCAATATTTCGGATGGCCTCCCACCACTCATAAGCTTCTCCAATCATAAAATATAGGGTGATGGGGGCTTTTTGGTCATCTGGGCAGTTGGTTCCCGCAAACACTTTCTGTAATTTCCTTAGCCAGTGATCCATGTCGGCACTTTAGAAAAACCATCAAAATTTGGTGGATGCATCTTCGCCACTTCTTGAAGCCATTTGTCTCCTTGATACCCTAGGTTTGGAACACCCCGACGTCCCTACCTCGGTTGTAAACCTATCGCCATTTGTATTCTATCCCCACTTGAGCGAATTGGGTCATCTGGTTGACCACTCGACGAAGCACGTTGGGAAGAGCAGGATTATCATTTGCCTCTACAGTTTGCTCTCGACTATTGTTGACATATTCCTGTTGTTCGCCAGAACTGAGATTAGCCATATTCGACAGAGAATCAGGGACAGAGGGTTAACCTTCCTTTTCAGCATTTCCACATCCGAGTCCACAACCTCTTCTAAACATACTGTATGCATACATACTCAATATACAAGGAACAATATCGTTCTAAAGTTTTATTATCATAAAAGGAATAACATTAAAGAACAATAATAGAGTTTTAGGAAACTTACAACTACAGCTCGCATGAAGATGTAGGTGGTACAGTGATGTTATTCGTTGCTGGTTAACCAAAAAGTACATCTGGACCCTAAATTAACCTGACGACCAAGATATCCATAAATCTTATCTCTGATACCATATTCCGTAACACCCCAAGATATTCAGGATTATTACAGCGCCATAAATCCTTTACATAAGGATTTCTAAGAATTTAAAACAACAATTATAAAATACTACAAGCGGAATTATTATTAAAACCCAGGTTTTTCAACAGTAACAGACAAAACATCGAATATAAATTCATCAATACATGACTAATCAAAACAACACAAAAAAACAATGTACTCGAGTACTTATTCAAACATGGCATAACTAAAAGGACTTTCCAGACCATTAACATCACTCGACACCCTCGTTATCATGCTGTTCTTGTGGTTGTTTTCCTGCTCTCCTGGACCCTGAACATAAAATACATGTCCACCCCTAAAGGGGTTAGAAAAACAATGATGGTATAAGTACGATAATTATACAACAAATATTGTTCAACAATTCATTGAGAATAAAAATGACATTAACAACAAGCCTCTCCAACGAGAAGACCAGCAATGCATTACACAACATTACAAACCCAACGTACGCATGGTAAGCCAACCATCCAGCGCATGTAACACCCCAAGCTAGGTGGATATTACAGTGCCGTGAATCCCCGACTGGGACCCACCAGGCAAATGAAAATGATGAATTAAATAATATAATTGTAGTACCGAACCACATTATATTACCAATTACTCCGGTGAGGAGTTTAAGTACATTACACCAGGACAAAACAGAATACTAGTATATTTTATATGGAGATAAAATACACCACCCTGAATAAATAAACATCTCAAACGGAATTTGCAGCGGAAAATACAAATGACGGAATAACTGAAATGACTGAAAATGACAGAACAAAAGGAATGACTGGGGGCCCCTACTAGTATCACTGGGACTCGTCGCCGTCAACATGCTCTTCCCGTGCCTTTGCCTTGCCGTGACCTGAAAACAAAATCCCCCAACGGGGTCAGTTACACAGAACAACAATCTTCCAGAGTTGAAATTACACAATCATGAATTAACTGAAGTTATGAAATATCTTAAATTCTGAATTACGCTGAAGAGGAGTATCATAGTACGCCCGTAATGTTCTGTGCAAGTGTACAAGACGAATGACCGGACACACCCGTCCTTGTACCTAATTAGTCTCACGGAGGTAAGCATTACCGTGTGCACGGTCCGATGTATCGGTGAACCCAATACATGACCATCGTGTGCCCGACTAAAAATTCCACACAACCACACCCGGCCACGCAATATGAACCCGGAAGGTCAATGAACGAGAATGACCATGATGAATATCAATGAATAATAATTAGACAAGGCCAAGATGACTCACCGATATGAAAGTAATAGTGACGTGATTGATAACCCAATGAAATGATTTGGAACCGTCGTTCCTCGTGAATGAAATGATTATTCGACAATTACAAGTCTCAAAGTGATTAATATTATGATGAATGAATTATGATTATGAGCAATCAACAACCAAAGGAATGAGTATCCTTTTAACCGAGTAAGATTTAACTTACACAATACCGATGAAGAATGTCCGTCCACGAACAACGTCCTAACCAAGATACCGGTCGCTCGAACAACCTTGAATAACAATCATTACCAACAATCGTTCAATACACGTATCAATCAACAAAACACGACTAACCCAAAGGTCGAAAACAACGATAATCAAACTCATAGGGCATTCCAACGAATACATAACCCATCATACAACTTCGGGAATATCCAATCCCGAATATGTCGAAACCAACACCAAATTGAGTATTTCGAACCAACAAAACACTTCAATGATATCAATAATCCATTAGGAATCCATAATTCATGATTACAATAACATCAATCGGAAAATCCCCAATTAACCGAAGTCAACCCCAAGGGTTCTTGAAATAATTCCGAAAATAACCATTAAATCCATAGGAATATATTTATCCAAGGTAGATAATCCATATCTAACATATTCCAATGATAATCCAAGCTTACACGAAGAAATCGGAAGAAAAAACCCAAAAATCCGAAATTCTAGATCCAAGAGATTAATACCTTCGATTCGATGTATTGGAGATGATGAAGTGATGATTAATCCAACTCAAAGACTTGAAGATGATGATGGATGATAGAAGCTCGAAGAGAACTCTCCAAAATCGCCCAAATCGCCAAGAACCGACGAGAGAATGAGAAATAGATGACAAATGACGAAATCCGGCTAAACTGTCCAATTTATAGCCAGTCCAGGTTAGCATGCGCTAGCCCTTGTGCATAGCGTGCGCTAACGGGTAATTTGGGTAGTCCAGTACCCACTGTCCGAACACGGTAGCGCGCGCTACGTACCTTTTGTAGCGTGCGCTACGGCCATACTACTAGCGTACGTTAACACCCATAGTTAGCGTGCGCTAACGAATAATTTGATGCCCGATCGGAATCCGAAACCGCACGACCTCGATTCGACCTCGATAGCGTGCGCTACAACCATTATTTAGCGTGCGCTATAAAATCGATTGCGTACGCTAAAAACAACACATAGCGTGCGCTAAGAATTAATCCAGTGCAGTCCAGTAGCCACTGGACTCAACCTGATATGTCCTTAGCGCGCGCTACACCACATATTAGCGTGCGCTACTACGACTCACTAGCGCGCGCTACTTACCATTCGTAGCGTGTGCTACTTATAACTCACCTGCAGTCCAGTACCTTCTGGACTGCAACCAGGGTAACATTAGCGTGCGCTAATGCTAAGTGGTAGCGTACGCTACCTGTACTCAATTAGCGTACGCTAAAAAGAGTACGTAGCGTGCGCTACTCCTCACGCACAGCCCACGACGAAAACGACAACGACGATAAACACGGCACGAAACTCCAATCAGATTAGTGATGAATGACGATTGATACACGATACAATTACTCTGAATGATGAATACCATGACTGAATCTGAGTGACAAATGAATAATAATGAATGAAATTACTGAGTATCAAATACTGAATGATAAATACTTAATGATAATTACTGAATTACAACCAGGTATTACATACACCCCCCCCCCCCCTTAAAAGAGTTTCGTCCCCGAAACTAAGGGTCAAACAACTCGGGATAACTCTCCGGCATACTATCCTCGGTTTCCCACGTAGCCTCTTCGACTCCGTGTCTAGACCACTGAATTTTAACCAAAGGAATCATCTTATTCCTCAACTGTTTGATTCGCCGCTCCAAAACTCGTATAGGGCGTTCCTCATATGAATGCTCATCGGCAATCTCGATTTCATCGAACTGAAGTATGTGACTCGGGTCGGCAACATACTTCCGCAACCGAGAGACATGAAACACATTATGAATTCGGCTCAACGCCGGAGGTAAAGCCAATCGATAAGCTAACTCACCTATTCGATCCAAAATCTCAAACGGTCTAATGAATCTCGGACTCAACTTTCCCCTCTTCCCAAAACGGAAGATACCACGACTCGGGGATACCTTGACCAACACATGGTCACCCGCCTCAAACTCTAATGGTCGACGACGGTTATCTGCGTATGATTTCTGTCGACTCTGAGCGGTCAACAAACGACTCCTGATCAAAGCTACCTTCTCACGGGCGGCTATAAGCATATCGGGCTCGGTGCCGATTGACTATGATAAGTCATCCCAACACAACGGAGATCGACAACGACGACCATACAAGGCCTCATAAGGTGCCATCTTGATCGAAGCATGCCAACTATTATTATACGTGAACTCGATCAATGGTAGTTGGGCTTCCCAATCGTCTTTCCAATCGAGGACGCATGCCCTAAACATGTCCTCTAATGTCTGAATGGTCCTCTCTGATTGTCCGTCGGACTGAGGATGAAAAGCGGTACTGAGATTAAGCTGAGTTCCCATAGCACGATGAACTGATTTCCAAAAATGCGACACAAACCGTCCGTCACGATCGGAAACGATACTTTTAGGAGTACCGTGCAGTCTGACTATCTCTTTGATGAATAGTTGAGCAAGTCTCTCGGGACCCCATGTCTCCTTGATCTCAAGGAAATGAGCTGATTTAGTTAAACCCAGATCGTATTCATGCCACGACGACTCGTCGGCAAACTCGTGATGAAATCCATAGAAATGTCTTCCCACTTCCATTCGGGAATAGGAAGAGGTTTCAAAGATACCCTCCTGGCCGATGTTCAATCTTAACTTGTTGACAGTTAAGCATCTCGAAACAAATTCGGCGACTTCTCGCTTCATATTACTCCACCAAGAATTGCTTTCAAGTCCTTGTACATCTTGCTAGACCCGGATGAACAGAATAAGGGGTAGCATGAGCTTCTTTCAAAATCGAGTTTTTCAACTCGTCATTCGCCGGTACGCACAACCGATTCTTAAACCTCAAAAGTCCATCCTCGTGGACCACAAATCCAGGGGCTTTCCCCTGAGCCACATCCTCCCGGATACGCAACAATGATGGGTCCGAACCCTGATTCTCTCGAATTGCCTCCTCGAGTGATGAGGAAATCCCTAACATACAAAGCCGCTCGAACTCGCCAAGCCGGACCTCGATCTCGGCCCAAGGAATTCTGTTGAAGCTCCTTCGAATCGTTAAACGGGCAAGCATCCGCTCCCGAACGGACTTACGACTCAAGGCGTCGGCGATAACGTCGCCTTGCCCGGGTGGTAGAGGATCTCGATATCATAATCTTTGATTAATTCCAACCACCGTCTCGACGCATATTTAACTCCTTCGAGTAAATATATACTTTAAACTCTTATGATCGGTGAATATCCGACAGTGACGCCATAAAGGTAATGACGCCAAATCTTCAAAGCGAACACCACGGCTGCTAGCTCCAGGTCGTGAGTCGGATAATTAACCTCGTAAGGTCTCAATTGCCGTGAAGCATAGGCAATAACCTTCCTGCTCGCATGAGCACACATCCGAGACCCCCCGACGCATCACTATAGACCACAAATCCTTCCGTCTCGCGGCAAGGAAAGTACAGCCGACATTAACCGGCTCTTGAGTTCCTCAAAACTCCGTTGACACGCCGGACCACGTGTATTTCTTATCCTTCCGCAATAAGTTCGTCAAGGGTTGAGCGATTCTAGAAAATCCTCTACAAATCGCCGATAATAACCCGCTAATCCGAGGAAGCTTGATTTCCTTAACGTTCTTCTGAGGTAGCCAATCTCGAATAGCCTCCGTCTTCGAGGGTCGACACGAACTCCGTCTCGATGAAATTACATGTCCGAGAAAAGTCACTGGACATCCGTAACTCACATTTGGAAAACTTCCCATAAAGTTGTTCTCGTCTCAACACGTCGAGCACTTGATGAAGGTGAAACTCGTGTTCCTCCCGGTCACGAGAATAAATCAAAATGTCATCGATGAAGACAACAACAAACTGATCCAAAAAGTCGATGAAAACCCGATTCATTAACTCCATGAATACCGCAGGTGCATTAGTCAGTCCAAACGGCATAACCACAAACTCATAATGACCATAGCGTGTTCGAAACGCCGTCCTCGCGATGTCCGGCTCTCGGATACGCAACTGATGATATCCAGATCTTAGGTCGATCTTGGAAAATACTGAAGCTCCCTGAAGTTGATCTAAGAGATCATCAATACGGGGTAAGGGGTACTTATTCTTGATCGTCACCCTGTTCAACTCTCGATAATCAATACATAAGCGGAATGAACCATCCTTCTTATTGACAAACAACACTGGTGCTCCCCACGGGGACGCACTCGGTCGGATATAACCTTTCTCGAACAACTCCTCAAGTTGGTTCTTTAATTCCTGCATTTCGGTCGGTGCCATCCGGTACGGTGCCTTCGATATCGGGGACGTACCAGGCTCCAACTCAATCGTGAATTCCACATCCCTCTCGGAGGCAAACCGTAACTCGTCTGGAAAACATCGGCATATTCCTTACCACCTAATATCCGTCAACATTATCGATGACTTCTCGGTTTTGGCCATATAGCACCAATAACCGACACATCCCCGATTGAGTAACCTTATCGCTTTCATCGAATTAATGACCTTACTGCAATGTGGGATTACCTCCTCAAACACACATTCAACCCCATCGTCAAAATGATAGTGACCATATGCTTACGGACACTAATGGTGGCATCATGACGATCCATCCAATCAATACCCAAGATGATGTCGCCCCTCGGCAAATCTACGACGATTAGGTCCGCCGCCATACACGACCATGAAATCAATCGGACAATTATGAATCTCACGACACGATAATGCCTACCATCGGGTAGGCCAATGACATAAGGCTCACAACTAGTAGCACTACCTGCACGTAGTCTACTCAAACATGACTCGGAAATGAATGAATGCGATACACCAAGATCAAAAAGGGTACACACAAAGTTGAGATAGAATATCGAGTGTACCCGAGATCATTCGGGCCTCTGGATCATCGGTCTTCTTCATCTCATAAATCCGGGCTTGCTAGTCCGTGACCGACGCTCCTGCCTCGATGGCTAAAAGCTCCACCTTTAGTCGCTCCTGTCGTTTTAAACGACGCTGATTGAGTGGCCTGATTCTGAACGGATGACTGCCTAGGTGCCTGAGATGACGTCTGAGTAGGTTTGGAGTCCCTACGGCAAAAACGGGCCTTATGCCCAGCAATCCCACAATTATGACACGTGATAGTCTGCCTCGGACACTTGGTACTGAGGTGACCAAGTTCCCCGCAGTTATAACAGGTGATGGCCGAACTGGCCGCTCGAGACTGAGATTCCGCGGGTTTAGACGACACAGGAGGTCGCTCAGAAAAAGCAGAGCCCGCACGGGGTTTCTTGAAAGTTGTCTGACCGCCTTCAGACTGATTACGATTCTTCGATTTCTTGCTAGCAGACGAAGGTTGCTGCTTAGCAATTTCCCTAGCAGTAAGCTCGTAGGTGAGAGCTTTCTCAATGAATTCGGCCAACGTGGTGCAATTATGATTAAGTAACTGAAGTCTCATACGGGGTTTCAGCCTCTTGCTGAAATATTTGATCTTATCCTCCTCTTAATGAATGATGGATGAGGCGAAAGGGAGAAGTTCCTGAAATTTCTCGGCAATGGTGAGAACATCCTCGTCTGTTGAGGGGTCGGGGGTGAGCAATTCTGACAGCTTGGCCTCTCTGAGTGGGGCCGGATAATACCTCTCCATCATAAGAGTCTTGAACTGATCCCAAGTGCAAGATCCTTCGGTGGGCTTCAACGATAACCACCAAGAATGTGCGCTCTTACCCAGGTAGTAAGCCGCAACAGAAACTTTGTGTCCCTCGGGACACTCTACCATAGCAAACAACTTCTCGAAATGCTCGAGCCAATGAATGATATCCGGCTCGACGAGCCCTCAAAAGTAGGTGGCCTCCGCGAGAGATATCGCCGATGATATTACTCACATTCCTCTCTTGCCTCTGAGGTGGCGGCGGAGGAGCCTGCTGATTTTGATTGACGGAGTTATGCATCGTCTCCATCAACTGAGCCATCTGCGTCATTTGGGCCATCATGCCCTGCATGAAAGTGAGTGGGTCAACCCGGACACCCTCTGACTGAGCCGTGTCCTGCACGACTCCCGATAGTGAATGATCGCGTCTGTGTGAATGAGTGGCGCTGCCGCTCGATGAATTAGCATTATTCCTCGCGTTTGCACGTGTATTCACACGAGCTCTCGGGATTCGGCCCGCTCCACGGCCTCGTCCTCCACGTCCTCTGCCAGCCCTTTCCATACTGGAGTGGAAAGTCATATGATGATTATATATCTCGCATGAGTATCACATTATGATAATATTATGAAATGATGAAAATGAGCATACGCGCTCAAGTACAGTGATTACATGAATGATTAATTGACGTGACATGATTATCTGATGAAATCATTGAAATGATTATCTTGAATGAGTTAACAAGATTAATGATTCGATCTTCCTGATCAACAACTGAACAATGAAATGAATTGACTGATTAATGAGTTAACCTGACCATCCTAGTCAAAATGACAATGATGATTGAGGATTGTTAACTGATGAATTATGAATGAATGATTAATGCCAGAAATTATACCATGGCATTAGAAATCTTACAGTTCTTGGTCTGATTGGCTCGGCATTTGCACAGGTCACACGTGACGCGAAAGTCCAATGATACTAGTCCGATGACGATGATTTCAAATGAGACATGACTTGGAGGGTAGTATTCAAAACCACGTCTCCGATACCAACTCTGTAACACCCCAAGCTAGGCGGATATTACAGTGCCGTGAATCCCCGACTGGGACCCACCAGGCAAATGAAAATGATGAATTAAATAATATAATTGTAGTACCGAACCACATTATATTACCAATTACTCCGGTGAGGAGTTTAAGTACATTACACCAGGACAAAACAGAATACTAGTATATTTTATATGGAGATAAAATACACCATCCTGAATAAATAAACATCTCAAACGGAATTTGCAGCGGAAAATACAAATGACGGAATAACTGAAATGACTGAAAATGACTGAACAAAAGGAATGACTGGGGCCCCCTACTAGTATCACTGGGACTCGTCGCCGTCAACATGCTCTTCCCGTGCCTTTGCCTTGCCGTGACCTGAAAACAAAATCCCCCAACGGGGTCAGTTACACAGAACAACAATCCTCCAGAGTTGAAATTACACAATCATGAATTAACTGAAGTTATGAAATATCTTTAATTCTGAATTACGCTGAAGAGGAGTATCATAGTACGCCCGTAATGTTCTGTGCAAGTGTACAAGACGAATGACCGGACACACCCGTCCTTGTACCTAATTAGTCTCACGGAGGTAAGCGTTACCGTGTGTACGGTCCGATGTATCGGTGAACCCAATACATGACCATCGTGTGCCCGACTAAAAATTCCACACAGCCACACCCGACCACGCAATATGAACCCGGAAGGTCAATGAACGAGAATGACCATGATGAATATCAATGAATAATAATTAGACAAGGCCAAGATGACTCACCGATATGAAAGTAATAGTGACGTGATTGATAACCCAATTAAATGATTTGGAACCGTCGTTCCTCGTGAATGAAATGATTATTCGACAATTACAAGTCTCAAAGTGATTAATATTATGATGAATGAATTATGATTATGAGCAATCAACAACCAAAGGAATGAGTATCCTTTTAACCGAGTAAGATTTAACTTACACAATACCGATGAAGAATGTCCGTCCACGAACAACGTCCTAACCAAGATACCGGTCGCTCGAACAACCTTGAATAACAATCATTACCAACAATCGTTCAATACACGTATCAAGCAACAAAACACGACTAACCCAAAGATCGAAAACAACGATAATCAAACTCATAGGGCATTCCAACGAATACATAACCCATCATACAACTTCGGGAATATCCAATCCCGAATATGTCGAAACCAACACCAAATTGAGTATTTCGAACCAACAAAACACTTCAATGATATCAATAATCCATTAGGAATCCATAATTCATGATTACAATAACATCAATCGGAAAATCCCCAATTAACCGAAGTCAACCGCAAGGGTTCTTGAAATAATTCCGAAAATAACCATTAAATCCATAGGAATATATTTATCCAAGGTAGATAATCCATATCTAACATATTCCAAGGATAATCCAAGCTTACACGAAGAAATCGGAAGGAAAAAACCAAAAATCCAAAATTCTAGATCCAAGAGATTAATACCTTCGATTCGATGTATTGGAGATGATGAAGTGATGATTAATCCAACTCAAAGACTTGAAGATGATGATGGATGATAGAAGCTCGAAGAGAACTCTCCAAAATCGCCCAAATCGCCAAGAACCGACGAGAGAATGAGAAATAGATGACAAATGACGAAATCCGGCTAAACTGTCCAATTTATAGCCAGTCCAGGTTAGCGTGCGCTAGCCCTTGTGCATAGCGTGCGCTAACGGGTAATTTGGGTAGTCCAGTACCCACTGTCCGAACACGGTAGCGCGCGCTACGTACCTTTTGTAGCGTGCGCTACGGCCATACTACTAGCGTACGTTAACACCCATAGTTAGCGTGCGCTAACGAATAATTTGATGCCCAGTACTGGAATCCAGAAACTGCCTGACCTCTGATCTGACCTCGATAGCGTGCGCTACAACCATTATTTAGCGTGCGCTATAAAATCGATTGCGTACGCTAAAAACAACACATAGCGTGCGCTAAGAATTAATCCAGTGCAGTCCAGTAGCCACTGGACTCAACCTGATATGTCCTTAGCGCGCGCTACACCACATATTAGCGTGCGCTACTACGACTCACTAGCGCGCGCTACTTACCATTCGTAGCGTGCGCTACTTATAACTCACCTGCACCCGGTACCTTACGGATCGCAACTGTAACATTAGCGTGCGCTAATGCTGAGTGGTAGCGTACGCTACCTGTACTCAATTAGCGTACGCTAAAAAGAGTACGTAGCGTGCGCTACTCCTCACGCACAGCCCACGACGAAAACGACAACGACGATAAACACGGCACGAAACTCCAATAAGATTAGTGATGAATGACGATTGATACATGATACAATTACTCTGAATGATGAATACCATGACTGAATCTGAGTGACAAATGAATAATAATGAATGAAATTACTGAGTATCAAATACTGAATGATAAATACTGAATGATAATTACTGAATTACAACCGGGTATTACAGCGCACACAACATAGATTTCCAAGATGATCCCATCGGAACAATGTAACACCCCCGAGTTATTCAGAGTATATTACAGCTCCGTGAGACCCTCCGTGGCACCCACAAGACTATACATACGCGGACCATGAACTTCGACCGATAAGGTCTAAACATAATGCATCAGAAGACGCTAGAAATGACACAAGGTAATAATCAATTCGGTAGATATACAATACATCGGAAATTAAAACCCAAGGCAACACAGACCAAAACATCAGTAGCATCCGAAGCACTACTCGAGTGTCCACAACCATACCAAATACAACAATACCGGATGGATGAAGTACAAAATACAAGTAGAGACAAGACAAGCATCACTCTTGCCCATCATCTTAGTGCCGACCCAGTACACGCCTTTCCCCTCTCTTGGATCCTGAAATACATGAAAGGTGTTTCTCCCAAAAAGGTTTAGTCGTCGAATAGCTAGTATAAGTATATCAAATATGAAACACAATACTTCTCGACAATAAAGTAAATGCAATCATCATTTCATCAAACCCAATACTACTATTCCGAAATAACTAAATCTCATAGCTCTTCAATTCAATACATACGTGATTAACCATGGAACCGCACGAAAGGCAACAGAACCCTCTGAGGCCCCGTCGGGCCCCCCATAGTGGTTAACCCAAAATATTCGTGAAACCACACGAAAAGCAATAGAACCCTCTGAGGACCCTTCGGTCTATCCCAGAGTGAATAGAAACAATTACACAATTCATATACCTCACTTTCAAAGTCGATAACGTACAATCATAAACATATACCTGCCTTTGAGACATTAGAACCAAAGTGAAAATGGTGTTTAAGCTCGAGAGGTCCAAGAACGCACTTCCGGGCCTAAACGATTCGTAAGGAAATACGATAATCAATCATCAATACTCAATTCTCAAGGAAGACTCCCGAAACCCCCCTTTTATGATTCATAAATCTTCAAAGTATTCTCGTAGAGCTTGGAAATCATTCAAACCCTCTCCACTTCGAGTAATACACAAAATCGTTCGTATAATCGTAAGGGAAACGTGGGTACGAGGTAGATATATCATAATCTCAAAGATTTCAAGCTTTAAAACGGATAAATCGGACGGATCTAAGAAAAGCCCCAAAAAATTCCCCAAACTAGGGTTCTACAGAATTTACCTTGATTTGGAGAGAAGGAACAGATTAGATGTTGTAAAATCCTTTTTATCCAACTAAAGATGGTGATGGATGATGTAAAGTTGTTCCAAATTCTCTATTGTGTGCTCTCATCAGAGGAGTAAGAAATGAGAAGGAAATGACGAAGAATGCGGCTGAACCAGCATATATACTGGGTTTAATTAGTGTGCGCTAATTCCCGAGTATAGCACGCGCTAACGGTATCACCTGGTAGTCCAGTAGCCTATGACCTGTGTCGATAGCATGCACTACCAATAGCATTGCGTGCGCTAACTGCTGCCATGCAGAAATTCCGAACTCACTGCCCAACCTACTAGCGTGCGCCACATCAGGCACTAGCACGCACTATGCAACACCGATAGCGTATGTTAGCTCACGCCTAGCATGTGCTACCGGCTAGTCCAGAGAGTGGAAACCAACCTACTGCCACTGCCAAACCCGAGTAATTAGCGTGCGCTACATTCAATGCTAGTGCGCGCTACCAAGCATGAATAGCATGCGTTAGCTCACGCCTAGCGTGTGCTAACTGATAGACCAGAGAGCAGAACTCGGCTACTGCCTCTGAACAACTTGGACCATTAGCGTATGCTACTGGCAAAGCTAGCGCGCGCTACTCAAATAGAAATAACATGCGTTAGTTAACGCCTAGCGTGCGCTCTCCGCTGCGTTCAATAATACCGTTGCAAAGTCCGATAAATACGAATATGTTCCGAAGGATAAGAAACTCTAGAATCAACAACATCTCAATAGGCGCTTATACGATCGACAAAAGTGAAAGAATTTCAAAGCCAAAATTCATGAAAAACACAGGTATTACATTTTGCCCCTCTAAAAAGAAGTTTCGTCCCAAAACTTAAGAAATAAAAAGTTTGGGGTATTCCACTTGCATCTTCTCTTACATCTCCCAAGTTGCCTCCTCGACTCCATGTCTCGACCATTGCACTTTAACCAATAGAATGGTTTTGTGCCGACACTGTTTCTCTCGACATTCACCGGTCTCTCTGGAAAGGTAACATCCTCGGCTACATCAATCTAACTATAGTCGATAATATGACTTGGATCCAGCACGTACTGTCTCAACTTAGAAACATGAAAAATACTATGGACATGATTCAATGGTGGGGGCAACGCCAAGCGATAAGGTAAATATCCAACCCTGTCCAAAATTTCAAATGGTCCGATATACCTCGGACTAAGTTTACCCTTTTTCCCGAAGTGGAAAACTCCTTTTGTCGGAGACACCTTGAGTAGAACATGGTCTCCCACTTCAAATTCCAAAGGTCGGTGGCGAGTATCATCATAAGATTTCTGACGTCTATGGGAAGTCAACAACCGGTCTCGATTAATAAAAATATGTTCTTTAGTCTCCATCAACATATATATTTCCATTCCGAATAACTCCGAAGCCTCATCCCAACATAATGGCGATCTACACTGCATATCATAAAGTGCCTCAAATGGTGCCATTTTGATCAACGCATGCCAACTATTATTGTAGGCAAAATCGATCAACGGCAAATGAAGTTCCCAATCATTACTCCAGTCCAGGGCACAAGCCCGCAACATATCCTCTAACGTCTGGATCATTCGTTCAGTCTAACCGTCTGACTGAGGATGAAAAGACGTGTTCAATATCAACTCGGTGCCCAAGGCCTGATGGACCGCTTGCCAAAAATGCAACACGAAACGACCATCTTGATCGGAAACAATAGTTTTAGGGGCACCATGCAATCTCACAATCTTATCTATAAAGGTTCGGGCAAATCTCTCTGGTCCCCAAGTATCCATAATACCAAGGAAGTGTGAAGACTTGGTTAATAGATCAAAGATTACCTAAATCATATTCGTTCCAGCTCTAGACCTCGACATCCGCGTGATAAAATCCATAGAGATATCTTCCCACTTCCACTTGGGAATGGGAAGCGGCTTCAACAACCCCGCTGGTCGTTGATGCTCGATCTTGACTTGCTGACACGTAAAACATCACAATACGAACTTCGTGACGTCATTCTTCATATTATTCCACCAAAAATGGCGCTTCAAGTGTTTGTACATCATACTCGTTCCCGGATGGATTGAGTAAGGCGTATCATGGGCTTCTCGAAGAATTCTCTGCCTCAATTCCAGATTATTCGGGACACAAAGCCTGCCCTGAAATCTCAAGATACTGTCTTCATGGACCATAAATCCAGGGGCTTTTCCCTTGATTACATCTTCATTCAGTTGGGAAATCATCGGGTCACTCTACTGTTTCCCTTTGATGTCATCAACCAAGGACGAAGTAATTTTGAGGGTACAAAACTGTCCCTACACTATTTGAAGCCAAACTTCTATACCTTGCTCGATCAAATCCTGACGAATCTTCGCCTGGGGTGTAAGAACCTCGAGTATTTGAAGTGATGCTGATTTGCGGCTCAAAGCGTCCGTGACGACATTGGCCTTCCCCGGATGGTAATGAATTTCCAAATCATAATCCTTAATAAATTCCAACCAACATCGTTGCCTCATATTCAACTCTTTCTGACTGAAAATGTACTTCAAACTCTTGTGATCGGTATAGATCCGACACGAAGAGCCACACAAATAATGCCTCTAAATCTCAAGTATGAAAATAATTGTTGCCAATTCCAAATCATGAGTAGGTAGTTCATCTCATACGGCTTCAACTGCCGTGATGCAAAGGCTATTGTTTTATTGTGCTGCATAAGCACACATCCAAGCCCTTATCCTGAAGCATCACTATAAACTACAAATCCTTCACTACCCTGTGGTAAAGCTAAAGTAGGCACTGAGCTCAAATGTTTCTTCAGCTCATCGAAGCTCTGCTATCTCTCAGCAGTCTAAACAAACTTATCTGTCTTCTGAAGTAATTGCGTAAGCGGCCGAGCGAGTTTCGAGAACCCTTCGACAAACCGACGGTAATACCTATCAAAAACAAAAAGCTACGAACTTTCTTAACATTATTAGGTGGTGCCCAATCTAGCACTGCCTCGATCTTCTATGGGTCCATACGAACCCCTTCGGCCAAAACCACAAGGACGAGAAACAGAACTTCCTTCAGCCAGAACTCACATTTTGAGAATTTAGCATAGAGGTAATCGGATCTCAAAACATCTAGTATCAAACGCAAGTGTCGGGCATTCTCCTCCTCATCTCGAGAATAAATCAAGATATCGCCAACAAAGGCGACCACACATTTGTTAAGTATTCAATGAATATCTTGTTCATTAGTTGCATGAATACTGTCGGTGCATTAGTCAGTCCAAAAGGCATGACCATAAATTCATAATGTCCATATCTCGTCTAAAATGCAATTTTTAGAACGTCGGATTCTTTCACTCGGAGCCGGTAGTATCCTGATCTCAAATCAATTTTTGAGAATACTGCGTCTCCCTGCAACTGATGAAATAAATCGTCTATTCGAGGCAATGGATACTTGTTCTTGATGGTCACTTTGTTTAGCTCACGGTAATCAATGCATAAACATAGTGAACCATCCTTCTTCCTCACAAAAAGGATAGGTGCACCCCAAGGCGTAGCGCTCGGTCTAAGGTACCCTTTCTCCAATAGTTCACCCAATTAATTCTTCAATTCTTGCATTTCTGAAGGTGTCATACGATAAGGCGCCTTAGAAATTGGAGCCGCATCAGGCTCTAAATCCATGGAAAATTCTATCTCTCGATCTGGCGGTAATCCCGGAAGATCGTCTGTAAAAATGTCTGGATACTCATTAGCAACTGGAATCGAAGATAAAACGACTCCATTCCCTTCCGAATTCAAAGCATAACACTAATAGCCCGTGCAACCTTTATTCAAGAGTTTTACAGTCTTCATGGCTCTGATAAGCTAATTAGGTTGGCCCGATTTACATCCCATAAACGAGTACACAGAACCATTTTTAGTCATCATAGTGATAACTTTAGTGCGGTAATTCATAATCGCTTGGTGACTCTCAAGCCAGTCCTCACCGAGGATCAAATCCTCGCCCTCGATATCAACCCCAATCAAATTCGATAACCAATCAATACCTGCTATGCTCACCGGATAATTTCTAGTCTCCCAATTCCCCACTATTCTATCCCCGCTAGGTAGTTTCACAATGAAAGAATCGCAAGCAGTCATACAATTTATATTCAAACGGCGTACACAATCCAAGGAGATGAAATAATGTGTAGCACCAGAATCAAAAAGCACTCGAACTGGATGAGATAAAATATGAATGGTACCTGAGGCCACTGCCGCATCAGGTTCATATGTTCGGCGCATCTCATAAACTCGTGGGTGTGCCGAACCGACACTAGAATCTCCTTCTCTAACGGTCTGTCCCCGTCCCAAGCCTCTGCCATAAACCTGTTGTGACTGGCTAAATGATTGTCGCTGATTCACATTCTGATCTCTATGCGTTGGGGTAGAAGCCCGTGTATCCAAAGTCTGGTCTTGCTCGGGGTAATAAACTGCCAGGTGTCCCATTTGACCACAAGTGTGCATTTCAGATGTAGGAAGTTGCACTCCAGATTGATGTGGCCTGGATGACCACAATTAAAACAGATCACCGGGCGAGTTGAGGTGCCCGAAGCAGAACGAAAACTCTTCTTCCCTTTAAAATAATGCGACGACCGCCCGACAGAACAGTTAGCCGATTGAGGTTTCTGAAAGTTTCCGCCCTTAGAACCAGAAAAATTATCGAGGGTCTTTTGCTTTTTCGGCTTGGCTGTGATGTCATTGTGGGAACACAACATGTCATGCACCAAAGCCCTGTCTTGGTATTCTTTCAGAATAGTGCAAGCAAACCCGGCCATATAATGCTGTAAATCCATATTCATTCGCATGTCGAAGTGGCGGATTGTCACGCTCATCACGCATCTGGTTCTCCACATGAATCAGTTGTTGGTTGTACTCCACTGTCACCTGAGGGACTGGGATATTCTGCGGCTTAGCCTCGAAAAATGCTCGGATCCTGCTTTCTTGCACTGGCCAAGAACAATACTCAGCCTCCAGTAGATCCTTAAATTCGTCCCGTGTAGCAGCATGATCTTGCGGCTTAATAGCTTTCCACCAAGTCGTGGCTTCCTTAGTAAGGAAGTACTGAGCGATCGGTAACTTCTTCATTAACGGACAGTCAACTGCTTCAAACACATTCTCCAACTCAGATAGCCAATTTTCCCAACCCGCTGGGTCGGTACCACCGCTGAAATGCGGAGGATGTATACGGACCACATTTTGAAGTAAAACGTCTGTTGTCGGATTAGGATTATTTAGTTGAACAGCTTGGGCTAGGATAGTCATATAATTTACCAATTGTTGAAGAACATCTGTGACTCCAACATCTGCATTATTCCCTTGACCAGTCGACTGGTCATTTTGACTTTCGGTATCAGGATGCACCGAGTTAGATAAACTAGCGGTAGCCGATCCCGCAACGGAACATAGGGAAGCGGCTGTGCCACGTCCTCGCCCGCGTCCACGACCAAGGCCTCGTCCTCGACCCCTGTCAGTAGACCTTCTGAAGGATACACAAAATACATAACTACAATTCAAATCTCCCGTCATCGAGGTGACCGGTTCCCAAGAATACCAAATCAAAAGCGAAGCGATTAGGAAAAATGCAAGAAGAGTAAAAGGACTTACTGGTACCGGTCGCACCGAAATGATGGCAATATAGTAATACTGTATTCGAACAATAACTCGATTTCGACCCAAAAAGACCGACAACCTAGGTATCCATAAACCTAAGCTCTGATACCATACTCTTTAATACCCCCGAGTTATTGAGGGTATATTAAAGCTCCGTGAGACCCTTCGTGGGACCCACAAGGCTATACATACGTGGAACCATGAAATTCGACCGATAACGTCTAAACATAATGCATCATGAGATGATAGAAATGACACCAAGGTAATAATCAATTCGACAAAAATATAATACGTCGGGAATTAAAACCCAAGGCAATACAGGCCAAAACATCAATAGCATCCGAAGCACTACTCGAGTGTTCACAACCATACCAAATATAAAAATACTGGATGGATAAAGTAAAAAATACAACCAGAGACAAGACACAGCATCACTCTTGCCCATCATCTTTGTGCCGACCTGGTACACGCATTTTCCCTCTCCTGGATCCTGAAATACATGAAAGGTATTTCCCCCAAAAGGGGTTAGCCGTCGAATAGCTAGTACAAGTATATTGAATATGAAACACAATACTTCTCGACAACAAAGTAAATGTAATCATCATTTTATCAAACCCAAGACTAGTATTCTGGAATAACTATATCTCATAGCTCTTCATTTCAATACATACGTGGTTAACCGTGGAACCGCACCAAAGGCAACGGAACCCTCTGAGGCCCCGTCGGACCCTCCTAGAGTGGTTAACCCAAAATATTCGTGGAATCGCATCAAAGGAAATGGAACCCTCTGAGGACCCTTCGGTCCGTCCCAGAGTAAATATAAACAATTACATAATTCATATACCTCACTTTCAAAGTCGAGAACGTACAATCATAAACATATACTTGCCTTTGAGACATTAGAACCTAAGTGAAAATGGTGTTTAAGCTCGAGAGGTCCAAGAATGCACTTTAGGGCCTAAACGATTCGTAAGGAAATACGATAATCAATCATCAATACTAAATTCTCAAGGAAGAGTCCCGAAACCCCCCTTTTACGATTCATAAATATTCAAAGTATTCCCATAGAGGTTGGAAAATCCAAACCCTCTCCACTTCAAGTAATACACAAAATCATTTGTATAATCATAATGGAAACGTGGGTAAGAGGTAGATACATCATAATCTCAAAGATTTCAAGCTTCAAAATGGATAAATCGGATGGATCTAAGAAAACCCCCCAAAAATTCCCCAAACTAGGGTTCTAAAGAATATACCTTGATTTGGAGAGAATGAACGGATTAGATGTTGTAAAATCCTTGTTATCCAACTAAAGATGGTGATGGATGATGAAAAGTTGTTCCAAATCGCCTCAGGACCGCCTCTATTGCATGCTCTCGTCGGAGGAGTAAGAAATGAGAAGGAAATGATGAAGAATGCGGCTGACCCAGCATATATACTGGGTTTAATGAGCGTGCGCTAATTCCCGAGTATAGCACGCGCTAACGGGATCACCCGGTAGTCCAGTAGCCTATGACCTGTGTCGATAGCATGCGCTACCAATAGCATTGCATGCGCTAACTGCTGCCATGCAGAAATTCCGAACTCACTGCCCAACCTACTAGTGTGCACCACATCAGGCACTAGCACACACTATGCAACACCGATAGCGTACGTTAGCTCACGCCTAGCATGCGCTACCTGCTAGTCCAGAGAGTGGAAACCAACCTACTGCCACTGCCAAACCCGAGTAATTAGCGTGCGCTACATTCAATGCTAGTGCGCGCTACCAAGCATGAATAACATGCGTTAGCTCACGCCTAGCGTGCGCTAACTGATAGACCAGAGAGCATAACTCGGCTACTGCCTCTGAACAACTTGGACCATTAGCGTATGCTACTGGAAAAGCTAGCGCGCGCTACTCAAACAGAAATAACATGCGTTAGCTAACGCCTAGCATGCGCTATCCGCTGCGTTCAATAATACCATTGGAAAGTCCGATCAATACGAATATGTTCCGAAGGATACGAAACTCTAGAATCAACAACATCTCAATAGGCACTTACACGAGCGACAAAAGCGAAAGAATGTCAAAGAAGAAATTCATGAAGAACACAGGTATTACATTCCCCCATCTAAAAAGAAGTTCTATCCTGAAACTTAAGAAATAAAAAGTTCGAGGTATTCCGCTCGCATCTTCTCTTCCATCTCCCAAGTCGCCTCCTCAACTCCATTTTTCGACCATTGCACTTTAACCAATTGAATGGTTTTGTTCCGAAGCTGTTTCTCTCGACATTCAAGGATCTTCACCGGTCTCTCCGAAAAGGTAACATCCTCGGCTACATCAATCTCACTATAGTCGATAATATGACTTGGATCCAGCACGTACTTTCCCAACTGAGAAACATGGAAAATGCTACGGACATGACTCAAAGCTGGAGTCAATGCCAAGCGATAAGCTAAATCTCCAACCCTGTCCAAAATTTCAAACTGTCTGATATACCTCGGATTAAGTTTACCCTTTTTCACAAAGCGGAAAACTCCTTTTGTTGGCAACACTTAGAGTAGAACATGGTCTCCAACTTCGAATTCCAAGGGTCGATGGCGAGTATCATCATAAGATTTATGATGGCTCTAGGCAGTCAACAACCAGTCTCGGATAATAGAAATCTATTCCTTAGTCTCCATCAACATATACGGTTCCGTTCTGACTAACTCCGATGTCTCATCTCAAAATAATGGCGATCTACACCGCCTACCATAAAGTTCTTCAAATGGTGCCATTTTGATCAACGCATGCCAACTATTATTGTAGGCAAACTCGATCAACGGCAAATGAAGTTCCAATCATTACTCCAGTCTAGGGCACAAGCCCACAACATATCCTCTAACGTCTGGATTGTCCGTTCAGTCTGACCGTCTGATTGAGGATGAAAAGACGTGCTCAATCTCAACTCAGTGCCCAAGGACTGATGGACTGCTTGCCAAAAATGCGACACGAAATGACCATCTCGATCGGAAACAATGATTTTTGGGGCACTATGCAATCTCATAATCTCAGCTATAAAGGTTTGGGCCAGTCTCTCCGGTTCTCAAGTATCCTTAATACCAAGGAAGTGTGCAGACTTGGTTAATCGATCAACGATTACCAAAATCATATTCGTTCTAGCTCTAGACCTCGGCATCCCCCTGATAAAATCCATGGAGATAACTTCCCAATTCCACTCGGGAATGGAAAGCGGCTTCAACAACCCCGCTGGTCGTTGATGTTCGATCTTGACTTGATGACACGTCAAACATCGCAATACGAACTCTGTGACGTCATATTATTCCACCAAAAATGACGCTTCAAGTCATTGTATATCTGACTCGTTCTTGGATGGATTGAGTAAGGCGTAGCATAGGCTTCTCGAAGAATTCTCTGCCTCAACTCCAGATTATTCAGGACACAAAGCCTGCCCTGAAATCTCAAGATACTGTCTTCATGGACCATAAAGACGGGGGCATTTCCCTTGATTACATATTCCTTCAGTTTGGAAATCATCGGGTCACTCTACTATTTCCCTTTGATGTCATCAACCAAGGACGAAGTAATTTCGATGGTACACAACTGTCCCTGCACTCTTTGAAGCCACAATTTATGAAAAACATAGGTATTACAACCAACACTTGGTGGAAGACCCAAATAACGATCCAACGCACACAACATAGATTCCCAAGATTATCCCGTCAAACCAATACTTGGTGGAAAAACAACTACAACATATATGCTTGACATGAATGACATTAACACATAAATATAATTAAAGTACTTGCCTGGAGAAAGACGACAAGTATTAAATACTTAAATGAATGTCAATACACTCGAAGGTCGTCCCTTCATTCAACCACTTGCAAGATTGGAACCTCTTACAAAAATAAATAACAAAGAGTTCAACTTGCGTATACATAACTAACAAACGAGAAACTATGATCGAGTTAATCATCCTACATATGGCCGGCTCACAGTTCAATTACCCGATGAACACCAGTCGGATTATTAACATACCTCATGCAAATCAAATGGTCATAATGGGGATAAATTGCGGACGTTCTACAAATTCAATGATATTCATGCCATCACAATTCCCTATTTCAATCTTGATTATCAATTCTAATATATGGTCGACTATTCTATGATTCATATCAAGGGTATGATTCACGATGATCGAATTCTAAGCCATCCTTCCAAAGGAAAACGTATTCAATCATGTTCTAGGTTTAATTCACCACTAAGAATCCCGTTCTCCCGAGAAGTAGTTATTCCTACCAGAGTTCTATGTTCGATATGTTTGTCATCAACATAATCACTTCATTCTAACCATCAATACAAGAAGGTTAATCAACTTATTAATCTCTTCAAAAGAAAAGATTTTATTATAGATGAAAACTTCCATATTCCCCACTATCAATCATCTACTATGAGTAATATCAACTTCTAGTAATCTAAGTCCCATATCTTCTAAATCATCAAGACGAGGACATGAATATTTTTGAAAACACCATCCTAATACTCAATGTAATCATAGGCCAATATATCATCATCTTCAAAATGGAAAATCTAAGTTTAATCATCATAATATTCCAAACTCATGATATCTAGTTCAAGCATGATTAATAATTTCTTATAACACCATCAACATGTTCATAACAGTCTTCTTGAAACGAGATAGGGGCCAATATAATCGCAAGACACCTTACATGAAGAATAACGACGAAAACAATCGGTAGAACTCGACACCGTAGGCTTGAACACCAATCCGAGATGTCTACAATCTTCAAAACTAGGTAGAGAGGCCAATATAATGGTTTTGTAGGGATGGAAGGTCTGTGAGAGGGGTAGAGTTCGGACAAGACGAGTGAAAGAAATGAAAAGGGTTGATGTCCTATTTATAGAAAATAACATTTAACGTACGCTAATCCTCCTCTTTAGCGTACACTAACGGGCTCCGAAACTCACTATCTCATTCTATCCTCCGTCTTATGTGCGCTACCTGTGCATTGCGTACCTTGCATGCTGCTTTAGCGTGTGTTAACACCCAATATTGCGTACGCTAGCAATTTGACGTAGGTTACTGCATCGTTCTGACCTCCAGTTTAGCATACGTTACCTTCATCACTTAGCCTACGCTAAACATCGCTAACTTAACTTTTTCAAAAGTTGTCCAGGTTCATGCAGGGGGATCCAACCACATCTTCATCCGGCTCCACACGCAGTCCACACTTTATCTGATTTTGACTGCCTCTTACGCATGCTAAGTATCTATCTTAACGTGTGCTTGCTCAGGTTATTAGTGTACGCTAGATACATCAGTTAGCGCACGCTAATATCATGCAATCACATGCATGAATTAACAAACTCTACACAATACGGTCATGAATATAAGATTACAGTAAGGAAAATTATATTATATGACATAATCATACATCACATGTTTCAAATACAGATAAAAATACACAACAAGTATCTGGGTATTACATGTTACACCTCGACTGTTGGATCTTCAATGAGGGAATCTACTTATTCCTCATTTATTTAATTCTCCTCTCAAGATTTGTACGAGATGCTCCTCGTACGAATGATAATAAGTAAAAAATTTTGCTTATTTGATTAGTTAGTAATATCTTTTTTGTGGACTTTATTTTATTACATTTCTATATTTTTTACTTATTCAATCGAATGAATATGATTTCACTTGGTATTTTATGTAAATTATTGCTATTTAGGAGCTTATTTGGTACAAGGGACGGAATATTGGTGCGAGAGAAGAGATACTTGCAGTTCGGATTTTCGCATTGATGCTACTTGGGCAAAGGACAGTATTGGGCCGCCCCATGCTGGTCATATTTGGCCCAAGACAGTAACATAAGTCCCAAATTGACTTGGGGCAACAAAGAGGAAATGTCTGAAGGCAGAAAACAAAATAATAACTAACAAATATCCTGATCACAACGGCAAGGAGTTTTTGACTAGTATTATTGAAAAAAGTATTTATCATAATAGTGTAGTTTCAAAAATATTTACCATAATAGTGTTTTTTTTAATTTTTTTCAATTTTCAGCATTTCATCATTTTTTATGTTTATGTTTGAGTAAAAAAAATTTTAAGAAAATTCGGAACTTTTATTGGAACTTCTAAAAAATCAGAAAAAAATCTGAACTTTTATTTTTAAGAAAAAAATTATAATAATATTAAAAGCAGATTTTTTATTTAAAATTCAAAAATAAAAAGTAAAAATAAAAAAATTTGGAAAATTTAAAAATATGCAAAAATCGAAATTTTTATTTTTTAAGAAAAAATATATGGAAAAATATTAAAAAGCAGAATTTTTATTTAAAATTCAAATAAAAGTAAAAATAAAAAAACTGGAAAATTTAAAATATGCAAAAAATCGAAACTTTTATTTTTTAAGAAAAATATATGGAATAATATTAAAAAGCAAAATTTTTATTTAAAATTCAAAAATAAAAAGTAAAAAAAATCTGGAAAATTTAAAAAATATGCAAAAAAATTGAAACTTTTATTTTTTTAAGAAAAAAATATAAGGAATAAGATTAAAAAATAGAATTTTATTTAAAATTCGAAAATAGAAATTAAAAAATAAAAAATTCTGAAAATTCTGGAAAATTTAAAAAATATGAAAAAATTGGAACTTTATGCTAATTCTAACCCAAAAAGTTTTATCGAGGCTTAACTGTATTCACATTTTGGGTTTTATCGATTTTTTTGCATATTTTTTAAATTTTCCAGGTACTTTTTTATTTTTTACTTTTTATTTTTGAATTTTAAATAAAAAATTCTGCTTTTTAATATTATTCCATATATTTTTTTCTTAAAAAAATAAAAGTTTCTATTTTTTTGCATATTTTTTAAATTTTCCAGATTTTTTTTATTTTTTACTTTTTATTTTTGAATTTTAAATAAAAATTCGCTTTTAATATTATTCCATATATTTTTTTCTTAAAAATAAAAGTTTCTATTTTTTGCATATTTTAAATTTTCCAGATTTTTTTATTTTTTACTTTTTATTTTTGAATTTTAAATAAAAATTCGCTTTTAATGTTATTATAATTTTTTTCTTAAAAATAAAAGTTCGATTTTTTCGATTTTAGAAGTTCCAATAAAATTTCTGAATTTTTTAAAAATAATTATTTTACACAAACATAAACATAAAAAATGATAAAATACTGAAAATTGAAAAAAATTGAAAAAAATACTATTATGGTAAATATTTTTGGAAGTACACTACTATGGTAAATATTTTTTTCAATAATACTAGTTTGGTCAAAAATTCAACCGCAAGTGGGAGGAATTTATTATTACGGCCTAAAGAGAGGAAGAACGGTAAGAAAAGAGACAAGCGGATTCATCATCTTCGAGGCTATGATATTATTCATCTTCTTATTTTTTTATTTTTGTAAATTTCTTGTGATGTTAATTTCTGAGAGGCATGGATAATTATTTTTTTCCATCCCCACAACTTTATTATGTTAGATTAATTCCCGTGACAATTATTGGATTATCTTGTGGAATGGATTGTGTTATTTTATCTACAAGATCATGATATGTTTATATCTTATTTAGCTTGATCACCAGAACTAGGTATTTCGTGTTTATTGCTAGGACTGAACATTCAATCCATAATTATTGTCATGTTTAATTCATTTGTAGGTAACTAGTAGTCGCACAATAATAGAGAATAATACAACCTAAGTTAGATAGGTTGAGCATATGAAGAACCTCGAGAGCTTATTTTAGATTGTCCAATAATTAGATTTAATTGAAGAGCTTATCTCGGTTAAATATACAATAAGGGAAAATTTGGATGACAGAGCTTATTGTTGCCTAGAGTTAGGCTCGTTTTTTGATGAATGAACTGAATCAATCGAATCGAATCAATTGAATCGAATCGAATCGAATGGATTCGAATCGAATCGAATCGAATCGAATCGAATGGACCTAAATCGAATCGAATCAAATATATATTAAGGGTAAATAATAATAATAATGGTAAATAATAATAATAATAGTAATCAACAACAACAACGATAATAGTAATATTATTAGTAATAATAACAATAATAATTAAGATTGATAATAATAATAATAATAATAATAATAATAATAATAACCGAATCGACTGACTAATCGAATCGAATGGACTGACTAATCGAATCAATCGAATCAATCGAATCGAATGGACTCGAATCGAATCGAATCGAATCGAATGGACTCGAATCGAATCGAATCAAAATCGAAAAATAAGTCTAAAAGAACAGGGCCTTAGTAATTTGAAGAAAATAGTAGAATTTGGTATCACAATTAATTACACTAGTCGAGGAAGGTTGTAAACTGAACTGTGGACTGAAATACATTTCATACCTATTTTTTTCCGTGCATTAATTTATTGTGTTAGTATAATTAAATTTCAAAATATCAACTCCTTTTTATTGGGGTAGACCCTTACTTGTCGCTACTATTAATTGTGGAGGAAAGTTTAGAAGAAAAAACATAAGTTTCAAATTTGTTGCTTCGCGACAGCTCGATCACATTTTGGCGCGGTCGTTGGTTTTTTTCCTCATTAAATATTATATATTGAGAGTTGGTTGGTCATATGGTATTGCAGACAACTAGTGAGAAGCCTCTTAAACCTTTTCCAGTATTCATATAACACCTCTCCATGCGACTGTCTGACTCCACAAATCTCCCTGCGCAGCAGCACTTGAGGCGGAAAAGTACCTCTGAAGAAACAATTTTTCCAAAGCCGATCATGCGGTGATTGAGCCTGGTGGTAGATAGAAAAGCCAACCTTGGCTCGATCTTTCAATGAGAAAGGGAACTCCCTCAATTTTATTTGCTCCTCGGTTACGCCACGAGCTTTATACTGGGAACATAGAACGTGAAATTCCTTAAGATGCTTATGTGGGTCTCTCCGACAAGACCATGAAAAGAGGGAGGTAAATAGATCAATCCCGATCTCAACTCGAAAGTGGTATCATTTACGGTCGAAATCGTTATGCAAAGGGGCTGTTGTGGAAGTTCCGGATTTGCCAATTCTTTCAAAGTGTGTTCTGCTTGAGCTTCCATCGTCTCCTCCTCGCTCGTGGAGCTATCGTACTCAAGAATAACCGAGGGTGGTTCTCCCTATCGTTTCCTTCTATCGCTTCACTTGCCTTCTACACACGCGATCCGTTTTGGTAATTTCTGGATAATATAAAAGCTCTTTATTCCCCGACGATCGTGTGTTCATTTAACTGGAAAACAAAATACAATAGATCAGATTTGCAAACAAAGTTTCTCCGGAAGTAGCTGTGAACAAAAATATATTCCTGCCAGCAGGTATAGGGGGCTGGGAGTGGAAAGTTAAAAAAAAAAGCAGACGAGTGGGCATAGGGTGTGTAGACGATGATGAAACTTATTCAGCAAAATAAGTAAAAGAAGAAGAAAAAAGAGATCAATAAAAGAAGAAGAAAAAAGAGAGAAAAAAAAACAAAATAGATATAGTTGTTTTAGGAGAAAGTAAAAGACAGCAAATCAATTGTATTGATAACAATGAATAGATGGGCCTTTATATAGGCATTACAATGAGAGTCCTTCCATACATAGAATTCCTAGTTAAGGTAAGACATCTAACAGGATCCTACTACATCTAGAAGAGTCTAGAACCTTCCATATCTCTATCACCCTACAACAAGTAGTAGGTAAGATACCAATAAGGGAAGGATTTTCCGGAACACTCCCCATGTATCGAGCACTAATACTAACATGGTGCATAAGGTGTTGCCTCGGTAAAAAACCTTTCCAAGTCAAATAAAACCCCGTGGGAAAAAACAAAGACTTAGTGAGGAAAAAGAGCACAACGCACCAACTACAAATGTCACAATCATGTGAAGTATACTCCCCCTGAGGTATACATGACAGCTTATTCCATCGAGCTATCATTAGTTGAGCTCGGATAATCAATACATACCGATGCTTCTCACATGTTTCTCAAATATAGATTTCGGCAGAGACTTAGTGAACAAGTCTGCGATATTCTCATCGGAACTCACTTGTTTCACATCGATATTCAGCAATTTCTACTGCTGCTGATTATAAAAGAACTTCGGCGCGATATGCTTGATATTGTCACTCTTAATGAAACCTAACTTCATCTGCTCAATGCATGCCGCACTGTCCTCAAAGATGCAAGTAGGGGTTGCTGTAGTGGGATCTAATCCACACGTTTCTCGTATATGGTCTATGACTGATCGGAGCTAAATGCACTCCCTTACGGATTCGTGCAATGCAATTATCTCTGCATGGGTCGAGGAAGTAGCAACCAAGGTCTGCTTGGTATATTGCCAAGATATCGCCGTATTCCCAATGGTGAACACATAACCAGTTTGGGAACGTCCTTTATGCGGGTCAGAGAGATAACCGGCATCAGCAAATCCAACTAACGTGTTGTTAGGATTCTCTGCATAGGGGGTAAGCTTGCTCGCATTAGCACTTCTGGTAGTCAAGCTACAATGCTTAGCTGCAATATCAGAGGAAGATCGACGGTCGGTATGCATCGTCTTAACCTCAACAATTCCTTTTGGAATATTGCTCTCTCTTGCGTAGGGAAATCCAAGATCACTGGAGCCTTTCAAGTATCGAAAGATGTGTTTTACTCCATTCCAATGCCTTATCATGGGAGCGGAGCTAAATATCGCTAACAGATTCACAGAGAATGCGATGTCTGGATGAGTATATTGATCCAGATACAACAACGCACCGATTGCGCTTAGGCACGGTGTTTATGCTCCAATGACCTCTTCATCCTCCTCTTTGGGACGAAACGGATCCTTGTTCATTTCAAGACTTCGACCAACCATGGGGGTAGCAAAAGGATGTGCCTTGTCCATACTAAATCGCCTGAGCATTTTGTGGACATAGGTAGACTGATGAATGAGTATGCCATCATCTCGATGTTCTAGCTCTAAGTCCAAGCAGAATCGAGTCCTCCCCAGGTCTTTCATATCAAATTCGGATTTAAGGTAGCGGGCCGTTTCATTGACCTCATCTATGGTACCGATAACGTTCATGTCATCTACATAGACGGCTATAATCACGAATCTTGTATCTATTCTTTTCACAAAAATGCATGGACAGATGTCACTGTTCTCGTATCCCTTCCCAACCAAGTATTCACGTAGGCGGTTGTACCACATCCTTCCGGATTGTTTCAACCCATACAGTGAACGACGCAATTTCACAGCGTAAGCGCTCCATGGTTTAGAGCTACTTGATTTGGGCAATGAAATCCCTTCAGGGACTTTCATATAAATATTTGTATCTAGATTCCCATAAAGATACGCTGTAACTACATCCATAAGCTGCATATTCAGTTTTTCGGACACTACCAAACTGACTAAGTAGCGGAAAGTGATGATGTCCATAACAGGAGAATACGTCTCCTCGTAGTCAATGCCAGGGCGCTGCGAGAAGCCTTGGGCAACTAGTCTCACTTTGTAACGCATGACCTCATCCTTATCATTGCGTTTACGAACAAAGACCCACTTATGTCTAACTGGTTTAACGCCCACGTGTATTGGCTCGATACGGCCAAATACCTCACGTTTAGCCATTGAGTCTAGTTCAGCCTGCATTGCATCTTTCCATTTTGGCCAATTGGCTCATCGTTGACATTCAGCAACCGAGCGCGGCTCAGCATCGTCGTCTTCAATGATTTCTTGAGCGACGGAGTAGGCAAAAACATCATCGACTAGCGTGGACGACCTGTCCAATAGTACGTATTCACTCGTACATTGCATCGAGATTTCTTTATTCTCTGACATCAACAAAGTTTCCGACGCGTCCGTCGATTGTTCCATTGTTGATTCGAGGACATATCCGTAGTCCTAGATAATCTCATGTGACAGAGTCACTGTGTCGATGATGAGAGGATTTTGTGCCTCTGTTCCTCTTCTCTTTCGAGGTTCGGTATCCTTTCTACCCACTGGCCTCCCCCTCTTTCGAGCATGGATAAGAGTAGCCGAAGCAGCCGTCCCTCCACTAAGGTTGACGCCGGGGGCATCATTCCTTTGGGCGGCTGAACCTTGCCCTATAACTGGGACTTCTAACCTTGCAGGAACATTCGCAGCGGGAATGGTAGATCTTGTCACTTTCGCAGTATCAGTAAAGCTGTCGGGCATCGAATCCGCAACTTTCTGAAGACTGAGAATACGTTGCACTTCTAGCTTGGATTGAGCTGTGCGGGGATCTTGATGAGGTAAGGAGGGAGCACACCGGACAATTTCCTGGCGTTCAACTGGAATCATTCGATTCCTCTCTCCCCTAACGACGGGAAGTTTGTCTCATCAAAGTGACAGTCTGCAAATCTTGCAGTAAATAGATCTCCTGTCAAAGGTTACAAATAGCGGATAATTTTAGGCGATTCATAGCCAACGTATATACCTAATCGTCTTTGTGGACCCATTTTAGTACGCTGTGGAGGCGTAATTGGCACATAGACTGCACAACCAAAAATGTGTAAGTGTGAAATATCAGGCTCATATCCAGTTACCAACTGGTATGCACTAAACGGTTGATTGGCAGTGGGTCGAAAGTGAATAAGTATAGCCGCATGCAAAATTGCATAACCCCAGGCAGAAATCGGCAAGTTGGTGCGCAATACCAATACTCGGGCGATAAGCTGTAACCGCTTAATCATAGCCTCGGCAAGGCTATTCTGCGAATGAATATGGGGGACGGGATGTTCAACTTCAATCTCAATTGACATGCAATAGTCGTCAAAAGACTTTGACGTAAACTCACCAGCATTGTCCAATCTTAATGACGAGATTGGAAAGTCGGGGTGGTTAGCCCGTAACTTGATGATTTGTGCTATGAGTTTAGCAAATGCAGCATTTCTTGTGGATAGCAGAGCGATGTGTGACCATCGCGTCGATGCATCAACCAGAACCATAAAGTATCTGAATGGTCCGCACTCTGGTTGAATAGGTCCACAAATGTCCCCTTGAATTCTTTGTAAGAAGCGAATGTTTTGTGTTGAGTCTTTAGCAAAGGACGGAGAGGGTATCAACTTTGCTAGTGATCAGGCTTTGCAAAATGATTTATGGGCATTAGAAATTGCCACGGAAGCCTCGGGATTTACGAGAGATGCACCGTCAACCTTATTAGGGCGTGCGACCTTTAATCCTGGTGATATGGTATCAAGCTCACTCGCATCAATGTCGATATCGAGTGGTGCTTCCAATCATTTTCTGGACTTGAAAAACGGATGACCATGTGAGTTTTTCAAAATGTGAATCATCATGTCGCGTACAGGGTGGCCGAGTCGGTCATGCCATAGTTGGTATGCTTCGGAATCACAAAGTTCGTGACTCACAGCGTAGGATTCAATAACCCTTATTGTAGTCTGGTATAAACCACTACTTAGACCGATAAGTTTCTCGAGAACGCGATGTCTTCCGCATTCTGCCAGAGTAACACACAAAAATTATGTCTCATTCTCACAATGTGTATCAAGGTGATAACCGTTGGCACGGATGTCCCTAAAACTTAGCAAGGTTCGGTTTACTCTTGGGGCATAGAGAGCATTTGTGACATTAATATGCGTACCATTAGGTAGCAAGAAATGAGCAGGTCCCCTCCCTTGTATTACTTGGGAGGAACCAATCATTGTTGCCACTGAGGATATATATGGCACAATATCCTTAAATAATTGCCTATTCCGAAGAATAGTGTGGGTTGTTCCACTATCAGCAAGGCACTCAATTTCGCCACGAGACATCTATAATAAGACATGAAACTCGATTAGTCTTGTGATGAAAGACATAGCGAAAACTCATTAACTTCGAGTTTGGGGAAATTTGACCAAGTTGGTTAGGATCAAAGTTAGCACAATCGCTGGAAATAATTTCTGCATAGCTTGACCTTTGTTCACTAAAACAGCATTAACTTCTTCGTTAAGAAGGCTATCGACGAATGGTCAGTTTTTATGGAAACTAGACTTCCGTATATTTTTGTCCATAGGTCGTGCACTTTCTGGATCATTAAACTCAGATCTCAGTGCTCGTTTAAAGTTGTTATTTTGGTATTTCCCTATTGTTGAGTGATAGAGCAAGGTTGAAGCCTTTTTCAAAGGCATTATTGTTGATACAATACTATGGAAATATGGCCATAGGAGCGATTAAACACTTAAAAACGCATCGTGGTGTTCGATTTATATCTCGACTAATGATCCTTTCGGTAACTCCAACTCGGTAGACTTGCAGAGAAAGTAGGAATGTCGGTACAGCTAAGGCTGTTTAAAAACCACTGATTCCGTTTAAACTTTCAAAGTATGAACAAATACCAAGGAGGATGCGCCTAGTCTTGATCAAAAGTTTTGATGAAATCCACCAATGTATCAAATTAACCAAGCAAATTCATTACTGAGCAATTGTTTTGTGATAAACCGAACATGCTTTCGAAAGGAAAAATAAAATTCGTTTTTGCACAATCACGGTAATTAAAAGAATTTTATTCAGCATGGCCAACTTTATTACATTCATTGAAAATCCAAAGTAGTTCTTGAAAACTAGAAACAAGACAAAATATAACCAAAGCGAAAAACTAGTCAAACTACAATGATCTAGTCAAAGTCGACAACATCCATATGTTGGTCTTTGTCCGCAATGGTGAGAGGAGGGATCTCAGTTCCGTATTCTCATTATCTTCCTCCATATAATTTGACTCTTGAGTCAAGTACTGTTAATAGTGCTTGTAGTAAGCTTGGATGTTCTTTGGCGCCTTGCAATTGCGGTAAGTATGCTTCTTCGATCCGCAAGTATAGCAATTCCGGCCTTCCTTTAGAGTGGTTCCAATCCCGGCGGCAGGAGGCGGTCCACATGGTTGGGTTCCACTAGGTCCGGTGGCCGGGCCACCTTGCCTCTTCCACACATTGGAACGACGACCTCGTCTTTTCCCTCGCTTGCTCGAGTCATGCACTCGTGGTGCTTGCAAAAACTGAGTAGCGTTGCCTTTTCTATTTTGTCGTGGTGCCTTCCTGTGGGTAGCCTGATTCACTTTCGGAATCGGCTTCGTACCAGCTGGGCGCGCATTTTTATTGAGAATAATCTCATGGTGCCTTTCGTTTTTCACGAGGTGGGAGATAAGGTCACTAAAATTTTTAATTCTCCCTTCCTCATAGGCAACGCGCAGCTGATGAGCAATCACATTTGATCCCACGGGAAACGTGTTAAGAGTCTTATCGATCAAATCTTGATCAGACTTCTTGACACCACAAAAACCAATATCAGCGCGAAGATTGAGGATGGCTTGGTTATAGGCCTCCACATTCGCATAATCCAAAAATCGAATTTGCTCCCACTGAAGTTGCAATTCGGGGAAGCGCTGATCATGCACATTATTAAATCATTGTTCGAGTGTATCCCATAGTTCTTTGGGGGTTTGCAAATTCATGTAACACTTTTTCAACAACGGATGTATATGTCTACGCAAGTACATCAGTGCATTAAACAAGATATATGTCCAGCATGGTCAAGGATGTCAAACTCCGGATGAACATTGGAGCTTTGTGCCATCTACAAGATATAAACAAGAGGAAGTTAGTCTTGTTGGATTTTCAGTGACAATGTAAAAGGTCACAATCGATGCTTTTAAAAGTGTGTAACATAATCGTTACTCGATGTACTTCCCTTAATTGTTGTTTAGTAAAATCGACAAAAAAGAAACGGCGATATCAGATCGCACCCAGATACGTGGTGTATGCAACAACCACAAGTATCGACTTTCAACAATTCCGTGACTCCCCCAGGACCGTCACACAGTTTTCTTCGACACGCAGAGATACCGACTTCTCTCGCGGTCTCATCCACCGCAAAGTAGCGTGGGAGATAAAGAACCCAATAACCCATGTCCCTGAAAGAAAAATTCCCAAAAAGGAGAGAATTGAATAGGGACAAGTCAGATAATTACCTCGATTATAAAATTAGGCATGTGATATGGATGAATTTGTGGTGTGCTTCGATCTACCGGTTGGTACTCGATGCGACGACGTGAAACCGGGGGCGCAATTTTGGCGGCTTCCGAAAAATAAGTTGATGTTCGGGTTTTGGTCCGAGGTTCTGAACCGGGTCGGACTTGGCTGGGTTGGAGCTGGACGACGGTGGTGGTCAGCGGCGGTCGGCGGCGGCGGTGGTTAGCGGCGGTCGGCGGCGGCGGTCCGGCGGTGGTGGCTAGACTAGATCGGCGGTGATGTTCCGACTAGACTGAATCGGCGGTGGCTTTACAGCTGGACTGGATCGGCGACGACGTTCCGACGGCAGCGGTGGTCCGGCGGCGGCGGTGCTGGGCGGCGGTGCTGGACAGAGGCGACGGCTGGGCAGAGGCATCTATGGCTGGCAGCGGGCGGCGGTGGCAGTGCTGGCCGATTTTTCTCTCTTTTTTTTTGTTCGAGCTACGTGCTGATAACGTGTTTCAGGAGAAAGTAAAAGACAACAAATCAATTGTATTGATAACAATGAATAGAGGGGCCTTTATATAGGCATTACAATGAGAGTCCTTCCATACATAGGATTCCTAGTTAAGATAAGACATCTAACAAGAGGACTGCAGTTCAAGGCATAATTATGTGTGTGTGTGTGTGTGTGTGTGTGTGTGTGTGTGTGTGTGTGTGTGTGTGTGTGTGTGTGTTTGAGAGAGAGAGAGAGTCGACGAAGGTGAGAATCAGGAGAGAAAGAAGTGAATCATGCGGCGATTGATTAGGTTAGGGTATTTATACCAAAAACTTTTCAGTATTATCAATTGAGCACCTAATTTCTACAACCTCTCAATTTAATCTCAATCTATTTATAAATTCTTTTAATTTCAGTTCACAGTCTTCAATTCTCTCAAATCAACCCCAACCTACTTATAATTTATAAAATTTGTATTATATTATATACTATATTTTAGAGTCAGATTGTTGTTTCTATCAATGATCCAATCATACGGATGTTAGTATATATCTAATTGAGTGATGTTCCCAAATTTTCGAAAAATAAAAAAATTAATTTGGTTTGAGATCATAGCAAACCACTACTAAATTGACTAGTACTAGTAACTAGTGCTTTGTCTTGGATTATTATTTCTATTTTTTTTTAAAATATTTATTGACGATCCAACTGTACGGATGTCAAGATATATCTAATTGAGTGATGTTCCCAAATTTTCAAAAAATAAAAAAATTTAGTTTGAGATATTAGCAAACCACTACTAAATGAACTAGTAATAACTAATGCTTTGTCCTCGATTATTGTTTCTATTTTTTCAAAAATATTTATCAACAATCCAACCATACAGATGTCAACATATATCTAATTGAGTGATGTTCCCAAATTTTCAAAAAATAAAAAATTAATTTGGTTTGAGATCTTAGCAAACCACTACTAAATTGACTAATACTAGTAACTAGTGCTTTTCACGGATTATTATTTCTATTTTTCTAAAAATATTTATCGGTGATCCAACTATATGGATGTGAATATATATTTAACTCAGTGATGTTCCCAAATTTTTAAAAAATAGAAAATTAATTTGGTTTGAGATCTTTGCAAATCACTACTAAACTTACTAGTAATAACTAATGATGTGTCATGGATTATTGTTTCTATTTTTTCAAAAATATTTATGGACGATCCAACCGTACGGATGTCAACATATATCTAATTGAATGATGTTCTCAAATTTTCAAAAAATAAAAATTAATTTGGTTTGAGATCTTAGCAAATCAATACCAAATTGACTAGTACTAGTAACTAGTGTTTTGTCTTGGATTATTGTTTTTATTTTTTTAAAAAAATATTTATCGACGATCCAACCATACGGATGTCAAAATATATCTAATTTAGTGATGTTCCCAAATTTTTAAAAAATAGAAATTTAATTTGGTTTGAGATCATAGCAAACCACTACTAAATTGACTAGTAATAACTAATGATGTGTCATGAATTATTGTTTTTATTTTTTCAAAAATATTTATTGACGATCCAACCGTACGGGTGTCAACATATATCTAATTGAGTGATGTTCCCAAATTTTCGAAAAAGAAAAAAATTAATTTGGTTTGAGATCTTAGCAAATCACTACCAAATTGACTAGTACTAGTAACTAGTGCTTTGTCTTGGATTATTGTTTCTATTTTTTTAAAAAATATTTATCGATGATCCAATCGTACGGATGTCAAAATATATCTAATTTAGTGATGTTCCAAAAGTTTTAAAAAATAAAAAATTAATTTGGTTTGAGATCATAGCAAACCACTACTAAATTTACTAGTAATAACTAATGATGTGTCATAGATTATTGTTTCAATTTTTTCAAAAATATTTATCGACGATCCAACCGGACGGATGTCAATATATATCTAACTGAGTGATGTTCCCAAATTTTCAAAAAATAAAAATTAATTTGGTTTGAGATCTTAGCAAACCACTACTAAATTGACTAGTACTAGTAACTAGTGATGTCCTGGATTATTGTTTCTATTTTTTAAAAGTATTTATCGACGATCCAACCGTATGGATATCAATATATATCTAATTCAGTGATGTTCCATTTCTGCAAATAAGAGATTTTCTTAGTGTATTTGGAGTTCAAAGGATTTTTGCTCTGTAAATTAGGGTTTGAAAGCCTGGTAAGCGTAAAGGTAAAGTGAAGGGTTTTCCGTCCTTATAAGGAAGATGAAACGACGTTGGGATTAAATTATTATTTATTTTGAAATGGTGGTCCGCCTTTCGAGATTCTTTTTAAATTTCAAATTCTAATCGGTGGTCCAGGTTTTAAGTTTAAAATTGGACGGTTAGATTTTAATTGGTCACAGTGGAGGTCGATTTAACCTGTGATTGCCACGTGTATTATTATGCCACTTGTGAACTAAAAAAATAATATGATATTATTATACATATAGCAGATAAAATATTCAGAGGTCGGTTAAGTTTTAGAGAACTTAGCTGGTTGACTGTTGACTGTTGACTGCTCTGCATCAGGTGAGTTGACTCCTTGGACTTCTCGCCTGAGATTTTGATCAGCTAGGTTCTTTTGTCCGTCCTTCGTCTTCTTGTCTTCATCAGCTAGGATCTGATTCCTATAATCAGCTAGGTCCGTCCTTCCTCTGATCTGCTTCAGCTTGCTTTTTCTTCTGTACTAGATTCCCAATCTAGTAGACCAAGTTCTCTGCTCAGCTCCAAAAATCTTTCTTCTGGCAAAGGTTTGGTAAAGATGTCTGCTATCTGATAGTCTGTGCTGACTCTTTCAACTATGACTCTCTTGTTAAGCACGTGGTCTCTAATGAAGTGGTGCTTAACATCAATGTGCTTGGTCCTTGAATGCAAAACCGGGTTGTTGCTTATTGCAATAGCACTATTGTTGTCACACCAGATAGGGACTTCATTGGCAATGATATTGTAGTCCCTCAGCTGTTGTCTGATCCATAAGATCTGGGCACAAAAACTACCTACAGCTAGGTATTTTGACTCTGTGGTGGAGATAGAGTTAGAAACCTGCTTCTTGCTAAACCGGGATATCAGTCTGGTTCCTAGGAATTGGCACGTTCCACTAGTGCTTTTCCTATTAATTTTGCATCCTGCGAAATCTGCATCTGAATATCCTGACAGCTCGAAATTATCATCCTTGGGATACCATAGTCCAACATTGACTGTAGACTTAAGGTATTTTATTATTCTCTTGGCTGCATCTTGGTGTGACTGCTTTGGCTTGGATTGAAATCGTGCGCATACTCCTACGTCATAAGATATGTCTGGTCTGCTTGCAGTGAGGTATAGTAGTGATCCAATAAGTCCTCTGTAATGGGTTGGATCCACTGATATGCCTCCCTCATCTGCATCTGAGTGAGTACTTGTGCTCATAGGAATTCTTGCTGGTTTGGTTGATTCCATTCCAAATATCTTGATTAGATCTCTGGTATACTTGGCTTGGTTGATGAAAATTCCATTTTCCATCTGCTTAACTTGTAGTCCGAGAAAGAAGTTAAGCTTTCCCATCATACTCATCTCAAACTCTCCTTGCATGAGGTTTGAGAATTTCTCACATAGCTCTGGATTGGTTGAGCCAAATATGATGTCATCCACATATATCTGAACTATCAAAATGTGGCCTTCGTGTTCCACTCTGAATAGGGTCTTGTCCACCTTTCCTTTGCAAAAACCAGTCTTCTCAAGAAACACAGATAATGTTTCATACCATGCTCTTGGTGCTTGCTTAAGTCCATAGAGAGACTTCAACAGCTTGTAGACTTTGTCTCTTTTGACAAAACCTGGGGGTTGCTCTACATAGACTTCTTCTTCTAGGATGCCATTTAGAAATGCACTCTTTACATCCATCTGGTAGACTTCAAAATTCTTGAATGCAGCATATGCGAGGAATAGTCTGATGGCCTCTAATCTTGCAACAGGTGCATAGGTTTCATCAAAATCTATTCCTTCACACTGTGCATATCCTTTAGCAACTAGTCTGGCTTTATTCTTAACAACAGCTCCATCTTCGTCGCTCTTGTTTTTGTACACATATTTGGTGCCAATAACCTTCTTGTGATCTGGTCTGTCTGTTAGTTCCCAAACATTGTTCCTTTCCATCTGTTTCAGTTCCTCTTGCATGGCATTGATCCATGAATAATCTTCCAAAGCTTGTTCTGTTGTCTTGGGTTCTATCTGAGACATGAAGCATGAGAACATAGCCATTCCTGCGGGTAGAGTAGACTGTCTTTTCGTAACTCCATCAGTCAGCTTCCCGATGATTTGCTAGATTGGATGGTCTTTGAGCCACTTGGGGATATCATCTTCTTCTGGGTCTGTTCCCCCTGTTGAATTGCTCTGGTGGATTTCTGCATCAGCTTGGATCTGGTCTCCTTGGTCTGCAACTGGATCAGCTACCGTCTTGTCATTTGCAGGTTGGGTCTAATCTGCAGATGAGTCGTTATCAGCTACAGCTGGGTCTTCATCAGCGGCAACTGGATCAGATAGGTTTGGTGTTCCTGTCTGGTCTGCAGTTGGGTCTTGGCGGCCTGATTGCGTCTTGGTGAGTCTGCAGGTGAGTCTACCATTCCAGTGTCATGTACAATGACTTCTTTGAGGGTTGCTGATTTGAGCTTATTCTCAATTAGCTCAACTTGCTTTCTGTACTCAACAGTAGATTCGTCAAATACAACATGGGGTGTTTCTTCCACAACTAAGGTTCTTTTGTTAAATACTCTATATGCCTTGCTTCTTTGTGAGTATCCCATAAAAAGACCATCATCAGTTTTAGCATCAAAGGCATTTAGTTGTGTTTTACCGTTATTGTGGATAAAACACTTACAACCAAAAACATGAAAGTAAGCAACAGTAGGAGTTCTATTATTCTAAACCTCATAGGGAGTTTTGCTATGTCTCCCTACTTTCATACTCCTGTTCTGAGTATGGAAAGCTGTGTTGACAGCTTCAGCTCAGAACCTCTTGGGAAGGTCCGCTTCTGCAATCATGGACCTGGCTGCTTCCTTAAGGGTTCTGTTTCTTATTTCAGCAACACCATTCTGTTGTGGGGTCCTGGCTGCAGAGAGTTCATGCTGGATTCCATTTTGATCGCTGTAATAAGTGATTGCCTTGTTGAGAAATTCTCCTCCTCTGTCTGATCTTTGACGATGGAGAGGGATTTCTCATTCTGAATCTTTCTCAGTAGCTCAGGTAGCTTGGTCAAGGTTTCACTTTTCTTGTACAGAAAGATGATCCAAGTGTACCTTGAATAGTCATCTACTACAACAAGTGCATGCTTTCTTCTGCTTAGAGTCCTTGGCTTGATAGGACCAAATAGATCCATGTGAAGTAGATCTAAGATCCTTCTTGTGAGAGTTGTAGGCTGGACTGGCTTGAATGATGCTCTCCTCTGCTTTCCTTTTTGACACGCATCACAGAGAGCTTCCTTCTTGAATGCTTCATCTGGAAGTCCTCTGACCAGCTTCTGAGAACTAATCTTGTTGATGGCTTTGAAGTTCAGGTGACATAATCTTTTGTACCACAGCCATCCGTTCTCAGCTATTGTCTTAGATAGAAAACAGGTGTTGGGAGTTCCTGTGTTCCAATCTATCATATAGACATCTCTCCTTCTGAATCCTTGTAGCTTCACTTCTCCAGATAGGATATCTATCACCATACATTTCTAAATGGTGAAGACTACTAGATTCTTCTCATCGAAAAACTGGCTTATGCTCAGGAGATTATATTTGAGCCCTTTGACATAGTGAACTTTGGATATAACAATATTTCCTCGGTGCAGCTCTCCAAAGCCCTTTGTTTTTCCTCTAGAGCTATCTCCAAAGGTTACATCTGGACCTCTTTCTTTGGTGTATTTGGTCAGCATCTTCTTGTTCCCGGTCATGTGCCTCGAGCATCCAGAGTCTGCAAACCATTCTTCACCTCCAAAGTTTGAATTTCTGGAGATGTGGTAGTAGTCCTTCCACCTTTTCTGCAATCATACAAGCAGAGATTTAGGTACCCAAATCTGTGTGGGTCCTTTCGGGTTAGATGGTCTCCTGGATAATTGATTTCTCCTTGGATTATTAAAATTATTATTATTACCCTTGTAAGGTGTGTAAGGTCTAGGTCTGTATCTTCTGTTGGGATTGAATAATGGATATTCCTCAAAATACTGGTAGTGTGGGCTATTTCTAAATCTTGGCTGAGACCATTTATTAAATCTTTGAGGTCTCCACACTTGTTCATTTTGGAAATTAGGATAACCTTGAGGTTTCCATCTGCCCCTCCCATTTTGAAATCTATTTTTGGGGAGTTGTTGATAATAGTGGGCATGTTGTCTGGGCTGCTGCTTCTGCCTTGGCCAATGCCTAGTCGCTTGTCTAGGTGGCTGCCTTGTGAACCCTGGCTGCAGCCTAGACTTGTGACTTGGCTGTTGTCTGTTTTTAAATATCGGTTTGTATATAGGCTCAGCAGTTGAGACTATTATTTCTCCCTTGATGAAAGTGGTTTTAGAACTAGAGGGAGTGTGAGGATCATATCCAAGGCCTGTTCTGGAATATTGTGGCCTCTTATTAGTACACAATTCGTCCAGAGTTAAAGACGCTTTCAGGGAGGTTATTTCTTGCGCCTGAGTTTTACTTACCTGAGTCAGTTTAGTAAATTCGGCCTTCACATGAGCAAGTGCAGCTGATTTTTCTCTAATTAAAACACTTAATCGATTTATCTCAGCTGTAGTGACATCAGCATGGTTTTTCAAATTAGCTGCAGCCTGGTTTTCAAAATCAGTTTTGACTGTATTCAGTTATAGACTGAGTTTTTCAAAATCATTTTTCAGCTGCCTATTCTCATCTTGCAGCTGAGTCTTCTCGGCTGATACAGATTGGTGTGTAGATTTTAGTGTTTCAAAATCTTTAAATAGCTGATTTACAGATTCGTGCAGATCTATATCTTGTGACATGACTGAACTATTATTTGAACCAGAGGGCTTTGATGTTACCTCTTCATCAGCTAGGTTGGCCATCAGGCAGTCATACTCTTCATCATCATCAGAAAAGAATCCGCTGCTTGATTCTACATGTTCCTGATCTTCTCCGATGAGGGCCTTCCTTCTGTCTTCTTTTCTGCCCACCTCCTTCTTTCTCTCGTCCTTATTAAGATCAGGACAGTCGATTTGGATGTGTCCTGTCTTGTGACAATTGTAGCACTCCACCTTCCAGCTTTCTGATTTCTTCTGGGATTCTCCTTATAATTTTTTTTTATATTTGGAATAGTTTTTCCGGAAGTTTCTGAATCTTTGCATTATGAACGCCATCTCTTCCTCAAAATCTAATGGATTTGGAGGCTTTATATTAGATAAGCTCTTGGCGGGGGACTCGGCTGCAAAGGCTATTCCCTTCTCTGCAGGCTCGGTTGAGGATGAACTTGGGAGCTCGAACTCATAAGCCTTCAGATCGTAGAAAAACTCTTGGATCTTTATATTATTGAGGTCCTTGGATTCTCTCATGGCCACTGCCTTCATGCTCCATTCAGGATTGAGAGATCTTAGAACCTTCAGTGCCATTTCCCTGTTGCCATAAGATTTGCCGAGGGAGTTGATCTCATTGATAATCTCAGTGAACCTTGTGTCCACTTGGTCTATAGATTCGCCATTCTTCATTTTGAAGTTGTCAAATTTTTTAATAGCGATTGACAACTTATTCTCTTTGATTATCCGTTTCCTCACACATTAAGGCTAATGTATCCCAAATTTCTTTGGCATTCTTGCAATTCTTGATCTTGACTATGGTGGATTTGCCAAGGGTTTGATAAAGCACGTCTCTGGCCCGGTTGTCAAGGTTGGCCAACTTTCTTTCTTCGGAAGTCAGCTCTATCCTCTTCATTGGGATTTTCTCTGGCTTCCCTGCTGCGATCTCCTCTGGAGTGTTGTCCTTCCCGAAGGTGAATGGACCGTCCTCTATGATGCACCACATGTCATCATGGATTGAAGATAAGTGTGCCTGCATCCTTATCTTCCAAAGATCATACTCGTCAACTGAAAACACAGGTAGTCTAGAATGCATGTGTTCCATTATAAAATGAGAGTAAAATATATCTCAGATATAGATCTGGTTCGTGAAATAAAATGAACCAACCTCTCTGATACCACTTGTAGGTCACAAGTCGTCTAGGAATAAGTCTAGAGGGGGGTGAATAGACTTATTGAAACTCTTAAACTCTTTTTCTCAAAGAGTAAGTTTCTTCAGCTGATAGATAAACAAATGACTCGTAGTCGTTTGTTCTTAATACATGCGGAAGTCAGCTGATGACGAATACAAAGCAACTAATGAAACACTTAACAATGAATGCAGCAGTTAAAGTATGATGCGATAAGACAGTAAAATACGCAGGCAGTTATAGTGGTCTCAGGGGTGGGGTAATCCTCTACTAATCCACTTTTCTCCAAACCAGTTGGAGATGAATTCACTATAATTTTCAGCCAGTGATAAATATTACAGTGATTCAACCAAACTACAACAGCTTCCAACCAGTGAAAATCTGTGCCGTTGTAACACACTTGACTGCCTTGCACCTCTTGATCCTCGATCCTTGGATGCCTTTACAGTCTCGAACTTCAACCAGTGAAGTACCCCGAACTCAGGATTAAAGACACGAGTTTTTGTCTTCTCCAACTAAGAGCTTCTTCAAGTATGAACTTTTGAGAACCGCTCTTTTCACGATGCTATAGTTTGTTTACATTGCTTGAATGCTTTGGTCGCTTGAGAATATGTTTGCACCGGTAGTTGCTCAACTTCAAATCTTCGGATATATAGGTGTTGATCTTTGAGCATTTCTTCATAGCCATTGCAAATCTGTAACAAATCAGTCCGTTGGAGAGAGACTTCTTTGTTTATTCCTTTCTGAACGTTGCAAGGCTGGATTCCCATATTTTAATCCATCGATCGACTGTTGTGAAGACTTTGCATGTGAGGTGCCGAATCTTTTGAATATAGTAAGATTAAAGTATTCAAGGTGGATCTAGATGAATTATTTAATTCATATCCTTTGCGGGAATCTCTCCAATTTGTCTCTTCACGTTGCATGTGACTTTCCGTAATATTTGACTTTTCAACGCATGCTGACGTGGACTTGGAGTACTTGGCTGATCTTAAGTAGGCTGATGTACCGTCATCCTCTCTGCGGTCTGGACCTCTCTGATGGTGACTGTTCGGGACTCGCCTGATCAGATGTCTTGTCTTGAGGTTACTTGACTGCAGTCTGGTCAAACATCACTGATGATTTTTTGTTGACGAGAACTTCTCTGATTGACTCGGCTGTACCTCTCTGATGAACTCAGCTGTAATTTGTACTTGGCCATTTTTGAGCCTAACTTATTTTGGCCTACAGAAGATACTCATTTGGTTCTTCTTTATATTTTGCCAAGTTTTACACTTAACATAATTTGGCCTATGGAAGATACTCATTTGGTTCTTCCTTACATTTTTGCCAAGTAATACGCATTTGAATTTATATTAATGACATTATCAAAATCTAACAAATTCCTAACATAGTATATAAGTAACTTATGATTTTTCTCAACTCATATTCTTAATTGTCAAATTCCTCTTAATGACAATTAGATTATTTACTAATCTTATCTTTACTTCTTAATTACTCTCTTAATTATCCTCTTCAACAAATTACCACTTTTCCATCAAAACCACCTAAACCAAAACCATTTACTCCAATACCATCAAACTCAAAACCATCAAACCCAAAACCACTTACTCAAACGATAAACCACTATACCTCTTCCCCATACACTCTTACATATTCCCTTACACACTCTTACACACATCCATCACAAAAGTCAACTTTTGTCCCCCTCACACAAACTCCCACACTTTATTCCCTTCCACTTTACCAACTTCCCATACACACACTTATACACTTTCTCATACACACACATACACATTCAAAATACACACACTACACACAACCCATACACACACTAGGGTACAACCATTCTTACACACTCTTACATATTCTCACATACTCCCACACAAATTCAAAATACACACACTACACATTCAAATTACACACACTACTCACATACACACTTTACATTCAAATTACACACACTTCACTCACATACCTTATTTACACACACTTACACATTCCACCCCTATACTTTCATATCACAACCCTTTCCCTCCAAGCAAAGCATATTCCCTTTGGAATATTCCTTTGTAACTCAACCATGGTTTCACTCTTCCAACCATGGTTAGTCTCCATCTCTAACCCTAACCTCTCTTACCCAACCATGGTTAACTCTTTACACTTAACCCATTTCACACTTAACCATAGTTAACCTTCTAAACCCTTAACCCTAACCACAATTACACTTTAACCCTTCCCTTGTGGAATATACCATGGCATATTCTCTTCTCTAATTATGCCATGTGATGAATTACCTATCTACACTTTACACCCTTGGTAATTTGTTTTCTCTTTAACTACTTCACAAAATGATTTTAAAATTGGCTATTTAAGTTGGTAAACCTTAAAATGATTAATGTTAAGGTTTGGTGTGAAGTACAATTGGGGGTTTAGCAAGGTATGGTATTTACAAGACCCGAAACCTAAATTTTGGGAAATTTTCACAGAAGCCTGGCGCGCTGACGCGCCAGGGACGCGCCGGCCTCGGTAAAATTTTCCCAAGTTGGGTTCTTGGCCTATAAATACCACCCTTGGCTCTTGTATTCCTCACCCCTTGCCATTATTCTTTCTCTCTATATTCTTTCTCTCTAAACACTCTCTAATCTCTCTATCTCTAATATTGTGTTCTTAATTTTCATATAACATCTTTGAAAGAACACATCTTCTTTGCAAGGGAAGAATCACAAGAACTTAATCCACTCTTGTGATTGTGTCTAGGGTCTTCTTCTACCCTTTCTATTTCAATCAAGTCTCTAAGTTAGGTTAGGACTTGGTTGAACAAACACTTATACTTTCATTCATTTATTTGTAAGGGAAGTCTTGTGTCTTTGTGACCAAGCCTAGATCATTGGGGATCTAGTTGGGGTTTGATACTTCCGATGGGAAGTCTTATTGGTTATAGTGTTAAGTCGAATCGCAAGATTCTTTTGGGTGGTTTCCGAGGGCGGAATACCGTTGGGGAGTAGCTCTTTCTTTGTGAGCACCAATATTGTTGAGTATTGGTGGAGTGAAGTTGTAACGGTTTATAGTCCACCAAAAGGATTATACTAGAGTAATAGTATCGGTGTCGTGGATTCGCAACTGGACGTACGGATGGTATAAACCCCCCATCCGGAACCAGTATATATCGTGGTGTTCTTTACTCGCTTTATATACTTGTGTTTGTGTTTGTGCTATTGGTTGTTCTCTTCTAGACCACTTGGTGTTCTTCTAGGCTTAAAGTTTTTAAACGTTCTAAAAGCCGAAGAAACCGTATTCACCCCCCTCTACGGTTCTACAGGGTGTACTCCGTATAAGTTGGTGTATGGAAAGGCTTGCCATTTACACATAGAATTAGAGCACAAAGCCTACTGGGCCTTGAAACATGCCAATTATGATCTAAAGACCGCGGGTGATCATCGTAAAGTACAATTGAATGAATTGGTCGAATTACGTGATCAAGCTTATGAAAATTCTTTAATCTACAAAGAGAAAACGAAGAGGATTGATGATGCTAAGATTAAGAATCGTGATTTCAATGTTGGAGATCGAGTCCTTCTTTTTAACTCAAGATTGAAGATTTTCTCAGGCAAGCTCAAGACCCGTTGGTCTGGACCGTTCACCATTACCCATGTGTTCCCTTATGGCACAGTCAAGTTATCTCAACCCGATGGTCCCAATTTTAAGGTGAACGGTCATAGACTCAAACATTACTTCGGAGGGGACATACCACCCATGGTTGTCCCGGATCTCCAAACTTTCCCCAAGGACGACTGAATTCGGGGATCGAGTCAAGCTTTGTGACTCGGTAAACAAAAACAAAGCGCTTCGTGGGAGGAAACTCATGCTTATCCATTTATCTTTATCTTTTTCTTTTTATGTGCTAATAAGGTAACGTGAGGGGGGCGGCCTCTTCCATTCTAGTGTTTCCGTGGTTGTTTGTGTATGCTCAGGATTTTTTCCCAATTTATGAAGACTCTCGTGCTCGTTGTGTTCTTTTCTCCACTCGAGTCTCATTCATCGTTGCTTTACGGGAAATCCATGATATATCCATAACTCTTTTCAACTAACGTTTATCTTTTGGCATAATTAATAAACGGCCTTAGATTTTCGTAGGATTACCCTTACCTTTGAAACATTGAGGACAATGTTTACGTTTAGTCTGGGGGGTGAATCTTCGATTCGATTGGACCTTGCACTTTCACCTTTGTCGTTGACTCTCGCAACCCCGTTTTTCCTCAAAAATTGAAAAATTGAAAATTTTTGAAAAATTTGAAACAAAATGATGAAAATGTTATGAAAAAGCACAAAAAAAAATGTGAAAAGGTTAAAAAAAAATTATGCAAAAATATAATAAGTGTTTTGACACCGTGTTGACTTTCCAGCTGGCAAGAGTAGGAATAAAATTTTGACTTGACCGGGCATGTTGAGCCCTAGCTTGTTCCCTTAACCAATGATAATCATATAAGCTTTTGCTAGTCTTGTACACAAGGAGCTAGAAAATGCGAATTCTTTCTTAAGAATCTGCAAGTTCAAGTACTTGACTTTATAAATGCATGGCTTAAAAGCTTCCGTTAGTCTTTTACAATAAGGAGCTAGAAAACGCGAATTCTTTTTTAAGAATTTGCAGGTCTCCATATCTGACTTTATATATGCGTGGCTGATTATTGGCTAAGTGTTCGCGAATCTCATTATTTGAGATTTTTAAATGTGCGAAGAGCGAGAGAAGATAGAGTTTATTTAAAAGTTAGATGCTAAACGTGGAGTAGTTGGTTCTCTTTAGAGCTCATGGAAGGTACTTGTGGCCTTTTGTTCCCATCAGATTGTTTCACCATTATAATAGAATGTTCTAGGTTAATTAAAGGTATTTAGGTTTTGGCGAAATTTAGTTCTTTATCTTCTTAAAAGAATCTTTGCTTTAAAAATTGGGTACACATCAATGATACATCATCAATAAAGTCATAAGTATTGTAAGTTTCAAAGTCAAGATCCGGTCTTTAGATCTCTAGTTCAGTATGTATGAGGTTTTGGAACTACCCCATAAAGTTCCATGGTAAAAGTATGTTGAAAAAAAAAGTTAAGAAAAGTTATGTATAAGGATAGATTGATAAGTGCTCAAGTAGTTAGGAAAGTTGATGGCGCGTGAGGTGCATGTGGATGGTCCTGGACCAGTCACATGAGGTGCACGTGAGTTTCTCCTCAACTTATATATATGAGTTCATATGTATCCCAATTCCTTGATGTGGACCTCATTTTTAAGGCAATGGTTCTTAAGAGAAGATGGAAAACTACTTAGCATCTAAACTTGCTATCTTTATCGGACTAAAAAGTTATTGAAACGAGAAAATATGAAGCAATTCATTTCTCAGCAAAAATAAAAAATCTAGATACATTAAGGAATGGGAGCGAGAGGTTATTTCACAAGTAACTTCCATGGGTAGTGTTGGCATCTAACTTGTAAGTAAGCTGTGATCCAGTTTTTAAGCTTAGTTTGGGGGCTCGTGAAAAATCAAGGATGACGAATTTTATCCGTATGGTCACTTCTCCATGAGTTGTGTTTCTACTCTACGACCCTAAAAATTATTGCAAAATAATGAAAGTCGGCATACCGTCACAAGAATAAAGTTAAATAATTCAAAAATAGTAGTGTTGAGTTAGTATATGGAATAAAATGGAATAACAGGGCGTTTTCGGGAATAAATGATTTTGAAATCTCTTTTGAACATTCTTGCTACTTTTCAAAAGTTAGTAAAAAGAGGTTTGAAATTATTTATCTCAAAATCAAATCAATACCTTAGTCTGGGGGATTTTGGTATGTGTTATTCCACATACCTTTATTTGACCAAAATAAGACCAAGAATGACCAAAAACTAACCAATTATGCCAAATATGTTGCGTTTTTGTGTTTGTGATTGTGCAGGTTCGGATATATCAATTATGGATATAAAAGTAAGCAAAACCGTCAAAAACGAGCACGAGAATGGAATGAGAGTCAAAAGCCATAGCTAGGAGAGGATATTGGTCAAAGTGAGCACAGAAAGTCATTAGAAGTCCCTAAAGTTATGACAAGATTGACCCTTGGTTGAAGTTTGAAGAAATTACAAGAATGGCCCTTCTACTTTCATCAAATGTCAGAAATAGTCCCTTAAAGAATGTTTTGAAGAAAATGACATCTAAGGTCCTTTATGAATCAACAATTGGCAAATTTGGCCCTTGGTTCATTTTATGATGATTGGCAGAAGTCACGCTTGAAGTTTCTAAAAATTACAACAATCGTCCTTGTCATATTTACTACTACTTCTAATTACCAAAATCTGGTCCAAATGTAATCTATTAAAACCCATGAGCCCAAATAATAAATAAACCCAACACCCTTTACTAAATCTGTTAACCCAAAAGCCCACAAACACAACTTAACCCGAGCCCACTATCACCCCTAGTCAAATCCCACTTCACCCTCGGTCAAACACAAATAAAAAAAATATTAACCTTTCCCGCCCCCCAAATCCCACACTTACCCAGTTACCATGAACCCTAATAATTACCTCCGTCCAAATTACGGCAAGTAAGGGCAAATTGGTCTAATCAAAGGCTTCTAGAAGGGCGTCAGAGAATGTCAGAGCAAGAAGCACACGGATGGGGACGTGGCAGCTCCTCATTGGATAAAACACCTCATCAATGATTGATCCATTATATAAAGTTTGAACATTTTACACTGAAACGACGGAGTAGCAATTGTGAATTAGCCACACTTTTGAATAAAGAAACTAAGTCTTTTAAAAGCTACATTCAGAGGCTTTGGGGTAAATATCATTCTTGCAACTTGGTTAATCTTTTGAGCAACTCCATTTTCGTATGCGAGGAAACCAAATGTATCAAATGCAAAAGAAATTGATCTAAAGGCTTAAAATGATTGCAATGATTGGGATAAGATTGGATGGCTTGGATTTGCTCAAAAGAAACACAACTCACACAGATTGCCAGCGTGGCTTATCACCCCTAGCTCCCTCTCTCTCGGCTATAAATAGAAGCTCTTTTTTCACTCATTTGGTATGTAGCTTAGTGTAGAGAAACTCTGTCAGTATGTTATCTTAAAATGTATTTTCCAGTTTTAATAGTGTAATTCAGTTTTGATTAATGAGATTTAGCTTTCGATTTTCTACTTAGCCATTTTAATGCACTCATTTACTTAAAAGTTGTTGATTAAGCTTGTTTTTCTCTTATTAGCTTCTGGTATAGTTAACTAGCATTTATAAACTTCACATGTCACAATTACTCATTTTCATAATAAAAACATAAAAAAAAACAGAAAAATCAATAAAAAATAAAAAATTAAGTTCATAAGCTTCTTTAAGTTCTTATAAGCTGTTAAATGATTAGTATAAGCTCAAATCAGTGAAATGTCACTTTAGGATTCATAAGTAGTATAAATTCAGTTCAAAAAATCAAAAATATACCTATGCAATGGACTATGGAGAGCTTATGGAAGTTTCCTGCAATGGAGGGGCAAGATGGACTGTACCTAGCTTATCTCTGATAAGCTAGGAGCTTGTAGCTGCCATTAAATTGGAGCCTTTGTTTAGCTAAGGCCAAAAGTGAGATAAATTCTTCAATTTTTGCTTTAAAATTGCATTTTATGAGTATTATAGTGTAGATCTGTGTTTAGTGATTGTTTACTGTTCCATTAGTTTGATCTATTCATATTTGAGCTTATTTGATTGATTGTGGTCATAGTGTAGCTTGTTTCACCATTGTGTTCAATATTTGCTTCATTATCTGTCAATTTTTGCATTTCTGTGATTCATAGTTATTTGATGTTAAGTACTGTGGTTTTGTGGTTCATTCTGTGAAATTGATCATAACATGAGCTTAATTGGTTGTTTTGTGGCTTAAAACTCATAATAGCTTCATAAACCTTCATAACTGATTAGATAAGGGGTGTTTGGATCTGGTAAATTCTTTGTGTAACTGCTGTGTGTTTGTTGTGTTTACTGCATAAATAGATCACAATAAGTTAGGATAGTTCAGTTTAGTCATAAAATTTGGTAGTTAACTAACAAAATGTCAAAATCCCTTTTAAACCTGTGTAACTGTTAGCTTATTTTGCTTCTCAGATCATCTGTTTGGCCTGTTTTTGGTGTATGAATAATCAGTTGAGCTTGTTTGATTGTTAGCTTGTCTCATTTCATTGTTGAGCTTGTTTTAGTTAGTGTTTGTTTAGCTTAAGTTTTATTTACACTAGAATAGCTTATTACCTTTTTGCTTTATAGCTGCTAGTTATTTCATCAAATCAGTTCTAAAGCCATTTTCCTTAGCTCATTTTTGGTTCATTCTTTGAGTTATCTGTGAGATTTTAGGTTTTAGGGATAGACAGTAGTATAGACTTGTTTTTGCCCTCTTTAAATTCAAGTTTTGAGCTTATTTGGTCTGCTTATTTAGGGCTGCTAGTTAGTTGTTTAGTCACTGTTTCTGTCTCATACTTGGAATCTGTTTTAGTACTTGTTGGCTTATAATCAGAGAGTTAATTGAATAGATTTAAGCTTGTATAAGTGTTTTGCTTGCTTTATTCTTGAGCTTCTTGCTTAATTTGGTAGTCAATTGCTTATTTTTGTGCTTATTCTCAATTGCTTATTTTGATCAGTAGCTTATTAGGTCTACATTTTTCATAGTTTTTATTTTTCTTAGGTTTCTAATAATATTTTAGAATTTTACAGAAATTTTAATAATTTTTCTCAATCATTTGCTATTTTTCTCAATTTTAATTACTTTTTAATTTTTTTAAATAAATAAAAATCCATAAAAAATCAGAAAAAGCCATAAAAATATATAAATAGTTTAGAAAATTATTTTTAGGTATTCTAGATTTTTCAGAATCACTTTTGTATTTTTCAAATTCTTTTTCACATTTCTTTATATTTTTAGTCATTTTTAATAAATCAAAAATATAAATTAATTCATAATAAATAAATAAATAATCAAAAAAATATTTTTATTTTTCACAAATTTTTCTTTTATTATTTAGGACTTTAGAAAATTAATTTGGCACCCGTAAAGCTAGATTAGCTTTAGATTTGCATTTTAGTTGTTAACTTTACAATTTATTTTTACGTAGTTTGCGTTTTTAGTTTTCATTAGCTTGAATAACTTGTAAACTTTGCATGATTACTTGCTTTTACTTGTATTTTCATATAATAGTGTTAAATCTCAAAAATTTCACTTTTTCACGACACGATTTCACGAATCGTTAACCACGATTCCATTCATCCTTCACACTGACTACGACTCGGGTTATCCGTATTTCATTCGGATCTCCTTGGACTTATAATTGATATATATACATTGATTTTCACGAATCAAGGTGTAAAAATTGGATGAATTGCAGGACGTTATGTTGAGACCGCTTCTTCCTGGAGCAGCATATTTGCGTCTAAAACAATCAGGCACTAGTCTCCACCTTAAGGTTGCTTGTCTCCGGTTATTTCAATACATGTATTTACTGAACATCATTTCTATATGTCAGTTACTTTTAGACATGTGAAACTAATGTCGGATGACAACATCAACGTTTCTTAAAGGGCGGTTTCATATCTAAGTGGTTGTATTAAAGAAATTATATGAATGGCTTTCAATATTTTTAAGAAAATGTCTTTGTGCATGTATACCTACTCCGGATATTGACAATCCTCAGGGAAGGTGAGTCAATTTAGAAATTTATAGCCAAAATACTTAAAATCATTAATATTAAACCGTAAAATGGATAATTATTTTGATTTATCGAAAATATCATCCTGAGGTATAAGATTTGTGATTTTGGCTTTTGTTGTAAAATATACGCTTTATATCTCTCTTAAGTGGAGCAGAGTCAAACTCGATGTATATGTCTAAAGTACATTCCCTCATTATCTGTTTAGAGAATTTTTATTTTTCTCATTTCAGATATTAGAAGCCTTAGATACTGTGAGGAAAAAACCTTGAATGTACATTTGAAGTACGGAGTATCCGTGGTCTGCACTATCTGGTATGCTTCGTGCTTTGCTTTTGTTGCATTAACTCATATCCTCTCGCTGCTTTAAATCTTTGATTTTTATTTATTTATTATTTTTTTGTGTCAATTTATCCAGGTTTATGAAATATTGGACAATGCTGTGGATGAAACTCAGTGGGTGTGTGTTCAGGGAGTGGGGGTGTGTTCAGGGGATGAGTTCAGTGACTGGGTTGAGTAAGTTGGTTCAGTGGGTTGGCGTCTAATTTGGGTAATAGTTTTCTTACTGTAAAGGACTTGATAAGTTTTTTATTGGTCAAGAACGAGCTAAAAAGGTGTATGAAATGGAGGAAGTTGTTGATGGAAAGAGGAGTTATTTAGCTAAAGAAAAAAGATGTTACTCATGCACAATTGCAGCACATATCTAATAACAGTTCAGCCAAGGTAAAAATTAAATTTCACGTACAGTTAACTGCTGAAATGATGTTAGGTACGAGTACACATTTGAACTATTGTTTGCTGTGTTGTTTATTTTTTATTGCTTAATCACAATGACCAAATCAGTTACTATTTTCGCAATATTAACGCATTCACAATGTGGGATGAATGGCCAGAAAATCTACACATGATCCAATGAAATTATTAAAAGCAGTTGTTGAACTTTTACTCATCAAAAGCTTTTGCTGTTATGCTTACAATTCTATCCTGGATTTAGTGTTTACGCCCATACAACAGTTTTGTTACTTTTTCAAGTTTATGTAATTACATTGCAAACTTACATGCTTTTTTTTGTCTTATGCCATGTTTTACCTTTCACTTGCTTATAGCAATATATACGGCCAATGATTAGACCGTGTAAGCAAGTAGTCATGGAATATGATGTTGGTCCATGGAAATTGAGTAAATCTTATATATATAAAGATCGAGTCCAATCATTAATTGTGGAGTCTTAATGACTTAATTTTTATATAAGATAAATAAAATTATAAAATAGATTGAGATTAAATGCAATAATATAAAATTAAAAAATCAATTATGTGCAATTGAGTCTTATTCAACGGTTTACCACTCAATTCATTTGATGTTAAATTGACAAAGTACATTATTGACAATTAAAAACAAAAGGATGCATTAATTTAAATAAAGTGGAAAATGTACAAAGCTGGTTATGGATGGATAATTGAAAAGACGTGAAGTTCAGTAGCCTCTTTAAATGAGGTGGATGGATAATGAAAAGACGTGAAGTTCAGTAGCCTCTTTAAATGAGGATTAAATTATAGTGAAAAATATATGCGTGGTTTATTAATTGTATTGTTTCTTTGAATGATAGGACGCCATTATATATACAACTAAGAATGGTGCTTCATTTGTAATTGTATTTGTAACAATGTATGTTAATGTCAGTTAGCTTTTCTTTAATATCTGATTAAAAAAATTATTTGCAGTAACTCCATTTACATTAGCTTAATTATTCTTTTTCCAATCATTAATTGTGGAGTCTTAATGACTTAATTTTTATATAAGATAAATAAAATTATAAAATAGATTGAGATTAAATGCAATAATATAAAATTATGAAATCAATTATGTGCAATTGAGTCTTATTCAACGGTTTACCACTCAATTCATTTGATGTTAAATTGACAAAGTACGTTATTGACAATTAAAAATAAAAGAATGCATTTAATTTAAATAGAGTGGAAAATGTACAAAACTGGTTATTGATTGATAATTGAAAAGACGTGAAGTTCAGTAGTGTAACACCCCCGATATATTCGGGAATATTACAGCGCCGTAAATCCTTTACATAAGGATTTACAAGGCTGAAGAATTGAACAAGTATTAAAAGGTACTAACGAATGGAAATAACGGAATTACGGTACAACAGTTCTGACCCAATACAGAAATAGTACAATTGTTCAACAGAACTCAATAATACATCACCATATTCAAATCATCACAAATGACTTCGTACTCGAGTACTTATTGAAATAACGAATAAACAACAGATAAATAAACCCGGTCGGGACATCACTCTGCACCCTCGTCGTCATACGCCGGTGGTTGTTTCCCCGCTCTCCTGGATCCTGAACACAAACAAAATGTTCACCCCCGAAGGGGTTAGCACAACGATGTTAGTACAAGTACCACAACATATTATTCATATCTCACGAAGAATAATAACATAAACGACAAAGTACCAACGAGTCTTCTCCTACGAGAAACTCAAACATAACATACACAACTGATAATCACAACATGATATCATAACATACACATGGTAATTCCATCGATCCAGCGTTCACTGCCTAGAACCCACGATGATCCCGTCAGACCAACCCGTGGTGGAAAAACTCATCCGATGATCCAGCGCACGCTAGCATAGATCCCCCGATAATCCCGTCGGACCAACACGAGGTGGACATACAACAACGACATACATGCACGACAATATGTATAACAACAATACATAAAACAAATAAAGTACTTGCCTCGATTTGAAGACAATAACAACACTTCCACGAAAATGAACACTCGAAGATCGTCCTCCTCAATCAATCACGTAACGAGACCAAACCTTAACAAAAGAAATGATATAGGATTTATCTCACATCCTACGAATGTTTAACAATTCGATTTATGGTCAAAAGTTCATAAAATGCAATCTGTCCGAACTGCTTAGCGCACGCTAAGTACTCTGTGTAGCGTGCGTTAAGTCTACCCGATAGCGCACGCAAACAACAAAGACTAGCGTACGCTAACTATGCATGGTCAGTACTTCACTGACCAGCCAACTGACTCGTCTGATGGTCTAGCGTACGTTACGTACCAAACGTAGCGCACGCTAACTCGTGCTCGATAGCGCACGTTAAACTTCATAGCATAGCGTGCGCTATCTCTGCATGGCAGTTTACTGCTGAGCAGTAAACTGTTCTTGCCATGATTGAAATAATGAAATCTTGCGTGATAATTCATGTTACTTCCATGAATACCATGTTCATACCCTTATGAATGATTTTACGGATAAAGACAACTTCGAATTCAAGGATATGTATACCAATATAAAACCATATTCCATTCCGACTACAATTCTTCATATGACGATCCGAAAAGCTTAACGGTTGATATCAACACCTCTATATCAATCCATATTATCATGCTGAAGTTGTTAAACGTCCTATCTATACTAGATAAATCCTTCCATGATCAAACCTTTAGATTTATCCAACAATAATGATTGTTAAAGTCAAGTCCATGATTATTATGAAGTCATCTACTAGATTCGAATTACCAATGATAGAAGCTTCTCTTCACATATTCAGTGTAATAAGATTCGAATCATGATGATTATAATCAAGGTACTTAAGGCTTATTCATCTCACTACTCCAAACATGATATACTTGGATAATTCATCTATGAAAATCCACATCTTGTTAACATGATCATCCAAATCGTTAGAATCCAACTCTAAGTCTTGAGATAGATTGAACATACCTTAATATGATGAAAATCACTGAACCGTAAGGTAGAATCCAACTCCGGTTGGTTGTATACCACTCCAAGGTGCTATTCCACTTCCATGAACATTCCCAAGTGATAACCAATATACAAACACTAACAAGATGTGTTCTAAGTGTATAGGAGTATTATTACAGCTCTCTGAACTCTCAAGGATGAAGAATGGACGAAAGAAATGAAAACCAAAATGGTTGTTGTCCCATTTAGAATATTCTGCATTATTAACAAGTTAGCGCACGCTACTAAGCATTCCTTAGCGTGCGCTAATAATGGTTGACTTCAGAATTGTCCGGGTGCGTCCGCGGGAATCTTATCCGGACCCATGTCCCGGCTGGCGCATGTGCTAGCCGTCCCGCTCAATAATTGAGTTCTTAGCGCACGCAACTCCTATCTTCATAGCGTGCGCTAATAATGGCCCGATAGTGCGCGTTAAGATACATTCTTAGCGTGCGCTATCACGAGGTTGCTTGAGCAATTTTGCAAGTTTCTATACTTATGTACAATGATATCAATGCACGAAATATCATACTCCAATAATCAAAATCACCAATCCGAATAATACAGGGTTTGAATACAGATGAAATACACCGTAATAAATCCGGATATTACATACTCTCCTACTAAAAGGAGTTTCGTCCCGAAACTCAATACGAAAATAACTCGGGATATCTAGACTTCATATCAGCTTTCGTTTCCCAGGTGGCTTCTTCCATTCCGTGACGTGAACACTGAACTTTGACCAAAACGATTGGTTTGTTCCTCAGTTGCTTAACTCGACTCTCGAGTATCTTAACCGGTCTTTCTTCAAACATTCCATCCTGCTCGACTTCGATCTCGCCGAAATCAATGATATGATTGGGATCTGGTATATATCTCCGTAACTGGGATACGTGGAACACGTTATGAACATGGCACAATGACGGCGGCAATGCCAATCTGTATGCCAACTCCCCAACTCTCTCGAGGATCTCAAATGGTCCGATATATCTAGGACTCAGCTTTCCTTTCCTTCCGAAACGAAAGATTCCCCGAGTAGGAGAAACCTTCAAAAGTACGTGATCTCCAGTACTGAACTCCAATGGGCGGCGGCGTACGTCCGCATAGGATTTCTGGCGACTCTGGGCAGTCAACAGCCTTTCACGGATCAAGGCTATCTTCTCTCGAGTCTGCACTATCAACTCTGGTTCTGTTCCGATCAAGTCTGACGAATCGTCCCAGCATAGGGGCGATCTGCATCTCCTTCCGTATAATGCCTCAAACGGTGCCATCTTAATGGAAGCATGCCAACTATTGTTGTAGGTAAATTCAATCAACGGTAGATGAACTTCCCAATCGTTTGACCAATCTAAGGAACAGGCCCTTAGCATGTCTTCCACCGTTTGTATAGTTCTCTCAGATTGTCCGTCAGTCTGCGGGTGATAAGTCATCTTGAAGTTCAATTCGGTCCCCAAGGCTTTATGAACTGCCTTCCAAAAGTGAGACACAAAACGGCCGTCTCGATCAGAAACAATGGTCTTCGGCGTACCATGCAATCGAACTATCTCCGAAATAAATACTCGTGCCAACCTCTCTGGTCCCCACGTATCCTTAATGCCTAGAAAATGAGCCGATTTGGTTAAACGATCAACTATCACCCAAATAATGTTCATTCTGTCTGGTTTTCGCATATTAGTGATAAAGTCCATTGATATGTCCTCCCACTTCCATTCAGAATCGGGAGTGGCTTCAACATTCCAAAGCAGCCGTTGATGCTCGATCTTAACTCACGACAAGTCAAACATTTGAAACATAGTCCGCTACGTCTTTCTTCATGTTGCCCCACCGTAAATTCGCTTCAAGTCCTTATACATTTCTGGTGTCGGGTGGATAGAATAGGGCGAACTATGAGCTTCCTTCATAATCGTCTGTTTGAACATCAACATCGGAACGCAGAGTCGGTTCTCAAATCTCAAAACTCCATCGTCATGAATTATGAATCAGGGGCCTTTCCTTTGATCACTTCATCATGTAACCGAATCATCAGAGGATCATCTGCTGTCTAGATTTGATTTCTTCGGTTAAAGATGAAGTTATCTCCATCACGCACGATTGTCCTAGCACTCTATGCAACCATACTTCAATCCCATCACGAATCATCTCACGTTGTATGCTAAGATGGGATGTCAGCGTCTCCAACATCTGAATAGAGACAGGCTAGCGGCTAAGTGAATTGGCCACAACATTCGCTTTGCTGGATGATATTTAATCTCCAAGTCATAGTCATTAATCAGTTCTAACCATCTTCTTTGCCGCATGTTCAACTCTTTCCGACATTGAATATGTACTTGAGACTCTTATGATCCGTAAAGATCGGCGGTGAGTCCGTACAGATAATGCCTCCAGATCTTCAAAGCAAAAACTACTGCTGCTAGCTCCAAATCATGTGTCGGGTAATTCACTTCATAAGGTTTCAGCTGTCGTGACGCATAAGGGATCACCTTATCATTCTGCATCAATACGCACCCAAGTCCTTGGTTCGAAGCATCACTATAAACTATGAATCCTCCAGTTCCCTGCAGAAGTGATAGAATCGGTGCTGTCGTCAATTTCTTCTTTAACTCATCAAAACTAATCTGACACGACTCGTTCCACTCAAACTTTTGAGTTTTCTGCAGAAGTCGAGTAAGTGGGCGGGAAATTTTAGAAAACCCTTCCACGAATCGACGATAATATCCAACAAGTCCTAAGAAGCTTCGGACTTCTTTCACGTTCTTTGGAGGCTCCCAATCCATAATTGCTTCGATATTATGAGGATCTACTCGGACTCCTTCAGATGACACTACATGGCCGAGGAACATTACTTCCTTTAGCCAGAATTCACACTTAGAAAGTTTGGCGTACAATTGTTCGTTTCTCAAAAGTTCCAATACAATCCGCAAATGTTGCGCATGTTCTTCCGGACTCTTAGAATACACCATAATGTCATCAATAAACACGACCACAAATTTATCCAAAAATTCAATGAACACACGGTTCATCAATTGCATAAATACAGCAGGTGCGTTAGTGAGACCAAACGGCATTACTATAAACTCATAATGCCCGTAGCGAGTTCTGAATGCTGATTTTGGAACATCAGATTCCTTAATCCTCAGCTGATGGTATCCTGATCTCAGATCGATTTTATAAAATACTGTTGCCCCTTGCAGCTGGTCAAACAGATCATCAATCCGTGGTAACGGATATTTGTTTTTAATCGTCATCTTGTTCAGCTCTCGATAGTCAATACACAGTCGGAGCGACCCATCCTTCTTTCGGACAAAAAGAACTGGCGCTCCCCAGGGCGAAACGCTTGGCTGAATATAGCCCTTGTCCAGTAACTCTTCCAGCTGCTTCTTCAGTTCGTACATCTCAGTAGGTGCATACGATACGGCGCCTTAGAAATTGGTGTAGCTCCGGGTTCTAGCTCAATGGTAAATTCCACATCTCTTCGTGGAGGTAGTCCAGGTAACTCGTCAGGAAACACATCTGGAAATTCGTTCACAATAGGAATGGATGAAAGTTCCACAATTTCATCTTCTTTCTTCATTGCGTAACACGATCAGTCTGACACTGTTTCAACAATTTGACAGCTTTCATCGCCTTGATCAATTTTCCTGAGCTTCCCGGTTTTCATCCCTCAAACAGAATCTCGGAACCATCGTCAGCGATCAGCGAGATATTCCTCCTTCGGTAGTTCACAATTGCTCCATATCGATTAAGCCAATCGTCTCCGAGTATCAGGTCATCTCCTTGCATTTCTATCACGATCAGATTTGAGAGCCACTCTCTGCCTCCAAATGATTTAGGGAAATTTCTAGTTTCTAAATTTCCGATAATCCTCTCTCCACTCGGTAAACCAACAACATAAGGTTCACAAGTATGAAAACCGGAAATATTCAAACGATTTACACAAGACAAAGATATGAAAGAATGTGTAGCTCCTGTATCGAATAAAACGCTAACTGGCTGGGAAAGGATCTGGACAGTACCTGATGCGACAGCAGCATCCTGATCGTCTTTCCTCCTCATCTCGTACAGACGTGGGGGAGCAGATCCGGCACTCGATGTCCCCTTTTGGTCCCATTGTCCTCTGCCTCGCCCGCGGCCAAAATTCTGAGGCATCTGAACACTTTGCCGCGTCTGTGGAATACTGGCCTCCTTCTGGACTGGCTGTGGTGTACGGGCTCTAAAAGACTTTGCAGCCTCTTCAAAAAACACCTCCCGATGTCCCTCTCGTCCACAATCAAAACAAGTCACGGCAGGAAGGGGGCAATTCCATCGATAGTGCCCCGTCTGGGCACAGTTAAAGCATTTCCTGGTAACGTCGGTAATAGTTGATGTCGCTCCGAAGTTCTTTCCGCGTTAAGATACATTCTTAGCGTGCGCTATCACGAGGTTGCTTGAGCAATTTTGCAAGTTTCTATACTTATGTACAATGATATCAATGCACGAAATATCATACTCCAATAATCAAAATCACCAATCCGAATAATACAGGGTTTGAATACAGATGAAATACACCGTAATAAATCCGGATATTATAAGTAGCCTCTTTAAATGAGGATTAATTTATAGAGTAAAATATGTATGTGTGGTTTATTAATTGTATTGTTTTTTTGAAGGATAGGACGCCATTATATATACAACTAGGAATGGTGCTTCATTTGTAATTGTATTTGTAACAATGTATGTTATTGTGAGTTAGCTTTTCTTTAATATCTGATTAAAAACTTTATTTGCAATAACTCCATTTATATTAGCTTAATTATTCTTTTTCTTTTTTGAGGATGAAGACTGAGACTCTTTTTTTCAGGGATGAAGATTTTGGAAACAAGTGATAATTTTTCAAGTAAGAGTGTCGATCTACCTTCTATCGTGACTCTCAGTTGCATATTACAAGTTAGATCATTTGTCTTTTAATAGCGTGATATATATATATATATATATATATAAATTGAGTTTCATGTATTAATGTGAGCATTTATGTCATAAGCTAGGGTCATTCATATCAATTGAAATATTGCTAATCTCTAATGCTTTTTTTAAAAGCTTTAAAGAGCTACAAACCGCAATTAAAAAAAAATGCAAGAATAAAAAACGTATGCATACCTGTTCATTGCCATAAGCTAAAATAATTCAACCAACTGAAATATATCAAAGTCTCATTATTAAATTTTAAGAATTTCTATAGTCCTACCACATAAAGCATGTTTATTGTTTAACTCTTTCAGCTTCTTCTTTGAGGTATTTATACTCCCTTATAAACAAACCCAGAAGTCACACAACTCACCCACAAAACAGTTCACACCCACCACCTCCAGTAAAGTAGATTCTTCTGCCGCCACAGACACCGGAACCGATGCCAACATCAACTGCTTCCGCCTCCGACACCACCGAATATTAATTCAATAGGTGGTGTTTCGAGCTTGAGTGGTTTCGTTGTTGTTTTAGTGGTTCCGCCGCCGACATACCAAACTTGAAATCTCAAACAATTTTCTTATAAACAATTAAACAACTAAAGCGTTTCTATTCAAAATAGCCTACAGATACCTACAAACCAAGAGATATCCAAAACATTATAAAATCAAATTGTTGATTCGCACCAAATCTTTAAAAAATAAAGATGACATCAAGTTCTTTATAGCCAAAATAATGGATCGATTGCCAAGATGGGTTTTCAATATTGATGAGTATCAAAGGAATTGAGCTAAGGGTGTCCACATCGTTGGTTCTACCTTCTCGACCACCGAAACCCCACCACCATCGCCATAACAGCCGTCGGCCACTGAAATATCCAGATCTGAACGTAAAATCAAAACCCGAGTTTGTAAACCGCTGCCAACATCAACTGCTTCCGCCGCCGACACCACCGAATATTAATTCAATAGGTGGTGTTTCGAGCTTGGGTGGTTTCGTTGTTGTTTTAGTGGTTCCGCCGCCGACATACCAAACTTGAAATCTCAAACAATTTTCTTATGAACAATTAAACAACTAAAGCGTTTCTATTCAAAATAGCCTACAGATACCTACAAACAATGAGATATCCAAAATATTATAAAATCAAATTGTCAATTCCCACCAAATCTTCAAAAACTAAAGATGACATCAAGTTCTTTATAGACAAAATAATGGATCGATTGCCAAGATGGGTTTTCAATATTGATGAGTATTAAAGGAATTGAGTTAAGGGTGTCCACATCGTTGGTTCTACCTTCTCGACCACCGAAACCCCACCACCATCGCCATTACCGCCGTCGGCCACTGAAATATCCAGATCTGAACGCAAAACCAAAACCCGAGTTTGTAAGTTATTTATAAGCTCGAAACACATTCTACAAGAGACCCGAGATTCCAGCGATAGAGGTTTGTTGGTGGTGGTTTGGCCACAAGGGTGTGGTTACCTGGTGGTTTTGGCTGGTGTTTGGTTGTTGGTGGATGATGGTTTAGTGAGAGAAATGAAAGGGTCATATATGTTTTATGATGAGAAAAAAAAAGTTTGTTTTTGTGGGTGGAGAATACAACTTACAAGTAGTTAATTTTGATAGATAAAATAAAAATAAAGAAAATAATATGAAAGAACAAAAATACCCTCTTATTTAACAGTCAAACTAACGGAGTTAGGAAATTCGGATCAAATCTGAAACGAGTGTTTCATTTTTTGTGGCAATTCTATATATACTCAACTTAAACATAATAATTTCATATTTCCTTAACAAATTCTTTAAAGGCATTGTACTTATGCACTAAAAATTTGTGTTTTGGAGAAATATGGTATTTTGATTTTCAGACTGGGTAAATATGGAATTATCTATTCACTTTTGGACCAAACTTAAATTTTTTTCAAAATTTAGAGTGAAAATGAAATACCCGGCAAACCACAAGGACTAAAAATGTAGTTAACTCTAATTTTAAAGGATAATAAATTTAAGCCTGTCAATTCAAAATGGAAGGCAATGCAAAGATGATAGACATTAAAAAAATTGATTATATCCCAGGAAAATAAAGATGGTTTTAACTAATTTTAAAAATTTACAAATTTAAAAATTTGAGATTATACAGTTTTGAAAACACACACCACGAATTACATGCACATGACACAAAATAACATTACTTACATAAAAAAATACTCTATGAACAACTAAGAGTGCAAATTTTTTACATCTAAAAAATATAAACAAGTAAGGAATAAGAGTGAAATATGTAATAAAAATCATAATATTTACCATAAAGATTTTAAATATAAAAATGTGAGAAAAATTAATTCAAATACGTAGCATCGTAGGCGTAATAAATGTTTGATTAAATGGCAACAAATCATTCATTTTAGATGATCGTACATATTTGGTAACTTGACTATATAGATATCAATTCGACATTTTAATATGTTATATATGAACCCATTGTTTGAAATCAACCTCATATAGTACCCCACATATTGACGCTAGGATGCACCACCGAATAAGATATATATATATAATAGTTCGATGCTACTAATTAAAAAGTAGTTTGTATTGATTTGTGGAAACACGAACAAATGTTCTGCTTCAGTAAGATATAATCCATCTTAAGAAATGCACATGTAATTTTTTTATGGTGTTAGTATCATGGATAAATATATTGCACATTTCGAGTACAAGTCATTTTAACCTGTTAATAATCCAGCCTAGGCCATACTTGATATTAAATACGTTATATAAAAATACGATGTTTTAACTTAGAATAATTTCACTCGAAAACAAAAACTGTAAACGCTCGGGCCTTGAAATAATATGTAATATAAATATGATATTCGATATTATCGAAAATCAAGTACCATGCTTTAGGGTGAATAAAGCCCGTGCATCGCACGGGCCATGATGTCTCGTCTTGATAAAAATGAAGAACAAGTTCATTAATAATTATGAATAAAAGTTACAAGATTACTCAATACATACATGACTACATGATAACATCTTCAGCTTCTTCAAGGGGATAATTTCGGTATATTATCCCCATTGAATGACAATAAACTCTCATTGATCCAAACTAAGCTTGAGATTCAATGAGAGGGGAATATGTTGGTCCTTTTTACTTGGTTAATAGTTAACTACAAAGTTAAACTAACCAAGTTCCATGGTATAATGATGCAATGATTAATAACTTAACAATAATAAACGTGAAAGATAAGAGACAATATTTTTCAATGTTTAACTCTTTATTAGAAATTAATCAAAAGAATTATACCCAAGTGTTTGCGGAATAAACACTTGGGATTGAAATGACAAGTATGGTGTGTTACTCCTCACTAAACATAAGCTAAGCTTAAGTAGCAACAAAAGACCCACTAAGCTATCTTAGGGATGGTTGCTATTTGGAGAGAGTAAAGATTTAGTTTGTGAATGTCTAAGCATTAAGTGCACAAACTCCGCAGCCTTTACTCTTCCTTATGACTGCTATTTATACACAAGTATATTACAACCGTTATGATAAAGACAAAGGTGATATAAGCCTAGATATGACAAAATACTTACGTATTTGTCTCTGTTACATAAGTCTATTTTGGGTATAGGACAATAGTGCTTTCTGAGGTTCATATGTGTCATCATCCTGAACCTTTAGCCATTCAGGGAAAGTTTGACTTTAGGAGGATACTGACACTCTTTGCTACTTCAAACATTTCCCGCCTTGTCCCGCCCATTCTTCAGGCTTCAAGTCTTTATCTTTAGTCTTTAACTCTTGTTGCTTCAGTTAGGAGAAACTTGGGATTCAGTGAGCTATTGTCATCACTCACTGAATCCATCACCTTCTTCTTTGGCTTAGGTGCCACTCACTGAGAGTCTGCCTCATTGAATGGAAAACCTTTCTTCTTAGGCTTGTCCTAAGCATCCTGAAGATGACTCACTGAGCGACTGTTCACTCAGTGACTTGATTACGTTCAAGGGATATCAAACACTTAGGTTATTTTATGTTCAAATCCTAGCTTAAGGAAGTTTGGGAATTCAGTGACCCAACAGTCTCCCCCTATTTGGATATACAAATAGCCTAAGTGTTTTATGAGTCAGTGTGAGTGAGCAAAGGTCTTCTTCTCACACTGAGAGTATCTAAGTAATATTAGGACACTGATAAACATAAACTTCAATTTTCATTAATCACTATTACAATCCTAAAAAAACAAAAGATACGTAAGGGATAGGTGGTGTTGCAGATTCAGATGTTGAGTTTGTATCCAAGGGCTTCAAGCTTTGCTCTTTTTTATCTCAGTAGATGCTTTTCAGGATGCCCTTCAATCTTTGTCTTCAGGTCCAGGTAGAATCACATATTCTTAGCACTTTTAATTGGAGAGGCCCTCATGAAGTAGCCGAGCATTGCCCTGATGCCAGCCTTGTCAATGTCTGACCATCTCTGAAAGGAGGGGTTGCCGAATTCATCAGTGAAGCAAAGACCTCTTTCAGGTTGCTCGAGGACTAGGTTGTTCACGAAGGTGACTCCTTCAGGGAGGTTTCTGTTGCAGTCCAGACCCGGCACTCTGATCTCAGGTTCCAGTTCTACAGGCTTCCTCTTTTTTTTAGCGCTCCTTGAGGGGGCGGCCTGAGTTGTTGGAATAGGAAGGAGAGAAGGAACACCAACTACATCAGGCATTTTCTTCAGTTTTTCGTACCTCTCCTTCAGTGCTTTCAGAAGTTTAGGAACCACTACATTCTATTTCTTGGCAATGATAGGACGTAGCTCGTCCAATTCAGAGATGCCAAACTCAGAGAACTTGAATGGACTTTGAACATCAAGAATTCTTTTGCCAGGCCCCCTGAAGACAGTGATGACAGTTGGATTGGTATTGCGGTGAATCTGGACATCAGTGATCAGTTCTGATCTCAGTCTCTCTTTCATCACCCAATTGTATCTTTCAATTCTTTCTTTCCTTAGCTGAGCATCCTTTCTTAGCTTTTCTTCCCTTTCCTTCTTAATGGCAAGCAACTCATCTTCCTGAGCTTTCTTGAAGATTTCACTAGCTTGCCCACTAGCCAGTGCCTTGGGATCCAACCCAATTTTCTCAGCTTCCTCATTCACAACCTCAATAAGAGCCGGCTTGCTCATCCTTTCTTCCTCAGCCATTTTCCTTAACCGCTGATGTGTCGTTGTATAAGTGATTATTCCTTATCAAGTTTTAATATTTATATTTTGCCGACTTAACCTATAACAACACTAACGGGCAGTGTACCCGATCAATGTAGCCTAGTTGGTAAGTAGGGTATCGATCACTAAGAGTGAGATTTCTAATATACTAATTCTAGAGGTATTCGACTCTACTAAATTAACCTAAACTAATGCAAATGGGGGTTCAGCCTGAGAGACTGGCACGGGTTTGGTTTTATACTAAACTGACTAAGATAAACAAACAATAGAAGATACCAAAGATAAGAAGAGTGTGTTAACCAAGTTTCATATATGATTAAGTTTTAATAAGTTACTAAGACCTGCAGTGATTGTGTAACACCTTAGGTAAATCCCACATTGTCCATGACTTGGAGTGATGTTGGGACATATGATAACATTCGCCTTATATGATAACAACGCGTTTTGTGGTCTAACGGTTAATCGCCCATACGATTAAGCGTGCTCATGTGAGAGTAGTACTGGCTTGGGTGACCTGCCGGGAAGTCTTCACATGAGGGCCACAAAAGCAAATCCGTGAGCTTTCGGGAAAAGCGGACAATATTGTGGTCTATAAGGCGGGGTGTTACAGATGAGATCGCCCATACGATTAAGCGTGCTCATGTGAGAGTAGTACTGGCTTGGGTGACCTGCCGGGAAGTCTTCACATGAGGGCCACAAAAGCAAAGCCGTGAGCCTTGCGGACAATATTGTGGGCTATAAGGCGGGGTGTTACAGATGTCCCAAGATCACTCCAAGTCATGGACAATGTAGGATTTACCTAAGGTGTTACAGATTGGTGCTCAAGACTAGGAGCGGTCAATTCTACCTCTTGTATACCTAGAGTCTAGGCTCCATTCTAATTGGAATCCGCATAAAGCTGCTTAATAATTATAATGATTAAATAGCTTGTCACTTGTTTTATTGCTAGTTCTAAATGAAGTGTATATAATTAAACCTATCTCGTTGGATCGCATTATATCGGCGAGTAAACCCTTAATGATCACTTATGTCTATCCTATTTATGATGTCTCTAAATAGGCGAGGAAGGCGTATGGCAGCCCAAGCAGTGCTCAGCTAGACAAACAGGTTATCAATGCACTAATATAAGTCACCAAAGACATTAACATATAGACTTTAATTGATGGGAAAACAATTTTAAGGGGTGTCCATGATTTTCCGTAGCCACATGCAACAGCCCATCTATCCTGATGAATTAAAGCGTACTATTACAATAAAACAAACTACTTAACATAAGTAACAAAAACGAAGACTTAGCAACCAATCGAATTAGAAACAAATCAAAACATCAAATAATCATAAACATGGCTAACACATAAGGGTGTTAGCCCATAATCTCTATAACAAAGTACATAAACATAATCATAATGAATAGAGTATTAAACACAATGAATATGTTACGCTAACAATGATTAGAGATGCTCATCAAGGGTAATTAGGTCTTCTAGGTTGATCTTCTGGTGTTTGGAGGGGTCTTGATCGTCTGGGAATGAACCTAAGGGTTCCCAAAGATACCCTAATTCGTTAATGAGCCCGGTATTTATAGATTCTGAAATCTGGGTCGATACGGCGCATCTAGAGAGTTAGATGTGCCGCATCTATAAGTAAACGTAGCCTCCAAGTCTGAAACTGACCCGATATGGCGCATCTATAAATCTGATATGGATCATCTCCAATACGGCGCATCTAAAGACCTGATGCGCCGCATCTCCTTCAGAAATAGGTAGATCTCCTTTTTCTCTTTCCGTGGCCGCTTGAATCAACTAAAACGGAGTCCGAATGAAGATTTTACGTCCAAAATATGAAAGCATCTTCAAGTGTCAACTTGTAATCTTTGACTTCTTCTTTAAGCATCTAATCTTCACTTGATTTCTTGGTAAGGACTGTATATGGCCGATACGGCGCCTCGGATTGGTCCGATGCGGCGTATCAAGGTATCTTCGCGTGGGGTCCAAGATAATAATATTCACGAATATTCTTTCACCACCTTTAGATATGGCGTAACTTCATTCTTCATGCGGCGCATTGTCATCTGTATCGTGGATAGTATCTGGTGAAGTCTTTATAGTGATACGTCGTATGTTAGAAGCATAATGCGGCGTATCTTGAGTAGAACGAGCTTGATCTTCTTCGTTGACCAAAGTTTCATATGCGGCGCATGATAGAATTACATGCGGCGCATTCTTCAAAGTCAGGAAATGGTCTTCGAATTCATCTAAGTATGATCTTGCAGCGTATTTGTTGAGAGAGATATGGTGCATCTTCTTGATTTCAGTAGACTTTTGACATCTTGCTTGTTTTGCTCCATAATTAGTCCAAAATCGCCAAGTTTCACCTATTGCTTGTTTATAACTGAGAATAACAAAAGTAGCCATTAAGTATCTATTCTCATATAACATAACATAAAACAAGCGAATAACATAGGATAAATGATGCTAACAAAATGTACTTATTTGAGCTCATCAAATATCCCCCCACTTGAACTTTACTTGTCCCCAAGTAAATCTTAGATTTAAACTTATGAAAATATATCCTAAATAGGATGTATTTTTACAAGTAAGCACTTATTCGTTTTATCATTATTGCACAACCAAACACTTAATGAATCAGAAATAAAATAAAATATTTCGATAAAAGCAAATCTAATCGTTTAACTGTCCAGTCGTGATGAATATTCTATCATAAGCTTGTCAAGGATACACATCTCCCCCATTAAAGCTAAGGAGTGACAAGTCTAAAGCGGTAAAAAGGGTTGATAAGGCTTATGGGTTAAACCTAGCTTTGCTCAAACATCTCCAGCACAAACTTAGTAGATCACTAGCGCGAGTCCTCGACGCTTCAACTAACGGATGGTCACTAGTGCACTTCTTGGATCGCTAGCGCGTTATTTGCATAACGGATTGTCACCAAGTCACACACTAGATCGCTAGCGTGCTAGTCAATTAATCTAATACTCGGATGGTCACTACCTTATTTATACATTTAACATTCTTACTTAGCCATCATCATATCCGGATGCTCGAAAGCTAACAACGAATATAACAATACGGTTGGGTAGGGATGATAGTTGGGATAAAAATTGGTGTAAAATAAAAAATAAACGAAACAAATAGATTAAGCCTTAATATGTGGTTAATTACTTTTCTAACCATCCCATGAATAAGACACATATCATTGACTAACTCACGCTTTGACACTTGAAACTCACGCTTTGGGTAGACACGAATTAGACTCAATAATATCTTAATCAAAGAATAAACCTTAGTTGGCGTTCCCATAACGGCCAACTCCGTTGCAATCCATGTACATAGTATAACAAATAGTGGTCATATGAACCACTTACATAACTTTACATCGTTGGTTTAACAAACATCCAACTTTTTTCTTTCTTTTTCTTTTCTTATTTTTTCGATTTTTTTATTTTTTTTATTTTTTTATTTTCTTTTCTTATTTTTTCGATTTTTTTATTTTTTTTATTTTTTTATTTTTTTTCTTTTTTTTATTTTTTTTCAATAACTAACTAATGGTGTAAAATTTCACCACTTCACCATCACAAAAAATCTTCATAACTTCAGATATAATAATAGTGAAAGTAGTAAACACATGAAAATCAAAACTAAAAGATATACAATATTTACTTTCACTTCCCATTGCAATATGCAATTCCTGACCTAACCATAGATAATAATTACGCACATGAACACAGGAAACGCGGGGAATGCACACTTTTACCAAAAACAACTAACCACGGACTTAAATCTACAGGGTAGGCTAAGGTGTAAGGGTGTAACGAAACATTTAACAAAGGTGTAAGAAACGAAAGGAATGGCTCTGAGGGTTTTTCTAGGGTATCTTACTCTAAAAATGAGAGTAAACAAAGGGTTTATACGGGGGTTAACTAACCAGTGTAGTTAGTTAATAAACATAACATATATTAGGCTTTTTGGGTGTAATCCTAGAAATTTACCAAGTTAGACAAGTCACTCCAATTATATCAATGATGCTCATTATGGTGGTCTCGAATAGTATACAAGCCAAGTTCTAAAGTTTTCAAGTCACCGGCACACTTATAGATTTGTGAATTTTGATAAGTTCACAATTTTTGAAAATAAGGTTATGTGTGCAGCTATGCAACATAGATTAAACAAAAACATGTTAGAAAAAAAAATTAATTTAAGTATATTAAGTACATATTAAGCATATTTTTGAAAAATAAGGACAAATAGACGTTTTAATTCTCCATCCCCCCACTTAAGATAAACAACTTCCTCGTTGTTTGTATTTGAAATTAAAAACAGGAAATAGAAAGAATTACAACGGAAAATTCCCCTGAGATTTGCTCGGTATGATTTTACATGTAAAAATACGAGCATATGTAATTCGGGAGTTCATCAAAACCTTAAATTGTCCAGACCTGTAAAAATATAGAGACCACAGAAGAATAGACTTGAGAACATCTCGTTAATCATTGGTTAGAAAAATAAAACTACGAAAAATTACAGGCCAGAGTGTCGATGCGCCGCATCCATGGAATATTGGATACGCCGCATCAACTGCCTATAGGAAATATTAAAGTGCGCGTCAGGAGGTAATACGCCGCATCCACTAAAAGTGCATACGCCGCATTGACCAACTGACAGAAACATTAAAAATTAAAATATACGAAAAACAAAATAAAGGATAAGCATGGGTTGCCTCCCACGAAGCGCTTGTTTTTGTTAGAGTCACGAGCTTGACTCCACCCTAATTTCTGGATCGTCAATCTTCATTATTACCTGAGAGATAAACAACCAAGAAAACTAGCACTAACCAAGACACAATATACGAAACAATAAAAACGAAAAATATTTTTGGGTAACAGAAGATCGATGCGTCGTATCCAACAGACAATGGATACGCCGTATACGACACAAGTTAATACGTCATATCCAACAGACAATGGATATGCCGTATTAGCTTCCTACAAATTTTTTAATTTTTTTAATTTTTTTATTTTTTTATTTTTTATAAAATTTAAACACACAAAAAAATTAAAAACGAAAAATATTTTTGGGGTCACAGAAGATCGATACGCCGTATCTAACGGACAATAGATACGCCGTATCGACACAAGTCAATGCGCCGTATCCAACGGACAATGGATACATCGTATTATCTTCCTGTAACATTTTTTTTAGAAAAATTTTAAAATTAAAAATCACACAAATTAAAAAAAAATTGCCCACAGAGCGTCAATACGCCGTATTCACAGACAAGAATACGCCGTATTGAAAACAGAAATATGCGCCGTATTCACAGACAAGAATACGCCGTATCTCCCTTCTGAGACAGACACACAGACAATAAACAAATAAACTAAACACACAAAAACAAACTAAAAACAGAAAAATACCAATAAAATTAGCAAAAAGATAAATTCACTCCCCGGCAACGGCGCCAAAAACTTGATGTGTCGTTGTATAGGTGATTATTCCTTATCAAGTTTCAATATTTATATTTTGCCGACTTAACCTATAACAACACTAACGTGCAGTGTACCCGATCAAGGGGACCTGCACCCTAATTAAGGGGACCGGCACGCTCCAGATTCTCCCCAGCTTTGCCTATAAATACTGGACTATTCCTGGATTTTTTCCTCACCTTTTGCACTCCAAACTTTCTGATCTAAATCTCCATTTCTATTCTCTAAAATCCTTTGATCATATAAACATAAATCTTTGTTTCAAAGTGATCCAAGCCTCAACTATTCAAGTGAAAAATAAGAATACTTCAATCCTTCAAGACAAGAAGTATTACAACTTGTTGTGACCTCCACATCCAAGTTGTTTGTGCATCATCACTTATATATATATATAGTTTGTGTATTAGTTGTGAATATTAGATAGAAGCAAGCATTAGAAGTTAGGTTAGCTAGGTGTGAAGATAGAGTAGTTGTGAAGTAGGTGTGAAGAAGTAGTGATTAGGTGTGGAGAACAAATTGTGTAATTTAGTAGTGATCAAGTGTGAAGATGTAGTGACTAGGTGTGAAGAAGTTGTGTAGAAGGTGTGAATAAGGTGTGACAAAGTTGTGATGTGAATATTGGTGTGTAAGGTTTTCTCCGCCATAAGGGAGCTTGTTGACATAGTGAAAAAACTCTCGAGTTAGGTGCTCGGGGAGTGGAGTAGGGCAAGGAAGGTGTCCTTGTAGCCGAACCACTATAAATCTCTTGTCTCGCGGTTCGATCTTTCCATCTCTCATTTATTTCCTTAATTACTTGTTTATATTGTGCAAGAGTAGACTTCACATAAACTCGAATCAACATTTTTGAAACAAAGTTTTTATAAAATTAAAAAGACGTAAAAAACTATTCAACCCCCCTTCTAGTTTTCCACAAAATAATCATAAACATGGCTAACACATAAGGGTGTTAGCCCATAATCTCTATAACAAAGTACATAAACATAATCATAATGAATAGAGTATTAAACACAATGAATATGTTACGCTAACAATGATTAGAGATGCTCCTCAAGGGTAATTAGGTCTTCTAGGTTGATCTTCTGCTGTTTGGAGGGGTCTTGATCGTCTAGGAATGACCCACAGGGTTCCCAAAGATACCCTAATTCGTTAATGAGCCCAGTATTTATAGATTCTGAAATCTGGGTTGATACGGCGCATCTAGAGAGTTAGATGCGCCGCATCTATAAGTAAACGTAGCCTCCAAGTCTGAAACTGACCCGATATGGCGCATCTATAAATTTGATATGGAGCATCTCCAATACAGTGCATCTAAAGACCCGATGCGCCGCATCTCCTTCAGAAACAGGTAGATCTCCTTTTTGTCTTTCCGTGGCCGCTTGAATCAACTAAAACGGAGTCCGGATGAAGATTTTACGGCCAAAATACGAAAGCATCTTCAAGTGTCGACTTGTAATCTTTGACTTCTTCTTTAAGCATCTAATCTTCACTTGATTTCTTGGTAAGGACTGTATATGGCCGATACGGCGCATCGGATTGGTCCGATGCGGCGTATCAAGGTATCTTCGCGTGGGGTCCAAGATAATAATATTCACGAATATTCTTTCACCGCCTTTAGATACGGAGTAACTTCATTCTTCATGCGGCGCATTGTCATCTGTATCTTGGATAGTATCTGGTGAAGTCTTTATAGTGATACGTCGTATGTTAGAAGCATAATGCGGCGTATCTTGAGTAGAACGAGCTTGATCTTCTTCGTTGACCAAAGTTTCATATGCGGCGCATGATAGAATTACATGCGGCGCATTCTTCAAAGTCAGGAAATGGTCTTCGAATTCATCTATGTATGATCTTGCAGCGTATCTGTTGAGAGAGATATGGTGCATCTTCTTGATTTCAGTAGACTTTTGACATCTTGCTTGTTTTGCTCCATAATTAGTCCAAAATCGCCAAGTTTCACCTATTGCTTGTTTATAACTGAGAATAACAAAAGTAAGCCATTAAGTTTCGATTCTCATATAACATAACATAAAACAAGCGAATAACATAGGATAAATGATGCTAATAAAATGTACTTATTTGAGTTCATCAACCGCTCGTCCCTTGCCATATGAGTTTGTCTTTATGCTTCAGTGAGATAAAATATAACTCCATTGATTTTATATGGAACCTTGGTGGGTTCATCAGGGTCACGCCTGACAAGGGCGGAGGCAGGAACTAACACAATTTCAGGCTCATCGGTTGTGAGGATGCTTTTGCCTTTATCTTGTTGCCGTGTTGAAGTAGTTGTTTCAGGAGGCTGATATGAGGATATGGGAGTGGCCTGAGTGACTTGCTCCCCCTCAGTGTGAGAAGGAGGTTTTCCTCTTGAAGCAACATCGGTAGCCATGTGTTGACTTATGGAGGATTCAGGTGCTTCAGTGGTAGGAGTTTCAGTGACCCTCTCCCCCTCAGCTGTTGCCGGAGCCATAGTGAGGGCAAGAGTTGGAGCGTTCGCTGAAGCTGCTGGAGTAGAGGTCCCTTTGAAATCTTGATATATTTCAGACATCATATACTTGATGTCAGAGGTGTCCTTCTGAATGATAGATGCCTTAGCCTCGAGAGAAGCCTGAGTACCTTTAAATTCAGTCATGCGGGAACCAAGATTCCAAGCCATAGAAGAGGAAGACTTTGCCTAATCTGCCACAGTCTTTTCCAGGGCAGTGAGAGAAGACTTGACAGAGTCCACTGAAGAGTGAAGGTGCTGAAGATTTGATGATCTTATTAGGTTGAGCAGCTCAGTGAGATTCCTCGAATTTTGTTGATAAGTCTTGGAGGCCTGAAGAAGTTTCTTGCTGAGTTCAGGGTCATCCTTGACTGACTCTTGGACTGATTTTACCCCATCGCTCAGTTTGTTGAGAGATTCAATGAACTTGTTGAGGTAGGTGACAAGTTGTGTCAGGGAGTAGTCAATAAAGGAGTTTTGTTCCTGAACATTATCATGGAAATCTTCAACTGAGTCCTTGAGGTTGAAGTAGTGGGCTGCCTGCTCAGTGTGCATATCAAATACATCATCAGTGATCCCACGATAAAGAGCATTTGTGGCTTTCTTCAAGAACCTGACCATTTTCCTTTATGTGAGAGGAAGTGTATCATCATATGAGTCAAAAGAATCCGAGGGCTCCTCCTCAGGTTCCGCAACTCCTTGGTGTGATGACTGAGAATTTGTTTCAGTGGTATGTTCCTCAGTGACCATGTCTTCCCCAGCTTCAAACACTTCCTCATCACTGAGGGCTTTATTATCAGAGAACAGTGCTGCCTGAATATCCGCCATGGACTGAATCTACAAAAGTGGGTTAGCCAGCTCCTCTTTAAAAGAAGATTTGCTTTGGTTTTGGTCACTCCCTGACCCCTCTATTCCAGCAGACTGGGATTTTCCTGCTTGGTACTTAGGGCCAGTTTGCGAAGAATGCGCCTCGCCGTGGAGGGGGGTGTTAGTTCCATATCAGCGGGTGTTTTTTGTCCCCATGAGTCTTTGTCCCCAAGTGACCCTTCAAGCACTGATGGGTTTGTTTCAGTGCCATCATTAGGATCAGTGAAAGTTTGTTCCCTATCAGCTGGTTTTAAGATTCCCTCGGAGTCTTTGGAAGAGTAGTTGTGCCCTCAGACAAAAGCTTGGATTTGCGAATGTCCTCACCAGGCTTGTGAAGGGTGTGGTCCCTCTTTCCAGCAGGTTTGTGCTTTCCTGCTGAAGGTTTAGAGACCGTAACTCCCAGAGACTTTGGTTGTGATTTACCAGACCCTTTAGCAGGATGTGAATAGGTGTGGGTCCCCTTCCTAGTGGGGTAGTGCTGCCCCACCGAAGATTTAGGACCCTTTTCTCCCCGTCACTCTGATTGTGATTTGTCAGAGCCGTGAGCAGGATGTGAAGGTTGAGTTGTTCCTGACTCCACTAACTTGTTTATGTCAGTAGAGCCTGAAGGAGAGGGTTTGTCCGAGGACACTGAGTGTGATTTCTCAGTATCCTCCATTGGCGTTTGTTTTAGGGTTGATGGAGCGGTCTCACTGATGGGTGTCTCAGTATGCAAGGTCGGTTGTTGCCTTATTTTCTTAGGCTGAGAGACAGAGGTTCCAGTGACGAGTGACTTGGGTTTAGTCACCTTCTTGGACCCCTGTCCCCTCTTCTTCTCCTTTTTAGTAGGAGAATGAACTGGTGAGATTTTGTTGCCGCCCTGAATAGTTGTCAACATATATGTTGTCAGGGCGATGGGTGTAACCTCAGAAGGGTCTTTAGAGTAGTTAGCCTTGTGTAAGACCTCTGGTTCGAATCCCAGAACATCAGGCCTCTCATACGCAGAACCCAGTAAGTCCTGAAGCACACAGGAAATGAACCTAGGGTAGGACATAAGTCTCTGCCTAGATTTCCCTGTGGTCAGTTTGGTGATGAGGTCTTTGAAGATTATTTCTTTAACATCAATTTTTCTACCTTCAATGAGACTGAATACTATCATTGATTGAGTAGCATTCAATTGCTCCGTGGAGGATTTGTTCCCCCCAAGGACCTGAATGACAAAGGTCATCAGGATTCTCCATGGGGCAGGGAACCATCTTTTTAGGATGGGGGCTTTGGCCAAAAGGGTTAATGGGGCCACTTCAGGATGAAACTTGTCATATGGCCCGAGGGTAAGCAATTCTGCTTTTACTTCATCCTCAGTAAGATGGGGGGCGAAGATCTTGGTGAAGTCAAGGCCTGTGGCTTTGACAAAGGTCGTGTAGTTCAGTGTCAGGGGTTTTGTCCCATTATTCACTGTGAACTTTATAACAGCTTTCTTGGTGTCAGTAGGCTTTTCAACCACTGCAGTACACCAGAATTCCCTCAAGAAGTCAGGGTAGATGACTGAGGGTGTTTTTCTGAAGGCAGTGGTGAGGAAACAATTTTGAAGATATTTCACCACATCCCTGTAGGCCGGAAAGGCTTCGGGATAGGTGATGCGTGGGATTGCGACCACACAAGAAGGTTTTACCTCTCAAGGGATCTCAAGAGGCTTGCAATCCCCACCAGGCAGTGTACCTGACCGATATAGTATAGTGAAGTGGCAAGTACCGGGGGATTGATCGTTCTCTAGGGGAATAGTGTCGTTAGATTGAAAAGCTACTCTAATAGGTCTAAGGGTGAGGGAAGATTCTTTTTGTATTTTTATATTTTAAAGGAAAGCAAGTAAAACCTCGGGTTTGAAGGAGTGGGCGGAATTAGTTGCTAGTCAACTAACCCAAATAACTACTATTGCAAATAAAATAAAATAACTGAAAATAAAATGTTTGTGAAAACTTATATGGAGAGAAGTGTGTTTACTTAGATTTCATTACTCCCTAACTATCTTTTACCGGTTGATTAGTGTGTTATAATTGCTTGGATGATGGGTTGCATTCCTTAATACCAGTCGTGGGGGTGTGTACGAACTTCCCCAACTCTATAAGCTCCTACTTCACTCCTATGTCGAGCCGGCTAAGAAGCTCCTAACATGGGATCACTAGAATTCGCTCATGCATTATATACAACCATATAACCGTAGTACACATTGGTTCATACGTTCAAGAAAGTTACCATATAGGAGGTTAGCCAGTTTTCTTAAGCCTAACATCGATAAACATTCATCCAATACAATTAATAACACACCATCAACCAATAATTAATAGTTAGGTTTCATTAGATCTAAGTAAACACAAGAAAAACCTAGCCTAGCATGTTAAACAAAAGACAAGAACAAGATAGAATCAAACAACACATATACATATTGAATGATTAATTGATAACTTATCTTCAATGTAACATCGAAGATCTCAAGGTGAAAAACCTTGAAAAGGCTGCTAAAAATCGTATTAGGGTTCCTCTCTAAAAAGTTCCACCCTATGACTAAAAATTGTGAAAATATATATCGGATCCGGAGACCCATTTGAGCAAATTGCGGATCTATATGACCGGATGCGGAGCATCAGATGAGACGAAATGTCGAATGTTCCCATTAACTCTGGGCGACCTCGCCCACAGGTGGTACATCTCACTACCACCTCGCTCAATCAATTGCTTTGAGAAGCTGGCGAACGACTTCACGTCGTACTTCGCCGCCAAAGTTGCTCGGCCGGAAGGTCCCCACCGCATGATGAAAATCAGGCAGGGGAAGGACGAGCCCGATGAAGATTACATCGACCGGGTAGACGAGATAGTCCTCACCGGCGAGCCCATTAGCGACGAGCTCGCTCTCTACTCAGTCCTGGGGGGATTCTACGGCCACTCACCCATGTTCAGGCACCTCATAAAGGACATCCCCCCGAACTACTCGGTCTTCCGCGTCAGGGCCGCCGATTTCCTGGCCAGGCAGAGGATGCTCACCCTCCGCTTAGGCGAGGGATCTGCCGGAGAAGGGAGGGCGCCATCCCACGTCCAGAAGAAGCCGGTCGCCAAGCCCAGAAAGGCGGTCGCAAAGCCGCCCGGTGAGTTCAAAGCCTTCGAGGATGTGGAGGTCCACCTCCTCCGCAACCTCAACTTATCTCCGGCCCACATCTTTAACGCCATCAAGGGGCGCGAGTGGCTTAACAAACCGAAACCGATAAGGGACCACGGTCATCTAGACCGCAGCAAATTCTGTGCCTACCACAAGAGTCCCGGCCACAACACCAGCCAGTGTCGCGACCTCCTCAGACAACTCTGGCGACTGTTTGAGGAAGGCAAATTGGACAACTTGGTCACCAAGCCAGAACCTCGGACGGAGAGGACCGGAGGGCGCAAACGCCGACAAAACGATGGGATCCCTCCCAATCCGGTCGCCAGGATCGAGCAAAACGAGCTGGAGTATTCCGACGAATCAATTCCTCCGATCAACCCTGGCGGCCGGATCAATATGCTCCAGGCAGGAGGTGGAAACCTCGGGGGCCTTTCCCCGGTTTCCACCATGTCGAACAGAAAGCAAAAGGCCGAACTGAGGGCGTTCGCCGGGGTCCATGTCGTGGTACCCCCAGAGCCGACCATCTCTAAAGACGTGCTCATCACTTTCTCCAACAAGGATAGGGAGGGAGTGCAGTGCCCCAAAGAGGATGCATTGGTGATCTGTGCATGTATCCTTGGGAAAATGGTCGATCGCGTGCTGGTCGACAATGGGAGCTTCTGCAATATCATATTCAAGTCCGCTCTTGACCAGCTCGGCAACCTGACTAAGTTAATCAAGCCGTTCGACACCGTGCTTCAAGGGTTCGGCGACAGCACAGTCCAAGCCTATGGAAGGATCAAGCTCTCTGTCGAGCTAATATGCTTTTACGATCCCAAGGTTAGGATTACTAGGAACCTAAATTTTGTAATCATAGATAGGCCCAGCATCTATAATGGGTTCCTAGGTCGTCCATTTCTAGAAACCTTTGAGGCGGTCGCCTCTTCTTTCTTTTACTGTATCAAATTCCCCACTGCCGATGGGACGGTCGGTACTGTAAAAGGAGATCAGCTAATGGCAAAGAAATGTTTGAATTACTCCTATGTCGTAACTTCTTTCAATACTTCCCATGCTGTGTGTAACGTTGAAACGATCGACAATTAACCCATGGAGGTCGACGAGCCAAGCACATCGTACCAACCCGACTCAGGGGACGCCATATCACATCGATTAACAGACGACATCGAGCCAAGGATCGGTTTTGAGCCAAGTCTCGACATCAATCCAAGGATCGAGTCCGGAAATAGTTCCAAACGAGAGGCGACCGTCCCCGTTGAAGAGTTGGAGAGTATAACGATAGATCCGGTTCGCCCGGAGCAGGAAGTACAGATCGGCGCAAGCGTTGATCTTGAGTTAAAGGAAGATCTGATCAACTTACTGCGTAAGAACATCGGAGTCTTTGCCTGGTCGCATCAAGATATGGTTGGCATAAGTCCTGAACACGCTTGCCACTATCTCAAGATCGACCCGACAAGGAAGCCTGTTCACCAGATTCGAAGGAAATTCGGTCCTGAGAAATACGCAGCACTCGACATAGAAGTCAAAAAACTGCTCGCTAACAAACTTATCGGAGTAGCTACAGACGAACCACAGTGGGTCGCCAACGCGGTGCTCGTCAAAAAGCCAAACAGCTCCTGGAGGTTATGCATTGACTTCACCGACCTCAACGCGGCATGTCCAAAAGATCACTTTCCAATGCCTCATATTGATCACTTGGTCGATAGTACAGCAGGTTGCAAAATGATGTCATTCATGGATGCCTTCGCCGGATACCATCAAATCCCCAATGGCGGAGAAAGACATAAAGCACACATCTTTCCACACGGAGAAAGACATATACGTTTGGGTCCGAATGCCGTTCGGCTTGAAGAACGCAGGGGCAACCTACCAGCGGCTAGTCAACGGAATGTTCGCCAATCAGATCGGCAAGACCATGGAGGTCTACATTGACGACATCGTGGTCAAAAGCCTCAAGAAGGAAGACCACCTCAACGACCTTGCCGAGACGTTCGCCATCCTCGAGAAGTTCAACATGAAACTGAACCCCAAGAAATGCAACTTCGGGGTGAGCTCCGGAAAACTCCTGGGGCACATCGTGAGCCAAAGGGGGATCGAGGCAAACCCCACCAAGATTCAGGCGATCCTCGACATGCAGGAGCCACGGAATGTCAAGCAGGTGCAACGCCTCACAGGTTGTCTGGCTGCCCTCAACCATTTCATATCTCGGCTCGGGGATAAAAGCAAGCCTTTCTTCGCGATCATAAAGAACAAGAAGTTCGCATGGACGAAGGAAAGTCAAATAGCGTTCGCCAAAATCAAGGAGTATCTATCTAACCCCCAGATCTTGGCAAAGACGATCCCCGGCGAGAAACTATTCCTTTACCTGGCCGCCTCGGAGGTCGCACTGAGTGTCGTTTTGGTGCGAGCGGAGGGACAAGTCCACTTGCCGATCTACTTCGTTAGTCAAGCGCTCCACGACGCGGAAACGCGATACAAACCACTGGAGAAGATCGCCTACGCTCTAGTCATGAGTGTTCGCAAGCTAAGAGCCTACTTCTTCAAACATCAAGTGGAGGTTCTGACAACTCTCCCTCGAAGGCAAGTTCTACACCGACTGGACACCAACGGGCGACTCCTCAAGTGGACACTGGAGATCGCCCAATACGGTATCACATACGCTCCTCGCACAACAATCAAAGGCCAGGCTCTGGCAGACTTCGTGGTGGAATTAACATTCCCTCACAGTCCGACCAAGATCGGCCGCCCTGCCTGGAAGCTGTACGTGGATGGCTCGGCGACCAACTCGCGAGCAGGGGCAGGGATTGTCCTCATTAGCCCCAACGGACAAAGTTTCACAAATGCTGTGCGTTTCGGGTTTCGTGCGACCAACAATGAAGCCGAGTACGAAGCCTTGGTAGGTGGGATCGATCTAGCCCTCGCCCTAGATGTTCGTCGCCTCCATATCTTCATGGACTCCCTCTTGGTCGTGAACCAAGTCAAGGGAGAGTATGAGGCGCGCGGCGAACAGATGGTCAAATACCAAGATTTGGTCGCCGAAATGTGCACGAAATTTGAGGAAGTGCTAATCGAACAAGTCCCGAGAGAGCACAATTCCCAGGACGATGCCCTATCCAAGCTAGCATCGTCAGATGGGGCAGCCGTTTTCTCTAACATCCAAATCACAAAATCGGCGAAACCGGAGATCGACAGAAACCTGATTACCACGGTCACCGTCGCAGAGGAGAACTGGATGACTTCGTCCATCAAATATTTAAAGGACGGAACGGTGCCTGACGACTGTATCAAAACTCACCAACTCCAGCTCCGTGCGACCAGATACACCCTATTGGACGACCGGCTTTACAAGTGAGCTTTCAGCCTTCCCCTCCTCAAGTGCATTACACCGGAGGAAGGCCAGCTCGTTTTAGCCGAGATCCATGACGGGATCTGCGGAAACCACGCTGGCGGACGAGCTCTCATCCATAAAACAACCAGGCAAGGTTTTTTCTGGCCATCACTTCAGAAGGATGCGATCACCTATGCCAGATCGTGTCATAGGTGTCAAGTAATGGGACCAAACATCAAGCTCTCCCCCGAGCAGCTCACTTCAATGTACAGCCCATGGCCTTTCGCCCAATGGGGCATCGACCTTATAGGTCCCTTGCCGACCGCGCCAGGGGGCTGTAAGTTTGCCATCGTAGGTGTCGATTGTTTCACAAAATGGACTGAGGCCGAGCCACTCAACAAGATCGTCCAAGAGCAAGTAATAAAGTTCATCTGGAAAAACATCATATGCCGATTCGGTCTGCCCCAGGCCATCATCTCCGACAATGGAAAACAATTCGACGGCTTAGAATTCATGCAATTCTGCGAGAAGTAGGGAATCAAGAAGTTGTTCTCGGCTCCCTACCACCCTCAGACGAATGGGTAGGTAGAAGTCGTAAATAAAATCCTCAAACAAACGATTAAAGCACGACTTGAGTCCAGGCAAGGACGATGGGCGAGCGAGCTCCCAGACATTTTGTGGTCTTATCGAACGACGACCCGTAATTCAACCGGCGAAACCCCATTCGCCCTCGCCTTCGGGGCAGAAGCGGTGATCCCCTCGGAGATCGCCGTCCTCAGCCATCGAACCGAACAAGAGATGACGACACACAATGATGTGGCCCGACGGATCGACCTTGACATGCTCGAAGAACGACGACTGACCTCAGAAATGAAGAACACAATCCACAAAAGGAGGTCCAAGAAGTTCTTCAATTCGAAGGTCAAGGAAATAAGGTTCCAAGTAGGCGACCTAGTCCTCAAAAAGGTCCAGACCCACACAGGAGTTTTTGGCCCGAATTGGGAAGGCCCCTTCAGGATATCTAAGTGGCTAACTAAGGGAGCCTACGAACTTGAACACCCTGACGGCACTCCAGACTAATATCCCTGGAACGCCATACATCTGAAGAAATACTACCAGTGAAAACTTTGTATTCAGTTTCAACTACCCAATGTACAAAGAATATAATGAGATTTTTTCTATCCCATCTATTCGAGCGATCACCCCACCAGGCACATCGTATACTATCGAGGATCGTCGTTCAACATGGCGATCCATGGTAGAAACAGTGCAACCATGGTCCTGGAGGTCGATGGAACCGACAGCTTCGCCCATGCAAGGTTTCTTTGGGCTACGATCGCTCGCCCTTCGTTTAAATACGAGGCGGGCGTAGCCGAAGGACCCTCCAAACTAATCTGTGGACACGCTCGCACGCCCTCAAAGTACATCATCTAACATGATGTACCCGGACAAGGCGGCGCGTCCCTACCCCATCACAACGTATACTGTCGAGGGTCGCCATCTAACATGTCGACCCGAGGTAGAAAAGTGCTAACAAAGCCGCGGACGTGGAGTCGAATAAACCGACGACACCCCGTGCAAGGACTCCTCCAGACCAAGACCGCCCACCTTTCATTTAAATACAAGGCGAGCGTAGCCTAACGGAGGACCCTCACAATAAAGTGAGTCGCGGGAATGTCCCTCGCGCACAAAGACATGGTTGTGGAGGTCGGTCCATCGAACTCCGCGACCGTGCACGATTCCTCAGAGTCGGCAAAACTGAAGATAGCTCACCAAACATACTATTTTTGTTCCCTTACTTACAATAAGTAAACAAAAACAAGGGGCATAGAAGTGGAGCTAGTCCTATATGCGATCGGAAGGAAGAGACCGTACCCGATCGGCTTCGTTCAAACACACGCAGGACGATTGGTTTTGTTCAACAATATTTACAAGTAAGAATTTCCAAGCATGTCAATACATTCAACATTCAAACAACCGATCAGGCGAACAAGGCATCAGAAGCAAGTATATACACACTTGTAAAAATTCACATGCAAACATTCAAAGGCGATCGTACATGTAAAGAATCAGATGCAAAAAAGGAGTATTTTATTCAGATGAAGAAGTTCGTACAATACAAAGCCCGAAGGCAATACAAACAAAAAGTAGAAAGTTACAAAGCAAAGGAAGACAAAAGAAACACTCAGACTCCCCCCAGTTGGTCTTCGCCCCCTAGTGGCGGATCGGCACGTGCTCCCTCATCGGCTTCGGGATAGATAAGTTTATCCGGATAAGGATACCAACTCAAATCGATCCCAAAGTCGGTGAGGTCAAGGATCGGTAGGGAAAATTCCGGATGCAAAGGGTGCTCGAGTGCATAGGCCTTGAAGCTCTCTATCATAGGACCGACCTCGATCCCTACCTTCTTGGCGGCTCGGACAGCGTCGACGTAGGTCATATAATAGGCGAACTCGCCGACGAGTGCCACATTGAGGTAGGGGTCGGTCTCAATCGCCTTGATCTGCCCCTTCAGATCCGAAGTCGTCTTCTCAGCATCCGCCAGCTCGACGACCTTGGCGGCCATTTCTCCCTTTGCCTTCTCCAGCTCTTCCTTTGCTTTCTCCAGCTCGTTGTTGAGCCGGTCCACGGTCGCCTTCAGCCCAGTCGCCTCCTCCTGCGAGGACACATGCATCCGGCGAGCTTCCGCCACCTGGTCGCGGAACCGATCGGCCACTTCCTTGGAGCGGCTCAGCTCCTGCTTTATCCGATCGATGTCCTGCTTGGCTCGTTTGGCCGTCTCTAAGTATTCCTTCTCCATGGCCTGGATCCGGTTGGCGAAATCGACGTTTTGATTCCGAGCGGCCTCGAGGTCTTGTTGGAGGCGTGCATTAGAGGGTCGCCCCTCGTAATCCTTGGCGGCTTGGACGGCCATCGTCGCCGCCTGGAGAGTCAGGGCGATGGTCGCCTGCATGGCATCTCCAGACCACCGACGAGCAATCGCGTCGAGATCGGTCGTCCAAGCCTTAGGCATAGAGGCGATGGCCTTGGAGACGTAAGAAGGGACATCAAGGGACTTTTGCGGAGGCTTGCTCGCCAGGAAATCCAGCACCATCGGCGAGACGTCCGGATCAGCAAGACGGACCCTGCAACACAAACAAGAAGAAACAAAGGAGTTAGTATATACCTTAGACAAATTTCCTAACTCGGAAAGATCAAACTGGTCTTACCTATTGACCAACTCAGGGTCGCGGCCAAAATAGGGCTTGCCCCGAGGAGTTTCAGCCTCGGCGATCGCCGCAGTCTTCAGGAAGCCGGCCGAGGACCTGGGGCCGGATCCCTCCACCATCGGAACAGCAGAGATAGGTGGAGCGGCAACCGGCGGCTCCAAGATAGTTACGTCCGCCTCAGCTGTCGGCAGGGGCCCCTCCGGCCTCCGCCTCTTGCGGTTGCGCTGGAGTTGTTCCTCCTCCTGAATTTCTGGCTCGGCGACTGGCATCACAGCGGGCCTCACCGCAGGGACGGGGCGAGACGTCGTCGCAGGAACACGACCCGTTTTCTTTCCGTGGTGAAGACGACCGATGAGACCGGGGTTAGACATTGCGATCTCTTGTGGTGGCTCGGTGTAGCGCGGAAAATGAATCTCTGTCAAAGAAGAAATTCAGATGAGTTAGACATCTACTTCGACATTGCGATCTCTTGGAGACGATCGTCATGCAGGAAAGAGGAAATAAAAATCCATACCCAGGGCCTTCAGGTGACGAGGGTATCGAAACAGTCAAGCTCCTAAACGATGGAGTTCGTGACTGACTGAGTAAACGTCTATGTAGGAATCCGGCAAGGCGCGAATTCGCTCCCATACGATCAAGAAATCAAAGGGGAGATCGCCGATCGCTGGAACGAGAGACCCTGCAAAAAGAAAACCAAAATTAGATCAGTCCAAGGTGTGTCCAAATAATGTTAAAACCCTTACTCGAATTCCTCTCCCGAAAATTGGTAGGGATATCCAACTCTTCCTCCGGCGCATCGCTCGATGCCGATCTCCATGCACCGCCGACCCAGCACCACTTCGCTAGGTCGCCCCGAACCTTGTTCGGCACCCCAAGGAACACCCTACCCAGGCGACCCTGGATATGGTAACCTCTGACCGATCCCTTATGCGCGGTCAGTTTGAAAAGATAATTCATCTCCAGCGCAGAAGGCAGACGAAACAACCGATGACCGCCAAATAATGTCAAAGTGCTGATAATCTGCAACCAGGCGTTCGACGTCAACTGGAGCGGCGCCACATTCCAGGCGATCAGCAAATTCGACACGGCGAACGGCAAGGGGAACCGCAATCCGGCCGCCAGGGTCATTTCATTGATAGCGACCATACCCTTGGGAGGTTGGTCGGTACTTCGTTCTCGGAGGGCACGTGCAGTGAAACATCAGAAGGAATGTGATATTTCGTCCTCCAACGACTCAGGTCTTTCCGGGTCGCCGAACTTCGTATCTGACCAAGAGTCCACCGAGAAGATTCAGCGGCCCGAAACGCCGTCCGCTTCACGTGCTCATAGGGGTGGGCGGCGGAATACGCTTCGAAATCAAATTCTGGACAGGGTCCGGCGATCCCCTCCATAAGCCTAGCAAAATCCATATAAGCAGGGCCGAATACGCTATCCCGTTCCCAAGACAGCCGCACCAGTTCATCTTCATCCACCGGCGAGCCCCCTTGCTCCGCCGCCGCCGCAGATCTCGCCACTTCGGCCTCATTGAAGAGCTCCTCAAGTTCTGCGAGTGCAATCCCCGCACGAATGGCCTCGATGGCCATTTCCATATGAAGTCCCACGGGAATTTCCTCCCGGTCAGGCGAAGGCGCGGCGGCGGAGGAGCTTCCGGCCTCGAAGGTTCTAGATCCTCCACACATGTTCTTAAAAGTAAAGGGGGAGAGAATTTTTGTGTTCTTACCTGAAAAGAAGGACGGTCGGCACACAGATCTTCGAAAAATTCTGCAGAGTCTCGGCTAGAAAGCAAGGGTGCGTGAAGAGTGGAAATGAAGAAGCCATAGCCCCTTTTATAGGCGGGAGCAGGGGTCTCTGTGCAAATAGGCGAAATCTCGAGGGCTGGAGTGCAACCGTCGGGGGGGGGACACATTAAATGCAGCCCTCGAATCCCGCGTACGTGTCTTTTCGAGGGCACGCCAGGCGACAAGTCTGACAAGCCGTCGGACTCCCCCAATGGTAGCGCGACGCGTGTCCTTGCAACGTTTCGATAGCCCGCCTTCATTTCCCGCTGATTCCAGCGCAAAAAGAGATCGTCCAAATTTGAAATCAGATCGTCCCAACAATCGTCCTTGTCATAAACAAACAAGCCAATCGTCTAAACACTGGCGATCACCAACAGTGCCACCTCACCCCGTGTTTTCAACATCGAAGCGAGCTGGGGGCAATTGTTGTGTGGCGATTAATATGCCTCGATGGCGATCGGCATAATGATCTGAGATCAAACCATAGAAGACTTAAACTGAGCAAACACCCTGCAGTCGGCACCCACGGCGATCGTCTTTTGGTATCTGGCGATCGTCTATGATGCCCAACTATAGACGATCGTCTCGTGCCACGTATGAATCTAACATCCGTCAAAGTCGTCGAAGACCAAATCTTGGACGGAGACCCACGTGCAGATCCACAAAAGGCGCCGCAAGATAAGGCCTTTGACCCCAGCCTGTCACCTACCTCACCTACCGACAGGCCCGCCGAAAGGTACAAAGTGGGTCCTCCCCGGACAGCGACTCACGACGCGTGCAGGCTTCCTATTGGCTCGCACAGCTGGCTGCCAGCAGCAGCCTCGGACTTTAAGGAAACAGCCTCACGTGACGGGACGATCGCCCATCTTATTATAATATAGAAAACGGCGGTCGCCCGCGATCGCCGGAGAGGTCCCAGCAACCTTGTCTCCTATAAATAGGAGGCTTACAACAGTGTCCAAAGGATTATGAGATCATCATCGTGAATACAGTGAAAAACGCACAGAGAGAGGAAAAAGACTCATCTGGCAATTAGTTACACATTCATAGTGATATTCATACACACTTACAGAACATAAAAAGCAAGAACTCATAGAGCTTCATATCTGGTTCTTCCGGCAATCTACACGCTCTACAGCTTAGATAACTAGAAGTCTTTACACTCATTGTAATAGATTCTAACATTAATATTTGTACTCCAAAGTATCTATATTAATAACATCTCGCGAGAGCATTCAAGCCCGGGATTAACAACCCCGGCAAACCTTGTGTTATTTATTTTCCCACGGAAGTGTTCTCGCATTTGTTTGTTACTCGATTATTCCAGTAATATTATCTTCGGGTAATATTTTGGGTAACAACAGTATTCAATTTGTGATGATGGTTATTCAATTTATGCTACTTGCCCTATGTTATATTTATATGCACACCTGTCTCAAACAATTATGCATGGCAACCTAGTTTTCTTTACTTTAAACCTACGAACTCACCAACTTTATGTTTGACATTTTAGAGTATCATTTTCAGGTGATTGATAGTTGTGTTTTGAAGGCATGCATATTGAAGTCATACATTGTTCTCATATGAAAGACCGAGTGATTTGGCCAAGACCCTTTTCTAAAGACATAAATTTGATACGATCAAGACTTGTGTTTTCATTATCAAGTTTTGTATTAAAAATCTCATTGTAACGTTGTAACTTATTTCTTAAATCAAATATGGTGTTGTTCTACTATCTTATGCGATGTTACATTTCGTTGCACCTCGTGTTTCCGCTCTTAGCGGGGTGTGACAGAATGGTATCAGAGCCTAAGGTTATAGAGAATGCCGGTTTTTCTAATATAAAAACCCCAACTATAACCAAACTAAAGCTTTTCGTAAAAGCCCGAACATGGTACGAGTTGGCTAGCCCGAGCATTTCATCATTTTTCCTAAATTATGCATAGCCTGATCAACTATGCCTAATTTAGGAGGAATCATGGAATCATGGGGGTAGTCACCTTGGATCATGCTTGGTTGGACACAAATCCTAGGTCACCTAAAATTGCATCAGTCATGTGCATGTGTCTTTGGATTATGTGCTTATTTGTATTCATATCGGTGTTGTTATGCGATCTATATTTCATCATTTACGTGATACATCATGACCCACTACTAGAGTTTGAGAATGCCTTGTTTCTGTCATGCCTTGTTACACTGTGCTACTTAGTATGCCCTTATATCAGCCGTACTATTGAAACACTATTTTGGATGCATCCCAACAATGCGTTGTTGGAAGGTCATATTGATTTCACTTTTAAAATGCTATATAGATTAAGCCATTTTGTTTATTCTGAACACTAATTTAACGACTAAGTAATTATTTTCCTATACATGTGGATCATATGCCTCGACTCCCCATACCTTTCACTTTGTGAGCAAGCCTGAATACGCTTTGATCTGAGATTATCATAATAAGACATCACAATATAACACATTCAACGATGAATAACCCCCTTAACTCATTCCACTTGATGAGAACCCTTATGGGTAGAGTTGTCGAATTTGATAATCAATGTTCAATTACTCTATGGTATTGTATTTTTTCTTGAGTTCTAGACAACTTAATCACTTTTCAGTACGATATCACTCATATTGGAATAGCAATAGATTGTGAGATACCTTAAGTATTATGATGTCTAAGCTTTCACTCATAATCAAGTCTATCACCTCACAACATAATATCTAGTTGGAATATCCATTTTCAAACCACTAATACAAGAATTTCTAGTCATTATACATGTTAGTGCTGCCTAGATGAGTTGGATACTTTTAACTCATGAGCTTCAACTAATAATAAATTCTGAGCATAACCAAATATTAATACCCAGATTTTATTATTGAATCTTTTAATTCATTGATCATAAATTTCAACTAGTCATACATGCCTAACTACACGATCTTCTTCGATGACTTCACTTGAACATATTTCCTCTAAATTTCTCTTATATCAACTATAAGACACGTAGTAATGTCCATTCTTATTGTTCGGAATCTAATTAATACTTCTCATTCTTTTCGACTCATGAAGATAACAACTACATTTACCTGGATGATGGAAAGTATCACCTTCGTAAAATCTTTATTAACCTCATTCACTTTATTCGTCTCAGTATGAAATCTTTCCCATGAAACATGTACGTAAGACCTTCTTGGTCAGTATAACACCAAGTACCACACGAGGTGAATCCTTAATTTCAAAGCAAGTCTACGACTGCCAAAATCCATGGCGCGAGTTGAATATTCTTTCTTATTTTCTTTTGTTGCCTTGATGCATGACCACTAACTGTCTTTTGTCACAACAATACACAACCATGATCCTCTTGATGTGTTGCAATATTCGACAAGCCCTTCGTACTTTCAGATCTACTTGAAATTTCATTATTGCATACTACATGGCTCAAGGAACATATTGGAAACGTATGAACCACCTTTTCTAGCAACTCCTGCAATTACCTCATCGGATCTTGTATCTCTAAAGTATTCATTTGATCACGTGTTGTCTCCAACAACTCATCACTGACTACAACAGAATGTCTCTTCATGATAAGTACATTGAAACTCTTCTTCTCTTTCCACTCTTTGCAGTTATCACATGCGCCTGATAAGCTAAACAACATTTCTTAACCCATTAGGTAATCTTCATTATTCTTAAATCTCTACTTCTACGATTTTCATAGACAGTAAATGACTTTTTATTCATAGATACAACTATAATAAATAAATCTATCACATACTATTCTTGCCTCAATGCTTGGCTAACGAATCCGCCTAACATATGTAACCCTATTGGGTTCAACTTATAAATTGTTAACGAGCTAAATTAAAAATTTGCTAATGGGCTTACTATTGGGTCCATTGTATAAGTAAACTTGGACTAAACTTTTTGTTAAAATTGGACTAATCGGGCTAGTTGGCCCAATATTTAAACCAGTAAATTGTAAACTTGTAAGATCGGAACACTTGATAAATTGATTAAGACAGATTATTAATAACGATTGAGAGTTGTTAGAACTGGACATTCTAACATAACTAGTTAAGACTGGAAATTTAAAACGATAACCAAATCTATTGACAACTTAATACACACTTAGAAAATCGTCGTTTAAAAATAAATATTTTTTTAACCTAAAACATTTTTATATACAAACATTTAATTTAAACTCGGAAGGAAAATATTATTATTCTTATAAAAAGACGAAAACCTACATTTTTATAAATTATAAATAAAATGGACATTATATGACAATTTTTTTAGCAATTGCTCCCATCCAACAATTCTACAATTAGCATTTTTCTTAAATTACGATTCATGTGGTAGTATAAAACAGAAGACACAAAATATCTTTGAGCACCACGAGAAATTTACCTAACACAACATTAGGCGTTTCCTTGATTCCTCCTTAGATTCTTCATTCTTTTTCTCATATTGATCTTTCCAATATCAACACCTATCATCACCGTTTCCTTTTGATCAATACATAGATTTTAGTGTGCCCACAAGAAATACAATAATGACAAATTAATTGTATGGTGCAACCTCAAGCAAAGCGATCTGATCTCCTGCACTAGTAGTAATCGTTCATGCCAACTCTACACCATTCTACTCTCATTTTGTGCAAGTAAGGTAAAAAGTCATATTCTTCTTCCTATCAAATGTGGAACTGACTCTTGAACTTTTGGATCCGTTATCCAAGCGACTTGTTTTTACTCTTACCAGCAACTTTAGCTATTTCTACTGCTTACACATTTTGTTTGGGCACTACATTACTTGCAAACTATTCTGAATTTTGCTGAATACTAGAGATAAAGCGACTGATCTTTCCTCCCATGATAGATACTTGATAACTTGGTGAAAATTCTTTACGTACATCATAATTGAATTATTTTGTAACTTCAAAATTTGAAAACCTTCCTCAAGCTTATCTGTGTAACCTCGCGAATAAAAACTGCTTCCTCATCTCCTGTGCCAATTTTTCTCAATAAGATTTACTTACTTTGAATACATGTGGCGTTCTTCTCTAATCTCACCAATTGAAGTTGTCGATACTTACCCGTTATTTGGTTTTGGAGCAACCCCCAACATTGAGCCTATTTCTAAACAGGGTTAAGTTACATAACAACTCTTAGCTCTTAACTTAATTCCATGACAGTTCTTGTTTGATGAGTTGGGGGTTGAGTTGGAGCCTGGTTGTTATCTAACTTAAGGTTTTTGACAAATTTGCTCGAGGATGGCCAATGCTTACACCATCAATTCTAATTACTCGATTGTTGCAATTGAGACTCCTGTTTCATAAGTAGTATATACTATTTCGTGTACAAGTTTTGTCATACACTGGGGTACTAGTTCGATTTCTAGTTCTCCCATTCTAACTTTGACTTTCATTAGGTTCTTCATTCAAGCATTAACTTAGTTGCACTAAAGGCAACTGTAGCTCACTCAGTTATAATTAACTAGGTTTGTTGGATCTGGATTAGCAGCTTCATTAACTAACTTTTCAACCTAAATCAAGAACTTCCTTTCCTCATTAGAACAAACTCAAAATCTTGGTAGTTTAAATGTGTTGAACCTTAAGAAATGCCTTGTCAGGGTTTAACTGATTATCAGTCCATAAGATTTTATGGTTGATGACTGACTTCAATCTGGGAAACCAACCAAACTGCTCATTCGGGAAGTTAAACAATCTATACGCAATAAAATTTTGATTATAGAAGTTGTTGAAGCTCAATCAGTGGACATTGAGTATACTTGAGAGCACACAGATTATACGAAAATCAAATACCTCACACATTTTTTTTAGTAACAAATCCTTGATCGATTGAATTTCGGGACGAAATTCTTCTAATTGGGTGATACTGTGAGAACCGTCACCTAACCTAGTTAGTCCATGTAAACCTTGACCTAGTTTTGATCTACACTCTTAATCTTGTATGCATTCCTTGTGAATCTACCTAGTTATAACCTAAAATACTTGTTTCCGAATCCGTTATACCTTGAACGTTGGAACACAAATATATCTAAGTAACTATACGTTATAACATGTGAACATAGTTGTTAAATATCACGATACGCGATACGTATCGGCGATACGATACGTGATACGGACAGTGTCGATACGTATCGCATGGGAATATCGCTTTCCTCCTCCATATCGCGCGTATCGTACGTATCGCGTATCGTATCGTAAATATCGCCGATACGGGCAATACGTACGATACACAAATTTGGGGTTTAAATCAGATTTGGGTCGGGTTTGGGTCAATTTTGGGTCGGGTTAGGATCTGGTTAGGGTTCAATTATGATAAAATTGATATATCACTAAGTAAATAGGCAGCATCGGACGCTTTCTTATTCTTCTTCTTCAACCGCCGCTTCTTCTTCTTCTTCTTCTTCAACCGCCTGAGCCGCCCACCTCCGCCGCCCGCCTCCGCCGTTTCTTCTTCTTCTTCAACCGCCGCTTCTTCTTCTTCAACCGCCGCTTCTTCTTCTTCAACCGCCTGAGCCGCCCGCCTCGCCGCCTCACTTGACTTCTTTTCTTCTTCTTCAATCAGCTGCGCCTGTGTCCGTTGCCTTCCTCTCTTTTCATGCTTTCAATTTGATTTTTAATTATTATATGTAAAAATTTTCTAAATTGGATTATTATATGTGATTTTCCTCAAAATCAGGTTATCATTTTTGTTCATGTGTTTTGTTCATAGCATAATATCATTTTTTTTAATATATTTGCTGTTTTTTTTAACATAACTATTACTTTGGTTTTTCAAGTAATTATTTTCATTGTTTACTTTATTTTTGATATTTTATAGAGTTTTTGAATTTTTTTTGTCATTGTGTTGCGTATCTCCAATACGATACACGATACGATACGCGATACGATATTTAGGGTTTCCGATACGCGATACGATACACGATATGACAACTATGCATGTATGTGAATTGCAAAATACCAAATCTATTATCTAAACTATATAAAGGTTTGTTATAATATACCTTGAAAATGACATTTCAATTACCCCTTTGTTTTTATATAGTGTGAATGACTATTATGCCCCTGATGTAATTATGTAATTACGATTGTGCCATCTGAAGTTTTCCTATAAATAGGGCTTCAGTTATTAATGAAAAACATACTTGAGAATCATTCTCTATATTCTCTCTCTAATTTCTCTCTCTATTATTTCGATTTTATAACACGTTATCAGCACGACTCTAGCCATTTGAGTAATATGACGAGAGTATGCTCTACAGTTGCATCTTATAGATGATCCTCTGTATCATAAATCAAATTATTACAACAGAACCTCAAAATCTATACAAAACCAAAACTCTCAGATTCTGAATTCCATCCCAAAAGATTCCGTTGCCATGTTCAACATCAGGATTCTTTAACGAACTACCACCGTTTTGGTCTGAAGATAAAAAGGAAAATGTAAAAAAAAAAATTCTCAGATGAGAAAAATGAAAATCAGAACCCTCCATCCAGTTCTCAACCTAAGGTCCATGATCTGCTTCCTGAATCCGAGGAAGAAAACTCACCAACCAGAGGGAGGAGGAAAACTATAGAAATATAAAAAAAAAGATAATAAGTCAAAAGGGAGGACAAGAGGAAGAAGAATGTTACTGAGAAGCTCTTCGGCACTGATCTTGAATTCATGGTTCTCCAATTCAGCCGTCGTGTCCGATTCGTCGCCGGAACCCGATACCCTTCACCAGTTACCCAGAACCCGATCTTTCTGTCTCACGATGTCACCTGAGGACAGCTTGGGAAGGAGTACTCGGAACGCGTTCGATTCGGATCTCAAGGATCCGTCCAAGCCCAAGAAGTGCTTGAGGCTGCCAGCGTCCCCTAAGCCCGGAAAAATCAAGGAGATAAGAGAACAGGATCTGCTTTGGTCATCCCTGAGGTACTCTCCATCTATATGTTAATATATGTGATATATGTATATCGCTGAATCTTTAAAAAAAAAAAAGCGATCAAAACTGAAGAACAGAACAGGGGGAAGAAGACCTGGGTTGCTGATGAAAGTTAAAAACAAAAACGAGCAAACAAAAAAAAGGGATGTTGACGGATGTATAAAAAAAAAGTAATAATAAAAAAAAGGGGAAGTTGACCGCGTTGTCGGCAATACAAGTTCTGTCAGAGACAGTAGCAATTTGAATGCAGCTGGTTCAAGGTGAAATACTATAAAAAATAAATTAATAAAATAATAAAAGAATAAAATATTCTTTAAATTTATTAAATCATAAATTCGTTTTTCTTATATATAAGATACATATGATATCGGAATTAATTTTTCTTGATACTGCCGTGACCCATTTCACGAGAGCTTCAATTTGATATTAATATTGATATGAGTATTAACTCTTTTCATACATGTCATTATTAAATTCATTACAACGTACGAATTAATATCCAACTCCAGAAACCGCAAAGATTTATGAATACATACCATTATGCCTGCTATTAACGGCAGTCGATATTTCGACTTATACCTTGACGATGACTATTTTGCGGAATTGATTGGACGATCCTGCTCTGGTAGAAGCAGTTAATTATTTTGCAGTTTAAATTATGTCTCTTACTTATCTCAAAGTGGTGGTTTAAAACCACATATTTATTGTGTTTATTTTATACAATTATAATACCTCTCATGTGATAAGTCCAATTATCATAAGACGGATGGTTTTACATGTTCGCAATTTATATATTATATATCACTATCGTGGTTGGTTATACCACATGAATGGTTCATAAATCCTGCTTTCGAAGAAAAAGCAGTTGATAAATATAAATCCTACTCTGGAGAAGTAGTTGATCGATTATCTAAATCCTGCTCTCGAAGAAGAAGCAGTTGATAAAAATAAATCCTACTCTGGAGAAGTAGTTGATCGATTATCTAAATCCTGCTCTGAAGAAGCAGTTGAAAGAAATAAATCCTACTCCGAAGAAGTAGTTGATCAATGATTCAAATCCTGCTCTCGAAGAAGAAGCAATTGATGAAAATAATATCCGATCTCCATAATTATTAAATACGAACGGAGAAAATTGAGCAAGTGATACCATAAGCTATCACCGATTACTTAAAGAAAATCCCATGCATACTGCATGATGGGATCATTTGACAAGTGATATGGAAAAATATCACTGGAAAATAATTGCTCAATAAATCCCATGTTGATTACATCACATGGTGGGATCATTGAAATCATATTGATTGACAATATTCATGGGGAAACATATATCACATATTCGTGAAAATAATGTATTTGCATAAAGACAAAAGATGATCTTATTATTGCTCTGAAAGAAGCACAAAGTAGTCGAAGTGAAAATATCGAAACTATCTGAAAGGCAGTAAACATTCGACAATATGAAACGCGAAAAAGAAAATACATATGAAACCCATAAAAAGAGAAGGGGTGCGTCTCGAGAGTATAAAACTCCGTAACTCTACCACCCCCTGGCATCAGGGTTTATAATGAAAGATCTAAAGGATCTAAACTTCTTTTTCGTTTGGCGCCAATAGCCTGTGGCTGATGAGCTTTGACTTCCAAATTCTTAACTGAAATATATGCCTGAAACTTTATAAGTAGATCAGCAACAGTATCAGCACATATTACTATATCTCTTGATGGCTGAGATATAAACTTGTGATCTACTCCTTGATCCAGTAAGACATGCAAATCGCTGAAGAAATTATTAATATTCAACAAACCTATAGGTTTGGTATGGAAGTCCCGCTCAGCCCATGATGTGATGTTGAATATCTCATTGAGTGTGCCATAGCCACCTGGAAGAACAATAAAGGCATCACTATTATTCACCACATACATCAAACTATCATGCACAGACTGTGTTTGAAGCATCAACCCAGTTGAACCCCCTATACTACTGGTTCTAACTGTGGGATAGTGTAAGACACTTGTTACTCTTATTCTCCCATTTTGTGCAGCCTCTAAAAGATAACCCAAAAATCTATAATTACTCCCACCATACAATATATCGATTTTGTGTTTTCCTAATTCTTTTACGAATTGATACGCCATATCTACATGCTGAATATGACCTATCAGTTTGGATCCAGCTAAAATACATATAGTTTTAATTGGATGAGATCTATATGAGGATTCTGAGAACTCCGTCTTTCTACACTAGACTTTCAAAATACTTTTATGAGAGATACATTTTCTGATTTGTGGATCCCAAATTTAAAGAACAAACTTCTTTCTAAACGACAAATGACTTCACTATTTTCATTGAAAGAGGAGCGGCATATAAGTCATTACTTTTGACAAAATTGCAAAAGAAAATGAAAGATATGATATTATATTTTTCAATGAAAATGACGTTACCGATCGGCAGCTGAGAAATTTAAATATTGGAAAACATTATTCATCAACTTGCATAATTTTTTATTACCTTATACCAACTTTGATAGAATGGACTTACAAACTGGATCTTTTGAAACTAATTTTTCATGACTATAACGTTCCCGTTCATCCTTAAATTGTATCCACAAAGCCATTAGTTCATGATGAACGTATCCACTAGGATGTGTATCAAGAATCTGTTGGATATCATGATCCATAGATTCCTTACTCAATCTATCCTTGATAAATGCTATTTTATCTTCTCAATTTTTGGATACAAACCCCACAGATTTGCGTCGTGTGTCACATGTCCATCGAGCACATTTATAGCACCCACCTAATCTTTTTGCTCTCCGTTTCTTTGCAAAACTACTCTTACCTGTACCTGGCATGTACTTTAATGAATTTGAAAATTCGCCAGATAATCGAACTTGTGCTTCGATCAACCACCGAATATTTTCTGGGATGCCATTTCTCATTAGCACCCTTAATCTTTTGAGTCGAGCTCGATAAATTCTTTTTATGATATTCACTGGAAGAGATGGATAATATTTACGAAGATTCAAAAGCATTGAATCCATTATGATATTCAAACCCTCGGTATGGGTGATTGTGAATACAATGATAATCTATTTATAGATTGGAATACGCGTATGAGATTTGACTCCGCGTCCTGAAGCGTATGAATTACGGCTCTATATTTGAATAATGAACATAATATGAGATGTGGGAGCGGAGACTCCATGTTGATAATGATGTGCAATAATGGCACCGAAAGATGATGTGATATACCGATAAAATATCTATATGGTGATATAGACACATCGTCTTCAAATATTTGTTCTCGATTAATATCACTACTAGCCAATATTGGGAATGAATCCCTAATAAATTTGGAATATATTAAGGGGGAGTATGGGCCCACTTCCTCTATATGTGAACCACTAGATATTATGGATCCACTAGATAGTCACATGTTTATATGACTCGTAATCAGAAATTTACGAGATAATTTGCTCACGGTTTGAGGACATATTCCAAATCAGATAAAGTTAGTAATATATCCCAAATAAACTTGAATAGATCCCAGAAAGGATCAAGATATGCGCATACAAGTGGGATATCAATTGGTATACTATTTGAAGTCCTTCAACCAATATCGAGAACATAATATATAAACTCCCATGACTGAAGATGAATACTGAGATACTGGCATATCTGTTTGGTGCTCAAGAAATATCTTAGCATGAGGGGGAGTATTAATAGTTGGAAATATATGAAATGCATCATATTATATCCTCACAACTAAAATATGAACTTGAAAGTTCAAAGATGCATGACAAATTATTAATCTTTGGTACCAACTACAACTGCTTTGATAAATACATAATAATTCCCCGAATATGAAACAAAGCAAATGATAAAAGGAGGCATATACTTTTGAGAAGTATATAGACATAACCACAATGTGTAATCCCAGTGGGTGATTGATAATGAGATATCTCGGCAAGTTATGTTGCCATGGGGAAGTAAAAGTGTCGACACAATATAGCGATATGAATAAAATGAGGATATCAATGATTGAAAAGAGGATATCGATAAATGATATAAGGATATCCATGACTGTGAAATATGGATATTGGAAATAAGGATAAAAATCCATGATTTGTGAAAATGAGGATATTGAAATCCATCAAAATTGAAATATATGCCCTTATAATAAAATGAAATATATGGGCTTACTGAAAGTGACTCATAAGGAAATTTTGAACATATTATCAGTGCGTGCAGTCACTCAAAACATTGCGAATGAAAATTATATGCTGTACTCTTTTTCTTGACTGAGGTTTTATCCCACTGGGTTTTCCCAGCAAGGTTTTTAACGAGGCAGCCTAATCACAACAAATATGGAATCTCCAAAAGAAATTTGGAATATATTGCAATGAATATGAGTCCGATATTACAAACTGTACTGAAAATGATACTCATACTAATCCCTGGAGGATCATTGAAATGCATAGAGCATATTTGTATAAAATACGCGTTGCACTCTTTTTCCCTTGACTGAGGTTTTGTCCCATTGGGTTTTCCTAGCAAGGTTTTTAACGAGGCAACTGGAATGGCGTATTAGTATGAATAATGTACTCTTTTTCCTTCATTAGGATTTTTCCCAATGAGTTTTTCCTAATAAGGTTTTAACGAGGCATATTCATGGCATAATGAGGAACACTACAAAGATCAAGATTATTCCTCAAAGCTTGAAAATAGGAGTTGTTGTACTCTTTTTCTTTCGATCAAGTTTTTCCCACTGGTTTTCTTGACAAGGTTTTAATGAGGCAACACGTGGATACTCCAACAACGAATGATATATGACAGATTCACTCAGTTTTTGTCCCATGAGGTTTTACTGAGACGGCACAAGAATATTCATACAAGAACTATCGAGATAAGGGGGAGCAAATTTACGAGATCACCGATTGCTGAAGTTTTATCCCACGAAGATTTCCTACCAACATTATGATGCAACATGATATGATTGCCACAAGCTCCAATACAAACAGTTTGAAAGTTTTTCTCCCATTGGGTTTTTTTTCAAACTAGTTCAGCAGATATTTATGTAAATAGTCATTCAAGGGGGGGGTGTTATAATATACCTTGAAAATAACATTTCAATTACCCCTTTGTTTTTATATAGTGTGAATGACTATTATGCCCCTGATGTAATTATGTAATTACGATTGTGCCATCTGAAGTTTTCCTATAAATAGGGGTTCAGTTATTAATGAAAAACATACTTGAGAATCATTCTCTATATTCTCTCTCTAATTTCTCTCCCTATTATTTCGATTTTATAACAAGGTTGACATATCATGGTACTCTAGCAAAATTATCCCACGTCTATATGGTCTCTTTAGGGCCGAAATTTTTAAAACTTGTTCACAACATTTTGGCTAAAAATATGTTTAGATACATGATAAAGTTAAATGGAGGATTTAGTCACGTTGACTCCCCCTTTTTACTCGGCAAACCATTCTCCCCACTCCCACATATATCCAACCGATTATATCACACCCCATTCCACACACAAACCGTAAACCTACAACAAATACATTTCGGTAGTCTTTTTACTCTCAAAATTCAGGTGGTACGAAGGTTTAGCAGGTGGAAATCGGCAAGGTGTGGTGAGTGGTCTTGGTGTAATATTGGTATTGTTTCGAAACGGGTTTTGGTATTTGGCTCTCTGTTTCATCTTCGGTCCATTTTGATATCGTCCCTAAGGTATATCAATCTACTTGTTTTTTCAACCATTCGACACTTATATATATGTATATATATATATATATATATATCCAAACAGGAAATATGCATGAAAGGATCAAAATAAATACGTTAACATATATTCGAATGCTTCGTTAAATCTGTGAAATGTATAAACTATATATAAGCTACATAAACCATGAATCTATGAGATATATGTGTCGATCTCTGTTCAGTTTTGTTATTCGAATATGTTTACTATATACGTCTTCAATCCGGCTTTTCGACACGTTTCGATCTCTAATATACGATCTGAAATCTGAGATAAACTCAAGAAATATAACATGGGGCGTTTGTGTTTTGTTCACGTGAATAAGGGCTGGAAAACATGCATGTACAATGAGATATAACCTGAGTAAAATAAGTGAAATAATGTGTGAGTGTGATCATGAAGGGCTGTTAGCATGCATGTATAACGTGTATAAAATAAAAGTAAAACATGTGCATGAGTGGGTGATCAAATCTGGAAAGGAGTAGAGAGTTAGTTTGTTTTGAGTCTTGTTAATTCATGCTTTTGTCTCGTAATTGTGGCTGTCAAAAAGGTGTGATCGTACGTGGGATTTGGTGGGTCGAATGAGTTCTAATCTTGTTTACAAACTGTTTTAAAAAGGGTATAAGGTGTGTAAATGGTTTAGTAATATATATCTGTTGGATTATGTGGCCCAAATGAATAAAATAATGAGGGCCCAAAATAATCTATCTCCTGCAGCCCACTTAAAATCGGACCCGGCCTGAAATCCTTTTGGAAGCAGCCCATTTAGGCTGGATTAATCTTGGTCATTCATCTGGTATCTTTAATCCTGGCCATTGGTTTATATTAACCCTACATATATAAACCCCTAACCAAACCCTCCCCTCATTTCCCTTTCTCACCCCCCGCCGTCTGCTCACTCTCTCCCCTTCTCTCACCCCCCGATTTTCTTTCCTTTCTCCTCGGCTTTGACCTGCTCTTCCGATGGAAAGAAAATCCGCCCGATTTCTTCTCTTCGTTTGGTTGTTCCGATTCTCCTATAAATCCCATTTTCGGTGGAGATGAAAGCACAACGAAAAAAAGAGAGCAAGATATATCCTTTCCTTTGAATCCTTCGGTTTTCTCAGTGAAATATTTGAGGGATTTTCTTGCTGAGCTTTGTGAGAAAGGGGATCTGATATTTCTGGGGGTTTTCGGTAGCTTTGTGCTTCGATTTTGGTTTGGGGTTTTTGGACCAGTCGAATCTTGCTTTGTGCTTGGATTCACCGGAGGTTGCTTCCGGTTCCGGTGGTGGGTTCGGTTCGAGGTGCTGGCCGCGGGTCTTGTGAGTCCAGGACGTGGCTACGGGACGGAGGACTGAGCCGGCCGGAATTTTTTCCGACAGTGTTTTTCTTCGGCTTCGGCCGTGTAGTTTGATCTTTCTATTTCTCACTGTTTTAGTTTATTTTCAGTTTTTGTTTGATTTGTAAAATTAGAAGTTGTGTAATCCCTAATCCCTATCCCGAGTAGATTCGTGTAATAGTTATATTTGTTATAATTATTGTAATCATATTTCCACCCGATTCGGACCAATACTCAACATTGGTACCGGAGCTTTGGTTTGGATCTGTCCGAATCGGGTCAACCTGGATCGCTCAGGTATATCGGCTAACCCTCTCTTCATTTTCTTTTTTTTTTCTTGCTCGTTGCCCTTTGTGATAGTATCCCGTTCGTTTCTTGGTGATTTTTTCTTTGTGATATTTTTTGTTCGGATACTGCTGCTCTTCGTGTTTGCTCGCTGTTCTTCGTGTTTTTCTGGGCTGTCCGTCTCGGCCTGCTGTACTTCGTGTTTCTGGGCTGTCCGTCTCGGCCCTGTTATTTTTTGCTTCTGCTGCATTGTTAGTAATATTCTGTGTGTTTATTACTGCAATTTTTTTACTTCGTGTTGAATCTGGAATTTTTTCATAATCGGGCATTTAAACCCTCCTGCCTGGACCGCTTAAGTGTCCTTGGATCTTGTAGGGGCCTGGTATTGGTTTTTTCCAGATTCGTTTAAATTTAATCATCTGTGTGATTGATTACTTTGTGTTTGTGAGGTTTGATAAAATAAACCGTTTTCTCCTGTTTGTGTTTTCCACAAATATTTTCAAAAACTTTGTTCATTTTGAAAATTAAAATGGGTTCAATCTCTGCCTTCTCTGTGGCACCATTTGATGGAAAAGGTGATTTTGCCATTTGGCAACAGAAAATGAAAAGCATACTTATTCAACAAAAATGTTTCAAAGCTATTGATAATTCTTTCGCCTCTAATGTGACGGCGGATAAAAAGGCTGAACTTGATGAGTTTGCTTATTCTTCGATTATCTTGAACCTTTCTGACTCTGTGATAAGAAAATTAGGTAAACATGGTTCGGCTAAAGAGTTATGGGAAAAATTGGAAGAAATGTATACTGAAACTTCATTGCCAAATAAATTATTCCTTCTTGAAAAATTTTTCCGCTATAAGCTTGATCTTAATAAAGACATTGATGCCAATTTAGACGTGTTTACAAAACTGGTTCAAGATATAAAGTTAACGGGAGATAAAAACATCGATGATTACACTCCGATTGTTCTTTTGAATGCTATTCCAGATTCTTATAGTGATTTGAAATCTGCCATTAAATATGGTAGAGATCAGGTAACCTTAGATATTGTTGTAAACGGCTTAAAGAGCAAAGAGCTAGATTTGAAAAACAATAAAGGTGATACCCTTAGAAATCTTGGCGAGGTTAATTTTGTCAAAGGAAGACCACAAAAACGCTTTCAAAATAAAAAGTCTTCCAACACTCAAAATAACCAAGCCAACAAGAAAAAGGGCAATGAAAAATTTCGGTTTAAACCTAGACCTAATAATCGTAAGTGTTACAATTGTGGTGTAATATCCGACTGTAACTTTTCATTTTTACCTGTCGTTGTATTATTTGGATAATCTGATTATTAGAAATCGTTGCATTTAGTTTTATGTTGAGGTATTATAGATTTGAATATCATATCGTTGTTATTTCATATGTGATGATTCGATGTTATTAGAGTGTTGCATTTTCGGATTTTTGTTAATGTAGCGTACGCTACATAGTATTATTAACGTACGCTAAACATGTGACTTAGCGTGCGTAAAGGTTTCCTCTGTTGCGTACGCTAAGAGGGAATCGACAGCGATTGACTTCAGCACGTGAGCCTTTTAACCGGTAGCATGCATGCGATCTATGTCCGAGCTGTCATGTCGGTGAGAATCTACTTTTTCTAGCGTGCGCTAACCCATTCTTCATTAGCGTACGCTAACGGCTGCAATAATTCAAGACGGAGCCACCGAAAGCCGTTTACGTCGTAATATCGTTCGGATAGCGACGTAAGGGCCTTAGCGTCACGCTAAACTATCCCGATAGCGTGCGCTAAGTCTGCCGATCTATTTATAGGACCGACTGTTTTCATTTCTCCACGAACCAAACCGAATTTCTCTCTTCGCATATCATCCCTCTGCACTCTAAAAACGTTATAAACCTTCACCAACTTATTTCCAAGCCTTAAATCTCGGAGTGGAGCTCATTTTCTTGGAGCCTTGGAGTTGTTTTTAAGCTTGGGATATATTCTCTCATATCATTGAAGTTATTCTTCATTTACGGAGGTTGGTGTGTTTTCTTCTCTGCATTATTTTCTTATGTTGATTATTAATGTCGAAATATACTTCACCTAGAGTAGATTAAGCAAGTAAAACATGGTTATAATTAAACTCTTTAAGCATTTTTGATGAATATGATAATAAGGGTTTGAGATGGAGGTGTTCTTGATGATATAGTGATTTTAATCATGTTGTAGTTGTCATCACTCACCTTACGGACGAATTTAGCTCGAGAGAACGTTGATGGATCGGTTAGCTTCTTCATAAGCTGGATTTCATCAAGAACTTAATACCATAAAGTGATTAAACACCATTTTAAGTATTTATTTACCTTGAGAAGAACTTGATGATGTTAAATATGAGATTAGATGATCTAGTCCGAAACCTTAGAAGCTTTAACAGATCATATTTGTTCGATTTCACAAATCTTTGAAGAATGATAAGGATCTTATAACAATAACTTTTCATCAATCTATTGTGTTGATAACTTAGAGTGTGGTTCATCATCATGCTAAGTAGATTGTGTTCTTAAGTAGATGATCTTTGGTTATGAATGATACTATCATGGTAGATTGAGTATCAAATTCTTTATGACTATCCTTTTGTAAAAAGAGATGTTGAAGAACATGAGAATTAGATTAAAACCAATATTATTGGCAAATTGAAGATGTTATTGTTCATGGAATAACAAGAGAATTTCAGGACACTTTTGGTATGATAATCGGATTTTGGAAGATGAATTAGTTGTTTTGGAAACCTTTCATTAATCGTTAAGGTATTCTTCACGGTGTGGGTGTATTTATCGAGTAGGTTGCGGGCGTCGTTTCCTACGAATTGATATTAATATTATGTGAATATATTATTGAATGAATTACGTTTCATTCAAGGTTGCTCGTTCGATTGAGTGTTTAACTGAGGATACCGTCCGTTTGATCATTTGGAGAAGGACTATCTTTCACTTTCGGATTTGAGGCAAGTTATCTTGCTTGGTTATAATGATGATTAGATTCTTCTGATGGTTATATCTTTCATATGTATGAATTGTTCATGAAATGTTTGTCGTGATTTGATATTCGTCCTTGACGTTATTCTGTCTTCTTCATGGGATGCATTCCCAAGTACGTCGTTTTGAATCATTGATCTCGTTGGCCTTATTTTCACTTCGGTGAGCTTTTCTTGATCCTTAATCGGTTATGTGATTTGTTGAATTCGTTGTCATGTTGTATCGTGACATATCCGGAATCATATCTGCGTTCCGATTGGTTACTGTGTAGGATTTTTAGCCAGGCACATATAGTCATCGGCGGATATTATTCCGCGTTGGGTATGCACACGGGACGTAGTTTCGTGAGGCTAATTAGGTACATTGTCCGACGTATATTCTGAATTCCATATACGGGGCGGACATGTGCACGGACACATTTCCGGATCGGGCGTACTGTGATGTCCATCTTTGAGCCATACTATAAATCGTCCATAGTATTGGATGCTTGTGACTGTTCGTTTCATACGCCCGAGGGGTATGATTGACAGTCGGAATGATTTCTTTGAAATCTATATATGTGAATTGTATATGTCAGAAGAATTGATTATCATGTATATCTGACCCTGTGTTGGGCGAAATACTTGTATTGTATTTTAGGTCGAGGCAAGGGCAAGGCACGGGAAGAGCATGTCGATGGCGAAGGATTCGGAGGATACTAGTTCGGGGGCCCCTCATCTTTGTTGTCCGGTTATGTTAAACCGTGTTGTGTTATTTCCTGTTTCATTTAAATTACTATTTGGTTGTATTTGGTATTTGAAGTATTTTCCATCTCCATATGGTTTATACTTGTTTATGGATCCTGTGTATTGTAAGGCCGTTGGCCATATTTTGATAAACTCCTAAACGGAGTAATGACTTTTCGTTGTGATTCGGTATCACAAATAATATTTATTTAACTTGTTTTGGATATCGCTGGTGGGTCCCAAAGTGTGGGATTCACGGCCGTAATAACCGCCATTTGTGGTTTTACAGATGATGTTATCGGAGAGTCTTTTTATTTCATGAGTCATTGAGAAATGAACTAGTATCAAGAAACCTTCGTGTCACGTGTGACTGTCTGCGCCGACCTGCGAGCCAATGCGGTATGTACTTTATGAGCCATGGTTTAATTGCGGCATGATATTGATATCGGTATGGGTCTCTTTGTTGATCATGTTATTTCGAGGAATTGTGACAGATTTATCGATTGATAATCCGAGGTAAATCTTGAATTTATTATACAATTGAAATTGTTCGACTTGACACCGATATGATATTCGGTGCGGCATTCGTGGTATCGATAACCATTTTCCCTTTAATATGTGATTCCTTGTTGCTATTAACTCAGCATAAATTTTGGTATCTTGAACTGTACTTATAGTTACCATTATGATGACTCTTTCAGTATGGAAAGAAACCTGCGAGGTCGTGGCAGAGGGGGACGAGGCCGCGGAAGGGGCCGAATCCCAATACCTCGAGCCAACAGACGCGCGAATGCGGATCAGAGTTCCGCAGACAGTGGTTCACCTTCTAGGGAACAATCGCACCACAGTGGGCGCGGGGATGCACGTGTCGATCCTTACGTCGTAATGCAGGGCATGATGACACAGATGACCCAGATGGGTCAACTAATGGGAGCTATGCAGAGGGCCGCTACTGGCCAGCAGCAAGGGGCTCACCCTCCTCCTGTGATTGGCGGACCCGTGAGTCGGATTATCAGCGACATCTCTCGCCAGCGACCACCGACTTTTGAAGGCTCCTCGAGCCTGCCGACGTGTGCATTGGATCGAGCATTTTGAGAAACTTTTCCCGGATGGTGGATCGCCGGAAGAGAATCGCGTCTCGGTAGCCGCGTATTATCTTAGCAAAGGCGCTCATACAGTGGCTTTCAGTAAGGCCACTGATGGTGTTTACACTTGGGAGGAATTTAAAAACCTCATGCTAGACCGTTACTACCTGTGGCCACTCCGAGAGGCCAAACTGTCGGAACTTTTGAACCCCGACCCGTCTGAAGACGATGATGTATTATCTGTTCCGAGAAATTCCAGGCACTCCTTCCTTTTGCCACGACAATTATTCGAACAGAGGCCGACAAGATCAAATACTTTCTCAAGAGGCTTAAACCCCGAATGAGAATGCAATTGAATCACCATCGTACTACCTTACGAGTTCATCGAAAAGGCTGGAATACGAACTCACCGCGAAAGAGATTTCCAAGAAACAACCACAGTCCAACAACAAAAGGTCCAAGAACCAGAATCGATCGAGAGTAACCGGGGGACATTCAGGAAGCCCCGGTCATTGCCAAACCCCTCCGATCGTCCACCCATGACGCCGAAGCCACTGGATCGCACTCTCGGCGGTCCCCTCATCTGTTGTGTGCTATAAGCGTGGGGGCCAGGGGCATATCAATTTGATTGCCCAAAGCTTTGCCATCACATGCCATACTTGTGGGAAGAATGGTCACCGTGCTCGTTTTTGCAGGAATGGGCCGGACATGATCCAGTAGCATCTCATACTCCAAATCAATCCTCTGTCGAGAACCGGACGCCTCCGTCCGCTTCCTATCAGACCACCGGGGCGAATAAGGGAATGGGCCGTGGGAATCAAAGTGGTACACTGGTGCCGTCTGCGAAACCCAGGATTTACGAGATGAAGAAAGCCGATGATCCCGAGGCGGCATGATTTCGTGTATACTCGAGATCCACTCCCGGCTGTGTGTGTTCTTTTTGATACCGGTGCTTCACACTCCTTTATTTCTTCTTCTTGTTTAAGCCGTTTACCTATAGAACATGTTATCAATTGTGAGCCCTACGTGATTGGTCTACCTGATGGTAGAAGAATTATTGGAAATCGTGAAGTCCAGGATTGTCCGATTCGTTTGAACGACCGTGAGTGGTTGTCAAATCGATTGTAGTCGATCTACCTAAGGATGATATAATCTTGGGTATCGATTGGATGGATCGTCACGATGCAATACTCGGTGTCCGCAAGCGGATGGTTACCGTCACTTCGATGATGGATTCGAGTGTATTTTTCGAGGTGATAATCCCACTGCTCGGGAGAGTCATCGGCGCTATGAAAGCAATGGCCGCTTAATCAAGGGTGTATTGGTTATTGGTGCTATATGACCAAATCACCGATCGATCGATTGAATTGGCCGACATTCCGTAGTCCGAGATTACCCCGATGTATTTCAGACGAGTTGCTGTGCTTACCTCCTCATCGTGATGTGGAATTTATTATTGAGTTAGAACCAGTACGTCCCGCTCTCAAAAGCACCGTGCCGTATGGCTCCAACCGAGATGCAAGAATTGAAGAACCCGGTGGAGGAGTTGGTGACAAAGGCTATATTCGACCTAGTGCGTCCCCTTGGGAGCACCGGTGTTATTTGTGCGGAAGAAAGACGGATCCCTACGCTTATGTATTGATTACCGTGAGGTGAACAGGTAACCATCAAGAACAAGTATCCCTTGCCTCGTATTGACGATTTATTGGACCAACTTCGTGGAGCCGCCGTGTTTTCTAAGATCGACTTAAGATCTGGTTATCATCGATTGAGGATTCGAGAGTCGACATTTCAAAGACAAACATTCCGTACTCGCTATGGGCATTACGAGTTCGTGGTGATGCCATTTGGGTGACTAATGCACCGGTATTCATGGAGTTGATGAATCGAGTTTTTATTAACTATCTAGATCGCTTTGTAGTCGTTTTCATTGACGACATTCGATTTACTCTCGCGACCACGAGGAACACGAGAATCACCTCCACCAAGTTCTCGATACTTTGAGGCGAGAACAACTTTATGGGAAATTTTCTAAGTGTGAGTTACGGATGCTCGAGGTTGTCTTTCTCGGGCATGTGATATCAGCCGAAGGGGTGAGAGTGGACCCACAAAAGACGGAAGCCATTCGAGATTGGCTACCACCGAAGAACGTGAAGGAAGTTCGTAGTTTCCTCGGCTGCGAGGTTACTACCGACGATTCGTGGAGGGATTCTCTAAAATTTCGCAACCGATGACTAACTTGCGGAAGGACAAGAAGTATTTGTGGTCAAGCATGTCAAAAGAGTTTTGAAGAGCTCAAGAGTCGATTGATTTCGGCACTGCTTTGGTCTTACCAAAGGGAACGGAAGGATTTGTGGTGTATAGTGACGCGTCGAGACAGTGCAGGATGTGTACTAATGCAGAAGGGAAAGTAATCGCCTATGCATCGAGATAATTGCGACCCTATGAAGCTAACTATCCGACCCACGACTTGGAGTTAGCGGTAGTGGTGTTTGCTTTGAAAATCTGGCGTCACTATCTTTATGGAGTTACCTGCCAGATCTTTACGGACCACAAGAGCCTAAAGTACATTTTTACCCAGAAGGAGTTGAACATGAGGCAGAGAAGGTGGCTAGAATTAATCAAGGACTATGATATCGAAATCCTTTATCATCCGGGTAAAGCAAATGTGGTTGCCGACGCATTGAGCCGTAAGACAGTACAGGAGCAGATGCTGAATCGTTTAACAGCACAGAGGGAATTGCAGTTGGACCTTATGAGGCCAGAAATTGAAGTTTGGTTACAGCGTGTTCAGGGACAACTTTGCACCCTTGATATTTCTTCGTCTCTTGATGATATGATCAAATCGAAGCAAATTACGGACCCATTCTTATCTCGGATTCGGGATGAGGTAACCCAGGGGAAAGCCCCTGGATTCGTGATCCACGAGGATGGATTGATACGTTTTAGAAATCGAGTGTGTGTACCCGCTGACGAAGAATTGAAGAACTCTATCATGAGAGAAGCCCATGCTACCCCGTACTCTATTCACCCGGGCTCTAGCAAGATGTATAAGGATTTGAAGCAGAATTATTGGTTGGGGTATATGAAGCGTGAGATTGCCGAATTCGTTGAGGTGCTTAACCTGTCGTGAGGTTAAGATTGAGCACCAGCGACCGCAGAATCTTGAAACCGCTCCCGATTCCTGAATGGAAATGGGAAGACATATCTATGGACTTTATCACTAGCTTGCCGACGAGTCGTCGAGGAATGAATACAATTTGGGTGATTGTGGACCGTCTGACCAAATCAGCTCACTTCTTGGAAATTAAGGACACATGGGGCCCCGAGAGATTGGCCACTGCTTATTAAGGAAATTGTGAGACTACACGGTACCCCCAAGAGCATTGTATCAGACCGTGACGGGCGATTTGTGTCACATTTCTGGAAGGCAGTTCATCGTGCGATGGGTACGCAGTTGAATTTCACTACGGCTTTCCATCCACAGACTGATGGTCGATCGGAGAGAACCATCTGAGACTCTAGAAGATATGTTGAGAGCATGTGTTCTTGATTGGAAGGACGATTGGGAAGCCCACCGCCTTTGGTGGAATTTACTTATAATAATAGTTGGCACGCTTCGATTCGAGATGGCACCGTATGAGGCATTATATGGCCGTCGTAGGTCCCCTTTGTGTTGGGACGAAGCCGGAATCTCCGGGAACGGAACCCGATATGTTGTTAGCCGCCCGTGAGAAGATCACTTTGATTAGGAGTCGGTTGTTAACGGCTCAAAGTAGACAGAAGTCTTATGCTGACCATCGTCGAAGACCGCTTGAGTTCGAGGTTGGTAATCATGTGTTATTGAAGGTGTCTCCTACTCGAGGTGTTTTTCGTTTCGGGAAGAAGGGCAAGCTGAGCCCAAGGTATATTGGGCGTTTGAGGTTACGGAGCGTGTAGGTGATCGGCCTATCGACTAACCTTGCCACCGACCTTGAGTAAGATTCACAACGTGTTTCATGTCTCCCAGCTGAGGAAATATGTTGCTGATCCGAGCCACGTTCTTCAATTCGAAGATATTGTTTTAGCAGAGGATCATTCGTACGAGGAGCGTCCTGTACGGATACTCGAGAGGAGGATCAAGCGGTTGCGGAACAAGACGATTCCCCATCAAGGTTCGGTGGTCACGACACGGAGTCAAGGAGGCTACGTGGGAGACCGAGGATAGTATGCGAGCAAGATACCCCGAGTTATTTACCCCTTAAGTTTCGGGACGAAACTCTTTTTAAGGGGGAGTATGTAATATCCGATTGTAACTTTTCATTTTTACCTGTCGTTGTATTATTTGGATAACTGATTATTAGAAATCGTTGCATTTAGTTTTATGTTGAGGTATTATAGATTTGAATATCATATCGTTGTTATTTCATATGTGATGATTCGATGTTATTAGAGTGTTGCATTTTCGGATTTTTGTTAATGTAGCGTACGCTACATAGTATTATTAACGTACGCTAAACATGTGACTTAGCGTGCGTAAAGGTTTCCTCCATTGCGTACGCTAAGAGGGAATCGACAGATTGACTTCAGCACGTGAGCCTTTTAACCGGTAGCATGCATGCGATCTATGTCCAGTGTCATGTCGGTGAGAATCTACTTTTTCTAGCGTGCGCTAACCCATTCTTCATTAGCGTACGCTAACACTGCAATAATTCAAGACGGTAGCCACCGAAAGCCGTTTACGCACGTAATATCGTTCGGATAGCGTCGTAAGGGCCTTAGCGTACGCTAAAGCATCACGATAGCGTGCGCTAAGTCTGCATGATCTATTTATAGGACCACTGTTTTCATTTCTCCACGAACCAAACCGAATTTCTCTCTTCGCATATCATCCCTCTGCACTCTAAAAACGTTATAAACCTTCACCAACTTATTTCCAAGCCTTAAATCTCGGAGTGGAGCTCATTTTCTTGGAGCCTTGGAGTTGTTTTTAAGCTTGGGATATATTCTCTCATATCATTGAAGTTATTCTTCATTTACGGAGGTTGGTGTGTTTTCTTCTCTGCATTATTTTCTTATGTTGATTATTAATGTCGAAATATACTTCACCTAGAGTAGATTAAGCAAGTAAAACATGGTTATAATTAAACTCTTTAAGCATTTTTGATGAATATGATAATAAGGGTTTGAGATGGAGGTGTTCTTGATGATATAGTGATTTTAATCATGTTGTAGTTGTCATCACTCACCTTACGGACGAATTTAGCTCAAGAGAACGTTGATGGATCGGTTAGCTTCTTCATAACTGGATTTCATCAAGAACTTAATACCATAAAGTGATTAAACACCATTTTAAGTATTTATTTACCTTGAGAAGAACTTGATGATGTTAAATATGAGATTAGATGATCTAGTCCGAAACCTTAGAAGCTTTAAGATCATATTTGTTCGGGTTTCACAAATCTTTGAAGAATGATAAGGATCTTATAACAATAACTTTTCATCAATCTATTGTGTTGATAACTTAGAGTGTGGTTCATCATCATGCTAAGTAGATTGTGTTCTTAAGTAGATGATGTCGGTTATGAATGATACTATCATGGTAGATTGAGTATCAAATTCTTTATGACTATCCTTTTTGTAATAAGAGATGTTGAAGAACATGAGAATTTGATTTAAACCAATATTATTGGCAAATTGAAGATGTTATTGTTCATGGAATAACAAGAGAATTTCAGGACACTTTTGGTATGATAATCGGATTTTGGAAGATGAATTAGTTGTTTTGGAAACCTTTCATTAATCGTTAAGGTATTCTTCACGGGGGTGAATTGTTCGAGTAGGTTGCGGGCGTCGTTTCCTACGAATTGATATTAATATTATGTGAATATATTATCAATGAATTACGTTTCATTCAAGGTTGCTCGCTCGATTGAGTGTTTAGCGAGGATACCGTCCGTTTGATCATTTGGAGAAGGACTATCTTTCACTTTCGGATTTGAGGCAAGTTATCTTGCTTGGTTATAATGATGATTAGATTCTTACGATGGTTATATCTTTCATATGTATGAATTGTTCATGAAATGTTTGTCGTGATTTGATATTCGTCCTTGACGTTATTACATCTTCTTCATGGGATGCATTCCCAAGTACGTCGTTTTGAATCATTGATCTCGTTGGCCTTATTTTCACTTCGGTGAGTTTTTCTTGATCCTTAATCGGTTATGTGATTTGTTGAATTCGTTGTCATGTTGTATCGTGACATATCCTAATCATATCTGCGTTAGATTGGTTACCGTGTAGGATTTTTAGCCGTGCACATATAGTCATCGGCGGATATTATTCCGCGTTGGGTGTGCACGGGACGTAGTTTCGTGAGGCTAATTAGGTACATTGTCCGACGTATATTCTGGATTCCATATACGGGGCGGACATGTGCACGGACACATTTCCGGATCGGGCGTACTGTGATGTCCATCTTTGAGCCATACCATAAATCGTCCATAGTATTGGATGCTTGTGACTGTTCGTTTCATACGCCCGAGGGGTATGATTGAGATCGGAATGATTTCTTTGAAATCTATATATGTGAATTGTATATGTCAGAAGAATTGATTATCATGTATATCTGACCCTGTGTTGGGCGAAATACTTGTATTGTATTTTAGGTCGAGGCAAGGGCAAGGCACGGGAAGAGCATGTCGATGGCGAAGGATTCGGAGGATACTAGTTCGGGGGCCCCTCATCTTTGTTGTCCGGTTATGTTAAACCGTGTTGTGTTATTTCCTGTTTCATTTAAATTACTATTTGGTTGTATTTGGTATTTGAAGTATTTTCCATCTCCATATGGTTTATACTTGTTTATGGATCCTGTGTATTGTAAGGCCGTTGGCCATATTTTGATAAACTCCTAAACGGAGTAATGACTTTTCGTTGTGATTCGGTATCACAAATAATATTTATTTAACCTGTTTTGGATATCGCCTGGTGGGTCCCAGTGTGGGATTCACGGCACTGTAATAACCGCCATTTGGGGTGTTACATGTGGTGAGTATGGTCACTATATTCAAGACTGCACTAAACCTAAGAAAAACCAGCAATCTGATCAGGCTAACTTAGCTGTCGGTGAAAATCTGGGTAATGTGTTTATGATTTCTGATGCTATGCATTCTTCTGTGAACTCTGTGTTAGCTGACCTTGGTGAAAATGATTGGCTGGTTGATTCTGGATGCACATTTCACATGACTCCGCATAAACAACTTTTTTCTAGCTATCGTGATTTGAAAAATCGATATGTGTCTATGCCGGATCATGTAAAACGAAATGTTCTTTGGAATAGAACTGTGTGCCTTAAATTCGAATCTGGAAATTCGATAACTTTGGAAAATGTTAGGCATGTTCCTCACTTAGCTCATAATTTAATGTCATGTGCATGTCTTGAAGATGATGGTTTCGAAGGTACATGGGCTAAGGGTGCTATGAAAGTTACGAGAGGTCCCAAAACCTTTTTTGTCGCCATTCGTAAAATGAATTTATACATTTGTTCCACTGTAAGTAACTTTTACGTTAATGCAGTACTTGGAGATAAAACTGAAATCTGGCATAAACGGTTAGGTCACATTAGTGGTAAAGGTCTTGAAATATTGCACAAAAATGGTTGTTTTGGGAATGATAAAATATCTGACTTACCATTTTGTGATAATTGTGTGTATGGTAAGCAACATCGTGCTAACTTTCCCCATTCACCTTCCCGAACCCCCTAAGAGTTCAAATGTGTTTGAATGTCCGCATGCCGATGTGTGGGGGCTGCCGGTGTTAGACACACGGCGGAAACCGATATTTTTATCCGTGATTGATGATTATTCCAGAAAGTCTTTGTGTTTCTACTTAAGAACAAATCGATGTGTTTGATACGTTCAAAACGTGGAAAATTTTAATTGAAAATCGGGCCATTAAGAAAATTAAAATTTTGAGAACCGACAACGGCACGGAATTTTGCAATAATTTGTTTGATACTTTGTGTGCGGAAAGTGGTATTCAAAGGCATAGAATGACACCTACACCCCTCAACAAAACGAATTCTTTGAGCGCATGAACCGAACCCTCCTTGATAGGGTAAGGTCTATGCTCGTCGACTCGGATTGTCAAAACGTTTTTGGGGTGAGGCTTTATCTACTGTTGCCTATATTATAAATGAGATCTCCATCTGTCCTTTGAATGGAAACTATCCAGAATCGTGTGACTGGTAGTAACATTGATTTCTCAAATATTCGTGTATTTGGGTGTCCGCATATGTTCATCAAAAGCAAGATAAATTAGAACCTAGATCGATAAGATGTGTGTTCTTAGGCTACCGGAGGAGTTAAGGGTTTTAGGTTATGGCTTAAGGGCGAGCCAGGGTTTAAGGTGCTAATTAGTAGGGATGTCATATTTAATGAAGATGAATTTCCTTGTCTTGAACATCCTGCACCCGCACCCGTGCACATGCCTAATCCAGAATTTGTTTCTAACTACCCTACCTTAAGTGAGGTGGAGCCTGAAAATGATGAAACTTTGCATCTTTGAAAATGAAAATCATTCCGGAAATTCTAGTGATGAAGTTATTGAGAATGTTGATGAAAGTACTGAACTAACCAACTATCAATTGACAAGAGATAGGCCTAGAAGAGAGAATGTTAGGAGGCCTCATCACTTTGATGATTTCCATATGATATCCCATGCTTGCAATGTGTTTGAATCTTTAGATAATAACGAACCTAAAAGCTACAAAGATGCTTTAAAATCTGAAAATGCTTCTGATTGGTTAAATGCTATGAATGATGAAATGAATTCCCTGCATGTTAACCAAACCTGGACTCTTGTTCCAAAACCTGAACATTGTTCTCTTGTGGACTGTAAGTGGTTATATAAGGTTAAAAATGAAGTAGAGAATATCAGATTTAAAGCTAGGTTGGTTGCTAAAGGTTTCACTCAAAAAGAAGGAATTGATTACACTGAGATATTTGCTCCTGTTGTGAAATTCACCACCGTGCGTATCATGCTTGCTTTAGTTGCTCACTTTAATTGGGAATTAAAACAAATGGATGTTAAAACAGCTTTTCTTCATGGTGAATTAAATGAGAAAATTTATATGAGGCAGCCAGAAGGTTTTGTCGACTCTAAGAAACCTGATCACGTTTGCCTTCTTAAGAAGGCCCTTTATGGCCTAAAACAGTCTCCAAGGCAATGGAACAAAAAGTTTGACTCTTACATGCTTTCTTTAAAATTCAAACGTAGTTCATACGACCCTTGTCTCTATTTTAAAATAGACTCCACTGTTCCTATCTTCTTGCTTATCTATGTGGATGACATGTTACTTGTGAGTCCGTGCATAAAATTAATTGATCATGTTAGGTCTTGTCTTAGTGATCAATTTGACATGAAATACCTTGGAGACGCCCAGAAAATTTTAGGCATGAATATTGTTAGAGATAGGAAAAACTTTTCTTTGTTTCTAAATCAGTCTTCCTACATAGAGAAAATACTTGAATAATTTTCTATGACTGCTGCAAAACCTGCTTCTGTGCCTCTTGCTGCCCATTTTCTGTTAAGCAAAGATCAATCTCCAAAATCTAGTGAAGAAGAAAAAACAATGGAAAAAATTCCCTACGCTAATGCTATAGGATCAGTCATGTATCTCATGGTTAGTACGAGACCTGATATAGCCTATGTTGTCAGTTGCTTGAGTAGATACATGTCTAATCCTGGTATGCCTCATTGGGAAGCCTTGAAGTGGCTTCTCCGTTATTTGAAATCCTCTGTGGATGTTGGAATTAAGTTTTCTAAATCTGGTGATGGTGTTAAACTTGTTGGATATGTGGATTCTAACTTTGCTAATGATCGTGACAATCGAAAATCCACGACCTCTTATGTGTTTACCCTTTGTGGCTCTTGCATTAGTTGGAAATCTCGATTCTGAGAATGTTGTTGCTTTATCTACAACTGAATCTGAATATGTTGCTACAACTGAGGCATTTAAAGAAGCCATATGGCTAAAGGGTCTTCTGTCCGAAATCGGTTTTCTGAAAGAAAAAGTCGTGGTATTTTCAGATAGTCAATCTGGAATTCAGCTTTGTAAAAATCCTGTCTTTCATGATCGCACTAAACATATTGATGTTAAATTTCATTTTATTCGTGACATTGTTGAAAAAGGTGAACTTGATCTTGGAAAAATTCCTTCAGAATTCAATCCTGCAGATATGGGCACCAAATGCTTGCCTTTGGAGAAGTTTGTGTCCTGCACTGATCTGCTGAACTTGGGGACTCAAGACTAACTCTTAGTCTTTGCCTTCTTTGTGATGGCTTTCATTCTTAGTGAATTATTATATCTTTGTGATAGTCCTGCTTTCTTAGTGATTGCTTTTCTTTGTGATTACCTGTACTTACTTTGTGTTTTGTATGCAGGTGATGTCCGGCGATGATGACCTCCGTCTCCATTATGTACCCCGATGACTCATTTGGCCCAGGTGGAGATTTGTTGGATTATGTGGCCCAAATGAATAAAATAATGAGGGCCCAAAATAATCTATCTCCTGCAGCCCACTTAAAATCGGACCCGGCCCGGAATCCTTTTGGAAGCAGCCCATTTAGGCTGGATTAATCTTGGCCATTCATCTGGTATCTTTAATCCTGGCCATTGGTTTATATTAACCCTACATATATAAACCCCTAACCAAACCCTACCCCTCATTTCCCTTTCTCACCCCCCGCCGTCTGCTCACTCTCTCCCTTTCCCTCACCCCCCAATTTTCTTTCCTTTCTCCTCGGCTTTGACCTGCTCTTCCGATGGAAAGAAAATCCGCCCGATTTCTTCTCTTCGTTTGGTTGTTCCGATTCTCCTATAAATCCCGTTTTCGGTGGAGATGAAAGCACAACGAAAAAAAGAGAGCAAGATATATCCTTTCCTTTGAATCCTTCGGTTTTCTCAGTGAAATATTTGAGGGGTTTTCTTGGTGAGCTTTGTGAGAAAGGGGATCTGATATTTCTGGGGTTTTTCGGTAGCTTTGTGCTTCGATTTTGGTTTGGGGTTTTTGGACCAGTCGAATCTTGCTTTGTGCTTGGATTCACCGGAGGTTGCTTCCGGTTCCGGTGGTGGGTTCGGTTCGAGGTGCTGGCCGCGGGTCTTGTGAGTCCAGGACGTGGCTACGGATCGAGGATCGAGCCTACGAATTTTTTCCGACAGTGTTTTTCTTCGGCTTCGGCCGTGTGGTTTGATCTTTCTATTTCTCACTGTTTTAGTTTATTTTCAGTTTTTGTTTGATTCGTAAAATTAGAAGTTGTGTAATCCCTAATCCCTTTCCCGAGTAGATTCGTGTAATAGTTATATTTGTTATAATTATTGTAATCATATTTCCACCCGATTCGGACCAATACTCAACAATATCGGTTCAGTTTGGTCTTTGTTTGGTCTCGTAAAAGGGTACTGAGAAGGGGTTAAATATATTTGTTTCTCGCTTGTTTTGTTAAGGTATAATAAGGTGTCGGTTCGAGGGTGTGTTTGCATGTTAATTAATAGTGGTTGAATGGGAATAGTAACCTATGTTTTATGTGGAGTATTTGGACGTGTTTTGGCTCGTTAAATCCAGGTTGGTGTGGCTAAGATTTATGTGTCGTGTGTGTGTCTAAAACCTGTCTAAAACATGCATGCTGAATGTGATTCAAACATACAAAAAGAGAGTGTGTTATGAGTTGGATATATATGGTCAAGTATTGGTTTGTTTTGACTTCGTCTTTTTATGTGAATGTGTCTCGTTGGTGGAGTATACCGAGGGTATGCATGAGTGTGTGTGTTTTGAGTGGAGTGATTGTTTCGGGTTGGGGTTTATAACTTGTTCCGAGAATGTCTGGTGTCTAAATCCGGTTTTCCCTTTTATTCTTTATTCGGTATACCTTAATCTCTCAATCGGCTTTACACCTAATTCGGTTTAACCTTTAATCCTAATTGATATATTTCATTAAACATATAATTCCATTAACCTTTAATTCTAATTCGTTATATATTCAACCATAACATCTGAATTGGTATACTTTTAGGTCATATATTTATTTGAAACACACTTAAACCTATGTTTTGCCTATGTACCATTATAAACCATAAACATATTAATGACTATAAGTATTAAAGATAAAATCCGTTATGAAATTAAATGAACGTATAAGTAATATATGTTTATAAACTTGTGTAGATCCGTTGAAGAAGGAGTAGCTTGTGATTCCTCCTATTAATTGCTTGCATTTGTTTCATTTATCTCATCCGTTTTAAGGTGAGTTTTCGTGGCCCCATTTTCACTTATGTTTTCCTTGGGGGAGAATGATACTTGAAGTCATTTTATGCTATGCTCAACTTTTATTCCTATTAGACAAGTGTGTGCTTATAATTATGCTAGGTGCTTTAGTAGTGTTATCAGTATATTCAATATGTCATGGATTTATTTCCACTTGACACACTGGTTATTCAAGATTATTCAAGACTCATGTAGTAGCTCCAGCTGGTAGGCTTTGCATGTTATCAGTATATTCAATGTGTGGTATTCAATTTGTGATGATGGTTATTCAATTTATGCTACTTGCCCTATGTTATATTTATATGCACACCTGTCTCAAACAATTATGCATGGCAACCTAGTTTTCTTTACTTTAAACCTACGAACTCACCAACTTTATGTTGGCATTTTAGAGTATCATTTTCAGGTGATTGATAGTTGTTTTTTGAAGGCATGCATATTGAAGTCATACATTGTTCTCATATGAAAGACCGAGTAATTTGGCCAAGACCCTTTTCTAAAGACTTAAATTTGATACGATCAAGACTTGTGTTTTCATTATCAAGTAATTTGTATTAAAAATCTCATTGTAACGTTGTAACTTATTTCTTAAATCAAATATGGTGTTGTTCTACTAGCTTATGCGATGTTACATTTCGTTGTACCTCGTATTTCCGCTCTTAGCGGGGTGTGACAGAATGGTATCAGAGCCTAAGGTTATAGAGAATGCCGGTTTTTCTAAAATAAAAACCCCAACTATAACCAAACTAAAGCTTTTCGTAAAACCCCGAACATGGTACGAGTTGGCTAGCCCGAGCATTTCATCATTTTTCCTAAATTATGCATAGCCTGATCAACTATGCCTAATTTAGGAGGAATCATGGAATCATGGGGTAGTCACCTTGGATCATGCTTGGTTGGACACAAACCCTAGGTCACCTAATATTGCATCAGTCATGTGCATGTGTCTTTGGAGTATGTGCTTATTTGTATTCATATCGGTGTTGTTATGCGATCTATATTTCATCATTTACGTGATACATCATGACCCACTACTAGAGTTTGAGAATGTCTTGTTTCGCTACGCCTTGTTTGTTAATCGCGCTACTTAGTATGCCTTTATATCAGCCGTACTATTGAAACACTATTTTGGATGCATCCCAACAATGCGTTGTTGGAAGGTCATATTGATTTCACTTTTAAAATGCTATATAGATTAAGCCATTTTGTTTATTCTGAACACTAATTTAACGACTAAGTAATTATTTTCCTATACATGTGGATCATATGCCTCGACTCCCCATACCTTTCACTTTGTGAGCAAGCCTGAATACGCTTTGATCTGAGATTATCAATAATAAGACATCACAATAAAACGATGAATAACCCCCTTAACTCATTCCACTTGATGAGAACCCTTATGGACGTATAGGCAATAAACTCACAGTTGGGCCTGAATAGCTTAAATATAAACAATAAACTCATAATAAATCAGTTTGCTCCTCGCTTTCGGTCCATTTTTTTTTGTTCTTTGCTTGTCTACCTGCGTACGTCTCTTCCTCTGGTTTTCTCTTTCCTTTCACGTCCGCGCACACCCCTCTGAGACCAGCTGGAGCTGGACGGAGGAGCGGCGGCAGCAGAGATCTGGACCTGGAGCAGGCGGCGAGCAGGCTTTCTACACGTCCTGGGTTAGGCGTTGCCATAATAACACTGCAATCTGTCATTCTCCGACCCATTTACTTTCCGGATTCAGATTTTTAGCCATGTCAAGAGAGAAAGGGCTGAGTTCCGCCGTTAAAAATTCTATCAAGGCAATTTCCTTTGGGGGCTTTTACGAGTTGTATCCAATATTGATGAACAGCAGTTACTAACACTGAGTTCATTGATTTTTCATCAGAAATCCGTGCAAGCATCAAAAGTTTAAAATGGAAGGAATAAGAAGGGACCAAATGCGATAACTGGGTTCCAGTCACGCATTTCAATGACGCTGAGAGAAGAATCAAGTGGCAAGAAACACCGCAATGTTAATGCCATAACTATGTGTAAGATAGACCATCTGAAAAACCTTGCATTGTGGGCCGCGACAGAGGCCTCTGTTCCTTCACTTGGTGCTTTTCTAGGTGAACGTTTGGCTGCCACAACAGATGCCCTGAACCTTCGTGCTGACCCGTCTCTGTTTATTTGTGGAAGGTAATATTATAAATTTGAATTGATTACTTGCTTTCTTTTTCGAAGTATGTTCATGTTCTTCTTTTGCTTCTTCATTCGGGAGTTGAGCCAGTAGCTATTTTATGAGTATTGTCTATGTGTATGTGGTTTAGCAACATAATAATTGGATGTGTTTTACAATAGTGTAAGGAGTTTGTATGTTCGAAATGTGAGGAAGTGTTAGGGGGCTGTTTCTGGAAGCCTATTGGATTTTTTCTTTAATGTAGTTGGGAGAAGTTATAGAGATTGGACATGAAAATAAATAAAAACTCACAAGCACTAAAAGAAAACAAGAAGAGGAAACAGGTCAGTTGTTGAAAAAAACATAGAAGAACAGCTTCAATTTCTTCAAGTATACTTCTTAAATAGTGCTAAAGTTCCACAATTTTATTTGAGAATTGTGACTTATTTGGGTGAGTTTTGAAGTGATTGGTCTGAATGTTTAACTTTCACAGATCTATCGATTTCTATTTTGAGTTTATCAATTCATTTTTTAGGTTAATTGCTCAAATGGTTTGTACTGTTTCACTTTTTACCAAACGGTGCTGCACAAATATTTTCGCCAGAAATGGGCTCAACTTTGATTCTAGTCGCACAGGGTGGTGCTAGCTCGGAATATTTGTAATACCCGAGATTTCTGTTATGTATTTTTGAACTTGTGACATTGTAATTGTTGCACTTTTATCTGAGTATTATTCTCCGTGTTTCGTAATCCGATGTTGTTGAGCGTATGATTTCATGAATGTCATGTGAATTGTGATTCTGCGCATGTAGCGCACGTTATCAACTATGTGTAGCGTACGCTAAGTGGTTTCGATAGCGCACGCTGTGCATGACCTTAGCGCACGCTATACGTAGTCAGCATGATTAAGACAGGGTGGTAGGTGAGATCGGCTGAGGATTTCGGTCGGATTATGTCGGGATGAACCTGGACGGCTTTCGGGAAATAGCCAAGTCAACGCGTTAGCGCACGCTACTCACATGAGGGTAGCGCACGCTAAAGGCTGAGTACAGTGTAGTCAGTTAGCCGTTAGCGCACGCTAAGAGTATGGACTTGCGCGCGCTAATAACCATTTCCTATAAATAGGACAGCATTCTTTTCGTATTTTCAGTCCTTTCTCTTCCCACATCCGAATCCTTATACTTAGAATAATTACTCTCTACATCCTAAACACTTCATACCAGCATCCTAGCTCGTGTTGAAGATTGTAGATCATTGAGGATTGGTGTTCAAGCCTTCGACGTTGGATTGCTTCGATTTCCTCCTTGTTCTTCACTACTTTGAGGTAGGTGTTTCTTCACCAATATTAGTAGTGTTCTAAAGGACGTTTGATCATGCTTATCTAGTCAGTTAGTTTGTTAATAGTCGAATCATCATGTGTTAGAAGGATATTTTCGATGTTTCGGAACTTATTCATCGTATAAACCATTGAACCTCTTAGTGTTTGAACTCCTAGCATATTCTGAAGCTTCAAAACGATTTGTGATCAGTATATGGAGATTTTCAAGTTCTTATGCCCTTACACAAAGGAATCATACGTTTTGGGACATATAACGGATTGAACTTAGGATATTCCTTGAAGATCTAGATAAATTATGGTGTAGTAATGATTACACGTAACCTTGTATCTCGTAGTCGTTTAATCCATATAGAACTTTCACAGACCTTATAAGCATGATGTGCACGGGGATGACTTGTATTATCACCATAGGATTCATGAGTTCATCACCATTAGAACAAGTTTTACGCGTGATGTCGCCGTACGGTTAGCGCACGTTAACATGCGTAAGTTAACGTGCGCTATCGGGAATAAGTTAACGCACGCTACGTTTGGTACGTAACGTACGCTATGTGATCAGTCGAGTCAGTCGGCTGATCAGAGAGAACTGTCAGTACATGGTGTTGTGCGGCGATTAATTCGCCACGATAGGCGATCGGCGACCTTCCAGAGAAGCCAACCATGGAAGACATACTCTGGACAAACGCCTAGAGTTCGGCACAATGCGGCGATCGTCTTTTGGTACCCAGCGATCGTCTTTTGTTATCTGACGATCGTCTTTCATGAACGGACCAGAGGCGATCGTCTCATGCCACGTGTGGATCCAGCATCCGTCAAAGTCGTCGAAGACCGAATCTTAGACGGTGGCCCACCCGCGGATCTTCAAAGGATACCGAGATAGGATCATTGACCCCACTGTCACCTACCACACCTACCAGCAAGGCCGCCGAAAGGTACGAAGTGGGCCCTCCTCGGGACAAATGACTCGCAACGCGTGCTGGCTTCCCATTGGTTCACCCAGCTGGCCTCCAACTGCAACCTCGGACCTCAAGGGAACAGGCCCACGTGACGGGACGATCGGCCGTTTATTTTAATATAGAAAACGGCGATCGCCCGCGATCGCCGGAGGGATCCCAACTACCTTGTCCCCTATAAATAGAGGACTCACTGCTGCGGCCAAGGAGGGCGAATTCTACTATGAATTAAGTGAAAAATACACACCAAAGAGAGAATCAAAGGCTCTTTTGGCAACCACTAACACATTCATAGTGATATTCATACACATTCATCATATATCCCAAGCAAGAACTCACAGATTCATCTATCTGGTTCTTCCGGCAATCTACGCGCTCTAAAGCCTAGATAACTAGAAGTCTTTACACTCCTTGTATTAGATTCTAACATTAATATTTGTACTCGACAGTATATTTATTAATAACATCTCGCGAGAGCATTCAAGCCCGGGATTAACAACCCCGGCAAATCTTGTGTTATCTATTTTCCCACGGAAGTGTTCTCGCATTTGTTTGTTACTCGATCATTCCAGCAATACTATCTCCGGATAATATTTTGGGTAACAACAATTGGCGCTAGAAGGAGGGCGCGTCTAAACCTTCATTTTTATTCCTACCGTCTCGAAGAACACTCACTGTTCTCCGGACATATACTTGAAGAAACACTCACTGTTCTTCAATAGAAAAACCTTCAGAAAATGACATCAGCAACAACTTCCAAGAGGGCCACCCTGAGATCTGCCGGAAATCTTATTCCGGCGAGGACCGAATCCCAGCCCACGGCGGAAGGCGACCGTGGCGACGCTAGGCTCTCACTCCCGCCCCCGAGGGACGGTTCTAGCCTCTCACTCGATCGGTTCAGGACATCCGGAGCAGTTGAGGAGGCTATAGCCATCCTCGAGGAACGACAGAGGGCCGCGATACGCCCACCATCACCCCGTCACTAGCAACCGCCGGCAAGCAAACTAAGCTCAAGGGGATCTATCCGAGAAATCGACAGAAAGCCCCAGGCCGCAGGGAAGGCTCTCGTAAGGCGGGACGATTCCGTCTTCACCGCTGAGAGCGATCCTCATGGCGACACAGGCACTCAGGCCCAATGAGACATCGGTATCTCGAATCCTTTACCAGGAGTTCGGCATATCCGACTCCCAAGAGACAGTCGGTCGTGAGCCCCTGCGCCCAAGGAAGGAACCCACCTGGCGGGAGCTCGTCATTCACCACGGGGCTAGGGGATCGGTACACGATCGCCTTGGTTCACGCTACGAGAGCTAGTCGGCAGCGATCGGGCGACGGCGATCGCCGCCATGCAACGCCACTGGGACGAAGTGAAGGCGCTCTGGAAAATGGGGCGGCGCCGAGACCGATCGGGAGCTAAATGAACCACTCGCGGTCCAGGATCGAGATCGCCCCCAATCAACGATCAATCCCCACAAACACCTCTATATGAGGAGAACGGATCCGGAACCCACTTAAGCAAATTCGGATCTACATGACTGGATGCGGAGCTTCGGATGCGACGAAATGTCGTATGTTCCCGTTAACTCGGGCGATCTCGCCACAGTGGTACATCTCGCTACCATCTCGCTCAATCAATTGCTTTGAGAAGCCGGGCGAACGACTTCACGTCGTACTTCGCCGCCAAAGTCGCCGCCGGAAGGTCCCCACCGCATGATGAAGATCGGGCGGGGAAGGACGAATCGGATGAGGATTATATCGGCCAAGGTGGACGAGATAGTCCTCACCGGTGAGCCGTCGGCGACGAGATCGCTCACCACGCAGATCTGAGCGGATTCCACGGACGCTCGCCCATGTTCGGGCACCTCACAAAGGATTTTCCACCGACCTATACGGCGTTCGCGTCGAGCCGCCGATTTTACGGCCGGGCGGAAGATGCTCTCACTCGCTTAGACGAGGGACGGTCGAAGAAGGAAAAGCATCTTCCCATGTCCGTAAGAAGGCAATCGCCAAGCCCGGAAGGCGGTCGCCAAGCCGCCTGGCGAGTTCAAAGCCTTCGAGGATGTAGAGGTCCACCTTCTTCACAACCTCAACTTATCTCCGGCCCACATCTTCAACGCGATCAAGGGTCGCGAGTGGCTTTCCAAGCCAAAGCCAATAAGGGACCACGGTCACCTAGACCGTAGCAAATTCTGTGCCTATCATAAGAGTCCCGACCACAACACTAGCCAATGCCGCGACCTCCTTAGACAGCTCTGGCGACTGTTTGAGGAAGGCAAACTGGACAATTTGATCACCAAGCCAGAACCCAGGACGGAAAGAGCCGGAGGGCGCGAGCGCCGACCAAGCGAAAGAATTCCTCCCAATCCGATCGCCAGGATCGAGCATGAGCCGGAGTACTCTGATGAGTCGATCCCTCCGATCAACCCCCGGCGGTCGGATCAACATGCTCCAAGCGGGAGGTGGGAGCCTCGGGGCCTTTCCCGGTTTCCACCTGTCAAACAAAGCGAAAAGCCGAGTGAGGGCTTTCGCCGAAGTCCATGTTGTAGTACCTCCGAGCCGACCATCTCTAGAGACGCGCTCATCACCTTTTCCAACAAGGACGGGAGGGAGTGCAATGTCCCAAAGAGGATGCACTAGTGATCTCCTTGCATCCTTGGGAAGACGGTCGATCGCGTCTTTGGTCGACAATGGGAGTTTCGCAACATCATATTCAAATCCGCCTAGACCAACTCGGCAACCTAATCAAATTCATCAAGCCTTTCGACACCGTGCTCCAAGGGTTCGGCGACAACACGGTCCAAGCCTACGGGAGGATCAAGCTCTCCGTTGAGCTAGTATGCTTTTATGATCCCAAGGTTAGGATTACTAGGAACCTAAGCTTTGTAATCATAGATAGGCCCAGCATCTATAATGGGTTCCTAGGTCGCCCCTTTTTAGAAACCTTTGAGGCGGTCGCCTCATCTTTCTTTTACTGTATCAAATTCCCCACTGCCGATGGGACGGTCGGTACTGTAAAAGGAGATCAGCTAATGGCAAAGAGATGTTTGAATTACTCCTATGTTGTTACTTCTTTCAATACTTCCCATACTATATGTAACATTGAAGCGACCGACGATCAACCCATGGAGATCGACGAGCCTAACACTTCGTACCAACCCGACTCAAGGGACGCCATCTCTCATCAATTGACGGACGACATCGAGCCAAGGATCGGTTTCGAGCCAAGTCTCGACATCGATCCAAGGACCGAGTCTGGAGATCGTACCAAACGAGAGGCGACCGTTCCTGTCGAAGAGTTGGAAAGTATTACGATGGATCCGGATCATCCAGAACGGGAAGTACAGATCGGCGCAAGCATCGACCACGAATTAAAGGGGGATCTGATCAACTTGCTACGTAAGAACATCGGAGTCTTTGCCTGGTCGCATCAAGATATGGTTGGCATAAGTCCCGAACACGCCTGCCATTATCTGAAGATCGACCGGGCGATGAAGCCTGTTCACCAGAAGCGTAGGAAGTTCGGTCCCGAGAAATACACGGCGCTCGACATAGAAGTCCAGAAGTTACTCAACAAAAAATTGATCAGAGTAGCCACGATTTAACCGCGGTGGGTCGCCAACGGTGCTCGTCAAAAAGCCAACGGCTCGGAGATTATGCATTGACTTCACCGACCTCAACGCAGCATGTCCAAAAGACCACTTCCGATGCCTCATATTGATCACCTAGTCGATAGCACGGCGGAGTTGCGAAATGATGTCGTTTATGGATGCCTTCGGATATCATCAAATCCCAATGGCGGAGGAAGACATAAAACACACATCTTTCCACACGAGAAAAAGACATATACTTTTGGGTCGGAATGCCGTTCGGCAGAAAAATGCGGGCGACCTACCAGCGATTAGTCAACGGGATGTTCGCCGATCAGATCGGCAAGACCATGGAGGTCTACATTGACGATATCGTAGTCAAAAGCCTCAAGAAGGAAGATCACCTCAACGATCTCGCCGAGACGTTCGCCATCCTTGAGAAGTTTAACATGAAGCTGAACCCCAAGAAATGCAACTTCGGGGTGGGCTCCGGGAAGTTCCTGGGGCACATAGTGAGCCAAAGGGGGATCGAGGCGAACCCCACCAAGATACAGGCGATCCTTGACATGCAGGAACCGCGAAACATCAAGCAGGTGCAACGCCTAACAGGTTGTCTAGCCGCCCTCAACCGTTTCATATCACGGCTCGGCGATAAAAGCAAGCCTTTCTTCGCGACCATCAAGAACAAGAAGTTCGCATGGACGAAAGAAAGCCAGACAGCATTCGCCAAAATAAAGGAATATCTATCTAACCCCCAGATCCTGGCAAAGCCGATCCCCGGGGAAAAATTATTCCTTTACTTGGCGGCCTCGGAGGTCGCGTTGAGTGCCGTTCTGGTGCGAGCAGAGGGGCAAGCCCACTTGCCGATCTACTATGTTAGCCAGGCGCTCCACGACGCTGAGACACGTTATACACCATTGGAGAAGATCGCCTATGCCCTTGTCATGAGTGTACGAAAGCTGAGGGCTTACTTCTTCGATCACCAAGTGGAAGTCCTAACAACTCTACCTCTAAGACAAGTCCTGCACCGACCGGACACCAACGGGCGACTCCTCAAGTGGTCGCTGGAGATCGCCCAATACGGTATCACTTACGCTCCTCGCACGGCGATCAAAGGCCAAGCCCTAGCGGACTTCGTGGTGGAATTAACGTTCCCTCACAGTCAGGCCAGTCGGCCGACTGCTGGAAATTATACGTGGATGGCTCGGCGACCAATGCGAGAGCAAAGGCGGATTGTCCTCATTATCCCCGACGGTCAGAGTTTCACAAATGCTGTGCGTTTCGGTTTTCGTGCGACCAACAATGAAGCTGAATACGAAGCTTTGGTAGGCGGGCTTGATCTAGCCCTCGCCCTGGATGTTCGTCGCCTCCATATCTTCATGGATTCCCTTTTGGTCGTAAACCAAGTCAAGGGAGAATATGAGGCACGCGGCGAACAGATGGTCAAATACCAAGAGCTGGTCGCCGAAATGTGCACAAAATTTGAAGAAGTACTAATCGAACAAGTCCCGAGAGAGCACAACTCCCAGGCCGATGCTCTTTCCAAGCTAGCATCATCGGATGGGGCAGCCGACTTTTCCAATATCCAAATCACAAAGTCAGCAAGGCCGGCGATCGACAGGAATTTGGTTACCACGGTCGCCATCGCCGAAGAGAATTGGATGACTCCGTTCATCGAATACTTAAAGGACGGAACGGTCCCTAACGACCGTGTTAAAGCTCGCCAACTCCAGCTTCGTGCGACCAGGTATACCCTATTGGACGATCGGCTTTACAAGCGAGCCTTGACCTTCCTCCTCAAGTGTATTACACCGGAGGAAGGTCGGCTCGTTTTAGCTGAGATCCATGACGGGATTTGTGGAAACCACGCGGGCGGGCGAGCCCTCATCCATAAGACAACCAGACAAGGATTTTTCTGGCCATCGCTTCGGAAAGATGCGATCGCTTATGCCAGATCGTGTCATAGATGTCAGATAATGGGCCCCAACATTAAACTATCACCCGAACAGCTCACCTCCATGTATAGCCCTTGGCCATTTGCGCAATGGGGCATCGACCTTATAGGTCCCTTGCCGACGGCTCCAGTGTAAGTTCGCCATCGTGAAGTCGATTATTTCACCAAATGGTGAGGCCGAACCGCTCAACAAGATCGGCGAGAGCAAGTGATCAAGTTTATATGGAAAAACATCGTATGCCGATTCGATCCGCCCTGTGCCATCATCTCCGACAACGGAAAGCTTGATTCGGCGGTTTAGAAGTCATGAAATTACGTGAAAAGTGGGGAATCAAAAGGTTATTCTCGGCGCCCTATCACCCTCGGACGACAGGCGGGTAGAGCGGTGAATAAGATCCTCAAACACACGATTAAAGCACGACTCGAATCCAGACAAGGACGATGGGCGGCGAGCTCCCAGACGCGTTTTGTGGTCCTACCGACGACGACCCACAATTGGCCGCGAAACCCCGTTCGCCCTTACCTTCGGAACAGAAGCGGTGATTCCTTCAGAGATCGCCGTCCTCAGCCATCGAACCGAACAGGAGATGACGACCGACAATGATGTAGCCCGACGAATCGACCTGGACATGCTCGAAGAAAGACGGCTGACCTCAGAAATGAAGAACACAATCCACAAAAGGAGAGCCGAGAAGTTCTTCAATTCAAAGGTCAGAGAAAGAAGATTTCAAGTGGGCGATCTCGTCCTTAAGAAGATCCAAACACACACAGGCGTTTTTGGTCCGAACTGGGAGGGACCTTTCAGAGTATCCAGATGGCTAACTAAAGGAGCCTACGAACTCGAACATCCTGACGGTACTCCGGACCAATACCCCTGGAACGCCGTGCATCTGAAAAAATACTATCAATGATAAATTTGTATTCAATTTCAATGATGTACAAGGAATGTAATGAGATTTTTTTCCTATCCCATCTATTATGGCGATCGCCCCACCAGGCATATCACATACCGCCGACGATCGCTGATCACGACGATCCTAGGGAAATTAATGCAGCCATGGTCCTGGAGGTCGATGGAACCGACAGCTTCGCCCATGCAAGGTTCCTTTGGGCTGAGATCGCCCGCCCTTCGTTTAAATACGAGGCCGGCGTAGCCGAACGACCCTCCAAAATAATCAGTAGGCACGATCGCACGTCCTCAAGGTACATCATCTAACATGGTGAACCCGAACAATGCGACGTGCCGTTACCCCCGTCTCAACGTACACCGTCGAGGATCGCCATCTTCATGGCGGGCCGAGGTGGAAGCAGAGCTGACAAGCCGCGGACGTGGTGTCGAATAAGCCGACAACACTCCGCGCAAGGACTCCTCCAGACCGAGATCGCCCGCCTTTCGTTTTAACACAAGGCAGGCGTAGCCTAACGGAGGACCCTCACAAAAAGTGAGTCGCGGGATACACCATATCCCTCGCACACGAAGACACGATTGGGGAGATCGGTCCATCGAACACCCCAACCACACATGACTCTTCAGAATCGGCAAAATGAAGATAGCTCGCCAGACAGACTAGTCTTTGTTTCCTTACTTACAATAAGTGAACAAAAACAAGGGGGCAGGGATAGGTCGAGCTAATCTCAGATACGATCGAACAATCGAGCTAATCTCAGATACGATCGACCAAAGAGGAACCACACTCGATCGGCTTCGCTCAAAAACATGCAGGGCGATCGGGGTCGTCCGACGAAAATTACAAGTAAGAATTCCGATTCAAAACATGTCAATGCTTTCAACACTCAGACAATCGGCCGGACGAACAAAAAGTCGAAAGCAAATATACACGTACTCGTAAAAATTGCACGCAAACAGTCAAAGGCGATCGCATGTAATACATTACGCAGTATGAAAAAAAGGAGTATTTTATTTATAACACAAATTTCATACATTGCGGAGCCCGAAGGCATTACAAAAGGAAAACAAAAAGTACAAAGTTACAGAGGAAAACAAAATGTCTCTCAAGGCCCCTCGGGTTGCGGATCGGCTTCGGCCTCGGGATGAATGAGTTTACCCGTATACCAACTCAAGTCGATCCCGAAGTCGGCTAAGTCAAGGATCGGCAAGGAGAACTCCGGGTGCAGAGGATTCGCGAGGGCGTAGGATTTGAAGCTCTCCATCAAGGGACCGATCTCGATCCCTGCCTTCTTTGCGGCTCGAACAACGTCAGCATAGGCCAAGTAATAGGCGAACTCGCCGGCGAGCGCCACACTTTGGTAGGGATCGGTCTCGATCGCCTTGATTAGCCCTTCAACTCCACGGCCGTCTTCTCGGCCTCCTTGACTCGACAACCTTGGCGGCATTCTCACCTGGGCCTTCTCGGCTCTTTCGCGCCACGTCCGGCTCACCGAGCCGATCAACCATCGCCTTGATCCGGCCGCCTCCTCTGCGGCCGCGAGCTTCGGCGAGTTCGCGCTCCTCATCACGGGGCCGTCGGCAGCCTCCTTGGGCGGCTCGGCTCACTGCATCAATCGATCCACGTCCCGCTTAGCCCTTTTGGTCGTCTCCTCATACTCCCTCTCCATAGGCCAGGATCGGTTGGCATCCTCGATATTTTGTTCCGGCGGCCTCGAGTTCGCGATGGAGATGAGCGGTAGAGGGTCGCCCCTCAAAATCCCTAGCGGCACTGACGGCCATCGCCGCCGTCGAAGAGCCGTGGCAGTCGCCTGCATGGCGTCTCCAGATCGCCGACGAGCGATCGCATCAAGATCGGTCGTCCAAGCCTTAGGCAAAGAGGTGATAGCCTGACGAACGTAAGCAGGGACTTCAAGAGACTGTTGCGGAGCCTTGCTCGACAGAAAGTCCAGCACCATGGGAGCAACGTCCGGATCGGCAAGACGAACCCTGCAGCGCAAACCAAGGAAATCAAGGAGTTAGCCCATGCCATGCTCAGAATGCCTAACTCAGAAAAGTTTGACCCTTTCTTACCTATTGACCAGCTCGGGATCGCGTCCGAAATAAGGCTTGCCTCGGGATGTTTCCGCATCGGCGATCGCCACCTTCTTCGCCGAGCTTCCAGATGACCGGGGGCCGGAGACCGTGAGCTTGGAGCCTGATCGCTCCATCATCGGGATGGCAGAGATAGGAGCCGCAGCGACTGGAGGCTCGAGAATTGATACATCCGCCTCAGAGATCGACGGGGACTCCTCCGACCTCCGCCTCTTGCGGCGCTGGAGCTGCTCCTCTTCCTGGACCACCGGCTCGGCGACCGGCACCGCAGCGGGCCTCACCACAGGGGCAGGGCGAGACGACGTCGTGGCAACGCGACCCGTTTTCTTTCCCAGATGAAGGCGACCGATGAAACCGGGATTAGACATGGCAATCTCCTGCGGTAGATCGGCGAGACGGGGAAAATAAATCTCTGCCGAAGAAGAAACTCAAATAAGTTAGACACTTATTTAGACATGGCGACCTCTTGGAGACGATCGCCACGCAGAAGAGAGCGGATGAAAAGTCATACCAGGGGCCTTCAGATGGCGAGGGAAGCGAAACAGTCGAGCTCCCAACCGATGAGATTCGTGGCTGGCTGATTGAACGTCTTTATAGGAATCCGGCAATGCGCGAATCCGTTCCCAGACGATCGAGAAATCAAAGGGGAGATCGTCGATCAAAGGAACAAGGGATCCTGCAAAAAGGGAAATAAATTAGATCAGTCCAAGGAGTATCCAAATAAAGGGAGAATGGAAACCCTTACTTGGATTCCTCTCCCGAAAATTGGTGGGGATATCCAACTCCTCCTCCGGCGATTCGCTCGATGCCGACTTCCATGCACCACCAACCCAACACCATTTTGTCAGGTCGCCCCGAGCCTTGCTCGGCACCCCAATGACCACCCTACCCTGGCGACCTTGGATATGGTAACCGCCGATCGATCCCTTCTGCACGGTCAGCTTAAAGAGATAATTCATCTCCAGTATGAAGGCAAGCGAAACAACTGTGACCGCCAAACAATGTCAATGTGCGATAACTGCGGCAGCGTTCGCGCCAATCAAGAGGCGCCAAATTCAGCGATCGACAGATACGGCAATGACGGCAAGGGAAACCGCAGCGGCCTGTGGTCATTTCGTTAATGGCGACCATACCCTCGGGAGGCCGGTCGGCACGTTCGTTCTCGAGGGCACGTGCAATGACACATCGAGGATATGATATTTGGCCCTCCAAATGGTCATGTCCTTCCGTGTCGCCGAACTCCGAATCGACCAAGAGTCCATTGAGACGGGGTCAAGGCTCGATACTCGTCCGTTTCACATGTACGTAGGGATGAGCGGCGGAGTAAGCCTCGAAATCAAACTCCGGACAGGGCAGCAATCCCTCCATAAGTCTAGCAAAAGCCGTATAGACGGGGCCGGAGACGCTATCTTTTCCCAAGACAAACGCATCGATTCGTCTCCCTCCACCGTGAGCCCCCTGCGAGCCCCACCGCTCCGTCGCGCCGTCGTCCTCGCCACCTCGGCCTCGTTGAAAAGTTCTTCGAGTTACGCGGGTGCAATCCCGCCGAATAGCTTCGGCGGCCGTCTCCATATCCACTCTAACGGAACCTCCTCCCGCTCGTGCAACGCGGCAATGGAAGAACTTAGGTCTCAAAGGCTTTTGATCCTCCCGACATTTTAGAAAGTATAGAGAGGGAGAAGGTTAAATTTTTCTTACCTAGAAAAAGAAGGAAGATCGGCACAAAAGCTCCGTAAATTTGCGAAATTCGGCTATGGATACGAAGGACGCGTAAAAAGTGAAGGAGAAGAAGCCCTACCCTTTTTATAGATGTAGACGAGGGCCTAATTGCAAATAGGAGAAACCTCGGGCCGGATCGCAACCGTCACGTGGGGACGCATTAAATGCGGCCCTCGAATCCGCATACGCGTCTTTTCGAGCGGAGCCGGTAAACGGATTCGACAAACCGTCGGATTCCCCCAACAGCGGCACGACGCGTGTCCCTGCCATTTCTGGAGAGCCCGACTTCTTTTCCCGCTGCTCCCGACGCGAAAGAAGGTCGTCCATATTTGAATTCAGGTCGGCTAGTCGTTTAAACATCGGCGATCGCCAACAGTGCCACCTCACCCCGTGTTTTCAACATCGAGGCGAGCTGGGGCGCAATTGTTGTGCGGCGATTAATTCGCCACGATAGGCGATCGGCGACCTTCCAGAGAAGCCAACCATGGAAGACATACTCTGGACAAACGCCTAGAGTTCGGCACAATACGGCGATCGTCTTTTGGTACCCAGCGATCGTCTTTTGTTATCTGACGATCGTCTTTCATGAACGGACCAGAGGCGATCGTCTCATGCCACGTGTGGATCCAGCATCCGTCAAAGTCGTCGAAGACCGAATCTTAGACGGTGGCCCACCCGCGGATCTTCAAAGGATACCGACAGATAGGATCATTGACCCCAGCCTGTCACCTACCACACCTACCGACAAGGCCGCCGAAAGGTACGAAGTGGGCCCTCCTCGGACAGCGACTCGCAACGCATGCTGGCTTCCCACTGTTTCACCCAGCTGGCCTCCAACTGCAACCTCGGACCTCAAGGGAACAGGCCCACGTGACGGGACGATCGGCCGTTTATTTTAATATAGAAAACGGCGATCGCCCGCGATCGCCTGAGGGATCCCAACTACCTTGTCCCCTATAAATAGAGGACTCACTGCTGCGGCCAAGGAGGGCGAATTCTACTACGAATTAAGTGAAAAATACACACCAAAGAGAGAATCAAAGGCTCTTTTGGCAACCACTAACACATTCATAGTGATATTCATACACATTCATCATATATCCCAAGCAAGAACTCACAGATTCATCTATCTGGTTCTTCCGGCAATCTACGCGCTCTAAAGCCTAGATAACTAGAAGTCTTTACACTCCTTGTATTAGATTCTAACATTAATATTTGTACTCGACAGTATATTTATTAATAACATCTCGCGAGAGCATTCAAGCCCGGGATTAACAACCCCGGCAAATCTTGTGTTATCTATTTTCCCACGGAAGTGTTCTCGCATTTGTTTGTTACTCGATCATTCCAGCAATACTATCTCCGGATAATATTTTGGGTAACAACACATGGCTAGCGTACGCTAGACTTAGACAATAGCGTACGCTAACAGGCAGGCTTAGCGCACGCTACGTAGAGTACGTATCGTACGCTAAGTGGTTCAGGCAGATTGCATATTTAAAGCTTTTGGCCGTAGACCGGATTGATAGGTATATCGTTCGACTTGAGATGATTTGTATATCATTTCTTTTGTTAAGGTTCGAGCTTGCTACGTTGATCGAAGGAGGCGGCCTTCGAGTGTGTTGAGATCATTGAAGTGTTTCGTTCTTGCCATCTTCGAGGCAAGTATCATAATATATTAATATTAGTATTTCGAGCATGCGTGTGGTTATTCATGTTGTCGAATATGAATTTATTTTGTTGAATTGTCATGATATTCGTTATCTAGTGTTTGTATGTTCATGTTGATGGACATGGCGATTTTGCATATATGTATGCATGAGTTGTGTTTGTGTTTGTTGTGCGATCTATGCTGAGGGCGCTGGATCGGATGTCCACCTCGTGTTGGTCCGACGGGATCATCTTGGGATCTAGGCTGAGGGCGCTGGATCATTGGACGGGTTATTTCCACCTCGTGTTGGTCCGACGGGATCATCTTGGGATCTATGCTGAGGGCGCTGGATCATTTGGAATACCCTTGCTGTGTTAATGGAATCTTGTGGATTCGCATTGTCGGATTCCGGTAGCGGAAGTCCGTGTGGTGTATCTTGTTATGTATTGTTGATGCATATTCGATTTGTTTAATATGATACTTGTACTAGCATCGTTTTGCTAACCCCTTCGGGGGTGGACATTTGTTTTGATGTTCAGGTAGCCGAGGAGCGGGGAAACAGCCACAGTACCGATGTGACGACGAAGGGGTTCAGTGATGTTTGTCGTTGCTTTTGATTGTCTTCTTGATTCATTTTCAGTACTCGAGTACGAATGTCTTATTAATATCATTTCGATATGGTTGTATTAATTACTCGTTGAACCAGTTGGATCGGTTTTGTAAACTTGAATTTCCGTGGTATTGACGTCTTATATTTACATTTCTTTTATCTGGCCTTGTAAATCCTTTCTTAAAGGGTTTACGGCGCTGTAATTATTCCGAATATCTCGGGGTGTTACAATATTCTCCCGGAGATTGAATTTCCCCCCTCCATGGCACTGATTGCTTGGGGTATTTCGGTCCCTTCACAAAAAAATGGTGGGCAGCAGTGTGTTGTGTCAAGATTTAACACCTTAGGCCGCGATCGCCTCGAGGCGGCCAGGCGACTTGCCCGAGCGGCCAAGGCGAATCTGCCGGCAGCGACAGCGACCGAGCCTCAACCCACGGACCAGCTAAATCGGCCAAATGAAGGTCCCAGGACAAGTCCCGGTGCCGAGCGATCGACCTCAGATACGATCATCACTCGGCACTCGGCGACCGACTCCTGGCGATCGACTAGCGGACGATCCTCTCTCGGCATCTGCCGATCGACCCTTGGTGACCGACCATTGCCGACCTTCAGTGACTGGCCGATGGCCATCCAGTCGGCCAAGGCGGCAAGCAGACAAGACCCACGCGTGCAGATCCACGGCGGCGCTGACAAACTTGTCACCTACCTCACCTACCAACAGGGCCCAGACCTGCGAAAGGAGCTGACGGACAGGACATGTGACTACAGCCTGTCACCTACCCTGACAAAGTCCGCCGAAAGTAGCAAAGTGGGACCTCCTGTGACAAGATTTGGACGCGTGCCGGCTCCTCATTGGGCCACTCGGCTAGTGCCATTTGGATCTATGGACTTTTGGCGGGCGGCCACGTGCCCTTTAGGACGATCGCCGGTTACATTAAATGCCGAAAGCGATCGCCCACTAGGGGACAGGGGCCCCTCGGCCTCTATATATGAGCGGCGAGGCACTTGTAAAAGGACCGAGACTCTGACTCTCTGAACTCCCTGCATTCCCGCATTTCACACCATACAAGAGCAAAATACTTACACTTGGCTAACATCCAACTCTTGGCAACAGCTTTCTTTCGGTCTTATTTCTCCCGGCCTTTTCTCCTCGAGCAGATTACCGGCGGGACGAAGAACACCGAGCTTCGCTCAAGAGCCGGATCAACAGAGTCTTTTTACACTCATTGTATTTAGATTTCTCTCATTAATACTTGTATCCACGAATATTTGTATTAATAACATCTCGCGAGAGCATTCAAGCCCGGGCCTAACAAACCCGGCAAATCTTGTATTATTTATCTTCTCTCGGAAGTACTCCCGCAACTGTTGTTTGTTGTCCGTCTTCCAGCAATATTAATCTTCGGATAAATATTTTGGGCAACAACACAGTGTAAACTAACATTACCATGGTCATTTCCACCAAATTCATTGTTTAAGAGCACAAAGCTATTAGGGTTAGGGTTCATTTCTTCAAATCGAAAGAACACAAAATCGAACTCCAAATCTTCTCTCCCACGGCTGAATTGTGTGATTTTGGAAAGCTCTGGTGTACCGGACTTTGTGGACAGACTCACCCCGGAGAACTACCGGGTGAGTGTATTATTAATTTCGGAAATGTAATTGTTTAGGCCATGTCAAATTCTGTTCGAGGGGTTTATTGTTACTTTGGTTAATTAACTTGGAACGATGGATTTATTGGTTAACGATTTTCCAAGTTAGGTTTTGAAATTGGAAATTGGAAATGAAGTGAGCAATTTCGGGGTCTGTGCGTGTTTAAACGTGAATGGCCACCGAAAGCTGAGCTAGCACCACCTGTGCGAGTGGAATAAAAGTTGAGCCCATTTCTGGAGAAATATATGTTCAGCACCGTTTTTTGCAAACATTAAAATAGTTTGGAACCATTTGAAAAATTAACTATTGTCGTAGTTGTTGTTGTTGAGGTGGTTGTTGTTGTTGCTGTTCTTGTTGTTTGTTGTTGTGTCGTGAGCAGACGTGTAAGCGTACTCAAATGCTTCGCTTAGGACACGATGCATGAAACTACTTCCTACTGTAGTTTATTTGATGGTTCACTGTTGGTAACTATGTATATGTGTGTATTTGTCCTTTCTTGCCGTTTGAGATCAGAAGATAGATATTTCGGTATCCGACTTCGTGCATTTATTTATTTATTCGTGGGTGTTTTTTTTAATGTGAGCTAAGATTGTAGCTGCGAGAAGTCGAGAACAGAAAGATACTGTAAGCTATCCATTCTGATTAACATCCCACTCATGAGACTTGTGATTGCTAATTTTGCAGTTCTTTGTAAATAAGAACAACTAAAAAACTAAAGAGAAGAATACTAGAAACTGAAACTAATAAATGAAAAACTAAAATTTGCCCTCAGTCTGATGGAATGTATTCGGTCAGACGATCTGACACATTTGGCATTAATTAGAACTATGGAAGTAAGTATTACAATTCCTTACTACTTGTACAGTATCCATATGTGACAGCTAACAAGGTTCAATTAGTGAAGGAAAATACATTAGGCTCTGACTATGCTTTTTTTTTTTTTTGTTCGACAGATGTGAATCTATTTTGCAACCTGGTTCTAATTGTACGGTCCGGATTGAGAAGAACAAGTCAAGGACGCGGCACCATAGACGGAAGAAATCCCATCTCACCACACAAAACAATGTCGTTTACAGATGTCATTTCTGTTCTCATCAAAATTTAATGAGAGGAACACCAAAGGGTTACCTAAGAGAGATTTGTCCGGCAAAGGCTAAACCACTGCTTAAATTAGAGACCTCCGAATCTGCTGTAGAAGGGCATCCTAGCTCGGCAAAAGCTACAACGAGTATTGGTGGGGAGGTTACCAAGATCCATACTATCCCTTTGCCGACAGTACATGGACAAAACCTTGAAACAAGCTCTCCAGCAACTCCATTGCCGACAAGTGGTCTGTCTTTATTGGATTCAAAAAGAAGGAAACGAAAGAGGTCTAATGCAAAGAAAGTTGCGGAAACTGAAACTAGTTCGACTGCAGGTGACGCAGAAAAGAGTAAGCATGGTTCGGGTAAGAGGAGGAAAAAATCGTGGACAAGTCTGAAGGAGATTGCAGAGAGTGGTGGGAATGAAAATAGCAAGAAGCTCACAAGTTTTACCGTTCCATTTTTATTTGATATGTGAACTGCCAAATGAAGCTTTACAGGGAGGGTGGAGGAATGGGTGGTACTTGGTTTGGTGAATTCGATATTTATTACTACCTCCTTTTTGCAGGTTGAATTTTGACATTAATATATCTCTCATTAATATATCTCTCAAAATATAATAACTAAAATTATTAAAAAAATATTTTTATAAAAATATATTTTAATGTGAATTCAATATTATAAATCTTATAAATCTTATGATTATTCCATAGTATATGGTCAAAGTTCAATCTGAAAATAATATGCTCTCTCGTTCCCTACTAAAGTGGGATGTTTGCATTTTTTTCAATTCTTAAAATAAGTTCTTCATTTGAATTTGTCCATTCTATTCCCGAATTACCCCAAGTATAGTACCTGACAAAAAATATTGCATTACTGTTATTTTTACTCGTTTGGTCACACAATGTTATTTTTGACTCATTTTACCGCAGGATATCTTCTATTGTTTTCGCTCTGAGACATTATTTTTGATTCGTTTTGCCATGAGATATCATTTTCGACCGTTTGTGGTCTAGTACATTATCTTTGACCTATATCGACCCAGTACACCATTTTTTATTGTTTTGTTTCGGACATTATTTTTTATCTATTTTGCCTGAGACGTCAATTTACGGTTGTTTTGTTGGGACATTATTTCTTACCCAATTCATCATATAGTTAAATTCGGCTTGTTCACATTGGCACGTCTTTTCAACTATTTTCGTACCGGGATATTATTTTCGACCTATTTAGTACTCAGGACTTCATGTTCGATTATTTTCGCCTAGGATATTATTGTTAACCCGTTCCGCTCTGAGACGTCATTTTCGACTGCTTTCACCATTATATTATTTTCGATTTGTTTTCTCCCATGACATTATTTGTTCGTCTTGAGACGTCATTTTCGACTGCTTTCAGCATCACATTATTTTCGACTTGTTTTGTCCCAGGACATTATTTTCGGCTTGTTTTGGTTCGGGACATTATTTTTACCTTTTCGCCTGGGACATCATTTTTGACTGATTTTGGTCCAAAGTATTATTTTCAGTCCGTTTCACCCCATAACATTATTTTCACCCGATTTCGGTCCAACACATTATTTTCGACCCTTCTTGCATGTTTGTATGCTAAATATTTACTACCTTAAGTGCACGGACTAGTTGTAGTTAAGGGCGAGCAAGGTCATATTCCATAGGAATTAGTTTAATTATTATATTGAGTATTACATTGTAGCATTCTTAACTTTAGTAAGACGATTGAAATTGGATTGGTTTTAAACTAAATTTAGTTCTAAAATAGCTAAAGCTAATTGAACAAGTTGCAGAATCTTAGAGAGAGAAATTTATGAATTTAAAGAGTACAATCCAATGCTAGGTTTTGCATTGATTGTTAGGTTAATCGTATTTAATTTAAGGTTCTATTTCTCTTTCTTATATGACGAGGCTTGATCCAACCCGTGCGATGCACGGTCTTTGGTGCACTTGAATGACGTTAGTTCTTGACTTGAATGAATGGCGTATAGGTTAGATCATTAGAGAATTTGTATTGTATTTATTTTAGAGGATTTAATTGTGATATTATCATAACTTTTGTATTTAAATTAATTTATTTACATTAAAAGTTACAATTAAAATAGTCTTTTCACATGTAGTCTTTTAATATGAATAAGGACTCATCTGTAACGTTTTTTCCGTGTAGAATTCTTTTAGTCTATGTAATTAGTTATATGTAATGTATTATATTTATTTTAAATGTCCATAGTGCAATGTTTTATCAACCCGTGCATTGCACCCATTGCATCTAAATATTCATAGTGTAATGGTCGGTACTAATTAGGTTTCCAGTACTTAAAATAGTTTATTCACATTAAAAGAGTACATGTAAAAAGACTTTTTCTAAGACGTTACATTTAAAAGAGTCTCTTCACATGTAATCTTTAAATACTAACAGCTTTTGTTTTAACATTCTACAATTTTATGCAATCTTGAAACTACGATATGATTTCGTTTTTAATTCACAACGGTTACCAACTTACCATCCCCCACGCAAAAAGTAAAAGTGAATAATACAAAAGGAATGGACATGAAGAGTCTCCATTATATTGTAGGAGACTATTATTAGCATTAGCATGAGATAGAGAGAAAGCGTGCATATTGATTATGTAAATCATTAATATGAGGTAAATTTCTAATGAAGAATATTTTTTAGCTTCTTTATTCTATGTATACCAATATCGTACCTATGTGTCTGCATACATACGTGATACGTGTTTATGTATGCATTGATGAATGTATGTATGTGTCAAATTTACCAACTGCCGGAGGTCCGACTCAGTATTCGCATAAGCTTCCCATTATTACATGCATATATTCATTCATTAGTTTTTCATGAGTTGTACACTTTAAAACAATCATTTTATTTCAATCCATTTTGTTTCATTTATTTTAGCAAAGATCAACCGATTGATTATTGACATCAATTCATTGTGTTTTGAGATTGTTTTGCTACGGTTGGATCCAGTCCAACAGATTAAAACCCAAAACCAATGGGGTAAAAAAAATCGGGTAAGATGGGATCCAATCCATTCCAAGATATACATCTAATTTTTTATCACTATCCTTAAAACATGCCTCCCATCCATCTTTTTCTCTGGTTTTGCAGATCAACCACCAAACATGAACACAGCTTCACACACAAACTACCGTCGTTGTAACTCCTTACCCGAAATAATCAAACACAACATCAAACCCTTTAATGTTTCTGCTCAAAATCATTTGATTTAGTTTCTGTGTTTTTTAACGAACAAAGAAAAGAGAGTAACATCAAATCAAAGATCTCCATATTCGAAAGAATACCACAGCAAGTCTTTAACTCCATACAAACATCAAACTCTTTAATGTCAGAAGCACACACAAACATCTTTAAAGAATACCACAGCAAGTCTTTAACTCCATATTCGAAAAGGTAGGCCAAGATTAAAAAATAGTGACAACCTCTTATCTACATATAAATAGAAGACGTAACATGAGGCTTATATGGCAAACTGCAAAACTGGTGTGGTTTTTTGCTATGTTGTTTTCTCGTCTATTATATATAAAGCGTAGATGGTTTATATAGTGCTTCAAACATTAATACTTCAGCAACACTTCATATTCATCAATTATGAGAGCATGGTTCCATGAATCCTTTTGTGTTCACTCCATCATTACACGATTGTTTGTATTCCTTGGAGTTTAATATGTAGATGTAAATTCGTGAGTTTATAAAAAACGAAATTATTTTTGGTGTGCAATGCATTAGTTGTACAGTACTAATTTTTGTGCACAATCCCCCTTGCACATTAAATTAAGGGGGATAAGCTTTATATATAACGAGGCATTATCCAACACGTGCGATGCACGGTCTTTGGTTGAATATCTACGTGTTTTGTACGTAATGTTGGGGCAGACGGTTGAATGAGTAGATGGCGGAAATTAAATGCCTTTTAGAGAAGTTTATATGTTTTATTTATTGTTATTGTTCTTTTATTTTAGTCTATGTAATTAGTTATATGAAATGAGGCTTTACTAACTCGTATGTTGCTCCGGGGTTGTTTTTGGTTTATTCAACTCGTGCGATGCACCAATTGTATCTAAGATTTAATAGCTAAAATTTAACCATCTTGTAATTTATACTATCATTTAAAAGTTCATTTTAATCATCTTGTGTATTAGAAGGTGCACGTGTTTTGTACGTAATGTTGGGGCAGACGGTTGAATGAGCACATGGCAGAATTTAAATGCCTTTTAGAGAACTTTATATGTTTTTTATTGTTATTGTCCTTTTATTTTAGTCTATGTAATTAGTTATATGAAATGAGGTTTTACTAACCCGTATGTTGCTCCGGGATTGTTTTTTATTTATTCAACCCGTGCGATGCACCGATTGTACTAAGATTTCAGAGCTAAAATTTAACCATCTTGTAATTTATACTATCATTTAAAAGTTCATTTTAATCACCTTGTGTATTAGAAGGTGCATTTGTATTGTGATGTTTATCATAACTTTTGTATTTAAATTAGTTTATTTACATTAAAAGTTACAATTAAAATAGTCTCTTCATATATTTACAATTAAAAGTTACAATTAAATCCCCCTTCCACATTAAATTAAAGGGGGATAAGTATAATATAGTATAGATAGATAAATGTATATTAGTTGTATGTAAATCCTGAAACGTCGCCGTATGGGATTTTCATGTTTGAAATGAAGTCGTCTTTCCTGCTCCCACATTGCCTCAAGCTCGCAGCTTTTCGTCCAACAGATATAAAAAAGTGGAAAATTTTAAACCCAGAATATTGAAAAAGGAGAGAGAGAGAGGGAGAGGGAGAGAGAGAGGGAGAGAGAGAGAGAGGAGGGAGGAGGGAGAGAGAGGAAAAGTGAAACTTTTCTTTTATTACCGAAACAAAAGAAAAGTGAACCACTATTGTGAATTTCTTTTCCTTTCAGATTCCACTCCACCGCTTTGATCCACGCGTTGCTGCTCAGTTCCCGATTCTTGGCTTCTGGTTTATTTAATTTCTTTTTTAACATTTTTTACCCCCTTGCACATTAAATTAAGGGGGATAAGCTTTATATATATGGCAACGGTTCGTCGGGGATGGTTTTGCACTATCCAAAGCTGAATTTAAAATTAAAAATCGAAGCTGCGAAAAACGATTTTTCAGTCTTGTTTTACTAAAATAGGATTTTTTTTTTGTTTCATATATGAATCAAGTAACTGTAACCGTTGAGGAGGGAAAAAAAATTCTTACTCATTAATTTTTCAAATTGTACTTCTGTTAGGCGTATTTTTATACGCTTATTTATCATTATTTTGTAGTGTTTTGGTGAGTGAAATCATCTAAATGAGCTTTTAATGCCTTAATTTTGTATGATTGACAGGAAATTGAAGTCCGGAAGCTAAAACGAGGCAAAACGGGCGAAAACGGCAAATCTGGACGATGAGCCGCGGCCAGAAAGCCGAGCGCGGCACAGAAGACACCACCGAAGGGCGAGTAATCAGACTGCGTGCCGCACTGGCCAGTGAGCCGCGGCGCAGAAGAATTATTTAACGCCCAGGCATTCAGCTGAAGGCGATGTGCCGCGGCACAGGTTTAGTGAGCCGCGGCACACTTAGCGGGTTTTATACGTCTGCGCGGATTTTGGGCCGTTTCGAAGCCAGTTTTCGACCGACTAATACGGACGCGATTTGTGGAGGTGCTGAGCTATAAATAGGGTTTAAGACCCTAATTAAATCATCTGGGAATCATTGAATCAAAAATCTTTGAGGGCTTAAGCTTGGAGACGGCAGAAGAGGAAGAAAGCAGAAGAATTCAAGGGCAGAAGGCGGAAGCTGAAGAACGGAGGAATCCGAGCTTCATCTGCGTTTGAATTTTATGCTTTCGTTTAGTTATTCTGTATTTTCAGTTTTTAGTATGTCAGGCTAAAGCCCTAATCTAGGGTTTTGATGAAACCTTTGTTTTGACGAATTGATTGAGATTATCCAATTTATTACCTTTTTATTGAGTTTTCCCAATTATGTTTAATGCTTGCAATTATCTGGCCAATAGTTGTATTGATTTAATCATTCACTTCGAATCGGGAGAGGAGATTTGGTGAGGAACTATTGGTGAGGACCGTTTTATTCTGTGAGATAGGAATATACTCATAGGAACTACGTGGCCTTTAGGAGATTTCATGTTTTTTGCCTATCGACGAAATAATTCACCTAGGGATAGAGTGCGTTAGTCGCCGTTAGATAAATCTATCGACCTCGGGAGAGGCGGTAGAATATATTAGCAATCTCCGCCTTCAATAAATTGGGAAAATGATTTATTACGGATAATCGAGAGTAAATTCGGATAAACTAAGGTGGATTCAGAACCCTAGACTTATTCATCATTTGATTTCTTTTACCCAAGATATTTTTTTTTCTACTGCTTAGTCTTTTAGCACTTCTTTTAGTTATTAATCGCAAAACCCAATTTTGATTGTTCAGATAAAATTGGAATACGAAAAAATCGGTAGTTAGAGATTCAATCCTCGTGGGAACGATACTCTACTTATCACTTTATTACTTGTAAACGATGACGTGCACTTGCGTGTAGGAAATATCGCAACAAGTTTTTGGCGTCGTTGCCGGGGAATGAAATTTTTCTAATATCGATTGAAGTATTTCCAGTCTTAATTTGAACGTTTTATTTTTATTTTTGTGTATTTAATTTCGTTTATTTATTTTTCCTTTCAGGACCTTTCGTGTAGTGCATGAGAAGACTCGGTAACGAAGGCCTACTACCTTTGGATACCGAGCTCGAGCGCACGCTAAGAAGGAACAAAAAGGAGAAAAGAGAGTTGCAGACGACGGTCAACATGGCCGAGAATATCGAAATCCAAGGAGGAGACAACCAAGTGCGGCAAGTTCAACCGGAACTAGCTCTTCGAGATTATGCCATGCCGCAGGTCAACGCTAATTTTTCGGGAATTCGGCGTCCCACTATCCAAGCTAATAATTTTGAGATCAAGCCCGCCATTATTCAGATGGTGCAGGCGAGCCCATTCTGTGGACTGCCGAAGGACGACCCGAATGCCCACATTGCTTCGTTCCTTGAGATATGCGACACATTTAAAACTAATGGTGTCACCGACGATGCCATCCGATTGAGGTTTTTCCCTTTCTCTTTGAGGGATAAAGCAAAGTTTTGGTTAAATTCCTTACCGCCGGGGTCGATTACAACATGGGAGAGGTTGGCGCAAGCCTTCCTTGCCAATTTTTTTCCACCAGCTAAGACGGCGAGGTTGAGAAACGAGATAACCACTTTTGCCCAGTACGATATGAAATCGCTCCACGAGGCGTGGGAGCGATATAAAGAATTGCTACGAAGATGCCCTCATCACGGCATTCCTGATTGGCTTCAGCTGCATACGTTCTATAATGGTTTGAGTGCTTCTACACGCACTTTAGTGGATGCGGCCTCTGGTGGGACATTCATGGGAAAATCTATGGCCGAGGCACACGTGCTTTTGGAAGATATGGCCGAAAACGCATACCAATGGCCATCAGAAAGATTGACACCGAAGAGAGTCATGGAAGTTTCAAGCAATGATTCGATTTCCACCTTGTCAGCTCAAGTCGCCGCTTTGACACAACAGCTCCAGACATTTTCGCACGCACCAGTCCCCGTTACCATTGAGACATGCAATTGGTGTAACAGATCACACCCGAGCGCGGAATGTCTAGATGGAAATCCGTTCGAGCAAAATCAGATGGAGCAGGCTCAATTTGTGGGAAATGGGAATCGGCCGAATAACCCGTACTCCAATACTTATAATCCGGGGTGGCGCAATCATCCCAACTTTTCATGGAGAAACGGACAGAACTCACACCAACCCCCATTCGCCCAGAGTCAACAGCAGCCCCCTTCCGCTCCCAAAGTGTCTCTCGAGGAAGCACTTGCAAAATTGGCGGCCAATACGAGTCAATTTATGACTCATACGAAAGCTACATTACAAAATCATTCTGCTTCAATTTGGAATTTGGAGGTCCAGCTGGGCCAAATCGCTAATGTGTTGACAGCTCGTCCAGAGGGAGCATTGCCGAGTACAACAGAAACAAATCCTAGAGAGAGTCTAAACGCAATTAGCTTGAGAAGCGGGAGAGAGGTGCTGGATCAGCCCGAGCGGGGTAAAGAGAAGAAGGTGATTGAGGAAGAGATGGATTTAAAGCCAGAGGAGTCGAAGGATTTGAAGGCGGAGATCTCGAAGACATGTGTTCCCGCCGTTCCGTTTCCGCAGAGACTACAGCAAAGAAGGGCGGACAAACAATTTTCTAAGTTCCTTGATGTGTTCAAAAAGCTTCACATAAATATTCCGTTCGCCGACGCATTGGAGCAGATGCCGAGTTATGTCAAGTTCATGAAAGAGATATTATCGAAGAAGAGAAAGCTTGAGGAGTTTGAAACGGTCACCTTGACAGAGGAGTGCAGTGCAATTCTTCAAAAGAAGCTCCCACCTAAATTGAAAGATTCGGGAAGCTTCAACATACCGTGCACCATGGGGAATCTTTCGTTTAATAAGGCACTATGCGATCTTGGTGCGAGTATCAACCTCATGCCTCTGTCGATTTTCAAAAAGCTGAATATTGGGGAAGCCAAGCCAACCACGGTCTCATTACAATTGGCAGATCGATCGATAAAGTATCCGAGGGGAGTAATCGAGGATGTTTTAGTTAAAGTTGATAAGTTCATCTTTCCAGCCGATTTCATCGTACTCGACATGGAAGAAGATGAAAATATTCCAATCATCTTGGGACGACCATTTCTTGCGACGGGCCGAACCCTTATAGACGTGGAAAAGGGGGAGTTAACTCTGAGGGTCCAAGACGAGCAAGTTACTTTTCAAGTATTCAAATCGTTCCCATGTCCCGGAAGTGCTGATAAAGGGTCACAAATTGAAAATGTAGATGTTGTTGAAAGAGGAAAGCACCGAAAACATCGTCGGTGGGAAAATTCAGATTTTGTGTTAAATGGCCCAAGTTTTAAGAAGGATGTAGAACGAGTGGCGTTCCTCGAGCATGAGGAAAAATCTGCTGCAGTCGTGAGTTCGTTTGTGAAGGAGGAGAGTGAGCCGAAAGCCAAGCGGACAATTAGTCATGGAGAAACCGGGTGTTTCGGAAAGTTATTCAAGTCGAAACCTTTTCGCAAACTACATTGGATGACCGAACCGAAAGTCGAACCGCTGATGACCAATGGTCATAATTTTAACCAAAATATAAACGGTTCGATGAACGGGGCGGAAACCAAATGGAGTTTGCGAAAAGCGAACTAACGTTGTCCAATAGGTCCGGCTGAAGACTATAAACTTAGCGCTTCTCGGGAGGCAACCCGAGTTCGTAGTGTAGATTTTTGCATTTCTTTATTTTTCTTGTATTCGTGATTCTTATTTTTCATTATTTTTGTGCTTCAATTTGCTTCTGCCTCTCGTTTTTAACGTCTTCTGATACGAATTCTCACTTGGGGCGCGAATTCGCTATCGATACAGCGGAAGGCTTCTTTGACGAGCGGAAGCTATCAGCAAGAAAGCTGCTGAAGCGGTGACAACGGCTCGCTACGACACAATCTCGCCCGATGATGAAGGCGGTAATTCGATACAGCCACAAGACAGGAATTTGGTCCAAATGAAAAGACTCGAAACAGCACGTTTCATTCGGGAGAGAATTTAAGACAGGAAACACGTTCGAAGGATCGAACAACACTTTATACGAAATATTGAACAAGTATCAAACTGTATCGAAAAATAAACAGAATATTGAAACAAGGTATAAACAGATGTTTTATCAAATTAGACCTATAATTTGATAAAGTGATTTCTCCTCAAGACCTATTGAGAATCAATCAGATTAGTATTCGAAACGCATCGAATAAAAACCAAGTTTTGATGAAAAACATTCACCAGGGAAAAACACAAAGTGTTCTCAATTCTTCAATATTCAATAATCCCCTATTACAACTCTACTGCCACTATTTATAGGCAAAAGTGGCCTGACAAAATAACTTAAACTATTACAAGCTGTTCTTTAAAATAATGAAAGGATAATAAAAGGTTCTTCATGTCACTTGTTGACAAAAGTAAAAGTTGGGTCTTTGTCTCCAAGTTGAAGTTTGACAGCCGCCCTTTTGCCAAGAATCCTGCTGCTTTTGTAAGAAGATGCTGAATATTCTTTATTTGTTTAGTTACCACTTGAATCTCTTCCCCTCCCCAAGATGCAAGTTGTCTTTTGTTTAAGTTACTCCAATTCCAATTATCAAGGTGACTCCATGCCTCGTTTCAGTTCTCTCGCCCAAGTATGTTGTAGTGCGGTCGAGGTGTTTTACGTCAATCCTTACTTCGTCTTCTTCGCTTGGAGTAGTCGGCTTCGTATCATCCCCTCCCCCTTTAAGAGGAATTGTCCTCAATTCTGCAATCCCGTCATCATCAAGATAAGGAGAAAGATCACCTATGTTGAAAGTAGCATGCACTCCATAGTCGCCCGGAAGTTCTAATTTGTAAGCATTGTCGTTCACCTTCGCAACTATTTTAAATGGCCCCTCGGCTCGTGGCATTAACTTATTCTTACGCTTACTCGGGAATCGTTCCTTCCTCAAATGTAACCAAACTAAATCTCCAACCTCGAATAGTCTCGGCTTTCTTTGCTTGCTCGACTTCCTTTTATACGCCTCGTTTATCTCCTTGATTCGATCCCGCACTTTGCTCGTAATTTCATCATTGATTTTAGTTTTGACTCCGCATCCTTATGCACCAATTCGTCACTTGGTAGTGGAATTAGATCTAGCGGTATGTAAGGATTCAACCCGTAAACTACTTCAAATGGAGAGTGTGCAGTGGCATGAGTAGGAGATCGATTATAAGCAAACTCCGCATGTGCTAGTTTCAGATCCCAGTCCTTTTGTGTCTTGCTCACCAAGCCTCGCAACAGCGTCCCCAGTGTTCGATTCGTTACTTCAGTTTGCCCTTCGGTTTGAGGATGATGTGAAGTACTAAACAAAAGCTTGGTTCCCACCTTCCTCCATAATGTGTTCCAAAAGTAGCTTAGAAACTTTGAGTCCCGGTCCGAAACAATAGTTTTCGGAACTCCATGTAATCGCACCACCTCTCGAAAATACAAGTCAGCAACATTACTCGCATCATCGGTTTTGTGACAAGGAACAAAATGAGCCATTTTTGAAAAACGATCGACAACAACCATGATCGCATCCTTACCTCTTTGGGTTCGAGGTAAAGCCACAATGAAATCCATTGATACATCTTCCCATGGCCTCTCCGGAATCGGTAAAGGTGTGTAGACTCCTGGTTTGAACGAACTTTTCGCAACATGGCACGTCACACATTTACTGATTATATTATTAACATCCCCCTGCATCCTTGGCCAATAAAAATGTTCTTTAAGCACATCCAATGTCTTGGCTGAACCAAAGTGGCCAGCCAAACCTCCCCCATGAGCCTCTCGAACCAGCAATTCTCGAATCGTGTGCCTTGGTAGACAAAGACGATTTCCCTTAAAAAGAAAACCCTCCTGTATCGAAAATTCTCCTACCGGGCCTGGTTTGCACCGGGCGAAGGTCTCGCCAAAATCCGCATCACCTTCGTAATACTCCTTTACTGTATCGAACCCTAGCAAACGAACATCAAGAGTGGCTAGTAAGACATAACGCCTAGACAATGCATCTGCCACAATATTGCTCTTGCCATCCTTATACTTTGATGAGAAGTGAAATGATTGTAAGAATTCCACCCACTTCGCATGCCTGGGACTTAACTTGTGTTGCCCGTTAATGTACTTCAAAGATTCATGGTCCGAGTGTATGATGAAATGCTTTGGCCGAAGATAGTGACTCCAATGATCTAGGGCCCTCACAATCGCATAAAACTCCTTGTCGTAGGTACAATAATTCAGACGAGCACTGTTTAACTTCTCGGAAAAATAAGCAATAGGTTGCTTTCCCTGAATGAGAACCGCTCCAATGCCCACTCCGCTAGCATCACATTCCACCTCAAACGGTTGCGAAAAATCGGGTAATGCTAAGATTGGTGCTTCGCACAACTTCGCCTTCAAATTTGCAAATGACTCTGGCGTGACTCCAATTAAACATGCCCTTCTTCAAACATTCGGTTATTGGGCTTGCAATGGTACTGAAGTCTCGAATGAATCTTCGGTAAAATGAAGCTAGTCCATGGAACGATCTAACCTCCGTCACTGTAGTGGGAACCGGCCAGGACTTAATTGCTTCGATCTTCGCTTGATCGACCGACACCCCATTCTTTGAAATAACATAGCCAAGAAAGACTATACTCTCGACCAAAAATGAGCACTTCTCCTTTTTTCCATACAGCTTCTGGTCTCTAAGGGTTTCGAAGACTTGCCTCAAGTGTTCGAAATGTTCTTGCAGCGATCGGCTGTAGATCAAAATATCATCTAAGTATACAACCACAAATTTTCCTAAAAATGGCTTAAGTACCTTATTCATCAAGCGCATGAAGGTACTTGGTGCATTTGTAAGACCGAACGGCATAACGGTCCATTCATACAGTCCGTGTTTAGTTTTGAAGGCTGTCTTCCACTCATCTCCTTCTCGCATTCGAATCTGGTGATAACCACTTCGTAGATCAACTTTTGAAAAGATCACTGATCCGTGTAATTCGTCCAACATGTCATCAAGCCTCGGAATCGGAAATCGATACTTGATGGTTATGTTGTTCACCGCTCGACTGTCAATACACATCCTCCAGGATCCGTCTTTCTTTGGAACCAGTAATACCGGAACCGCACAAGGACTTAGGCTTTCTCGAACGTATCCACGATCCATCAGTTCTTCGATTTGGTTTTGTAATTCCTTTGTTTCCTCGGGATTACATCTATAGGCAGCTTTGTTAGGCAACGACACACCCGGTATGAGGTCGATCTGATGTTCAATCCCGCGAATTGGTGGTAAACCCGACGGTAATTCTTCGGGAAAAACATCCGCAAATTCGCGTAATAAGGCATCCATCCTTTCGTTCCGTACAACTATGTCACCATTCCGTGTCTCCTTCAGAACCAACAAGTACACGCACTTGCCATCATTAATAGCATGTTCCACCTCCCGTTCGCTAGCAAACATGGCCAATTTTGGTTTTTCACTCCTACTAGAACTCATAGAGTGAATAGCTTGTGGCGACATTGGTTTAAGCACAATCTTCTTGCCCTTATCCCGTAACTCGTACTCATTGCTTCTTCCTCGGTGTAAAACGTCCCTATCAAACATCCATGGTCTTCCCAACAGTACATGGCATGCATCCATCGGGAGTACATCACATAATACGTTGTCTTCATATGAACCCATGGCTAGTCCAATCCTCACTTGTTTAGTTACCCTTATTTTGCTCCCATCATCGAGCCAATGCAAAGTGTAAGGTTTCGGGTGAGCCGTAGTGGTCAGCCCGAGTTTTGTCACCATCTCTCTGGAAGCGACGTTGGTGCAACTCCCCCCATCAATGATCAAACTACACCATTTCTTTCCAATCTGACACTTTGTGTGAAATATTTGATTCCGCTGTTCCGAATCATTCGATACAGCTTTGGCCTGTAGCGTTCGCAGAACTAAAGCTGTGTCATAGCTCGGAGCATCGTAAGTCTCACATTCTTCTCCTTCTTCGTCCTTAATGTCGAAATCAAATACGTCACCCAATCTTTCTTCCTCAACCAACAACTCGTCTCGGATCGTGACAGCTTCCCTTAGTGTCACCACTCGCTTGTTCGGACAAGCATTTTGATAATGCCCGAATCCTTGACATTTGAAACATCTCACTTTAGCCAAACTTGTCTCCTTCGGTACGTAGGGTACAGTTGCCTTAGCCGGATTCGCAACAGGAACTGGAGTCGGTACAGTTGCCTTAACAGCTGAACTAGATCCGACGCTTGGGTTTCCAAATTTGACTGGAAACTCAGGTTTATACATCTTCATCCTGTTCTGAGCTTCTAACTTCAGACATAACCCACATAATGTATCGAAGTCCTCGTATGGATACAGTTCCACCGAGTTAGCTATGCTTCGGTTTAAGCCACGCAAGAATCGCGACATCTTCTGCTCCTCATTCTCCTCTATTTCTCCCATTAGGGTCAAATTCTCAAACTCCTCAATGTACTCACTGACATTTAACTTTCCTTGCATGAGATCTGCAATCTTTCTGTATAAGGATAACCGGTGTGATGTTGGCACATATCTTTTACGAAGTTTTCTTTTTAATGAATCCCACGAACGGATCTTTTCCTTCCCCGCACGAGCTCTTCGTGTTTTAATTCCTTCGTACCAAAGTGAAGCTCCTTTCCCCAACTTGAGAATTGCATACTTACACCTTTTCTCATCGTCAAGGTCTTTAAATTCGAACATACGATCAATTTTCCGTTCCCATTCCAGGTAAACTTCAGGGTCGGTCCCCCCAACGAACTCTGGAAGCTCGTTCACCTTGAACTCTTCGACATGGCGTGAGGGTCGTTCATAGTCACCACGCCTAGGTTGCCAACGCTGGTCGCGTTGTTCTGGTACGTCACGCAATGCATCACGAAGTTTTGCCAAGAAATCAGCGTCGTTGAGATCCATAATGCCAAAGATCAAGAACTTGGGCTTCGATGCCACTTATGATACGAATTCTCACTTGGGGCGCGAATTCGCTATCGATACAGCGGAAGGCTTCTTTGACGAGCGGAAGCTATCAGCAAGAAACTGTCGGGAACTGGTGACAACAGCTCGCTACAGCACCAATACTGCCCAGTGATGAAGGCGGTAATTCGATACAGCCACAAGACAGGAATTTGGTCCAAATGAAAAGACTCGAAACAGCACGTTTCGTTCGGGAGCGAATTTAAGACAGGAAACACGTTCGAAGGATCGAACAACACTTTATACGAAATATTGAACAAGTATCAAACTGTATCGAAAAATAAACAGAATATCGAAACAAGGTATAAACAGATGTTTTATCAAATTAGACCTATAATTTGATAAAGTGATTTCTCCTCAAGACCTATTGAGAATCAATCAGATTAGTATTCGAAACGCGTCGAATAAAAACCAAGTTTTGATGAAAACATTCACCAGGGAAAAACACAAAGTGTTCTCAATTCTTCAATATTCAATAATCCCCTATTACAACTCTACTGCCACTATTTATAGGCAAAAGTGGCCTGACAAAATAACTTAAACTATTACAAGTTGTTCTTTAAAATAATGAAAGGATAATAAAAGGTTCTTCATGTCACTTGTTGACAAAAGTAAAAGTTGGGTCTTTGTCTCCAAGTTGAAGTTTGACAGCCGCCCTTTTGCCAAGAATCCTGCTGCTTTTGTAAGAAGATGCTGAATATTCTTTATTTGTTTAGTTACCACTTGAATCTCTTCCCCTCCCCAAGATGCAAGTTGTCTTTTGTTTAAGTTACTCCAATTCCAATTATCAAGGTGACTCCATGCCTCGTTTAAGTTCTCTCGCCCAAGTATGTTGTAGTGCGGTCGAGGTGTTTTACGTCGATCCTTACTTCGTCTTCTTCGCTTGGAGTAGTCGGCTTCGTATCATCTTCTTCTCAAAATTCTGTGCAGGAAAGTCCCAGGGAAGAAACTGAAGTATGAGCCGCGGCACAGGTATTGTGAGCCGCGGCACACATCAATCGCAAGGGGAGGCTAAACCAACTGTACCCTGTGCCGCGGCACGACATAAATGAGCCGCGGCACACTTGAGCAATGAGCCGCGGCACACGAAATCTGTGCCGCGGCACACGACAAAACGAGACACAGGTAAAAGGGACTGTACCTTGTGCCGCGGCTCACTTTAGCTGTGCCGCGGCACACTATGCGGAATTTGAAAGGCCAGGCAGCATATAACTCGCATTCGGCCGGCATTACCAGGTACGCCTTCCTTCTCCTTTTCCTTCCCTCCCCAGTAGCGACCACCGACCAAGTTCTTCAAAAATTTTCTTTTCTTCCTGCGATTTTTCTTGCAATCTTCAAAAGGTACGTTTCAATCTTTAATGTTGACTTGCTTATGGTTTATTTTGGAAGTTGTTTTTACTTTGAATGAATGGAACATGCTTATTCTCCTTTAAAAGTTTTAGGATTGTTTAGAGAATAACATGGTAGTTTCATCGAATTTTCTTGGTTAAATTGGAATGTAAATGAGTTGAATGTGCCGAGTTACTGATGATTGACTTATGTTTTGACTTTTGAGGGTTGAATCGAGCTAGAACTATGTTTATTCTTCAAGTAAACTTGTGCCCTCAAGGTGTCTGATAAATTGCCTAAATGAAAAAATTTTCTTTGAAAAGGCAATCGTTTTGAATTTTCGTGCAACGTATATGTTTTGAATTTACAGCAAGCCCAACCCTTACATCCAGGTTACATGTTTAAGTCCAATTTCATCCTTCTCTCAAGTATGCGTTATTTTCTTAAATTCGGAGTTTCTGGCTGGACATCCTTAGCCGAGCATAGATCATTGTTATTATTTTTGCGTGAATAAACCCTCGTGTTTCACTTTTCAGGATTGATTATGGCGCGCACAAAGAAGCTGAGCAAGCGTGCTAGGACCGAGTCATCCCCTACTCGAGGGGAGACCTCTCGTGGTCGGGCCGAGGCGGAGGGGCATCAATTTTCGGACCCCGAAATTCACAAAATATTCAACGAAAAGATCCGGCCACGACCACTTATTCCCGAGAGGGGTTTTACTCCAGCTCCTCAGGACGGGGAATTGCTAACCATGATTGACGAGATGGGGTGGGCCAGATTTACCGCACCTCCCGAGCCAGCGGTTATCTCGATCGTCCAGGAGTTTTACGCGGCCTTTCTGTGAAGCACATCCGGCAGGGCATACGTTGCCATCTTTAGAGTCTCGGACTCAGTCGATGTCAGGGTTACGGTTGATTTCTCCCATTGCTATTCGGAGGCTTTTTGGGTTTCGGCGGTTGACGAGTCGGCTATACCCGAGTGATGACCGGCCTCACTAAGGAGGCCCCGCTTGAGACCATTGCACGGCCGATACCGGGAGGCGAGCACAGAGTTCTTCCACTTTTCACTTCAGGAGCTCGCGCCTCAGCCGGCTCGGGCGAGCCTGGCTTTACTTTATCTGCGCACGCATTGACCCCACCTCCCAGATCCGTACAGTTTTTCTCTCCCGCGCCCGGATACTTTTTGCTATCACTTCTGGGCTGCGTTTCGATGTGGCCCCCATTCTGGTCCGATCTATCTTCCAGAGTATCCAGGGGGGGCCAAGACGGGGTTGAAGCACCCCTCCCTCATCTGCGCTTTATGCCGGCAGTTGGGGCTGACTTGGTCAGACGACGAGCCGATGCTTGCCCCACAGGCCCCGATCGACCACCGCATCATATCGCACTTTGACCAGTGGGGCGGAGCGCCGGCACACGCTCGGGGGAGAGGATTTTTACTAGAGGAGGATCACGAGGGATCCCCCGAGCCGCTTTTGTTGACGCACGGAGATGCCGGCCCGCAGCCCGATAGAGCGAGGTTGGAGGAGCTGTTTGATGGGCTGCGGGAGGATTTGAGGAGATAGAGAGAAGAGCATAGAGAGGAGCTGAGGAGAGAGAGAGGGGAGCTGAGAGAGGAGACGAGGAGAGAGAGAGATGAGATGAGAAGAGAGAGAGCTTGATGGCTGCCATGCGGGAGGAGCAGCGGGCGGAGCGGGAGAGCGTTGTTGCGGCCGCCAGAGCAGAGATGCGAGAGCAGGCCCGCCGGGCCAGCCGACGAGCGGCGAGGCGTCTAGCTGCGAGGGATGCTTATCATCAGGAGCACCTCGCCGCATAGACAGCCCACATCATGCATCCCGACGGGCCATTTATTGCGCCCGCCCGGCCAGCCACACCACCCTCCTCACAGGACGATGCCGGCACCAGCTCCTGAGCAGACTGGAGGGGAGTACTTGACCTTTTATTTTTCTTGCATATCATTTTTTGTCCATTGAGGTCAATGTACGTCCTAAGTTTGGGGGGGATTTACTTTCAGTCTACATTCATTGCTGTACCTTATTTTCTTGTTGTACATGATTTCGTTGCACTTTTCATTTCTTTGCGTAAAATTTTTTTAGATAGCCTTGCTTGTCTTAGTTTTCCTTTATTCGTGAATTTTCGTGCTTCTATTTGTGTGATACTAATGTTACGACACTGTCTTTCTCTCTGAAGAAGCGGGCGAGTTCTAGTCGAGTTGTAGTCAGTCATTTCTGTTCTGCTTAGTATTCAATTAGGTCCGAAATTTTTCGTGATTGTAGAGGTCTTGGCAGATAAGAGATGATACATACTTGTTTTTAAAATCCACATCATTACGTTTGGCTACATTTTCCGGATAGTGAGTCGTACTGTTTCTTTAGTCGTGTTGGCACTTAGATTGAGTTTAGAGTCGGTCAGTTTTTCCCAAAAGTCGAGATAAGTGTTCTATGAAGGGAAGTCTAGTAACCGGGGGTATTCGCGTGACCCGTTGTTTACTCTCGCGTAAAACAGCGACCCGATTAGACTAGTGATTTAGATATTTCACATGTGCCAATGATAGGAGCCTAGTAACCGGGGTATTCGCGTGACCATTGTTTACTCTCGCGTAAAACGGCAACCTTGATTCGGACATGCGGAAATTATATATTCGAGTTGTTTCTCCGCTGTAGACGGGAACTTAGTAACTAGAAGCATCCATGTGCCCCATGAGTGTCTTTTACGTCAAACGGTTTTCCAATACATGAGAATGGAAGTTCCACCCTAGGATTATTCCGATGAAACATCCCGAGATCCTAACCTAGTGGTCAACTCGAATCAAATTCTTGAGCATATATATATAAGGGAATACTGTCCGAGGTTTAATTGTTATGAAACTCGTGAAAATTGTGCCTTTCGACTGTGGAATGGGACGAACTAGCTTGTTTAATTTAGCCTTTCATATTGACGGTCGATTTGACTCACGTTTTGTTAATCTTTGAGCTGGATTTTCTTCATGAACGAATGATTAGGACTGAATTTGATTACTTTGCGGAATCATTGTTCTGAGTGCAGCTCGCTTTTATGACACTCGTATTATTTAAAGAGAATCACAGGATAGTATTGATTAGGTTGAACACTTTGAGTTGCACGATGATTCACGACATTCTTTTATTGACTTTAATTCTTTTTGCTTGAGGACAAGCAAAGGCTCAAGTTTGGGGGTATTTGTTAGGCGTATTTTTATACGCTTATTTATCATTATTTTGTAGTGTTTTGGTGAGTGAAATCATCTAAATGAGCTTTTAATGCCTTAATTTTGTATGATTGACAGGAAATTGAAGTCCGGAAGCTAAAACGAGGCAAAGCGGTAGCACGGCAAATGGGACGATGAGCCGCGGCCAAGAAAGCGAGCCGCGGCACGGGAAGACACCACCGAAGGGCGAGTAATCTACTGCTGTGCCGCGGCACGGCCAGTGAGCCGCGCGAAGAATTATTTAACGCCTTGCATTCAATTGAAGGCGATGTGCCGGCACGAGTTTAGTGAGCCGCGGCACACTTAGCGGGTTTTATACGTCTGCGCGGATTTTGGGCCGTTTGAAGCCGATTTCGACCGACTAATACGGACGCGATTTGTGGAGGTCTTGAGCTATAAATAGGGTTTAAGACCCTAATTAAATCATCCGGGAATCATTGAATCAAAAATCTTTGAGGGCTTAAGCTTGGAGACGGCAGAAGAGGAAGCGTAAGAATTCAAGGCGAAGGCGGAAGTCAAGAACGGAGGAATCCGAGCTTCATCTGCGTTTGAATTTTATGTTTTCGTTTATTTATCTGTATTTTCGAGTTTTTAGTATGTCAGGCTAAAGCCCTAATCTAGGGTTTTGATGAAACCTTTGTTTTGACGAATTTATTTAGATAATCAAAATTATTACCTTTTAATTGAGTTTTCCCAAATATGTTTAATGCTTGCAATTATCCGCGATAGTTGTATTGATTTAATCATTCACTTCGAATCGGGAGAGGAGATTTGGTGAGGAACTATTGGTGAGGACCGTTTTATTCTGTGAGATAGGAATATACTCATAGGAACTACGTGGCCTTTAGGAGATTTCATGCTTTTTGCCTATCGACGAAATAATTCACCTAGGGATAGAGTGCGTTAGTCGCCGTTAGATAAATCTATCGACCTCGGGAGAGGCGGTAGAATATATTAGCAATCTCCGCCTTCAATAAATTGGGAAAATGATTTATTACGGATAATCGAGAGTAAATTCGGATAAACTAAGGTGGATTCAGAACCCTAGACTTATTCATCATTTGATTTCTTTTACCCAAGATATTTTTTTTTTCTACTGCTTAGTCTTTTAGCACTTCTTTTAGTTATTAATCGCAAAACCCAATTTTGATTGTTCAGATAAAATTGGAATACGAAAAAATCGGTAGTTAGAGATTCAATCCTCGTGGGAACGATACTCTACTTATCACTTTATTACTTGTAAACGATGACGTGCACTTGCGTGTAGGAAATATCGCAACAACTTCATACGTCCATAGTTAATTGTAACATTGAATTTCTTTTTTAACATTTTTTTTACCCCCTTGCACATTAAATTAAGGGGGAAAAGTTTTATATATAATAGATAGTCGCAACAGTTATTTAAAATCTCTATTGCGATCAATTAAAAATATAGATTAAATAACTTATAACGATATCTCCATCCATCTAGTATAAGTTACCTACATCCAAATAGATCAAAAGACCAATCTATCACCATAACGAGTCACCGGTTTCCCAATCTCGTAATTAATTATCTCAAATAATTGAGGCATATTATTGCCCTGATCTCTCGAATTATTAACAATAATGTTAAACATATATAAACATCGAGTAAGTGTCTAGACACGAATTGAAACCAATTATTTAAAAAGGGAATAAAGATAGATATATTTAATGTCTTATCCAAGAGTAGTACCACTTGAACCTTATTATTACGAGCCATTCTGACCCGTGCGATGCACTGTTTTTGTTTTTCGATAAACTATTGAACTTTTACTTATGTCTAAAACTCAACTTTTTTTTTATTTTAGCAAACTCATTTAATTTATCTGTTCAAATCGGATGTACTATCACTCACCGCTATAAAAGAGCGTTATTTTACCTTTATCGTTGACATTGTTCCTACATTACGTGTAGCATATCAACGTTGTTATTTGACCAACAAAATACATTCTTCAATTCTTTAAGAATGGATGTAAACATTTGTTTGTGATAACTTTTCATAGTATGAGTAAAGGTTAGAAGTGACTATTTATAGTTTGTAAGAAATCACGAGTTGTAAGTTTTTTACGTTTTTTTTATTTATCTTCAGTTAATAATGCACTTTGATCCAATTAATAGAAATTTCGTCAATTCATAAAAATATCATCTTTCATGGTATCTCGATGAACTCTTTCATAGGTCAATTAACTAAGCTACATTCGATGTGGCTAACTTATTAAACCAAATAACTCTCTACGTATGAAAATGAAGTCGCGTTGAGTTTGAACAATTAACACTTCAAATATGTATATTTTTATGGTTATAAACAACTAATTATACCGTTAATCATAAGATATGATTTACAAATAGCATATTTTGATAAGTAAATAAGCGTATAATAGCGTTTAAATACATCGGTTTAATATCAATTTAATCCTTTATCTTGCACTCTTGCACTATATCACTCTCAAGTAGTGCTTCGCTCGTATATGTACCAACTAAATATTCTTTTACTTTCAATGTACCTAATTTCTTAAACAGTTATCAACTCCCTGAAATATAGTGTTTTTTTGGACAATTGAGCATGGAAGTGCAATGCTATTTTCGCATGAAAGGGTATGAACCCTTTCATGTTCCTACATAGATTATTTGATGTCAACTAATGAAGTGCAACAGAGTATACAACTTTTTTTTTTTTGTTAGTCTCATTTTGTCAACTCTCGCTAATTCGACTCATTTTGATATGGTACGGAAATGCCTCTTCAAAACCTGGTGGTAAAGAACGTCACAGCCATTTGCTTCCCAAAACCAATCAGCAAGCTTAAGGTACTAGTGACAAGCAGTAAGCATATATGCACAGAACAAGAGTTAGTTGATAGCCAGATTTTGTTTTGCGGAAAGATCTGTCATCTTATAGCTAAATTATTACATATTCTTGCAAATCTTTTGTTTTTTTATTCCTTCTGATACGAGGATCTCCGGATACTTTGGAATAGAGCTTAGCTTCAGTAATGTTTCTTTCTTTTTTTCTTTTACCTATAGTGATATTTTGTGTCTCGATGTAGTAAGGAGTGAGAGCTTAATGAATCATGTTTTGATTTTAACTTCATGGCATCTCTTTACTCGGACTAAATTGATTATTAGACTGGTTGTATAACTACTCAAGATTAGAAATGGTGCAAGGACAAAGCTTACGACCTGAGTGTGTTTGGTTTTGACATTGATGGCACTATCATATCTTTGGAAAAATAACAAATTATTCATATGAATGGATATGTTGTCTCAGTTTGAGACAATATGGTCTCAAAACCTCAACACCACAACCACAAGTGAATCACTTTATTTTATCAGGGATTTAGTAATACTATTCCAAACAGTTGAAAAAGCTTATCTCTTGTCAATGGAGGGTTTGGGATACCACTTACATATTCGAAACTGATAATGGGTTTTGTTTGCGTTTAATACACACATTATTTCATTCGCTATTCGTGTCTTTTATCTGAACTGTCATATCAGTTTCAATGTTCAGTATAATCTTTTGACTTCAAATAACTAGTTAACTATTAGTTTAAAATACACGCCAACCTCCTGAAAAGGGAGGGCTTTACCCGGTTTGAATCGGTGTGGCTGTGGATTCAAACCTCGTGGATTAGTCGGCCAAAAGGTCGGAAACCATGGCTACCACAAAAAAATAAATTAGTATTAGTTTAAAATGAGTCAGATACATATAGTTTTCAAAACATCTATTATAATCATTCCACTAAAACAATCCCAAATTGATTACACTATCAGACACAAGACTCCCTTATTCGAAAATCATGAAATATTTTTGTTCCTCGATCTCTTCTTCTTTCCACCCTCTCCCTCTTTCTGCATCAGATTTCTCGAGTCATGACCTCTTCGTTTATAAGAATTACATCAATGCATCAGATTTCTCGAGTCATGATCTCTTCTTCTTTCCTACTGGGATTGGGTTTCGTTGTTGTTGTTGTACATCAATGTCTTTGATTTCCTGCGTAAGTGTTTTTCAGAAATTTACATAGAGGGAGATAGCAAATTCTAAACTGGGTAAAACTTGTAGAGTAAAGTAAGGTTAAGTTGTACCTTTGAACCGTTTTTAGAGTAACATAAGCTTTCTCTTCTTCCTCTCACTCTCAAGTACATCTTGGTCAAAATGAAATGCATTTTTCTCTCCATCTTTCAGAGTATAAACTTCCTCCATCTCTCTCAATTCCTAGAATTGTATTTGAAAATTATAAATGAAAAATCAATAACCAATTCAAAACAGGGTATAACTTGTAGAATAAACAGACTGATTTTTACGTGTTAGAAACAACTCTTTGTTGTCTCAAAACCAGTCTTATTTTCACTTGTGAGATAGTTGTAAAGCAAATGCCATTAAAAAAAAAAGGACAAGTGTCATACATGTTGAGCCATTGATAAGAAATACATGTAATTTCAGGAACAGAGTAATTCTAAAGTAAAGCATTAAGAGAAGAGACTGAAATAACAACATAATAAGCAAGCAGAACCTACCTTACTACCGCTGCCAGCGTTAACAATCATCTTGTTCTTGTTTGCGTCACTTTGTCTCCCATGATAAGGAGATACAAGGGTTTGCACAAAGGTAGGAGACCAAATATGTTTTCCACTTGTTGACGAGAATGTATTTGCACAACAAAAGTAAGACGGCATTTTTCTGGATAGAAGACAATCCTTAATCATATAGTGTACACGATCCTTCATCTCACAATCAGCTGGCAATAGTTTCCAAGACTCTTTGACATTGTAATTTTTCATAACCCAAATGCCATAGGGGCGACCATCTCTGCCTTTCTCAAATATGCATAGGTGGTCTTCGAAAATCCCCAGTGTCCCACTATAAATCGCATCATATCTCGTGTCTTCAGGTCGGGGAATTTCTCTAAATTCCTCTTTAGCTAAATCGAAAGATACAATTACTTTTTTTTCCATGTTGTTATCATACATAAACCAGTGAAGTGACCCATTGAATAAGATACCAGGCTCGCTATCATAGAAACTATAATTGTTGACATGTCCAAAAAGTTTCCAAACATTTGATTTCAAAGATAAGATTTGAACAAGTGTTCCATCATCACAGCCTTGGCAGATGGCCATAACAAGTTTGTACTCATCATCAGTGGATGAATCATATCCAAAGCCGTAACGTATCGTATTCTGAACATTTGTAGGAAGTATTGGGGGCTTATGCAGTTTTCGAAACTCTCTAGTCGAAGGATTGGTTAAACAAATTTGATTATCAATTGAAGAAGACATGCAAACAAGGCCATTAGAAGAACCTTCAATTTTCAACGAATGGTAGGATGCCCACTCTGGAGGTCTTATGCACAAACCTCCATTCCTAATTAGATATATTCTAGTCATAGCAATTCTTCTGTTTCCAAGTTGTTTATTATTCTTGTCCTCTTTATGTTTAAGATGAAGTTTAACAAAATAAGGACTAGAAATCAAAGAATACCATGACTTACAAACACTTTTGCATCTGAGAAGATCTTTCACAGTCGACCTTAAAAGCACTTCCCGTGCAACATCAAACAAAACCATATCTTCTGTCATTTTTTCCATCCAACCCTAGATCTACAAAATAGGTTTTGCCGAAACTCTTCTTTATATCACACACAAGCCCAAACCATACACATCGTTGGCCCAGCTCAACCCAGCCCACCTAGCCCACGTCCACAAGGTTATATACTTATATAAGTAGCTTTGGGCTTCAGTGAGCTTTTATAGAAGTATACTGTATTTACTATTTTATCAGAACTTATTATACTAAATTTACAAAATATATTGTTATTTAAGTTAACATTGCATAATTAAGTGGATCTTCTTCGACAACCACCGCCACCACCACCTCCTACTGCCAATACCACAACCACCTCCACCACTTTCGGCCGCCGACAGAAATATATTATCGAAAAAGAAAAAGAATAACCGAAGCCATAAACAAATTACCTCACGAGCAAAAGACAAACCACCCTGCGGAACAGGAAAGGGGATGTACAAA